>CM069524.1:104404388-106804388 GCA_035773235.1 Eospalax fontanierii
TTATTTATTCAAAATAAATTAGAAAAAAATAAAAATAAAGAAATAAGCAAAACTACTAGACATAAGCTTTGTGAAAAATGTTTTATGTTTTCCACTACTGAGCAAGACTGAACCAGCTTGACACAACTTAAATCTGCTTATATAGGACACAAAAAAATAGTTAAGATTTAATTTATTTTTTCTTTTTGTGCTTCCGATCAAGATCAGTGCAAATACAATGAAGGACATAGCAGACACATCAATACCCTCTCTTGAGAAGCACACTTTATAACTCAGATTGTGTCAGAGTCTTAGTCATTCGGTAATGGTTGCAACCTCTTTGAGTCTATGACTAGGTCCTTGACTGTCAATTACTATGAAATGCAATTAGGCACTACACTAAGAACACAGGTGTACAGAGAAACAGTCTGGGTTTCATTTTTTACCTTTTCATAAGGTATTTTGGGTAACACGGACTATGGGAGAATGCACCCATAATGCAAGCGTATTGCCCTTTTTCATACTTCTGTCACATAACTCTGCTCAATCTATTTCAGTCTCCCATTTACCTTCCTGTATGATTAGAGATTCCTTTATATCAGCAGGGACTTCTTTGCCTCCCCTCTTAAAGCCAGGACCAATATTCAAGGGACTTGTCTTGAAGCTAACTAAATCCAGTCGTGGATAACTGCTTGTGTGGCCTCAACTATCCAAAGTCCCACTTTGCATATACTTCTGCCATCTGGAATGTCACAATAAATAAGCTCCATCTGATAAGGTACCACCGAATATTGTGTGACTTTCTACCTCCAGAATCCTTTTTCTTTCATTATAAAATAGGATTTGTCTTACTCATCCCCCATTTAATCCAATACGTTGTTTTAGAGTTTTTGGTATACCTAAATACAGCATGGTGATCTGTGGTTATTTATATCCTAACTCCTCTAATAACAAATAAAAGTCTTTTTTTTATTTGTTTATTGAGTTACTTCTTTAGTAGTGAAGTACATCCCACATGATGATGCATCACTATATGATACAGAAGTGACCAGAGGCCATCTGTGTTTATTCAACTTAAAATCAATTTATATTTAAAATTAACTTCCTAATTATATTTTTACCATTCTAATTACTCAATAGCCACATGTGACCACTGGCTACTGAATGAAACCAAGTAGGCACAGTCTCAGTCATTGGTGAAAGTTCTGTTGGAGAAGTCCAATGCAGAGTCAATGTCAATCTGAACTTATTTCCAATTGTCATCAGTAGGTTGTAAGACTCAGAACAAGAAGGGTGTCTTAAAGCTGTGCTCTTAATGGTTTGGAAGACAGGATGAGGCATGTGCTGGATCGGGAGATTTGGGTGGCTATAGAGCATTCCCAGTTTGCTATCATCAACATATTACAAACCACCTCAAGTAGGCCAGTACAATACAGATACTTCATATATAATTAATACTGGGTAAAGAAATTTATGTGGCAACACTTTTGTAGAAGCTTGAATTCACACTTTCAATATTTAAAAAGGCTGCTGTCATGGCTGGTAGGAATAAAATTAAATCCACCAGCTGTGGTTTATTTTTTGAGGAAAACACATAACATTTTATCTCTGCTTTGTCTCCCATCCTTGTAAAATGTCAGAAACACAAAATAGAAATATGCTGAATTATTCTCGCTTACCATTACAGTTTTGAAAAGGTATTTTTTAACTAGGTGGAGACAATTACTCAGTGGGAGATTTTTTCTTTCTGTTAACAGTGCAACATAAAGTGCATAGTTCTGATATGTGCTTGAGGAAAAAAAAGTGATAATGATCATTATTTGATTTCTCTGTGTTTTGTTTCAATTTTTACTTACTGAATTTTTTTTAATTACAGGATATCAAGGAAATTTTCTGAGGTGTACATTTTCTAAATCTTGTGTTTGTTATAATTTTGAAAGTAGTCTCAGAAATTTTGCACTATCTTATTTTAAATTAACCGGACTTTTAGCGACAAAGGTCAAAGTATTTGTATGAGGCTTAAGATGAATTTATGAGGTGTTTGGGAATCACAGGATAGTAATTTAAACTTTCCTTCTGCACTAGGACACAAAGAAGTAGACAGGGACAGGGACATTGCCACTATAACCTGGAATGGCAGAACAGTGCTTAACTGTCACAGACCCCTCCCAGCATATGAAAGGATGCAGCCCCACAAGTTCTTCTTGATTATTAATAATTAAAAATATTTTACTTCATTTTAATGATTTTCTTGCATAAGAAGTTAGCCACTAAATACCCTAATACAAAGACTAAAGACATATGAAAACTTAGTGATAAGTATATATATATATATATATATATATATATATAGTTTGTGTGTGTGTGTGTGTCAGAACTTGTTAGTGTCATTTTTAACAAAATCATATCATTTAAAATTAAGTAGTTTTACCAGATTATGAAGCATTTAGATTTCTCAAAAGTCAGCTTCACCTCACAGTACTATTGATCCACTCTTGGTCTACCTGGCCCCAAATATTTCTTTTGTAGCTTAATATGGTATCATTACCCTTCTCTGGCAAGAAATCTTCATGAAGACGGTGATCCATCTGGGTGAATTCCAACAGGGTGGAATACTTCCAAAATGCCATTGTTTTTTTCATTACTACTACAACTACTTTATTGCTTCCATCAGTGATGAGAAATCTGATCACGAACTGAGATGTGTTTATGTTGTAGTAGAGGAAATATGTTAAGGTGACCATGGGCACTAGGACACAAAGAAGTAGACAGGGACAGGGACAAGGCCAGGGCACAGGTAGTTGCCAGAATGAGTAGAAAGAAGGCAGAAGAGAGGAACTTCTGGCACTTGCTAGTTTTGCCCAATGCAGTCCCTCCCTACTTTTGGGGAAAGGAATGAAGAAATAAAATCAGGACCCTTCTATCAGCACACGTGTTCTTCACACTAAATTTACAACTGTGCTTAAAATTCTAGATTCATATCCAAAACAACAACAGGAAAACAAGGCAAAAAATTATTTGATGGTTTCTTTATAGTTAAGGACGATCGCTTCAGTAAGACGAAAATAGACTGCAGTGCCTAACATTTACCAGGCCGTTCTCATGTTCAGCACTCCTGTCATTTTACAGTGCTCTGCCAGTATTTATCACAGATTGTAAAAAGAAGAAGAAAAAAAATCCTGAATATGTAAAAATAGCGTAGACTATTTGCTATTAAGACTCAGGAAACTACATAAATTTTAAAAGTTCCGAAAAACAAGTGTGTGGTGTAACATTGATTAAAGTGAAATTTCGTTCTCTCTGAGAACCAAAGCATTGATTTTTTTTTTCAGCATCAGTTTCCTTTTTTAACAAACACTTCTGGACAGATGAGACTAACAGGACATCGTTGGCCACTCTATCATATTGATGCTAATATCAATACTGGGTAAATGATTCCCTAGAAACTGACAGATATAATTGTTTTTAAAATTAACCTACATCCTAATATTTAATCCCATAAAAATAATACAAAATGTCTTTTATATTAAATTCCCAATGATTGTTTAGATACATCATCTTTCATCTGTCTAATGAAACTGCCTGTGTAAGTTAGACACTAACTGACCCACCTAACTTCTAACCTGGAAGGTCACAGTTCTCTCCTGAATGTGTTCTCTGGCACTAACACACATGTATCAAGCAATGTTGCTGGAGCATTCTGTTTAGAAGCAAAACAAAAATCGAGTAATACATCTCCCCTATTTAGCATCCTGGCTCAGAGGCCTTGTCATGCTCTGAGCATTGCTGTGTACCTGGTATCACTTCCCACCAAGAACCAGGGCATAAGCCAAACATGTCGTACTGTCTATGTTAAGCAGACCTCAAATTTCTTGTTCTAATATAGGTACAACTTTGAAATGCTTTTATTTCTTCAATGCACAGATATTTATAGGTTTTTTAGGAATTAATTAAATTATATTTCATATCTATAATCTTTAGCTAATGTGTGTCTTTTTAAGAGTCTCCAAGACATTGTTTTGTTGCTGTTATTCTACAAACTTGTTTCTTGTGACCTTACTTTCATTATTGACCATAATTATCTGTTTTATGGTCTCTCTTGATCCAATTAAACATCTGTCTGCAGAATTCTATGATACTTCTGCTA
Source organism: Eospalax fontanierii (assembly GCA_035773235.1). Taxonomy (NCBI): domain Eukaryota; kingdom Metazoa; phylum Chordata; class Mammalia; order Rodentia; family Spalacidae; genus Eospalax; species Eospalax fontanierii. The sequence goes on from CM069524.1 coordinate 104,408,515, forward strand.
TGGTCAAAGCTCTAAATGAATTTTACAGTAGTTTGCAAAGAATTTTCATTATTTTTATAAACACAAAAGCAATCAAAAGAGAAATATAAGCATCTTTAGAGGCCCTAATGTAATCTATGTCTGCCTCCTTCATGAGGTTATTTCAATATAGCACCATAAGATATGAACTATCATCTTCCCTATTTTGTTCAAGGTTATTTGGCCACTGATTTCAAAGGAGTTGATGTTTTAAAGCAGCTAACATCCTTCTTCTATGTCTTCAGCAAGGTTCAGTCAATACAGTAGGAAGAATCATTAGCTATTCAAGGTAAAACTTTGAAAAAATGTGACTCAGACACTTTGACCTTCTCTAAATGGAGAAATGCTCTGTGCATCTTTATGTTCTTTTAAATATAATTTGTCTAAACTGTCTAAAGTAAATCAAAAACTATCACTCAACCATCTTAGTAAAAAGGGTAAATTTTAATTGCAGAATGTAAAACCTCACAATTAAAAGCTGTGCTGCTGCTTAAAGCCAACACAAACACAGGCATGAATGCTGATGCATACAAACGAGGTTTCTTGACATATTTGTAATTCTGAAGGATACTCTAAGCACAGACAATTTATATGCTTTAAGTGTTTTCATAAGACAGAATAAAATGGATGACTATTACACTTTTATAAAGTTTTATCATTTCTGTACTTAGGAATACATTTATGGCTATTAAAATCTTTTAACTGATGAGTATTTATAACATATCTCAAAAAGAAAAGATGTGACACATAGTTCCTTTCATCTCAAAAAAGATATTAGCATCTTGATATTGTTGGATATCCTCATTTTTAAATTAAATAAAAATTAGCAACTAATTAATAGATAAAAGTAGAAAATCGCCTGTCAAAATTTAAAGGAAATAATGTAAAATAAAAATGAACGCATTTTCTCTTAAGCAAACAACATCAACTGCAGTTCCTTCTAAAAGCGGATGCGCTGCTTCTAGATGCATAATCTTATCTAATAACTACGCAGTAAAATATATCTTCAAATGATATGAATCTTCACTGCCAAAACTAATGAGACATATAAATATAGATATTAAATAGAAAGGAAATAAAGTATACAAAGTCACTATAATTAAAACAAGTACAAACCAGGCATGGTGGCACATGCCTTTAATCCTAGCACTCAGGAGGAAAATGTATTTAGATATCTATGAGATCAGGTCCAGCCTGGTCTACACAGTGAGTTTCTGCACAACTGGACTACAGGGAGCCCTTATTTCAAAAAAGTAAAAAAATACACGAATAGACAAAGATACAAAAAGAAAAAAGATTAACACAAAGAACCCAGCTGTAAAAGAAGTTAAAAGGAGGAAGGCACCAACTTAATCACTGAATGTAATTAATTTTTTGATGGCTAAATTCATTAAGTTCAGAGTTCTAATAAAAGAAACTGACAAAGTAATGTTTAGGTACTTTTTAAACTCACACACTGGGGCGGGGTGGATTAGAAACAACAAATTGAACTGACAATAACAAACTGAAGTGTAGAAATAGCTGATTTGAGGAGCAACTTTGTTACAAAATGTTACAAATTTGCAAAGATGAACAATTGCTAATTTTAAAACAATCACCACATAATGAGATGATTAAATGCCAAATACTGTACATTATAGGATTTTGTTTTCCCATTGCTGGCAATGGGCCTCAGGGCCTCCTGAAGCTAGACAAGTATCCTACTACTGAGTCATACCTTCAGACTAAGATTCACACAAATGTCATCATTCACAAAGAATTAAACCATCTATATTGAAATAATATAAAATGTCACGTAAGAGGCCAACATTTGACTTCAGGTTTAACTAATACCTAAAGCTATGTTCTTTGTATGACAACAAACTTGAAGAAGAGGTCATCTAAGAGGATTTTTAAATAATTTTGTGTGTGAGAGATATATGTAGGTGTATATGTGTCTGTATGTACGGTGTATGGTGTGTATGCATATGTGTGCACATATCTGTGGAGAACAGAGCTCAATATCTAGGATCTTCCTTTATTGCTCTCTACCTTGTTTTTCAACACAGAGTACCTCAATGACCGTGGAGCTCACAGATTCAGCTAGCCTGGCCAGACAATGAGTCACAGGGATCACCGCCAGCTTCCACCCTCCCAGGTCCAGGATTGTGGATGCTGACTGCCATGCATGGCTTTCTATGTGGGGGCTGGACTCAAATTCAGACCCTTATATTTATGTATCAAGAACTTTAGCCTCTGATTCTCTCCCATACCTAAAACAGGATATTTTTAATATATGAAAACTTAATAAAAAATAATTCAACTCAGTACAGTAGTAGGTTTTATAACTATAACCAATGACTGCATTTGTGGAGAATCTTGTTCATTTCAATATACATTATTTTTTAAAAGTAATTCATTCCCAAAGAATCCATTAATTAAATAGAAGTAATAAAAGCAGGTAAATGTATAAAGAGGATGCCAATGACTTTTATATTTTGAATAGGAGAAGATACTAAAAATTTGCCTGTATAAAATGATACAGAAAAGATAAATTGTGCTAGTCCTCTTGGCACAATGCTATCTAAAAACTCATATAGTTTCAACTTCATTATTTTTAACAAAATAAACCATGGTACAGTTACCCGGGAAGTACACAATGCCATAAATAAACTACTGTTTTAAAATAGATGAAGAAGTAGGTTTATGATGCAGTATATTTTATGATGCCCTTAATTCTTTAATTTGTGTTTTGCTTAGTTGTTAACTCCAAAATACTGTACTGTACAAGGCTGTGACCCTCAGCAGAATAGCACAACAGCCCTGCTCCAAATGAAAACTAATATTGTAAGGAATTCTGCTGTTATTTTCAATAACCTCATGTCAATATTTTTCTTCTTTTTTTGGAAAAGATTTATGTTTATTTTATATGTATGAATGTTTGCTGGCATGTATGTATATGTATCAAAAGTGCTTGCAGGAAATACATGGACCAGAAAAAGACATTGAGTTTCTTGTAACTGGAGTTACAGACAGTTATAGGCAGCCATGTGGTGCAGGGAACCAAAACCAGGTCCTCTGCAATTGGAGCAAGTGATTTTAGCCATCAATCGATCTCTCTAACCCCTTTCCTGGGAATATTTGCTAAAATTGTTTTAAAGGAAATTGGAGAAATAGTTGTCTCCTTTGTATAATAACTCACACATTCTACCTCTAGCTATGTTTTCTGATTATAATTTGATAAATGAAGAAGTTTCCATCTAGTTTATTAATTTTTGTACAATATAATTAATATAAAATTTTAAATCATGGTTTTTATGATCTTTTATTACATATTTAACCACTAAGTATTTTGTTCAGGATAGATACTACAAATTAAAATATAATTATCATGGGATTGAATAATAAAATAATTTAAATGAATTATATATTAATAATTTAAAAATAAGCTTCCATGAAATAATGTATTTCCTCCAACTAGTACAATTTCCAAATACTAGATATGCCCATCTCTTTTTTCCATTACAGCTCGACAACTAAGAAAAAAATAGAGCATTCTCAGGGGTTTGTATTTCCTCTCTAATTCTCTACTAATTTACCATTTATTTACCATTAAATAATTGAGCCTTTGACATCTCAGTGGGCATATAACCTAAAAACAAGAATACATAGAAAAGCTGTTGAAGAAGTAAAGGAGAGTTTTTAGGCTTCAGGTTTATGAAGTCAACAGTCTCCCTCTTGTTCTATACCTTTGCTTCCTAGGTGGCCAACCTGCTCCTGAGAGCAAATATCACAGAACGCAAACGAAGCATCCACTGGTGTGATCTAGCAAACCACAGTGAAAGAAGTAATTAAAACCCAAATGTGGTGACCAAATAACAATATTTGTAGGACAATTTTTGGAATCTGAAAGTTGTGATACATACTGTTAACATATTTCAAAACACTGCTACTTTTATTACAAACGGTTCCTAAACATTTTTAAATTAAAGCAGAATGAACTAAACCAATTTTCTTTTCATCTGTATTTATGTTTATAATGCTTTCCTTTATTGTATTTGAAATCTTTCAAAACTTGATCTACAAATTAAATACCCTGTAGCTGTTTAAAATTGTGTTCTCGCTACTAATTTCAAGGATTACAGTGGCCTTCCAGTTTTTAAATGTTACCCTTGATATAAGAGCTACTGATGTTTTTCAATTGATTAAATACAAGAGTTATATGTATAATTAAATAGGAAACATAAAGCTCTAATTTTATATGCATTTTAACAATCATATGTATTTATTAAAGGAAATTATCAAACACAAAATATAAAAGGTTTATTCCCTCTAAGTCCTTTAGGAAACATGGAGTTGTTCCTTTATCCTTTATTCACATACATGTGAAACAACAAAAAAGGAGACATCAAAGGTATGGGTACTGCTCAGAAAAGAATGCCCATAATGTTACCATGGCAAAATTGGAAGGATCTAGAGTGTTACCCAGCATGTTGTTGGCATTCTGATAAACAAACAAGTTAAGGGCAAGATTCGTGCCAGGAGAATTTAATGTGCGTATTGAGCATGCTAAGCACTCTAGGAGCCAAGATAGCTTTCTAAAACACTTGAAGCAAAATGATCAGAGTAAGAAGACAGTCAAAAAGAGAGGTGTTGGCTTTTACTTTATGCACCAGCCTGTCCTACCTGAGAAAGAAGTTTGAGAAAAGAAAAGAAAAGGAAGGTGAGCTGCTGGAACCCATCATCTGTGAAACTGTAACACCGTGGATGTAAAAACTGTGCATTGAAAGTAATAAAATAAAATATCTATGGATATTACAAAAATCTGTTACCTTCTTTCTCTCACTCGTCTCCCTTGCAGAGTGTGCCAGCATGATACATCCTCTGAAGATACACTTTTACCTGCTTGTTGAGTTCTTTAAAAACCTTTGAACAATGGAATTTCAAACATTTACCATGTTTTAGTTTAATCAAATTGCAGTCTTTAATCAATTTTTTTTAATCCTCAGGAATTTCAAAGATATTACTATCATTCCCACATTAAATGCTATCGTGAATAGCAGAAGAAAGGTCAGTGGCAGTAATGGGTATCAGTCATAAATTAAGCAACTGCTCCTTGAAATCCAAGTTCAAATGACTGCAAATTTTAATATGCATGCCCTACCAATATTCATTCCATATATATTGTATATTAGCCGTGTGCATCTATACTAACATTTTCTTTGTTTTTTTTTTTTCTTACAAGAAGCCGTAAATTATTTACCAGAAAAGGGAGGCACTTGGAAAACACTTGCTCCTACTCTCACGACTAGATTCATAGTTCAGAGATAAATATCATCTTAACTAGGGCTTCTTAAACTTTTCAATTTCTGATCTTTTTTTACCTGTGATCCCTTTTTGGCCCAAGAAATATTTATGAACACTGGGTATTGTATATAAAATAGCTATACAAATCAGATATTTATTTATAATTAATAATCAATTAATGGATTTCAAAAATGACTAAAGGAATTGTGCATACTGAGATACTATTTATTTTTTCATGAAGAATTATGTCTTGGATGATTATTTGATACTGAAGGATATGGAAAATTTTTAACACTTTCCAGAGTTCATCAGTATTTGAGTTTTCTAAGCCTCAGTGCAGAAAATGATGCTTTGCATAAATATGTAGTAAAAGTGATAGAAGCATGTTTATGTCTAATTCAGTAATTTGGGGAAATACTGTACTATCTTCAGTCAAATTTAATTTAACAATTTCTTATACAACTCAATTAAGCAAATTTTATTTTAAAAATAAAAACAAGCAGGAATTTTAAAAATCAAGCATTCTAACACAATACAATCCAAACATAAACCGAAACTGATACTTAAGTGCTGATGTATTACAGTAGGAAAAAATTTAAAGCCTTTGTTTTCTTAACTCCATAGATCACTAAAGAGAAGAAAACGTTCTGTGTACAGTAAAAACATTGAAATTCATAACATATAATCATCTCAACTCTGAGCCAGGAGGTTCAGTCAGTGTTCGTTGGTGTGGTATGGTGTTACATGGTTTGACAGTTTGGTTCAGTGATGCAATACCGATAATCACGGCAAGAAATACCTAAGATTCATTATGAGTGTGGATTTATGTTGGTTTTTTGATCATTGCACATTCAGACATCTTTTACTATTACAAATTTTTAACACTTTCCACACCGAGTATCTGATACGGTAAAAATCCATTCTAAGAAGCTCGGTTTTCAGATTCTGGTTCTACTAGTAACGCTAAACAACAGCATAGTAAGGGATCTTTGAGTTTCTGCTTCTTCTAAGACACCTTTGTAACTCATACCTGCTCTTCCACATCACAAATGCCTACTGTACTGCTAAGAGACAGCAAACGTGCCCAGTTTCCTAAATACACTCGGATTCTAAAGCAAATACAATACCCTTCATGGATTCAAAATATTGAGAGCGTTTAGGAGCTGTACTTCTTATCACATGAATTCCAGATCTAAAAATTAGTGTTTTTATTTTTTGCTCACAGAGAAGAAAATGAATGGAATTTGACAGTCACCTAACTTGATTCAGTTACTAGTTATAACCATATATCATTTATAATAATTTAACCATGATATTATATCAAAAGACATTTATTATACATTCAGGATAAAAAGAAGAGTCTTCCTGTTCAGTCAATTGCCCTAACTCATGTGATCAAGGTAATGATCTACAAAGATGTGTCATTCTCCAAACCTCAAACAGGCGCTCCAGTCCCATAACTCCTGTAATCTCAGGGATCATGTTCTCACCTCCATTCTCAGAAACTGCCTCATCTTTCCATCATTGACTTTCCTCTCTTCATGCTGAAGGGGAATTCACTCCTTTTCCTGCTCAATATAGTGTAACTTGGAAAAAAAAGTAGCCACAACAAAGCAACAATTTGAAGGACAAATTATCGGGCTAGAGAAATTGCTCAGCAAGTAAAAGGACTATCTGCACACGCCTGATAATCTGAGTTCAGCCCCCAGGACACGTGCATGTTAAAAAAAAAGCTGAATGTGATGTCATGCATCTGTAATCTCAACACTCCTTTGGAAGAGGGGAGGCTGAGAGAGGAAGAGTCAGAGCGAAGTTCATGAGTCGGCTGGCAGGGCAGCACAACAATAAGACAGGCCTTGCCTCAGCAAAAGCCAAAGCCCCAAGTGTGTCTTCTAGCCTTGGCACTTGCTCCGATACACACATACACATACACATGCACATACAAACACACGTATACACAAACACAAGTAGCGAAAAAGAAGCAAATTATTAATAAGATATCATTGAACTATTGGAAATCTAAGTCCTCTAACAGGTAGACTATAAAAGTCTATCCAACACATAAAAGATCAAAAGACAAATTTTGTGTGGCACATCTAACCGTCTGTAAATGGATGGCCTTTTACAATTGTGATCAAAAATCACATGCCATTTATTATTTAAAATTAGAAAAAAAAATGAGATTATCCAATCCAGTGATTTCTTTTCACTAGATAAAATGTTTACTGAATCTTAATTAAAGGAAAATATGTATCCAATGTGAGAGGCAATTTTCTGAAAAATGAATGCCTGAATTCTGAATTTAAGACCTCAGTCAAGGCTTTCTCCACTGTCATGTCATAAACTGTTGTAATAATTATTGACAGGCAAGGAATAAAATTAGGGTAAGTGATGAAGTAAATAGCATATGATCCTGTCAACAAATCAACTGACATTGGCCTTTTTTGGTAGTAGAAACTAAAACAGACAAGCAGAACATGGATCTAATCTATTTATCTTTAGTTGTTTCATAATCTTTGTCTACAAAGTCTGATTTCTGTAAAGAGGTGGTAAAATAAAGATGATGTTTAATGAAGAAAACTTTGTGTTTGCTGCCACAACTAAGCACAAGTTTACAAATTAGGAATTTTGCTTAGTTTAGAGGTACAATTACCCAAGCTATAGGAAATAAATGAACATAAATTCATATACTATATATCATATTATAAACATATATCTCATTCTTTACACAATTTCCTAGAGTGATTCCCTGCAATTTTGAATATAGGATAGTATAATGTGAGAATAAGAATGAAAATAACTCACTAAACAATGTTCAGACAGGATTCTATTAATAATAGTGGTAAAAACCTGGCCACAACCAAGTTGCATATAATTCAATACAAGTAAAATTTTAAAACATCAAAGGAATGAAATTAGATTATAATGGACTCTTAAAATTAAATCAGTGCAATTAAGGATACAATGAAGTATCCAGTTATCTGTTTTCTAAGCCTTTGAAAGTGGAAATACTAATGGAACTGTACGAGAAATCAGTGCTGACTAAATTAATTGCCATAGCAATTGTCATATTATAAGCTGGTTATTTGTGAAAACTATGCTTCAAGTTAACATACATGTTGTTAACATCATTTGAACAATTCTTTAGTTTCTGAAGAAAGATGAATAAGCCTTTATTATTTCTAACATCATCACACATTTAGAACATTTTCCATTGAAATATTGGAATTCTGTACTAAAATAGAACATGCTTTTTAAAGTTTACTGGCCCTTCAGTTGATAAGTTGGGAGAAATTAAGCTGTAAAAATATAACCTGAGGAAACCTCAACAGGAATGTAAACTAAACGGGTGGGGAGGTCTGTGGGTGTCAATCAAGAACAAAATGCAACTGTCAAGCTTGCTTTGCTAACAAACTGTCACATCAACAATATGGAGTTAATGACTACAAATTAACTGTATACCAGATGCTTGACACTTTGTTATGACACTTAGCAAGCTAGTTGACATTTGGGGATCAAAGCTTCTTTAATTACACTTTGTATAACATGTGCAACCTTTATGCTAATGTCCAAATATTCCTTGAAGCAAGACTGTCCAAGTAACAGTGTCCACAGACTGTTTTCTAGGTGTGGGCTTGAAAGTATTCATCTGGCTCTAAAAAAACATGGGAAGCAGCTGAATGAGAGCCAGGCTTCAATGCACGATGTTGTCCCTCATTCCCACTGCCTAAAATAACAATGCTTCTTAACTTGGTAAGCTGGTGAGACATACTTCCTCACACATAGACACAGTCTGTGACTAACCCATTCCCAACAAGGTGGTCATAGCATTTATAGCCACTTATAAAAGGAAAGACAACTAAGCATATCAGAATTTAAAATAACTGAGACATATTCAAGAATAGAGGGATAAAAAATACTAACTGCCTTTTGGAACACGGATTTGAAGAGTTTCCGAGGTTTCCTTTTTATTCCTACAGGAAAATGGTTTGATATTATTTTAAGTAAATAGAATTCAGTATATAATATAAGCAAAATTGTATCTAACAGCTATAACATTGAATACTAAACATGCATAAAATTAACTACAGAATATGTCAACATGAAAAAAGTTTAACATTTCTATCAGTTCTTGAAATAAAATCACATTAACTAAAACTAAGATTGTTTTAATAATAATAAAAATTTAAAAACAGCTATGAAGTAAAAAGGAAATAGTTCAATAAATTATCTGAATGCTTTATTAATAAACACATGTAATCAAATCAGGAATACAATCAGTGATTTTTAGTCCAATGGCAGAAATATGAAGGGAATATCATAAGATTCAGTCTCTACTTTTATTCCATGTTTTCCTGGATTGTTATCAGAGACAGAGAATTATAATAGGTAAGAAAACAAGGTTGAGTATAAAGGGAAAATCTAATATTACAACTGGAATGATGTTCATCCACTCCTCCATTTGTCCACCAGATACCTCAGATCAAGGCCCAGAGAATTGGAATTGCCTAAGTTCCAGAGTCATAAATGGGTGGTTCACTACAATCCTGAATGGCAAACAGTGTGTAGTGAGCACTCTGGCACTCTGTCAGAGTTACAGCTCCCACACACTGAGAAGTCTAAATGTTGAACTATTCTAGCAATTGGTAAATGAAGGTGAATGCCTATTGTTCTCTTAGAAAATGATAGGCACATTTTAGATGGTAGTGATTCTGGTGAGGTACCAAAGTTTCTAGGAACAATATGACAATTGTTAGGTTAATGTAGACTCTGTCCACTTGAATTGTGACTCCTTGAACTGTCAGGATATTGTGTATATTTTAAACCACAAACTCCATTCCAAATGAAAGACTTCTGCTGAAAACCAGATGTAAAACTGCTCATTTTGATAGTTTTGTGTTGACTATGTGATGAAATTATATTTGTATAATTGAAAAATTAAATATATTATTAAACTCAATGTCACCTGTTTCTCTGAACTTAATATGGCTACTATAAAAGCTAAGTGACACCCATGTCCCAAGTCATGTTTCTATGGGCCAGTACTAAGTAAGCCAACAAAGTCTTGTCCTCAAAGAATTAAAAAACTTGGGGAAAAAGACTGCATCAATAAAATAAATACATTTTAAAAGGAGGGTAAATGAGGGCTGGCCTGATGAATTCTCTGGGGAATATGGTACTGGCACTGCATTGTGATGGTTGCCCTGAGGAGACCGTACAATAGAATGCTGGAAGACATGAGCAGAGGAGTTTTGGTGGGTGCAAGGGCATGAGGATTTTATTGTTTGCATCTTAGCTTCAGGCAGGGTTGGAGGAAGCAGGAAAGGCTGAATTTCACAATGCTTACTAGTTCCAGTAAGGAAGGAGTTTGGAGGCTCTGTGGTTATGGTAAGCACTTCTTGCATGGGATTAACTATCACTGTCTTTATGACTGTGACACTCATCAAAATTACCACTGTTTCTTGCTTTTTCTAGGTTATCACATCCCATTGGGTCAGTTTCGGTTAACTCTTGTGTTACTGAGTAGGTGACCATGGGTTTAACTGTTCCACTCTAGGCACAGAGGTGGAAAAGTTAGCAGTTGCTAGGAGATCACAGTCAACACCTCCAGAAAGGGTTTCCTTGAAAGAACTGTGGAGTTTTGAGGGAATACCAAGCTATTCCTCATACAGGTAAATGGAAGAAAGGAAGGAAGGAAGGAAGGAAGGAAGGAAGGAAGGAAGGAAAGAAGGAAGGAAGGAAGGAAGGAAGGAAAATAAAAGTCAGGATATGACTCTTTCTTTCTCTCCTGATTTCCAGCCAGCACTTCCTACCAACCGACACATCCAGAAGTCAAAAAGCAAGGGAGGCCAATTAGGCAGTCAATAAAACCTGTGCCCAGGGGACAAGGCTAACTGGTAAGAATGAGGTGTGGATATGGTGCACATGGAAAATATTCAGCATGGAGCCTAGCAAGCAGCATAATACTGTAGCTCTTTTTAATCTATGTGGTTCTGGCCTGTGATCTGGAGCCTCTGGCATTTTTCATGGCCATAGAGATCACTACATACTTGGCTGAATATCAGAAAGGATAAGAGCCATTCACTTATCTAAATCATGTCTATTTCACCTGTAGAAATATCATAATTTTCAAAATTCACTCTTCACTATTCACAGAACAAGAGAAGCCTAAAAATTGTAAATTGAAAATTTCAAAATTCATTTAAAAATAATTAATTAATGCCTTTAAAAATGCCAGGTGATGCTTTCAGCACTAAATATCCGGTATTAAAATAGAGACAAAATCATTGTCTCTATTCAAAAGAATTCACATGCTAATGAAAAGACAAAAGTAAGAAAACAAGTTAGATAACTTTAGATATTAATTCAGGCTAGTGCAGCAATAAAATACAATTGGATCAAAAGTACTTAAGGGAGAAGCTGTGGCTTACAGTAGCTAGGATGGAACAGAAGCAGCTAAGATTCAATTAAGTGAGACTCCATAGAAGAAGACAAAGTGAATCACAGAAAGCCATAAGAAGAATTTCTGCTGAAGAAAGAGAAATGTCAGGAATTTCAATTTTCTCCTGTACTGTCGAAGGGTGAATAGGGTCTGCCAAAAGTTCTTTGTAAAGCCTAGGTTCTGTCACCAAACCATAATCTTAGTAGCAACCAAGGAGAGGGATGATTTTCTGTGACCAAATTAGTGGCTGTACCCTTCTATAAGAAAAATGATGCAGTTTCTCGGGAGATGATTTTTCTAATTCCCAAAGTGGATACAGTGTATTCAAAGCCTGAATAAGCCTTCTATGCCATAGGATGTTTGCATTCTATTCCTTAGTACTACAGAATGCCTAAGACGTCTTGAAGTTTCAACTTCTAAGTTTCAAATAATATTTCCCTGTGTTTCTTTAGACTAGTGCATTAAACTAACTATATGTAAAAAAGATCAGTATATGAAAATTAAATAAGAATATTTGTCTTCACAGAAGGTCTAATGTATCTCAGGCTAGCCTCAAATTTTCTATATAGCCAAAGATGACCCTATACTTTTGATCCTACTCCTCTACTTTCGCAGTACTAGGATTACAGTTACATGCCATGATGCCTAGTTTATAGACATGCATGACAGGAAAGTGGTCTACCAACTAAGCTTCAACTCTAGCCCATGAATATATAATTTTGAAACAGAAATCCAACAAAAGGAAATCACCAGTATAACAATCTAAAATATCAATTCACATTATAATGAATAAAGGGCACTAGAAATGCTCTTTTGTGGATCATTATCCCACTATAATTTGCATGTAGAAAGGGTAGGATTAGCACTTGTCCCTTAAAATTTGGCCTAAAGGGTTGAAGGGCAGTTCTCTTATAATGGCACAACCAAAAGAGAGGTCAATATGGCAACAAGCAAGGTTGTTCAAGCATCTCTTCATCAAGATATCAGCCACGTCCCAAATGAAAAATTGGAAATGTGAGCCTTACCTACAAAAAAAATCAGAATTTAAGACCCAAAAAGAAGCCAGCAATATAATATTGTTGCTTTTTAGTGGTCTGAATCTGAATGTCTTCATGAAGTAGCAGCAAAATAATCAGTTCTATTTTACCCACTTCACTTTTATGTGGAATGCACTGCTTTTTAATGCCTTAGTTTCTCTCTACTGCACCAAAATTGAAAATTAACATACTCATCTATATCCATACTCTCACTGGGGACATGGTTTACCTTTTCTCTTGACTTACAAAGTCATTTGGTATGCTTCAGCTTCTTCATCTGCAAATGGAGGAAGCACAGAAGATAACCCTAAGATCCCTTCTCATTTTGATTCTTATATCTAAATATCAAAAGCCTGTCAATTTTAGTTATTCCTTAAGATAGCTACATATTATTTCTGCACAATATTCAATTTTAATAACCATTTGCAATATTCCTATAAATTATAAATGACTGTTAACTTTTTTGTTTTTTGATGTACTGAGATGAAAGCCGGTTCTAATGTGTTTACTTTAAAATAATAGATTTATCTTTTGTTTTTCCTCCTATCTACAGCCATGATAAAGCATTTAATATCCCCCAAACCTCTTTACTAGAGTAATGTTCAACAATTCTTTTTCAGTAATCATTAAACAGAATACCATGTGCTTCTTCTCCTAACTTAAATTTAAGCAGCCAGATCACATTTATATACATATACATATATATACATATATATACATATATATACGTGTATATATATATGTATATATATATGTATATATATATATACATATATATACACGTATATGTGTATATATATATATATATATATATATATATATATACCATAGTGGTAAACTTTAAAATTTCTTAAACTTCAGTTCTAAATATGCTTAAGATAAATTTTATGTCATTTATTAAAATATCCTGTTAAAAAGACTAATACAGAAACTGGAAAAATATTTTTTTTCTCTATGTAGAGAACAGAGATACTCATAAGAGATCAAAATGTTGTCTTGGTGAGTAATACATAGATAAATCCTATACCACATTTAAAACTAGAAAAGTACAGTGATATCTACATTTGTTTCACCTCCTCTGCAACAGATTTAGCAAATGAAGGAGGAATAGAAGAAAACCACATTACTCCTGGGCTATTGCTGTGGGCCCTTGTAAATCCTGAACATTTTATTATGCTTACTGCGCTGTGTGCTTCCAGAAAGTTCTGTTGGGCATGGAAAGACATTGACTCAACAAAACATTCCTTGGTTAGGATTCATTTTCCTGATAGAACGAGTTCTTAAAAGAGCTCTATTTTAGTTATGTAAAGCATGTAAAAAGTGGCATATGCTCAATCAAAACTGAATTTGAAATTAACTTGTCATTTTTAAACATCACAAATCAAGGGAAAGGTTAAGATAAAAGAGTTAGTCAAAGTCTCCATGCTCAACTAAATGGATGACAGTTCACTCAGGCCTTATGTGGTATCCATGAGAAAATGGAAAAAAGGAGAAAGTAACAAAACAAAAGTTCCTGATTTTCTTACTATAATTGTTTTATGAAATTATAAATAATCAAATTTTAATTTGAAAACAATATAGTATATATATATTAAGAAGAAATTGAATTTACACTTATTTTATTTTATAGCTTTATAATTATTAAAATCTGTGAAGAATTTGTCTTTCAGGAATTATGTTTTAATTTATAATAGATTCCCTCTGAAAGAGTAGTTATTGGTCTTTTCATAATTTCCTATAAGCTAAGCATCAGTGCATTTGTAAGAAATAAGAGTAAAACACTCAAGAAATATTGTCTTTCTTCTACACATATGAATAGTAAAGGAAGACAACACTTATATTACAAAACCTTTTAAAGGCTATAAAGATAAGAAAGCAAAATTATTTGACCTTTTGTTTCCATTTTTTCCTTAAATCCAGCAATCTGTCTTATGCTACTTGTTAAGACAAAGAAAGTGGTCGTTGTGCTCAAAGTGGAAATTAAAAGGCTTTCATCCCTGAGCTAAGTCTCCTGTCTCTAGATGTATGCACACAATGACACTGGAAATGACAATGGAACTCCAGAGAGTTATCAAGCAAAGACATGAAAAGCTTCATAAAGACAAGAGATCAACTTATTTCAACTTTTCCACTAATGTACCAAGAAATACATTTCCTTTTATTTTATTTCCTTTCATTACAACCATATTCACCATATGAGGAAATGTCCCTGGATGTTAACTATGGATATAAACTATGGAAAATCTGAGAAACTCATTTAACACATATAACAGATAACCAGAGGCATCATTAATCCCACAGCTGAGAGAGCTTCTGGGAGATGAGACATAGTTGTTCCTTCGTTATTCAAAAAAGATATTTAAAGATGAGTTACCACAAATTTATAAAGCAAAGTGCTTGCAGTGGTAACAAAGTTATATGATAATCACCACTGGATGATAATATCAAAGAATTTTACATCAGAAAACAGAAGCTAAATGACAAGAGTTTGAAAGTTTATTCCTTTGGAGGCTCATGCTTAAACTGGCTGAAAAAAAAAAGATACACAATTCTTGAAATACAATTCCCTCGCTCCCAAAGAAGGCTCATTGTTTACCAGGAATTATTTAAATCACTAGCCAAAATTCATTGTAGAAATTTCATTAATCCATTGGGTGTCAAAGAGAAATAACTTCCTGAATTTTTCCATATGGAATAACTCAAAATTATTTTAACTTGTTATTGCATATTATGTAATAAAACTAATAATTATGTCATTCTAACTTTTAAAGAAGAATTTATTTACTTTTATTTATTTATTTATTTATTTATTTATTGTGTCTAGATATATGTCAGTACCCACGGAGGTCAGAAAAGGACATCAGATTCCCTGGAACTGGAGTTATGGAGGGTTGTTAGCCTCTATGTCAGTGCTGGGAACTGAAGCCGGGTTCTCTACAAGAGTCACCAATGCTCTTAACTACTGAGCCATCTCTCCAGCACCAGTCATTCCAATATTTTTAAAGAAGAATGTAAGTTCTCCTACAACTCTTATTGCACAGTATAATGCTGCACATACACAGAGACTTCGATAAAATGCTGCCACTTACTGTCTACAAGTTCCACATATTAAATAATCTACCTTGATATGCCCCACAGAACATCTGATGGCATTATGTATTACCATTAAAAAGAGGAGTCAATTTAGACTCAGAAAGGTATATTCAAGTGAAATAACTCCTCAGAAAATGAAGGAATGAAACAAGCCACATCCATCTCCCAAAACAAACTGACAGACTGCTCTAAGAGGAGCGGTAGGAAACTTTTCGCAACACTCTGAGTGCTAACTGACAAATGAACATTGCAGAGGAAAACAAAGGCATGCGAAAGGCAGGGCAAGACAGTCTTACAGTAGGAAAAGTAATACATACCCAGCATGTGGAAGCAATTCAGTCAATCTGTTCAGAATGAAAGAAAAATGCAGGTGTGAGGGAGAAAAGCAGAGAGGGAAGGAAGGAACTGACCAGGTCACACCAGGGCAAGCTTGAATCTAGATTTCTCTACATATGCAACTGCAGTTTCTGTTTTGCTTCTTGTATCATCTCTGAAAGAGAACTCTTTCCAGCAATCAGGAGATTATTTCAAATACTACTTCATCAAGAAAGTTCGCACTCTTCCTTACTCCCAGGGAGCGGTTCACAGGATGGGAGGGCGCACTTCAATTCTTTCCCTGCATAAAGTCAATAAAGTTGAGGCTTTGTCCAACCACATGCAATACCTTGAGCAATTTAAAGCTGAAGGTACCAATATTTGTATATATTCTTAACAAGGGAATTTTAATACTGTTACTTGACATTTATTTTGCTAGCTGAAGTAAAACATACTACTAAATTCAAAGAATTCCTCGAAGGATCAGGCCTTAACTTAAGGAAACATTAGCAGGAAGAAGTCATAAGAAAACCATCCTTGACTGATTTGAAAGGTAATAGAGTTAATTTCTATTTGGCTTTTGACTTTGTATTTTGAGACAGGGTCTCCTAGTTGGCTTGGAACTCACTGTCTAGACCAGACCGACCACATTCTCATAGAGATTCACCTGTCTCTGTCTCCTGAGTGTTGGTATTAAAGGCATGTGCCATCACGCCTTACTACAACAACTATTAATTTTCATTCTTACTGAAATTTATAAAGAATAAACCACTGAACATTTGATAATTTTGTACTATTTACCTAATTTTCTCATCTACTATACTGAATATTTCTAGATTTATATAGCTTTACTGAGAACTTATTCACATATACATTCGCTTATATAGTAAAGTGTCTAATTCAATAATGCTGATATATTTACAAAATTGTGCAACATCATCATAATCTAATTTTGTGCTTTGGTATATGTTTATGAACATCGGTGCATGTATGTTTGCAAAGGTCAGAAGACAACATCAACTCTCCTCCCCTCCCCTCCCATACCCTCCTGTCCCCTCCTCTCCTCTCCCCTCCCCTCCGCTCATCTCTCCTCCCTTCCTCTCCTCTCCCCATTCCCCTCCTTTTCTCTCCCTCCTCTTTTTTCTTGAGACAGGTTCTCTCACTGAGCCTGAAGCTAGGGTTATAAACGGCACATATGGCCACACCTAACTTTCTCATGTGTGCTAAGGATTTGAACTCTCGTTTTCATGTTTCTACAGCAAAAGCTGTAAACAGAGTCATTTCCCAAGCTAGATCACCTCTAATTTTACAGCTCATTTTTCCGCTCTGCAGTAAACTATGTACATATTAATAATCACGTTATATCATATTCCCCAAATGTAGTAAGTAATCTGCTTTAAGATTTTGTTTCCATTGTTCTCTATTAATTGAATCATAGAGCTATAGTCTTTTGTTTTTGACTTCTTTCACTTAGGAAAATATTTTCAAGTTGCAACTATGTTAAAAGTAACACTACTTTGTTTTTTTTTTTATTACACTGAGTAATATTGCATTGCATGGATATACCACATTATTCATCAGCTTCCAAGCCTGTGAATTTTCCTTGTTTGGGCTTTTATGGACAGTACTACTATGAACAGTGAAAGATTTGGGTAGGTTTAACAGCTATGCACTGTGTTTCTGATTAACACCTAAAAAAAAAAAAAACTAAAAAATAAGGACAACGTGCATTTATATGTCAAGAATGTTATTTTATGCTATAATATTTCACCTCTGGGAAATAGCATATCTATGAAAAGGCTTCCTAAAGTCACTACACTGACATCTGGCAATAGCACAAACAGCTGTATGAACGCTCATGTAAAACAAAAACATGGAAAGAATTAACACCCTGTGCTCACTGCCTTTGGCATGTCAATGCAGATCACAAATGTTGCTAAAGAACCGCAATCATAAAGCATGCACTGTAATATTGGTTTGACTGCTTGATATTAAAAGGAACATTTTCTAGCAACTAAGGACTATTATACATGTGAATGTAAACATATTCCTCAATTTGATGGTTTCTTTTGTAATTTCAGTTCTAACATATTATTGCTGTTTACAGTAGTTTGGGTTTCCTTTGAATGATTTTAAATTAAATCAGTCCATAATAAATTAAATAAAATAAATAAATAAATATAAAAGAAATGCTCTTGGTTTGGATTTTTCCTACTATTAATAATTTGCTTCCATTATTCTATTTCAGAAGGTTTATAATCTTCTAGGTTATACAAAACTATTTTTCATTTACAAGTGATGACTTATGTATCTCATAGTTACTGTCACTTATAGGGGTCTAAGCTAAAACCTGGCTTAAATACTATCCAGGAACACCTGAAGTTTGCCTTCCCTCTCAGTTCTATACCAACTTACACCATCCTGGGATGCCCTCTGGTTCCTCTCACCTGCTGTCATAGTGCTCTGTAATTGTGTATTCATGGAGATGTCAATAAAACAAAACAGGATTCTTCACATATAATTGTGTCTGTTACATACATACACTCCCATCCACATAATAGTGCACTTAAAGCATTTAATTTACTTACATGTCTGTACACCTGCTGGTATATATGTATGTAAGTAAGTGTATGCATACATATTCACTAGCAGATCCCAGAGAATAGAAAATGCTTCTTACTTTTCATCATTTCTTCAGCAATCAAAAGTTCTTGACCAAGAAGGCCCTCAGAGCATGCTGACTACCTCACTGGGGCTAATTGCTTGAGTTCTCATTAGCTGTGAGAATAAGGAGCAACAGTAAGCAAAATCTTGAAATATTCTGGATGTTTCACAGCGAAATCTGTTCAGGGTACTCAGAAAATGTTTATGTTCTTCTAAGGCAATGGTTATAAACATACTAGAATAAGTGTGATGGCTGCTTGAGACAAGTTTTTGCCTAGAACTTGCTCTGCCGTCAAGATTTGCTTAAAATTCTCCTTTCTCTTTCATCAGCCTCTGGAATATTGAGATTATAAACTTAGGCTGACTTGTATAACACAAATTTAAAATGGCTTTGATTGAAAATAATGAATATATGAGAAGGAGTTGCATTATTTAACTCAAAACTCAAGGATATATATGTGCTTAACAGAGCTCACTCATTCCAGCTTTTCCAATATCTAAGGAGGCTACACTCATTATTTTCAGAGTTATAGGCAAGTCTAGTTCTATAATCTACTGATTTACAATTTGCCAAACCAGATCGCTTCTTGTTATATAACATACTAGCTTCAGGAACTGAAAACAAATCATTACAACATGGGCTTCATTAATTTTGAGAGTAGATCCTTTGATGCCAAACTGACTAAAAACAAAACCAACATACAACTTAATTGGTAAGGCATCCTTGGGTTGTGTTCTAAGTTCAAACCTTAAGAAAACATTCACTCAACCAGGAAATGATTCCATAATAGCAGAAGTGGCAGCAGACCCAAAGAATAAAGCTATGAGCAAGAGAGGGAGTATCACATCAAAAGATTGTCAATGTACCACAAAAGAATAAGGTCAGTGATAGAACACTCCTTATTAAGTTTATAAAGCCATTAAAGTCTCCTTCAATGGGAAAGTGCCCTTTCTCCATTGATAATTTACTGCATGTCATTGATAATAATACTTCACACTGTGTATACCAGTTTAAATAGTGTGAAAAATAAAGAAAAATCATAAATATGTAGCTGATTAGGTTTTCTAGTGTTTCGGATTTTAAGGCATAATTAAACAGCAACTCCTTCATTACATAATTGTCTGTGTTCTTTAGATGAGAACTGCCATCTGAATTTAGAACAACTGCACTGTATAGTATACTTTAGCAAAGAATGGCAGCATTCATTTTATTAAATTATTTAAAAAATGGATAACATTTTCTGCACATTCTTAATGCTTTTGATAGACTTTGGTTAACTATGTAGAAACACTACAGCCTAGGTAAGTAAAATTTGTAAAGTGTTAACACCTGCATGACTTCTGGGTTATTTTCACCTCCTAGAACATGGTCACCCTTGTTTTCTGCAAACAAAATGTATACACAAACATAAGAAAGACACTGAAAATAAAATTGCCCAAAACGATCATTGTTTATTTTTCAGTTTTCTGAGCCAGACCCTTCTAGGGGAAAACTTCAATCCTGAGAATAGGGAAGCCACAGTCTTTCAAAATTGTTAAGCTGCATCACAGGGTGATAGAAAGGCAGTAAGCAATGATAACATCCGAGTCTGTTTATCTGTATTAAGCTCCCTGTCTTAGACCTCGAGCAAGTTTTTAAAAAATTCTGTGAGACCGAAATTTCCTCACTGGTAAATTAAGCCAATTATATTTGTGTCATCTACATCCAAATGTAAGGCAGACTAACAAAAATGTTAAATTTGTAAATCCTGTTAGAAATCTTTAGATTTTTAAAACTATAAACCATATGCTGCAGCTTCACCCCAACTACTGGCGTCAGCACAAGGTGCTAGCTACAAATAAAGAACTTCAGTGTGCTGCAAACATCCTCCTTTCAGAAGTGTGCTTATGTGTTTTAGTGTAGCTTCAAGAAAAACACTGCATTGGTCTGCCTCTTGTGGTTTGACCTTCCCTTTTCAACCTGTCAGCTTCCTCTCATACAGCCCCTCCCTGAGATGCCCTCTCTCCCTTCCTCTGTCTTATGCTCTGGTCCATTATGTCTACGGCCCATGTTCATCTCTAGTCTTCCTTACCCTCCATTCATCAAAGCCACTACCTTCATCCGTGTGACCACTGCCCACCTCTCATTCTAGTCATTCACTGCCTTCACACATAAATTTACGTTCTGAAAACTGGGATATTGTTTTCAATATGAATAATATTGTACAATCTGACATTCAGTACAATAAGGTACTAATGTATGAAAGTTAAAGAGAATTACCTTCCTTGCAACCTTAAATATGTTAACTTACATATTTTATATAAATTTCAACATAGCACGGAAATCTGAGTACTTAGATAGCTGAGGGCATATTTAAAGTTTAGAACAAGTATAATCTCCACCTATAAATCACAGAAGAGAACTGGGTATTTAATTCATAATTAGATTTGGTAATACGTATGTGTTTAAGTAAAAGACAATGCATTTTAGTCTTTTGATGAAAATAAACCAATAAATAATATTTAGAAACTTATTTTCTGAAGGTGGAATAGAAAGATCTTAATTTTAACTCTTTGACAAAATGGTTGTCTAATTTGAATTCACTGGATATAAAAGAAAGAGCTGTTTCAGCACCTAAGTATGTACTATTGGTAACAATTCACTTTATATTTTCTTACAAAATTCAATTTACCTCATGTATTTATTTCTTCCTAAATACTAAGCTTTGGCTTCTTTAAATTCTAAACAAGTAATTGTAGACTGCTCATCCATTATCTGCAAGCACTTTCTCCCTGTGAAGGATCCACTACGGTAATAGTTCTTTCATCAAAGCCTAATGGTTTGTTTCAAACAGTCAAAGTAGTGTTTATATCACTGTCCTCAGGTGCAACCATTTTGTTTCCTAGAGAGCAGTATGGTACATGGTAATGTCAGAAGTGATAAATCAAAGTAAGTACATTTGTTTTTCTACCTTAACCAGTCTACTCAGTGCCACTAACAAAAATACATGTTGGCATTTGCACTTATCTACTTTCTATTTGAGACCATCTAGCAGTAAAGATTACAAAAAAAATGCATATGTAAAACAGATAGCTATATGCAATGCTTCCCCATAACAAAAATGTCAGTGTTACCTGTGGGTTGCTATGGATTAATGTTTACTCTTCATCTGGGAGAGTGGGATAGAAATACAGGATTAGTTCTCTTATAAATGATCAGTGTTGCTGCCTACTTCAAGAAATCAAAATGGCTTGCCTTCCTCCAATCACCGAGTATTTTAAATACAGTAATTTATTTGCATTTTACCATCACAGCGAGAAGACTTGAAAGTATGAAATATAGCTAAAACATTTACAGAATGAGAATTGGTCTAAGAGGTTGAAATCAAATATATCTTATTGGAAAAATTCTTACAGCTGCCAATGGGAGACAGACCAAAGATAGTATGAATTATTATTAAGAACTTGGACACTTTCATTCTAGTCATTCTCTGCTTGAATTTACAGTAACATATATAAATTCTTATTTTAGTCAGTTCCAGCTTGTGAAAATTGCAAAACTAATACTGCTTTACCCTCATATCCGTAAAAGAATGGAACTTGCCTGCATATTGATCATTTCCAGTTTCTGGTTCCTGTGGTAACACTTTTAGCAACCCTAGAGATAGCAAATGGCAAAGAGGCCCGCTGAAACCTGCCTACTCACCTACTTAAGCATACATAAATGAGGAAGAAACAAAGAGAAATTGACAAGTGGAAAATAAACTGAGATGAATTAAAGACCCACTATGTTTAACAGACCAGTCTAATATCCTTCGAGAGACAGAATTCCCTTTCACATTCATCTCTGCTCAAGGAAGTAAATGAGAGTAAACCGACAAGGCCCAGGGTTCCCAAAGGAAAGAGAAACGAAGCGAACAGCCACCATTGGTCAACCTAGCCTAGCAACCAATGAAAAGCCACAAATTGTCTTATTTCCTTCCAGGTTTTGGAAAAATAACACAAAAATATGACTTCAGCAACAACTTCTCACTCTTTGTCTTTCTTGTGATGGCGTCTTCACGGTTCAAATTCAGTCAATAGTCCAAGAATGATAGTTCTTAACTCTGTATGCCAGAGTGGCTCCCCAGGAACAAACTGACAAAGCAAACGAATAAAATCTATTTAAGTGGTAGAACTCCCAGTTATGGCTCTGAAAACCCGTAAAGATCAAATAGTGTTGAAGAAACTTAAGCACAAATGATAAGAGGTCTGAGCAAGCTTAATACCATCTCTTCAATCCATCTGGAGTGCTGCTAAGGACCAATGAAGAGGCATAGAGCCTTCCAGAATGTCATCAAATGTAGAACTTTACTTCATATTTTATTGCTATTAACTCAGTAACCCTCAGTCTAAATTAGAAAATTTTTGGATTCCTTGGTATTTATAGGATGGAATATTTAGCTTTACTAATGTCAAAATATTAGTAAATATGGAATCGTAGTTAAGTAATATTACATAAAAAAACCACACAAACATATCTAAGGTAGCACTGTAAAAATTATGGAACAAGAAACTTAAAAATCTGAAAGTAACTCAATCCGGACAATAATTTCACCTTTCATATTCATTTTGTATAAATGTATGTTTTCTTTCATTAAATCACTCCCTTTGATACCCATCCTAACCTAACATGCTGTATGTAGGATTCCTCTTATTATTAACGTATATCTAACACAGAATTAACTTTCTGATTCTCTGAAAGACCCCTTCAAATGAACAGTTAATAATCTACCACCAAATAATGATTAATTCTCTACCACCTAGCTGAGATTACTCCCAAATGTTCAGTTTAATTTAAGTACTTTCTGATTCATGAACCAGGGGATAACATAGAGCTATAAAATGTAATCCAATCCTAACAGGGCCTTAACCCCTATAATCTGCACTTCAATAGCACGGAAACTGTATAGTTTTGAAACTGTAATCAAGAAATTTTTTTGCAAACACACACTGGAGCTGTCCTTTGCTCCCATCTCTTATTAAATTACAATGAAATGACCATGCTCTCTTTATGGTGGGAACAGAGCGACCCTGGGGTGATTTATAATCTTGTGAAACCCTGTCCACACCGCTGACCAGACTTTTTTTGAGGTCACTATCTGTTTCTTCAACTGATGTCTTCCTGCTGTGACAACACTGCTGGAGAGCTGTCAGCACACAAGAATTTCTCAGGCTATGTATTGTCTTTGAATGCATTTCTTGTGTTATTTCTATTGAGAAGCATTCCCTAGCTCAGTGTTTAGACAGTAAAGGATCTCTCTAAGATTTTCTCATTAGTCTGTATTCTGATAAAGGGAAGACAACTAAATAGGAATAAATGAAGTGGATCTCTTATTGACAAAAGAGAATAATTATTTCTTGCAAATGTTTAACATTGCTATTGAACACAAAACAATAAGTCAATAATTTATTTTTCAAATGTGAATATTGTTCTCTATAGTACAAAACAATTTGACTTCAACATGCTAAATGCTGTCAAAAGTCATCATTAGCTGCAATGCCTGAGGCTCACACAAGCACAAAATAAGGTTTTGTATGAATACTACTTATGCTAAATGTCTGAAAATGTTAAATGTCTGAATAGCAATTCTATGAAAAAAAAATTGCAATGTATAATCTTGACAAGAAAATGCTACAGGAGTAAAATATGTTCAGTTTTAACAAAAAGCAAATGATTCTTAAAAGTTAAACTGACCAATGATTTAGCATTAGTGAATTTTTTCTTGTAATGAGAGAATAGCAACTTTTCAAATGCCTGGCCTTGATCTATTTAGCATCTCAAACAAGGCACCTTCTTTGACTGGAAATGAAGCATGTTAAAGAGTGCATGGCATCCCCTCTGCTGAAGCCACTGAATCACTCACTCTGCTTTCCTTTACTCTCATTTCAATTGCCTTGTGTTAAGTTCAGGCAAACACCAAATAACTTTGTGTCAATACTCAAATATCGCCTAATGATTCTAAAAGGCTAGAAATGATTTTTGTGTCTCCCCCTTTCTTTAAGATTGAGAAGGCAATAATGGAACTCAGCATGCCCCCCACTTCATTTTTTTTTCTTTTCCTTTTTTTTTTTTGCAAACGAACTCCATATGTCTCATAAAAGTTGTCCGTCTACATTTCAGAAGATTCATAAAACTATATGGAGAAAAGTTTTGAAAGATACAAGGAAAGAAAATATTTCCTAAGATGTAACAGTGATGTAAAAGTGTCTCGGAGCATGAGATACATCTGTAATAATTTGGCCAGGATCAGGAGGCTCTGCTCAGTGCTGTCTGCACCCCAGGCTTGCTGAGTTATAGGCTATGTGGCCTGTTGGACATGGGTCACTGTCACTCAGACACGGGGTTGGATTATTTAGAAAGGCACATGATCTCTCACAGTGTTAAAGTTTTTACTCTGTCTCCCTGTGTTTAGAAAACAAAGACCAAAAGTTTACCTTCTACATCTGAGAAGAAAATAAATATAAAATGAATTTGATTTGCAAGTGTCATAAATCTAATTGGTGCACACAGTAATTGCAGTGTAAATGGAATACGAAAAACAACACTGACAAATTTGAACTTGAATTTACAAATTACTACCTACCAAATAATATTGTGATCTTTTAAAATATCCATATTTGAGATGAGAGTGATAATATCTGAGCTTAACTCTTGAACAGCCCACATCCCACACCAGTTCTGTGGCGGGACAACAGACCCTGAGGGCTTTATAAACCTTTGAGCCTTTCAGATTTATGAGTATTTAGTCATCTAAACTTTCTTGACTTAGAGCAGTGGGAGCCTTCATCTGAGGACCTTTAACAAGGTCATGGGGCTTTGCCTAGGAATGGATTTGTGAAGCTAGAATTTAAAAAATGTCTTACTACCAAATGTATCTGAAACACTGGCTTATTATACCTAGTTCATCTTTTCAAAAAGCTCCCATAAATAAGAAAAATATGCGTTAATACATTAATAACTTTTCTCTATTAGTATACGATATTTGAAACATCAAATAGAGTTTAGCCAAGTTAGAACTAAATGCCCCTAATCTTTTTGTTCTTCATTATAAATTGGTTTGAAAATTTAGGATAATGTTTAACTTTACTACAGGATGGGCACATTGGAAGCATCACAATTAAGTGATAATCCTTTATTTCTCGAGGTAACCTGCCGTTTGCCTTCTCCAAGGATTCTTAATAAAATGGACAGAAAAAAATCAATTAAAATAGTGAAATGCCCCTTAGGACAAAGTTGCTTCAGCACTCCGCACATTTCTCAATAATTTCTTTTATCTTGTGCTGAAGTAATACACATTTGTGCCATGTTTTTAAGTGCTATATTTTTCATAATGAGGCTGTTTAAAACTGAGCACTGGAAAAAGAACGGATGCTGATACAGCAAGTGTTATGACATAAAAAGAGGGCGATGAGTGAAGCGCGCAGAGAAATGGAAAAAGTGATCAGAGGCAAAGTGAATAAGGCAGACGTTCTCACACAACAAGGCTGTGGAGCAAACCAGCCTCAAAGACCCCAAATAGCTACCTAACCTCCACTATCGAGAGCGATTGTGCCCAAGAGCGTCTCTAAACTGCAGTTATGGGGCATCATTTGTAGAATCATGATCTATATAAAAGAAAGTGGTCCCAAGAATAAAGTCAGAACTTGAAAAATTTCACAGCTTTTACTGCCTCAATCCCCCTCCCACCACTGCCCAGCCTGCGTTCGACCCTTTCTCTCACTTTATAAATGGTGCATTGACCTTACCATTTCTATAAAAATTGAGTTAAGCACATTATTAAAACTAGTTTAGTTTTTTTTTCCCATATGATATGACCCTGGAAATAATACTTATTTAACAGTAATGAAATACAGCATGTATTTTCGTGTTAAGAATCAGAGGACCAATGCAATTTTGAGGAAACTGAATAGATACCAAGATACGTGTTAGTACTGGAGAATCTAAGATATTGTGGGTCTCTTTATTTTCAAAATCACTAATTTTCTACACCTCTGTTTTCCTGTCTTTCTCTCGATGGCTATCCATGTGCAGTGAGAACTGAGATCTGAGACTCAGTCCAGGAATTTGGCAGACAAAGGAAAGGAGACAAATGCTTGCCAACAGTTTCCCATTTCTTCCCGATTCCTTACCAAAATTCATTATTCATTCACCATTTATGGTGAAAAGTCTGGCAAAATCTTTCGGAAGGTTGGCTCATGTGTTCGCTACAAAACCAAAACATACTGAAGGAAATTGTCTGTAAACAGTAACTACTAGTTTGTTAAGGAAGAAACCACCCCCTCTGCTTCATGAATAAGATACCCAGAGCTTGCCAAGGCAAGTAAAGCCTCATTTACTGAGATGTATAGACAAAGCAGCAGACCAAAAGGACTTGAAGAAGTCAACTAAAGAAAAGATATTATGTAGGGAAGTTTGAACTAAAATGAGCATTGAATCAATTTTAGGAAACACAACACTGATGATTAAGATGAAAATCAAAACAAAGAGTTGTGTATTCCCATACTACCACCAAGTAAGGTAATTTTATTTTGTCTTCTCAAATTATCCCTGAGGTAATAATTATCTCATTCATTTAAAAAAATCTTTGTATTTAAGATAATAGGAAGCTCCTAGACATCTTGATGGAAAAAAAAGATGCTTTACAAGTTAATGAGTGTACATTCCAGATTAGACTCACAGGCCTAGTTTGCACATGTTGTCCAACGTAATGGCTAATACGGGCCTTACTTATTCTGAAGTGTCTAGTTTGGCCAGTAAGGTTTATGTGTGCTTTGCTCATATCAACCAGAAGGGACGAGAAAAGTGAGGAAAGTCAATTTCCAAGCCAAGGAAATAGCACAACAAAGAAGTTTACATTAAAGCTTACCAGACTAATTTCCCAATACTACAACTTTTTTAAATCATCTAGACCTGGATATGGTCTGTTTTATTTAGAAAATCAATAGTGTATTAAGTGAATGAGAATTACAGCAACATATTTTCTAACTTAAGAAACATAAACAATTCGAAGTAAGGACAGAACCTTAAATGGACATTTTACCTGAGGTATTCAGATGAGGGAGTAACTGACCATTGTCTTGCTCAAGTGTTCCTTTATGCTGAACATACCTAAAGGATGTCAAAGGATAGTTTTTGACCTTGCAGAAAAGTAACGCGGCATTGTGGAGTGTTGGTAATTTCCCTTTAGAAAGAGTATTCGGTAGATTTATAGATTTCTATGATTTCAAAAGCAACATTAAAATGTTAAATAAAAGATTAGTGTCAAATATTTATTGAGTATTTGTTGTCTGGAACTATGCTCTGCACTTAGTGTATTTGGATATTGTTTAATTTAATACAATCGAGTACAGAGATAAATAATTTGAAGCTGACCAATAGTTATGAGAATGAAACCCTAGTTTCTTCTAGAGCACAGTTTTTGCTCTGACCCTTAAAAACACTTCATCTTTTCCTGCTTGTCTATAATGAAAAGCCCTGTTCTATTACATCTTATCCACACTTCCTGCCTCCCCTCTGCTAAGCTGAAAATCAAAGCCAGAGAAATAAGCACTGTTAAAATGCCTTTGAGCTCATCACATCTCCTCCAAATATTGACTTAAGTGTCATTTCTAGAAAAGGCAGTTCTTGTTCTAATTACTATCTTTAAATTTTTAATTGTCCCACTACTCTCACCGCAAACTCTCCTCACCATGATCTATTTTATAGCATTTATCAGCTTAAATCTATGTAATTTTTTGATTTATAATCTTAATGACATGTAATATTTCTCCGCCCAAACCATGACTGCAAGAAAATTGTCCTATGAATGTTAAGAATTCTGTGTGTTACATTCACAATGACATTATCCAAATCATCTAGAAGAATAATTGTCACATAGTACATGCAGTGCAAATATGTACTAAATAGATGAAATGTGTATTTTTACCTTATTTCATGGGGACCCACACATATGCGTGTGTGCGCAAGCACACACACACACACACACACACACAAATTCCAAGGTCTGTTCATTCCAGTAGTAACAAGGAATAAAGATAATTTGGAATGAGAAATTATTAAGGTTCAAATGAACATTATTCTCTCGTGGAATACTTAAGAAACTATTACCAAGTGCATCTTCTCATTTCAATTATTAGATCTTTATCCACTGATTAATATTATATTGCACATATAATACTAGGCAAAAACATTTGTTCACCTGAGATTGTGTGACATTGCAATTGAATTTCACAAATTTTAGTGGTAGACAAAATATCTAAACATTTATGCATAATCAAAATATTATTTATTCTGTTGAAGGCAGTATTTCCAAAATATTTTTAAGATTCAACCTCAGTGAAGGGTTGGGACTATGATAAATAGCTGAACTATGAATCTGGGTAATTGTAGTGCCTACTTCCCAGGGCTTCCTCCAGTGGGTGGAAAGTACAGAGAGCTTGGACAGTGGTAAAATAAACAGTTTCTACCCCTTCAATGATAAGCCAATTATTGTATGATGGTAGGCTGAATGAACTTATTAGTATGAAGTCTAAAAAGTGCTAAGAACTAAGTCTACAAGAGTAGACTAGTTTACCCTTCAGTGCCCTGTCAGTATGGCATTTAATTGTTTATAAATATATACAGAAGAAAGAAAAACTAAGTACAAAATTGGTAGACTCGTTCCTATAGTTTGCATCTCGAATATTCTCCAAAAGCCCATGTGTTAAAAGTCAGGTCCCCAGAGTAACTCTATCTTGGGGAAGAGGACAGGACCACTGTAAAGTTAGATGATTGGGTCACTAGAAGAAGATCGTGGAGCTCCTAATCCTGCATCTCTCCCCTCTGATTCGTGGTGGAGGTGAGCAGGTTTGCTCTGCCATACCTTTCTTTCATAATGTGCTGCTGTGGTGGTTCGAATGAGAATGTCCCCTGTAGACTCTAAGTCTGTGGACATTTTATCCACACTTGGTGGCACTATTTTAGGAGGTCTTGGAAAGTGTGGCCATGCTGGAGGAAGCACGTCACTGGAGTGGACTTAGTTCCTAAACCTTGACTTATCTCCATTTGCTCTCTGCTTCCTGCGCCTGTTTGAAAATGTGAGTGCTTAGCTTCTGCTTCTGCATCTACTCTAGCCACTATTATTGCTTACAATGCCATTATTCTTTCTTACCATGATGGACTCTTGCCCCTTTGGAACAGTAAATTAAATAAATGATCGCTGTTAAAAGTTACCTTGGTCAGTGTTTCTATCACAGCAACAAAAATGTAACTCATAGCTGCCTTACCATAGACCCAAACTAATGGGGCTAAGGGATCATGGACTGGAGCCTCCAAAGATTTAAGAAAAAAAAATTCCCATTATAATCAGATTATTTCATGCGTTTCACTACAGTGATAGAAAGATAACTAACAGATTCTAATGAGAGATTAGATTATTTTCATTAGTAGGAAATTAGAGAAGTTTTAAAGATTATTGATAAATTTGTTTTAATGCATAATTTTTGTGAAATATTTAAAAACTACATTAATGGAAATGCTTTATGCTCCTCCAAAAGAACTCACTGAGAACATATCCACTAATAAATATATCTTTTTGGCTTCTTTTGATTGTAGACATTTTATTATTGAACAAAGATATTTTATATGCATACAAAATCAAGAAAATGAAAATAAAGTGATATCAAACTCCAGGATGGATTTTCTTTAAGACTCAAGACACTAACTGCAGTATGTATTGTTGTTTATAAATCATCTGGTATGAGAATGTTGGTATAAAATGATATTGAAAGAAGTTTAGCTCATTAATGTTGATCTGCAATAGATCGTGCCCTGTCATGTGTTTGGTGGTATCATGATTTCATTTGCTCTTTCTAATTATCTATGTTTACCTTAAAGGGACATCCTTTCTGTTTGCCCTGACAACTGACATTGGAGTAAATCAGGCAGAGTCAATTTACAAGTACATTCTGCAAGCTGAATCTACTGCCATGCTCTGTGGAGTCTGCTGGTAAGCAGCATCTCTTCTACTATAAGGTCAGTTTAGAGTTTAAGGAGAATTCTCATAACAGAGCATTCATTTATATTCAATGTTTTTTTTCAAGTTCTGGAAAGAATATTCTCATCTTTTGATACTAGTTATTATCAAATTCTACAATGAAACACAATAAAAGTATTTCTTAGAGTTACGGTCATGATTCAGCAGTCAGGGAAGACATACTCTCTGCAGGTCTCTATCTTTGCTTTCCATTTAATTTTGAATAATCATAATGGAAAAATAATACTTGACCTCTAAAAATTAAAAAAGTGTTTTTTATAAAAGGTGAGGCTTTAATATAGTTACTTGAAACTAGAAGACAGTAAAAATATCAGTGCTTATCATAAGGAAACTGAAGATTTTTCTCAATTCATAGTATAATTGTCAAATTGGCCTAAAAGCTCCATTCATTATTTTGTGTACATAACTAATTCCAACTTCAAAATTTATTTGAAAAATCACACCAAAATGAAGGGCTTCTGTCCTGACTTTCCTTTGAATTTTAGATATGTATTTCAGTATCATGTGCATAGCTCATAAGCATCTTATGGCAAATGCTTCACAAAAACCTCCTCATGTTCTTAGGACCGACAGTGCCTTCATCTAAAACTAGAGGGTTTGTCTCAACTTACTCTTTCTCTTAATACCTTAGCTTAATTGATCTTTTGTCTGGTTTACTCTTTCCTTCCTCTCTATAGTTGCTTTAAACAGAATTCCCAGTTAGTTCAAACTGACTTACTAGAATAACTTCTCACTTAAAATGTCTTCAGTTAAACCCTCTCAGGGCCAGAGAGTTATCTATCTAAAACACAAATATAATCATGTCTTTCCTACAACTAAAAATCTTCAGGGTAAAAGAAATGTCCACACAATTTGAAGAGATCTACAAAATAAGTTCAAATTCCTTAGTCATATTACAGAGGGCTCTTCCCAAGATGAACAAAACCTCTATTTCCAGCCTGTTCTCACAAACCTAAGAAGCAGAAATAGCTTAATCTCCAAAGCAAGCACCCTACAATCCCTGAAATGAGACTATTTTTTCTCATTGACTATTGACTCCCGTCATTTTCGGTACTTGCATGCTTCTATTGGCTTGATGCTTGTTTTGAGAAGTTGTCAACATCTTAATAATTGCCTATCCTTTACTAATGCTATAGAGGTAAAAAAGAGAGCAATGAAAAATGAATCAATGCAGAAAAAGGTGATAAAACGAGAATAGAGAAAGACAGTAAAGTGTATAAGGAACGCTATAATTTCTAACAGCTCTACCAATATCTAAGGACATATATTTGGATGTAATTTTCATCATCCTCAAATCTTTAAGCTTGAATTTTCAAGAAAGATGTGAATTTATGAATTAAGAGGAGGGGTTTACCACTTCTTTCTGTGTTCAAAAAGTACAGGGCATGTGTAAAATCAAGGGAGAACATGTAAGCAAAATTCTTAGCCTATACTTAGATTACCAAGAAACCACTGTGGTATGTTTGTAAAGAAGCGATTTTAGAAAATAAGGAGTTTCTGGCACCCATATCTTTTCTACAATCTGAAATGTTTGTGGATGTGAAGAAATCACAAATTGACTGCTTCATGTATTTTGTTTGAGACACAGTCTTGGTTTGTATCTGAAGCTGGACTGGGACTAACTATAACCTAGGCTGCACTCCAACCACCCTTCTTCTGGCTCCAGACTCTCAAGCTAAGATTATATTTGTATGCCACAAACATGGAAAATTTCAAGCTATTAACTACAAAGAATTAATAAATATTGTTCAACACTTATTTTTTTTTAACTTTTTATCTAGTATACTATTTCCCCCTAGGATTTCTGACACCATAGGGTTAAGGTAATATTTAAATGTGATATGTGCTGTACATCAAGTTAAGATAAACTTTAAAAATAAGTACCTTTTTTAAAAAAAGAAAAACCAATTTCTAATTTAATTTTTCCCACAAAACTCAAAATTTAAGCTCTTTGTCTGAGATTGGTTGTGCGCATATTTTTTTATTAGCTGACTGGAAGGATGCTTGAATAGAAGCACTTCTCACCATGAATAAACTGTGAAATGTAGGTGAAAATTAAATTTAGTTACAGCTGCCAGCCTCGAGTCTGCTCTTGATGGTATTCTAGTTGTTTGACTTAAACAAGAGGAGCTGTTTGTGACATCGGAGATAAACACATTTACAAACACAAAATCACAAGCAAAAATGGGAAAAATATTCCACAATAAAAGCATTGTGGAGAAGACTGATGACAAATTGAAGAACAGAAGTTTCTAGAGAGGAATTCCAAGGAGAGTTATAAACAAAACATTAGAGCCAGATGTACCCTATAGTTCCAACACTCAAGAGGTCAAGCAAGGAGGATCACAGGTTTTAGAGCTTTAGGCTAATCTGGGGAAAAATTGTAGTGTTTAAGGATTATGATGAATCCTCAATAGAAATAAGATGAGGTAATCTATTTCCTGACCTTGAACTTTAGGTTATTAAAATATTTCTTCTTATCATTTTCTTAACAAGGTTTACAAAGTCTGAGACTGATTTCACAATCCAAAGATCTGTTCTTATTGGACATGCCTATGGTAGCACTTTCCTCAGGCACTGATCAGCAAGGTGACTGTTCAGTGAGATGTGTTTTGCTTAAAGGGAATTTTAATTTTTGAAAATATTTCAAACTTTTTGCAATTGAAGTAGCTCTGTTATTTTTAATTTTTTTATGTGCATAGGTATTTTGCCTGTATGTGTGTAAGTACATCCATTTTATGCAATGTTGTGGAGGTCAGAAGAGAGCATTGTATCCTCTGGAACAATAACTATGGACAGTTGTTAGCAATCATGTGGGAGTTAGGAACCAAACTCAGATTCTCTGCAAAAGCATCCAGTGCTCTTAATTGCTGCGTCATCTCTCCAGCCTCTACTTCTATTATTTAAATGTTAGAATTAATGAACTATGAAAATTCTAGTTGACTTCATTTTGCCCAACATTACTTGAAATTATGTAAGACATGCTAATGCTGTTTCTAGGACTCTGTTTAATTATTTCAAAACAATCTTTATCATATTAGAAATCTGTCATTATTATAAGATTTGAAATTCTTCAAGAAATTTTTCTTGCTTATTGGACAATATACAATAAAGAAGTTCACATCGATCTCAAAAGGCCCAATGAAAGTATTCCTTATTATAATCATATATTGAACCAAAGTAATGCACATTGTGCATTCTATTTAGGTCATTTGGGAAGATATATTTATAGTAAAGATATATGTAGCATTTCCTACTACTTAAACTAGATGAATTTATTTCCTGCTCACATTTAAATGAGCATACTACTTGCAAACATTGTGATATTTGCCCTGGGGAAGTCATAAACGCAAAGAATCAAATGTCATGGAAGAAAAGAATCACAGTCAGCACATGAAGACAGAAGCCTCCAGAAGAAATGAGGACAGCACTCTTTCCTTTTCCACATTTTTCCAAAGGAACCTCTCCCCCTGGAAATTTCAGCAATCAGTAGTTACCAAGAAGTAAAAATTCAAGACTCCCAAGAGGATGCACTAACAGAATTTAAAACTAAGTGTTCCTGATATGTTTAAAATTACCATTTTAAGGCGCATACACCTAATGTTTCCATGAATTGACACGATGTTGCCTAGTATTGCTAGTCTAAAATGATATAAAATTTAAGTTAAATGCTGAACAGAATGCTGGTTGCACCAATGGATTCAACAATCAATAGAAAAGAGCAACAACAAAAAACTGCAACATCAAAGGACAGCATGCAACATGCGGTTAATACAATTGCAAAAAGTATTCTCACAAAGATACTAGTCTGGTCTAAACAGGAAGGCCTTCTTTCAAAAACACAAATAAAAGAAAAAGGCTCGTGGCTAGATATTACATACAAATGCTACACCTGAATTATAGTTCCCTGAATTGGTAAAATAATCTTTCCTTCTTCATTTACAAAGTGTATTACATATTCATGATCTTTCATTACTCAAAACTTTAATGAGACACTAAATACTAAGAAAAATACTCCAAATACTTAGCTACACCACAGTTAGACTCTTACCTTGAAGGCAGATATCCTAGAGCAGTATTCATATAACTTTTTCCACACAAATAATCAGATATAATAAATATTGTTTCCCATACTCTTAAGGATGAGTAAACTGAAGAACTTACACCACCAAGGAAGTTGTACATCATAAAAATGTGCCAATCTGACAAACCAGTTCTTCTGATCACAAAGATTTCCATTTACCAAGCACCTTCTGTGCTGAGTAAAACAAATGCTCATAACAATCTAAAGAAATCACCAAAGTGTTGAAATACTTGGATGGAAGAGCAGGTCTAGATGGTCACTGACATGGGACGGTGGACTTGATTCTGAAGATTAGCCCATAAAGGAAGACAGAGGCCACTTCACGCACTTGCTCTGTCTATAGGTTCTAACTACAATACAAATAATATTTAAACCTCAAAATATTCCCAGGCTAGTGGCTTTTAAGCTCTAAAAAATTCTATTTCCAATAAAAAGAGTGGGTTATTTTGTCAACAACACCTGAATGGAATTGTAAATAAATAACAGAAAGTATACTAACATGTGTCTGGAAAACACCAGAAGATTAATCCAGTTATTCCTTTATATGATTCTCCACAGTCATCATCTCAGGGTATGAGATAATTTAATAAACTAACACTGCAATTAATTTTTTAAATTATGTGAATGTTTCTCTATGTGGAGAGAAGAATATACATGTGGATGCATGTACTAACAGTGGAATGATGGGGAATCAGATGCCCTGAAACTGTTCTGACAGGTGGTTGTGAGCCACCCAACATAGGTGCTAGGAGCCAAACTCCTATTCTCTCCAGGAACAATATATATCCTTAACTACCAAACCTGTGTCCAAAATTTCAATTACCTAAAACTAGTTTGCTAGCAAAATATGATCCTAATCTTTATTTGTTGTATTGTTAAAAATCCCTATTATAGAGATAGGTGTTATCAAGGTGAAATGGGGAAAATGGCCATACTTTGGAAGGGAGGAAGGAAGGTTAGGACAGGAGAGATAAATAAATAATGTCTAACTGATATAAAAAAATCAAGGAGAAAGGAGTTCAAAACCCTACCAAAAAATAACATATATACAATATCTCTATATGAGCCCACGTGTATAGCTAAAGGGTATGTAACAAGAAACAGTGCCAGACAAGAGAAAGCCCCCTTCAAGTTGTTGGCCAGGGAAGTCCAAGAGACTCTCAAAATTACACAGATTATTGTCTTGATGATCTCTCACAACTTGAAGATAAGACCTTATTGCTGAAGATAGGATATACTTCAGACACAGAACTTGGAGCAAGGATGTCACCGGAAGCCACCTCCATAAAGTCTATCTCTCATAGTTTTGGAGAACACTATACAAGCTGCTAAGGGAGAACATCACTTGATGATCAACCCCAAGTTTAAGGCCTAGTAAGCACAGAAATGATCAGCACAGCAAACTACCCTGTAGAAATAGTTGCACTTTTATCTTGAGGGTAATCAAAAGCAACCTAATTTAATCTAAAGCCCACTCAATGGGAGGGAACTCATGTGTGGTACTGTAAATATAGCCAAGTGTACATGGCTGGAGACATCCCTAGACAAATGTAATTTCATACTCTGTGCTAAACATGGATCCTTATTTTTACAGACAAATATGCCAGTCACCACTCATCAAAGAAGCATCTTTGGCACCGAAGCAGACTTACAGAGTTGCACAGTTGCTTACACACAGAGATTAAGTGTCTGTGAAATGCCCAACCCTAAGAGACACATCTACAATGGAACCGCTACATCTAAGACTTAAGAAACATAGAGGACCAAGGAATGAAAAAGGCACTAATGCAATTCTCATTTTTCATCAACAAAGCTCCCTCATGCATCATAGGGCAATGAACTCAGAGCTCATAGACCATTGTGTAAGAGGGTACAGAATGATTGTAAGAGCCAGGGGAGAAGGTGCGTGACCATATGGAAAGAGAGTCCTACAGGCTCCTGGGAGCTGGCTCATATGAAATTAAAGTGAGAGTGTTAACATGCACAAGACCAATGCAAACTCAAGCAGACAAAACTCAGCAAGGAACTGTGTAACTGTGTGGTAGGTGCAGATCTTAGCAGAAGAACTCTTTAGGTAGCTGATTACTACTGGATGAGGAAGAGCTGCTCATCTTTAAAGGAGTGACTCTAGATAGACTGAGTAGACCTCATTGGATTAACTTGTACTAAGGGACATCAAGAGACACTAAGTAGGCTGGATAGGCTTTAACATAAACAACAGAATGCACAAAATCTAGTGGAGGGGTTATGGGAGGAGGCAGATGGGCAAGAGGATTAAGATGTTCTGTATGAAATACAAAAACTCAATTTAAAAATCCTTATTATGACAATGAAGTTATTAAGAATGTTCAAAGTACATTGGAACATGATTTAAGGAATGAAACAAGTAGTAACAGATACTTTTGTACTTGGAGGAACATAAAATAGGCTTCTATCATGTAGCTAAAGAGATTATGAAAGTGAATCTACAATACTAATAGCTATAAAATACGTCACTTCTAAACTTTGCTTAAAGAGATAAACTCTAACTGGTTTACTCACACTTTTATGTTAAATGTTTATAAAATTTCAGAAACATAATGTTCTTCTAATTACCTTGTTTAATTTTATTGGAGAGTTGGGCATGGAGATTGTGCCCATGCACACGGATGTGAGAGGACCACCTCTGGTGCCATTCCTCAGGTGCCTTCTACCATGTGAGAAATATCATGTTGCCAGACCAGTTTGACCATGAATTTCCAAGGGTCTGCTTGTCTCCACCTCCCATTTTGCCATCACAGGGATTATGGATACACAGAGATGTACTACCATTCCTGCCTTTGTTTTATGGCGTACAAGACCCATGTCCTCATATTTTTGAAACAAACCCTTTATGAACTGAGCCTTATCTGAACAATGAAATTCCCTCATAAACTTCCTAAATTACTACTACATTTAACCCGGTAAATAAACATATCACACATTTGCATTCCAGACACAAAGAACACATATACACTTATTAAGTAAATTTATAAAAAATATATTATTATTTTGTAATTATTTTTAGCCTTTAAACTATAATCTAGGCTAGTCTTTAAGTATTTTTTTTTTAACTAGGACAATACAACAAAAATGTTCTAAAATGAAACAGTCTAGTTTCTACTCCTTCTAGGTGACTTCATACTAATTGTACAATCTTAGTTAGGTCAGTTTATGGCTCTGATCTTTACTCTTGTCTTTGAATGTAATAAGAATTTACTTCTTGAGACTGTTGTAGGAAGTGAAATCAACAACATATTGAAAATGCTCATGTCTAACAAATAATCAACACAAACATAACTTTTAATTGCCAAACCATATATTTGTGTATATATATATATATATATATATATATATATATATATATATATATAGTGTATGACTGTTTTGCTGTATGTATTTAAGTATATCGCATGATTGCAGTGCATGAGGAAGCCAAAAACAGTTGTCAGATCCTCTGGAACTGAACTTACAGATGGTTGCTAGCCACCACCTGGGTGATGAGAACCAGACCCCAATCCTTTGCAAGAGTAGTCAGTGTTCTTAGCCACTGAGGCATCCCTCCATCCCTTATACTTTGTGTGTGTGACTGTTCAGTTAAAATGCTTATATACGTAAAGAATTATGTATTTAGTGGGGCTGGAGAAATGCCTCAGTGGTTAAGAGCACTGAATGCTCTTGCAGAGAGGATCTAGGTTCAATTCCTAGCAACCACACTGCAGATAATGATGTCTGCAACACCAGTTCCAGGGGATCCAACGCCCTCTTCTGACCTCCACATGCATTGCATAACACAGGTGCATTATATATATGCAGGCAATACACTCATACACATAAAACAAAAATAATAAAATACTTTTAATAAAAGAGAAGTATGTATTTGTTCATAGTTCAAAATTAATGATAGATGAAATTAATGACAATTGGAATCAAATTAAAAGTTCAATCATAAATTATAGGTTGCTAAACACATAAAGTTTCAGTATTGATGTTTAAACTACCATTAAGATATGGTAAACACTCAGAAATGAGAAATAACTTACAGTTTGCTTAGAATTAAAATCATATACATACTGTTGTTTTTTAAATTTTTTACATAAAAATAAAAACATCTATTTTGATTTTGTCATAATGTTTTATATCAATTTCAGGATAATATTTTTATGTAATTCAATAATATGAAAACAATATTTCTATAAAAGTCATGTGCTGATATTGAGCAACTACTATGAACCTCAGATCGTGAGAATTTTAATGAAAATTAAAATGCATAATAATCTGAGAAAAGTAATTACTAATCATTCAAAATTAAATACACTCAAAGTGAAAAATCTATCAATGAGCTTAACAATGGAAACTTAACATCTGATCATTAACATTTCAAAATGTTAGGTACATGAAGGAAAATGCAGGGAGAAAACACTGAAAAAAAAACTCACTGGAGTTTCTCACCCTTTCTTCATCTTCTGGTAAATTGTTGACATGAGATGTTTTATATAGACAAATACAAGTGGAAAATCAATCATATTCAGTTTCAACAGCCTGTTAAGTTTCACAATATAGCATGAGATAATGTGTAGTACATAATTTAATCATGATGTGATAAATCTACAAAAATGTTAGAACAATAGTTTTTGACTTTGAACTTACATACATTGAATTCCTAATATATTAGGTCAACATGAAATTTAGGTAAATATGCTTGAAGGCCCACCCAAAATTGGTTTTCAAAAGCAGAGTCCGAGAAAAATCATCAGTAGTAGGTGACAGATCCTTCATACTGAATAATTATAAAGTATCTATTTTAGGATAATTCTGGACACTAAGTTAACATAACATGCTCTAATTTAGGTGAAATCAAGGATTCCATGATCCCTGATTTAAGCTCATGTACATTCTCCAGCATTCCTCAAGAGCACATAAGCAGTTTAGTAAAGACACTGAAGCTATTCTCCAAAACAAAAATAAATCTCATCCTAGGTATTTGTTGTGACTGAATTTCCTTTTATCTTGTACCTCAGTGTTTTAAACTTTATAATCTGTCACTTAAAATATATCTTTGAGCATTAATGTCAATATAATATTAATAAATATATGATTAGAAAAATTCACAAATTCTTACATTTACTTATGATTTAATTAGAATTTCTTAAGAAGATTATGCTATGATGGCAAGAACTAAAACAGATTTTCTTCATGATTGAAAATTATCTTGTTAAGACAAAAGAATTTCAAAAATTAAATTGGGAATCATAGATAAATCTTATAATTTCTGACATGATTTCAAACAACTATTATTACTTCGTTATCTTCATGATCTCCTTCAGAAATAAGTAGAAAATACCTAAGTCATCCCCACTTAAACTTGGGGAGGAGGGGATCCAAGTTGGCCAGTCCAACATATCACAGATGCTAATCGATGTAACCAAAATATAAAATCAAGTATTCTGGTTTTTCTCATGATTCCAAGGCGGAAACAGATGAGTTAAATCCGACATATAAAACTCTTGTTGTAAAGAAATGCTTTGTTTTATTGGGTATTAACAAAAATTTCTCTTTGAAACAATAATAGAGTCATAACACTTTCATGAAAACAATTCATAAAAAATTATACTTTGTTGCCTGGCAAAATACTACCTCTGATGCAAAAGTGGTATGAATATTATGGAAGCAAACAAGCACTTTTTGATTGAATTTAAGGTTTGCTTCCTAAGATGGAGTCCACAACCAAGATCTATATCTGACCTAGGAACCTGAAGTCGAAAAGGTAATAGGAATAGGGTAGAGCCCAATGTTATTATGCTGCTAAATTAATACATTATTAAACCAACTCCTAATGATTTGTCATATGCATAGATAAATGTATCTCTCAGTTTCCACCAAAGAGTATTCCTTATGCAGCAGGTGTCAATTAACACAGAAATCCACAACTGGTCAATGTGCAGAGAACAAGAGACTACAGAGTGCTTATCCCTGAATAGGACACCTATGTACATAGGTGCCTCCCAGGCTCACAGATCATTGTCGAATAGGATTGGGAAGATTGTAAGAGCCAGAGAGGGTGACTGACCACAAGGACGCATAGTTTTCCAGACAGTTGGTTAGTTACTCATATGAACTCATAGCAATGGTGACAGCATAGACCAGTACCGTGTAAGCTCATGCAAGAAAAAAACTCAGCATAGACATGAGGAAGTGGGTAAGAAAAATCCTAAGCATATCTGAGGAACTATTTGAAACCAAAGACAGTGGAGAAAGGGGAGAATCATCTTTTAAGAATGTATCTCCTTGGTAGATCAACCAAGCTCCAGTGATGGATCCATACTGATGGCCATTTGGGGACACAAATTAGAAAATCTTACTCTATTGGGCTCGTGTGTGTGTGTGTGTGTGTGTGTGTGTGTGTGTGTGTGTCTGTGTGTGAAGTACTTGAAGACGTTGGAGAGTAGTAAGAAACATTTGTTTCAACAGTGACAACATTTAGCAGTGTCAGGATGGTGAACTAGTGTTCAGTGTGCTATTGCCAGGGGACCATGCCTTTACACAATATAGAGGATCAATTGGTCTAAGTGGAATCTTATTTTAAGACTCTTTAAGCCACTGATTTATGCACAATTGATCTGATCATCCAGGCAGTCGATGTGATTTATTAGCTAAGATGACCAAAACCCCTTTTTCTCCCTTCTCATGCAGTGGTAATTCACCTCATTAGAGATAGGATCATTATTGGAAGCTAGTGAGAACTAAGAAGTTGAACTTCTGGCCTGACTCCCTCTTTTTCTCAATTTACAGATCTACCAAGGGGTAAGAGATATGAAGACCAAAACTGATGTGCACAAGCAAAAGCTAGTACATCACCCTGTAGCTAGAGACAGTTGCAGTGGATTAAAGGAGATTCTAATCTTCCAACCTGAACAACATTTCCAGACAGAAAACTTCACTTAGTCTCTTTAGAAAGTCATTCATTCCGTTTCTAGCACATTCTTTCTTTATCTTAACCACAGCAAGTCAAATAACATACTATTTTGGAACTGTGAGGTTTAACTAAACACAATACTAGAAATATGATTAAAAAGGTTGACAATATACAGTGTGTATATGTGCACACACACACTTGCAATGCTGTCCAATTCCTACTTTGAATAGCTCAATAGTTTGTTCCATCAGCCAAATATACATTAAAAGTTACCAACTTATATTCCCTACAATATGTTGAATTGGAGGTCTAGACAACTTTTATATGTCTAACTTCTGTGTTGCCTTTGTTATGATTTGTTCCCAAGAAGACCTAATATTTCAAGTCTCCACTATTAACTAGCCCCTTAAAGTTCATAATGAAATGACTGATAGAGATAAAACAGCAAAGTGGATTTGAACATAGTATACAATATTCTACTTTGGATTCTATCATTGATCAATATCTCCTGGCCTGGAGACCCACATTCATTCTGCTCCTACACCTTCAAGACCAGGAACCTAACTCCATTGCCTGAACTGAGCATTTCCCATTAACCTGACAGAAGTTCTTCACATCAAAGCAATTTCAGAAGATGTGACTTGCTAGCAGTTTGCCCTTGTGCTTGTCCTCTGAACTTGCCAGTATGTCCATACCAGCTCTTTACCCACATCCAGGTAGGCAAGTAGTCAATACTTAGTAATCTGATTGATGCTTGGCAACCACACATTAGAAAAATTGCAAAATACAAAATATGTTGTCATAGTACATTATGTTACTATATATTTGCTATATAAATTATAGACTTTTGATTTTAAAATCCAGATTTATTTAAACAAAACTATGTTAATTATTTATAAAAATATTATATGTGCTCACTCATTTTGATTCACTCTGAAAAATGACTTCTTTAGAATATGTGGAATGAACGCACCACTTTTAAGTTGAACATTATTTAAATAACGTTAAAAAAGACGATGACCATGGTAATATGCAAACCATGAGTGTTTCACAATTTTCTCAGAAGATAAGGCATTACCTGCCCTCATTCTTACTACTACTGAATCAGTAATATCAAATTGTCACTAAGTTTGCCTAGTGTATTGGCTCAAGAAATTGTGTGTGTGTGTGTGTGTGTGTGTGTGTGTGGTATGTGATGGCATTTTGTGCTGTGCTGCCTGTGTCTGTGATTAGGCTTGTAGTCAAATGTTGAAAACACAGAAAGCATCAAAAGTTTTGCAACATTGAAACCATGTAAAAATGGAAAGCATCTCCAGAGCTGAAGTTATTATCAGTAGAAATTTGTTGTTTATCATCTAATTTTTCTTCAATCTACTTCTTAATGGAATTTAATTAAAAGCACATAACCTTTCCTGGTTTATTTTTTTGCTTCAAAATTTTAGCAGGATTTCCAGTTTGATAATTTCTACTAAGACAGTTGAAACTTCATGTTTATAATTCAAACTATTATGCATACTATAATTAATATTGCATCAACTGTATTATAATCGGTAAATGATATATTATTCACCAATTTGACTTTTTATTTAGTTTTATTTATGAAGTAAAACTTCCCTTAACTTGCCAATGGCTTAAAAATAATTTATTTTTTATGTATCTAATTGCATTTCCTTAGTGCTAATTCTATAAGCAGAATAGAACACTTCAGGGAGAACATGAGGTGGGTACAGACTGGATGTCTTGTTGTTGGAATCATTCACCCTAACCCTCTGGAGTTGTGAATCACATATCATCCACAGCTCAGCAAATCCCAGCATAGCACATGCCAGCTCATGTCTCACTGCTTTAAGAAAGTCCTCACAGTTTA
Organism: Eospalax fontanierii; assembly: GCA_035773235.1. Taxonomy (NCBI): domain Eukaryota; kingdom Metazoa; phylum Chordata; class Mammalia; order Rodentia; family Spalacidae; genus Eospalax; species Eospalax fontanierii. Next base: position 104,452,311 of record CM069524.1, read on the forward strand.
CTCTCCAGTATAGCTAAATGATGATCATGGTAACAACTGACATCATGGTCTCTGCAATGCTGTTCTGCCGTTCATGCAGTTACTATACAAAAAATGCAGATTCAGCTTAAACCTGAGACTAGCTGGGATGAAAATTTTAGTCTGAGACTCAAAATAGTCTTCATATTTACTTATATAATTTGATTCTAAAATGGAATATATTCTAGGAACTCTGAGTGAGCTTTTACATTGGTTTAAATAGTGCATGTACAGTCTCCAGGTACAATAAACATTTACATGGTGCAAGTGCCGATAAGTATGTTTCATCCGACATTCCTGGAAGCTGTCTGGCCAATAGGAGTGGCTTGAAATGGTTCCCTAATCACTACTGAAATCACCGATAGTACTGTCTGTCCACACTATGACAGACAAAAGCTGAAATGTATTAAACACTGCAATCCATCATCCTGCAGATGGGGAGCAGGAGCCTGGGAGTTCAGAAGCAGTGACTACCCGCTGCTTAACAAAGGCTAGAGTTCTGACAGTTCAGTCCCTTCCTAGCTCCTCTCCACCAACCCTCCATCTAAGATGAATGAGTGTAATCAATGAGGGAGAAAGCCTGCTGAGGACTTCGAATTCAAGCATTGCTACATTTAAAGTGCTGTGTTTTCTCCCTAATCAGAATTGTTGCTGAAACAGTTTTCTCCAACTACAAGATTAAGTGTATAGATGGCTGACTAGATGGCTGAATGGATGACTGAATGGACAGATGAATGGATGTATGGGTAGATGAGTAGATGAAGTATAAATTCAAGAAAGTTAATTTTAGAATGCATTTCACTGGAATACCCTTAAGTTTGGAAAACTAACTTTTAAAATAAATCTATCCTGCTAAGTCAAAGGAAGTTAGATAAAATTCTCCCAAGGGCAAGTTTACATTGGAGCAATTTTCTATTGATGTTCCTTTTGAAACATCTAGACATTATTATTTTTACAAATAAAAAGAAAGTGCCAAAAAGAAACAAAATACTATTTATTCAATTAAATTAATTTTATGTAGTTGACTTTAATGAGGACATATGAACCTCAAAATAGCCAAAGGGAGGAAAAAGCCCTCAACTGCTAACAGCACATTAACAAGGTATAGAAATGAAAGACACTTTTCTTTGGATTTCGGCCTTGTCATTTCCAATTTTCTGCTCCTTGGACATGCTTGTATTCAAATTCTGGAACATCTATTCAGCATATCAATCCTAATTAGACAATCTGGGTCTGGAAAGGATGAGAGTTGGGTCATTTGCATAATTTAATCATAAATACTCAGTGATACATATTTCCAAATGCATTTGTACAATTATCTTTTCATCCTTGGGGCAATGGTATTAATATGATTAGGCAATATTTCTGGAAAAAACAGACAAGTATGCACTCTTTTTAACTGCAGCTCAGGGCGATATGAAAAATTAATTAATTTCTGAAGAAAATCAATTTCTCTACGTGACCACATTAGACATTGCTAAACCAAGACTCAGAAGCCTCTCTCAATTGCTACATTTTATCAGGCCCTTATAAATTCTGATTAGTATGTGAACAGTTCAATAGAAAAACTGCAGTGTATCAAAGAACATCTTAAATTGTGAAGAGATCTTTCTGCTTACTTTTTTGGAGGGTGTGTCTGTCTCCTTTACTTAAAGGCATTGTTATTTAATCAGTCAATTAGAAGCCTGCTCTTTTGGTATGAACTCATCTTGAGTGATCTTTTATTAATGTACATAAATAAATTTCAAGGACAACAGGATAAGGTTACTTTTGAAATGCTTTCCCAAGAAATGGATTTCTGTTCTTCTAAAATAATCGTAACCCAAACAAAACTGTTTATCATGGAAAAGAATAGATAAACTAAGTCATCTTGAAAGTATCAGTGTCATAAAGAAACCACTGTCACATTCATTGTAGAAACAGACAAACCCAGGTGGCTAATCTGATTTTTTGAAAAATAGATTCTGCTTTGTATGTTAATTAGTGACAAAGAAAGAAGTGGCATTTGTGAGTTTAAATGCACCATTCTTTACAATCAAATGAAAAAGTAGAATTACTGCATGCAAATATTCAATATTCACTTAATTTACATAAAGGTGCTTGAACAAATTTCTGATTCTAACAAGCTCATTTTTCATGCGTTTTGTCTTTCATCCTAATCTAGCATCTGTCATTCCTTTTTGAAGTTATTATCAGCCCAATTCCCTCTTGGACATGGTTGCTGGGTGACCGGTATCTTAGCACCCACTTTGACAGGAACAGATGTGAATCTGATCAAGAGATTTCCCAGGGGTACCTGAAATCACAAACAACTTTTGTGAAAAACAAACAGCATCCCTGTCATGGGCTCTCGTTTAACCTACTCCCCAAAAGAAAGAGCAAAAAACTTCACTCCAGATAAAATGCACCATTTTAATTTTATTTCCTAAACTTGAAATAAAATACCTCAATAGGAAGAAATTATATTTTTACACTTCTGAATTTGGAGAATACAGTCTAAACATCAACATCTTAATCCAGAGTTTTTTTTTTTGATGTTGGCCAAAAACATATAGATAGATTTCAAGGTTAAGTGTTTCCGTATCATTTACAACTTTACTTGAGTTCTATCAAAACAAAGGGGTTCTAATGATCCTTTTAATGAAGGATAATTCAGAAGTTATCCATATTGAGTATCAGAATTTTGTGCAATATAAGGATTACTCTGCTTCTAGAGAGTGGTTCAAAACTAAGTTTTTGCATCAAGATTTTTAATTCTTTTTTTTTTCCTATTCACACAGTATAGATACTATCAATCATTACTGGAAAGAGTGCTACAGAATGCCACTGAAAGAAAAAAGAGTCATAGAAACATCATATCATCATCAATACAAAAGTTAAAATAGATTGCTTTTCCTGAAACAGATTCTTCTTAAGACCAGCATACTGATGATAACCTAACTACTTTCTTTTCTACTACCAAAGTTAAACTGGGGAGCATGCCCATAACTAGTAAAGGAAAACTTTCAAACTAAGTAAAACATATAATCAGATTTAGATATTTTGTAAACTTGGCATTAAAATGTTGTTAGATTTTAGATCATGGATTTAGTTTTTCTTCTTAATTCAAATTGTTAAGTATCTAGGCAAGCCTGAAAACTTGTTAACTGTCTTTGAAGAGTATTGTGCTATATAACCAGTCAATGATAAACAAATAAATAATATATATGTTTATAATTTAAATGATTCTAGCCCTCTACTCCAGGAATTGATTCATTTTTATTATTCTTATTGAGAAATTTTATGTTTGGCTTTTAGAGAGAAATAACCAATAATAACCACTTATCTAAGTGGTTTCATAAATATGAAATGAAAAAGAGTGAACAGTGTTTCAAATTCTTTTTTTTTAAACTGGAAAAGGATTATGCTCACTAGCTTCTAAAATTGATGATAGAATTATTTAAGTATCATAATGGTAACAACTTATTTGTATATTCCTATACTTTTATAAAATTTGTGGGGTGTATAAGATTGAAAGTAAGTCAAACCACATGGAAAAAGTAACTGCTCTTTAGTTTCTTGGTAGTCAATGGATAGTATCACTTCATAAGGAAAGAGTTTATGACTCTAGTCACTTTACCAGTCATTCGTTTGAATATATAATACAGTGTTTTAGCTTTTCAAGTATTAGGCAACCTACTAAAATCTAAAATCTTTTGTTCCTTTGAAGGAATTACTAACTTCAAATTTCCAACCTGAAACCATTGACTATACCAAAGCAAATTCTACCTAAACCAACAGCTTCTGTGCACCCCACTGACCAGTGACCATCTTCATTTGATTCTAACAGTGGCAAAACCTTGCCCTTTGTAAAATATTCTGAGCATACCATATAATATATATATATATATATATATATATATATATATATACCATTTTAAAAAAGAAATATATTCATACAAAATTCCTTCATATCTCCTTTTCAAAATATATTTTAGTTATTTCATTTTATGCATAGGAGTGTATTTCCTGCATTTACAATATCTCTGCAGGTCAGAGGAAGCCATTGGATCCACCAGAACTGGAGTTAAGGAAGGTTGTTAGTTGCTGTGTGGATGTTGGGAATCGAACCTGCGTCCTCTGCAAGAGAGGTCATTACTCTTAACTGCTTAACCATCTCTCCAGCGCCCCCATCCCATATCCTACTTACTTACTTAGAATAGCTCACTAGCAGAGATAAATTAATTAAAAAGTTCATAATGATTAATTTAGGTTTAAACTACCTTAATCTACAATAAAAATATATATGTAAATAGTATTTTTAAAACTTAGCAGTGTAATAACAAGGAAAACTTAAATAGTTTCAATTTTTATGGCATTTGAAGCTAATGATGAAATTCATTGATGGATGAAAATTTTAAATTTCCTAAGAATATCAGGTTACCTAATACGGTAGCCAAACAGGTGTTACCCCCCCCCAAAAAAAAAGTCAAATTTGACCCAGCAGACTCCAATATTAAGGTTTGAATTGGGATCAGTTCATTCTTTTCCCATGGGGTAACTTGTATAAATGTAATTCTATGGTTTCATAAAAGCAGGTCAAGTTTCTATCCCTGAGGGTCTTTTGGCAATTTGAAGCATGGAAGCGCTGTTCCTTGCCACAAGTTCAAATCTGCATGTACTGTCAATGGTGTGAAGAAAAATAAATCAGTGAACAGAAGTCATATATTCATCTTTGATTATCGTTCTTGCTTGTCAGGACATATTCAGAGGGTAAAAATAAAGAATCTGAACTCACAAAGCCATAAAATATTTTGAAACTATTGTAATTGCATATCATTTTTTCTCTTAGTATATTGCACATCAGATAATGTAAAATGTGAGGCTACATATTCATTTCTATTTTAATAACCCCATGCAAAGATACCCTTCTGCTAAAATAACTGGTTATAAAGGGTATCCAGTATGTAAAAGTTTTTGCTCTTTATTTTTAATTCCAGAAGTTTAAACAAATCTGAAATTTTAAAATAAACACTATTTTATATCACTTATTCATCTGGCAAGAAAAAAATATGCATGCTTGCACTTTCACTAGTGATGTAATGACTTGACAAATGCCATTGAATGATTGAGAAAGTAATTGATTTCAATTTATCTGGACCTTTACCAGGTGTTTTCAAAGACAATTACAGTCTACTACAAGAAATGGGAAGACACATCTCCTTATGTAGACCTAAAGATTAACCCATTGACCTCATCTTCAGTTCAGCTCATTGATAGCAAAGCTTTTAGGAAAAGCTGCTTTTTATAAAATTGTTTTCCTATCATGTATGCACTGCTTCTGAAAGACACACTTGCTCAAAAGCACCAGAATTGAAGAGATAAATCTATCAAAGTTGCAGAGCAAGGATTTTAAGCACACAGTGTTACACAGCATTCGGATTATTACACCTAGTAATTTCACATACATTTTGTACAAATAAAACTGTTCACAAATGTGTACTTTAAGAAGATAATTAACAGGTACTTTTAGTTACGATAAAAGTGAAGATTTTGAAAAATTTTAGTCATTGTCCTAATAATTAAGTTAACTTGTATACTATATATATGTACATACAAATATGTTTCCAAATAATTAGGTAGAGATGACTTCTTTCACTCAAAAAATAAATTTCCTTTTCTTTGCGAAAATGATAACAAAGAAAATATGTTTGCAAGTGCATTTTATGCACCTGTGAATGACAAAAAGTTATCATCGATTTAATTGGTAGGTTATTTGTTCCTGGCCCCATATCCTACAGTTGTGCATAAGCGTATATATATGTAAAAGTTTTCTCCCAATTTTCTATAATTCTTTACATAATTAATAAATTGACTACAAATGCTCAAAAATTAATATAAAGAAAAAGATTTACCACAGATAGCTCTAAAATGTCCATTAAAAACTATACACCTGTTGCACACACAAGAGCATCCATCGACATATGTGGCTACTAATGTGAAAATTTAAAGATGTCCAAGTTATTTCTTTAAAATTCAAAGGTCTGTGATGTTAGCAAGTATCTCACATAGGGAATATTGTTTCTGAGAATAAGGTTAAAACAAGTTTTTTTTTTAAGTCCAAGATTCTAAAATACAAAATAAGAATATAATTGAAGTTTCAGTAAATTTTAGCAGACCTGTGACGAGTTCAAAGGTTTCACCTTCAACTTATTTATTTAATACACATGTCATTTAAAATTTAAAATCAAATGATTAGTAATACAGGCCCTTTATTGTTGTTAATAAAAGTTAGTAAATTATTCATGATTTTAACAAAATATTTCATCTGAGTGAATAAAATATTTCTTGATTAACATTATTCTTGCTTTTAGTTTAGATATGGTTGATATGACAAGTTGAATTAAGTATTTTTCCCAGAAGTTTTTATATGTTTCCATTTAAAAGTTACCTTTCAACTGGTACGCTTTCCTGAGATATGCTTTCATAGTCCTTGGAAAACAGTGAGGCTATTCTCCCTACTGTTCTAGGAAAAGTAACCCAATTATTTAGAAGTATTTGATATTATATAAACTCAAATATAAGACTGTTATTTGTTAATACTTTATGTTTAGTTTATTTACGCTAAGGAAAATTCTATTATTCAATGTGACATCAAATTAGCCAATTTATTCTGCTGCCTATTTCAGTGTTCACTTTAAGGGAATCATGTTCTAATAGTATATCCAATTTTATCAAATAAATGCTCTATTTTCAAAAATCTGTACTAGATTGTAAATTATTTACTTATTGTCATCATACTGTGCAACAAATCTAAACTCACTCCTCTTACTTAGCTAAAATTATGCATCATTTGACAACTATCTCTCTCAATCCCTGGTAATCAAACTTCTACGTTTGCTCCTTTAAGTTCAACTTTTTAAGACTCAATACATAAACTCAATAATGCAGCATTTGTCTTTCTGTACTTGGATTATTGTAATTTAACCTCTTTCTAGAAACATGGAATGCATTCCAGGTATTGTATTCAGCCTAGACCGTGAACAGTGATACTGTTTATCCTCTCTCTCTCTCCCTCTCCCTCTCCCTCTCTCTCTCCCTCTCCCTCTCTCTCTCTCTCTCTCTCTCTCTCTCTCTCTCTCTCTCTCTCCTTTCTCTCATCTCATCACAGGTCTCCAAAATTATTTTTACAAGCAATTGGTTATTCTGTTTGATACTGTGCTGCACAGTTTAAGATACTTCATTATACTTATTCTAAAATGTAAGCCCAATTAAACAATGACATAGAGAGTTTCCCAGTTTAATAAGTTGACTTTTACAACTTGCAATCATTTCATACATTTAAATGAACAGAAGAATCCCAGCTTGAAATCCTAGCTATTTTAAATAAGATCACAGTTTAAGAACCTTCAGCCACTGAATTCAGTTTCAATTTAGTATTCAATTTATAAAAATCTAAAACTGAATTTTTAGTTGGTAAATTGAGAAGACAGAGAAGACCGTTTTCTCTTATAAAGAAATTCATGAAACTATACCAAGAAAAGTTAAATGCACCCAGTTTGAAGTCCTTGATATTGGATGACCTGATATTTTGGGTCAATTTTCATATAATTCCACATATATTTAATTTGGACACGCATGCAGAAAGTTAATCATTCATTGCTTACAATTAAGCAGCAATGGACATACACCGTGTCAATACTGTCTTTAACATAAATAGATATCTCGGAAAAAATGACAGACCAGTTAATCTAATAATATCTTATTCATAACTAACTATAAATATCTTATGTCTGAGTATTGATTTTTTCTAAAATAATAATTTGATAACTAACTTCACTCTTCTAACAAAGTTATTTTTGTATGTAACATATCTTACAAAGCAAACATTAGCAGGTAAGATCTACTATTTTTTAAATCAGCTATTGTAGCATAAAAACATAAAATGCCTTTGACTAGAATTACTTCTGAAAAATTGAGAAAGTAAAGTAATTTGAATGGAATATAGGTTTTCAGAGAGCCTTTGCTCTGCCTGAAATAGACGTATCTGTATAGGAACAGAGCTTTGGATGCTACACTTCTCCAGGCTCAGTTAGGTTGGTTTTAACTCAAGATTTATTTTTCAAACAATTAATCAATGAATGTAACATATATGGAAGAGTTTCCTAAATACAATCTTAAAGACTGAAAATATGAATGCATTCTTACCTGGAATAGTTTTCTAGCACTTACGTAAGAATTTATTCTTATATGCATGTATCTCATAGTAACCAATCAGAATCCATTACCTCAACTTAGAAACTGGTACATGCTAGCCAATGCTAAATTCATTCTATTAATTTATAACAATGTAATATAAAATGATAAAACCTTGATGTAATCCCATTGTAAATACTCAAATAGTTCATGGCAACTTCTACAGTGCCTATCATTCCAAAAGCATGTAATCTGATGAGACATTTTTGTGTTAGTAGTGTGAAAACAATAGCTTTGAAACATAAAAGTCAGACAAACTTGAAATATCATAAGGAACACAAAAAAACTTAAAATCAAAATATTTCATGAAAAGTGGAGGACTCACCAGAACCTACTCAGAAGGCAGATTTCAAATTGTTTTCTTCAAACATTCATAGGGAGGCAGCTTACAACCTGTGAGAGTTCCATTTCCTACTGTATTGTGCAATAGTTCTGCTGCTAATACAGTGCTACTAAAGTAACTATTTTATTTCATTTGAACAGGCAACTGTAGGAAATGGTTGAAAAAAATAACAAGAAGGTGAAATAATACTGATTGATAGTCAAATCACAAAGTGTTCTGAAAATGACAACTACCTGGTTGCACATTAAGCTAATTGACAAATGCTACTTAAATTCCAGAAACAAAACATTAAGTGAGAAACAATAAAGCATATTATGTTTTTGTATACTGGTGATCCACAGGAAGTAAATCGTCAAAAAAAGGAGTGATTTATTTTCAAATCCTGCCAAGACTTTAATCAATATTGGGTGTCACATCCCAGGGGACTGAGGGATGGGAGTCAAAAAGAGGGTGGCTAATATTTGTCTCACTGACTTACATGCAACCTCCATGAAATGCAGTAGATTAAACAAACAAACAAACAAAAAACCACACACACACACACACACACACACACGCACACACAAACTACTAAAAAAGGTGATTTTATAATTCTTTAACAAATGTTAAAAATTGTTTGTATGGGAAGTCAGCAGGGAAAAGCCTGTCTCTTTTATTTTAGATATTTTGAAGCTTCACAAAATAAAATATAATTTGTGAAAATCAACTACAAGTATAAGGCTATGAGAATAAATCATTTTCATAACCATGTGTATTTTTTGACAATAATGATTATATTATTAGAGGCAAATTTGAAGGAAGGAAACAGACTGAATAGATCTTATCTAATTAACTAAAGAACTTATAGCCTATATTACAATTTGGTAAATGTATATCTTTAGAGATATTCTCATATGTCATTCGTATATTAGTTATTAAACTATTGTTTTCTAACATTTTTGAGGTAGAAAGAAATAAGTTGTGAAACCAAACTAACTTTCACATTTTATGGTTTAGTCTAATCATGTTGTCTTCTGTTTGAAATGTTATAAAATGAGACACTTGGTTTTATAGGAACCATTAATCTACTATAATGGAAAAACTTCAAAAATATAGTTTCTTTATATGATGTAATTCTTGAATTTCTCTGTGCCAAACATCATCATCGTCTGTTAGAAGTGAGTGATTCTGGACTTGTGTTGCAAGTACCTCTACTGATGACCAACTCCGATGTCAATGAAAAGCAGGCAACAAGGAAAGTACTAAATAAATACTGTCCCCAGCTTTCTATCTGGCCAAAATAAATAAATAAATAAATAAGGCAAGAATTGAGAAAGATACTTCTGACACCAAAATTATATTCATATATGACCACTGAAACATAAAAGGCTTGTCAAATATTTCAATTTTCTGTCCATGAACAGTATCAACTTTAAAGACAAAAGAACACTTATGAATACATGTATATGAATGCAAAATGTTGGATGTAAGGAACTATGATCTATTTAAGTTTAAAACTCCATAAATCTAATACTACATAGACACAAAATCACATTCTAGTTTGAAGAATTCTGAGACAAAATCAACTTCTAACCATACTCAAGAAATAAGCATTTCAGATAGCATACTGCAAAGTCACTTTTTATTACAGGAATTCACAGAAAAATCGAACCTCAACCCAAATCTACAAACAAGCAATTGACTGATACAAACAGACTTGACCATGTACATAATTACTTTTCTTTTTCTTCTTGTTGTTATTTAATGGTTAGCAGTTAATTAACTGACCTCTGTTGCAACAGCCAAGTTCATGCAACTAATGTTTCATTTTAAAATAATAATTGGAAAGGCTAATCAAGGTCAGACTTTGTTTTTAACAACTTTTAAATGCATTTTCTTATATTATCTGTCATGTTTTGAGACCTAAATTTTTAGCTTTACTGTCTAGCAGGTGATAAGTCTTTTGCATCTCCTTGTGGTAATGACAGATGGCTTCAGCAATCACTCCAATTCTCATAGATAGCATACTACTACAATAGCCCCAAGCAAATAGATCGACTTTAAGGTTTGCTACTAAGTTAATGAGTCACTCTGAACAAGTTTATTAAGGTGTCTTTAGTATCATCTTGGTTCCTCAGATAACCAGATATTTAAATATTGCTAAGAGTCTTTATTAGACTCTTATAAGCAACTGAGTGTGTTGAGTTGATGTTTCATACAAACACATGCACACAAACATTATGCATACACACATGTAGCACACACGCATGTAGGCAAATATATACACATAATTTTATATACTTCTTACACATTTTTACTGATATTATGCATAAATTTTTATTTTGGTCTGTTAAATAGCTAGAATAGAAAGAAACTAGGGTGAAAGAAATCAATATATCTAGGGAAATAAAAAAAAAAAAAGAAATCCTCACAGCAAAGGCATAAAGTGGATTTAAATGAAAAAGTAATTTTAGCTTTCTGAAATCCAGGTTCAAATCATCTAAGTTATTGCTTCAAATAAAGAAATGAAAGGATAATACTTGTGATTACTATTAAAAATAGAAATGCATCACAATACAAACTGTATATTTGGTACAAAAAGTTTTAATTACAAATTTTCTTTTTCATCAGCCAGGGCTGAGTTAGGAAAAGCTAAGTAGGTATTTGCTGACATAGTCTCAGGTAAAAGACTGCAGTATGGAAATGTATTTAAGCATCAGTACAACTTTTTAGTTGATACAAAATCAAATTTCAATAGTAAATCAATACTTCTCATACTTAAGAATAACTTGAAGTAGAATTTTGAAGCAATATATTTTATCATAAAGTATTAAGGCCAAGTGAAGTGCAATTAGAATAATGGTTAGATAGTTTTTTAAGGGATAAACAGTTCCCCTGTGTTTAGCTAAATTTAAACTCAGTTTAGCAAGTTTAAACTCCAGATCTGTTAAGAATCTTGGGGGAGGAAAAAGGAAGAGAGGAGGAGAAAAAAAGAGAAGGTGAAAGAGGTGGAGGAGGACAGGAAGCAAAGAAAGAGAAAAAGAAAACTTTAAAAATAGTAACTTTATGACTATCCTCCAATAGATGATGAGGACTTCAATTTAAAGTTTTGGCAAATATTTAGAAAATAAAAAAGATAGAATTTTACATTGGTTATAATATACAGTCATTAAAGACCTTTTCTCGAGTAACTGTGTGCGCGTGTGTGCATGTGTGTGTGCGTATGTGTGTATGCCCATGTAAAGTAATTATTCACTGTCCTGTACAGTGTGCCATAAGAAACACACGAAAGAGGACTGGGAGAAGCGAGTAGGTGTTTCTTTAATAAAGAGAAAACAAGCATTTCAATTAGTCGATTAGTCAATTTTATAACAATCGTAACTGAACTGACTTCCAATTTCACCTTACATTGTTCATAACAACTCGAGAATAGGATTTTCCCTTGCCTCAGTTAGTTTTTTAGGACAGATTTTGGACAAATATTTTATCTTCTAGACAATCAAGAACGACAATTATCCTTCTAAATGGCATTTAGTAATCAGGATGCTCATCCATCCCTACTGCCAGCTGTCCATACAGGGAGCTAGAATTCGTGCACACACGCAGACACGCGCGCGCGCGTACACACACACACACACACACACACACACACACACACACACACAGTTGAAATGAACGTTCCAGACACCCTTGGCCCATGGAAAGAACGGCAAATAAACAAAGAAAATCATTTTCCTGTCTTCAGGCCTCAAGGAAGTTTGTTGTTGTTGTTTTAAGGAAGAACTTGTTGGGTACTTTTTGAGCCCCATCTCCTTCTGGTCTCACTTTTGGCCTTTCCACCTCAGTTTCCTTCTCTTTGCTAAGAACCCCTGCTTTCCTTGTCCGAGTGTTTAAACTTATTTTAAGGTTATTAAGGTTGCCTCTCAGTTTCTGTGCCCAGTTCCCAAGTGCCTGCTTCAGATCTCTAACTTTCCCTGCTTGCTTTGTCCCACAACCTCAGAACTTCTCCTTCTGCCCTTCCTAGAAGAGAATGTTGGGGACAAAGCGGAACCCTTACAGGGGGTGGGATGATCATTTCTACCCCTAAACTGACAAGTTGCCCCACTCCCGCCCCCTCTTGGTAGATCCTCCCCCACTGAGCACTCATTAGCATAAAACTGGTCGGGTAAGGGACTATCCCCAGGCCACCTCTGTGCACGCGCTTTACCGGATTGAGGAAAGAAAGGCCTGGAAGAAAGTGTTCAAGTGCTTAGAGCATCCCAGGGCAAAACGTGCACCTGCTCTTTTCTTGAACTACTAACCTCAGAAAAAGAAACAAGAACGAAAGAACTCAGCACGGGAAAATCGCACTTTGGAAAGAGTGTGAGCGATCCCTGGTCTTCATTCCCCTCCTCTCCAGTTGAGCTTTCTAGAGGCACCAGGTCATCCCGCCTGAACAAATACTGCTGGTGCCCTCACATCTGCCCCAGGGCAAACGTATTTTTATTTCCTGTACACATACACTCATACGTGGACACATGCACACGTGCGCGCACACATTGCCTGACCCCTCCCCTCCCCAGGCTTCCCTTGGGGACTTCTGAGATGAACTCTCTGCGTGACCCCCAGGATTGCCCCCCCCCGCCATCTCACTGGCCCTTGGGTATGGTACCCCTGGTGGGGTGTCAGCCCATCCCCTAGGCTTCCTAGAGGACCCCCTTGCTCGGAGCGCTTCTTCTCGCTTCTCGAACCCAGAGGGGTTGAGGTGATGACCTCCCTTCTCTCCTAGAAGTGTCCCTGGGCTTCCGGTGGAACCCAGGTCCTGGGCGTTAACACGCAGGCGGTGGTGCCAAAGGGAGACTGCCAGTCGCCAGCGCGCCCGGGAAGGGAAGGGGGCTGTGACTCCTGGAAAGACGCCCTCCTCCTGCATCCCATTCTCTCCATCCCAAGTCTGGGGTTCCCATGTGCCACCTCAGCCGAGCCCCAACGCCCTGGGGAGAGCCGGGAGGACTAGGCCGGAGGAGTTAGATCCAGCCGGGAGAGGTGCGAGCTTATCCTGGGTGTCGGGTGAGCCCAGGGGACAGAGGGGCGAGGGTCGCGCTCGCTGGGGCGCGCTGCTCGCGGGCGCGCGGAACGGGCGGCGCGAGGAAGGGAGCAAGGGAAGGGCGAAGAGGCGGGAGGGAGAGGGCCGGGTCTGCAGGAGGTTCCCCTCCGCTCTTTACCTGGCGTTGGTGCAGTCATTGTAGAGGGTCTCGAAGTCCTTCCTAGAGATGAGTTTGCAGCGGTTCACTCCGGGCTGGATGGCGCCCAGTCCCCTCAGGATGCGAACCTGCTCCACATTGCACACCACCGGCGTGATCTCCAGCCTCTTCAGTTTGGTGTAGACCGTGTGCAAGCCCCCCACTAAGTGCTTCAGGAACAGGTCGAAAGCCTGGGGCAGGCAGATCAGCTCGCAGCCCTCCACCGTGAAGGAAGCCACTTTGGCCCCCCTCAGATCCACCATTTTGCACTCATTATTCTGGGGGGTGTTTTCCACTGGGGACGGGGTTGAGTACACGGGTTTCCCGGGGAGGGGGCCGCAGCTGCTGCTGCTACTGCTGCTGCTGCTGCTGCTGCTGCTGCTGCTGCTGCTGCTGCTGCTGCTACTGCTGCTGCTGCTGCCGGCGCTGGCGGTGATGGGGGTGCTGGAGGCGCCGCCGCCGGCGCTGATGCCGCCGCCGCTCGCGGCCGCCAGGCTGGGGTTGCAGTTGCTCCCGCCGCCGCCGCCGCCGCCGCCGCCGCCTCCGCTGCCGCCGCTGCCGCCGCCGCCGCCGCTGCCGCCGCCGCCGCCGCCGGGAGAGGTGACTGCGGCCGCCGCCGAAGACGAAGATGAGGAGGCGATGGGCTCGGGCCGGAACAGAGCTGGCCCGGAGGACGCCGGGGGTCCGATGGACGGAGCCGGAGACGAGGTCGCCGAGGACGTGGAGGTGGTGGTGCCCGAGGAGGAAGCAGACGTGGAGATCGGGGGCTGAGGGGGGACCAGCTGGGTCGGAGGGATCAAAGCCGCCGGCACTGCCATGGTCACATATAAGGGGAGACAGAAGGAGAAGCGAGGTGGGAAAAAGTTGCCACACACCCCCAGAGGGAAGGGGGGAGAAGGGGGGAGAAGGAGCGAGGGGGGCAGCGACGACAACAACTCCAGGAGAGGACCCGGCGGAGGAGAAGGAGCAGGGAGAGACGGAGGAGAGGGTAGGAAGCGGCGGGCGCAGGAGGGGCGAGCGCGAGAGGCGCTCGAGGGAGAAACGCACAAAAGTGTCCCGCAAGTCGAAAGGCGAGTCCTCTCCCGGCTGGGCTCGCGGGCGGCTCTGGGGGGCGGGGTGGGGAGGGTCGGCTGACGGTGTGTGGGTCCCGCGCTAGCACAAAGTTAAGGATGAAGGTGAAAAGGAGGAGGACTGAGGGACTTGGGTTCTCCCTGGCAAGTACATTGATCAAAGATTGAGAGGGGAATGACAGAGAGAAAATGAGCTGAAAGTGCAGGCTGCCGGCTGGACGAGTTGTTGTTGTCACACGGTGCAGAGGGGAGGAGCTCCGGAAACTTGAAATACCCTTTGAAGCCGCAAAAACCTCACTCACTAGTATTAACCCAAATTATCCAACCAGGAACTCGGAGCAGAGACTCCGGGAGCGCGAGACGGAGGGAGAGAGCGAGCGTGCGAGGAAAGGAGGAGGGGAGGGGGAGGGCTCGCAAAGAAAGGGTGGGAGGAAGCCGAGGACTAGCCGGGGCGCACCAGTGGAGAGTGGAAGGGGGAGAGATGGCCATCCACTTCTCCAGCTACTACCGTTACACACCCTGCCTGGTGTTCCATCTCTTCCGCCGAGAGTCGTAGTTTTGCCCCCCACTCTCGCCCCTAAAGCTTCTGAGCGATCGCCTGCCTGCTGAAAGAGCAGCCACGGCGCTCCTAGTTCTCCTTCAAGGATTTAGGACAAATCTTCGCGCTTTTCTGCCAGGAGTTACAAATGAAAACACACTCCCAACTCAGGAATGTTGAGGAATTATTTTGAGGAGAATTCACATGTAAGCAAAGTGTGATATTTTTATGTATCTGATTTTTTTTTCTGTGTTAAAATATTTCTATAAAGTGAAAATTTCAAGTTGTGGGTAGAAAGTCGATTAGGAATAATGAAATGCCCCTGGTTGAATTCCCTATTTCCTAGCCGACTCTGAAAATAAATTCTTGCCATGAGATAGACGGCTTAGAACAACTTCACTTTCATCCCATAACGGTAGGTCAAAAATACCCAGAGAATTCAGAGACCAGGCACACTTGAAGAGCGGAAAGTGGAATACAGAAACACTGACTTTTCTGACCCCAAACTCTAATTAATTCACCTGTCTTGCACAGTAACCAGGACCTAGGGCTAGTTGCTAGAATATTATTTAAGTAACACAACAATTACAACAATTGTGTTTTTTTTTTCATATTTGGAAAGTACTACTATATTTGGGGAATTGGGGAACGTCTTTTTTAGTTTGTCAGTGAGAATGAGTTTTGTAAATAATGAACAGGACAGAAAGTAAGCTCTGTGCTTGACTTGCAAAGACAGAAAGGATTGCTGTGTCTTTGAACTGCATGAGGTGCTTTAAACCGACTTTTCCTCCTCCTTTCCCCCCTCCTCCTTTTCTAACTTGTTGCATGGAGATATTTATTCAGAGATTTTTGACAAACATATGATTTGAGCATAGGTCCAGCCTGTTGCTTATATCTCTAAAAAATTGCATAGTTAGGCTTTGAACTTGTCTACACATGTTCAGAGACTTCATAAGAAGTGAAACAAAGACGTAGCATTTGATAGATTTTAAAAATAAGCTATTAGTAGCAGGTTCATAGTTTAAGAAATTTCATAATCGAGCTTTTGCCAATTTGGCATTGAACTCATTATGATTTTTCTCTTTATCATTTTACTCCTTTGAACTCTTTGAAGTTTAGTGTCAAAAGGTACAAAAACCCTCTACAGGGAATTTTGACATTATTGACTAATTAGTCTTTTATGCTACACTTTTTGGGGCACAATAGCTATATCAGGAAGCACTATTACATGGTAAGAATTCAGAAAATTGTTGCAGAAAAGTAAATAAACATCTAGAAAGACAGATGAAGTTTTCACAGATGTTTGGCCTAGTTAACAAATGTATTTTCATATACTGAGATAATGTTTATTAAATTTTCAATCTTCAATCCTGTCTTCATCTAAAAGTAGGGATCAAATATGTATCTCAGACACCAAAACACTTTATTCATGTTTTAGAAAAATCACCATTTTTTTTTAAACTGCCTAATTATTATGTTAGTGAAGGGAAGGAAAGAAAAGGTTCAACTCTAAAAAACTAAGTTTTATTTCTGAGTGGCATTCCTAACTGTAATAAACTGCAATATGCGTTTGAAATGCTGAAGTACCTATCATTTGAAACCTAGTTCCACAGATGGAAAAGGGAGTCCAACGTCCCACGCTGCCCCTTCACTCTCATTCTTTCCTTGAACTATCCCTCATCCCCACGCTGCCACACTCTGAAGCCACAGACAGGAAGCACAGCAATGAGGCAGACCCAGCCATAATCCCACCCTCTTCTAGACAACTCCAAATTTTCTCTGGCAGGGAAACCTGTGCCTCAAAACACATGCTCTATTCTGAAGCAAGACTTGAGGGCATTTTACCCCACCTAAATGGGACCCTGTCACCTCAGGTCTTTAAAGCTTTTCAAAGAGCCACCACTTGCTGCTTTGATCAAACAATAGCATTAGAAAAGGCAGGGAGTACAAAATAAATTATATAGGAAAGAAAATCCTTGATAAAACATTCTCTTTATCTTTCTCTTTCCCACTTTCTTTTTCTTTGAGAAGCATTTGCAGTGATGAAGGAGGCAAGCAATATTTAACAACAGCTCATAGATCAGCTTAAGAAAGATTTCTAATTCTCACTCACTGAATCTTTAGTTTTCAGAGCTTTTGTCTTATTTGTTTATTGTTTTACATCTCTTGTCTCTTGTCGTTTTGGAGCCTCTCCTTCCATCTCATCTTCCCCAACCTTTACTCAATTTGCATAAGCAAAACTCAAAGTACTGTAACTGATATTAGAAAATTCTCCCTGTGTTTTGTGAAGACATATTGTGCTGAAATCAATAAGACTGTTTAAAATTCAAAGACCTGCAAATCGTTCTGTTTGTCCTTTGATAGGGCCTGTGCTGATTAAAATGCTACCAAGAAAGCTTAATTGCTGCACTAATTAAGAAGTCTTTAATTTCTTTCCTAGGATATCGTTTGAAGCTTAGCTTGTACCAGTTCAGGGAAGGTATTTTCTTCCCTCCTTCTGCCCTCTTCTGGCCCCTCCCCTCCCCTCCCCCATCCCTTCCCCCCTTTGAGAAGATCAGTACAAATGGAAACTAAGAGAAAGTGGTCTCAGGTCTCATCAGGTACTACTTAACAAAAATCGGCATAGGATGCAGACTACAGTGCAGCATGAAACGCAGGTTTGAGAAGAGCTATAAGATTTCAGGAGACAGTGAGAAAATACATAGTAGCTGTTGCAGCTGAAGTCCCGGTGAATCCCTGGATGACAACAGGCTCTTTAGTGGATGATGAGGGCATCCTATTTGTTTAAAAGGAGCAGTGACAAGGAAATGAACAGGGATACATAAACCATTCTTTCACAACCTGTGGTTTTTAGAAGGAAGAATAAATGTGTAGAAAAAATGGACTTAGAGTAGTAAGTATGATTTTATTTGAGTATAAAAAGATGAAATCTGTGGGAATTTATTTTTTGCCCTTTTTGACAACTGGGGGAGGTACAGAACTGTGGTGCGTCTTTGCATGCTCTCTATTGACCTATTTTATTCACTGATTTCTCAAGTGGGGAAACTGACTAAATGATTTCACAAAGCTTTCTGTAATCAATAGTCAATTTTTAGGTTTATTCATGCTGCATGATAATTCTGGCAGATGACTGCAAAGCACAGTGTTGTAAGAAAGATACAAATATTGACAAATCTAGGATAAGGCATGTCTTCAAATCTTCAGAGTTCCAATATAACAACTGGTATTGTTGATTTTTAAAAAAGAAAATTAGTCATTTCAGACAGCATAGAAATAACTGAATAACAGTTATTTCTAACAGCATTCAATAACTGAAAGGCAGTGTATATCTATATCCAGATATGTCCCTTTAACATCTCAAAATTACCTGAAAGCTTTGATTAAATTATATTTTATGGTATTTCTCAGTGAAACAGAAAAGATTTGGGCTTACACAAAAGGGCATAAAAGGACATATGCAAAACAGACAGCATGAAAAGAAAACACTACATTACAATTTTATTATTTCAGTTTTTCCCAAGTTCTATTAAGAGTGTGTGTTTAAAAATAATACAGATGTGTACTCTAGATCTATACTGAATTCCTTTCAGTGACAGGACAAGGAGAAAACATGCTTAATAGATTCAAAGGCAGATTTACCATTCCAAGCACGACGTCACTCTAATTATGTTTACTCTAATTGAAAGCAAGGTTTTTTGGAATCTGAAATTACTTTGAGAATTTTTTTTTAAATAATGCAAGTGGATCAAATGTTGATCACTAGCATTTCAATCTTTCAAAATGTATTGGAAAATTAAATGAAAAGTAGAGTTTGGTACAAACAATGCCCCAGGGCAAAAAACAACTAACACTAGATTTTCCAGTCCAGCCATAACACAAATCAATTTGAGCACACTTCTATGGCCAGACTGCCAGATTGTTATGACTGCTAATTCACTCAATCAAAGAGTGCATTAGCACACCCGGCACAAATAGCCTTAACAATGGAGTGCATTTCTCAACAATTCCAAGACATATCACAATGGAGAAAGCAAAGAAGATCATTTTTACATCTGCATGTTTACTAATGGACCTGTTTCCTTAACAGAAATAAAAACGACTAAATAAAAAAAAAAAAACTTCAGGCATAGGATTATTAAAGAGCTATCAGAGTTTGGCAAATCTCGGAAGATACCGGGTACCAGTAGTTCACTGACTTTGTTAAACGTTTCTCAGGAGAGAGTCTAAAATTGATGTTTGCACTTCAGTAGTAAATCATTGAAGATGGAGAAATTATGCCAAGTAACTCTCTCAAGCCTTTTTAACTCAGACACACAGTCTCAGCAACCAGGCCAGCAGATAAACCTCAACTATCTTAAGCACAGACTTCCAAAGTTTTATGCTTTCAGCCTCTGTCCTCCCCATTTTTATCCCACTGCCTGACTTTAGGTGGCCTTCATTTCTATAGTCTCCTTCCCTGTGCTAATTCCTGCTTCTCCTTAACAACAAGGAATGGGACTCTTATCTCACAGATGCATTCTCTAATCAAAAGCAGAGAGCTTGCTGATGAATTACCCAAAGGAGAGAAGGTGGGAAGCTGAAGTGTAACACACTCTAACTTGAAGCACTCCAACTTTATATTACCAATTTTGATCCTTAATAATGAAGTAGTTAAAGTGATTATAAATAGCATTCAAATATTATTTTACAGCAGGGAAATGCAGAGATACTGCATATGCTTCTTGAATACACATGATAATTATCTGTACAGGTTTATGCAGATGCAGTTCCAAAAGGTGCATTTTCCCCTCCTGCCCTCATGCTCTTTCTGCTCATTTACAATGAAGGTCACATGTGGCAGAAAAAATATTTCACTGGTTACACAGCAGATGATAAGAAATTTCTAAACTCAGGTAAAGGAAGAAAAGACGGGGCAAGAAGAATCATTAACAAAATAAAAGAACAGAACATTGACATGGAACAGTTTTTCAGATTCTAAGTTGCATCATTCCAATGGCAAGTAATCAACTTTCATGACAAATTAGTTATACTTCCCTAGCACTCCTCACTTCCAGGTAAGTGCCCTTCACTCCATCTGTGGAGTGATATGAAAGGTCGCCAGGCCAAATATTCCTTACAATAGCAAGCACAGTGAGATAATCTTACAATTGAGTGGTAAGAGGAAGAAGCAACAACAGTAATATAAATTGAGATTAATTTCCTTCACCTCCTCAGTCAAGCCATCTTTGTGACAGGAATGTCAGGCTGGACTAAAAGAAGGTCAAGCAGACACTTAAATCCCTTCTTCTCCACCTTTTCCTATGTGATGTTTCATAATTGCCACATTCCTTTCTCTTTAAATAAACAAGATCTGTATTAAGGCATATAAATTACTTAAGAGATAGGTAATTGGGAGCGGAATGGGAAGATAGCATATTATCTCTCCTAGTGCAAAGAAAGGTATGTTTAATATTGAGACATCAATCATTGTTTAATTTTGTCATGATAGAAGAAATGTACTTAACTTGATTATATAAGTTTCCATTGATTTGCTATTTTATTGTATTAATTTATTATCTTGGCCTTTTTTGTTGTTGGTTTATAAAATAAAAGAAAGGGGTCATCATCGAACAGATAATCAATAAAATTGTTTTATTTGAAGTCCGAAATTTCAAGGATTGTTAGAAAAGAATAAACTATTTATTGCCCTTCAAAACAAAGAGATTTTTTAGAAGTTGAAAAGACAACAATTGCTACCTTCTGGAAGCCTGATCTTGTATGTCAAGTTTCAGCCCAGAGCAAATTTTTACAACAAGTTATAAACCCCTGTAACAGAGGGTTTATTATAATGGAAGTGCTGACACAACCTTAACTATAGCGTTGTAAACGGCTATGCTATAATATCCATTAAGCAGAAAGAAAAATAAGCTGGCTGATCAATAATTTATACAAAGAGTACCAACTGCAGACATAATAACTGTAATGTTTGCAAAGCAATCTCTCTGCTCTCCAGGCTTAACAGTAAACGCAAACTAGCAACGCTGTTAATTTCCAACTCCTACAGATAAGAATACAAACAAATTACTTAAAATTATATTTTGCTCAACATTTAGCATGCCTCGATGGGATAAAATAAAATTTAATTATGATGCAACTTGTGCCGGATGCAAAGCTGCTTTGTTTCCCAGCACATTCTATTATGAAGGGACGTTCATTTGGAACATCAATTATGGGAAAATAGTATGTTTCAATGAGTTGACTTGGGTCAGTCAAGCTCTTCTAAGAGTTACTCAGACATAGAAACAGATTGACACTGCTTAACTTCAAAGAAAGTTACAGGGTTTTACAGAGCCACAAGCTGAAATACAATACTGCATGCCTGATCCAAATCAACTGTCAGTAAAAACACACCTTGGTGTGAGAGTTCATGGGAACAAAGTCATCAGTTTGTAAATGTGGCCATCATTAGGATCCAGTGGATATGGGATTGCTTACTCAATGGAAGGCCTTGTTTTTGTGAAGAAATTGTGTGTCATTTCCACATGAATCACAAGATACGTATATTACTTTCATATTTATAAAAATATTTTAAACTGTATCTTGGTAGATATCAGCACTTGCTGCTTCCAGTGTCTAAAAATGTAGAGTGTGTTTTTTTTTTTGATAACTTTGTTGTTAATGATGGCTTTTAAAACAGGAAAATGCATTTGAGAAGAATTCAAGAAGTTAAACAGAATTTAAAATTTCAATACTGTCCAGGATACACAACTGGAATGTGAAGCAGACTATTTGTTTCTGAGGCTCACATCTCCATCAGTCTTTTTGCCTGCTCATTTACTGTTGGTGGGGTTGAGGGGCAGGGGAATGTGGAGCCCAGTAGAACCAAGATACTTTACTATCACAGTTGTAAAATGGTGTATTACCCTGTGAGCAATTGCACTTGGAAAGGAACCAGTAATTTATATGAGAAGTGTTTAAGATTGCCTGCTCACCCAGTGATCCATGCCAGGTCAGTTCCAGTAATGCTAGAAAACAAAAGGAGGTGCACATCACCAGGAGAGACACTTACACGCCTTTAGACTTTCTGAAGGGAAGCACTGAATGCCATTTTCTCAAATGAACTGATCATTACCATTTAAAATCCTGAGGGCTGTGGCACTGTGGAGGAGAGAAATCATTTTTCTTTTGATTTAACAGGGCTCTGAAATACTGGTTTTAAGGGGGAGGTGTTTTGTTGTGATTGTGTCTCAGCCCTGTGCCTCAGAAAGGTTAAATCTTAAAACAGAGGTACATTTTGAAACAATGAATTGGAAAAAAAATGGAAAATATGGCTCTCACAACTCCTAGAAATCAACTGTTTTGAAATGACCAGTACAAATAGCAATACAATCTTCTTCTAATATCTACACCACACTCAAAACTGTTGGTATTTTTATGTGAATAGATTTTCCCAGATCAACTTCTGAGTCTTCCAGTTTTCATAAGATTGTGAAATACTGTCAGGATATAAAGTAAAGATGTCTATCCCAAGCTTTCTCTTCAGACCCCTTTGCTCCTGCTTACTATAATCCAAGTATGTATCTGAGTCTATCTCCATGGGGCAGAGGCCTCAATTTTGTAATCCACAGGCACATGTTTCTTCCATATGCTTTAAAGTCATTTTAGTTTTGTGGTATAGTTCATTCCCTGTCTAGCATAGCCACATAATCTATGCTTACATATTTGGGAAAGGAACTAAACAAAAATGAAACATTTCCTGTGTAATTCATAATTTATCATTTCTTGATTTGCTCCAAATTCAGTATTTTGAAGAATCTGTAGATTTATTTTAAAAATAATAATATTATTATTATCATCATCATCATTATTATTATGTGTTTGTGTCTGTAACAACTGTGTGGGCAGTGTATGTGCTGTGAAACATATAAGTGGAAATCAGAGTGCAAGTCTGTGGCATTAATGCTCCCCTTCCACCTATACATGGGTTCTGGGGATTGAACTCAGGTTGCTAGGCTTGTAGGCGCATACCTCCACCTGAGGAACGATCCTGCCCACACCATCTTTGCTGCTTATCCCTAATATGTCATAATAACTTTCACCTTGCATTCTTATGGGAAAGACAATTATCTTATGTTTCCACACTTTTTGGTATGCTTCTCTTAGGTGGCCCCAGTCAATTCTGTGTGCTGCACATATCCAGTATACTAAACATTGCAAAGTGCTCAATAGATGACAGCTTGGTAATTAAAACAACCTCTATGTGATGTCATCCATTTCCATTGTCTCCAAATGGCATTCTTCATATCCTACATGGTTTCATTTATACCATGATATACTTACACATCCTGCTGTCACCTGTATCAAACGTGGGAAAATTCTGGAAACAAAAATCTGGAGATGCTAATAAGTTGAGTATCAAATGACTGGAAAATAAAATTTTAGGCCAATTACTAGGGTTTTGGAGGTCCAAGAAGAAAGAAACTTCTTAGTTACCAGAAGAGCTGATTTCCATGAGTATGGCCAGACTCAATGGGGACAGGTAAGTGTGTGCTCCCAAATGAGGACATACAAAGTTGTGCACACTCGGTAAAATTTTGCTTTGTCATCAGTGTCACTGTAATATTCATAGCATTCCACTGTTACACAAAGCACACTCAGATTGTCCTGGGTGCTGAACATGTGGGGAACAAAAAGGAGTCATTCCAGTCACTCTTTATAAAAATCTCTGTTGAGGCACATGAATGAAATTTTGCAGGAGGATAGCCTAGAACATCATCCAAGCTGAGGATTGTGAATACTGAGCTGGCATTCCCACAGCCACTGTGTCAGACATCAGTGGTTCACTGGTCCTTTCCTTCAAGTTCATAGGTGCTCTCTGCAACATTTTCAAAATAGAACTATAGGCAACATCTTATAATTTGTACATCAGACTCATCTTCATACAGGACCCTGTTCCTTCTGAGAAAATAAATAGTCAGTAACAGTCTATGAGAACTTCCCCTATCCTCACATTTAATTGAGGGGTAAGCTAAGTATTGGTTTAAGAAGGAAGTAATCATTGATTTTCCCCCTATCTTCAAAGGAGAACTTTTTTAAGGTAAGCAGTAGGATTTTTTTTTTCAGTTCATAATTAAGGACATTGGAATTTTTTTTTAAAACATTTTCTAAACTCTTGATTCTCTGTGTGTTTCAAACATGGCATAATGAGTCTTTCTGTGCTCTAATAGAAGCCCTCTGATAGTGCCTGATTGGAGGTTCAGACTCATGAGATACAATCCAACATGCCCTAAATGACAAGATGTTGAGTTACTGAGAAATATTTCACCAGTTTGACGAAAGTTAAACTACAAAAATTCCTAGGGTTCCTTGAATTTTTGTGACTTTTGTGGTTTCCCTCCGTTAGGAGATGGCAGCACCCCTCAACACACACATCCACCCATTCCCTCGTACCCTCCTCCCCTCATAAAACTCACCTGTGCAAGTGCTTGGCTGAATCTGACCTTAAACCAGCAGTAGATTGTATGCAGCTGGGGGCACACTTTGCTATCCGGTAGTCTTTTACTAGCCCTAATCTACTTTTCCATGGGGAACTATCTAGGCTTTCTTCAATTTTTCATCCCAATTTAAAAAAAAAGATCACTTTCTATTTTTCTAGTAGATGAGTTAGGAATCACTTGAAGCTATTCCTAACAGCAATAGCAAGCCTCCCTACTGCCCCAGTTAAACTGTCTGAACTGCTTGGCTTTTTCTTTTGCTCTCCCTTTCGAGGGGAGCAGCAAATTAGTGGTGACTTAAAAGGCCTGATGTCTTCCAAGTGCAGGAAACACAGAACATCAGGAAAAATCAACATGGAGGCAAGAACTCTGTGCAGGTGAATGGGGTCTCTAGGCATCCTCTCCCAAGAGACGAACTCAGCTGAGCAAGAAAACTGATATCTTCCCCACAGAAACTAATTTAACTCACTTGTAACATATTAAGACGAGCATTAGCACACATCTAGGTGTATTCTTAGCTGGCTTTCCTTGTTTTGTTTCCATATGACTGAACTAATGGACAAATTAGCTAAAGTCATTGCTAAGGAAGAATTTAAAGTTCCAATAGTCTGAACACTTTGCACATACTAAGAAATCATTGCTTTTGACTTAATGAACCATTCAAAAGGACTTATGATCAAACTAACTGTGGTAGTTGAGATGCATTTACACTTATTTCTTGTGCATTTCAACTTGAGCAAATATATTGCCAAATACTATAGGCCAATAGTACCCATTGAAAGGTGAACTGATTCTAAGTGCAAACCATTAAAAGAAAATATAGAATTCACAATCTTTAATTTAATGATCCATTGAAAATATAATATGTACTCAATAACACATCTGGCAAATCAGTAAATAGCATTTTATTTGTAAATGTAAAGAGCCAAAATTATGTCTTATCTTTTCTTTTACCTTGATACTCAAGAATAAATCATTACTGATATTTTGATTTTATTAGAGAAAATAGTTTTCTAATAAATCTGACTGTGTGTTGAATTTGCTAAGAAGTCACCTTATCAAGAATTGTTAAGGTAAACATTTCATGAAATTATTTATTTGTGCTGAGCTTGTGTTTGTTATTATGGACCATCAAATCAACATCAAATTAACACTGTATTTGAAGGCTTCTTGGTGCATATAGACATTACTTTAAGATGAAAGGTTTTTAAAAGCATATTTTCTTTGAAACTGTAATGATAATCTTTTATTTTAATAATATGGTCTAAAATCAGATACTAAACTAACTTTACATAATTTACTTATATGGAAATGGCTTCAATGAATTGTTTTACAAACACACACACACACACACACACACTGCTTTTCAAACTTCTTTAACATTTATTTAGATTCTATCTATGATCACTGTATTTTAGGTACCTAAAAAAAAACTTTCTGTTTCTATTTAAGTAAGTTTAGTCCAAAAACATGTACTAACCATAACAACGGAGCAATGATTTGTTATGTCAACACTCCACTTTATTATCAGCCTTTGTTTTCCAATACAATGCTTTAAAAATATCCTCTGTTGTATAAAGAACATTGTTGCAAAAAGGCAGCTCAAAACTTGTCCTTCCCTTCCTTTCATTGATCTTTTGCCTCTTAGGCAATATGAACAGCTGTCTCCTGCTCACCCACAAGCAAGCTGAACATAATAATAAGGCAGTGTTAGTATCCTGTATCTAGGAATGATTGGACAGAGGGTGCCAGCTTTTTCATTAACGATAAGGTAACAAAGATACCATGGAGAAGAAAACTGGTTAGTGAAAACAAGCGGTGCTTCTTCCTTAAAGGTTACGTTTTCTGGTACCCGCTGAGTTTCTCCTTCTGATGGGTTTCCAATAAGGTGAAGGCGCCCTCTGTAGGAGACTCCCAATAAATGCCGCTGCTTTACGTCTGGGTGACAAGCAAGTTTTCTCTACCCTTCCAGTCTACTAACAGTCAGTGCTCTGCCCTAACACAAGTGTAAATTCTATAAATCTTAGGAGAAAGTTAGTAGGAAGCTTAAAATCAGCTATGTAAATCCAGTGCCTATTCAATGAGCAATACTGAACACTGAGAAGGCCGTTCAGCACATTAGTGTTTGGTATTTACTGAATGTAATTATGGAATGTACTAGGACAGGCTTTATAAATTCAGAGGTGTGAGAAACAGAGAGACAGAAAGTATTGATATAGTAGAGTGAAAGCTGCCCCTAGAAAAATACACATCTAGAGACACTCCCACCTAAGAAATACACCTCCCCAAAAGGTCTTATCTTCCCTTCTTACAAAGGTTACCATAACGCAGATTCATTACCAGTCCCACTGGGTAGCATGTATCCTGGTAAGAAATCGCTTTTGTTAGCATGCTCATAGAAAGAGATTAGCTATTTCATCAGCTCTCTTGGGGCTATTTAAATTTTGGGAATTCTCTCTGCAATTTAAAGTGGAAGTTAAAGTCAATGTGAATAGACTAGGGAAAATTTCACAAATTAAACTTCTCCATCTGGAAATTTCTTCATCATTCACTGAAAAACTACAAAGCTGATGTCACATTTGTACAAGCAGGGGTGATTTCATCAGTGGTGATAAAACTGCATGTATATTCATGTTTTAATAATTAGGCATTTTAGCTACAAAGAAAAAAATTTCCTGCCACGTACTCAGTGGTATTTCAGATTTATTTATTTTTTGGTATCGATTTTGTTCATTTTTATGTCATCTGTTCACATTTTTTAGGCTATGACTTCAGCATCTATGCAATATGTGTATGAGAGTTTAACCTCATCTGTATTGCAAGTGGTCATAGAAGCATGAGAGATGGGGGTTGATGTTGCTTTCTATTATCTAATTATATCCCTTTCTATGTAAATCTATGTTTGTGTCATCTCAGTACCAGATCCATACATCAACTACATTTCTAGGACAGTTACTATATGTTGCAGGTACCATGTTAAAAACTTTCTGTGGATTATCTCATTTGATTCTTACAGTACATGACAATGGCAACCATTCTTTTTTATTTTACATTTGTATGCATGTGCTATGCATGCCTGAACATATGTTCTCCTGTGTGAGTGTCTGTGGAAAATAAAACTCGACTTAGCCAGTCTTCCTTAATCACTTGCTACCTTGTTCATTTAGACAAAGTTCTCAGATAAACCCAGAGCGCTCTAATGAAGCTGGCCTTTCTAGTCAGCCTGTTCTGAGGATCCACTGTATTTAGCTTCTGAACACTGGAATTACAAGCAGGTTACCATATCCACCCAGCATTTATTGAGTTCTGGGGATTCAAACTCCAGTCCTCAAACTTGCTGCTTGTTCAGTAAGTACTTAACTGCTGGGTCAGCTCTCCAGACTAAAGCAACTATTCTTATCCCAACACAGATGCACACATAATGAGTAAAGTGGTATTTGATAAGTTAAAGCATGTGTCCATCTACCCTAGGTCCTGTATTTGTCCTTTGCGACAGACTCCATTCTGACCACTTATTTTTTCCACCTATCTGTCATTCACATACTCAAATACTTGTGACCCTTCCTTTCTAACAGATCTGCCTGTTGAATCCCCAGCCAGCACTAACCCAGCAATCTGCTATCCTACTGGATGACTGAGCATTGCTAAAGTCTCTCCCACAGTGATGCACATTGGTATCCTAATTACTCATGACTCCTACTTGCAAGCTTAAAATTTAAGCTAGTTTATCCAGAAAGGGAGCTGAACAATATCATATCATCACTTTAATAGATGGTTAGGTCCCCAGTTGGTCTCTGGGATGACTGGGACCAGAGATTCAGACATCCCATCATATCATCTCTGATCTCTGATGATACACATTTTCATTTCCTCAGTCAGAATTCTGCACAGCTAGATTCTTCCCTCTGGCAGCAGTCATACCCAATATCTCCAACTCCAGCACCAGAGATGGACTGAGCTTTGATTCCTTAAAAGTCAAAGTTAGAAATCCAAGGAAAGGCTCTGATTGCATTATGTTGAAACTGATATACATTTGAGGACAGAGACCCTGGGCAAGAGAAGTACCAGGTACTGAGGAAAAAAAATGTGGAATGTGAAGTCAGATACGTGGGGTTCAGAGCCTGGTCAACAGATGAACTGGGACAAAGTTGCATTGTCATACTTCAGTTTTCTTTTCTGCAAAAAGAGGGGGAGAGATAATGTGACTTCACTGCATGGTTATTATGACTAAATGAACTGCTATAAAAAATTTAGAGTGGCAACTGAATTCTAATGCTCATAATCATTATTATTTGGACTTTCAGATTGGTTCAGATTGGTTTAGAGTATCAAATTCAATCTGTATGGCCAATGGGGCAGAGTCATTTGAAGCTCATATTTGAGGGAAATTCTTAGCATAAGGGCTTCGGAAATTTTCCAGAAGAGAAAAAAATATTACAAATGGAAAGATAAACGGTGTTAGACAGATGCATAATATAATGTCTACTATAGAATCATGAAAATATATGACTTCCAAAATCAGCAGAAGGTCATTTAAAATGTATTTTCTTTATGTGACTAATTAGCTCTCTCATCTCACTCCGAGATCATCCTTTTATATTTCATTTTAAAATTTTTTCCTTGTGTGAGTCTGTGTGGTGTCTGAATGGATGTGTGAGTACATATGAGTGTGTGAGTCTGTGTACATGTGTGTGCACATGAATGTGGAGGTCCAATGATAACAGGAGTCTTCTTTAATCTCTTTCTACCTTAGTCATTAATACAGGGTCTCTCTGTTCAATCCAGAGTTATTGGCACACCTAACCTGGCTAGCTAGTTTGCTCTGGAGATCCCTTGTTGCTACAGTCAGAGCTTTAGAATTACAATGGTCCTCCATGCCCACCAGGAACTTATTGAATGCCAAGGGTCTAATTTCAGATCCCCATGCTTATGCAGAAAATGTTTTAACCACTGAGCTATCTCTCCAGGTCCTCTCAGTGAAAATTCTAAAACTTGAAGGGGTGAGCCCACCCATCTAATGTGAGATCCATTTTTCTAGTGACTCTCCTATTACAGGAGGCAATTTAAGGTCACTGCATCACTACCATTTTTTTGTGTGACTGTTGACAGAACCACCTAGTTGATACCTTTTCCCTACCTGGCACTTTATTCATCCACAGTATTTCCAAACCTACACTAGAACTTGAATGCATCATGCCCAGTATGAATCTTAACATGAACCACGCAGTCTATATATTAGACTCTCCAATAAAGCCACTTTACCTTAGAATAAATAAAGTTCACATAGATTCTGAGCATGACCTCTCCCCATTTCTTTTGTATTTGAGTATACTCTAGGTATGGTTTCTAATTCACACAAAGATCTAAATTTGTAAAATAAACCAAGTTGTTCCTATACTGAAGATATTTGCTTTTCTCTCAGTAGACTTAGAACAGCAGCCTGCTAATGTTCTTCATAACTTTACTTATAAACTTGCAATTTTGCCCAGGTTTGTTTCTTTTATGTTTGACTTTCCTTACTGTTAGAAGTTCCTTTAGACCTCTCCTATTTTGTTCTTAATTGCCTTTTTTTTGGGGGGGGGGGGCTGGTATCATGTTTGAAATATGGAAGATACCTAACATTCATTAAATGAGAAGAGATCTACAGCTTTCAATTTGAGTATAATATTTGGTTTCATGTGTTTGAGTTTTGGGCTATGACTTCCTCCTTCAATATTGATTAAATGTTTCAGCTACATAGTTCTCTTCTTCCAGTTATCACTCAAGGAAATAGTCTCCCAGTGAATAAAAAAGCTATGAATCCTACTTAGATACTCACAATTTGTAACTTGGTTTTATTTATTTTATTTATTTATTTTAGTTTTTTATTTTTTTTTTGACGGGGTCTCCCTGTAGCCCCAGATGGCCTGGAACTCACTGTGTAGACCAGGCTAGCCTCCATTTTACAGAGATCTGCCTGCATCTATCTCTCAAATCCTGGGATTGAAGGTGTGTGCCACCATACCAGGCTTTTAAAAATGTTTGTTATATTATATTAATAGTATCACTCTTCATTAATGATGTGTAATAGGTGTCAATCATTTTGTAATTTACAGATGTAGCATAATAACATAGTAATTCTGAAATTTAACTTTGCACGTGCACGTGTGTGTGTGTGTGTGTGTGTGTGTGTGTGTGTGTGTGTCTATATGTACATAAAGACCCAAACTCAGACTTGGATGCTGCTACTACTCAGGGAACCATCAATCTTGATTTTATTTTGAGACAGAGTTTCTCACTGAATCGTAGAGCTCACTAATTAGGCTAGGCTGACTGGCCAAGAAGCTGCATATATCATCTGCCTCCACCTCCCTCGCACAGAGATTACAAGGATGCACCACTGTGCCCAAGAAAAAACAATTTTTGAATAAAGTAAATATTAAAGAATTTATTTTCATTGCACGCTAGCTTTTGTTCAATAGTTATCCTAAAAATCTGTATGCTTTTTATTCTTCTTATTACTTTTCTGTCATTACCTAACTATGAGCAACTCATTATCTTATGGACTCTGATAAAATTATTGCCTTGAGTTCCTGTACTTATTTATTTAAATTGTAAGTGTTTTGCATCTTATTAGAGAAAAAAAAAGGCACATAGACACATAATAAGTTTTCGTTCCTTTGATTCAATTTGGATAATTCTGAAGCAGGCATACACTGAGAGCTTTAAATCATCAAGTCTATAGTTTTAGCTATATGTGTATAAATACAATGCAGGCGAGAGAGATGGCTCCATGGTTAAGGACATTGGCTGCTCTTGCAGAGGACCCAGGTTCTATTTCTGGCACCCACATGGTACTAACAACTGTGACTCCAGTTTCTGAGGATCAGATGCCCTTTTCCATCCTCTGTGGACATTGCAGACACATGGTACCCCTATATACATGGCGGCAAAACAATCATACACATAAAATTAAAATTAGACACCCAGAACTTATTGACTTAAAAATCACTACTTCGTGTCACTTAGACTGTGTTTTGTGTTTTTTGGTGCTAAGGATTTCACTCAGAGCTTTGCATATGCTATGTAGACTCTAGAACACTGACGGTTCATATTTTTGTTGAAAGGCTAGAGTGACTCTTCCAGGCTGGATCACCTCAGCTAGGTTTCTAACCTAGAAGGCTTCATTATTAGGAAATGGACATAATAATTGGGCTGAGATTTTACCATGTCATTATACTGGTTGTGAATAATTTTGGAAATATATACTAGTAGATTGATGGACATAAAAAGTTCTCTAGGTGCTATGAACTGAATAATGTCTTTTCAAATTCATGTATTGAAGCTTAAATCTGCACTGTGACTATTCAAAGTCAAGGATCTTAGGACAAAGTTAAGATTAAGCAAATTGTATGGATGTGGTCTTAATTTGATATGATGGATTTATAAGAAGAGAAAAGTTTCTCCTGTTCTCTTCCCTCCTTAGTTCCCCTCTCCTTCCTGCACCCTCCGCTCCTTTCCCCTCTGCCCCACCTCTCTCTCTCTCTCTCTCTCTCTCTCTCTCTCTCTCTCTCTGTTCTCTTTTCTTTCTCTCTCCCTTCTCTCATTTTTCATTCATAGACGCTGAGGAATGACCACATATGTGCAAAAAGAAGGACATCTACAATCCAGAAAGCCCTCATCCGGAACAACCTAATGGGCATCTGGATCCTGAGCCATCCAACTCCTAGACTCCTGAGAAATAAATTTCTGTGTTTTAAATGACCAAGTCTATACTATCTTATTACAGGAACCCAAGTCAACTAATGTACTAAGGCATGTACCTAGAGGTTTTCCTAAAATAGGGCTATGCATCTTCAAATTTATGGAATCAGATCAAACTATTTTTCAAATCGTTATATGAATTTATGTTGCAAAACAGGTCCCACTCTTCCTAGCACCCTATATCACAAAATTTTAAAATTTTTGCTAGTTAGGTGCTTATGAAATAGAATCCAACACAGCTTTACTTTATATTACCTCATTGCTAAATTTACGAATATTTCCATCTGCATTTGCCAGTTTGAATCTTGCCTCTAATAAATTGTATCATTTATGTTTTTCTTGTTGTTTTATGAGGAATTTGAGGAGTATCTTGGGTTTTCTATGGTGCCCAAGCTGGTCTCAATACCACCACCCTCGTTTCTCAGCTTCCAAAGTGCTGAGATTACAGGCATTTGCCACCGTGCTTGGCAAAAGGTATGCATTCCAAATGCTGATGCCTTGGAACATAAGAAATATAGATCTGTGACTTGTGTTTTCACATTCTTTGTGATAATTTTGGATGAAGAGACTGTTAGTTATAGTACTCAAACTCTTCTTTTTCTTAATATCTTTTTTGGAGTCTCATGTTAAAAATGTCCCTCCCTAAGAACATATTGACGGATTTAAATCACTTCCTTACAGTGACCATTGATGGGTTTAAAAGCAGAGATGGAAAACTGAGCAGGGAAAGGGAACCAGTGCTGTCATCTAAAGGGTAGAGGCCAGGGACGGCACTAAACAGCCTACAATATACAGGAAAGTTTCTACAACAAAGAAATATTCAGGCCAGAACATCAGAAATGCTGAGACTGAGGAATCCTTGGAGAAGTGGTTTGAGTAACATTGCCTTAATGGTAACCTTAAATACTTCGTGGCTGCAGAAAAAGAAAGCACACTCTGCAATTGTGAGTGTAACTGTTTTTTGTGTTCTGTGTACTTCTTTTACTTAATCTTGTTAATTTTATGGTCCAAAGCTTTTCAGAATTTTACTGACTTTTTGACTACATGATTTATTATTATTGAAAAAGCTGAACTTCAGCCTTGTGATATATGGATTTGGCTAATACTACTTACAGTTCTGTCAGCCCTTGCTTTAAGCAATTTGAGGGTACATTTTTAGGTTCTACAAAGTTAGAATTTTAATGCCTTTCTGGTGAATTTAAATGTTTATTGTCTTTTAGAGACTATCATATTTGTTAACACCAAGCAGTAAAACATTAAACTTATTTTGTCTCATTCATTTTTAGAAATGCGTTTAACATTTTATATATTATGATGTATCTGCCACAGGCCTTATTCTTCATTTCTTTTACCTTATTCATGTTCCTGTATTTTAAGATGCCCCTGTAGACAGCAGGGGGTTCCATTTGTTTAGAATACAGTTAGAAACTTTTCATGGCTTAAGTGGACTGTTGATTGCATTTGCATTTCTGCATTTCTATAGAACATCTGATCATGCAGTTTTATTGGTATCATCTTTTTATATTTTGTATTTCTTTCTTTTACATCTTAAAAATCATTCACAACTTCTTTGAATCAATGATGTATGTGATGATGGCTAAATGGCATTTACCTGTTTCTGTTATTCCTTCTGCTTTCCCAATTTTCTAACCTGTAGGGCAGAATCTTTTCTTTTTCAAATATTCATTACTCTTTATGTAAGCAATATCCCTTACATACTGATTATGTCTTTTACCTTGACCATTGGCTGCCCATTGACTCTGATAGTGCCATTGTTTCTTCTATTGACTGCCATAGGTCAGCCCAACCCCATCATCACCTTGCAGGCAATACTGCTTTTCTACCCTCAGCTCTGCTGATATCTAGTATTTCCTAAAAGGTATTGCTTTTCTTAGCCTTCTGTCAAATAAGGAATGTAAGAGAACAGAAAGACAAGCAAGACAACAGGGTCTTGAAACCTGGAGCTTAAATTTATAAAAATATTTAATTATTTAAATCTGATTTAAGAACTCTTCTTCTACCCCTAGCCTCCCACTTCGCTTAGCTATCAGAACATCTTTTTTTCTTACCAGCTACTGGTTGTGTTTAAGGAAATGAAATATATATATATATATACATATATATATTATATATATATATGAATATATATTTTCCCTGGAATTTCTAGTTGCTCTCAAAGGGTTTATTTGAGAGATAGAATCTGTGGTAGATATTTATATAAATGTAACCTCTCGCATTTTCAGATTTTAACCAAAAAATTAATTTCAAAGTAATCTTATCATCTGGTTCTTTGAAGTTAGGAAACTCAATGCTAGCTTCTGTTAATATTTCATATTCACATATTAACTAATTTAAAATTAAATTCCAAGGTTTAGCATGTGTCCCAGACAGGTGGTTTACCATCTTCTTGTTTTGTTTGTTATATTTTGTGATAGTTATTTTTGTCAAGTTGAATATCCCTGAGAAGGAAGTCTCAATGAGATAATGTATAGATTAAGTCACTCTGTAGGTTTGTCTATGGGAAATGATCTTGATTACATTAATTGGGGTGGGGAGATCTGGCCACTGTAGAAGGCATCATTCCCTAGGTAGGGAATTCTGAATTGTCTAGGAGTGTGGAAAGCAGGATGAGCACAAGCAGGAATGGATTAAATTTTTCCCATCTGCTTCCTGACAGTGGATACAATGTGATCAGCCAACTCAAGCTCCTGATGCTGTGACTACCCCGCAAAGATAGTCTACAACTTGGAATTGTGAGCTAAAGTAAAGCTTTTCTCCCTTAACTTGTTTGTTTGTGTATTTTATCACAATAACAGAAACAAAATTAGAAAAGAAATTATTGATGAGAAGTGGGGCTACTGCTATAATAAACCTGGTCACATGGCTTTTTAGGTCTTTAAAACTGTTTTGTGGGAGGAATGTGGAAAAGTTCACAACTTTTGGCAAAGAAAGTCATAAACTGTTGTAAGTAAAGCTTAATGGGCTATTCTAGTGGGTGTTTACAGACAGTTGCGGCTCAGATCATAAAGTTTCAGAGAGAAACAGACTTTATTAGGATCTTGGAATAAGGGGCCATTCATGTGATGCTTTGGTCAAGAATCTGAATTCATTTTTGACTATGTTATAAGAACTTGAATGAAGTTGAATTTAAGAATAATATACTTATTTGTTTGGTAGAGGATATTTAAAGGCAGAATGATATTCTGGGTGGTGCTGCATTTGAAACATAGATCAGATTTACTATAGATAAACACCCTGTATTGCACTGGGAGAATGTGAAAAGCACAAAAAAGCCTGAGATAGCTATGACCCAAGGGGACCAAGCTCCATCTCCAGCTGGTATATTAACCTGATTGTGGAATCCACATGGTACTTGTTTTGAAGTCATAAAAGATGCAGTAGAGAACAGTTACGGCAAGGTGATGCATGTCAGGGTTGTAGTCCCTAAAAAGAAGCCCCAAGAAGCCATTGGATGAAGGTGAGAAGGTGAAGACTAAGTTGCTGTAGAGACTCCAGAATATAGGGAATGGCAAGACCATGGACATCAATGTAAAAAGTCTTCAAACATGAAGTAAAGTCAGCCTAAGGCAAAAGCTGAGTGTACTATCGGTTACAGACATGGAGGGGTAGGACTCTTCAGCCCATTTTGAACGTAGCTAACTATACCACAAACCTGAGATGCCAGACACAGAGCTGCAAGATTTGGTGTTTTCTGTGCTGGACTTTGATTTTGTATCAATAAGAAATTAAAATAACAGAACTCAATACATATATTTCAATAATTACACTAAATATCAATTACCTGAACTCCCCTGTCAAAAGACACAGGCTAACTGAACACATTAAGAAAGAAAATCCAAGCAAATGGCTCTAAGAGGCAAGCAGAAGTTTTAATTCCAATATCTGACAAAAAAAATTTCAAATTAAAACTAGCCAGAAGTGATAAAGAAGGTCATTTTAATCTAATCAAATGAACAATTGATTAAGAAGATATTACAATCATGAATTTTTATTCACCAAACTTTGGAGCACCAAATTTCATAAAATCAGTACTCTAGGATTATAAAACACTGATTAACCTCAACTCAGTCATAGTAGGTAACTTCAGTGCCCCAATATCCTCACTAGACAGGTCAACTGGACAAAGAATAAATACAGAGATATCTGAAGTAAATGACATCCTACATTAAATGGACCCAACAGACATCTACAGAATAGCCCACCCAAACACCACAACAGCACTAAAAACATACAGAATATTGTAATAGAATACTTTAAAAATCTGTACTCCATTAAATTTTTTTCAATTGCTAAAATCATGGGCACTACCAATTTTAGACAAAGAAAAGATCAACAGATTAAACAGACCCAAAACCAATAAGGATTTTGAAAAAGTGATACAAAACCTTGCAACTAAAAATGCCCAGGCCCAAGTGGTTTCACAGCAGAATTCTACCACACATTGAAGGAATATCTACAATCAATACTGTTTAAATTATTCAAAAAGATAGAAACAGATGGAGAACTCCCAAACTCCTTCTATGAAGCCAGTATCACTCTAAAACCAAAACTAAGTAAAGAAACAACAGCAACAACAAAAAAGGAAACTGTAGGCCCATATCCCTAATGAATATAGATGCAAAGATACTCAGCAAAATACTTGCAAACTGCATACAGACAACTCATAGGGGGGAAGCCCACTCCTGGTACTGGGCTTTTCATTTAACAGCCATATGGATTCTGGAAGGGCTCTCTTCCATCCCCGTAGGGTTCCTTCTTCACTTAAGGCTCTCAGCTATTGCTTTAATAACCCATTTTTTTCTATCAGCCCTGCCCCAGTGGGATTACAGGGAAGGTGGAAATACCATTGAACCTGGTTATTTTCAGCACGGGTTTGTACATCTGCACTCGCAAAGTGGGTTCCCCGGTCACTATCAGTCCTCTGTGGGCACGCATACATGACGCTGAGCTGGGTCAGGCCCTTAACAGTAGCTTTGCCCATTGCTCACTTGCATGGAAAGGCCTGTGTAAGGCCTGTGGCAGTATCCCCACAAGTGAGAGCATATTTGCATCCCTCCCTGGCTGGCAGGGGCCCTATATAATCTTTTTGCCAGTCTGTTACTGGGGAGACAGCCTTATGCAAATGACCCATGATGGCATCCATCCTCCAGGGCCATAGTCTAGAACACGCCTCACAGGCCTAGACTGCTTACACAATGTCAGAATATTTTACTGGAATGCCAGCAGGTTTGGCTATTTTCCATGGCGTGTTGGCCCCCCTGTGGCCAAACGTTATATGAATCCAGTGAGCTACTTCTAAGGGCACCTGAGGACAGATGGCCCTCACCTTAGTAAGAGCATCAGCTTCCTGATTCCCTGGGGGGCTCACCAGGTGGTGGGCTGACATATGATAAACCACCAGGGACACTAGCCCTTGTTGCACTTTACTATATATTTCCTTCCACATTTGTTGCCCCCACAAAGGCTGTCCTAACACTTGCCAATTCTTCTCCCATTGGGCCATCCATAAAGTCAGGCCCTTGAACACCGCCCAGGTGTCAGTACAGATGGTGACTGGCCGGGGCTCTTGCGTCACTACTATCCATACTGCCCTCAACTCAGCCCATTGGCTGCTCTC
Organism: Eospalax fontanierii; assembly: GCA_035773235.1. Classification (NCBI taxonomy): domain Eukaryota; kingdom Metazoa; phylum Chordata; class Mammalia; order Rodentia; family Spalacidae; genus Eospalax; species Eospalax fontanierii. The sequence continues at coordinate 104,490,567 of CM069524.1, forward strand.
CCCTTCTCCCTTGTCCAGCCACATAGTATCAGTGTTCATCTGTATTGCCACAGCTACCCACTCTTGCTTAGCTCCCCTGCTGGTACCGTCAGTATACCAGGATCAGCAGGAACTGGGGGACTCCCTTCTAGCACCTGGGCTGGTCTTGCTGGAGGGTCGCCTATAGGAGGTAAGGGGGAAGGTTCAGTGCTCTGAAATGACACTGGCCCCAGTATTGCCTGCATGGCACTGGTGATCAGGCTTGCTGACACCACCCCTCGCTGCTGTAAATATGCACGCCTTCTTTGCAACGTTTGGTTTTGTGCCACCCCAGACAGCGGTTTGGCTAGCAGGCCCTCCACCCATCCCTTTATAGGATATGCGGTTTTCACAGTAATGGAGGAGGGGCCTGTAATGGATTCCACCGGCTTCAGTGCTCAGTATACGGCTAGCATCTGCTGCTCTAAGGCTGTGTACTGGGACTCTGTCCCCTTCCATAAATGGGACCAGAATCCAATTGGGAGAGTTTGCCCTGGTTGCTGTTGCCATAAGCCCCACTCATAACCCTTGGGGATTCAGGTGACTTCCAACAGGAAGGGACATTGGGATATGGGAACACACAGTTATTTTGCTTGACCAACCAGTACTTTTGCCTGTTCAAAGGCTTCTTGGGCCTTAGCATCCCAATCCCATGTAGTGCCTCTTTTTATCACATTATACAGAAGACAGGTGACCTGAGCAAGGTGAGGTATGAAAATCCGCCAATATCCTAGAAGCCCCCAAAACACCTGTAACTGTTTCGTATTTATTGGTACAGGTTTTTTCAACTCCTCTACTAGGTATCATGAGAGTCCTTCCTGACCAGGGGATTTCTAAAAATTTCAGTGCTGTACCAGGCCCTTGTATCTTGTCTGGGTTGATTTTCTATCCTAGCTTCTTCAGGTGTACTTGCATGTCCCCCAAATGGGCTTCAAAATCTGTAAGGCACTCAGAAGTCAACATTATATCATCTATATAGTGGAAACTCTTCACAGAAGGAGGGCAGGGTAATAGGTCCAGGCCCCAGGCCACCATCCCATGGCAAACAGTGGGGCTGTAATAACCTTCGGGAAGCACTCTGAAGGTCCACTGTTGTCCACTCCAAGTGAATGCAAATTGGTCCTGGGATTCAGCTGCTAAGGAGACACTAAAGAATTCATTGGCAAGGTCCACGGCTGCATGGAAAGACCCCATTTCCTGCACCAGCTGTTCCGTTAGAAGTGCAATGTTGGACACAATTGCATGGATAGGAGGCAACACCTTATTTAATTCCCTGTAGTCTACAGTCATTTTCCAGGAGCCATTTGACTTCTGGCTAGGCCATTCAGGGCTATTGAAAGGGCTTTGGTTGGCGTGTGTAACCTCCACCCTCTCCAGCTCTTGGATGGTCTCTGTAATTTCCTCTCAGCCTCCAGGAAAGCTATACTGTTTGGCATTCACCATTCTTTGTGGATTGGGTAATCTGACTGTTTCCCATCTTGTCCACCCCCAAGTAATTGCTTTCACTGTGCGCACCCTCACCTGGATCTCTCCCACGGTGGTACGCAAGGTGTGCTAGTACCGCATCCACTCCCAGGATGTTCTCGCACAAGGAAGAGATGCACACTGTGTACTCCTGAGGTGGGTAATTGCCCACCCCAGGAGTAAGCCTGGTACACTTCACCCATATAGCCTTATCTCCATACCCATCCACTGTCACACATGAGCCCTGGTGTCTTGGGGGATTGCCATGAATCAATGTGCACTCCACTCCAGTGTCCACTAAAGCCCATATGTTTTGTATATTAGCTGAGGACCAATAGATTCTTAATTCAACATGGGGCCTCTGGTCGCCCATTATGGCTCTCACCCATGGGTAACCTTGGCCATCCCTTCAAGGAAGTGTCTTCAAGGAGGTTCCCATTCCATAAGGCTCCCTTCCTCTGGAGCAGGGGGTGCAGCTGGAGTAACCCCCCACCATGGAGCTCAACACCACACCGACACTAGAACTCCATACCAGTCTCTTGGGCCACTGTAGCATGAAAAAAGAAAGCAAAAAGCAGTTTTCTCTCTGTCTGCTCTGAGGAATGGACTTCGGCCTGACTGACAACTGAGTAGCCAATGGCTTAAGGAAAACGCAGTGGAGGCTGGGAAGAAGAGAGGCAGGCACGGGGCGAGGTAGCCATCTCGGATGCACACTCTGGGGATTCCTGTGATCAAAATGCAAGTTCCATCATAGGAAACCTCCCTCCCACTCCCTCTGGAGATGAACTTTTTGTGAGTAACACGGAATAAACTAATCTCTCTAAAGAGCATTCTCTGTTCGTTCAGTTGGTTCAAACCTGGGGGTGGAACGAGGCTGAATGCTGGGTCCCTCCATGAGAAAATTTATGCAACAAATGGCATAGTAGAGCAGGACCAACTGACAAAAAGAGAATGCTCCCGTTAAAAGGAGCCTCAGTTAATATGGGAATCAGCAAAGAAAAGAGTGTGGGCAGAAGAAATCTTGACATGGTGGATTATCCCCATAGGACTCGTGTGTATGGCCGCCATTGCAGGCTTGGGGTGGTCTATAGTGCAGATGAAACGGATGGGACAGATACCGATGGGAACAGCGCATGCCAGAGACGCCATGGACCAGGCTGTGCAGGCGAGATGGCAGTCTCAGGTGGAGGTCTTAGCACAAGAGGAAATTCAAACTGTGAAAGACAAATTAAATCGAGAGAAAGATATAAACTTCACTTCTTTTGATACTAGCCGCTAAGCTTGCTAGCAAATTGGATCAAAGGGAAAAGGAAATGGAACTTTTAACCTGCTGCTTTTTAAGTCAAAAAGGAATGAGAGGGGCGGGGCTGGGCCCCCACCGCCATCACCACCGCCGCTGTGGCCACAGCAGGACCCACGGGAACAGTCCAAGCACTGTGCCCATTGCAGGGATATTCAGCAATGGAACTGTTGGAGCTAGGGAAGACATTCAAACAAACAAGGAGGGAACAGTTAATTACTTGGCTTGTAAGGCTATGGGACATGGGAGCAGATGAGATTATCTTCAGTACTGCAGAGGCAAGACAGCTGAGCAACATAACCACTCATCCCTCCTTGAGATTTAAACTGGCACAATACAAGGGAAATCAGTCACTAATGAACTGGCTTGTGCATGCCACAGAAGATGTTTGGTCATCACCAGTGGAGACGCCCATGAATTCCAGGAGCTGGAGTACGACACAAGAAGGACAGGTGCTGTTAAGAGAACTGGGCATGAGGAAAGCAATATACAGTAGCCCTTTCACTGCCCCTGATAGGACTGTTTACTAAAGATCTAATGACAGATTTAATTGAACAAGGACCTCGACATCGGTATGGAGATTTATTGTCTTTGCTAGAATCCCTAGTGGGGCAGGAACTTTACAAGGTCAGAGAGGCTTTGACAGGTTAAACAACCTGGACCAGCATGTGAAGTATGTCTGTAGGAAAATAGAAAACCTAAAAGATGTGTAAGGGAGGCAAAACAGAAAAGGAGGTCTGCTTGGGTTACTTGTAGACAAATGTGGACAGACTTGTGTCTAGCCCAAGTTCCTAAAGAAAAGATTGATAAAAAGCCAAATTCTGTGCTATAGCAGCTCTGGGAGGCTTTGGGCCCTGAGAAACGGTTCACAAAAGGTACACAGAGGATGAAGTTTATCCCAGGGGTGGATACTAACCCCCCAGAGTAAACAGGGTACATTTCTCCCCTGTGACTGGCTGTTCGAGATGTGGAGATAGTTTGCCTGGCCAGGCCCTCTCCCAACAGCCAGATGTGGTCAATGGAGAGTCCACAGGTGTGTCTAGGGTCAGGAATCAGATCGAGGGTATCCCTGGCCCTAGGAATCAACAGGGACTACAGGGGCAACAGAAGCCTTATTCCTCCTTGGCCCTATGTAGGACCAAGAAATCCAGCACTAAATGGATTACAAGCCATTATACCTAACCTGGATCTTTTGAAAAAACAGCTGATGCAAATGAAAAGGGATTTTCCTGGCTATGCTAGACCTTGTATGTGTATATAATGTTAACTTCTGAGTGTTTTACAGATATGAAACCCAGTTGAGAGACATGAAGTACACCTGAGGAACAAGAATGGAATGTAACTCATACAAGGTACATGGGTAAAGTATAACTATGAAATTCTGGGAGTTCTATGGGCCTTTAGATGTCAAAGAGTAATGGTATATGACTGTTAACTAGCAATTCCGGTAGCAGGTGTGCATTGTTCTCCCTGTGAGCTGTTGGCCAAGGAGGCCTTGAAAGCCCCTGTCTATCAAACAAAAGGCAATTACCACATTATAATGCTGGTCGCACAGTGGAAATGGACGGTAAGACCCTATTACTGAAAATGCAACATGGCTCGAGCATGGAAAGAGGTCTACCTGGGACCCAACTAAAACCTCTCTGCCAATGGATGGATGGCCTTCATGGTGCTAGAGGGTGCTATGCAGACCACCATGGGAGAATGGTCCTACAAAGCTCTGCTTAACGACAGATCTTGCATGCTTCACTGTCAGATGTTCTACAGGTGTAATAGAGGCTCGTCTGGTATGTTCATCCTCAGCATATTCATAATTGGATTCAGGGCCCACTCTTCAGGAAGGGCACACACACATCTGATACTAGGAAAAGAATGTCAACCCCCAATAGTGAGGGGGAGAATTATAAGGCCCCATAAAGAAACTACCAGATAAATATGATGTGCCCACTTAGGCATTGCCTAAGCACTTGTGTTTACGCCCATAGATTAGGTCATTCAGTATTTGTGTGGATGTTACTTTTACTGTTGTTGTTATTGAGGCTGTTGCTGTTTTACAATTATTGTGTTTTTACAGTAAATGGAGCATCACTGAAGCAAGAGGATAATCCATGCCACAGTGAAAAGAACATCATCCTATACCTGTTATTTTCTCTCTCCAAACGCCTAGCTCTTATGGCTCAGGGATTATCACTGAAGAGATGGTGGAAAGTATGTGAGAGTCAGAGAGAAAAAGGGGTGAACTGTAGCATAAAAAAAGAAAGCAAAAAGCAGTTTTCTCTCGTCTGCTCTGAGGGATGGACTTCGGCATGACAACTGAGTAGTCAATGGCTTCAAAGAAACGCAGAGGAGGCTGGGAAGAAGGGAGGTTGGCATGGGGCGAGGAATCCATCTTGGAAGCACACTCCCAGGGTTCCCATGATCAAAATGCAAGCTCCGTCATAGACAACCTCCCTCCCCATCTCTCTGGAGATGAACTTTATGTAACATGGAGTAAACTAACCTCTCTAAAGAACATTCTCTCAGTTCAAACATTCAGTCAGTTCAAACCTGGGGGTGGGACGAGGCTGGATGCCCGGTCCCACCATGAGAAAATATATGCAACAGCCTTGTTGAATCAATTTCTTTCATAAGTCTCTGGTAAAAATAGTTCTGTTTGGGACCATGACCTGAGTATCAAATACAGCTTCCTTCATACCTAGTTCCCTGAATAGTGCTTGTCCTTCCTCTATAGTTTTCCAGTCTCTGGTGTTCATGGGAACCTCAGTTGGGGACCACATGTCCCTAATGGCTTATGAGCCAATCCATTAGGGACTGATCTCCCTCATACTCTCTCAAATTGTGAAGTCGTTGTCTCAGAGAAGGATGGGTGGCTGTATTACTCAGTTTTTCCGCCTCTGTTGCACTTAGTATAATCCCACTGGCTCCCATGTTCCACAGTCATACAAGCCAGGTAGCTAAGGGTTCCTTGATGGCCTGTTTGAACGTCTTTCCTAGCTCCAACATTTCCGTTGCTGAATATTCTCTAATTACCATGGTTTCCTGCACTGGGCTGTTGTTAATACCCCCACCAGCATGCTGAACTGTAGATTTTCCCTTCTTTTGTACTAAAGGTCGAACTCGGGGGGCCGTATCCCCAATTTCTAGGTCACTTCCTCCTTCATCACTGCCTTATTCTTCCCAGGGGTTCCAAGTCTTAGGGTCCTAGGATGGGCCTTGTATGATCAACTTGATCTGGGCTTTCTTTCCTTTTTGTCCTCCTAATCGTAAAAAGCAGCAAGCTAAAATCTCTACCTCCTTTTCTCTTTTATCCAATTTACTAGCAAGGTCCAAGGCTAGCACGGAAGAGGCAAGCCTCATGTCCTTTTCTCGGCCTAATTCCTCTCTCATATTTTGGGTTTCTCTCCAGGATGCTGCCTCCACCTTAGATAAATCCCTCAGGAGAAATAGTAATGGCCATGCCACCTTGGCAGCTGCTTGCTGATATCTTTGCTCCTGGCTTGCCACCCTCAGGGATTGCAAAGTTTGTTCTAGACCTTCTACTGTCCTCAAAGCATTGCCATATTCCCCAGATGGCCACTCCATAACACTTACACATGGGTTGCCACCCCAGCACTTGTCCCACAGATCTCATCTGCTTAGGTGACTTCACCATAGTTCTGTATTCCACTATAGACCACACTATCCCTGCAGTGGCGATCACACACCCCGGTCCTGTGGGGAGAGTCCACCACGTCAAAATTTCCTCTGCCCACATTCTTCCCTCACCCAACTTTGTTTCAGTTTTTGCTCTTCCGCATATTAGGGACAGTATGGTTGCTCCTCCCAAGTTCATCCTTTTGTCTGTTGTACCCAGTCCTCCTTGCCAATTGTTATTAAAATTTCTCTTTCAGAGAGGAAGACCAACTTAACCTGCCTCTCTCCCTCTGCCTTGCAACCTAAAAATATCTCCCCAGGCCTTGCCACAAACACACAAATTCCTCCACTCACAGTTAGGCAAATTCTAGCTAGTTTACCTGGGCTTACTAACAGAGCAGTGGGTAAGGGGTTATTTACAGAACATGGGTGCCCACCCTCCCCTCCACAAGTTACATTAGTAAATCCATGAGGCTTGTCCCATGGGGGAGGGGAAAAATGGGCCAGCCTCCTGGCATCCCCCAGTTTAAATACTTTTAGCCCCTCCACTTCTCACATCCAAGGCCAATAGACAGGGTGGGTGGGGCATATGACTTTCCCAGCTCTTTGTCTTTCTGCTCAAGGTGATCCTAGGTGATACCACTCTGGGAGGGGTGTTTGTCCATAGCTCATCAGGCTTTTCCCTCACAGAATCAATCCACTCTACAGTCTACCCTCTTCTCCGGCCCTTACACGAGTTGAGGAGTCCCAAGACAGACCTTGTATTATGTGAACTTTTTTCCCTTTTGCTCTTTTAATCAGGAAAGGCTGCAGGTTAAAACTTTTATTTCTTTTTCCTTTTTATTTAATTGATCAGTAAGGTCACAGGCTAATGTAGAGGTCAGTCTTATTTCTCTTTCTCCCTCTACTTTCTTTCTTAACTCTTCAGTCTCTCTCCAGACTATAGTCTCTGTTTAGGATAAATTCTTAATCACACATAGCAGGGGCCAAAGAGCTTCTGCAGCTACCTGCTGGAACTTCAGCCCTTGATGCCCTAGCAGAGTTATTGAAGTCCATTCCACCCCCTCTGCTGTTTTCAGAGCATCACCATAATTCCATGGTGGTGCCCAGCAGTCCATCAAGGTGCCACTCCATGCCAACTACAAGTGGATTCCCATCCTGGGATTTCTCCCACAGACACTGTCTGCCTTGGTGACGTCATATTAGTTAACCACCTGAGGATTCACTGAACAAACCATGCTGGAACCTTCTCTCTCCACATTCCCTTCACGAGTCTGCATGTTAGTGGTCACATAAGTGCTTTCCCCAGAAGCATTCTTCATTGTTGTCAGCCAATCCTGCTCGGCTATGCCAATTCTATTTTAGGGATTCTCCTCTCACAGTGAGGTGCTGCGATTAGCCCTGCTCCTCTGGTTCCAAATCAGCTGAGCAAACAGAATATACTCTCTGGTTAGACAAATCGGGGTTTATTGGAGTTACTTACAAAGGATTTATCACTGGGGAGTGGGACAGCAATCTCGTATTGGGGGGGATGGTCTGCATTTTGATGAGAATTACCATGAACCTCAGTGCGCTCCACCAAGATGGTGACTGGCTGCCACAACCCAGTACCTCTTCTCCCCTGCATTTCCTGCTTTTTCCCCTCAAGACACTCGTTGGTTGGAAAGTGATTAAGTCTGTTGACTGTTTCCATAAAAGGCATGTCTTGCCACTGCTTGTTACCAGTGTGCTCCTCCATGGGCATGTCCATCAATGGGCGTGTCTATCGAGCCAGAGTGAAACCCCAGCTAAATTACTCTACAACAAATCCATACGTATTTGGAAGGAAAGCAGAAGGGGACTAATTGGGTGAAGCTGGTGGACATGTGGTGATGAAGTATGAATGTGTGTAATATCATAAAAAAATCTGTTATTCTATATATTTAATAAAATATTGATAAAAGTAAAAAATTTTTTTGAGTGACATGAAAATTGCTTCACAAATTTAATTCTAAGTCCTTCAATTTTTTGAATAAAGTTGTTAGTCTGAATGTGGAAAATAAGCACAAAAATAGCTGAATGCGACTTCAAAGCATTTCTATGGCCTGACCTACAATTTTCATGAAAGCAAATGAGATCTCTGTTTTCTGATTCAACTTCTTAATATATCCTCTAAACTAGTGATGTTTAAGGGAGCCTGTATGAAAAAACTTCATAAATCTGCCATCTTCCCAAAATATAATGTAAAGAGCCTTACTTGCAGAGTTTGTAGTGTAAACTCCTAAGGCAATAAAAAAAGATCTCTCTTTTTAAAAATAAACTCTAGAAAGCTTGTATTTCTCTCACTATAGGCATCTCAGTGGTGAAAAATGATATCAATTTTCCATATTCCATAATTAGGACTGAGTATTAGTCTTGTCATTTTTAAAAGTTCCTTAGTACTATGTTTGGTTTATGCTCTACAAATGAGACACAATTGAATTATAGGAAATAGCTTGCTATTTCCAATCATTCAATATTCAGAAACAAAGAAAGGTGAAATTAGACACTGATTTATAAATGCTTTTCATACAAAATCTATACTAATTTTTCTTTCTTCTGTATGCACTGTTTGGTAATATGGATTTGTGGGAAAGGAGGTGGTCAACAAACATAAACATTACAAACAGACTGCTTCCTTCAACCATTGGGAAAAGCTTTAATTTGAAATGTTATATTTTAATTCCAGCTTGATTTTCTTTATTTTCATACCACTCTACTTTTAGTGGAGTTCTGTGTCTGCCTCTGAAATTCTTAATTTCTGTATTATAACCTCAGAACTCCCACTGACTCTCCCATTAAATTCATCTTATTTTCTCAGGCCTACCATGTAGGCACTTGGGTAAAAATTGAATACAGTGCACTGGTTTGCAAAGAAGACTGGGCACTAAAGCCTTCAAACTACCTTTTCTCTTTCCAATATGGTTCTTCCAAAAAACCGTTTGTGCTGCTTGCAGGAATAGTGGTCTTGGTGTATTCAGACTATTCTAGCAGAACTCAGCACTGAATTCTTCATGAAACTTCAAATGAAAGAACTTATTAAGGACTATGTATTAAGTAGAACCTCAATATTAGATATTTTTGAGAAAGCTAACACTAAATATGAAGAAATAAAAATAAAGGAGTAGATTCTTGTCCTGTCTGGGTATGTATTATGATAAACTAAATGAAAACCAGATGTTTAAAGTATCATTTTATTTCATGTGATATACCACCCATAACACTCTCCCAAAACATTATTTGCAGGATAAAAGAATATCATATACTTAATATCTGAGGAATCATAACCATTAAAACCCTTATAATAACACTGAACTCACTGAGGAACTTTCATCCAAGAATCTCAAAGTCTTTTTTTGAAACATTAATTAATTTACCTAACACTTCCACCAGATGGATAAGTATCACCTCTGTAGCTTTGGTAAGGAGGCAAACACTAAGACTGTGACCACCCTAGGGCTGTTTTGTCCCGCTGTGACAGCTTTGAGGGTGAGATATTACTGAGGAAAAATCCCATACTATGCATTGTTCCTTTGTTACATTGAGTTTATTCTGAGCATGTGACAATTGTCTTGAAATTGTCAATGAGCTGTAAAGTCATTTTAAGCATATAAGAAATTCCCCCAGCGAAACTAATAAAAATAGGACCACAGGAATACGATAACATGTGAACGTCTCCTTGACATTCATTTCTAAAGCTTTGTTCCCTAAATGTCACAACAAATAAGATTAAAGTCTATAATCAATTTGTGCTTGCCATGCCTCTTCTCTAAGTTTTCATAATTATGCCATATCACTGTTTTTACTTTCTTTTACTTGTTCAGTTGCTCTGTGGCATTTAACTCTATGACTTACTCAATTTCTGTTAAAGTGGATATGTTAAATAATAACTGAGAATCCCTGCCTCATCCTTTCTTCTTATCATATATGATACTGAAAGTTTTCAACACAGGAAAATTCATACACCAATGAAAACGATTGACCTTAGGCATCTGAGATGAAGCTTTGGCTTGACATTTTCTCTGTCTTGACACTCTGGTTACCATTTCATTGTATCACTGTTCTGGGTATTTTTGTCTTTCCTGCTTTCCCACTTTATGGAGTAACTTTTAGCTGTAGTTGTGGATATTCATCGTAAACGAATGCCCATGGCTAATATGACATTGCTCACTATATTAACACAAACACAAAAATTCACAGACACATGTAATTAAGTAAGAGATAGAACTTGGGAGAGTCAGATAATTATGTCCCAGACAAAATTTTATGCTACCAGAATGATATAGACAGTGTCACATATATTTGAATCCTATAAACCAATTCAGAACTAGTTATGTTAATGGTTTATTAATGCTAATTATACAGTCTGAGATCTGCTAATGTTAAGTTAGAGTCTAATTAATGGATATATGAAGTTTGGCTGCAGAACATCTGCTTAACCATGTCTAGAAATCTGCTAGACCTGGTATATACAAGCAAGTTATATTTATTGTTTGATCAATTGTTCACTAATATCCAAAAGCTGCACAGGCAAAATTAGTTAGATTTGAAATGTGAACATTTTTTACAACAGTTTATCTCACTATCTACTGTTTTAATATTTGTGCTGTATCAAAATGCAACTGAGAAACTGCTTATCTTCTGAGATCCACTGCAAAAGCTCTAGTGTATTTCATATGCTTCTTACTGATTCAAGTTGCCTCTTTCTAACACTTATCCTTAAATACTGTTTCACACATCTGTCACCTTCAACTAACTAACCCCTTGAGTCATCAAGAGCAGATTCAGCTAAATCCCTCCCTCACCCTACACCCTAGGTTAGCAACAGGGCCAGACATGCAGGCGGAGGGGCCTTGGGCAATCCTTTCAGCCTCCCACAAAATAATTATTGAGTAATCACTCAGGGCAAGGATTAAGTTGTAGCAGGTTAAGAGGAACAAGAAAGGGTGGGCAGAGAATAATTGGGTTCTGTTGAAAGCTTTCTTGAGTTGATAATTTGAAACACTTCCCTTGGTGGAATAGGTAGACTCCAGGAAGAAAAATCTCAAAGAGTTCAAAGATTTGTATTTTTTAAAGGTTATAGTACAGTCAATTTGATATCTCATAATTTAAGATTGGTGGAAGACAGAAGTGAAAACTTTTTTTTTTAAGTCAAAAGCTATCACTGGGGAAAAAGACTACAGAGATGTACAAAGAAATACATAACACATTTCAGTAATTGAAATAACCAAGGAATACAGTAGTGTATTTTTTCCAAATTAATTTTAAATAAATATAACTTTAGGTTCTGTAAACATCTGAGAAAGGACCAAGAACTAAAGGAAGAAGGAACTGAGGCAAAAGTCCAGAGGAAGAGATGTGTGGAAATGAAGAATTCTGAGTGTTTTAAGGGAAAATGCTCACTGCCCTCAAACCTTTAGACCCTGTTTATCTGAATCTCAATACCAACTTTCTCCAGTCTGTCAACTTTATTTTTCCGGACCAAAGACCCACAGATCCTGTGAACCCATTCCCTAACAACAGCTTGGGCCACAAGCCATCCCAGTCAGCTGCAGCATGCCTCAGAATTAGTCTTTCCATAGACACACTTCACTTTCAGGTACTCTGATAAACTTCTGATCCCTGAAAAATTTAGCCTAGTCTTTTAAATTTGTGTTTCTATGAGAACATTTCTAAGAGAACAAATCAAATTTTGTTCCTATATGTTTTTAAGTGACTCTTGTCAGGCATTTTGATTGATCAAGCTATGCTTCACACAACTATTAAAATTCTATTCAAACAAAATTACTCTTCTAGCATAAAAATTAAATATTTTATTTATTTGTTCATTTATAGACCAAGATTTCCAAATGAGTCTAAGCTCGGCCATGAAAAATTTATGTATGACTCACACTGCTTTTGATTTTTAAGCCTAGCATAAATCCTCGGACAAAGGAGGTACTGAATACAAAATTTAAATTAATGAAGTCGAAAAAAGACAAATATACCATGACCTCAGATATTTATAGAATCAAAATAGACGAGTTCATAGAGGTAGAGAGTAAAATCACGACAACCATGGAGTCAGGAGTGGGAGGTTAGGGGGATGCTGGACAAAGGACAGAAAATTTCAGTTAGAATGGAGGAATTCATTCAAGAGGTATACAGAACAGCATGGGTATATAGCTAATAATTATGTATTGCATATTTGAAAGTTGTTCAGAGAGTATATTTAAATATTCAACAAATTTGATAAGTATGCAATAATACATAACTAACTTGATTTTGTCATTCTACAATGTGTTTTTATTTGAAAGCATTTTGTTAAGTATTTCACACACTCTAAATATATATATATTATATAATATATAAACATATATATAAACATATATAGTCAGTTAAAAATAGTTGTTTGCCATTAAATAAATGAAATGGCAGTATTTACTCAGAAGCTACACTGGGAAAGCTAAGGGTGTAGCTTAGTGGTAGTGTTTGTGTGTGTGCCTGTTTTGAACAAGGCCTTGGGGTTGATCCACAGCGCGCGCACACACACACACACACACACACACACACACACAAAACGAAGAAAGAAGAAAGGAAGCTACAGTCTTTGCTTGATAAATACTTATGTATTTATTGAACAGCTGCATACATTTGTTCAATAAATATTTATCAACTTTTTTTTACTATTTATCAGATACCAGAGATAATGGGAACACATTCAAAGCAATAAAAATTAGTTTTCTGCCCTTTCGACCGTACATTGTATCTGCATGTACTTCAAACAAGTTAGCAATATGACTTGGGAGGAATTATGCCATCAAAAGGTTTGCTGTCACGTAAATAAAACGATTTCAGGAGATAGTAGATAAGGGAACAAGATGCCTGCTCATGTTGAAGGACACATGACTTTGCTTTTTCTAACACTCTTAATGATGTCTGAATAAAAGCAAATAGCTGACAATAATTGTTAATTAAAAATAGATATGTCTGAAGATAATATACTTAGATTTGGGGACAATAAATAATGTTTCATTGTATGTGCAGGACATACACACATGTTATGCATTATATGACCTGAATAAAGGTAACATATAATTAATGTTTTTAAAGAAAAACAACATAGTTAATCTGAATTGCAGTGAAATTTTATAGTTTTTAAATGCACAGAAAAATAGCGTAAAAATAAAATGTAGATGCCTGCATCATAGTACTCTTTAACTTTTTACTTATTTTTATTTTATGTGTGTGAATATTTTGTGTGCATGTATGCAAGTGCACTACAGGTGTGAAATGCCCATGGAGATGAGAGAGGATGTCAGATCCCCTAGAGTTAGCCACCACATGGTGCTGGGAACCAAACCTGGGTCTGCTTCACGATCAGCCAGTGTTCTTAATCACTGAGCCATCTCTCCAGTCCTCCATAGTGGTCTTCTTATTTGAAGATTATTTAGTTAGTCATGGGAAGTAAACATTTTAAAGTAAATGCTTTTATTGAGTAGACGAGTTAAAGTAATCTTCAAATTAATAACATACTTTTGCATATTCATTTTCATGTATTCTTTGAAAATGTTAACGGAAAAGAAATATGAAATAATATATTTTTAAGTAAAGAGAACAAAGCCAAGATTTCAAAATGATCCTCCACAAAATTATACAAAATATATTGAAATTACAGGTTTAATTTCTGCAAGATATTCTTCAAATAATTCAAAATGAGGCAGATTTTTTTCTATGCCTTTAAATTAAATTAATTACAAGACACTAGGTACTCAATGTCTGCTTCTAAATTGGCTTTTATCCTCTACTGGACACGCTAATTAACAAGAAAGCAAGTGCTTACTACATCTAGGACTCAGCTATCTCATCTGTAAAGTGGGTATAATGACAAATTTGTCTGGGTGACTAAATGAGATAATTCATAGAAGGCAAAGTCTAATATATACATAACTGTATCTTGATCTTTAAAATTACATTTGAGGTATAGTCTAAGTTTTTTTTTCCCTTAGAAGTGCATCATGTATGTACATTATTATAGATATAAAACTTAGTAAAATTTGATCAGTGAATTAATTCTTTGTACATGAATCATCATATCATAATTATTTTTCAATAAATTTAATGTGGGACTGAAGAGATGGCTCAGCGGCTAAGAGCACTGGCAACTCTTGCAGAGGAACTAGGTTCAAGTCCCAGTACCCACACAGTGGCTGGCAACTGTCCATAACTCCAGTTCCAGGGATTTGATACCTTCTTTTGACCTGCACAGGAATTGCATGACAGGGATGCATTTACACACATGCAGGGAATATACTTATACACATAAAATAAAAATAATAACAAAAACTTTATCTTATTACTCAGACATCCTATGGTTGATTGAATAACTTTTCTTCTAAAGGGCATTTAATCTCTTATGCTACTGAATTTTATGACAATTATTGATATTAGTTTAGTTGTGTCCACTTCTTTCTATCCCCCTCCTTTCTTTTCTCTCCCTCCTACGCTCCTTCGCTCCCTTTCTCCCTCCCTCCCTCTTCACTACCTCATTCTTTTTTTTCTTTTTAGTGTTAGGGGTAGAACCCAGGGCCTCTCATAAGTTAATTTCTCAACTACCTTCCAGAAACAGGGACTTCTGCTAGAATCTCATTGCGAGCACTTAAGACATCAATGTTTCTAAAAGTATGTACTTATGGGCACCTGAAGATATGTTTGTGTAGGCTATCTTCTCATTGTAGACATTTCTCTCTGGGAATCACAGTGGAACAGTCCCTGAGATAGGGTGAGTTATTGTTCTGTTAATGTCTGTCTGCTGTTAGGACAACTCATCCTCTGACCTCACCTTTGAGTTGGTGAGGATCTGCTTCTCTGCTCTGCCTGCCACAACCTCATATTGACTTCTACTGCTGGTACAGGCTAGAACAGTCATTCCACAGCAAGCTCATCCAATTTCTCTGTAGCCAATATTAGATAAAATCAGTCTTTCCACTCTTGGGTTTGGATAATTTCATCTGGAAGACGTCAGCCTTAGCAGTGACTACCTATTTCACTGGTGTCACCAGCCTTATGTCTGGCAGTGGGGTCTTATTTCAGGATCACAACATTGGTAGCATGCCTTTGAAGTCACAGCCTGACTGCCTTCTGACTTCTGCTCCTGAAGCCCTCCACTTCCCCAATGCAATGAATGTATTAGCAGCTAATTCTCTAATACTTTTTTTGCTTGATACAATTAGAGGATTTTATTTTTGATGCACTAAAATCTAACAACTATGGTATCCATTTTCTCTATGTTGTCTTGTCTTCTCAGATGAATTTCATTAGGGCCTGTTAAGAAAATCTAATCACCCAGCGGCATCTACATGCTTCTTGTGACATGCCACCCTTCCTCATGTCAGCACCATCACAGAGAATCTAAGGGCAAAACCTGAATATTCAGGCTGCCTGTCTTCTGATACACTGTTTCAAGCTGATCCCTGTGTATAGATCTGGTCTTTTTACCTACAATCATACACAGACATGCCCAGGCACATGTATGCATACCTGCAAGCACACACACATTTGCACACACTATTTTTACTTCAACATCTTTGTTGCCTGAATCCCATTTCTCTGTTCCTTTGTATTGGAAATGTTTCTTAAAATATTTGCTTAGTATTTCTCATCCCTTTGGAATTTCTCATTCTAACTCAGTCTAATTTTATAATTACCACCTCAAAATAAGTCTTGCTAAGATTATCAGCAACTCATGGTGCTGGGCAGAGAATATTTCTCTGTCCTATCTAATTTGACCTCTCAGAAACACTATCAAGATAAGAACCATTTCGTCCTTTTGAAGATTTCCAAAATGTCACACTTATTTCCTTTTTTCAACTACCTGTTTGTTTACTCTTTATAGTTTCATTTCTTGGTGTTTGTTTCTGTAATTTCTATGTTACAGAGTCTCAAAGTGCAATTCCACAGTTCTTTCTTTATATCTTTTAGCACATAAATATAACCCTACTTTTATATATTGAGGACCATCTGGTGAGCTGCTCTAGAATTGTACATCAAATCACTCCCTTAATGGCCCCATGGATTACAAAGAATATTTCAATTCTAAAATATACCGAAATACTTCCTTTTCACTCTCCCCATTAAAATATATACCTCTTCTTGGCTTTCCCATCCTTTAAGTAACTCTGCCATACACCTAGTTATTAAACCCCACACCCAAAAGTGATCTTTACTTTTCAGTTCTCCTCATCCAGTATTCACTTTGAATAAGATCGTTCTCTCTGTGCCATTCCTTTGCTCTGTTAAGCCACCTTCCAGTCTCCCAGATGAGCAGAATGCATATGAACAATTCTCACTCATCTCAGTCGATGTTTCCACAAGCCCATTTCAATACTGTGGTCAGAATTTTGTTTTGAAATTATGCTGTTAACCTCTTCCAGTCCTATTTAAAACTTTGCAGTGTCCCTCAGTGACTAAGTCCAAATTCCTGAACCTCATTTGCACAGCAAAACACAAAGTGTCTCTTGCTAACTCACCCTCGCACAGCTCTCTCACTCATGGACGCCACACAGCATTTCTTCCTATTTCTTTTTAATCAAGCTTATTCATGTCATGTTATTCTCTTGGCTTGAAACTGTCTTCTACCATATTCTTTATCTATCTCCTTTTACACTGTCAAATATTTAGCGTACTTTTGCTTCTTCCTCGACCACTCTTTCTGATATAGCATCTCAGACATCTAATTCTGTCTGTTTCCTTTACAATACTGATAAAATTAGAAAAAATCTTAACACTTTTATTAATTTCTCATGATAAACTTAATGAAAACAGCAATATTAAAGCCTGTCATTTTCTTTCCCCTATCCATAGAGCTTAGTAGAATACCCGGAATAACAGACATTGCACTTAAAATATAATTTTTGAAGAATATCTTCTAAAAGCAAGAGCAAACAATATTTTTCCATATCCCAAGACTAACAATAGATGAAAGCAAATAACGCAATTATAATTCATGAATTTTAATTTCCCGTCATCCTTCTGCTGAGTCCCCATTGCATATTGGTTTTCTTCAGCTGTGGGTATTCTATTATCAGTGTTAAACTAAAGTGTATCTTGTATTAATTTTAAAGAAGCAACATTTTGTTCTTCTCAAAGACACTGTTAATGTACGTATCTCTATTATTAAGAGTATTTTGTGGGGCTGGAGAGATGGTTCAGCAGTTAAGAGAGCTGGTTGCTCTTGCAGAGGACCAGGGTTCAATTCCCAGCTTTCATGGTAGCTAACAACTGTGTATAATTCCAGTTCCAGAGCACCTGACATCCTCTTCTGATCTCTTTGGGAACTGCATGACATGGCTGCACTTACATACATGCAGGCAATACACTTATATACATAAAGTAAAAATAATAAAATATTTTTTAAAAGCAATATTTTCTTATTCCATTATCTAGAATGGCATCCTAACTTCAGATTTACTTTATTTTTTGTAAACTATACTCTAGTGGAGAAATCCAGAAATTCTTAACACTTGATTTTCAATTCTAACAAGATAATTTCCGTATAAAGTAAATGTAAACCTACGATTCAATTTCTTCATCTATTGAAGTCAAGGTTGAGTTAGAAAATTCTCATGGTTCCTCTAAGCTAAACTGTTCTGGGATGTTAAGACAAAGCAGAAAATGAGAAAGCTCTGCAAGAAATAACGACAAAAACTGAGTAGGTTTCCAAAAAAAAATGAATTACATAAATGTCTAGAAAGAAATTTCAGTCATCGTCTTATTATCTCTAAGTCATCTAATAATATCTTATATTTTATCATCCTGGATTACAGTGTGGTTTCAGCTATTGCAATACTGAAATGCTAAGGTAGGTCACCACTGTTGGTCTCAACAACAGTAATAGCATTACATAGCACCTTTCATCCTGGACTACCAAATCACTTTATAAGCATCAATTAAATCTCAAGACTTCTCTGTGCTGGTATTACTGTGCCCATTTAACAGAAGGAAAACCTAACCATATTCTTGTTCAAATCATAAACCAAAGCTTTCTCATTTTAAGTCACTAGACCTTCTCTAAGTTAATAATTACTATGCTAGCAAAGACCTAGGGTTGAATTTAATGCATGAGAATTTCTATATGTGGCACTGTCATGCCTGTAGGTTTATGGAGTTATGTGTGGTGTCTGTGAATGTGAGTGGGTGTCTCTGAGGGTTATGGGTGGGTATGATTATAAGTGCATATAGTCTGTGGGAAAAACTGCACATGATTGCTGTGTGACTATAAAATTTTGTTCTGTAGATACTTGTTTTCCTTTTTCTAATTTACTTACATTTAAATATTTCTTGGATTCATTTAGCACCTATGGTATGTCTTTGACTCTCTTTTATGTACTTTTATGCTGTCTTTGCCATTTATTTTTTCTGTCCACGTCTGAGTTCTGTACACTAATATTCATGCTCATCTCGTGTACTCCCTCCCACACTCTGTGTCTCCTAATTGGTTGACTCTCTGCATCTCTACATGCTAACAATGCTTATGGATATTCCTGCAGCTTAATTCTCTTCACTACATGTGTGGACCTGCTTGTGCACACTTATCTCCACTGACATGCCTCCCTACCATCTTAAACTCAGCATATCTGAGAATATCAATTTATATTGAATAATATCTATTTATTTACCCTTTACTCCTAAGAAACAAATGTGTTTTTTCTTATTTTTTAGTAGAGATTAATACCTACCTAGAGGGTAGAAACCTACCCTCCACCTAGGGTAGATTCTACCTAGAAAACAGAAATCCAAGACATCTTCAAGTCTCATTTTCTCTCAACTTCTATAGTCAAACAAACAGTCCAACTTTAAAGGTAAATTTTTATTTCTAATTTATTCTAGTTTTTGATAATTCCTTTAGAACAGACCATCATTATCTTCTTGTGTCATGACACAGGTCTTCTAATAAACACTTGAGACTGTTATCAGAGAGAGTTTTATAAAACAACTTGATCATGTCGCTCTGCATACAGCCCTTTGATGACCCCTATTATTATTAGATTCAAGTTCAAACTTTATAACATTTCAAGATCCTGCATGATCTAACTTCTGCACACTATAATCATCACTTATTATTCCTCTTTTCAAATTCTACCGACCATAATTATATAAACATATAAAATTTCCATTTCCTTGAACTTGAATATTTTTCTGCACTTTACTGAGTTTTCTATACTTTCTCTACCTCATTTCTTGACCTTCACAAAAAGTTTTCCCTCTGAAAAGAATTTTATTTATTTTTCATGACAGCTGCCTGTGCTTTCTTTGATCTTAACCTGCCACCTACCTCACAGCATCATTTTTACCTATGTCTGATATTTTTTGGAGGACATGGATTTTAAAGTTGGAAAAAGTATCAATGGTGTCTATTCTAAGAAGAAATGGAGCCTATTCTTAGAATGCTGTTCCCTCAGTGCAAGTACTGTTCCTGACACATAAAAGATTCTTTGTAAACATTTATTAAATGAATGACTAACACAATGTGTGAGTATGCTCAGCTTGTATAAGTTTGTGGGAATAAGGAAGATCCAAGAAAAATAGGTCAGATCCATGTTGCTCTAAATGAACTATTTGCAATATGTAATATATAAGCAATTGTCTAAACAATATACTGTAGTTCAAAACTACTCATTATATCTTTGAATTTACCACTATATTCCAGTTGTGACTGTAAAATGAAGCAGCTTTATCTGTGGTTATAAAATGAATCTTACGTTTGAGTCCCATATGTCAATTCATTCACATACAAGAGGGTCTTGATTGGTTCCATGGCACCTCATCTTACAAGATGGAAATTCTTGACATGAAGGGAATGCTATAAGTACACATACTAGAAATTAAAACCAAACAACTCAAGTCCCTATTTCCGAGGTCTGTTTCTCATATGGTTGACTGGGTCATTTTTAGGTGTAGGTTACTGAGGTAAACTCATGAGGGAGACTGAAGACTGACTGCAGCTTGGAGGGATGAAGCATCTAAGGTCATGATAAAGCCATTCACAGTGCTGACATAGTTGGACAAATGGAATGCGATGTCTCATGTTCTAAGTGGATACTAGCTTTGATCCTTTAGACAGGTGTGTTTCAAATCTGTAAAGGTCAAGAAATTAGTATGGAAAAATGGAGGATGCTTCGTGGGAGGGGAGCTAGAATAGTGATGTAAATGGGGATAATGGGGTAGGATGGGCTCAATGGGGTGGGACTGGGAGAGAGGACAGAATAAGGAATTAGTTGAGGAATAACTAACACTAAAGGCCTTTTTAAAAAAGTCATATGGAAACATTGAAGAAAATTTTTTCAGTATACACACACATACACACACACAATATAAAAATAGTTTGAATGTAGTGACCATATAACAGGGGTTTAGTGTCCCTAATAGACACCACAGGTTAAGAAATGAACAGCCTAATGCCAGGAGTTGAATCCCTCTTTGGGAACTGTTAATCAGGGAGTTTCCATAGACCTCAAAGAATACTGGCTATTGATGTTTCATCTCATTACCTGCCAGAAATGCTGGTAAGACCCTACTGCTGAAGATCTAAGTTGTAGAACAAACAAGGAGAAATCAAATTTGTTCTGATCTTGAATATTATTCATTTCTACTGACTAACTTGCATAGTACTAGTGGTTAGTATACATGCTACTGGCAGAGAAACTAAATCATAATCTTACCAAGCTCTGAAAACCTGTGAAATACAGTAACAAATATTTGCCTAGCAAAATATGCCCAGTGGTGTAATAATGGCATGCATGTTATGGGAGTAACTAATCACCTTCTAATTGAATTTAAGGCCTAGTTCGCATGATGAAGTCTCTACTTTATACTGTTATTAGAGTCAAGAGCCTGTGAATATACAGGTCACAGGCCAGAGGAAGAGTCTACCATTATTCCACTAACTAGACATAGTATTAAAATGACTTGAACTCTTAGCAGAGAAGGTTCTTGCAGCAGATGGCAATTACCACAGACACAGAACTGGTCAACATCTGGAAAATAACAGACTTTGGAATGTTCTGCTATTAATGGGACACCCATATGACATGCTCTCCTCCCAAGTCTTGGGCATCATTGTAGAAGATGTGGCAGAAAGATTTTAAGAGTCAGAGGTGGTAGATAAATGCCAGGAGATTGTTATCTGAACACTGCAAGGTAGTTGTACATACAAACCCACAGAGTTTGTGGTAGCATGCCCGAGACCTGTGTAAAACCAAGCCAGTCAAAAATCTAGCATGGATGAAGGAGGTGGGTAAGAAGTCATAGCTGAGGATCTATTGGCAACTGATACCTGATGGGAGAGGGAGTCAGTTTTCCTTTCTGCTGTGATGCCTGGTAGGTTGCCTGGACTTGAAGGGATAAACACAAATATAAGAACCTTTTTTGAAACAAATATTAGACTCGATAAGCCTTTTTAAAAAATTTAGTAATAGAGGGAATTTGAGACAGGGTAGCAAATTGGGGATGGAGAGGGAGAGAGTCTGAATATGATCAAAATACATTGTAGAAAATAATCAAATAAAAACATTTAAAAAAGGATGTCACCATGGTGATTTTAATGGCAGTGAAAAGCCTAAAGATAATTTAAATCATATTCCGTTTCTTTTGTTTTGCTTTGTGTTTGTATTTTTATAGGGTGATCACATTGTAGAAGATTTTATTTCAAACTCTATATAGAAAAACTCAGTCATTTTATGTGATTCAGGATGTTTTGATACACACTTACTTCACATTATATTCACAATTTCTGTTTTTATAATATATTTGGTGCTCAATAAGAACTTTCTAGTCTGCTTCTCCATTGCTGTAATGAAAACACTGACTAAAACTAACTTCAGGAGGAAACGGTTTATTTGGCTTACAGAAACATCATCATTGAGAGGAGCCAGGGTAGGAACTTAGGGCAGGAACCTGGAGCACAGACCATGGAGAAATGCTGCTTACTGGCTGGTTCCTCTGGTCTATGATTATTTTGCTTCCTTATATAATACAGTACCACCTACCCAGGGCTGGCACTACCCACAGCACCCACAGTAAGCTTGGCCTTCTCACATCACCTAACAATCAAGAAAATGCCCCATAAATTTGACCACAGGCCACTCCAATAGAGACAATTCCTCAACTGAGGTTCCCTCCAACTGAATGTGTCAAATTGACCACTAAAGCTATGTAGCACAAATAACAACTGATTTGACCTTTACAACACTTTTATGTGTATATTAATATTACACATAATTTCTCAGCTATATCTGAGAAAACATTAGAAAATAATTGAAGAATTTGTTCAGTTGCTACTATAAGTAAAGAAAGAGCAGAGAAAGAAGTGGAGCAGCCTTCTAGTCTTAGTGAGTTGCTCCCAAACAGTACTCTATCACTTACCAAAGTGTTTGAGTTTTATTTAAAAATTAGTAATAAAAATTGCAATTCTCATAATTAAAAAACCATAAAGGAGCAATTACTGACTTGAGAACTTAGAGTTTAACTTTGGAAAACTTCTGTATACTATATTCAAAGTTTTGCACTTTAAACCTAAAAAGCAATAAGTATTCATCAAAAAAGTTGTTCACTTACTTTTAAAGAAAAATCACACTATTCATATTTTAAAGATTTTTAATAACATAGCTATATTTAAAAGTTATCTTTTTTTCCTATCCAAAGTGCCATGACAACTGATTTTACCTTTATTTGATATTAATAAGGAGACAATGTTTTCACTTACAAATAGCAGTTGTAGGGCCTGGAGAGATGGCTCAGCAGATAGGAGCATTTCCTACTTTTGAAGAGGAGCTGCATT
The DNA here is from genome assembly GCA_035773235.1 of Eospalax fontanierii. Lineage (NCBI taxonomy): Eukaryota > Metazoa > Chordata > Mammalia > Rodentia > Spalacidae > Eospalax > Eospalax fontanierii. Next base: position 104,513,816 of record CM069524.1, read on the forward strand.
GGATTCCCAGCACCCACTGGTGCTTAGCAACGGTTCATACCTCCAATTTCAAGGTCCCCAACACCACCTTCTGAACTCTGCAGGCACTGCAGGACACTGATTCACTTACATGCATGCAGGCAACCCATACATACACACAAAATAAAATTCAAAATAAATAAAATATTAAAAAACAAATAGCAGCTGTCATTAGTACAGACAATGCACACTCATTTCAGAAATATAAATATATAATTAATGAATTTTAATTCCCATGACCAATGTAGTTATTTATAGCTGAAAGAATCAAATCTGTATGGGGCAAGTAATATAGACATGTTCTGTTTCACAAATGGTATGCATATTTCTGTTAAAAGTTGGAATAGACCAAATGTATCCTTTATACAAAATTTGTGCAAGCTTCAAACTGAGTTACGTGATGTTTAGTTTAACTGTCTACATAATAATTACCTCACATTCTCATAACGATTTAAGATCCATGTTATTCAACTTTTGAATACAATTGGTTCTAAAGAAATAATATGTAACGATATGCAAAATTCATTCATCTATTTGATTACGCAAAAAATCCATTTCATATTGTATGACCTCATTTTGTATCCCAATAACTAAAGAAGTATGTTATGAATTTCCAATACATTATAAATGACATTTCATAATCTATAGAGTAAGAAATGATCTTGAAAGTTAAGATGGTTTCCATCTTTTCTCTCAGGATAAACACAGAAGAATATTATTTGGCCTAGATCAGTTCCTTTTTATATAAATTGGACTGGAAAATTGCAACAGCTTTATTTAGAAATATCCACAAGAGAGATACTCTGATTATTTAGGTCATTGCTTTGACTAGAGTAGTGACTTAAAAACTAGTTTCACAATTTGGAATTTTATATGGAAAGTAATTAAACATAGCTAAAATTAGAAGAAATTATAGATAAATGCTAAATTTCTTTTCATTTCTAAAATCAATACCTAAAGATAAAATAGAATATCTTCATTCCATGAAAAAGTAAAGAAAAAACTTCAATGTTTAAGGAAGCAAAAGTTTAGTTCTTCTACATTTGCTTGGAAAGGAAGAATAGAGTGAATTCAAATACAATCGGTTACCTCTTTCTCTTCTTCCTCCTCTTCCTCCTCCTCTTCCTCCTCCTCCTCCTCTTCTTTCTTCTTCTCCTTCCTCCTCTTATTTCTTTTTCTCCGTCCTCCTCTTCCTTCTCCTCAACTTTTTATCTAATTATTGCATGTAGCAAGAAATAAATGAAAAGTATAGTTTCTATGTCAGTTACTTTTTGTCTTCTTGGGGGTATTCTTGGAACTTACATCTTAGTGAGGAAAAAATATACAAAGTCAATAAAAATTAAAATATATTACAAAGTAATAGTAGCCATGTGGTTAAAAATGGAAGGGAATGTGGGGTAGAGTGGATGATACATTCAGTTTCAAATACTGACACAGTAATATCTCTGTAAACATTAATTTTTATTACTTATATTATAGTTATTTGCTATTGTCATTGCTTAGAACAACTGAAATGGCCCATATTTCTCATCCCTTAAGTATCTGTAGACTATTTTACTTATTATTTTTATTTTATGTGAGAGTGGATCACCTGCGTGTGTGTAAGGGCACTCATGTTGTGCAATGCCTGTAGTGGTCAGAGGAGGACACTGGATCCCTGGAAGTGGTGTTATAGAAGGTGCATGGAATGGAACTCGAGTTTTCTGCAAGGGCAGTCAGTGATCTTAACCACTGCTTCATTTCTCCTAAGTGTTAGTGCCAATTTCTTGAGTATTACAATAGATATGAGGAGGTTGGGAATGAAAAGGTTACAAGGTACACTGAAATCAGTATCTGACGTGCTCCACTATCACTTTACTGTAACAGTGTTCAAAAGCTATTCAGTGTGTTGGCATGCCCTTTCATTTCTCCAAATTCCAGTGGTCACACTTCCTATTTTTCTGTTTTCTATGCTGTGCTCTAATGGTCATTATTTCAAGGAATTCAAAAGTTAAGAAAATATTTAAAATATAAAAGAAAAACAAATTAAAAACAAAAGCAAACTATAAAGCTGTAAGCGAATTTATACTGTGACAAGTGAAATGCTTCTTTAACAAATGTAGGTATCAGCATGAAGTTACAAAAACCTTGAATAAATACTATAATGTGTAAAATTCATCCTAAAGGATAAAAACTCCAGCATGTACATAACTTTTAAATAATATATCAGTTGCATAAATTATAATTCATAGCAAAGTTTTAAAGAATATTTTATCCAATTGCTGTTGATTGTTGAATCTCTTTGTATACAGGAAATTTATTTGTTATTGCACTATCTGCATCAATTTACATTTTTTTGTCATATTAATGAAGCAGCCTGGCTAGATTTTACAGTTTTTTAACGAAGGTTTTTATTTTTCTACTTTATCTTCTCATATTCTGACAAACCCACAGGACAGACATTTCAGAACTGACCTCACATCTATTTGGTACATCAGAAACATCCAGACACATACCCGAGTTACTCAGAGGATATTCAGAGGAGTCAACACAACTTCATTCTATATTTGCAGCTCTTGTATTTGTCACATTTAAAAATATTATTTTATTTCCAAGTTTTGGAATTATGCAATTTGTCTTTATAAAGAGTATGCCTAGAACTAAGTCTAAAGTTAATTATGATTTGACCATTTAAAGCATGAAATGAAAGCTGCAATTTCTTAGGTTCTTACACTTTCTTACCTTTTGAATAATGGAACTTCTCTTTCCTATTAACACTACTTCTTAAGGTAAAAAACTCATTTAACGTTAAATCAACTTATGGATCCCTCAGATGTATCACTGCAAGAAGACAGAAAGCAAATCAGAAAAATAATATGGAAAACCTTACTTTTAGTTTGTATACCACTGGGTATTTTCCTTCAGGTAATGTATTTTTTCTTGGATGTGAAATTTAAAGTAACTTTTAATTATTTGAACAGATCCATTTTAAATTTTTTTAAAGTTCTTAAAATATTTATATGATTTGATAATTTCACACAAATGTATTTTGGTAACAGTAGGACACCCTCTGCCATCTCTGCTCCCATCTTGCCGCTCCATCCCCCAATTCGTCCTTTCATGTCTTCCATTACTGTTTGGCTCTTTTAAAACTTTGAATTTTTGCAATTACAGACTGCTTCTTTTACTGCCTGTCTCCCAACTTTTTTTCTTTTGATACCATATTTACAGCTTTCATTGTGAGTCGATCTATCCCTGAATCATTGTGCACTGGAGTTAATATGAAAATAGTGTTTGGAGTTTTAGAGTTCCAGAAATAACTAGCCTAAATGCTTCAGTTTTCAATGGTAATTGGTTTTCAACCCAGACAGTCTGGATAACTATATATTTACTACCTTGTAAAGAACTATCATAACAAGCCCGTAAGCATTATTTGGAAATTAATAAACTAAAGTAGGAGGAAACACTTTACTTTCCCATAGCAACATAGACTGCATTATATTGTTTTATTGCGAAATTTCACTTTTCAATTATAGGTTTACTAAATTAAGAAGCTTGAATAGCATAAAAACAGTTATTAGTTTCTTAACACGGCAGATGACTAATGTAGTGAGTACATTTTATTATTAAAAAGTAGCCTCTTTTCTTTTAAAAAATAAATTCTTTCATTTAATTGCCTGAGAATAAATTCTAATTTACAAATAAATCTTGTTTCTATTGTACTAATAGAAAGCTTTATGTAGCTAAGTGGGATTTTCTAAATTGAGTAAAAATAAATCACCCTAAAATCTTCTTAAACTCTTTGAAGTTTACATTTTCATTTGTGAAAAATGAAATTGCAAGTAGAAGAATTTAATCCTAACACTTGCAAAAGTATAAAAATTGGCAAACTGGATTTGAGCTAAATAACAATTTATATTGATGACTATATAAGATTTAAAAATTAAAATTATGTATACTTTGGGTTAATTGCTTAGAAGAGAGTAAGAAAGACAAAGGGCCTAACCTAATACTCAAAATCACAGGGTGATGATGGAGATCCAACATTAACATTCCCTGCAGAGAACAGGGCTATGATCCTCTTAATGCCAGACCCAGGACTAGGGCTATGGGTTAAATAAAATGTAAACAATGACAGAATCCAGGTAGATAGCACATGTATATGTGTATGTGTGTGTGTGTGTGTGTGTGTGTGTGTGTGTGTGTGTGTGTATTAGACATGGAAGAAAAGGTAAGGATCACATTCTACAGAGATTCCAAAAAAGTGAGCAATAAAAGAAAAGATCTATATTTTCTTCCTTTCCTGTCTCCCCAGCTCTACTTGAATCCAACATATTTACTATGCTGTGCTTTACAGCATGGTTGGTAATCAAAGGGCTTTGCCACAAATCGTCAGAGTTTAGATTTCCAGTTCCAACACTTCCCAGCTGTTTGATATTGGTCAGGCACATTCCTTTATCTATAACAACTCAGTTTATTCATCTAACAAAAGAAGCCAAGTTCATGGGGTTGTTGCAAGAATTATATGAGCTTTTAACACAAGTTACAAACATACCCAAGTCAGGGTATCAGAGTCTATGAAAAAGACAATGATTTTAGATAAATAAATTCCCATACTTTCAAATGATTTTTGTCCCATTTAAGGTACTGTTGCATGTTTAAATCCCCAAGTCCTAAAATCTAGAAAGGGATAAAAAAAAAGAGTTGAGAAGAAAAGACAAAGAAATGGGGAGTAGTAATTGTTGAGCAGAAAGAGTCTAAACTGTGCAGTTTAGTACTTTGAATGTTCAAAGCATTTAGCTTGAGTTGTTAAATGTCAGTGAAAGGGATGCTCAAGTATGTGCTCCTACTTCAACAGGGAAAGTTGCTAAAGGAGTGTAAAGAGATCAATAAATCAACTTAAAATGTATGACTGAGATTCATAAACAGGTGAGTATGACTCTCAGGGAAGAATATACAACCAAATATCAACTCACCATTCTTGAAAATTCAAGAATAAGTTTCCATGTAATCACAGGCAGGTTCACAACTAGGGTCAGGGTAAATGAGTAGGATAAATGAACGAACCATGCCAATCAGTACTGAAAACACAGCTCTAAGAAAGTGGTGGCCCAAACCACTAAATCTTGGGGAGCTATTGGCAATAGTTAGCTGCTGAGGGAGGGAGAATCACCCTTCTCTGAGGATATGGCCACTGGCAGGTTTCCTGTGCTCCACTGGATGACTGCATACCTATGCACATGGGCAGCAGTAACTGCACTTAGTGGGTTATCCAACAATCAAAAAAGACATTGAGAGGGGGCATGTTGGAGGGAATGAGGAAATTGCACATGGGAAATAGGAAGGTAAATAAATTTCATTGTATACATGTGTAAAAATTCTCAAAAATTAGGATAAAAATTGAAACAGAGACTGTCCCTGTAACCTCAGCTGGCCTCTAACACTACATGTAGACCAAACTGCCTAACTCACAGAAATCTTCCAGTCTCTGGTTCCCCTCCTGATTGCTGGGATTAAAGGTGTGTGACACCTTACCCAGCCCTAAGAAAAACAGTTTTTAGAGAATATCTTTAAAAAAAAAGTGAATAGACCAATTTAACTTCTAAGTGTATTTTGTTTGCCCAGGGTATCTTGTTAAAAATGAATTACAGATATTTAAAATGTAAGGGATTTCACTTAAGAGTAAGATTTCTGAATTCTCTTGAAAAATTAGTTGTTCCCATTACATCAGGTTTCTTGATGCTGCCAGGCAAAACATTCATGGAGCTAGACAGTGACTGTTCTCTGAAAGGGGCAGGCATGCTGTATATTTACTCATTTACTTCTCCTGCTAGTCTCTCCTGAATTGTTTGGACATTTCTGATGGATAATTTCTAAGGTTTCTGCTTCTTTTCCATGATGTTATTGCTCCACATAAGTGGGTGGATCTCTAAAACAATTCTTGGTTTGTTTCTCTCTAATGGAAAGTTGAGGAGGATGGAGTGAGTTTCAGGGATTCATGTCCTAGGCATTCCTGACATTTTGGGCCAGCAAATTTTTTTGTGGGAAATATTGCAGACATAGCAACATCCCCAGGTGTTCCCAATAGATACTCTCTCATTTAGTTTGACAACTAACTGGCGTTACTAACAGTAACCTTAAGGGTAAAATAACTACTGAGTTACATATCAAACTACAGAGGTGCAGAACTAAAAGCTAAAAGATGATGTCAGGCTTATATTAGAAAGAGAATTTTTTTTGTTTGTTGTTTTGCTTTGTTTCTTTGGTTGGTTTGTGGGGAAGTGCTGTTTGTTTCCTTGGGTTTTTTGTTGTTTGAAAACATGGTCTCCTTGTAGCCCCATTGGCCTTGACCTCTGTTTGTAAACCAAGCTGGCCTGAAACTCATAGAGATTGGCCTGCCTTGCCTCCCAAGTGCTTTAATCATTCAAGTGGTATTAAAGTTTGTGCCATCACAGCAGCACATTAGAGAGGTTTGATTAGAACTTTCTGATTGGACATTATCTAAAACCTACACATTCTGAACGGGTTCTACATGTAGCTTCTGGAACTTGATCACTAATTTAGATATATTTATTCAAACGAGCTATTTAAAATTGAGTACAAAGATAATACTCTGTTTTACTACACTATTTTTTTTAGAGTCTAAAAATGCCTGTTAACAGAGTGGTGTCATATAATGTAGCATTCTGCCTGCGATGATCTCGGGATTATTCCTACGCTAGCATTTCATCTGGTCTCTCACATGCATGTTGCTTCCGGTGAGATATTTTTTGCACATGACAAAATTTCATGTATTATGCAGAATTACCATTATTTGTGTAAGTGAGGTTTGCCACTAATATTCCTGTATGGGTTTCTTTTTGATTAGGGAATTTCAGTAAAGATTCCAAGAACAGAAATATATGCCTAAAATTAAGTAATTCATGTGGAAGTCCATCATTATAGTGAAGAAGCAGTATAGTCATTGAACATTTAAATATTAAGGGAGTCTTTAATTAGAGTAAGTTTGATAAAATGTTATTTACAATTATTGTATATGTAGTTAAATTTTATACACACATCTAAGAATATCTTAAAATAAGACTTGAAATGTAGCTTGGTGTTAATACATTTGCCTAGCATGTACTAGCCACATTCCCATGCAAAGAACCAGAATCAAAATGAACAAAAATTTCAAAGCAGTTAAGTGAATTAAATTGCCAAATCATAACACACTTCTCCTTTGCCTTATCTTCTCATACATATTTCATTTAAATAGAAGTTAGGTAACACTATGCCGTGATAGAAGTATGTGTCAGTTAATTTTATTTTCACAGATTCAGAAAAGAAAATTCCACATAGGAAACTTCTTGGTAATTCAAAACTGTATTTTTCTTATGCTTTCTCACCATGCCTTCCTCTGTTAATGAAGTTAACAATGAAATCCGTAGAGACTGCTCTCTGATGCCTTGTTCAATGCCAATTTCAATGACTCAAGTGATGACTTCAAGTACAGTATAATTCTTCCTTGACTAATATTTAGTGGGTTACTTGTGGTATATTAATTAGCTTCTTTCTCAGGATAATCAACAAAGAATCACAGAAGAAATAAGATATTTGGTCATAAATTGCGAAAAGGCCATTCTTAAAATTTATTGTTTATCTCATTAAAGTTTATCAAAATATATTCAAGACTAGGAAAGCTCTTTAAAGTTAACAGAAAAAAATGTTTAAAATTCAAGGCTAAAATCAGGTCTAAGTAGCAAAGCTGACACATCCTCAGACTTGCACAAAAGTAATCAACTTTTGTAGTAGTTTCCATTTGAAGAAGAGTTGGTAAGTGAGATTATTTACATCCTGGGCCAGTCTTACATCATCGTAAGAGCAAAGTTTCTTTCAGTCTTTCTTTTAGAAAGTGTTATTTCAATTCAAAGGCAATTCTGTTATACTAAGCACTCTACAAAAAATTAGGAATCGCCTAGCACAATCAAGACTTTTTGTCTACCAACATCTAAAAATTCATGTTCATGAATGCTTACATATTTAATCACTAAATTTAGTGATTCAAGGTCTTCCATGTGTTCTGAAATTCTCCTTTGCTTTGAATGAGGAATGAAAAGGAGGTCCATTGCATTTGGCTCAGAGAATCCCTGTACCAAAAATATCAATGAAGGCTTATCTTTAAAAGGCCCATTGATAGACTGGGTTTGGTTGTATACACCTTTAATTCCAGCACTCAGGAGGCCGAAGCAGGTGCATCTCTGTGAATTCCAGTTCACCCAGGGATACATAGTGCAACCCTGTCTCAAACAAACAAACAGAATAAAAGACCCAATTATTACATCTTCCATCCTCAGGGCTATACATGCACATATCTCAAATGTGTAAAATTAGCCAGCAGTCGCTGCTGCACTCAAGTATAGAAGGCTGACCAAAGTGATCAAGTAGCACCTGCTTAAACCAGTCTTGAATATTAAGGAGAGAAAACGAAAGATGTTGTAACAATCTGAATAAAGAACAATCATAAGCCAGACTCTCGAAGATGGGACATGAAGACTCAGAAAGACTGATCAACACTGAACAGTGGCGACCTAAATCTAGACACTAGAAAGATTATGCTCAGAGGGTATCCTTTCAGATGATTATTTTTGAGAATACTTCAGTAATTTATTTCAAATTAACTAACTGAAGACAAATCTCAAAATTGGCTCTAATAAACAAAAACATGACGTGATGAACAAAAATTTAAGTTGTTTTTAATATAATAGAGATACACAATACAAATACAAATACAATGCCTTAAAAAAGGCAGAGATCTGTCAGTTCACTTCATCATGAACCAAACTTGGAAAAGAAAATGATATGAGAGCTAACCAAAGCACAAATAATTGTACCAGACATCTTTAAGCTGCTACCAGACCTTTGGTAAGGCTATATAAACTGATCTTAATTTTGTTATACTGACCCCGAAAGGCACTTCCTATTGTAAAATAGTCTATTAAGAATTGGTCTACATTTCGAAAGCAATAATATTAAGTTCATTATTGCTTTGTGCAGTTCAGGCACTAATTTAGATTGTGTAATCCTCTTAAGATTTTAATGGGTAAGAGCTATTTTAAGAATTTTTGCAAGCAAAGTATATAAAGTAAGCTTAGAAAGGTACTTCTCTTTGAGGTCCTTTAAAATATAAATAAGATATTTATGTTAAATTGATTCATGTTAAAAATGTAACATGCCCAGCCAGAAAGATTTACAAGACAGGATCCTGTATAGGGTAATATTCTCAACCTTGGCTCCAGAGCCTTGACTTTTAAAGCCAAATTTGGTCTTTTTCTCATGAATATATAACAATATTGGTAGCATTATTAAAGAATATTATGTTCACTGTGATTAAAATGAGGTAAAACAGTAACAAGAGACTTAGATATCTCATTATCCTCATAGTGGAATCTATACAGAATGCATAATTTTGAGTGCAGTTTTTTATATGAAGTTATATCCTGTCAATAAATACTTTAAAAACCTGTTCAAAAGCTAACTACCATTCTATTGCATGAATTTCATAATTTACTTAACCCACTTGCTATGACTGAATATTTCTATAATTTCCCTTTTGTTTTATTTTGTCATTATAATCTATACTTTGAAGAATATTCTTGCAGCTTTCAACAGAAAGGCAACCCAGGCAAGGAGACATAAATAAATGTTATTTTTAATTTAAATCCCATGAAATTCCTGTAGAATACTACTCTGAGGTCTATTAGAAAAGTGTTTAGTTTTAGACAAACAGCATCTTTTTTCTTCAAGTGAATAAAAAACCTGAGCAAATATATCATGTCTAATTTATGCAAATAAAAAATTTATAGATTCAATATGACAAATACAAATCTTAAAAATTTAAAGGTATACTGTATTAACAAGAGTCTAGTCTGTAACTAGGAAAGAACTATATAGCTTTGTAATAAAAAGAAACTCATCACAGAGATAGAAGTCACAGGCAAAGGAAAAACTAAGACGCTAACCACAGAAGCAATAAAGGATCAGCAAATCTAGAACATTTAGGGAGCCTGAGACAAGGATATCCCCCAGAAACTTAGACAGCACAGAGGACCCATGAAACAGTCCACAGCAGAGATGTGAACCTGGTGTTAGTGAAGGTGCCAGGGGAAGCACAAGACAGGGACAGTACCTAAGACTCTTCCTTCATCTACTGATGTTCACTAGTGTCTACTACTGGCTTAATTATCTAGAAATTAAGTTCAAAGTAGTCTGAAAATACTCTTTGAAATATAAAGCAAAGAAGAAAGAAGGAAGTGGGACTGAAAATAAGTGACACTGGATGCAAACAGAGCCTCAAGTGTTATGTGAGACGAGTTCTAAGAAATTTGGCAAATTCCCTTTGGGGGGACAAAAACCAGACAAAAAATTAACTAAATAAAAACAAAACAATACAAAACAATCAATGAATTTAAGAGCTCGTTCTTTGAAAAGTTAAATAAGATTGACAGGCTCCTAGTTCAGTTAACCAAAAGAAAGAGAGAGCAAATCCAAATAAACAAAATGAGAGTCAAAAAGTCATAACAGACACACACACAAAAATATCCAGAGTTTAAAAGCCTATATTCCCATTAAATTAGAAAAGATAAAATAAATGGATACATTTCTAAAATCATGGACACTACTAAAGTTAAACCAAGAAGATATCAGCAGCTTAAACAGACCCATAACAAATAAGGAAACTGAAACAGTAATACAAAACCTCCTAATTAAAAAAAAAAAAAAAAAAGAATCCCAGTCCCAGATGGATTCACAGCAGAATTCTACCAGATGTTCAAAGATCTACAACAAATATTTCTTAAATTATTCAAAAAGCTAGAAAGAGAGGGTGAACTCCCAAACTCCTTCTATGAAGCAAGCAAGTAACTAATACCAAAACCATGTAAAGACAACAAAAAAGAAAACATAAGATGAAAAGATATTCAACAAAAAATATTCATCAGCAGCATACAGACACATATCAAAAATGTCATCCACCCTGACAAAGTAGCTTTTATTCCAGAGACACAGGGATGGTTCAATATACATAAGTCACTAAATATAATAAAGCATATAAATGATCTTAAAGTAAAAACTACATGGTCATCTCAACAGATGGAGAAAGGGTATTTGTAAAATTCCAACATGCATCCATGTCCAAAGTCCTAGAGGGAATTGGTCTAGAGGGAACATAGCTCAACATAATAAAAGTTATATACAACAAACCCTAGGCAACATCATTCTAAATGGAGAAAAAGTGGAAAGATTTCCATTAGAATCAGGAACCAGACAAGGCATCTCCACTCCTTTTCAATATAGTGTTTGAAAAACTTGCAAGAGCAATAAGACAAGAGAAGGAAATCAAAGTGGTACTAACTGGTAAAGAAGAGGTCAGGTTATCTTTATTTGAAGATATGATATTATACAAAACAGATCCCAAAAATTTTACCAGAAAACTGTAAAAATCCATTAACACTTTCAGTAAAGTGGCAGGTTACAAAATGAAATTACAAAAATGAGTATCCTTTCTTATACCAATAACAAGCAATCAGAAAAAGCATCCAAAGAAACCCTCCAATTCAAAATAATGTCAAAAGATAAAATATTTAGGACCAAACCTAACTTAAAGACATTAAATATCTCTACAATGAAAATTTCAAATGTGTAAAGAAAGAGGAAGAGGAAGACATTAGGAGATGGAAGGTCCTACAATGCTCATGGATTAGTAGAATCAATATTATGAAAACAGCCATCTTACCAAAAGCCATTTATAGATTCAATACAATGCCAATCAAAATACTCATGACATTCTTCCCAGAGCTAGAAAAAAAATCCTAAAATTCATATGGAATCACAAAAGACCCCAGGTAGCCAAAGTGAATTTGGGCAAAAAAGAACAACACAAGGGGATCATCATAGCATATCTCAGATTATATTACAGAGCTATAGTCATAAAAACAGCATGGGACTGGCACAAAAATAGATATATAGATGAATTAACCATAAAGGAAGACCCAAACATGAGTACATGCAATTTTAGTCACCTGTTATTTGACAAAGGTACTGAAAAGTGACATAGGAGGAAAGATAGCATCTTCAACAACTGGTGAAGGCAAACTGGATCTCCACCTGTAGAAGAATGAAATTGGACCCTGATCTTCCATCCTGCACAAAAGTCAGCTCCAAATGGATCAAAGACTTCAATATAATACCCAAAACTCTGAAACTACTAGAAGAAACCATAGGCAGTACTGTCCAGGATATAGACATAGGGAAGGACTTTCTAAATTGGACATCAGCTGCTCAGCCATTAAGGTCAACAATCAATGCATGAGGACATGAGGAAAGTGGGAGTGGTCTACGGGGAAGAGAGAAAGGAGGGGCAAACAACGGGTCATGCTGTGGCAGGGAAAGGAATTCCAGAGAGAAGAGATGGAGGGAAACAGATTTTAATGGGAAAAGGGTGGGCATAATGGGGGTTCTGGGTCTGGGAAGGGAGGAGGAAGGTGAGATGGGTAGAAAAAGACCAGAGATGAATACATCTTGGGGGGCTAAGGAACCCAGAGGGAAATTGGATGCCAAAGAACCCCCCTGAGAAATGCACAGTGTGTATACATTGCTACATCTATATACTTGAGGGCTGTTTGACAAGGAACACAGTGCCAGACGATGGTACTGCCCTTTGTATGGTTGATCGGAATGGTATAAGAGACTACCCAAATATTGCAGGTTATTATCCAAGTTCTAGCTATTCCCCAGAAGTAGAAGATAAAATGCTATTGCTGAAGACAGGACATACTTAGAATACACAACTCAGAGCAATTGACCAATTGAACTGACCTGGAAGTCATCTGCCTGAAGTACAACTTCCATAACGCTAGATGATAACATGCAAACAGCTAAGAGGGAAAACCAATCAATGATCCAACCCAACCCTAAATTGTAACAACCATAACAACTGGCACAGCACACTACCTCTATTGGTGCAGTAGTAGCACTCTCATTTGGGGGATAATCAACAGCTATTTTAATTGGACTTAAAACCCTCTCACTAAAAGGGAACTCATATGTGGCACTTTAGACTCAGTCAAATACATAGGGTTGCAGGGGACATAGATCTTAGAGAGAATCTTATCTCTGTCATATCTCTAGAGAAACAAAATGTCTTACCATATACTAAATATGTATCTGCATATTTTCAGACAAATATACAATATACCACTCATCAAAGAAGTTCCTTTTTTGCTACAGATAAAGGTTACAGCAGAATTCCACAACTGGTCAGACACAGAATATACGACTGAAAGATGCCAAATCCTAGGTGACATATATATTGTTGAACACCCAAGGCTCATGGAAACAGCATATTGAGGGGTAGAGAGAAAGCTAAAGCATTTCTCAACTCTCACGAGTGAAGCTCCCTCAAACAACATAGTGTTATGCTCACAGAGGCCACAACTGGCCAAGTTTTATAGAGTAAGAGCCTGCAGAGTGTGGATAGTGCTGAATAGGACTCCGATGCTGAACCTCACCCACCTGTGCTTCAAGGATCAATGAGAAAGTGGGAGCAAAAAGATTATAAGAGCCAGGGCTAGTTCATGGACTTGGGGAAGCAGAGGCATTCAGGGCACTGGAAATTTGCACATGTGGTAATAGTGGCACTGAGCACGGGACCCACAACTGAAACTGAGCAAGGACCCAGAGTGGAGCAATAGAAACTGGCTGTGGGCCAGATATCGACTGAACACTATTGGCATGCCTTACTTACGATATCTAGAGAGTCTGACCAGACTCCAGTGGATGAATTTTCACTAACGGACATCTGAACAGTAACGCTTGACTAGAAATGACTTAATATCTATGACAGAATACATGAGGCCTGGTGGGGGGTTAAGGGGGATAGATGGGGAAGCGAGTCTAAATTTGATTAAAAACTGTTGCACTAAATCCTCAATAAAAATAAATAATCACTGTTTAAAAAGACAAAATTAATTAAAAGAAAAAAGGAAAAATCTAGTGAGATTAGAGTTTGAATATTAAAAAATTCTCCACTAGTATTCATGACTGGAAAGAGTCCTCTGTTTTGTGTTAATGCACTTGGGCTCGAAGAATGATCCTGTTATCTAATACAAGTGGTCAATTATTTATGGTGATGAACAAGAACATGGAATGTAATGGGCTTGCTGAGATACTTGGTTTGAGTTTCAGCTTTTCATAGGAGTATAGACTAGAATGTACAGTCTAGCCTGCTTCCATCATTTTATCATCCTAAGGTGAATCTAGCAATCCGTCAGTGAAACCCAGCAAGTCTCTGTGCCTTTTTCTTTTTCTTTTTTTAAAAATACTTTATTGTTATCTATTATTTTTATTTTATGTGTATGAGTGTATTGCCTGCATGTACATAAGGGCATCCATGTGAGAAGTCAGAAGTGGGCTTCGGATCCCATGGAATCGGAGTTTTAGATGGTTGTTAGCTGCTATGTGAGTGCTGGGAACTGAACACAGGTTCTCGTCATCTCTCCTGGCCCTATGCCTTTTTTGTTATTCTACTGACTCCAACATTTTCTTGATTCTTCAAATTATTTTTGATTCAAATCATATATGATTTTGTTCCTTGAATGTACAATTTAAGTTCAGTCTTCTGTGATAGTAGTAATCTCTTTCACTCTTTGTTACCTGTTTTAAAACTCCCTCTTACAACATTATGTTAATAAGATGATGTTTTGATAGTTATAACCTGGTTTTAGAAGTGGACTCATACGCCACCACATTACCTGTGCAATGACTATGTCTAAAGTTCTCAATAAATGTTTGTTAGGTTGAACTGAGTCTAGACTTGAATTCTGACTGTCTTAGTAAAATGCAAGAATATTTATGTGAATGCACACCAGGCATACACTATGCTCTTAGATTCAGATCTAAGTTACATAAATCTACCTAAATTATAACTGAGTTGTCCACATACCCAAGGGTTTTGAAAAAATTAAATTCTGAATTTCCTGGAGAAAGAGAAGCAGGTTATGAATACAAGTCTGCGTGAACCTTTTATTAGTTTCCGTATTATCTGCACATCTTATAGCCAACTTAATTCTCAATCTTCCTGCTCCTTCACAAAGAAAATTCTAGTATAATTTACAGCTGAATATACTTGCTTTCCTTTTGGTGATTTTTGGCGAGGAATAAAGTGATGCAGTTGTGTTTGATTATGATGTGAAATAATTATCATGCTAATTAATAAGTATAAAAAATATTTTTGTGGTAAAAACATTGAAGTTTGTGCTCAGTGTTTCTGAAATGTATGACACATTAACTCTATTCACAATATGGAGCAATAGATCTCAATAATAAAAACAACAACCTTATCCTTCTCATCTAACTGAAGCTTTGTATCTTTTGGCCATCACCTCCCTAGGAGCTGACACAGTTTCACTCTGCTTCTGTGGCTTGACAGTTTTAGTGTACATGGTGAGAAAAGACGGAAGCAGTCTTTCTGCTGCCTGGCTTATTCACTTGTCATAATGTCCCCTTTGTTTATCAGTGTTGTTACAAATAACAAATATTCCTTCTTTTAATAAATACTATTATAGAATGCACATTTGCTACTTATATTTATTAATTCATTATACTTATGGATACTTAGGTTGATTGCATATTTTAGCAATTATGAATAGCACTGTAATAAGCATAGAACTATTAATGATCATCAAATTATCAAGCTATTAATTAAATGCATGAATTTATCCTTTTAAAATAATCATTATATTTATTTTTAATTATGTGTATGTGTGTCTGTCTGTGTCCCTGTGTGGGTATGTACATATACGTGCAGATTCCCTCAGAGGCTAGAAGACAGCATTGGATCTCCTGGAACTAGAGTTACAGACAGTTGTGAGCCACCTGATGTGAGTGCTGGGAATGAAACTTGAGTCCTCCAAAGACCATCAATGTTCTTAGTCATTGAGCCATTTCTCTAGCCCCTCATGAATTTGTTCTTATAAATACATAGACACTCTGAGTGAGTCTGAAGGAATAGTGAAGGTAAACTAGATCAATATGAGTCCTGTTGCTACAACGTAATATGCAATAATGAAGTGCTATTGTATTTCTGACTTAAACTAATCTTAAGTAAATTGTAACCATGACCAGATGCTGTTTTAAGCATTTTACATGTTTCAGTTTGTATAGTCTTACAACTGTACATGATAAAGATTACTAACACCTCCATTTTACAGAAAAGAGGCTCTTAGAATGTTAAGCAAAATCTCCAAAGACACAGAGCTCATAAATGCCAATCTAAAATTCACAGAAGCAGTCTGGTTCTATAACCAGAGGTCCAAGTGACTAGGCTGTAGGACCTCCCTTAGGCTTGAGTAACATGGTACATTTTTTTCCAGCAAATCTTGTGATAAGAACTCACCTATTCAACATACATTAATTGCACAACACCTGTATTTCAGTACCTATCTGGGCATATAGGAAATTGTAGAACATCAAATGAGATAAATTCTTCTTTCCTATCGGACCTATGAACTGATGAAAAAAAGGACATCTAAATAAAAATATGAAACATGGTGCATGTGATACATGGATACAAATGAGTGAGTAATCAATTCCATGATTGTATTAATACATAAAATATGAGAGCTAAGAGAGACTATCACAGCAGGACAAAATGTTTGGTCATCAATCCAAGCCATTAGCTTCATGAACATACAAAGGAAAGGTTTATTCTGCAGAGTTAGTAAGTGAGATACCCCCCCACACTTCAGGAAAAAGGAATCAATGTGAAGAAGTCATGCAATGAAGTGGCACTGTGGTCTGAAATAAGTCTGGGGCTCAGGGTGAAGGGCTGTGGAGGATGTTAAGCTGTGAACTGTGAACTACAGCATGACAGCCTTGGGAACTACTTAAGGTTTGAAAGTCAGCTAGTGACATGATCAAAATGGCATTTTAGAAAGGTCACTTTGACAACAGTGAGGAAGGTAGATTAAAAGGTCCAGACTGCAGAGAGCAGGAGACTGCTGCACAAAGTAGAAGAAAAGCAGAGAGAAAAATGTGGAGAATATGCACGTGGGGGTGCTAGTCAGGTTTAATCGATCAGGGAATACAGTACATATTTTCATAACTTTGAAACTTCACTATTGAATAGCTTTGTTCTTATGTCTTCTATAGTAATATATGATATGCTCTTAATAAATAGTTTTTAAAAAATAAAAATGAAAGAATTTCTCAATTGTTGAATAGATGTAAAGAAGAAAAAGGAAGGAAATATAAAATGCATCTCAGATTTAGAACCAGAGCAACTCAGTGTTACACTAATAGACTCATAGCAGAGAAAGTGAGGGAGTTTCCAGTGTAAGGACGAGGTTCAGACACGTAGAGATGTTTTCAAGTCTGTATGTTGTAAAAGAACAGTATTCAAAATATTTTCTGGCCTGGAAAATGAAAGGCATCAATGTAGATATGGTAAGTTCCTCTATCGAGATTGTTTACATCTACTCTAAATAATATGGTTAAGATACAGAGTATAGTAGAGTAGAGAAATACAGACATAAGTGAAAGAATAGAAATGCAGAGATAAAGAAAGGATTCTAGTTGTCTGGAAAACTGTATCCTTGTGGTCGGTCATCCACTACTTCTGGCTCTTACAGTCTTTTTTCTCCCTCTTCTTCAGTGACCCCTGAGCCTTGTCAGGCACGCAACATGCATAAATCCTTTGTAAGCTCAAATCAGACAAAACCCCAGCATATACGTGAGGAGCTTAAAAAACTCCAACCTAACTTAAACAACTTTTGGCAACCGGTGGCTGCTGGGAAGAGAAGACGCAGATTAATTCAAGAATTTTACTTTTGGTAGGATTAATCTGGCTCCAGTGGATGAACTCACACTGAGGGACACTTGGGGACATGTTAGACTCTATATGCTATAGAATACAATAAATTGGGTATGTAACAGTAAGGAGAGGTGCAGCCAAGGGAAAGGATCTAAATAGCATGAAATTATATTGTATGAAAATGCAGAAATTCAATAAAAAAGAAAGGAGAGAAAGGTCATAGAGGCTCAGAGCAAACAGGATTTCATTAAGGAATTAGCATTCAGTAGTGAGAAGGTCTTAGAAAGAAGAGGTTTGATAAGCACAACACTTGTTTCCTTGAACACAGGAATATTGAAAGCAATGAACTTTTGGCAGAGAAGTGGTAAAAGCAGAAGCCAGAGTAAAGTTGGACTAGTAATGAATGGGACAAAAGGCAGTGGAAATTAACTTTTTCAAGAAGTCACAAGCCTCTTTGCCTAAGAAGAAAGTAATAAACAACAGCTAGAAAAGGATGTGTGTTCAATATTTTGAAATTCAGGGTGTTCAAGGGTACTATTAAGATAAGGAAGGCTGCAACCTCTCTCTTGGATGAGTTGTTACAAGAAAATGTGGGAAAAAAGACAATGAAAAGCAAAAGAATAATAGAAACTAAGCCACTGAAGAGCACTGCTATGGACTTTGATGGAGATAAGGAAGGAGATGAAGAGCAGAATGAGGAAGATTGTATAGAACAAGAGAAGCACAAAGGTGATTTGAGTCACATAATGAAATAGCTAGGTTTAGATTCCTTTTCTCACGGTGGTGAGTTAGAGACAGGGTCTCTTGTAGACTCGGCTGGCCTAGAAGTAGCTATGCAGACCAGGCTGGCCTCAGTATCACAGAGATCTGCCTGCTTCTGCCTTCTGAGTGCTGAGTTTAAAGGTTTCTGCCACCACACCTGGTATTATTAAATTCTGACTGTGAATCGCAGTAAAGTGCTGAAAAATGATGTTGTTAACCAAGAATGGGTTATGTGTCAGATCAGCTATAGATACATAAAATAACTAGAGTGAAGTGTCTCAGAGAAGACAGAAACTGAAACTAGGGACAATTAGTTGGGGAATGAGCAGTTATATGACTCGGGGAGCTATGGAGGTAGAAGAAGCACTATGTTCTACTGCCAAACAAACAACAAATTATCAAAAAGAACGGAGGAGATTTGTAGGATTCCACTCTCAGTACAGGTTTTATGTACTTACAGAATCCCTTTTTCTTCACAATGAATATGCTCAGCATTCTTACTAATATGGCTTTTGTCAAAATCATCCTTTGTCCTCAGTAAGATCCTAGATGGATAAAGCCTGAAACTGATGCATACATTGTATTTTAAGAACTAACAATGGAAAGCTCTTCATAAGATAAATCTAAAAGTTTTGATAATTCATTAGAAATTCAGTCAGTGCCATGCTCTCTAAAATGATTTTGGTGTAATTGACATGTCACTTTGCATGAATTTGAGAAAACATTTTCTTGTGAATTCAAAGAAATGCTTCACTATTCTTTAGTGAATTATCAGCATCTTAGAACATACTGGCTAACTTATGGTTGAAGATAGGTCTCATAAGAAAGCAAAATCATGCCTGAAAGATATTTCTCTGTTCTTGAAATCTCAGATATAACTTACGAGAATTATCATCAATATTGCATGAAGAACAGAAGGTCCATAAAGACTAAAGAAAGGCAATGGAGGATTTTTTTTCTTTGATCACTGTTAATCTATTAGTTACTTTATTTCATTGAACTATGATTTGAAAAAACATGACTGTCATTTTTTTTATCATTGCTCATCAGAGTCATAATTCACAGTCAAACTGTCAGTCTTAGTCAAATGAGGGTATTTGCTAACAGATAAGAACTTTTGGACCTTGTGGTTTTCATAACCTTAAAATGTCATGCAAAAAAGAGCTAATTCTAGGTGACCTTGGAAATGTTCAAAGTGAATTTTGTATACATAGAGTCATGGATACATAACTAAAAACATATGCTTAATGGTTAATATTTTAATAAACCGAAAAATTAAAGAAATGAAAGAACTAACATCTGGCTTTATTCTCTGCTCTGTTGTCATATGTGACTTAGGGTGAGTTTTTCATCTCCTCTTCCAACTGAGTTGTTTATTCATAGAGATAGAAAGATAATATTGTACCTATCTAATGGGTGGGAGAATGATCTCCAACTCTGAAATTTACTAATGTAAATGTTTTATATGTTTGAAATGTGCAAAACTAAAGTAAAACCCTCAAAAAATATAACAAAAGGAGACTCAAATTACCTCTTTAGATCTATTTCCTTCATAGACTTTTGCCTTTTGTATTTTGTCTTGCAATATATTTTGAAATTTCTTACATTAAATCTTTAAAATTTTTGGACAACTAAAGGGTCAGAAACAGTCCCCAGAATTTCTAAATTAAATTAATTAAATAATTAAATCTTGCAGTTATGAGTTTACAATAGCACCTTCATTTAATGATTTTACAGACTAGTTGTATACGACACAAAGAACATAAATGTGAACCTCATCTGGAAATTTCCAAAAATATGTCTACTACTTCTTCCTTACCTGCCTGCAATTTTGAGGAGTCTTTTATTGTCACACAGCTACCATAAACACTGTAAGTTATTTTCTGCAATATACGTTGTAATAATTGAGATTTACCTGTTACACTTTAAAATGGACAAAATAAATCCTGAATGTGTTTCAAAACACATCTAACTTCTAGAACTATAACTTTATTTTCAACAAAATTGTTCCCTCCTTTTTCAAAATGTTAAAAAATAATCATATTATTTATTCTTCATTTTGTCTTCATATCAATGGGCTATTTGTGATCTTCAGACTGTTTTAAGTTTAAGATAAATTTTATGTATTCAAGAACTTTATACAATGAATTTTGACTATATTCAGACCTCCTCCTCTAGCTCTACCCATACTCCATGACCCCTACACCTCCATTCCTCCCCCAAATTCATGTCTTCTACTAGAAAAATGAAAACTCCCTTAACCGCATTGGGCTACTTAGAAATAGAAGGATCGCTACCTGATATTCCAAAGCATTGTGTAAGAAAAAACAGAAGCTTTAAAGAAGGAACTATTTGCAAATGATTACTTTGGGGTGAAGGACAGTAGGTCTTCTTTAAGGGATTCACTCTAGATAGGCTAACTGGACTCCAGTGGATGAATTTGCGCTGAGAGAGATATTTGAATGCAAATGTTGGACCGGATAAGACTTAACACATATGACGGAACCTGATATCTGGTGGGGGGAGGAATTTGGTCTGTCGGGTGGGGGTTCTAAATTTTATTATGATATATTATATGAAATATACAAAAACTCAACAAAAAATCAGAAAGAAAAGAAAAACAGAAACTATGAGTGAAAATTACAATCCAAGAATCCTGGGTGTATTCTGATCCAAAAGTATGTACAAAGGAAGGGGAATGGGCCTTACTGTGGCACACCTCTGTGTAGGAATTATAGATCCCTGAAACTCTAATGAGATATGATTCCACTCTACTTTTAAAGATCTTCCTTTCTATGTTCTTATAATTTAGGTCTATAGAATTGAATTCACTATATTTGGCTGCTACCTATATTTTTGCAAATCCTGAAATTAGAAAAAGCTCTCTACATTCTGATAAATTCAAAGGCAATCCAAACAGTTTCCGTGAGAAATATGTTACTGACTTAGAACCCCATGGACATTGAAAGTTATTCCCAAAAGGAAAATTTAAACATGACTTTATCATCTGGGTGTCTGTGATGAGTCAGACACCTAAAAGACATTGCTTTTTAGGCTATCATTATCAATTTCAATATCTTTTTCTTTGATGTTTGGAGCACCCTCAACATTGAAATTTCTCTGGAAAATCAAATGGAAATAAATGGGCAGTGTTTCTAGAAATTATACTAAATAGAGGTCACCATTGTCTCTTCTCAAATCCACTAAATGTCCCCCTGCCCAGGGTCAGTTTTACTCCTGTCTTTGAGCAATATCAAGAGAGTAAGTTAAGGTATTGAGGATAAAAATAGCTAGTTTTATACTGAAATTAAATTTTTAAAAATATCATTTTCAAGGTAAAATGAATAAATACATGCATACTAAACAAAAATACAACTGATTAAAAAGTTGGAGGAAAGTGTGAAGTACATGAAAACAATATAATACTTTATCCTACTAAATCCCATGGATGATGGCATGCAAAAAGTAAAATAAAGTAACATTAATTTCTTACTTTCTAAGAACATTGTTATGTTAAAGATATGACATATAAATTCAATTTGAGTCACAATTTTTAGTTATTATAAATAATGCTATTATAGATATAATTTTATTTTATCGTCTTGAAACTAACAGAGGCCAGCCAACATTAAATATGTATTTAGATATATTTTATATGTGTTATGTGTGACAAAATAGGTAGTTTATATGCCAAATTGTGCTGTGGTAAGTACTTTAAAATATAATGCCACTAGACACAGATTCTCTGGTGACCTCATACATCACTTTCATGACTGTGACTCATAAAGACAATGCAAATTTAATGAAAGCAATGAAAGATATGATAATATATGCAGCATTTTTGTTTATTTAATTTTATCCTTACCTCTGATACCACCTTTAACATATTTAAAGTATAATAAACACAGTTACAGCTTCTGGCTTTTATTGTCTGTCCACCTCTTATTTTATAGTTTCTATTGGTTTGATTCTTGTACATGAGAAAGAAAGGTAAGACTAGTCCAAGAGAAAGATTCAACTATAATAGAGTATTACTTTCTATATGATACTTCAGGTAAGAGTCATAAAATATATCATGCATCAATTAGTATTCATTTCACATTCCACATTATGCTCCTGTTATTTTAAGAGGAATAAATTCCAAAAATGATCATTGACAATTTAATAAACTGAAAAGACAAAAATATCACGAGTTACTAGAGAAGCAGTAATCCCAAGAAGCAGTTTCCACCCCCAGTACGGAATAGCAAAGGAAAGAGGTAGAATTATTAAAGCCTGAGTGGTGAAGGAGGGTCTGCGCCTATCCTGAGAGGAGCAGGAGCTCCATGAACAAGTTGACACTCTCTGAATTAGGAGGAGGGACACTGTGTAGCTGGAACTTGCTACTAGGAAGAAAGGGTATCAATTGACAGATATTCCTATTTACAAATCATTTGATAAAGACATAAATTTGGTATTGTTAGAACAACTGCAAACTGGAATTAATTATTGCTGTTATTCTTCACCCTGACTGCTATTGTCAGAATGAAAAAGTATTGCTGGATATGAGTGAGAGTAGCCAAAAGTAAACAGGAAACAAACAGGAGTGAAAGACTCCTTTCTCTTTATTCTTCTTCAAGTTTCCTCTAGCACCTGTGATTAATAGTCTGACAGAAATCCAGTTAGTAAAACAGAAGTGTGGTTATGTCGAGCTTCACCCCTAGAAAAAAAGTGTAGCAGGTAAGTAGGTAGCAAACTTGAAACAAAGGTAACTGAAAAAACCAACACACAAGGCATCTAAAATCCAGTGGCACACAGTGTAACAATATCTAATAGCAAGGAATCCTATGGATTCCTGTCAATTCTCTTTTTTATATGCAAATAGAAGGCATATTCAGAAATGTATGCATATGTACTCATAGGTTCTGCAGTGAACAAGGATGGGACTAATGAAGACTCATGATAAATACAGATGGAAGAAGACATACTATATAAAGACTGTACTATACTGTTAGTTGCGATGTAACATTATATTAGGAAGTAGTGAGAGTAGTAGATAATAAGATTATATTTCCTCCAATTGCAGAACAGTATTTCTTTCTGCCCTCTCTTCCAGATTTGCTACTTCCCAAATAATAGACAAGCCAAAAAATAGACAAGAATTTCAGCAGTTGTCTAGAGGAGAATGGAGAAGAAGGAGTAAACCCATGAATTTGTAGGTGGCCAGGAGGTCAAACACAGGCCAATTTGTAGCTGGTACGGAGGTCAAACACCTGGTGGGCTACAGGAAGGTGAAGGGAGCTTTAGAAAAAAAGTAATGAAATCGAAGATGTTGGGGCAACCGAAAATGTAAGGGAAAAAATGCTTAGAAAAGAAACGGAAAGAAAAAAAGGAGAAGTTACAGTTTGCTGAGGAATTCAGGAAAACCAGAAAGACTTATGGAGAGCCACATGTCTGTACAAGGTCCAGAAGCACTGCGCTACCTGCATAACTCGGGGTAGGAAAAGTTCACCTTCTCATTAAAGCACTAGTTAGCATGACTTAAGGAGAACATACCTTTCTAAGAGAGTGTCCTCTGACCGGCACAACTGGAAATTTGGATCTTTATCTAGGCCAAAGATTTTATTCTCCTGACCATTCTGCTCCTAGGGGATTTCTTGCTAGTTAGTAACAGTAACAGTTCTCCTCAGTCCGAGAAAAACAGAAAATATATCTTCTAAATCAGCTAATTTAGCTAAAGAAATTTCTGGGTTGAATACTAAAATCCATGTGGCTTATTTACTGTTGATACTAAAATACAGAGAAGGAACATTTACATTTTAGGCAAGATTTACTAAAAGTATAGAGACACACATGACTTGAAAATTTAGAGTTTCAAATAAAAAAATCAAAGTAAGGATAGAGCTCTAAGTTCATTTGTTAAATGCACAGAAAAGCAAGGGACTGAGGATGTCTCTCAGTTGGTAGAGTGCTTGTCCAGTGTACATAAAGCCCTGGGCGTGGTTGCCACCATAGCCTCAACCCAATGTGGTGCTCCACTCACCACTCACTTAATTCTAGCACTCCAGAGCTACGGGCAGGAGGACCAGAAGTTCAAGGTCATTCTCAGCCACATAATGATTTCAAGCCCAGACTGGGGTACATGAAACCTTGTTCCAACATGTACATGCATACATACATATATACATACATAAATTAATTAACTTGATTAAATAAATCAGAAAGATGTATGGCAATGCCTCTTGAGGACATTTTGTTACACAAAAATCTTTCTAAGGATATAAAGTTGTGCTTCACAGATAAGTCTCCAAAGAAATCTTTCTTTCTTTTTCTTTCTTTCTTTTCTTTTATTTCATTTTATTGTAGAGAGGGTCTGGACTTGAACTTGCTTTGTAGCTTGGGATGACCTCGAAAGGTCATCCTAAGGGTCATTTCATTCATTGACCTCCTAAGTTCTGGCATTATAGGTCTACACCACCACTCCTGGTTTTATAGTGCTAAGAATTGAACTCAAGGCCTTCTGCATGCCAGGTAAGCAATCTGCTGACTGGGCTATATATCCACCATGTATCACCATGTTTCTAAGACTCTTCTGGGCAAATTCTATTAGTACTATCACAAGGCAACAAGATGCAGAAGGGCTTATCTCAGTAAGTTTGTAGTTATGCCTGGCTACTGGTGTAAATTTTAGCAACAATCAATCACAAGAAAGTCAAAGTTATAAAGAAAACCTCACACTGTCATTAGATTGATCTAAAAAACAGAGATAGAAAAAAAAAGCTGTCTTTGGCTCCCACATTCCTATGAGAGAGTCAGAGTCTGAGGAAACTATCCAGTTACTTTTTAGGGGAAAAATGGTTATGTACAAACACATCAACTGTCTAAAGAGTTGAGCCAAAACTGAGCAACGATTCATGACTAAGCAGTAGTCAGCCCACTGCCAGGAGCTGGCAATATGATTCCAGCCAGATTTCTGAGTTTCTCCAGACCAGCAACTACTACACACACCTCACTGTCCACTTTTTGCTTATATTTATTTATGTCTACCACTTAGGTGAATGATGAGTAAGGAGAAGAGAAGATATTTCTTCTTAAGTTCTTATTCCTAAGATTGAAAACTGCATTGAAAGGATTTCATTTGAAGACAGGTACCTGGGAGGCTGTATATGAAATGAACCTGAGTTAGAAGGAAAAGCTTGAATCGTGAACATGAGCCAGAGTATAAGCATGCAGTACAAGGGGTACTGTTTGACCTCCAAGGTCCTCTCTTCCCCTCCCCTCCCCTCCCCTCCCCTCCCCTCCCCTCCCCCCCTCCCCTCCTCTCCTCTCCTTTTGTCTCTCTAGGAACCCTGTCTTAAGACTATGAAAAACTTTGAACACACAGAGGAGTTCTTTCTGACAGGTTCGGGTAAATTCCTGAAAGCTAACATTCACCTCCAAACAGACATACGAGTGAACAAGCTTTCAAATGATCTCTGCTCCCAACCTTTGAACCATCTCCACCAAAGCTGGAAGAATCACAGGTGAGCTGTTCAAACTGCTGATTGCCCCAGTTTCAGAGCAAAATCCAAGTCATCCTAATTATAGCAGTTAGACTTTGGATAGTTCCACAGTCATATTGGAATGATTTGTTTCTCAGAGAAAGTGTTGTATTAACATGTAGTAGGTATTTGCCGAGATAGCTAATGGAGGAGTGAGAAAGGATTATAATTCAAGGGACAATGTGCAATCAAAGCCTTAGGGGATGATTAACCATAAAAGCCAGGGCATTTCATCCCTCAGAAAAGAGGGAGAGGGTATTGACAATATAAAGATAGTTGCAGAATAGAGAAATATTCTCATTGGCTTTTGGAATGATGCTTATGAAACACTGAAAAGCTTTAACTTCTGAGAAACTATTTCATATCTCTGTTATTCACTCTATTCAGGTGATAAATATTACTTACCTTTTCAATTTTACAGTGTTCCTGGTCTGTTGCATATTTTAATTCAAAAATGTAATGTTTTTTTTTAAAGGCTAAATAAGATAAGCATAGTTTGCTTTAAAAGGCAAAAATCTAAGCAGTCCACCCCAAATTAATCATCATGCCCCCCTTTCTCATATTTCTTTCCTTAATGGTTCAGAGATGAGCAGTCACATCACCATTATGTATGAATGCTACTAAGCATAAATAAGTGGGACAGGTTGCCCTGCAAACAAATTTCATTAAAATACCTGGATTAACACATTTTAAAGGTCTCTTTAATGAATCTTTGTCCTTGTGAAACAACATAAGCAAGGATAGGGCAGACTAAGTTATAGAATTTTATCTTTCCACCTCTAGCTTCAAATAATTAAGGCATTATAAATAAGCTCTAGTTTCTTCATTCCACTCAAAAATAATGAATGAGCCATCCTCATGAATCACAAAACTATCGCATCAACCCATCAGTATCCCAAGATCGTGAAAGCAAGACTTTAAACCAGCATTGCATTTTGGAATAAATCACGGACTCGGTAACTATTTCAGAATTGTAAATGTTATGATTTTTAGAGTTATAGCATAATTCATATATCAAACCATGACATCTATGAACCCTATCCTAGAATCACTAGAGCTATTCTAAGAAAAAACTTTGTGATCTTGGATTTTTCAAAAATTAGTACAAATGAGAAAAGTGAACAAACAGAAACATTTGGAAATTTTACAGGATGGATTATTTTCCTAATGAAAATCTTATTATTAAACAAAAGAAGTAGGAAGACTAAATGCCTTAAATCTAGAAATTGCACTCCAACAAGAATAGGATTAGTGTTAGTGTTGAAGCAAAGAATTGCTTTTAGTTTTTATTGGGAAAAAAAGATAACAAAAGATAAAAGAGGCAATTTGGATTTGGTTTTCCCAGCTTGACAGAGCTTTTATCTTGTTAAGGATGGATCCATGTGGTTATAGACATGTAAATGGAATAATAAATATTGAAATTATTTATCACCTCATAAAAGCCTTTATGTAGCATGAGTGAGTTCTTTTAAAATATTTTTTTAAATCAGCAAATAATGTGAGACTCCGTCTTGCCATCTTTGAACAGTATGTCTCTGCAGTATTCCTTGCCTCCCACTCCCTGCTGTCTCAGTTCCCCCCTTTGAGTCCCTTCCAGATAGTCGGCCTTGAACCTGTCGCTTCTGTCCTTTTCAGCACATTCATTGTTCTTTTTAATATTTTATTGAGATTTTTTGGAACTTCATATAAATCCCCCCTATGTCACCAGTCCCTCCTCCCCCAGATTTGTCATTGATGTTAAGTCCTATCCAGTAAAGCATTATTTATTATTTTATTGAGTTTTATACATTTCATGCAACAGTTCTTAATCAAATTTAGACCCCCCTCCCCATCCATTCCCCTAGTCCCTCACCGGACCTCATGCATTCCACTGTTCACTGTTCTTTATCGGCTAATATTACACTCTCTTGTTGTCTTTTCTAGATTTTTAGACTTACTTATATAGCTGTTTATGTGTACACATATATACATTAGAAACTATGATCTGCATATAAGAGAGAACATGCGATTTTTATTTTTCTGAGTTTGGATCACCTTACTGTTATAACTTCCAAGGTCAACCATTTTCCTGAAAATGTGTGATTTTCATTTATTTCAAAATAAATTTCCTTTGTGCATATATGCCACATTTTCACCATCCCTTCATCTGTTGATGGACATAAAGATAAAAGTCTCTTTGATAAAACTAATAGTATTGCCGTGATTTTCTGTAATAATACTATGATGAACAGATCTGTGTTCAAAGCATTACAATAGGATGCTGTAACTAATTTCTAAACTGTAGAAGAATTAAGGAGGACACAATGTCATTCTCTAATTTGAATTTGATGCTACTGCAGAACTGATTAAACTATTTTTATTTCTTCAGGCCATGGTGTCACAGGAAAATTCTGATTATGGAACTTCATAAAACCATTGTTTTGCTTCTTGAGAGCTCAAATATTCAGCAGTCATTCTAGATGCCAAATTTACCTATCATTAACTGAGACAAGTGAACTACTCTGGTTACAGTACACAGTAGGTGGTTTCTCATCTGGTTTGAAACCTCAGGTATATTAATTGGGAAGTTTCCAAATTGTGGAATCAGAATTTTGGATACACATTGCTCTTTGCCATACAAATCATTTCTTTTAAAAGCTTAAATTTGGTTCCATTAATTTCACATTTGATTTCTCATTTACAGAACTTCAGGGTTTGTGACTGTTGCAGCAGCTAAAAACCACCCACATCTCACAAAATGCTGAGATCCTAACAACTCTTTGTGAGGTTGTCTCCTTCCTGATAGGGGCAAAAATGATTCCCTGTAGAACAAAAAGTTTTAAAAATCCAATGAAATTAATAGAAAAATTTAGTGAAATATCTCAGAATAGCTATATAGTGAATTTTTCACACACACAAAATGAAATGGAGGTGGATGTTATTGATGTGTTCATAAAAATATGTTTTGCTTTTCTTTTAAAAGGATGTAGCAGTGACAATTCAAACACAAAATAGAAATCCAGGACTAAATTTAACATTTAATGTAATTTATAACAGATCCTATTTAAAGGAGCATTCTATAACTTTACCTATTTCAACCTTTTCTTTCAATTTCTAGCACTTCAGAACTAGTTCTGCTGACAGTCCAATTTGTATTACTGCCTTTGTGTTACCAGTCTTTGTCTCTAAAAAAGTAAAAGTAAGAATATCAGCTCTGCCACAAGAGCCAGTGTATGCATATAAGCCCCCCCATACACACATACACATGAGACACATTCAACCATAAAGCCCAGGATTCACACATTATTTGTAATCTACTGTCTTATTATTAACTGTTAATTTTCATATCATAAAATACAAATATGCTACAACATATCTTCTGAATTGTAAGGAAATATTTTCTACAGGGTTGACAGATTCTAGCCTAATTGTTAACATAATGTGAAAAGAAGAAAATTTCTTACATGAATTTATTGCTAATTGGATGACTCAAAAACTAAGTCATTTGTGGATAAATTTCAAATCTGACCATGCACACAATAACATAACATAGCTAAACAATGAAAAGATCAATTCCATAGGGGAAAACAAAGTAAGAAAAGAAATCAAACAAATGTGCATCCTTCCAGAATCTAGGCATATAGTATTTCTCTTATTTGTTTATGAGTTTGTTAGCCAATTTGTCAGAGTTTAAAAAAGAAAGCAAAACTCTCTAAGACTAGGAATTTTTAACCTACAGTATTGTTAGAGCCATAAAAATCCTCAATAGTCTGTGGCAGAAAATTCAGTTGCCATTTATTCCTGGAATATTATTTACATTTTATCTTATCACTCACTACTGCTTAGAAGGAGGCGGGGGGACCTTGGAGATTTTTCCAATTAGGCACTTTTACATTGTGTTACTTTGATTGCCAAAGCTGAACTGAGTGAGGAATTATAAAACCCAGTAACAATACAATCTTGGACTTCTTTCTGGCAACATTTGTTTCCCTTACGTTACCTGGCTCAGCAAGAGTTTGGAATTTTTCAAGATAACCTCAGTTTAGCAACATTCATAATCAATCCTCTCTAGGATTTTAACAGTTGGAGCAGAGGACATAAAATAAGCACATCCAATAATTTTCATATAAAGTCAGAATTCTAGAAAAATGTTAATTGAATAATACCCAGAATTATAGTTGTGGAAACGGGAATAAGCGCATGGTCGGAGAAATCAAGGCACAGACATAACTCAGAGATAAAGTGGGTTTGGTTCCAGAAGAACTCTGCAATAAAAGAATATCTTGGTAAAATGAGTTCCAATAAGTATTTTTTTTTATTTCACATAACATAAAAGTTCTAATTTCACTATAACATATCGACATAGGAGTGTGGCCCATATTAGCAATGACTATACTTAATTAAAGTGTATGTAATTTGGGGCTGGGTAGGTGGCTCAACCAACAAAGTACTTGCCCTGATTTATGAGGACCTGAGTCTGGATTCCCAGTTCTCGCGTGAAAACAAAGCCACAGCCACAACTCCGCACATGTAGCACAAGCCTGTCATCCCAGAGCTGATGTGGGTGACAAGCTGACCAGCCAGTCTAGCCAAATCAGAGATCTCCAAGTTCAGTGAGAAGCACTGTTTCAACTAAAGTGGACACCCAGCACTGATGTTTAGCTTCCGTAGTCACGTGTGTATCTATACTCTTTCACACACACATACATATACACATACACACATAAAATGCACATGCCTTACCTTAAAATGCTTTGTTGCCAAAAAATGCTAATGATCACTGAATTCAGAGTGATATAGGTTGTTTGTTTGTTTGTTGTTTTCTCTATTTGAGACAGAGTCTCCTGATAGCCCCAGCTGGCATGGAATTCACCAGACTAGGCTGCCCTTGATCTCACAAAGATTCACCATCTTTGCCTCCCCACTGCTGGGACTAGTGGCGTCTCACCATGACTATCTGAGACAAAATCTTTTTGTTGGTGGATGATCTGGCCTTGAATGTATTTATTACTGATCGGTTAGGATGGTGGCTGCTAATAACTGAATGGTTGTGGCAGTTTCTTAAGACAATAATAAAAGTCACTGTAAAGTCTGATTCTTCCTTTCATAAAAGATGCCTCTGCAGAAGGCCATGGGGCATTTGATAGCATTTTACACAAGAAAGACTCTTTCAAATTCGAATCAATCTTCTCAAACCCTGTCACTGCTTTGTCATCTGAGTTCACGCAATGTTGTTTATGACTCTTTTATTACAAGTTTAACAATATCTGAAGCATCTTCACACACAGGAGATCTTACCTCAGGAAAACTATTTTTCAATAATTTTCAATCATCAATTGTGTAAATAACTTATTATTTAAAGTTGTATGTTGAAGATTCAGAAGGTTCCATTTCCAATTTGAAGGTTCATTTCTAATTCCAAGTTTCTTATCATTTCAATCATATTTGTAGTTCACTTACTCTTTATAAATCTTGAACTATCAAAATCACTTATGAAGGTTGGAATCAGTTTTTTCCACATTCTTGTTAAGGCTGTTATTTTGATGGTCTTCCATATACCATGTGTGAGCGTGTGCTAATGTGTGTATCTGCATGCATGCGTGTGTGTGTTTGAAATGGAGTCTTGCTATATGGCTCAGGCTCCATTTGAACTATTGATTCATCCTGCCTCATTCTCCTGAGTACTGGGATTACAGGCTTGTAGTATCATGTCTGACATGAACATTCGTAATAATATCCATAACTGTGATTTTTTTCCAGATGATTTCTGTACAAAATGAATTAAGAAAAAAAAAGACTTGAAGTCAAAATAATTCCTTGATTCATGCATTGCAAAATTGATATCAGTCTAGGAGGTGTGAAAAATGTTGTATATTTCTATCATAACTCTAGGCAATCAGATGTATTGTCAGTGACCTGTGTGATACTGCAACATTTTTTTCTTCATAAACAGTGGGTCCCAATAACAGGTGTATAATGTTCATTAACAATATTGTAATTAGATGTGTTGTCATTCAGGCTTTAAACAAAGGAAAAATGGATGTTAAGAAATTCTTAAGGATCCTGGAAATTTTAGGATGGTCATCAGTTTTATTATAATTTAATGCAAGTCTGTCCAGCCTTTGAAACATTGAATCCAAGCACTGACTTCACCTTTCACTGAAAGTCTCTGACTTAATAAAGCCACCTTTAGGAACCTCTGCCCAGATCCTCTACGTAACTCATTGCAGCTTCTACCTCATTGTTCCTTGCCCTACACTTAGACATCACAGAGATGGCTTCTTTCCTTAAACCTCACGAGCCAACCTCTGCTAGAGTCACACTGTACTTCTGCAACCTTCTCACCTCTCTCAGTCTTCACTGAATTGAAGAGTTTGGGTCTTGGTCTGTATAAAACCTTAGTTTGAGGGATGTCAGTGTTGATGTGATCTCCTAAAACCTTTGTATGAAATAAGGAGGCTCTCTTCTCTTACCTTCCCTCTGTGTACTGCAGTAGCACTTTTAATTTCCTTGAAAAACTCTTTCATTCACAACTTAGCTAACTGATGCAAGAGGCCTAGCCTGTGGCCTGCCTCAGTTTTCCATATCCCTCCTCACTAAGCTTTATCATTTATGGCCTTTTGCTTCTTCGTATTTTCAATAAATACATGTTTAGTATAATGTTTCTCAAATATTACATGGAACCTACTAAAAAATTAAGTCAGATGTTGATCAAACATTCAAATGTAATCAACGGTTCCCTATTTTCTTTTGTAATACATTTTCACAAATTTCATGCAATATATTTTGATCATATTTAGACTCTCTTCTCTATCTGCACCCCTCATCATGCTCCATGCCCAGTTTCATGTGTGTGTGTGGGGGGGGGGAGATTTTAAGGTTTACTGAGTCAAATTTGTGCCCTCAAAATGCCCTTTGATGTAGTTCTATCCACTGGATCCTGTTTAACCCAGCGTCATATCCTTAAAGAACACTGACTCTGCCTCGACCAACAGCTGTTACCAAAAAGTTCCTCAGCTAGAGTTAGGGCTTCTGACCCTCTTCCCTAGTTCTGTTGATTAAAGACATTTCCTTTCTCTTGAACACTTAGAGGCAACCGTAGTGATCTTTCAACATCATTGTGCTGTAGTATAAGAAGGCCTGAGAAAACAGAGGGAATAAGCTGCTGGCCTGTGTGGCAGACAGACATTTATTAAATTTGTCTTTTTTTTAATGAGCATATCCATGTGTAAAACCACAGTGTCTGTTATACACAGGGAAACATAATCTAGGGGCATGAAAATAAAGGTGGATGTGGCGATCTCTGCTTTAGTGTAAGCCTTTAATATGTCAAAAACATATTTTTCTTTCTTTAGTCAATACAATTTTCTACGTATTGCTGTTGTTTTCTTTCAGGTTGACAGGTTCCCTTCTCCACGAGGCCTCACACTCCACCCTCCTGTGCTAACACTCTCTGAAGTTACATGTCAATGTGGACCAACATATTCTGAGCTTGTTGCTTTGCTACTATAATAGTTGCTTCATTTGTTAAACAAATGTGCGTCCGTACAGCACAAGCCATAGGAAAACAGGAGCTTGTGCATAATTCTTCCACCCCAGGATAATTAGAGTTTTCCTTAATTATTTTTAAGACAAAATTAAAATTAGAAATTATTTTCTAATCCTCAGTAACAAGCTTAATCAATGACACAGTTGTCTTACAAAGTGGGCCTCAGAAATTCATGTTGCATGGGCAGAGGACAAAAATGTTCTAAGCCACAATTTTACATAAGAGAGGGATGTATACATTTATTTATTGTCTTATACACTAAAGCCAGAATCTGGGACTGAAAATGGGGAAATTTCACAGCAGTAAATCTTTCAAAGCTTATCCTTTTATCTAAAGAAAGCATTTTCCCCTCTCATCAGACACTAGTAACATAAAGATACTTTAGTTTCTATTTGTTTTATGGTTTTAAAATTCTGAAAAAAAGAAATTATAAAAGGGCAAGTTAACTTATGAAAATCCTCCAAGTCCTTTGAAGAAAAGATATTTTTATTAGATATATGTTCAAGGCATTCTTTCTGTCTTTTCAGTTTTCTCTCTCATAAAAGATACTCTCTTTCAAATGAACTTCAGCTATCAAATGTGTTTTCACTTACATTGGCTTCATCTATTTGAATATGCTAGGGCCCATCTGAATTAAACTCTTTGGTAAAACTTTATCTCTTCAAAAAAATAATAAAAACAAGCAATTATATCAAGCCAAACATGTAATATACTATAATACACGAATTTATCTCATTATTGATTCATAATATTCCATAATTGAACCATTCCCCTTCAACATAGACAAGCACACTGGATATGATCACAGTCTTCAAAAGTATGCCTTTGAATACTTTAGCCAGTCTTGACTGCTGGAAATTAATTGGTCCACTCTTCTGCCAATGTTTGAAATAAATCTTTATTTCAGATATTGAAAAGACCACAATACTCTTTGTCCTTAACACATGATTCCTTAGATAGTACCCCAGTGGCCCCAGAGTCTGTACACGTCTTTAAGCCTAATTTTTTTCTCAGACTATGACCTAGGTCTTAGAGAAGATAAGAAACATTATCTGATGTGCAGATTGCCCAACTGCTCCCTGGGCAATCAAAACATTGAGAAGCATATGGTAAGAATATTGGGTGAAGGCACATTGTCCCACTTTGGAATTTTTTTAAAAATCGGTGCGGCAGTTAGTATGAACTAACTCAGACTCTTTCTTCCAAGTTAAAAGACTATAACATTTCAGGAAGATGTATGGCAGATCACATGTTCTAAATGTTTTCTATCTTCCTCATCATGATTCTACAAAGAAGGAAAATTCTTCTTAGTAGCTACCCTTGCAGATCATTTAAAGAAAAACATAGCCATGAACTTTTTGCTTGTCTTAGCCCCAGTCTGATGGAGACAATAGGAACAAAGGCATTGAGCTTCTGGCTGATGCTGAAGTTAAATACACATGACAGATGGAATAGCTCTGATGGATGACTCTGGGCCCACCGTGATGACATAAGACTGAGATGTTCGCATGGTTTAGTTATCAGTGAAAATGGGGGTTACCTGACTCGACATTTGAACAATGTAGAACCTGAAGTTAAGCTCAGCACTGACCCCTGAAGACAAGATGCTACAGGGGTTAACAGTAGAATCTGTCTGTCCACAGTGATGATACACTACTAACCGACTGTTGGAAATACAAAATGTGCTAAGCACCCTTGAAAGGTATAAAATTTTTGGTTTCTCCTGTCCTTTGGAAATACCTGCAAACACAGAAATTCCTATGGCTTTCTACTATTGTTCTGAGGTTCTGTAGTGCAAAACCCTTTAAAATGTCTTCATTTTCTTCATTTATAGTTTTATAATTTAAATATCATTTATCTCATAGACATTATTTTTTGTTTGTTATTAGGGTAGCGATTTTGTATCCTAGATTCACTGGATATATTTAAATGTATTTATTTACATTCAACCTATTTTTAAAATGTGAACTGGAGAATTTTTTCAGAAAACATCAAGTATACTAATCTAGTGGAAAAAAAATAAGTATCAAATCAAGAAGAAGATATGTATTTCAAAAATCATGTTCAAAGTGTTGCAACTAAAACAGCTAACTCAAGTAAAAAGGAAAACATCATGGATATGTATTTTCTTTCTTGAAGAAAATACAACATTTCTTTGAATACACTAGCTTCTCCACAATTCTGAGCAAATTTTCCAACTATTTTAAACCCTCAAGATAAGAAAGTTGTATAAAATATTGCACAATGGTCACAGTATATGTTTTCATAGAGACTTCAACCTTATATGTATTGCATGGCTGTTTCTTTTTGTTGGCCTTATTAGGAAGCAGAAACAAAATGATAAGCGAGAGTCCTGTGAATGGAGAAAAATGATGTTGTTATGTAGCATTAAGTTTACCTAAGTTTAAAAACAGCTCTAAGTTCAGTGTAAGCAATAAAATAAACCAAAGGCCTACTAAAAGAACATTCTTTTTAAGTAAAAGAACACTATTACAAATTTAAGCAATTTTAACTTATAAATCATTTTAGTACAGTCAATATGTTAAGATAATTATTGAACTAATACTAAACAATTAAGTGATATAATGCAGTAAATTTAAAAATAACATATCAGAAAGTATTATTACACAGAATTCCTATTGACCTAGAGAAGAGAATTTGTGTGCTTTCAAAACTCTGCTTAAGGACCAAGTGCAGAACTGAAGAAGTTCGACACTCTGAATTGACTAGTTTCCACAGGGTTGTGCCAGGGAATTTCAATGAGTCAGAAAGTTATTCCTGATGGAATTCCATTTCCAAAATATGTTCAGAGATAACCTTAGTGAAAAGCTGTGAGGATGTTCCAAAGTATTCTTCATTTTATACTCTACAATAAAAAAGGCAGAGAAACAAATGCAGGAAGTTGAGCAAAGCATTTTAAATGTTCTTAAATAACTGTGAATTCTAGCATTACCCTGCAGATCAAAAAAATTTGGAACAGTTTGAAATCTTACATGTTTCTATTTTAGATAGATCTTATTTCCTGAATCATATGTATTATGAAAAAAATGTGGTTAGAAATTCTCTCACATAGCATCATACTTAAAATATTATGTATTTTTATAGGAAAAGTATACTGTGAATATTATGGAAAAATTGTGACTTTTAAAAATAATGTTATAACAAATAATTTTTCTTTTATCCATATAATAATATACTTTACCCCTTTGGGATGATGTTTTGCTGTAAGAGAAAAAGTAGAGAGAAAAACAAATTGTCAAAATCCAAAACTGATTGATAATACAAAAATCTTAAAGAAGAAAGTAAAAAGTAAGCCAATTAAATCAGTCTACAATAATATATCTTTAGTATAAGAATATTCTAGATTTTGGATATTATTTTTAAAAACAAGTGAATATTGTAAAAATCTCAAATCATTGAGTAATGTTTATCAAGTTGGAGTTCTGAATTACAAAAGAAATTGTTTTGTGCACAAATGTGACAAAATTAAGCAGTTTGTTTTACTGAGCTGCTAATTTTTGCCTTTCATATGGTAGTATATGTCATAACTGTGCTTAGAAAAGGTTATATTATACAGACTTTCCTATATATATTTGGTTAAAGAATTAAATTTCTTTCTATTGCCACACAGAGAGTAGAGCTCAGGGAGTGATGCATGCTAAGCAGGCACCTACCATCATTTGTATCCTCAGTCCCAAGTACCACTTCCTTCTTTGAATACATGTGACTTTTCAATTGACAGTACAGCAGGTACTATCTTAAGGAATCAGGCAAAGAAATCCAAACTCCCAATGACAAATCGTATTATTATTATTACATTATCTACTTTAGACCCAAGAGGTCATAAAACTCCTAAAGAGTATAATTTTCTTTTAAAGAAATATTTATAGAGGTCAAGATCTTCATCTGAATAGTCCTTAGTATTTAGCTCAAAAACAATCCAAATTAAAGTAAAGGAGACTGCTAGACTATATTTTTCTGGGAAGTAAGAAATATACTCAAGAAATCATTGTAAGTTTTACTAAATAGTTAACTTTCTGATAAGTGCTCACTCATTGAAAGAAATATACTCCATAGGTTTATTTTCCATTTCTACATAGAATAGTAATAAAGTACCCAAAGCAATGAAATTACATCAAGCTTGGTTCTACAACATGATTTTATAATTTCAATTTAGTTCTAGAAAGGTTCAAGAGAGCTCAGTATCTAAGGTCCTATGGCTTTATATTTCAAGTGGTCTTTCCTAGGGCTGAAGAGATGGCTCAGCACTTAACAGCACTGAATGCTTTTTCAGGGGACACGGGATTGATTCCCAGCACCCACAAAGTAGCTAACAACTATTAATCACTCCAGTTCCAGGGGATCCAACACTCTCTTCTGATCTCTCTGAGGGCATTACAGGACATGGGTGCATTTCCATACATGTAGGCATTACACTCATACACAAAACAGAAAAACAAAAATAAACAAATAGTCTCTTCTATATCAATTGTGTTATAATGAATACATTAATTTTATTTATGCAAATTGTTACTGTGACTGGTAAAACAAGTGAATAACTTCTCCATGCCATGTAGTCTCTAAACTTAAGCTAGGTTTTTCATCTGGGGTCAATATTGGTAGGCGAGGTCTTTGTGTTTCAGTTATTGAAAGATGATATGAGAGCAAAATTATGGAATGGATGGATGAAAAACTGAACTGCAGACAGACAGTTGATAGAAGCAGAATATGACTCTGGATCTGATGGGGAATTTACCCTCATGTCTGTTTGTCCTTTGGTTCCTGAGGCCCAGGAAAATGCTTTTCTCAGTTTGACCTGAGGATGTCAGGCACAAGACCTCATCTCCTTCTTTTCCAGGCAAGCTAGTCTTTGACACTCATTTCAGTCTAGGTCCAGAGATGGGCTTTGGCTTTGTAGGCACATAAAGTACAATAGGTAAATTTTCTTCACTCTTGGTAATTACCTTCAGCTTGTTTATTGTAATATAAGGAATATGCCACAAAAATTTGTAGTAAAAACAAGAAAAATAAAAACAAATGAATTTACTTTATGATTCCTCTTTAAAAATAATGACCAATAAAATGCAGGTAGAAGTAGCTTTAGTAGTAGCTATAAGAAGAAACACTTTGAAATAATGAGGTCCTTTATTCCCTTAGACAAATATATTATTCAGATACTAAGTATATCTCACTGCAATGTTTTCAGTTAAAATAACTGACTACTAAATAAAATAAAAGAATGAATCATTGGTTCCTTGCTTCTTAAGCTTTCATGTTGTATTCAAAACAACGATTCTAATACATATTTGGTATAAACATTCTTTTAAATAATTTTAAAGATTAGGAAAGAAAAGCCTTTTTCTTATTCAGTTTTTCATTGCAGGATAACTAAAACCATGTAACATTTCCGTGCACTCTAGTCCAGAATAATAATATAAGATTCTGAAAAATTTCAGATTTAATTGTGTTTCTTATTTAAGTATACAGCAGCAATTATGCTGATAGGTGTCTTACTATTTTCTTACTAAATTGTTTCAACTCCAACTGGGTGAAATGCATCACTTATTTCATAAAAAAACAAGATCCACTTTGTATACAGGTATTTCATGTAAACATGTAAACTGAAAAATACTAATATATATGAAATGAAGTTGTACACATGATAATTTATTCAGAATTCGATGGTTAGTAGACATTATTTAAATCTAAATAATGCATATGTTAAAATACAAGGAAAATAATTTGAAGTTACGTATTCTAAAGAATTTTTCCAGAAGATCCCAATCCCATAAATTGATGAACAGAAAGTTATACCAAAAAAAAAAAAAAGTACAAGTTACTCACTGCTCTGTTGTAAGAGAAATTTCCAGTTAGAATATATGTCATGGATTTTCTGTCTTAAACATACCCTATATATCAATACTGACATTCTTGCTTCTGTGTGGAATGTCCCCTCTCTGCCCCAATCAGATTACTGAATCTCTTTCATTCTCCTTTCAAAAGCTCTTTTCCATGGAGCTTTTCCCTCCTTATAAGTCAGAATTAATTACTTCTTCCTATGGACCCACAAAGCACTTTGAACCTCTAAATGGCAATTACTTTATTCTTCCTTGCACTATTTACATGTTCAAATATGTCTGCCTCATAA
Source organism: Eospalax fontanierii (assembly GCA_035773235.1). NCBI lineage: Eukaryota > Metazoa > Chordata > Mammalia > Rodentia > Spalacidae > Eospalax > Eospalax fontanierii. Next base: position 104,553,619 of record CM069524.1, read on the forward strand.
GACTTGAGGTTCCATAAAGACACATCTTAATCAACCCCTTCCCCTACCTCATTGGATTTCTCCAAACATGTGTACTTACTTACAATTTGGGAAATGGTTACCAGCTACAAAAAAGATGCCCACTGACTTTGGATTAAACAAAAACACCCTGAAATTATTGTCTTAGCATCCCTCCCCATCAAATTCTGTCTATAATGCTGCCATTCCAAGTACATAATTTTCTACCTTAGACAAGAGAAGTCAGCAATGTTAAAACTGTCTATGTGTGGTATTTTCCAATATTCCATGGACTCTTAAATGCACTCTTTAATATATCATACCTGTACAATGTCTAAAAATGTCACTTGGATAACTATCTTTTCCCTGTGCTTTACTAAGATTAACCTTTTGAGTCATATAAATCAAAAATTCAAGGAGAGAAAAAGCTGAAATGACTGTCACCATCTTCTTTTTGTAAAACTTTTAACTTCAGTACAGTGTCATTAGTGATGTTTCAGACCTTTGACTATATTTCTAAGGTGCTTTTATTCGTGGAGTTAAAAGCAAGCAGTATGTATTTTCAGACATCCTTTAATTTTTTAACATGCATTTTGCAGTTACAAAATACGGACACAAGTTTTAAAAATGTGTTCAAGATTATATAGACTCAACAGCAAATATGAAATTGAACCACTGTCGTAAACACTGGATCATGTTACAACACCAATGATGATAGGAGGATCTTTATTTAACACACAGAATTGGTTGGCAGAAACAGACGGATTCTTGGTGATCCAGTAAGACATACAGACTCCATGAACAAGATGGATGGTCCCTGAGGAATAACCTTTCTCAAACACACACACATACACACACGCGCACACACACACACACACACACACACACACACACAAACTTCAAATGATAACGGGAATTAAGAATGGAAGATTATTTTAGTCCCTAATCATAGACTAGGTATCTAGAAATAGACTAGAAAAAAGGAATATATCACCATTATTATTTAGAAGATTTTTTTGGGGGTGGAGAGATGTTGCAGTGTCTAAGAGCACTTATTGTTCTTAAAGGAGACACGGGTTTGATTCCCAGCATCCACATAACAAGTACTAAACATACTAAACCTCTGTTGCTTCAGTTCCAGGGGATATGAATCCCTCTTCTGACCTCACATAGGCAGTGCATGCACATGGTTTACTTACGTACAGGAAGGTGAAACACTCATACACAAAAAAATGAAAATAAATAATTTTTAAAAATTAAAGATATTTGTTTAAATGTCTACAGTTTGTAAGATCTGAAAATAAGCACCAGAGATAAGGTAAAAGAAGGGTCAGATAGAAGGCTTTTCTCACAAGAACCTACAATTAATGGAATTATAAATCGCTTGTTATAAATCCAAACAACATAAAGACCTGATGAAAAGTTTAATATCTACAACTCAGTTTTCTTATTAGTGATCAACATAAAGATGTAAAACTCTGTAAACTTAAATAAAATAGTAACAATAAGTAGATTATGACCTTAGGACATTTGTGAAGAAAAGTCTATCAATATTAAAAATGTTAAGGCTGAAGACATGACTCAATGTTAAGAGCACTTATTTCTCTTCTTGAGGACCAGAGTGGTTCAGTTACCAGCACCCACATAGAGGCTAACAACTTTCCTTAACTCCAGTTCCAAGGGATCCAATGCCCTCTTTTGGCCTCCATGAGCTTTGAACACATGAGTGCATTTACATGCACACAAAACACTCAAACACATAAAAATAAATAATCAAAAGAGCCGGGTAAGTTGTCTTCTTATTAAGACATCAGAAAAAAATAAATTAGAACTTCAAAAGTGGGCCTGGAGAGATGGCTCATCAGGTTAAAAAAAATGTGCTTTCCGTTTTGCCAGAGGACCTGAGTTTGGTTTCCAGCATCCACATCTGGCAGCTCACAACTTACTTCCTGTAACTCCGGCTCCAGAGTACCTGATATTATTTTCTGACTTGATTGATACCCGTATACATTTAGCAAACATTCAGACACATCCATAAAAATTAAAATTAAAATAAATCTCAATTTTTTAAGTGCTCAAAAGTTGACTGTGTGGATTTGAATCCTTTGTAATTTGATGATTTAAATAAAACTTGAGAAGAAAGAAAGAAAGAATACCACATCAGATAAAAATATTCTACGCCCTGACAAGTCTTTGCATTTTGGAAACCTAATTAATATAGAATAATCAGTGATAGCCTTGGCAATGTGTTATTCAGCCATACAATAAATTTATTTCCTAATTTACACACTGATATTCAAAGATTATATAATTTTTCTAAAATCAAGTTAAATTTTTAGTTAACTTGAAAAACCCAGTAAACTGGATAACTAAGTGTTTTGAAGGAATAGTTTTATTTAAAATACTTAAATGTTTTTGGTACATGTATGTGATTTAGAACTAGTTAAGACTTTCTGAGTTAAATGGTTGAACTCAAAATTATTTGCATAATTTTATATTTTTTACTATATATTATGCTCACTTAAAAAGTTTCTTAAAAGCCTTTGTCTCCATACACACTGGGAAATTATTTGACAATATAGGAGTTTCTTTGGGGAAGTTACTGGTTTTTCCAAGAAACAAAAACATCAGGATATTTAGCAAAATTATATAATACATAATAAAAATTGCTCTGTGCTGTTCCTATGATATTGAAGTCCCAGTGACCATCTCCTATTCTCTCCCATGTCTGAGAAATAATGAACACTTAATCGTTGAGTTTATTTTTATTACTGAACACAAGTCAAAGTCTCAGCCTGGGGTCCAAGTTCTCAAAGATGGGCAGATTTAATATATTTGTCACCACCTTGATATTGCTTAACTTCAGAATAAAGTGAAGGCTGGTAAGGCTGTGGATTGAGGACAAACCCCGAGTTGTTAATGTTGATATGCTTTTCAAGAACCCCAAGTGTTTATTTTTTGTTCTGAACAGCAATACAGCTTGCTGGGCTCATATTAATTAAATTTAACAATTCCCTCCTTTTCTCCAATTCACCAGTTATTATTTTAGTCAATGATTTGATGTGTCATTACTCAGATTATTTTTAAGGAAATGAATAGAGTGTGACTAAATTCCTGTGTGTTTTTTTTCCTTGCTGAATAGAATAAGACAAATATCTAGACTTTTTTAAGTAAAAGAGTCTACTTTCTTCAAGCAAAAGAAAAAAATTTAAAATTGAAAGCTCCCATAAACGAATGATTTCAGAGATCAAATAAATGAGGATCAATTTAGTACCTATGAGGTGATATGTCCAGAGTTTGCATTTAAAAATGAATTTGCAATGGTCTTTTGTCTCTATTTCCTAATTCATTTTTAGGGCTTTAAAGATCTGTTGTAACAGGACTCTTGTTACATTTAATAAGTGCCATGTTGATTGGCGTTCTCTAAGTAGGCTTTTCAGTTTGCCTGTGGGGAAATTTAATATAAAAACATTCAACATTCTTTTATTAGTGTTTTTTACTATTCCCAGTCCCATCAGACCTTTGGTGCAAGCAGTGTATTATTGAAAAGCTTATCTGTAAGAAGTGAGCCAAGGGGAAATTCAGCCTTTATTAATATTGACATCATGTTCCCACACAATGGCTGTCTGAAGAAACTTTTCAATTGGATTTCAACTGCTTTGATGCAGTATAAATGGAAGCAACAACTGAATGCATGGTTTAGCACAGAATAGTGAATGATGCTGTATCCTACACACACAACCATAAAGTTGGCGTTTAGTGATATTTCAGAGCCGCATTTGTTATCCTTAATGAGCAAAATGTTATGTTAATTTGCTATGCCCTTGAATATATATGTATGTTCGGATTATCTCTCATGTTCCTTTTAAAGCTTGCTTAAAGAAAGAATACAATGAATGTATTTTCAAGATAAAAGATGTATTTAAAGACTGGGATAACACTGGGGTAATATGTCAGAAACTACATTATGTTAAAGCTGTTACCTCTGTATTTATTACTATAGCATCAGTATCTAAAGATGATTAGGGAGTTTAGAGACAACTCAGACCAATTTACTGAAAATATTTACCTGTTTAAGACACAAGAAGTTAGAACGACAGGCATCATTACAGGAGGAATATTAATGAATCAAGTTGCTTTTACTAGAAATCTATATTGTAGATCAAAATTCTCCTGGAAAGAACTTTGAAGAGACACATATTTTCTACCTCAGTACAGAGCTACTCCAGTTGAATGTGCACTATGAGCACAGCCAGTAATGTAGCATCAAGTAAAGGCCCTAAAGACTTCAAAATCAGGACAAGTAGTTCGAATTTTCTTAGAACTTTAATTTATCAGAGAATAAATTTCTGACTCAATGAGCACTTCCACTTCTCTGGTTAAAGAGTCCACATTTGACATCGAGAACATTTCGTTAAAGTCACCATTTTCCTGGAAACACTCTAATTTTGAGGCGTCTAGAGTTATATTTAGCTTTTGAAGAGTAGTCTTTTAAAAATACGGTTATGAAACAGATTGATTTAGAGGAGTGTTATAATTAGCTGGTGAATATGTTAGAAGGATAGATTATTCTACATGAATCACAGAGCTCACTTTACATGTCATTCTCCATTTTAATCTGCCAGCTTAATTTCTTCCCATTTTTCACCACAAGAGCTTTTTTCTATTATGCCAATAATAAAGGTGTAGTTGTCATGAAATAGGCATGCTTTGAGAAATAATGAAATATAAACTGTTTTGTTTCAATTTTTGAAGTAATTGAGTCAAAATTACTTGATCTAACGATAACCAGGAAAGGCCTCCCAGAAAGTAGTGTTCTTTTTTTAATGTATTTTTTATCAAATGTTTGTGCATTTTCATACGAAACATCTTCATACTTTTTGCCCCTTCCCTCACCTGTGCTCCTCTATAGCCCCACTGGAATTTCATGCATTCTGTCGTATAACTTAAGGCCTATTGAGTCAAGTTAGTATACCCAGGTGTCCCTCAGTTGCAAGTACATTCACTGGGGCTTAATGAGCCTCTCTAGAGTCTCTTCCTTAAAGATCAACTCCCCCAGCAGTAATCAGGTGCTAATCATTCTTTGGCTAAGGTTGGGAAGTGCTGTCCATTTCCTCAGTTCTGTGCTGGATTTTGTCTGAAAGAGTTTGCATGGATCTTGTGCATGCTGACACCATTGCTGTAAGTTCATGCCAGCAAGGTCCCAGCAGCCCGTAAGACTCTATTTCCTTATGGTTATGCACCTCCTCCTCTGGCTCTTACAATCTTTCTGCCCTCCCCCTTTCTGCAAGGGTGGTGGAATTTAATATAGGATTCCTGTGCAGAGACCCACACTCTGCAGTCTGTTACTCTCTTCACTTTGTTCTTTTAAAAACATATGAATCCAGTTTAGTAGCTTTATGAACCTCTGGCACACTTTTTTTAAACTAATGGAGAAAAACCTGTCATATAGAATAGTCTAAAATGTCAATAGGCCTGGTTAACAAAATTATTTTTGATAGGTAAGAAGAGTATGTGGCCTTCTGTGTGAACTTTACTATCTTGTATGAAGAAGATTTGCTGGTGAGATCTGAGCGATGTATTAGTTTTCTCCTTTCTACCCACTGTTTCTCTCTGTTCCATGAGCTTTGGGTGTAGAGGTTCCACTGTACATGTATCAGTTACGGCTGGGCTACTCTCAGATGAATAGTTTCTGTGTGTGACCAGTTGTGGAGCTCTGTAACAGCTTCGACCTGATGCAAAAAGAAGCTTCTTTGATGAGCCATGGATGGTATAGTTGTCTGTACATATAAGGATTCATATTTAGCATACAGTAAGAAATTTCATTTGTCCAGAGGTATGACAAAGATAGGGTTTCCTCTAGGCTCTCTATGAACTCTCCAACCATGTGTATTTGGCTATATTTAGTATCACACATAAGTTTCCCTCCATTGAGAAGACTTTAGGTGCAATTAGAAAGCTGTTGAATAGCCCTAGATCAAAATAACCACTACTGCACCAATAGAGATAGCTTGCTGTATCAATTATGGTTTTTAGGCTTTAAATCTTATTTGGACCATTTATTGTTTTCTCTCAGCAGCTTGCATGTATCCTCTAGAACTGTAAGAGTTAGTCTTCACGGAGAAGGCTTCTAAGTTCCAACTCCATTGTTCCAAGTCCTGTGTCCCAGGTATGTCCTATCTTAGGCAATAGTGTCTTACCTTCAAGTTCTGGGAAATAACGAAGGGCTGTGGAAAGTCTGTGGTATTTTGGGAGTCTGTTCGACTACCCTGACCCACAACTCGAAGGGAGATTTCTCCTGTCTGCCATTGTATTCCTTGTTATATAACCTTTACTTATATGTGTGCACTCACGTTCAGACATATTATATTTATTTCGCAGGGTTTTTGAGTTAATTTTATGACATTTTATGCCACCTAAGTCTTATTTATCTCTCTACTTTCTTGGTCTGTCTAACCTCCCTCCTCCATCCCCAGTTTAAGTGTCCCCATTTTCTCCTTGATAATATCTGTCTCGTATTATCCCCCCTCTCTTGAGTTCCTTCCTCCCCTCTGTATGTCTTCTCTCTTCCCTTTTCCTTTCCCAACTGAATGCCTCCATTTCCCCTTGGTAACAACTGTTTCTTACTATCCCTCCCCACTCAGGCTCTTTCTTTCCCTTTTCTTCCATGGGTCCTTTCCATTTTTCTGGCTCCTGCTGTTACATCAGGATTTATAATCACATATAAAGATTGATCTTAAGATCCACAAGTGAGGGAGAACATATATCACGTGTTTTTCTGAGTCTGTGTTACTTCACTTAGTATAACAATTTGTAGTTCTGTCACTTTACCTGCAAATTTCATGATTTCATTTTTCCTTCCGTTGAGTAGAACTCCATTATGTAAGTGTACCACATTTTCATTATCCATTTGTCAGTTGAGGGACATTTAAGTTGTTTCTATTTCTTAGCTATTATGAAAAGAGTATCAACAAACATGAATGTACAGGCATGTTTACAGTAGGGAGAAACCTTTAGATATATGCCTAGGCTTTACTTTAATTCAGCCTACGAGTCATGTATGTGCTCTTAACAATGATCCATAAACTAATGTTCTATTTTCCGATCATTTGTGAAAAACAGAAAGAGTAAAGGAAGTGGCTATCAACTCATGCGTAAGAGAATAGACTGATAAGTATTTGCTCTTCACAATTTAACAATTTCATTTATTAAGAAAAGGGTACTTCTTGTGTCTCTATGACTATCAAGGCACCAGACCTGTAAATGCAACATATTCTTGTTGCTCTGACGTGCTGGAGATTGAAACCGGGACCTTGCGCATGCTAAGACACACCCTTAGACCTACAATATATTCTTGATAATGGTACAAAAATTCTTCTCAAGGAATAAAATGTCTTTGGTTGGAAAAATATCTTGGCTATATATCTATTGAGATTTAGAAGACAACAAAAGACATGCATGTGGTAAACTCAAGAAAATGAGCTGAACTGAGGGTTTTCCCTGTGCCCGCATTCTTGTTGAAAGAAGAGATGGTAAACAGACGAGGGGACACCAAAAGGAAGAGATGGATGTATAAAACTGGGAGAGAATGTGCAATTTGACAAAGGAAACTATGAAGATGAAGTTCCTCTGCTGTAGGGCATTTCAGTAAAGGACATTTTAAGAATCATGCCTAATATTGAATTTGAGGCATTCTCTGGTTTGCTTGTTTTTTTTTTTCTATTTTTACATTAAAAAGTCTTTTCCACTGTTTTTCCTAATATCTCTTTCAAACTTCAACACAACTTCTTCAAAATTACTCAGTCTCAAAAGAGGATGTGTTCATCTGTAGTGGTATCAGTAATGACAGTTTTGATTTAGTTACTGCTGTATGTATGTTCGTGTGTCTAACTCAAGGAGTCTAAGTTTTAAAGTTGCGTATACCTATATAGAATAAATGTCTTGTGTAGGGAATCTGGAGGAAGATCACACATAAAGGCATGATTGCAATGTCACAGGATTTTGTAGCAATTTTGGGCAGGAATTCTATTTTCATGAACCATAAACTTGGAAACTGGAATTGGTAATAAAGAAGTCTTGAAGGCATATGTGGAAAATAGTTGTGCCCACATGAAACTCTTAGAGGTGACACAAATGGAACAGACAATTGTTGCTCCACTATTTCCTATAAAGTTTCCTTTCTGCGTAGCTGAGTCTTATGACCTGCTGTAGACCATAGTGTGTAAAAGAATGTTTGTCTGATGTTACCAGACATAAGTGAAATGAATGTGTAAATCTGTAAATTTCTCTTCACCATGAAAACCAGATTTGAAGAAAATACGGCCACTGAGTCCTGAGAATCTGAGCTTACATGTTATCCTGTGTGAAGGGCTGCTCCACAAAAATTGCCAAATTCAGGGCTGATTTATCTTGAGAAAAATAAGACACCATGTATCATACCACCAAGTTTTTAATAAGAGCCTAGCCTGGCACAGTGAAGGAAAGCATTAACATGCAAATACATGTGTAACGTTTTGTAGATCAAAGGAAAGAAATTAATTCTACTGCAAAAAACAGAGATATCAGAAATAGGTTTCTTGTGACTTAATTCTTAGAATTGGATCAAAACACAAAGTTAGTGAAACAGAGTGATGAATAGAATACTTAATTTAAAAATGTTTCTAGAGGTATCAAGAAGAGTTTCCAGGGTTTTTTGCAACTTATAAAAAAAAAAAAGGTTGTTTTGAGTCCATCATACCTAAGCTACAAAACTAAATTATGAGGAGCAGGACACAGGTGACTAACTAACTAACTAACTAACAGGTAACTCAAATTTAGTCTTTACAATAATGAAAGAAGAAATGATTAAATTATGAGTGTCTCAAGTTTTTCCATGAGATTTCATTTACATACCTTAATTTTCAGGTCCTAATGATGTATTTACATGAGGATAGATTTAATCAAGTAAACAACTGTGCAGTATTATGTCATGACCTATATTTATACATTTAAGTACATATATGTGTTCAGAGAAGGTGTGGTACAGCATTAAAAACACTGATATGAGAATCCGGAGACTTGGAAGCTCTTGCACATTTTGTCACTAATTTTCATTGCAACTTAACATTTCATGTCTTCAAGCTCAATTTCTCATTTGTAAAGCACTTTGTGACTGTGAGGTGCTCAGCCTCAGGTGACTTATCTATAATGCAATGTCTCCACCTAAGGCTCAGAGAGCATAGTGGGACAGGGCATGAAAGAATATGAATGCATCTCGCAACTCTCACCAGCAAAGCTTCCTCATGCAACAGATAATTAATCCAGAAAGCCACATCTTCCCAAAGTGCAAAGAGTAAGAGACTACTGTTTATCCCCGAATAGTACACATAAGCCAACTCTCTGCCACCGAAAGCTCAGAAGCCACTGCGGGAGAGGAGGTGGAAAGACTGTAAGAGCCAGAGGTGGCTGAGTACCACAAGGAGACAACTTTCTAGATAGTTGGGTAGCTCCTCCTATGCGCATCAGTAGTAGTAACAGCATTTACAAGACCCACTCACGCTTAAGTCAGACAAAAACCCAGCAAAGATGTGGGGAAGTGGGAAAGACCCCCCCCCAGCCTTAGCTGAGGTGCTATTGGCAACTGATGACTACTAAGAGAGTGAGAGGTGGCTTTCTTTAAGGATGTGACATTAGATAGGTTAACCAGGGTCCAGTGGTGGTTACACATTAAAAAACATTTGCGGTCACAAACTTGACATGATAGCCCTGAATGTATACGACAGAGTTGATGAGGAGGAGGAGGCTATAAGAGAGGTGCAGGTAAGGGAGCACCTAAATATGGTCAAATATATTGCATGAAATTTGTAAAGATTTAATCAAAAAGCAATTAATTCACATAAATATTTATAACATTTCCTATAAATGAAAAGACTTATAAAACTGTAGCATGCTATCTTATTTTAAGGCAAAAATAGATGTACAAGGTTCTACTCTTTGTCTCTATTCCTCTCTCATTAACCTCTCTACCCATCTGTGGACAGAAACAAAATAATAAAATGACAATAACATGCAAAAAAAAAAAAACCATAACAACAAACCGCTTTGTTTTTATGGAGTATTTTGTAAAGATTCCATTTCGTATCTACTTTTGGAAGAGCGACCTTGAGGCAGGTTACTGTGTTTTCTGTTGCTTCTTGACATTCATATTCTTGGACTAGTTCAGGGGTGTTCAGAGAAATAATAATAATAATAAATAATGATAATCCTGTGTTCCCTTTACTGTGCCCACAAGACAGTAGGTTTGCATTGTCTTTCCCTGGTAGTGGAGAATAAGGTGATATAGAACGGGTTACAACACAATGTCATGATGAGAATGCCAAGTAAGAATATAAATGCCCTCTTTCCAGTCTGAGGCTTTATTTCCTTTTTTACATTCTTTTCATGGAACTCTAAAAGACTCAAGGACTCATAGTTTTCTTAACAACATGCGTATTTTTCCTTCTGACTTGGGTTCATTTTGTTTTTACTCATTCTTCAAATCCAGCTTTATCTAAATTTTTCTCTCTTTCTTCTATCTATCCTTGGCATTTATTATTTTCTTTTATAATATGGGAACATAATTTGGAGTCAGTTCTACTATTTACCTGCCTTATTGTCTTACTGTAGTTCTTGGATATAAATGAGTAAAAAAAAAATAATAAAATACTGCAACTGAAAAATGCATGAATAGTACATAATATAATGACTCATTGCTGTTTTAGTCATGAGTTCTAAAGCACTCAAGCTCAGTGTCTTTGATTTGATGGGAATATTATTTCCATTACTCAAGAATAAAGCCATCCTATGTTTATCAAACATGGAGACAGACGTTTTGTTACCAGGTTAGGCAAAGTTACATCACAATTATTTATTTATTAATTTTGAACTAATTGCTGTGTTCTAGAAACACATAATCTATTTTTACATAAATAAATAAATGAATAATTAAGACATTTTAAAACAAGAAGTGATTTACTGAAGGTGAAAGTAAGTAGCTGCTGTTTGAGTATACAGTGAATCTTGACCAGGAAGTTTTGCTCTTGATAAGATTCTGAAAAAGACTGATGATGGAACCCAATCTAGCATGTCACACTGGCCACTATTTGCTTTATTAGGAGAAGATACAGTTCCTTCGATTTATCGATGACTTTAAAGGTGATATTTTGTTCTTCTTATTAGAGAATTATGACTGAGATCCTATCATATTATCCAAAATGAGAAAACTCCCAGTCAAAGCCGATAATTTACAAGCATTGTATATGCTAGTCTGTATTTGAAAAAGCCTTTTTGACTCATAATTTCTTCACCTGTCCCTTGTGATGGTTGGCAATATTTAAAATATGGAAAGATATTGGAGCAATATCTATCATGGAATAAGTCATTTAATAAGATGCCAATAAGTATTACAGTTCATATCTTTAACCAATTCCAAAACTAATGCTCTCATTTCTAAACAACTAAAGTAGATGATTGTCAGAAACTTGAGACTTTGTCCCCCAAAAAATGACCTTTAAGGCATTACTAAGGTGCACTTCTGTAGACCCTACAAATACAAGTAAGATAGGCAGAGTGCAGTTGCAGTGGGGCAGCAGGACTGAGGGAAGGAAGAATTCAGGACCATGTGCAGCTTTAAGTACACCTGTGGCCTTGACGCACATAAAAACTGAAGCACCTTCTATAATAGCACGATTGTCTGAACTTCTATATCTTTTGTTATTATTTTTATTTGTTTATTCATATAAACTATTAATTATCCATTCAATACTTAGAGGAAGTTAAAGCTACTTAATTTTCTCTTGAACTGACTCTATCTTTTTGGACACAGGAGACATGGTCAGCACTAAACTTCTACTTTCCTTCCTACCAAGAGAAGAGATCAGAAGTTTACAGGTTGGAGCTGAGAACCGATTGTTTCAGAATTGCTGAAAATATCTGAGACTCAGTTCATCATCTGTTGTAAGGTGTCTTCTTGAATTCCTGATATGAAGGATTTTTGGCTTTTTTCATTTCTGACTTTCAAATTTACTTTTCCTTCAAAATTTTTTTCTTATTTATTATCTTTGAATTTTATGTGTATGTTTTGCCTGCAAAGAACCCAAAGAGGATGTTGGATTCTTTGGAACTACAATTATGGGTGGTTGTTAACTGCCATGTGGGTGCTGGGAACTGAATGCAGGTCCTCTGCAAGAACATGTAGTGCTGTTAACCTCTGGACCATTTCTTTAGCCCCCAAATTTACTTTTCTTTTTTATTCTGTGTATTTGGAATTTCCCATGTACCCTCTCCTGATTTTTGTTTTTGTTTACATTAACCATAATAAATTTATATTATTTATAAGCAACATGCACTAGCAGCAAAATGGAATGGAATAAATGGAACTTCAAGTCAGTCGACCCATGCTCTGATTGTCACTACCAGTTCTATAGCCTCAACCAGTCAATACTTTTATGTAAAGTTCAATACAGATATTTGCATCTGAAAATAAATGTCCTACTTTCTAGGTTCTAGCTTCTCTGTTAAAAATGAAGCAATAAATCTAAGTCAGCTTTTACAGTATTTTACAGAATTCATTTAATAAGCAACTATTATTAGCAAAACAAGAAAATGGAAATCTGTGTTCTTCTGCCTCATCTCTGTAATTTGATTTGAAGCTTAAGCTTGCTAAAGAGCATGTGGCTGCAGGCTCCAGTCCTGCCTTGATGTTATATTTCAATCCTGTTTGCCTGTTAGTGAACTAAAGGATCTGTGCCATGCAAAATCATTTGGTCTTCCAGTGTTTCAGAGGATGAAGGAGTTCACAGCAATGGTGATTATTTTATATGTGATTTTTTAAAATGTAGTTTAGGATAGTTTACGTTTTCATTTGTCTGCTGTTGTTCATATATATATATTGAACAATTATATATGTTCATATATAATATAATTTTGAGGCAGGGTCTCATTTCATAGCTCCAGCTGGCCTGGTTGTTTTTTTTTTTTTTTTTTTTAAAAGGAGCTTCCCTTAAGTCAGATCTTCTACTATCTAAGGCTTGATCTCTAATCAGCCTGCTTATATTAACTCTTTAATTCCAGATATATAATGTCAGCCCTTGTCTTAAAAAAATGTCATTCTTTCTTTCATTTGCCTGGATTCTTCATCATTTTGACTTAGAAAATGAATTAGGGAACTTTCAAGTAACTAGAGATTTTAATGGGTTATGAGACTTTGAACAAAAGATTTTATTCCAAGGAAGGAAAAAAAATCTTGAAATTGACGACTTTTCCTCTACAATTCAGAGTTCATTGAATATCGTGACAATCTGCGATGTGATGCTTGTTGCTCAGATTTAGGTATTTTTATGATTAGTTCATAAGTATTTACAATACAAGCTTAGCTTATTAGTCCGTTTTCTCTGTGAGTTCTTTTTGTGATAGTGTAACAGTTTCTGTCTTTTGACGGTCAAATAGCCAATGCAGAAAACCACACGGGACAGTGACAAAGGGAACAAGAGCTGGTGTCTTCTCATCTAAACCAAGATAGATGTTTTGAATGAGTTCACTATGTTGTCTGATTCATTTTCTGAAAGACTATTAAATCAAGCCTCAACCTTGTCCACTCCAAAATAAAATTTATAATTCTTTGACCTTACTTATGCTTTAGCACTTCAATCATTTATAGCTTTCTTAAAATGTAAAGGTCTCGATATATCTAAAATGAACTTTTTTGCATTATGACTTTTAATAGATCTCCTGTACTCTAGTATAAAGAAAAGAATAACACATACTGTCAAATTTTGAAAGCGGTATGCATTTCAAATTTATTGTATTCATAATTGTCAACTCATTCTTAAACATAATGAAATATTAGTGCATATTTAAGTATGCTTGAATTCACATCACAAATGTGGCAAGAATAAACAGATTTGGTAAAATAGGATGTTCTGAAAAAATACAATAATGATTATAATAAGTCAACTAGTGAGTTTATAAATCACATTAGATATCTGAAACTAAGAAGAGGGTAACTGCAGAGGAAATATTCTTCTAAGCAATGCAGTCAACCCTGAGAAAGATAGATGAAAAGAAGGAAATTACTGAAGCCATTACACTGACAGCACACCCAGCTGGGAGTCCAGCTGCTCAAGGAAGCTGGGGGCTCTTGATCTTTAGGAGTTCCTAATTAGAATACGTTAGAAATATAACAGAAATCATAAAAGAGAGAAATTTAATATTAACCTTAGTTCTTGTTTTGCCTCTTTGAGTGGTAGCAAAGACAGATTTAAAGAAACCTGACTAAGTAAGCAACAAATGTTTTGTCTAATTTCTGATCATGGATATCAATTATTCAATCAAGGGTTCCACTATTCTATTACTTGTTTGTCCCTACCTTTAGGTAAGCCAGCCTATCAACAACTGGTGAACTGTATACTGCATTTTAATGCTGCCATGTATGAATCAAATGGAGTGCACTTAAGATGCATTTTAATATTCCTTAAAAAGCATTTTTTTTCTTCCATTTTTCTCTCAGTACATACTTTTCAAAAGGATTTTGCGATAGATGAGCCTTCACAGGATTATAAATCAAAACATACTAAAATAAATGCTATGGAAATTAAATACATGGTACAATATTTTGCACAGAGATAATCATCCATAGCCCCAAAACATATAAACATATAACTAATGTATGCTTTTATTTTAAGGAACCCCCTTAATATAGCACATATATTTTATTTAGAGTATTTCAAATTACTTCTTTACAGGTTCGTAGAATTAATATGACCTTCCCAAGGTCTGAAGTAATAAAAGAAAAAGGTTCAAAGCAACTACCTACAAAATTAAAGTAAAAACAAAATAAGAAAAATAGCAACTCCTTCTTCTATGAAATTGCCTGGATGTTTGCGGTAGAGCTTGTATAGGTTTAAATTTAAGTGGATTCTTGCTGCCATTCTCTGTTCCATTGCTGGTAAGCCTTATTTTTCAAGGTTGATCAGTATGCAAGACGATGTCTTCTCTGATTGATCAGTATGCAGGGTTGGATTACTCTAGAGAACATTTGGGCATTTTCACTATGTCCTGTGGATTAACCTGCAGAGTATGCATTTTGGAGGGCAGGTACTGAGGGAGGAAACAAAAATGACTTAATGGTCTGGCACTGTGAAAGTTTGATCAACTCCCTGAATGGAGGTCAAACCATCATATGAAATCATTTGCCATATTACAATAACCCTGAAGCTTTTTTGAAATGAATGCACCTTATTGTCATTGCAAAACAATAAAAACTGATTAAACAAAGATTAGTGGCATTCATTTTTACTTTTGTCATTATTCAATAATTCTGAATTTATTCAGATTTATTGATTTTTTTATAGCTATTGCTATTCAATATTTATGTGATATCTTTAACTTTTAAGACTGAAAGCACCTGATCCTCTGCATTATATTTCAGAGCAATAATTTTAGACTTTGTTGTAAGTAGTAGAATTCTTTCCTTCTTTTCCTTTCTGCCTTTCATTGCTTGCTTGTTTTTGTGTCAAAATGTGGGGAGGCAGTGGCTGACAAGGCCACGCTATACAAACCAAGTTATCCTAGATTTTACAATCCCCTGCCTAAGCCCTCCCAATGCTTTTATTACAGACATGTGCCTCCACAACTGGCTTATGAGACTCTGCCTTCAAAGATCTCTGTCACACTGTTTACTTATCTTTCCTCCATTACATATGAAGGCAGTTGAGGAGCTCTATAGAAATATAAGGTTTTTCCAAAATAAATTTTCAAAGATAATCTGCTGCAATAAAAAAGGAGAAGAAGAGAAGGAGGCAAGAAGGACATCTTTTATCAGTAATTTTATCCTCTTTATGAAAATTAATTATGAGTTGAACATTCTGACTTAGTTTCTTAAAAGTCTGTAAAACCTACTGCATAGTTATATATTTTTCAGTTACTTTAATCTTATAAATTGGATAATCCCAACGAAATGAAATTGAAGGATAAAAAGATGTCCCCAAGGTAGGTATTTTTTTAAATATGAGTTTTATTATTTCATATAAAAATAGATTATGATATGCTAATATAGAAAAATCCCCATGGAATTTTACATGTTTATATGGATTTAAGAATGTTACCCCAAATGGTCAGCACTAAACACATATACCCATGAACACTACTAAATCAACTCAGTGCAATATCTATCTATCTATCTGTCATCTATCTATCATTTATCTGTATTTATAAATGTGTGTGTATATATATCTATATATATACATATATGCAACAATAATAATCAAATAAGAGACCAAGAAACTGAGCAAGAGGGAGAGCATGGGAGGAGTCAGAGAGGAAGCTGGGAGGAGTGGAAACGTTACAAATACAAAAATCATCTATGAAATTCTCAAAACATATAAAAGGATTAAAAAATAAAGTAAAATCTCATGAACCTGTCAACAAACAAACATAAAGAAAGCTTTGTGTAAAAATTTGAGAGAAGCCATAGAAGTAAATAATAAAGACCTTGACAATTTGCTTTGTGAAATACATGCACAGAATAGAAGGGCTTTTATAGCAAAATGACACTAAAGATTTGATTTAAACATATTTAGTCAACAATTATTAAATCCTTGAAGGTGAAGCACCCACTTGAAGAAGGGTATGGCTTAAACAATCTCTTTCTCTAGACTAAAGGAATACTCAAGTTAAAATAGGTGAACCTTAGTTTTAATCATAACAAAATTGCTAGTCTACAATTTCCATTTCCATAGTGGAAAACTTTCCTTTCAAACACAAATAAACTATTTTTAGAAAGGTTGTCACATTAACCTACCCTTCAAATCTACTAATGGACACGTGTTTTATCACATCAGTGGCCACTGTGAATGTTGGAGATATAAGAGTTCTAGTAGAAGTGTATTATATGGATGACAGGAAAGATGTTGAAAGAAATTCTAGATAAAAACAATGAAAATTTTTTATGGTTGAGCATTTGATTTTTTTGGTTCCCATTATTTCCTTAGAAAAAAAGTCTTAAGAGTAAAATTGTAATTGATTCATTGGACTGATTTTGGTTTAATAAAACAGAACATTGAC
Organism: Eospalax fontanierii; assembly: GCA_035773235.1. Lineage (NCBI taxonomy): Eukaryota > Metazoa > Chordata > Mammalia > Rodentia > Spalacidae > Eospalax > Eospalax fontanierii. Next base: position 104,570,695 of record CM069524.1, read on the forward strand.
CAGTTATTTCAAGTGACAGAGATGTGTGTTGTTCAGATACATTTTGGAATAAAGAATCAAAGATTTTAATTAGCAAAGAAGGTCTTACAGAAGAAAATAATCAGCAGCCGAACCAAACAGAAGCAATGAACTGAGCAGAAGTCAGAAGTGGCTAGTGCCATAGTAAAACTGAACTTTACTGATGCAAGCATTTGTACTAGAGGACGCTAAATGACATCATCCCAACACCACATTCCTTTCTGTTGTCCCAGCAGAAAGAGAGGCTGTTGTTTCTACTATCTTCAGTGGTTTGGGTTCAGAGCTTTTCTCTTCTCGGGAATCATCTTGTTTTTTCTGTCATTGCTTCTGATTTTGTTGCCATGCTTCTACCCATTGTATGATTTTGATTGCTCATTTTGGCTGACTTGTGACCCCTTCCTTCATCCCAGCTCCTCTATAAATGGCATCTGTTGGTATTTCTTTTATACCACATTTCTCATTATCAGTGTCTTGATTCACCTTGTTCTTTCAAACACTTACCTCTTTAGGCAGCATCTCCATTTCCTGCTGAATAGAATCATCTGTAATATGTGGCCAGTCAGACTCACTTTGTTTAGATAAGTTCTGGTCAGGCAATCTAATTAGCACACAAGTGGGAAGGCTATTGGGAGAACAATTGTTTGCCTTCTGATATGCTTGAGATTTAGATACTGTGATGGTTAGTTTTGACTGTGAACGTGACAGAATGTAAAATCACTTGGGAAGGGAATCTTAATCCTGAATTGTCTAAATTAGCTTGGTCTGTGGGCATGTCTGTGAGGGATTTTCTTAATTGAAATGGAAAGACTCATTCTGAACATCGTTAGCAAAATTTCATGGGATGGGTCTGGGGACTGGATGAAAAGGAGAAAGCAAACTGAGTAAGAGCAAACACACATCAGTTTAATGCTAACTACTTTTCATTGTAGATGAATGTGACTCACTGCTTGGAGTTTTTGCTGCTTTGATGTTATTGCAAAGATGGACTGTAATGTGGAATTTGGAGCCAAATAAACCATTTGTCCCTCAAGTCAGGGTATTTTAATACAGCAACAGGAAATGAAACTAAAAAACAAATTTTAAAGAAGGTGTGAAAGTTTTTTATAATTTATTTATTAGTGTTAGTAGTATGATGTGTGTGTTTGTGTGAGTGGGGGAGGTACATGCCGCGCCATGGCACATATATGGAAGTCAGAGAGTAACTTTGAAGTCAGTTCTCCCCTTCCATCTTTATGTAATTTCCAAAGATAGAACTGAAGTCATAATAAACCTTGCATGGCAGGAGCTTGTACACACTGAGACATCCTGCAGTACCATGAATATATGAAAGTCTCAAATGTTAAAATCAAAGTCCCTGGGGGCTAATATATGGGTTTAGTAACACTAAAAATACAATAAATTTAACTCTTTGTATGTTAGAAAGTTTATCTTTAATTCCAGACATATTTTTCTAATCCTTCAAAAAATGTAGGTTGACCTTTGACTTCAGCTCTGACATGGAAAGAGGGTGGTAGTCATCACTCTTATCCTTACAAAAAATGTCTGGACAAACTGAACATCAAGTGCTGTTTTCTGACTCTTGAGATCTCAGGTATCAGGGTAACTACATTTTGATGACTGAGAGGACAGGTGCATATGGAGCTGACTCCCAGATATGTTAACTTTGAACAGAAACCATGGAATCCACATAGGAACAATTATAGTAATTTTCTATTTTCTTTCTTTTTTAAACTGTTATCAAGCTTTTGTACATTTCACACAACAGTTTTTAATCATATTTATTCCTCTTTCCACATCCAGCCCCCTTCAAGTGGATCTTACGTATTCTGTCATACATGTTAAGTTCTGTAAAGTCAAGCATTTGTACCCAGATGTGGTTCGGTGAAAATTCATTCACTGTAGTCTAATGAGCCTATATATCTAGAGATTGTTAAGTAAGATTTACTCTCCCTCACCCAGTAGTAATCAGCCTCCAACAGTTTCCAGACTGTGCAGTTTCAGACTGCATACTGCCCATTTCTCTCACTCTACTCCAGGCCCTTATCTGATTGAGTTAGCTGGGTTCTGTGCTTTATACCACACTGCCATAACTTCAAATGTGCAAATGTGCAAGTTTACAGTAGCCATAAAGCCTCTGCTTTCCTATGTTCATGCTCATGAACCAACCCTGGCTCTTACAATTTTTGCCTCCTCTTCCACAGTGATTCTTGACCGAGGTTTAGTATAGCAGTCCTATCCAGGTACATACATTTTAGTCTCTTATTCTTTAAAATTTGGCCAGTTGTGGCCTTCCGTTTGCATTATATTCTGTTGTACAGCGAAGCTTTACTGATGAAAATTGAGGGGTAAACTAGTTTTCTCTCTACCTCATTCCTCAATTCTGCTGTTTCATGAGCCTTAGGAGTAGAGGTTCAACTGTAGATATGTCACCTAGGCCTTGGCATCAAGCTTCTACCTAAATCAATCAATGGTCCAACACAGACCAAAAGCTGGCACAGCAAACTATCTGTATTGATGAAGTTGCTGGGGGGTAATCATCAGCTACTTGACTGGACTTAATGCTCTCTCAATGGGAGTGAACTTACGGATGGCATGGTAAACACATCCATGGTAAACACATGACTAGAAAGGTCATAGATCCTAGAGAAAACTCTATCTCTGTCATATCTATAGGCAAATGAAATCTCTGACACTGCACTACATGTGGATCTTTACATTTACAGGTAAGTATATCTACCTTACACCGCTCATCAATTATAGTTATTTTTGACTTGACCAAAAATTGAGAATGAAAATAGAAGAAAATGAAATCTTTCCAATGCAGTCTTTAAAAGACAGAATTTCTCAAAGTAACAGCCAACATTATTCAAAGAGAATGTTGGAATTTTGAGCATTGTCAAACTTGCGAAGAGATACATGAGATCCATATTATCTGGAGCTGCAGAAATGCACTGAATGAAAGCTCTGAGCTTAAAATGGAAACTTGAAGAGCTACAGTTGAGAGAATAAAACATTGAATAATTGACATAATAGCTGTTGTCTAGAATTCTAAATGGAACTGGAACAATGCAAGATATGAGAAATGAGAAGATGGCACAGAATCAGGAAATGAAATTTAACAGCTAGAAAAATTAAAGAGAGATTTTTCCGCAGGCTTACATTATGCTAATTTTTAGCAAGACAAAGTTAGAAGTGATTACAAAAATTCCACTATATATAATTTATCAGTGGTTAAATATAGGATCCAATACATAGCGAAATTTCAATCATTTTGAATTTGAGAAATTATATTGATTTTAATAAGTTTGTGTTATAGAATTTTATGATTTGCTACAAATAGGTTGATTACTTGAGGAAAAAAATCTTTATTATCATTTATAACTTCTGGACTCCATGAAACATTGAAATACCAAAGTGAATAAAAGACAGCATGAAAATAATAAAATACAGATGAAAATAATCCCAGTTTTAAACTGATTTAAACAAAAGGGAAATTTTAGTTATTTTTTAGAGTGTATTCTACATCCAATTCTGAAGTAGAATAAGGATGTTAAGATTGACAGGCTGCTGACTTTTTCTGGGTGGCATCTATTCTTAGGCTCCACATGAGGATCCTGCACAGTTCAATTAGACTCTGTGATACAAGCTATACCTGTCCCAGACACCATTCCCTCTTACTACCAAGCCCAGCAGACTTGGAGTAAGAGATTCTCTCCAGTTTGTCTAGCTAGGAATCATCGCTATTTTCAAGAAGATGTCAAAAACAGACGTCTTGGTGATGGGTTTCCTGATTATGAATGAAATAAGATTATCAAAATGCAAAGAAAATGGTCTCATCTCTCTCTTTCTCTCTCTCATCCATCTATTTATCTCAATTTTTTTACTTCTCTTTCTTCTTCTCTCTCTATCTTGGACTTTACCTCTGCTGTCCATTTTCCATCACAACCATCTTCCATCGTAGAAGGACACAGCAAGAAGAATCCACCAGTAAAACGTCAAATACTACTTTGAACTTTTGATTCCTAAGAAACAAATTTCTGTTCTTTACAAATTACCCAGCCTCTAGTGTTGTCTTATAGCAATATAAAATAAACTAAGACAGGGAGCAAGAAAGTTTATGCTGACTGATAACTTTTTAAAGAGTTTCTATAGAAAATTCAAAAGGATCTCTGTCCACAGGAAGAGGATAAAGGAACTGGTATGCACCTGGTCAGAAGACATATTCCTTAATTTCTTTTGGATAAGAATGTCTTGAAATTTTGGAAGTTAAAATTATTTATTGAGATAAAGACTGAATCTAGAACAAAACCCTAAGAGCATCCATTCCTTCCCAAAGCTGTGTACTGGAGAAAGCGGGTTTAAAACAGAATGAGTCAGGCATGGACTTTGCTCTGCTGGGCTTCCTAGAATAGGTGGAGAAGAAATGGATGAAGAAATGTTCAGAAAGATCATGCTTCCTGAAAACTGCTATCACAATGGCAGTGCCTTTGCTCAACCAAACTAGTAAGCAGGGGGCCTTTTAGGAAAATACCTTATTATGGGACCAGCAAGATGGCACATGGGATAAATGCACCTGTCACCAAGACTGAGCACCTAACTTTGATCACCAGAACCCACATGGTGGAAGGAGAGAACTGACCCCTGAAAATGTTCTTCTGACTTCCATGCACACATGCATATAAACACACATACACAAAAATAAACAAATAAATGTAATAAAAAGATGCCTTATTATATCTTTAACCCTATGTAATGATACATTTCAGTTTAATATGATAACACAAAATCTTGGAAACAGAGACAGACAAAATTAAAAAACAAAAGAAAGAGTATCATATATTCTATGAACAACTTTGCCTTAGATATGTCCATGTCAATGTAATTCGTGGCTCAGATATTACTAATATATTCCATTTATAGATAGCAACATCAAATCTTGGAGCTATTCAATGACTTTCCCACTATTGTTTATCTAGCATTTTAAGGCACTCAGAAAGTAACCACACTCTTCCATGAGTATATTCTGTTTATTAGTTTATATCACTTCACTACTTCAATAAGAATGCCGATAGATATTTATGCTTATTATTTACTTAAAACAATTACATTCGATATAGAGCTATACTTAGAGCTTTTATCAAAGAAAAAATGAAGAAAGAAATGTAGGTTAAGAAACATTTGAGGGTGCCACAGAGCCACTTGTTAAAGATATATACCTTATTTGCAAGCCTACATCTCTCCTTGCTGATTTGCTTTGAAAAGAGAAAGATTAGTGAACCCATTGTTTAGAGTGTTAAGTGTTCTGAAGATTGACTGAATGGCAGATTGTGCAAGCTGTCTCCCTCTTCCTGTCTTTGTATGCTACTTGTGAATGGCTTTCTCCCTACACAAAAACATGGACACCAAGTAAACCCTGTACATTTGTTTATACTGTAGCATATAGATTTCTAAATGAGCTCACTTTGGCAAGGATAGCAACTAATGACTGTATTATTGTTTGAAGATGAATAGTTTTTCCCAATAAAATTTGTGAATCAATAAAGAAAAAGAAAGAAATCTTTTCCTCTATTACACCTTATTATTATGTCAATTTTTGTGTGTCACAATGTGTTGCTGAAGCCAGTGTTTTTGAGAGTCAAGAAGCAAGGACTGTAGTGTGTGTGTGTGTGTGTGTGTAGCAGACAGGTAGCCCCTGCCGAAATCCAAGTAGGACTACATTGCTGTCATACATTTATCTACTTATAATTACTTACTTTAGAATTCAGTGCCATTGTATTTCCCAACTTAAAACTCCTGATACTTAAAATGTTTAAGAAACTATCATATATAGCACTGGATAAATATTTATAAATAATTACCAATATCAATAATATTCTCAATAGTCTTTTCTAGGTATTTCTAGGATAACACGAACAAACTGAAGACCAAAACTTGAAAGTCAGAAGGACTAGTACATTATATTTTTCACCTCTGTAGCAAAATACTTAGCAATCTCAACTTAAAGGAGGAAGGACTTACTTTGGCTCATGGTTTCAGAAGTTTCAGGCTCTGGCAGGTGTATCCACTGCACTGGGTCCAAATTGAGGATGATTGTCATGGCAGGAGCAGAAAACACAGGAGACTGCTCATGTCAGAGCAGCAAGAAGCAGAGAGACATCAAAAGATAACCAGTGACAAGATACTCTTCAAAGTGTTCTTGCTTTTCTTATTTCCACATGCCAAAGTTTCTGTCTCAAAATAGTACAACAAACTTCAGACCAAACTTTCAACATGGTGACAGTTCATATTCAAATCATTGCAATTATCATTCAAATTCTAGACCTATCGTCATGGCATCATGGCCAGGTTTCTCCATAAAGGAAAAGTCATACATACTGTAAATCTAAGTAAATCTAATGGGTTCATATTACTATAGAAGTCCAGCAGGCTATAATATGCTGAAAGCAAGCTAGACAACTAGGACAGCCAGTGGTATGGCTCAGTCTAGTTTTCAGGAGTTGAAAATTCAAAGGATCACTGATGTGGCCACCATTCCAAGGATAAAGTACTTTCAAACAGGATGGCATTAGTCCTGCAGGCCAAACACCTAAGAACTAGAAACTTTTATGTCTAACAGAATATCAAAGTTTCAACTTGAAAATAAAGGAAAAGAATTTCCTTTTCTTCCACTTTTTTTTGTTCTATTTTTGCTCTCAATTTATTGGACAATGCCTGCCCATGTTGAGGAAGTCATATCTCCTCGACCTTGTCTACAGATTCTTACAATAATCTCTTTCAGAAATACCCTCATAGACACTGAGAAAAACAACTAGCTGCCTAGCATCCTTTAGCCAAGCTAACTTGATGCATAAAGTTAACCATGACAATATTTCAGCATATATTTTATATAATGACTGGAACAGGAAGTCATTGTTGATATTTCACTGCAACTCAGTCACAAGATATCTCCTAACTGGGGGAGGCTGAGAAATGTGATCTAACTGCCCCGTAGGACAGTTGCTGGCAATAGGATAAGAAAATCAAAATACCTAGTATGAAAGTAAGGAGCCATTCCCTTCTAAGACTATGGAAACAGGGTCACGTTCACAGTGCAGTCTGTGTTCACAGGAGTCTGAGAGCACCCTTACTGGCAGATCTAGAAGCCTTGTTTGCTTCATCCTCATCCTGAATCAAAGGAAGGAGGAAGAAATAGCCAAGGTTTGATAGATCTATCCAACTGACTGCTATGAAACTACTTAGACTGTTCAGGGCCTGTGCCCGCTCATGTGTGTGTCTTATGGAAAAGTAAAATTATTTTCCTTCTCCCCTTCTGATAAAATTACAGGAATTACATTCCCACAACTTAACAATATTATGAATTTAAGTAGGCCACTTTAATTATTGTTAATTATGTTACATGAGAAATTTTTTAATTAATTATAAAGCTCTTGGCAGCTTTCAGTTCACTGCAGGACACCAAGCCATTAAAGCAGTGTACACACCCAGAGACTTTCTGCAATTTAACAAATTTGAGTAAAAGTTAGGGTTTGTATGTGTTCATTTGTTAATGGTTGTTGGATGCATAGCATTTATTTCAACGATTGCTCCCTTAAAATTCAGTGAGGCATTCTTAGGGCACGCTTTCCCGTAATGAACACATTAGAGCAATCAGTGCAGAAGCGAAAAGACAAGAACGGCCGTGGTGTAATCTTCAAAATGTTTGCATGGCCTAATGTTGGTCATTTTAGAGAAACTGTCAACAAGCTCATGAAGTGGTAAGCATCCATTCTGTATTTAGAGAAGCAGTTTAACTTTTAGGATGGCCAATTCCAACTTCAGTTTATCTTGCTTTATGTACAAAAGTGCTTTCGGAATTTGACAACATGAATGCAAACCATTCTACAAAATGTGGCTATTGATCTGTTATTGAAAGAAGAGAGGATGTTCCATGAAAAGGCTGCAATAAAAGCTAGCTGCTGTTATGAGTTGATGGAGATTTTATTGTTAATTAAGTCTAGAAGAATCATTTTATTAATGAAGAGTGCATTACAGAAATCCAAAATGATAATTTACTGGCTTTTACCTTTCCTGGTATGTAAACTTTGTCACTCAATACTTATTCATTTCTTTTTCTTGCATTTATGTGCCATAGGCTTCCATGGTCCAAAGGATGCTGGTAGATACACAGATATAGTGCTGGACTGCTCCCAGTCTTTAAAAAGTTTTTACTGATGCAATAGATGTGGCCATGGACAGGCCGAGATACAAACAGAGTTACAATATGCTGTAGTGCATGGAGGTGCTATAAAAAAGTCAAGATAAAGACTTCAGATCATAGAACTATATGAAGGATTTTAAAAAAGTGGCATTTGAGTTAGAAAGAATGTCTTTGTGAATGTACAGAGATGATGAGCTGAGAGACATTGGAGACGGGGAAAGTAGAGAGAAAGAAGAGTGATCAAATAATAGGCAAGCCAAGCCTACGACCGAGTCTATTCTTTGTAAGCACCCTTAGATCAATTATAGCTAATATGTTAAAAATGGACACTAATAAAGACTTCTGAAATATTATTATAATGCCCCACATGGATCACTTTTACTTCTCTCTTTATAACCATAGAAACAGGATTTTTGAACCATCTGCTTTGAGATTAAGTACTCAGCAATCATCTGTGTCTTTCCAGGTCCTGGCTATTTACCATCTAGTTATACCTGCCTTTAACTCTGCTTTACTCTTCTTATTATCTTTTATTTCTTTATTGCTGGTGACTGAACCCAGAGCCTTGAGATTGTCAAGCAAGAGCTCTAACACTAAACTAAATCCCCAGCCTTGAACTAAAAGTATATATATATCACTTGAAGATAAGGTTTGATTTTAGGTGTGTGGCCACAATACTATTATCAGCCCTCAATTATTAATGACAATTCTTTAATCTTATTAAATATCAGGAAAATTATTTTCCCAATACTCAGTTTATACATTAGGATGTAATCAGTGTCCCTAAAGTGCTTTGGCTGATACATCCATCTCTTCCATTGTACCTATTCCTTTCACAAGTCTCTGCGGAAAAAACAAACTTCTTGGAGGTCTCTGTTGTATACTTTGCTGACTGCAGAGGCTATCTGATGTGACACAATCCTGAACTGAAAGGAATATAAAATTCATTTCCCTATGTATTTAATCCCTTTTGCTGCCAACTATCCCTTTTCACTTACTCATACACTGTGTCATTTGTCTCTGTCTCTCTTTTCCTGCCTCTCTCTCTCTCATACATATACACATACAAGTATTGGATATGCCAATAAATAGGTTATATATGTTTAATGTTTACAGCATTGTTTCTGTATGTTGTACATATAGATATATAATTACCACAGTATATAAAACTAAAATATTGGGCCCAGTAAGAAGGCTGAGCAGGTAAAAGGGCTTCTCACTAAGCTTGTTGTTTCAGGCCCTATCAGTAGAATGCACCTAGAGAGGGAGAAAACCAGCACCTGCAGCCATTCTATAATCCCCACACATGCATAATGGCATAATTTCTACACTCCTCCCAAAGTCAGAGCTTTTGAAATATGTCTTGGTGCCAGCCTACACTCAGTTAGTTCTTGACGTATAAACAGTTTGATTATTTGAACAAAGGTAGTGTCTACATTATTTCCAAATCCATTTAGAAGTTTTGCTTCTTTTGATGAATTTAAAAAGTTTCCGCATGGAATTGGTAACTTTTATATTTCACTGCGTGTGAAAGGGTGTATGGACCTTGGGAGCTGTTTTAAAAATTGTTGTTATAAGTCTAAGTTAAAAAGATAATCTCTTGTAGTTTTAGAGGGTACTACACAAACAGCTAAAGGAGAACATCAATCAATGATCCAACCCCAGCTTTAAAGTATAATAACCACAACATTGACCATTTCAGCAAACTACAATAGGACAGTAGTTGGAATTTAACTTGGGGGTAATCAACACCTACCTAATTGGACTTAAACCCAATCAGTGGGAGGGAACTCATGTGTGTCACTGTAAACATAGCCAATTACACATGGCTGGAGAGGTCATAAGAAAACCCTAAGGCTGTCACATTCCTAAACAAATGTAATTTCTTACTATATGCTACATGCTAATCCTTATATTTACAGACAGGTATGCCAACCACCACTCATCAAAGAAGCATCCTTTGCAACAGATGGAGACAATTACAGAGTTCCATGACTGATCACACACAGAGAATAAATGTCTGTGAGATTATCAATTTGTGGGAATTATAGATGTGACACATCTATAAAGGAACCTCTACACCTAAAGCTCATGGAACATAGTGGAAGAAGGGGTAGGGAGAATACCAATGAATCTCTCAACTCTCATCATGAGGCTCTCTCACACAACAGAGGGTGATGAACGCAAAAGTCCATAAATGGACAAAGTGTAGGGAATAAGAGTCTGGAAAGCATGAGTCCTTTGACAAGACTCCTACATTAAATTTCATCCTCTCAGGGCTCAGGGACTATTGCAGAAGAGGGGGCAGAAAGATTGTAAGAGCCAGGGGAGGATGTGCACAACCATGTTGTAGTGTGGATAGATTCTCTGAGGGAAAAGGTGGACAAACACCCCTCTCAGAGTGGTATCACCCAGGACCACCTTGAGCAGAAAGATGAAGAGCTGGGAAAATCCTATGCCCCACCCACCCGGTCTATTGGCCTTGGATGTGAGAAGAGGAGGGGCTAAAGGTATTTAAACTGGGGGCACCAGGAGGCTGGCCCTTTTCTCCCCTCCCCCATGGGCTATTTGGATCTGTTCACTGGGAAGTCGCAAGATCCCAGCCACGTGGATTTACTAATGTAACTTGCGGAGGGAAGGGTGGGTACCCGTGTTCTGTAAATAACCCCTTACCCATTGCTCTGTTAATAAGCCCAAGTAAACTAGCTAGAATCTGTTTAACTGTGAGTGGAGAAATTTGTGTGTTTGTTTTAAGGCCTGGGGAGACTTTTTGGGTTGCAAGGCAGGGGGAGAGAGGTAGGTTAAGTGGGTCTGCCTCTCCCAAAGAGAAATTTTAATAACACATGTGTAAATGTAGACTTACGGGCTTCTAAGACATTGCTCATATGAACCTAGAGCAACAGTGTCAGCGTGCACAAGACCCATGCAAACTCAATCAGACAAAAACCGAACACAGAACTGGGTGAACAGGCAGCGGGCCCAATCTTAGCCGAAGGACTATTGGCAACTGACTACTGCTAGGTGAGGGAGAGTTGATCTTTTTAAGAGAGAAAGCCTAGATAAATTGACTAGATCCCAGTGGATGAACCTGTGCTAAGGGATGTCTGGTCCACTAACTTGGCTTGATAGGCCTTCACATATGTGACAAAATGCTTGAACTCTGGTGGGGGAAGGTTATGAGACATGAGGATCGGGGATGGGTATAAAGATGATTAAGATGTTTCTTATGAATGTCTAAAAATTCAATAAAAATATTAAAGGAAAATATAGCCTCATGTTCCTAGATCATCTCAAGACTTTTGTGTTTATAGAAAGCGGCACTGCTCAGTGGTTTTGGAATAGGGGAGACTAGCAGTATTTGGAATAGGGGAGACTAGCAGTATTCCATTATCAGAGATAGAAAAGTCAAGAAAAGCTGCAGTAAGTAGCTGAGATATTTTGCCTCTCGTTTATTGATACCAGGATAGATGGATAAAAAAGGAGGAAAGGGGGAGAAAAGAATAATGAGCATAGCAGAGAGGGGAAGGCAGACAGATACAGAAGGAGAGCATGATAAGACAACATGCAAGCAGTGACACGCCATCATTTTAAATATAAGTGTGCATCACTCAGCAGTGCCGGTGACCATTAACCTTCAGCGCAGCAATGAGCAGAATGAGAGCTCACACAGATGGTGGAGATGCTCGGGGTAAGTGAGAGCCCTTATAGGAAGATTCCTTTGAAAAATTAAGTGTTACAAACCATAACCAATACATGTAAACGTAAATGTCTGTAAAATGCTGGAGTATATCACCATAAATCAATTTCCAAACACTAAGATCACCAGGCAATAAGTAATATGAAGTCAGAAGAGAAAATTATCAAAATCTCATCTATAGCCTTTGCTGACAGAGCAGGGGACATTGCAGATAGAGAAAAGCAATAAACACAATGCATCTCACCCTCAGAACAGCCTCTGATTTTCTCCCATATAGCATACTCATCAACAAGCAGAGAAAATATAGTTTAAACCAATATTTCTGAAACTATGCGTTGTGACCTCCATGGTTATCATGAACAGGTACGACAGAGGTCATAAACTTTCTCCTCCATAGTACAGAGAAAGTCCCAACACAAAGGATAAATCAACAAAGGTGAGGATAATTAAGGGATGTAAAAGAGGAAAGAAAAAAATGTCTAAAATGACTACTCATTCTGAAATTCTCAGGGGATCGTGTCACCTGACCTTGTTCCAGCTGTTTCAAAAACATCCATCCCCTGCAACTAACCAAAGAAGCAGGTTATCTAGTTAAACTGACCTGTAGGTATTGACTTTTCTCCTCGCTACTCAGTCTAGCTCTCAGGCACTTGCACACTGATACTACTGAAGGACATATCTAACTGAGACTGAGAACAGCTGAAGTCTACTAGGAGTTTCCGATCTTGAAACACTCTATATGTTCTTAAGAGGTGAAATATTTAATTCATGAAGGTGTATTATTTTCTTTATCAGACTGTAGGATGTATTAGTAACTTAGTTTTAAAAAACTTCACTTTATTCTCATAAAAGCCAAATCAGGTGGGCTTTGTCTACATATAAGGAAACTGAAACATGAGGAGTTGAAGTAACTTGTCCACAATCACATGCTAATAATTGACAGAGTATTTGACAAGATTCAAGCTGTGATGCTTGAGTTGTAAAGGGATGGTTCATTTCCTGCCCATGCTAACAGTCATAGCTAAAACCTGTATGCAAAAGACAAGTTAAAAAGATGGGGTTGGGGACACTGTTTAGTGAATAACAGTATTTTCTGTGCTAGAATAAAGACCTCATATGAAAACCTGGGTTCAGATCCTTAGTACCCATATTAAAAACTAGAATGTGGCAAGGAATACCTGAAACCCCAGCACTGTGGATTGTTGGGGCTTCCTGGCTGGTTAGTCTAGCCAAATAAAGAGGGCTCCAGGTTCAGTCAGAGACCCTGTCTTAAGGGAATAGGCAGAGAGTTACAAAGCAAGACACTCAACATTCACTTCCAGATTCTGCTGGGCCAGCACATGCACATAGAACTACAGAGATACGCACCACACATACATATACAGAACCCACAACAGAGGCAGAGAGGGAGAGAGAGACAGAGACAGACAGAGGCAAGACAGAGAAAACACATGACAACTTTATTGACCTTTTTTTTTTCATGACTTGAAAGTCTTTACATTTAAAAGATCACAGATTAAACTATTCTATCATTAGGTTTGAGGAAGTATAGGAAGATATATAGATATATGTTTGAAAGAAAAGAGCATAACCTAATAAAAGTAGACAGAGACAGGGATACCCAGGAAGGTTGTCTATTCAGGCCAATTCTGATTTCTCTGTGCAGTGTTCCTTCCTTGTGCAGGTCGGGTAGGACCCTGTCTGGAATTTGAGGTCTTCGAACCTACAAGCAAACATGTAGGTCAGAGCATTTCACTGCAGTTCACTCAGAAATGTAGGGAAGATTAAGACAATATTTTCATAATATCTTCTGTTTTCAATTTTGTATTTACATTCTCTTCTTTCTCTCTCCTTTCTCCCTCTCTCTCTCTTTCCCTGGGTGTGTGTGTGTACCACAATGTGCATGAGGCAATTCCCTCCTTCCACCTTGTAGGCTCTGGAGATTTAGCTCAGGTAGTCAAGTCAGGTAACATGCACTATTTACATGCTTAGTTATCTTATCAAACTGATATTCTCAGTTTATGGGTGACTTTGGGGGAAAAGGGGATTTTTGTTTCTATGTTCTGGCTTCAGGAAAAGAAATTTAAGTTTCTAATGTCCAGGGACCCACACTATACAGACTCCTCATCTCCAAGCAATAGGTCATTTGTGACCTTTTGTGTTACTCAGCCTATGTTGCATGAGGGAGCTTCACTGATAAGAGTTGAGAGAGTCAGTATTGATGTCTTTACTCCTTGTTCTGTCTTGTTCTGTATGAGATTAACTTTGGGTGTAGATGTTGAATTGTAGATGTGTTGATTAGGCATGGGCAATTCACAGATGATGTGTGTGACCAGTTGTCATACTCTGTATTAATCGCAGTCTGGTGCAAAAGAAGCTTCCGTGATGAGTAGTGACTGGGATACTTGACTGTAAATATAAGGATACATATTTTGCATTTTGGAAGAAGTTACATTAGTATAGGGATGTGACAGCCTAGGGATTTCTCTAAGATCTATGACCTCTTCAGCCATATGTATTTGGCCATCATTATAATTACACCCATGAGTTTCCTTCCATTGAGTGGGCTTTAAGTCCAATAAGGTAGCTGTTGATACCCACAAGACAAAATTGCCACTACTGCACCAGTGTTGACTGCCATGCCAGTCATTGATGTAGTTATTTGGTCATGATGCTGGTGTTTGGCCATTGATTGATGTTCTCCCTTAACAGCTTGCATAGTTCTCTCCAGAGCAATTCAGAGCTACTTCAGGGGAAGTAGCTTCTAGGTCAATTCTACCTCCATTGCTAAAAACCCAGTGTCCAAATTATGTCCTGTTTTAGGAATAAGGTTTTACCTTCAAGTTCCAGGTGATAATCAATAGCTGTAGCAATAGACTGTGTAATTTTGGGAGTCTCTTAGACTATTATAATCAAAAACTCAAACGAAGATTTCTCCTGTCTGGCATTGTTTCTTCTTATGTAGCCTTCAGCTATGCAAATTGGCTGTGGCATTTGTCATTAGGTTGTTAGATGAACATTATTCCCCCTGATATTTTACACTAGCTAGGAATTATTTAACTCTACTCTCTCTCCCTGTCTACCCTCCCACTATACCTTCCTCCTTTAAAGTGTACCCATTATCACCATTTCTCCCTTGAATACTAGATTTCTATGGCCTCACCTTTGAGCTCCTTCTTTCTCTTTATCCCCATAGTCCCTTGTATAACCCTCTCGCAACCCTCCCACTTAAATAACCACCTTTAATCTAGTTCTCCCTTAGTAATACCTGTCCCCTACTGTTCTCTCTCAGGTTCCTTCTTTCTCTTTACCTCCCTGACTCCTTTCCATTTTCCTGATTCCTGCAGTTGCATCAGGATACATACTCACATATAAGGGTTTGGTGCTAGGAACCTTATATGAGAGAACATACATCGTTTGTTTTTCTGATTTTCTGTTACTTCACTTAGCATAACTGCATCTACTTCAATCTATTTACCTGAAAATATCATGATTTTTGTCTTCCTTTACTGCTGAGAAGGCCATTGTGTAAATGCACCATATTTTCATTATCCACTCATCAGCTGAGGGACCCTTAGGCTGCTTTTATCTCTTAGCTATAATGGAAAGAGCAGGAACAAATATGGATGTACAAGTATCTCTGCAATAGGATGAGTCCTTTGGGAATATGTCAAGGAGTGGCATACAGGTCAAATGGAAGATTCATTTTTAGTTTTTTAGAGTTTTCCACGCTGCTTTCCATAAGAGTTGAATGAAATTACAATCCCACTAGCAGTGAATCAGCATTCCTCTTTCCCCACATCCTGTCCAGCATTTGGTATCATTTGTTCTCTTGGTCTTAACCAGTCTGACTGGAGTAAGAGGAAATCTTAAAGTGGTTTTAATTTCCATTTCCCTAATTATTAACAATATTGAACACTTTTGAAGATGTTTCTCAGCCATCTTTATTTTTTCTTTATTTTTTCTTCTCTTCTCCAATCCTTGCTCCAAATTTTAATTGGGTCTCTTGTTTACTTGATTCTTTGTTTTTCTGAGCTCATTATAAATTAGGGATATTAAACTGCTAGCAGATATAGCACTGGTAAAGATTTTATCCTATTCTGTGGTTTTTCTTTTCACTTCCTTGGTTTTTTTTTTTCCTGTACAGAAGCTTTTTAGTTTAATGAGATCCCACTTGTTGATTATTGACCTTAAATACTAAGCAACAGCTGACTGATTTAGAAAGTCCTTTCCTACACCCATGTCTTATAGGTTATTGCCAATATTTTCCTCTACAGTTTCAGAGTTTCAGGTTTCACATTGAGGTCTTTGATCCATTTGGAGTTGACTTTTGTACAGGTGAAAGATAAGGGTCTAGTTTCATTCTTCTACAGTTGTAGATCCAGATACATCAACACCATATGCTGAAGATGTTACCTTTCCTCCAGAGAGTATTCTTGGCATGTTTGTCAAATCTCAGGCGGCTGAAATTGCATGCACTCATGTTTGAGTCTTCACTTAGATTCCACTGGTCTGTTGGTTTATTTTTGTGCCAGTATCATGCAGTTTTTATGACTATATTCCTGTAATATAGATTGAAATGTTTCTTTCATTGGCACTTGGATATAGTTCTTCTTTTCTTTAGCTCTTTATATTGTTTCAAGAATTCTCTGAAGTGTTGATTTTGTGGCCATGAAATCTTTTAGCCCATTCATGTCATGCAAGGTTTTTCTTTCTTTTTCAACTATAATAGGCACTTTTTCTGGCTAAAGTCTTCTGGGTTGGCATTTATCATCATTTAAAACTGGGAATACTTTGATCCAGGCTCTTCTGACTTTCATAATTTGCATTGAAAAGTCAGCTGTAATTCTGATGGGTTTTATTTGATATTTAACTTGTTTTTCTTTGGCAAGACTTTCAGAATTCTCTCTTTGTTCTTGACATTTAATGTTTTTAATATGAAATGATGTGAGGAGTTTGCTTTTCAGCCCTGTGTATTTGGTGTTCTATCTGCTTCTTGTATTTATGTTGGCATTCTTTCTTTAATTTGGGAAAATTTTGATTCTACAATACTGTTGAAGATCTGGTCAATACCATTATCCTGAGATTGTTTTCCTTCTTCTATGCATGTGATGTGTAAATTTGATCTTTTCATGGTGTCCCACATTTCCTTCCTCTTCCATTCATGTCTTAAAAAAGATTCCTAATCTTTGCTCCAACTTTTCAAATCTTCTATTTTCTTGTCCAGTCTCATATTCTCTTTCACATTTCTTTCATTCTATTGATGAGGTGTTCTCCTGTCATTTCAAGTTGGCTTATTGAGTGTTTCACTTTCTTCTTCATTTCAGTGTGATTTTTCCTCAATATTTTTAGTTCTTTTGTGAACTCAGTCACAAGTTTATTCCTATCTTCTTTTAGTTCTTTGATTTGTTTGTTTATATGTTCTTTAAATTCAGTGAATTTTTGATCATGTTTATGATTGGTCTTTTAAACTGTGTCCTGGGTTATTTCTATGAGATTCTTGTTATAGAACTCTTGTATATGACTGGTGATGTTTGGGGTGGAGGTATATTATTTGGGGTTTTCATATTATTATTTGTTTTGTTGTGATCTTGGCATGTGGATTTCTTTTGTTGTTCATGACTCAAACCTCCCTTTGTTGTTTTAAAGTCTGATTCTGTTTGTAAATTTGATGTGACTTGGTTGATTCCTTTGAAGTATGAAATCTGGTGGTCAAAGCTACAGATTCTTTCTTTTGATATTATTTTGGAGGGACCAGGTAGCTCTAGTTCAGCTGTTCATATTTGGTAGATTGTCAAATAAAGTGGGAATTCTGCCCCTTTTCATTTTCTCTGTCTGTTATCCTAAAAACATAAAATTTAGCACCCCTCCATGATGAGAGGTAATATTTTGATTTTAGTGTTCCAATTATTTAACTAATGAAAAAAAATATTGGAAAGGTAAAATATTTCAAAACTCTTCACAAGCGGCCTGGTTAGGAAAGGTCAACTCAAAGGATTATATATGTACAAGTATACTTAGTATTATTTCAGAAAATAAAAGTAGAAGAT
This sequence comes from Eospalax fontanierii, assembly GCA_035773235.1. Taxonomy (NCBI): domain Eukaryota; kingdom Metazoa; phylum Chordata; class Mammalia; order Rodentia; family Spalacidae; genus Eospalax; species Eospalax fontanierii. Next base: position 104,588,657 of record CM069524.1, read on the forward strand.
GACTGCTCAATACATGCTCCAAGTTCTTGATCTCAAATATCTGAAATGACTTAAAGAAAAGATACTGCAGTGCTTAATAAATTTCAAGAAGATAAGTACAGAAGGCTGTCATGCCCAGGATTCCATGTCAAACTTTGTGTAGATCTCAACAAGAGTCCATCAACAAAAGTAAATTTCAAGCAACGTGCTGTTGTTCTGTATTCAGTGGTCTGGATCAAACCTATGATCTCTTCAAAGCAGACAAGTGTTATGCCACTGAACTTTATCCCGAGGCATAAGACAATTTAATGCCAACATATTTCAAACAGTGTTAACAGAATAAATCAATTTGCAATATATTTCTTAAAATTATGTGTTCTTATTTCTTTCATTTTCTTAGTATTCTATACAGGTATGATGATGGGTCTCTTAAAGTAGGGAAGAGAGCCTGGCTTGTAGGGGCCCAAACTTTTGAAGCCTGCTTGACAGCACCTGAGTCAGGCCACTGTATGGTGGTGAGTTTCCCAGTTGTGCTGTGCCCATCCGCCCACATTGGGACCACTTCTATTCATTCCCATTGACCCATGCCAGGCTTCTCTGCTGGCTAGTAAGGACCAGTATGTCCATCTCCCATCTCCTTTCCTTGGACCCTAGCACTACCTATCGGAGGCTTCTGAAGTTCTTCCAACTATCCAGAGCTACTTCATCCATATGGAGAGCTCATGAGCAACAGGACTAGAACCATATGTTTTCATTAATATAAAATCAGAAGAGAAAACTTGAAGCATAAACCAACCAGTCTCACATGTCCCCCATAGGCTCCAAGTATTTCAACATTTCAAATCCAATTGGAGAAGTTGTTTGGGAGAGTTATGGAACTTAAGGAGGTATAGTCATGCTGGAGGAGCCAAGTCGCTGGGATTGGGCTTTGAGAGTTCATTAGTCTTGCTCCACTTTTGAGTTTCCTTTCTCTATTTTCTGTCGGTATTGAAGATGCGAGCACTCAGCTCTCTGATCTGGCTGCTTTCTGACATGTCTCCATACTATGATGGACTCTAATCTCTCTGGAACTTAAAATCGAATAAATTCTTCCTTCTATAAGTTGTCTCGGTTGTGGTGCTTATTCACAGCAATAGAAAAGTAACTAATACATAATCTGTTGTCAGAGATTGTGCTGTTGCTGAGAGTAAACTGACCATGTTGTTTTTCAAGGGAATGTGGAAGACTTAAAAAGTTTGGTCTATATTTGAATCCTGCAAGCAGCACTTGATGGGATAGTCTAGTAGAAGAACATATACTTTTTTGGTCATTCTGTACAGACTCCTCATTTGTGAACACAAAAAAAATATCTATGAGGCAAGAAGAATGCTGGGCAAAGGCTAGTAACAGTCATGTCAAAGATGTGGTAAGGCACAGGATTAAAGCTAATGGATAAAAGTAGTATCTAGAGAAAAAAGGACAGAGAACCAAAATGATATTCACAGGGAGACAATTACAGTTCCCCAGGACTGGCAGAGAAGAATGAACCAGGGAAGGTTGGTTGGAGTCTGGAAAGTCCACATAGAGAAGCAGGTACAGAAAAACCAATGGGAGTAGAAACTGGAGACAGGGGACCTGCTTGTTCCAGGCCTTGCCTGTCGTCATTGCGTCTACATTCCCTCAAGTGCAACTCCAGAGTGGAAAAAGAACGACAGATGTTATTGTTGACTTTAAGAAACCCAAAGATAGCTTTTAAAATTTATTAAGATCTGACATACAAAATCTAAGTCTATGGGGCAAATAGGTCAATGAGGGAATGAGGAAAAGAAAAACCTTTTTTCTGTCTTTCTGCCCTTCACTAAAGAGTTGTTTGATCTCTATCCAGGTATTCAAATCTGGGCAATTCGTTTATTCTTCTATTTACTCAGTAATAAGATTTTGTTTTTACTTTCAAGGGGATCTCTAGGTTCTTAAAATATAATGGTGAATAAGCATGGACACAGTATGTCGAAATCTTACAGTCAAAGCAGAAGAGAGATGAGCATACACACAATGGTCATACAGGGCATAGTGCAACTTGTACACGGGAAGACCTTCTATAACAGATTTGGCAGATTGGGCAAGTTTCCTGCAGAAAGTGATGTTTTGGGTGGGATATAAGTAATCAGGAAAGGGAAAGATGTATACTGCATCAGATACACAAAACAAAATGAATCTCAATGATGCAAGAGCAAATTGGTGCCTTAGGAAACTTCAATGCCTCCAGTCTAATTTTGTTCCAAAGTTGTGGAAGGATGGCACATGTCAAAGGCAGAAGACTGAACTATGAAATTAGAAGGAATTTTAAAAATTGATTCCAGAATCAACTCAATATCTTAAATGTGATAACAAAATGGTGATTCTGGATTTTTTTTCATAAATTCATTATAGATTTATTCAAATCACATTCTCTGGATGTTCATAGAATCTATTATTCTTTGTTTGTACTATGTTTACTGAAGTGATATTTCAGTCCCTCTCATTTCAGTATTCAATATTTCAGTAGAACATTTCAGGAATTTAAAATGCAGTTGTCTACATGAGATAGCGGGTGAGTCAACATGACACAGGTGACACAAGACGGGAATGGTAGTGACTCCAGCAGAGGAGGGTATGTACACCCAACTTCAGATCAACTAATACTCAGATTCAACTGCATAACACAACACTGAAATGCAGCAACACTGGACAGAAAGTATGATCATTCTGCAGAGACACATTTTGGGGTGTAAAAGGTATCTAAAAGGGATATTTGTTCTCAAATCACTCATTTAGGATCTCTGTTACAGTTGTTACAAAATCCGTTGGCAAAGAAAGTTATTTATTTCCCCAGACATAGCAATTCTATAAGTTATCTGTTTCTCTCCTCTCTTAAAAAAACTTCAACCTAGGGATCAGAGAGATGGTTCAGTGATTAAGACCACTAACTGCTCATGCAAAGGACCTGGGTTGGTTTCTAGCACTCACATGATGAGTAATAACCATCTGTCACTTAGTTCCAGGGGATCCAATGCATTCATGTGACCTCCATAGGCACTGCACTGAATGGCAATATACTCATACACATAAAATAAAAAATAATAAATAAAACTTTTTTTAAATCTTCAACTTATTATGCAGAGTGATTTTATTTAATGTTCAGATGTGATGTGAAATTCATGATGGATCACAAAAGGAGCACCAAGTCTAATATGCTGAAAAGAAATTTAAGTATTAATTTGAGAAGAATATCAGAGCAATATAAATTTTATATTTATCCAAGCAAACATTTTCTGTTTCCTGAAATTATAGTTATATTTGTGTGTGAGTGTGTGTGTGTGTGTGTGTGTGTGTGTGTGTGTGTGTGTTCGGGTGATAAAAAAATGATAAATGGAGACTGATAGTAAAATGAGGAAATGAGGAGATAATTCTCCTTTTTGATCATCTAATATATATAATGCTGTATTTTGCAGGATTTATTAGTTGCATGAAACCCAAATGATTTTTGTAATACTTTCATAAAAACCAGCATTAAAATTTCATTTTTGTAGTAATTTTGAGTGTTAATACTGTATTTCCCTTGTGCTTTATGACTTAGAAAAATTTCTCTATTCATCAGGATGTGGTGAAAGTGAACTGGAATAAAGGACATACATTTCAGTCTACATTCTGATTTCAGTAATGAAACCTCATATATAGTATTCTTGAACTTTATGAGAACTGGTGGTCTTGTAAACTAATAAGCTGTATAATCCTGGTAAAGGCTTTTAAGGATCTGAGTCTCTCAATTTTTATCTTGAGTAAGAGTCTGATTTTTGTTAAGAAAAAATTATTTAAAACTTGAAAATAAAACAAAACATAGGGGAGGGCAGTAGATCCAAAGTCATCATAGACTGCATGAGAAAATGTAATTATTAATTGACTATATCCGAGTTTAAACTATTGTAAATGTAGATACTTAATCTTTTAGAATGTAACACATAATTACACATTTACATCATTCTACTCCTTCCACTACTGAACTGAGTCCAGTTAGTGGTCCTCATGAGTACATGTGTTTAGACCTGACCACTTGGGATTATGTAATGTGCCAGGGAGCTTGTCCTTGAAGGAAATTGATTCTTCCTCTTTCAGTATCCATTTATTTCTTACAGTACTGCATCTAGAGGTGGGATGCTGTCAGTTTCCCCAACCACACTGCCGTGTCAACCGGGTTTGTCATTAAACAGACCCATAACAAATGAGATTGAAGATGTAACACAAAGCCTTCTGACTAAAACAAGCCCAGGTTCAGATGGATTTATAACAGAAATATACCAGATATTCAAGAAGAATTACAACCAATACTTCTTAAACTATTCAAGAAGATACAAAGAGAAGGAACACTTTCAAACTCCTTCTACAAAGCCAGTATTACTCTAATAGAGAACCAGGTAAAGACATACACACACCAAAAAAAAAAAAAAAAACCAGAAAGAAAAATATAGGTAAATATTTCTTTCCCATAAAGGCAAAATTTCTCAGCAGAATACTTGCAAATCACATACAGGCATATGAAAAAGATCATATGCCATGATCAAGTTTGGTTTATGCCAGAGAAGCAAGGGTGGTTCAACATATGTAAGTCAATAAATGAAATAAATTAAATAAATTGATATAAAGATAACAATCACACGATTATCTCAAGAGATGTAGAAAAGCCTTTTTGACAAAAATCCAACATGACTTTATCATAAAAGTCCTAGAGAGAGTAGGACTGGAGGGAAAATGTCCCAAGAAAATTAAGGTTATATACTACAAACCCACAACCCGCACCTTTTCTAAATGGAGAAAACGCAAAACATCCCCGTTATAATCAGGGACAGGACAAGGATGTCCACTCTCCCCACTTCTCTTTAATACAGTACTTGAAATCCTAGCTAGAGCAATAAAAGTAGAGAGAATTTAAAGGGTACTAACAAGGGGCTGTGGCACAGTGCTTTAGGGGCACAGGCAGTTCTCGAAGAAGACCTGGCTCCAAATCCCAGCACCCACATTGCGGTTATCAATAGTCTTTAACTCCAGTTTCAGGGGCTCTGTCAACCTCTTCTGTCCTCCGCAGATACTACAAGACATGGGTGCTCTTATACACGTGTAGGCATAGCACTCATAAACATAAAACAAAATAAAAATTAATTAATTATGCCCATGTGGAAGAGGGTATAAAGGCGATTAAGATTTATTGAGGTGTTCTCTATGAAATGCACAATAATTTAATAATAATTAATTCGTTGATTGGATACAAATAAGAAAAGAAGCAATGAAAATATCTCTGTTTTCAGATGACATATTACAACTAAAACATTCCAAATATCCACCAGAAAATTTCTAAAAATGCCCAACACTTCTGGAAAACTGGCAGGATACAAAATCAACGTACAAAATTCAGTAGCCTTTTTATATACCAATAATATGTGGACAGATAAAGAGATCAAAAAACACTCCCATTTATGATAGACTCAGAAAAAAGAATAAACCTAACCAAAGATGTGAAAAATCTCTACAATTAAAACTTCAAATCTCTGAAGAAAGAGATTGAGGAAGACACTAGAAGATGGAAAGACTGTTCATGAGCATGGTCATGAATCATTGTACCAAAAGCAATTTATAAATTCAGTTCAATCCCATCAAAATCCCCATGACATTCTTCACAGAAATTGAGAAAAACAAAGCCTAAATATTAATACAGAACCACTAAAGACTCCAGATACCCAAAGCAATCCTGAGAAAAAGGATATTGCTTAATCGGTTACCACACCAGAGTTCAAACTATATTACAGAGTTATACGAATAAAAACAGCTTGGTTCTGACATAAAAATAGACATGCAAATCAATGAAATAGGAGACCAAAAGATGTGTCCCTGCAATTAGAGTGACCTGGTAGTTGACAATGATGCCAAAAATGCACTATGGAGGAGAGAGCACCACCAAGAAATGGTGCTGAGAAAATCAGATGTTCAAATGTAGGACTGAAATTATATATAACAAGAATCAACCTCAACTGGATCATAAACTGGTAGAAGACAATATAGCCTTTACTCTAAAAGACAAAGACACAGAAAATAACTTTTTAAATTGAACATCAGTCCCTCAAGATGTTAGGTGAGCAATGGGACCTCATTAAACTAAAAAGTTTCTGTACAGCAAAGAAAACAATCAATCAAGCAAAGAGGAAGCCCACAGAGTGGAATAGAATATGTGGCAACTATACATCTGACAGAGGATTAATTTCTAGAGTATACAAAGAACTCAAAACACAAAGAATCAAGAAAAACGACACAATTAAAAAACGGGCTACAGGATTGTGTGTCCCTGCCATGTTGGCATCCAGTGCATTATTCTGAGATCTCAGATCTCTCTCCTTGGTCTCTGCATCCCTCCTTGGACTGCAGGAGCCACAGGACACCAGGACACCATCACCACAAATGGAGTCAGTGACCTTTGAAGATGTGACTGTGAACTTCACCCTTGAGGAATGGGCTATGATAGATCCATCCCAAAAGGACTGCTACAGAGAAGTGATGCAGGAAACTGTGAAGAACCTGATCTGATCTATATAGGTAAATATGTCATTACCTTCTTACTTAGTCAATGAAAGAACAAGTGTTTCTTGTTCATCAATCTTGCTGCATAAATTAGATTATGGAAAAGGAGTATTTGGGTAAACATAGTAGGAAATAAATGGTAAAACCAGAGCATTGAAAATGAATATGAAAATCTGTGGAGAAAACTAAGCAGCCAACTGCTAGAGAAACTCCCTGAATGTAAAGATGGTGGTCATCAATGTGAAGAAATCTTCAACTGGACTCCAAAGAATGCTGTGAAGCAGAATCTTGCCCAAGAATTCCCACATATGAAAGCCATGTGTATGAAGAAGTATCTATTGGCCATTTATCTATAAATATCTCCCTTCATCCTCACTCAGGACACAAACCGTATGAAGATCAAGAATATGCAAAGGAATTATAGAAAGATAAGGAATTTAGAAACATCTCAAGATTTTATGCAACCTTTGAAGCATAAAAAGACTCACACTGAGGAGAAACCTGAAATTAATCAGTGTTGAAGTCTTTAAGTGTCTCAAATCTGGTCAAAATGATGAAAAGACTTCCACAGGAGAAAAACATCATAAGTGTAAACAGTGTGGGAGACTTTCCAGTTCTTCCCATTCTTTTCGAAGGCGTGAAGACTATCACAGTTAAGAGAAATCTTACATTTGTAAGAAATGTGGGAAAGCCTTCCCTTTTCCCAGTTCCCTACAAATACATGAAAGAACTCATACTGGCAAGAAGCCCTGTATGTGTAAACAGTGTGGGAAAACCTTTGTTTTTATTTTAACTTCCTTCTAACATGTGAAAGAATTCACACTGGAGAGAAGCCATGTGTGTGTAAGCAACATGTGAAAGCTTTCACTGAAGGTAGTTGATATCGATTCCATGAAATGATGCACAGCGGAGAGAAACCCTATAAATGTATGAAATACAGGAAGGCTTTTACTTCTTCTGGTGCCTTTCGAAAACATAAACAGATACATACTGGTGTGTTTGCATTGTGAGAAAGTTTTCAGTTCTGAAAGTGCTTTTTGAACACATAAAATACTTAATTCTGTCAAATTGTGTGTTTTCTAGAGCATTCTCAGTAAACAATGTTATTGAGTCCTTCATATTATTGAACTAATATGGAAGTGAGCATGTGTATTGTGTATTTTGCTGCATTCACCTCTTAGTAATTACATTCTTTTTAATTTAAATCAAAGTCTAAAATACTTTCAATATTACAAATTTAATTATGTATTGAATTTGTCTGATTTTTCATGCTTAAGCAATGTTTGTTCCTCACTGAGAAATATATGAAATTGTAGTGGAGAAAAAAAAAATACATGCTTCAATAAAATTTAAAGAAAACTGCCAAGGGCATTTGTTTCTTATAAACAATATACACAGCTGCAGCAATGTTAGCAAGGACATGTGCCAGAGAGCTACATGTTTGCTACTACAAATTGTTCTGCTCACCCTTTATCTAGTAACAGCTGGTAAAATGGTATTTAAGGACGGTTTGATTTAATCTAATGAGAAAGTATACTGCATTGCATGATACTGCCGGCAGAAAATACTTGGATAAACATTGATTTTTTATGTTGCTATAATAGTTACATTTTCAATAAATAGGAATTTATATGCATATTTATTTGGCAGCATTCCTCTCTACATGAAAGCTGGAAATTGGTTTTACACACACACGCATACTCACACAAACCTAAGTACACATAAATTGACAAACTATACAAATATTGTGTTTATGCCTTAAACACATGCTTTCAGCCTCAGTTATGAAGTGAAACTACTCCTTTGCCATGGGCAGCTTATTGGAAAAACTCATAACTAGTCAAGCTTCTAATGGTAAGGGACTTCTCCTACAACATGGTTGCCCAATGCTCAGTGACAAATGGAAACACATAATCCAGCATCTAGATGGTTCCCTTCAAGGCTCAGACAACATACCAGAAGAAGACACACAAAGAAAGAGCTTTAAAAATTAAAGGGGTATAGTGTTGTATAATTATTTCTTCCAGAGGGAGGAGATGAAGATTCCTAAAGATCAGGAAGTGTATATAACTTTGAAGATCCAATTTCAGGTCTTATTTTTATCCAACTGCTTCATGAATTTTAAATTGTTATTTTTATTGCAACTTTTTAGTTGACAGGATATAATATAAATAAGACAGTTCGTAATACATAGACAATAAGATGTTATGAAATATATTTCATTTACTTGAATGATAATTTCTAATACCAAAGAGATCTGAGTATTCTTACTTTTGATGAAAGAATTGTACCTGTCTTTATACAGAAGGGAGAATTTCATGACTCATTGGAATTTTATCTCTCTAGGTAATACTGAAGTCTCAGAGACTCCAGGGTATCTGGCATGTATCAAACCCAGGACCCACTGATTTTGTTTTTACCTCTGTGACATGAAAAAAGAAATTTTTCTAAGAGTATTATAGTGTCTGAGACAGCAGAAAGAAGATTCTTGGGCTGATCTTGAAAACCAGGTGGAATGGTTAAGTTACTTTGAACAGCAAAGAAATTATGAGTACAATCAGAAGATAAACTGTACTAGAAATGTGATGTGATCAACTGTCAGAGTAGATGACATCCATGGGAAGAGAAGAAACTTTGACTGGGAAAAGATGGTTAGTTTTCATATTCCTCCAAGCACTCAGAAAGCTGAAGCAGGAGGATCATGAGTTTTGGGTTGACCTACATAATGAAGTCCTGTCCCTACCCCAATCTTCTTAAAGACTGATATTAAGAGATACAAAATAAGGATGTTACATCTATAATTGGCCAGGTTTTTTCTAATTTAGCAATATTATTTTTCATGAACTAAAATAGAAATTTCTGAACAATTTGAGAGACAGGAATCAGACATGGTGAGACCCAGGCTGCTGATATGTACCATATAAAAGATCAAGAAAAGATGTTAGAGTATACAGACTTTTGTTCAGTAGTATCCAGAGCTCTCAAAGAGCTAGCATATAATTTCTAGTCCAGTTAGCAGACTGACAACTCCTTAAGGAGTAACCAGGTTAGTTAGTGGAAGACTAGAAAGATCAAGGCTTAGCAGCTGGTAAAAGTGACCCAGAAAATAGGCCATGCTGTTGTTATAAAACCACATTCAAAATGTTAAAGTTAATGGTAGGTGTAATAGGCCAAGCTCAAAATAACAACATTCATAAGGATGATGCAGGAAGATTGCTATGAGACTGAGACCAGCCTGGGCTACATACAAATTCAGCTAGGGAGATGCTGTCTCAAAGCACAAGGAGCAAATAAAGGAAAAATAAAAGTAAATTCAAACTAATCTTAACATAACTGGCACAAGGTCATAAAGTTTTTATTCAGCATAATCTAGCACTAATAACATAATTCATAATATATAACATCTTGTCAAAAATATATCAAAGAAGAGGCTGAAACATTATACCAAAATAAGGAAGAAAAATTACTCAATAAAACACTTACAAAGTGTTAAATATTACAGTCAGACAAAGACTTAGATAAAAGACCACCACAAACACAGAAAAGCTTAAAGGAATAAATGACAATAATGAGCAGAGTATGGCCTATGTAAAAAACAAAAAGCTAAATGTGAGTTCTAGATTTTTAAAAATAAAATATCTGAAATGAAAGAAAAAGAATGGATGAGAGCACCAGTTAATTTGATCCTTCAGAAAAGAAACCAATGAACTTAAAAAACATATCACAGAGTCCAAACTGAGTCCTACATCAAGAAAAGACTGAGAAGAAGCCAGATGGGAAGATCATCAATGGCCTATGACACCATGTGAAGAATGTAGTGTGTGTGTTACCAGAGGCAAGAAGGAGGGAAAAGAAAAATTTGCGGAAAATTGAAGTCTTTTTTTTCAGAATTGTATACACAAAGAAAGTATATAAATCACATCATAATTAAAATCTAAACTATATCATAAAACAAAACAGAAAGAAAAGGAACACATGATATAGAGGAAAAAGTAGACATCAGATGAAGTACATATATGAGGATTATCTCTGAGTCATCACTTGAAATAGGGACCAGGAAGCAATGGAATGGCATCTTTAAATACTGAAAGAAGGGCCAGGAGTGGACATTTCTCTGTGAAATATCATTCAACATGTAAAATGAAATTAATGCACAAACAGACTGGAGTATGTTCCCCATGATACTGGTCAGTAGTTCTTAAGGCCATTACATCAAGAAAAACAAGAAAGGACTCAGGTGATCACAGATCAAAGACAACTAAAGACTTGTAACTGCAAATTGCAATGTGGTAACCTTGTTAGGATTCTGCAACAGAAAAAGCACTTAGCTACTATTAATGCATTTATATGCATTTCTTAGCTTTGACAAAAGTACCATGGAATTGTAAGATATTTGCAGACAAGGAAGTTGTATGAAAAATATATAATAACTCTCTTTACTAAATTCCAACTTTTCTATGAAATGAAAATTTTCCAAAATAAGAATTTTATTTAAATAATTGACGGTGGTACCTCAAAAATTGTGCAGTCACTATGGGAAATGGCATGGAGAATGCTTTAAGATACTGAAAATGAAACCAACATATGATCCTGTTATAACACTTCTTGGCATATACCCAAAGAACTTATCCTACTGTACAGATACCTGTAATCTATTCTTGTTTCTGTTCTTTCCAGAATAGCTAAGGTAAGGAGATAAACTAAATGCCCCTCAACTGATGAGTTGGTAACGAAACTGTGCTACATTTAAACAATGGAGTTATACTGGGAAGTACAGAAAGGCAAAATTTTGGAATTTTCAGGTAAATGGATGGAACTAGAAGTTGTTATTCAAGTGAAGTAACAGTCTCAGAAAAATGAGCAATGCATGTTCTCCTTCATTTGCAGATCTCAGCACCAAATGTGATGTAATCCTGATGTAACTACAGGAACCAGGAAAATGGAAACGAACCACGAGAAACAGATGGTTAACAAGGGAAAAAATGGAGAAAGTGGGATTCTACTGGTGATGGAGTAAGGAAGGCTATTAAAGAAACCGTAGAGTAGAGGGGAAGAAGGAGCTGAAAGGGGAGGGGCGGTAATAGGAGACAGGTATTGTCAAGGGGAAAATATGGGCAGTTTAACTGAGGAGGGAAAAGGGAGGCTAGACAGGGAGGGAGAGAAGAGATAAATAAAAGCTTAGGTCAAATGAAAAAAGAGCGAAATGTATTTGCTCTAGAATGTATGGAAAAACACCCATAAAATATCTGAATATGAGTGTATGTATATTCCAGAAGGTTATAAAACAAGAAACACAGTGCAAGACAGGAGAAACCACCTTTCAAGTCGTTTATCAGGGTACTCTAAGAGACTCCCGAAATAGCACAGGCTATTGCCATAGCCCTTGATTAGCTCCAAGAACTTGAAGGGAAGACCCTATTGTTGAAGAAAGGACATAGTTTGGACACAGGCCTTGGACTTTGGAGCTGGAACTGATCTAGAAGCCTCTTCTCTGAAGACTAGTACTCACAGTTCTGCAGGATAATATGCAAGCTAGTGAGGGGGAAAATCAATCAATGGTCCAACTCTAGCTTTGAAGTCTGATAAACACAATGACAGGCACAACAAACTCTAGGGGACGGTAGTGGCACTATTATCTTGGGGGAAATCAACAGCTATGTAATTGGAACTAAAAGTCTTCTCAATGTGTGGGCATTCGTGTGTAGCTTTGCAAGCACACCCAAATACACATGGCTTGAGAGGTCCTGGATCTTATGGTAAACCCTACTTCTAGCAAATCCTTAGATAAATGTAAATTCTTAATGTGTTGCTAAACATGAATCCTTATACTTATATACAAGTATACCACAAACCACTCATCAAAGAAGATTCTTTTTGCAACAGACGGAGACTATTACAGAGTTCCACAATTGATCACACTCAAAAAATAAATGTCTTATAAGTGTCAGTCCTAAGTGACATATCTATGACAGAACCTCTACACTTAAGGCTCATGGAACATAACATAACAAGGCATACAGAGAATACTAATACATCCTGCAACTCTCACCAGTGAAGATCTTCATGCAATAAAGGGATGCACACAGAAAACCATAACCAGCCAAGGTGTAAAGAATAAGAGACTGCAGAGTGCATGTCCCTGGATAGGTCTGCTATACTAAACCTCACCCACCCAGGGCTCAGAGCCCATTGTCGAAAAGCAGATGGAAAGATTGTAAGAGACAGGGTTTAGGCATGAATATAAGGAAACTATCTTCCAAGCTTCTGGGATCTTATTCATAGGAATCTACAGTAATTGTGACAACATGCACAAGACCAATGTAAACTCAATTAGACAAAAATACAGCATAGAACTGGGAAAATGAACATCAGGCCTCAACTTTAAGCAAGGAACTATTGGCAGTTGATTACTGCTGGGAAGCTGATCTTCTTTAGTAGAGTGGCTCTACCTAGGCTTACTAGACTCCAGAAGATGAATTTGTACCAAGGGACATCTGGGTACACAAACTTCACTCAATTGGCCTTAAAATATATGACAAAATGCATGATATCTACTGAGGGGTTTATCGGGGGTTGGGATAGGAGAGGTAATCTAAATATAACTAAGATGTGTTGTATAAATGCACAGAAATTCAATAAAAATATACATTCAGAAAAATATACAGTGACTATAAATACATATGTAGTTAAAAAGGAAGATGGATAAAAAAGTTTATAATGTACAAACAATACTGAAGAAATACTTTGTGTCTATATTTATTTGTGATTTAAATTATACTTCTGAATAAGGAACACTGCTCATGATAAAGTTAGATATTTCACAATAATAAATAGATCTACTCTTTGAGAGAAAATAGTATTATTAAATGTAAAAAGCTTTAATTTTATAAATCTTCAAAAGGAAAATTTATAAAAAGAAATGGATACATGTGTTTTCATAACAACTTGAGTATGAATATGAGATGTATTTATAAAAGCCACAAACTGGGAAAATACAGCAAGAATGAACAGATACACACATGCAGGTGTTTTCATATACTGGGCAAGATTAGGCACTGCCATGGTGGTGTGACTGCTATAGTGGTAGACAAATGTCTATAGCACCTGGTGTTGCCCTGGGGTCTCCCACCCAAGTTCTAGCCAGGCCTGACCATGCTTAGCATGTGAGATGGGAAAAGATACTACACACTGAGGGTATCTGTATGTTGGAATAATGCTCAACAATAAAAGACAGAATATTGACGTATATAATCATATTGATAAGTTCAAATCACTTAGCAGAAGGATTTCATTTTCATGAAATTCTTGAAAATACAAATCTAGTTTATAAGGGCAAAAGATTTTCTTATGTTTGGGTATATAGGAACAATTGATTGCAGAAGATACCATAGGACCATTGGGGGGCAGGATCATAACCTGCTTGTGTTTGTGATTACATAGACATATAAATTTTTCAGAAGACAGATAGAGACTATCAAAATGGGTACTTTATATATAAAGTTCTCATCAATAAAGTTGGCTATGCATAAACAATCCATACACACCACAGTATCTTTAACTGAAGTGATATTTTTAAAAAATGGTGAAATATAAATAAAAATAGAAAGTAGTAGTCATAAAATTTGAAATATAGAAACCTGTAGAAAGAAAATTTGATGTGACAAATTCTTAGACTTTTTCTGAAACATTCTAAAATTTTATACCATACTATGTAACATATCAGGGAAATGCCAAGATTTCTCTCTGAGCTTTGGAAATTTTTTCAACACAAAGCATTCTATCTACAGGAATGTTCCAGGAAACAGAAACATTTGCAGGTATACTGACACTCAGCAAAATGTCAGCATAGCTCCTGAATTAACAAAGGGAATTATAATTGAATGCTGACTCATTTTCTAGGAACTGATAATCATTCATGGATTAAAACATTTTGCCAAATCATAATATATATATACATGAGAAATTCTCACTAGAAAACTAGTAATAACAGCATTTGTCAACTGTTTAGTTACTATGTACAATAAAATAATCCTGAATGGTGTTTTATGCACATAAAACTAATTTCCAGTCCTTAGGACAGAATAGCATGCTCTGTACTGTTCTCTATTTTTTAAAAAAGAAAAACCTGAAAGTGAAAAAAGTTAGAAATAGAGACTGAAGAAATTGCATGCTATTTGCCAATGATCTCACGGCCGTTAAGTACCGAGTCAGGATTAAACCCCCAGCCTTGATTACCTTTTCTCACTGAGACAGAGATTAAAGTTGACCTTTTCCAGGAAACTTCATCTGAAGCCCCTGGCGGAGTTAATCACTCTCATCTGTATCCCCAAAATATTTTGTGCACAGTTTTATTAGTTAACTTTTACTGTTCATATGCCTAAGTCTTTTTAATAGAGCCAGATCCTTAAAGGTAGGCCTTAGCTCTTAGTCATTCCTCATATTCTCTGCAGGCAGCAGTGTCTGGTACATATTTAGTGGACAACAAACGACATTTTTAAGTACTGAATTACTGAAAGCTATATACATGTTAACACTGAGGAATGTGAAATGTAAATTTATCTATAGAATACAAAATATTAAAGAAAAAATTATTAAAAACTCATAAGAAAACCTATAAACCTA
Source organism: Eospalax fontanierii (assembly GCA_035773235.1). NCBI lineage: Eukaryota > Metazoa > Chordata > Mammalia > Rodentia > Spalacidae > Eospalax > Eospalax fontanierii. The sequence goes on from CM069524.1 coordinate 104,603,840, forward strand.
TAGATTTGTGAGACACTCTGTGATACAAGCTTAGCCTCTCTACTAACACCCCCCCACCGTAATTAGAAAAGTAACCAGAAGTCACAAGGCTATGTGGAAAATCCCAGAGACCACAAAGGTCATGTCAACATCTCATGGTATGTGAGATAACGTCTGTGGGTTAAACATTCCACAGGAAGAACCCCTGATATCCCGTCTATAGGACTGTAGGTTAAACACTCCCCTAATATCCCGTCTATAGGATTGTAGGTTAAACATTTCCCTAATATCCCATCTATAGAATTGTGGGCTAAACATTCAGTTAAGTCAACATCTTGTGAACTGCAAAATAATGTGTGTGGTATTTCTGGAAAAAAGGTTGGACTATGTAAAAATTGTCTTCTCTGTAAACCTGGTCTGTAAGCCAAAAGCCAATCCAAATGTAACAAGTACTCTATATGTTAATGCATAATTATCCTGTGAATTCCTACTATAAAAACCTGGCCTGGCAGAGGTCAGGTGTGCTTAGCTTCCCGAGGCTAAGTCACCCACTTGTGTAAGCGAAATAAAAAACCTCGTGCTTTTGCATCTGATGGACTGGATTCTTGGGACTGGGGCTCCCCAACGTTAGGCACTCAGGCGGCCCGTAGGGGTTTGAGTCCCTCGGGCTGAGAGTGAGGTCTAACAGATTAAACCAACCATAACAGTTCTTAAAAAGTAGCTGCAATCAACAAATATTTTCAGAATTAATGTACAACATCATCATATTCTTTAATATTAAAAAGTTATGTCTTCATAATTCTGTACCTTCTGACAGAGAGACTTAAAATTACATAGTATAGCACTTTGAGGATCACAGCATTTGAGAAACTGACATCATAATGGAACAGATTCTGAGGTAAACATTCCATTATGACAAAATATTTAAAATAAAAAATCTGTCTGGAGATAAGCTGCTTTATTTTATATTTAAGGATGATGTATCCCCAAGGGATTAAGATACCTCTAACACAATGCTTCAGCTTGAGCTCTAGTTCCAGGCATGATTAAGTAACTTCTGTTAAACTAGCCTTCTATCAGTAAACTAATGACTGAAAGATAAATGACAGTATTGGGGTCTAGGATTACAGACATTAAAGAACTTTGCTGCCTGGGAAAAGAGAAACAAGCTAAGTCTCAACACCATCCAGTTTTCTGTATGGGGACAATTTTGCAGACCTGCTTCTAGAGTTGATCACAGGAGGTGGAGATCAGGGTCCTAGGTATATGGCTCTAAAGCAAAGAGCACTTCTGATAAGGGAGATATTTGGAGGGATGCAGAAATCATATGGGAGATGAGTCTACTGAGAATCTGTTGAGGTCAGGGCTGTGTACATAAACAGGGAATCCTTCCTGAGGGTTACACGCTAGCAGCTTTTATGAAGTTCCATGATGAATGAAGATACTGAGTATTTAGAAGTACTGACAAACTATCAGCTATACAATGCTAATCCTGTCTGATTAGATATATAATATTTACAGCTTATTAATGTAATTCTTCATCTGACTGGGAAAGAAGCCCTCTGCCATACAAACAGAGCTAAATTCTGGAGGAAGGCCTACAATAAAACCACATACGAAAGCTTAAACCATATCAGAAGTTTCATAGGTTTAAAAGATAAGACCTACCAAGTTATAAAAAACAGAGAAAAATCTACATCTTCTACAAATTCACATTAACAGTTCTTAGAACCAAGCCATTGTAATATCACTCAACCAGGCAATAACTGAAAAATCCTGTAAGTCAAACATTTCCATATATAATAGTAGAATCTAAGATCCCCAAATGCTATCTAACATCAATCATGGTAACTGATAAAAAAAAATCACTAAGCATGAATGCGTAAGAAGCATTGAATATTAAACTATCAATAGTAATTAGCATAAATTATCATATCCATAGACTGACCTCAGCAGATCATGATTTTAAAGCAGTATTGTGTTTGGGTTCTAAAGTGAACACCAAAAGCCATCTTCTAAAGGCTTAGCTGCCTGTTGCCAGAATTTGGGGAAATGATTTGATCTAAAGGACTGTATTTTCTTTAGTGGATTGATCAATTAGATGGATTTTCGAAGATGATAGAAATTCAGGAAGAGAACTAATTGAGCTGAGTAGGTCTTTGAAAACTTATTTGTCCCAACATTCTCTCTCTCTCTCCCTCTTTACCCATTGATTAGACTGCCACCATTAGTTGTACAACTTTACTCGGTCACAGACTTCTGTTATGATACTCTGTCTCACTGCTTTTTCTGAAAGGCAAAAAAGTCACCAGGGATTGCAGCCTTTGAAACTGTGAGCCAAAATTTTCCTTCTTTTTTTCTTTTTTGAATTTTTGTGTATTTCATACAAAACATCTTAATTGTCTTACACTCTCTCCTCCATCTGCCCTCTTCCTTGGACCTCCAATGGATTTCATGCAGTCTGTCTTGTATGTTAAAGCCTATCAAGTCCAGGCAGTGTACCCATATGACCCTCAGGACAAGTTCGTTCAATGGAGTAGACTGTCACACTTTTAAAAAATCTGTATCTCTGGATGTTATTAGATTTTTATTGTGGATGATACCTAGATTCTATTCTGATCAAACAAAGCCAATATCAAAAATGCATGTGATAATATTTAACACCAACTTGAATTACTAATTAAACAAGTTAACAGTCTATCTACAGTCACTTCATTAAAGAAGATCAGCTCCTCCTCACTCGGCAGTAATCAGCTGCCAATAGTTCTTCAGCTAAGCTTGGGGCCTGTTGCCCATTTCCCGAGTTCTATGCTGAGGCTTTTGTCTGCTTGAGTCTTCCTGGGTCTTATGCATACTGACATCATTGCAGTAGGTTCACATGAGCAAGGTCCCAGGAGCCTGTAAAACTCTATTGATATGGTCATGCACCTCCTCCCTTGGCTCTACAATATTTCTGCCTCTCCTTCCACAATGATCCCTGAGCCTTGGGTGAGAGGAATTTAATATAGGAGTCCTATTCGGGACCCACACTCTTCATAATCTTATTTTCTATGCATTGGCCATATGTGGCCTTCTTTATTCATTGCCATCTGTCACATGAGAGGGCTTCATTGATTAGAGTTAAGAAATCTCTTTACCCCATGTTACACTATGTTCCATGATCTTAGGTATTGAGGTTCCATTGTAGATATGGTGACTGGCATATTTGTCTATAAATATAAGGATTCATATTTAGCATATAGTAAGAAAATGCATTTTGCTAGGGATGTGACAAACTTAGAGTTTTCTCTAAGATCTATGACCTCTCCAGCAATGTGTTTTTGGCTATGCTTACAGCACATGACCATATGGAAAGGAACTCTTAAAGAGACCTTGTGCATATGAACTTACAGCAATGGTGTCAGCATGCACAAGACCCATGCAAACTCAGTCAGACAAAATCCCAGCACAGAACTGGGGAAATGTACAGCAGGCCCCAACCTTAACTGAAGAACTATTGGCAGCTGATTATTGTCAGATGAGGGAGAGTTGATCTTTTTTAAAGGAGTGATGCTGGATAGGCTTACTAGATCCAGTGGCTGAACTTGCCTGAGGGATGTCTGTATACACTAATTTGAGTTGATAGGCCTCAACATATATGACAGAATGAATGAATGATATACGTTGAGGGGAGCTGTGGGGAATGCAGATGAGGGAGGAGGTATAAAAATGATTAAGATGTAAAAGTCAATAAAATTTACATAAAAATAAGCAATTGATCATCAAATCACTGAAACAAGAATGGAGAATGAGGGAAGAGCAAACACAGAAGACTGAAAACACTAAAGGAGCATCCGTGAAGAGCTGCAGGTAAATCATACCACCCTGACTACCCAGAATTCTGTACAGGTATCGTGTATTCTTCAGAAACTTTGGAAAATGTAAACTTAAAAAAAAAAAAAACTGAAGTGCAAAGAACTCATTGGTAAGTCCTGCACCATAAGAAAGGTAACAGGATTACCTAAGGTAGAAGACGATACTCGATAAAAGATCCCGAGGAAAACAAGGAGCTCAGAGATGGGGCACAGACTCCACAGCACAAACCTTGCCTGCACAGCTCTACCAAAGGATTTGCACACATAGCGTGAAGTATCTGGAAATATTGACAGTATTTATTCTTTTTAAAAATGTGTGTATGTGAATGTGCATGTGTGTGTGTGCACATGGGTGTGTATGTGTAGTATGTGTGTCAGTGTAGATTTGCACATGTGCACATGGGTGTGTATGTCTATTATGTGTGTCGGTGTAGATTTGCACATGTGCACATGGGTGTGTATGTGTAGTATGTGTGTCGGTGTAGATTTGCACATGTGCACATGTGGGTGCATAGGCACATGAGCCTGAGTGTCCACACATTTAGAGGCCTGAAGAGGAGAGTGTCTTTCTTCCATTGCTCTCCATATTTATACTTCGAGACAGAGTCTCTCACTGAACCTCATGATTTGGCTATTCTGGATGGACTAAAAATTAGGAAATCCAGTTATCTCCCCTATTCCACCTGTGTTCAGGTTACAGGTGTGAACTACCATCCCTGGCTTCTACGTGGGTTCTGGGGATTCAAACTCAGTTCCTTATGCTTTTGTGGAAGATCCTTTACCGACTGAGTCATCTCCTTAGCTCTTAACCTTCCTTTGTGAATTTGGTTGATAACAGGTGAATTTTGTACCTCATTTTTATTATGTATTTTAGGACTATATAAACCAAGTTGAAACAACTGTATGATGTACATTATGCTTGTTTTTTTTTTCCAATATTCACTGTCACACTTTTAAAAAGTCTGTATTTCTGGATGTTATGAGATTTTATTATGGATGATACTCAGATTCTATTTTTCTGATCAAACAAAGAGCCAATATCAAAAATGCCGGTGATAATATTTAATAACAAGTTGAATGACTAATTCAACAAGTTAACAGCAATAAATATTGGTAAATAGGCAAGAAAACTAGAATTATCATACAGTACTGGTAGGGGTATAAAATGCTTGAGGAAATAATTTTGTATCTTTCTCTTACTGAATAAATTGTACACTTATTGTGGCCCAGCAACTTTTTCTTGGGCATTTACTCAAAAGAAACTGAAATATATCTTTAAAATGATATTGATATGAAGATTCTTAGGAACTTTGTTCATTATAATCAAACCTGGAATTAACCAAAATGTCTACCAATATAAAATGGTAAAGAAATTATGGTATATTAATGTCATGGCATACTATTCAGTAATTCAGTAAATAATAAAAAAAAATCAAACAATTGGTTTATATAAGAACCAGGGAAAAACTTTAAAGACATTATGCTGAGGCAGAAAGGCCAGACATTGAAGATCATATATTATATGATTCCATCTGAAATTCAAAAATATGTACAGTCTATAATGATATAAATAAGATAAAAATTTGTCTAAACAGGTAAGGATTAACTAGAAGGAAATTTTTTTCTGGAGTGACTGAAAATACGTGGATTGGAGTTGATTCTAGAAACACAGTAATGTGTCAAAACTCAGCATTTTACCTTGAAGACCTGATGTTCCACAGAATTGACTTTTTTACCTAGAAAAAAATTCATGGAAGATTACCTAAAACATTATTTACACAAGAACATCAAAGGCACAAATCTTTCAGGAAGACAAGCTCGTTCTTGCATCAGGCAGTTGTGCTAGGTGAAAACCTCTGGTATGGGGAAAGAGCCATACAGTAACCAAATTACAGCTACTTTAAGGAGGGGCGTAGAGAGGACTCAGCCTCTGCCTGTGTCCCTTCCTTCTTTCATGTCTGTTTATTTCTGCTAATCTGGTGCGCATTTGATTCCTCTTCATTTTCTGTAGGAAGTTTTAATGCCTTTAATTACCTTTAGAATACAGCCTGTAACATGCACTGCGTAGGTGGGACTGCTGTAGGTACAAGGAAAAATCCTGGATTCTGTAGATCAGAGAGAGAAAATTCATTTAGTCATTCCTTAAGAATAAATATAATGTGACAGGTGAGGAATGTTGTTTCTGTTTTAATATTTGCATAAAAAGTTGTCCAGTTTTAATCACTATTAAATAGCAATATGAATGATAGATTCCAGATATGAACAGAAAGCAACAGAAGGTCCTCTTCAAATGCCCCTGTGTTTAAAGAGGCAAACTTTAGACTGACTGATTGATGTCTCTCTACAAAGTAGCCACAGTACCTGTGCATTTTGGGGTGTTCTGATCTTTGCATTCCTAATAGTTCATGAATTAAGGCAGTGTGGAGCTTATTCTGGTTGGGTATTTTATCTTTGTAACAAATGCCTGAGAAAACAACTTAAGGGGAGGAAATGCTTGCTTTGCTTCACAATTTTAGACACTAAAGTCCATAGTTATCTAGCCCTGTTATTTTGGGGCTGGTGATGAGGTTGAAAGACCATGGAGAAAGCACAAGCTAAGGAAAGCTTTTCACCACATGGTAGCCAGGAAGCAGGGAACAATAACAAGGTGGAGCTAAATTCCCCCAGAAATCCACCCTGCCTTCCAGGGTCTCTATTCAAATTGTGAATCCATCAAGGAATTAAACCACTAATTAGAACAAGGCCTCACTATCTGATGGTTCTTTAAATACCCTCCCACACATCCAGAAGTGTTAACTAATCTCTTAGGCATCTCTCAATCAATTCAAGTTTAACTATCATGGACGAATTCTTGGAAGTAAGCATTTATGGAGTTAATTTTGCCCAAGCTATTAAACCATATGTAGAAGGACCATCACTTCTACCTAGGAGGGCTGCCTGGCTCTGGTGTCATAGTGTAGACATTCACACAGAATGGCAATGTACCTCTTGCAGCATAGCACCAGTTGATTAATTCACATGGTGATACTTCTCAAAAGATTTCCCTTTAAAAGCTGAGAATCATCTTGACGTTATTTAACCACATTATTACAATTTTAATATTGCTTTAATAGCATGAATATACTACAAATTAGAAATCTATTTTAGTTGCTGTTCTTATTAGCAAGTTCTTTGCTATTCCTGACTTTGCAATGAGTTGTTTAGAATCTAGATGTCCTTTCTTAGAACCTCTTCCCTCTCTGTCATCTGTTACTCCCTTGCTAATAAGTAAAACTCTGTTCAAATTAGTAAAGACCAAAAACACTTCCTTCAGAATTACAGAATGATGAAGAAAAGGCAATCATTTATACAGTCACATTTATAGTATATTACTTGGTTTTCCTGCAATGTATTTTTTACCATTATAGTTCCTGAAAACCCTGACTCTACCTCAAGTTTAAATAGGGCTCTGCTTATTTGATCATAAAATTATAGGTCATATTTTGTTTTTCTCTTAGCTGTGTTCCATGTTTACACTTTCAACTGAAAAGTCGCCATCACACTTCCTCAAAGACGCAGTAAGTATAGAAGTCAATTTTCCAAATTATAACAGGCAAGACTTAGATATTTCGAAACAGATTCCCAGAGGTCTCATGGTATGTAAATATCCTAGTCTAAATACCAGATTTGAAAGAACTGATAATGATCAAAATACGTTTATTTTAGGACAGTATTTCTCCAAGAAACTTGAGATACCGGTGAACAAAGAGTGAGAGGGGGTGAAATTTCCATTTCATTCTTGTTCAACTCTCCCTAAAATTCACATCTTGTTGTACAAGTAAGGTGCAGATTAATCTCCCAGCTCCAAATCATGGGGAGATGGCTGCTTTGAGTTATGCAAAGAGATTTCTGAAAGAATGAAATCTGAGCTGGCCACAGCAGGCCTGGGATGTTGAGTATTGATTCACCTTGTATCAAGGAAGTCGTGGGGTTGTCAACGTTCCTTTCCTGGAGAGCCCACAACCAAGATAGAAAACTTGTGAAGAATTTAGAAGGTCCAAGCTCCCTACAAATATGGGAAAGAAGGTACTTAAAGGAACTTCATTGTATCTTTTGCAAATAGCAAATGAATCAAAAGCCCTTTCATTGTTTGTGAATGTCACACCTTTGCATTATGGCTTCCAATAAACCAGAGATCATAGGGCAAAGCTCATGGGAAAGAACTTAGTATGGCTTTTCAAAGCAGTCTCAGAAGCATGGGGAAGCAGTAGATTTTTCTTCCATATAACTGAATGTACATCTGATAATCAGGGATGTCACAGGGGCCTGGACTATGTGCCAGTAACAGCCAGTATGTCCACATAATTCCTAAATGGTCCTCTAGATTTCCAGTTCCAATTCTTAGGATTGTGAAAATAATGAAATACCATGATCAAGATAAATTCATCTTGCATAGCAGGGGAATTTTTACAAATGTAAACATAGTTACTAATAAATTTGTGTGTATGTATATGTGTGTGTCTGTTTATAAGAGTATGTGTACATATTCAAGTGTGCTATGTGTGAATGCACGTGCCTATGTATGCATGTGTATGTGGAGTCCAAAAGCTAAGCTAATCTTGGGGGTTGTCAGGAGCTATCAGTCATATTTTTTAAATATAGTCTCTTACTGGGACCTGAGACTTACCTATGAGTCCCAGGGTTCCTGGCGCTGGGACTACAAGAATGTGCTACATGCCTTGCTTTTTTTTTTTTTATCTTTTTCTTCTTCTTCTTTTTTTTTTTTTTTTTCCTTTGAGTCAGGTCTCCCTGTAACCTCCGCTGACTTCGCACTCGCTCTGTAGAATAGGCTGACCTCAGTCTCACAGAGAGCTGCATGTCTCTGTTTCCTGAGCACTGGAATTCAAGGCAAGCACAATCACCCCTGTGATGCTTGGCTTTTTATGTGGGTGCTGAGGGTTGAAATCAGGTCCTCATGCTTGCACATGGCAAGCATTTTTCTCCAAATGAAATATCTCCCAAACCACCACTAATTTGCATGCTCTGAGGTAATAAAAAACAGTATGTCCAATGTAATTATGAATCTTTACAAAGAACTTTCTTCAACTGTTAAGGGGGAATACACCAGATAGAATGTATCTTACCTACCTTTGCTGACTTGAAGGCAAGTGGATGAATCTTCTCATTCAAGGACCTTAGTCAGCAAGGAAACCATGAACTTGTTTCCTCAGATGTAAAGGACTAAATTCTGTCAACAATCCGAATAGGCTAGGAAACAGATTCTTTTCTGGATAGCCCAGATATAATCACAGTTTAACTGATTATATTAATTTTAGTTTTGTGAGAGTCTAGAAAGACAACCTAGTTGAGCTTAAATTGGCTTATAATCTCCACAGTAATGAGATAATAAATGTGTCATTTAAGGCAGCCAAGTTTTTAATAATTTTTACTACAACAATAGAAAACTAATAGAAAACATTTTTAACAGCATTTTATTAGTCTACATAGATGCTGGTTTTATCCATACAAACCTTTGGCATTTCAGTGCAAAAGAGAGTCAAGAAATTCCAGGTGATGAGTAATACCAAATAAGTGAAACAAAACACTGTTTTACTTTGAATTTACTGTTTTCTTTGATTTGATTAAAGTAATTTCCTACCACAGAAGTTGAATGGAGCTTGAAATACACATTGAATTGTGTACAGGTAAATATTGCAAAAGATTTCTCTTACAGTTAATATAAACTGATTTCTATGTTACACTGAATTTTGTATTATATATTTCACATAAGTTGATAATAGTCACCTTGTAGAGTTCCTGTGATGATTAGAAAGAAAGTATGTCATTCCAGACATGGTAGAGCATGACTTTAATTCCAGCATTAAGGAGGCAAAGGCAGGCAGATCTCTAAGAGATCGAGGCTAGCCTGGTCTACATAAATGAGTTCCAGGCTGGCTGGGGCTATGGGAAACCCTGTCGAAAAACGAAGTATGTATGTCAAGGGTTTGGCATAATACTCATTTGGGACACAATGATAGACTAATAATTATTATAATTGTTGGTAGTATAAGTAATAGCATTAGAATCACTTTTTAATGTTTTTATTTCTAATATATATATATATATATATATATATTATGTCCCATATTTTTATTTTCAGCTGTGTTAGTCCAAGAAATGTGGAAAGAAAAATCATAATGAACTTGCCTTTTCTAAGCTATGGCAGAAACAACATTGAAATCATAATATTTAGGCCCAAATATTGACTTTCAAATCCAGCTCATAATGCATTGTAATTCATACTGCCCAGCACAACTTACCCATATACAGATTTTGGCTCCGGGAACAGAGTTGCCACTTCAGTCAGCATTTGCTAATATCTAGAGGGAAATCTTTGCCCCTGAGAATACACTAATGTAATTGTTGAATTAGAGGAGCCAAGAAAATGGAAGTTTCAGGACCGGATATGGGTTTAATGCAGATTTGAATCAAGAAAATCCCATGATTACAAGTGAAACATAGCGAGAAAAAAAAAAAAAAAAAAAAAAAAAACTAATCCCTACATTTTTTGAGTTTTCTATAGTTTATTTAAATGAGTATTTCTATCATAGAGCAGATGAAGCTTGAAATAGACACTGAATTGTGAGAGCAACATGACACAAACTTGAGCAGAAGCATTGGAGCTAGGGTGGATAAGAGTCCTTAGAGCATGGGAGGGGCCTGCAAAGGAGCCAGCGGCTAGCTGTAAGTCCTGTGAGATCTGCTGCAGGTCACCCAGCCCCTTGTTAAGCCTCATTTCTCTCACTGTATGTTAAGTTGTGTCTAAAGTCTTCAGCAGTTTTGAGAATCTATTGGAAAATTAATCTTATCTATCACTTTAAAACTTCAAAATTAGTGTCTTCAGGTGTGTTTTAAAGTTTTTATGAAGCGAGCACAAGGGATCTTCAGGATATGGCGCTGTAGAAATCTGCCTCCTACTCCCTCCAGGATTCATTTAAGCACACTAACATCAAAAGAACTAGAATATTTCCAATGGTGCAGCACTTTCCAGAATTTTTAACAAATGGCTTGAATAAAGCAAGGGTTTAATACAGCACTGAATTGCAAGATATAGTATTACTGAGAGTCTTCATGTAAAGACTTAAACTTCAAAACCACTCATGTTTATTTGGCTCAAGGATTCTTTCCAGTCCATCAACAGCATGATTTTCAGGTTTTTCTTTCATCCTCCTAAGTATGTAAGAAGTACTTTTATCCTGAACACATAATGGATAGAGATTATTTGCTCCTTTGCATCATTAGGTCCATTTTTGTACTGTTGTGAGTCAATGAAGAACTATATCATCTACGACCAGTGAACAGGTTATCTGGTCTAGGCCATCAGTTACCACAACACACAGTCTATTAGTGCTTTGATTTTTTTTCTCAGTTAGAAGCATTTTGCTTAACTCTATAATTACTCCATATGAGAAATTCACATGGAAGTCAATCGGTGTCTCAGAATAAATTTGATTACAAGATTTGGTCTATTAAGTAAATGAATGAAATTTGACTTTTATTAATTTGGAATTTTTCAGTTAGGATCTCAACTTCCCAGGCAACTTATAAATATGGTGTTTACGGTACATATTTATACCCAAAATGACAAGAAGTTGTTTTCTTCCTATGTAATGTATCTTGCTTCTTGAGATATATACAAAAAGAAAAAAAAAGTTTTCTGAAATGTTAATTGGAACTAAATTCTTAGACAAGAAAAGGAATAAAATGACATTATTTCTTCCATTTTACATTAGTAAAATATAAAACCTTATACACCTGCAAAAACTGTCCTGTGTTTTTGATGAAGCTTGTGATTATATTTTTCAGGTTTAGTTTGAAAAGCTAAGACATCTGTTTACCTAGTGCACACAGAATAAATCTCATGTCTCCTCATCTCTGAAGATTTCAAAGGCTTTCATTCTGGCTTAAATCCTTTGAAGAAGCAGTAATCAAAGACAAAAATTATCAGAGGTACATTTTTGTTTCCCAAACAATGAAAATAACAACACTCATCCTCTTTGGATTTCAGGTACTAGCATAAAACTTCAGAATTGGAGATTTGCCATTTAAATCAAAAAATGATACGAATAAATAGCTGCCAAAAAAATAAAAAGCAAACTGAAAGTGCATATTCTTTACTTCACTTATTGCATAAATTTAAATTCAATATGTGAATAATTTAAAAAAATACCATGAAGCACAACATCAAACAGCATATCCTAGCATGCTGTGACAGAATGCATCTGGCTAGTGGATGGGTTCAGAAAAGATATTAGTTTGAGCACTAAGACTTTTACTTCGGTTCATTTTACAAGCTGCATTGATTAAAATAATAATGGTGATGACCCACAGATGATGATAAAGCAAGCTGGACCACACAAATAGAGCAAAAGCATGAGGAATAAGCTGTGTTTAGGGGGCAGATGGAACGGAGGGACTGGAATCTGGATGTTTGTTAGCTTTAGAACTTGTTGTTTGACCCTTAGCTTGTGTAAATTCACACACATTTTAAGGAGCCACATAATCATTCATTTATCATACTCTTTTCAAAGATAATGACATAAAAATAATACCTATTGCCTTTTTGACCCTTTTTCATTAAAAGTAAAGATTTTGAGCTCTAACCTCCTTTTGCATTAGGAAAATTGAAAATAAGCCATCAGAATAAGTGGCTACTATGAGTTCCACCTGGAGTAGAAAAGGTAACCCTCTTGCTTCAAAGAGAAGACAAAGGAAATTCACTTTTCCTGCCCTAGAGCATAATAAGAACAATTAAAGGCAGCTAGGTCACCTCCCAGTATTGCCTCTTCTCCAAAAAAGAAGGAATAGAATTTCATGTTTAAAATGACCACGTTATGGAAATAGCAAAGAGAGATTTTTCTGAGTCCATAGAAAGTTGTAACCTCAAAATAAGACTCTTCATCAATATGGAGAGGTGGCCTGAACCAACCCCAGCTTGAACCAAGCTTTCTGGGGTGGTAGATGAGGGACTTTAGAAATGACTCTAAACAGCAAATCACCTGGGGAGCTTTCATAAAGTTTAGTACCCAACCTGTGCTAGACGGATTAAATCAGAATCCATGACCCAGTGAGCAGAATTTTTTAAGGGTTTGTTGTTGTTGTTTTGTTTTCAGTTATATGCATGTCTGTGCAGGTACTCATAGAGATCAGAGGCAATGGATCCTCCTGGAGCTGGAGTGACAGGCAGTTATGATCTGCCAACATGGGTGCTAAGAACCCAATCCAGGCACTTTGCAAGAGCAGTTATTGTTTTAACCACTGAGTGACCTCTCCTGCCCCAAAGGTTTAATAACTTATTTATTTATTATTCTTTGACAATATTGACCACGTGTACAATGTATTTTAGTCAATATCACTCTCTCTTATCCATTACTCTCTCTTATATTCCCTCATTCTTCAGCTGAAAACTTTTTCCTTAATAAATCCCCCTCCTACTTCCAAGGCTTCTTCTGTGTAACCCACTGAGTTTAGGAAATGTTGCCTGTATGAGCATGTGTGGGAAATTATTTACCAGGGCATAGGCAACTTATCAGAGGCTACAGCACCGAAGAAAGTGACATTCCTTCCCCCATCCATCATTAGCTATCAATAGTCTCTGGGGAGTGGATAACGCTTCATGATGAAATGGATTTTATCTTGCGCGGGTCTTTTTCAAGTAACCACAGCCACAGTGAGTTCAGGAGTGTAATGTGTGTGCCGTTTACAGAAGACGTGTTCACAGCCCTCCTCCTCAAATTCAGTTGCTTACATTCTATCCTTCTCCTCTTCTGAGATGTTCCCTGAGTCTTGGATGGATGTGCAGGTGCAGTGAGTGGATGGTATACATATCCCATTTAGGACTGAGCACTCCATACTCACTGTCTAAAGGCATCAGGGTTTTTTTTTTTTTAAACCTGGTTCATTTAAACAACTAGAGAATAAAAAGACAAATCAAGAGATAAAGAAAAACAGTAAGTGAAAAAAGTGAGAGCCTTCCGTGGGGTAAATATTGATGAAAAGCCATGAAAGGTGAGTCTGAAAATAACTTCTAGATCTCATTGGTGACTATAAAAGCCATCATTCTCCAAAGAAGCATATAACCAGTAAAACTAGAGGATGGAGGGAGGGAGGAAGAGAGAGAGAGACTGGAGACTAGTAAAAAGAATCAGAGCTTTTTCTCTGAAGGCCTTTGACCGATTAGATAAGCCCCTCCTGTATTATAGAAAGCCTGCAGATTTAAATACTAAGCTCATCTAAAACATGTGGTCACTGAAACATTTGGGATTGTGTTTGACCATGTATCTGAGTACCACTGATACAGTGATATTACCAAGTTGACTGGTAAAATTGGTTACCACAGCGACCCTATCAAACTCTGTTTAGGTTGAACAAAAAGTACGCATTATATACTAAATATAGATTCTATTTGTAGAGGACTCCATGTAAAATATTTGTTTTCTCAATATAAATTGGATTCAAGAATATTCAGAACACCATCACTAAACATTGTTAGACTGTGGCCCTCATAGCTTACATGCAGTCAAATCAATTGTAAATGTTTTAAGGATTTCAACATCCAGGACACATCCTGAACAAATGAAATGTCTGGGGAATTAGTGGTGTGTTTAACAAAATAATCTTAAATAAACTATATTAAGATGACACTGAGAACATTTGGTAGTAGTTATATGTATCAATGTTTAATATGGTCAGTCAAAAAATGTCCATATAAGCTGAAGACTGCAGCACCCAGTTAGAAATGCTGGTTTAAGTGACTTGAAGATACTACCTATTAAATATCATGTATATTTCATTCAAAGAGTATTTTTTTTTCTGATAAACGTTAGAAAAAATACGTCTTTAAACTAAATTCTGATTTTCAGTGTTTATCTTGATTTTAAAACAGTTCCTGCTAATTTCATAATGCCAGGGAAAAAAGTATTCATCAAAGTGCTATCATATACTCTAAAATTTAGTTTGTATACATATGTTTTATTCCTGGTTTTTATGTGGAAAAGGTGGTCTACATTTCTTAAAATGTTTAATACTAATGATGTCATGATCCACTGTACTAAAACTGTGCATTTATGTTTATTCAGAAATAAAGGAGAGAGACTCTAGATAGGCTGACTATACTCCAGTGAATGAATTCACACTGAGGGACATCTGGGAACACAAACTCGACTTGATAGGTCTTAACATATAAGACAGAATGCATGAAATCTGGTAGGGGGTGGAGGGAGGTGTAGATTGGGAGGGTGTATAAAGATGATTAAGACTGTTTTGTGTAAAATGCACAGAAATTCAATAAAAATATACAAAAATCCTCATCAAATGTATGATTTATAAAGCCCTCTTTTGCCAGCTTCCTCTTTGGAAGCATCACCCCCAAACCAATTTAATTAACCCTTCTTGCCTTGCAGTACTCTCCCAGCCTTGAGTCATGTCTTGAGTCAGGTTTACTTATGTCTACACTGAATCCCACAGTTATGCAAGATGCTATATCTGGAACATACAAACATATACGCACACAACAACAAAAACACCTACTTAACCTACATCTATGAATCTCAGTATCTTAACGGTTCTAAACACTCAACAATGTAGTGTTGATTCAGTATAGAGGCTTTTTACTCTTGCTCATCAAGAACCTCTGAAATCCTCTTGGCCCTTAGAATATAATTTTATAAAGGCAAAAGATTGATTTGGCTTAAAGTTTTAGAGGTTCCATTCGAGGACAGCAGCACTCTGTTTTTCTGGTGCAGGGTATGTGATGGAGCAGTTCCACTTACCTCGTGGTCAGGAAGCAAAACAGAAGATGGAGATAAGGCTCCCACTAACCCCTTTAAGAGCCTATCTCTCAGTGACCTAAAGACCTTTAACTTAGCCTAGCTACCTAAATTTAGCTGGAGATCAAGTCTTTAACACGTACACCTTTAGGGAATACTTAACACCAAATGATAGAACAGAACCATCCACTTTTAGGCAAGAAGAAATGAAAGGTGCAAAAAACACAGTATACCAATTTTCATATACACACACACTTGCACACACAAATGTTCGAATTTTAAGACTCCACAAATCTCTATGTGTCATTGTATTATTTTTCGTGTTGACTTTATAGAACATTGCTGCTCAGAGTTTAAGATATGCATACATCTCATAAAGGAATCTCGTTGCAATATAGTTTCTGATTCTATAATTTTGATTCTGATTTGGGGCAGAATCAAGAGTGTGAATTTCTTATAAATTCTCATGTATGTGAATGGAACACACATTGGGTATCAAAGGTTTAGACACGAATGTTCCCATTTACGTTCACTAATAATATCTATTATTTTCTGGAATGGTTAAGAGCACTGGCTGCCCTTACAGAGAACTCTGGTTTGGTTCACAGCACCCACATGGTGGCTAACAATTGTCTGTAGCTTCAGTTCAAGGAAAATCCAACATCCTCTTCTGACCTCTGCATGCATTTCACAACACGGGTACACCTATGCTCATGTAGGCAACACAAAGACATAAAATAAAGATAATAAATAAGCTAAAAATAATATTTATACTTTCTGTATAAAGGCCTTTTGCATTTTTTGTTCCTGGGTGTTCAAAAGTTTGTTATATCTGGGTTGTAAATTTTATATTTCACTTACTGTTGATTTATAGCAATTCAGTTGGTTTTAATATTACTTTATCTGGCTATATTTACTTGCTGATTCTAATAATTTCTGTGTGTCTTTTAGATTTTCTACAGATACAATCACATAAAAATAATGACTCTCAATATCATTTACCCTTTATTTCTCTTCCTAGCTTGACTTCCCCGATGAAAGTTTCTTGGACAAAGTTGAAGAGAGATGGTGACAGTTGACATCTTTTGATTCTCATTATACATATTTCAAACAAAAACTCACCACATTTGGTTACTGAGTGTGGTAGCCCTGGGAATGTTCTTGTTTCCGAAATTACATTTTCACTCTTGATTCTTTGGCTTGAAATTTTTGGTGCTAAGGATTGAACCAACAACCTCCTCACATACGCTATGGAGGAGCCTTGCGCCAAGCGACCTCTCAGCCTGCTCTAGGGCTGCTTTATTGGTTTATTTTTATCCATTAAGGACATTTCTTCTCATTCCCACTTTCCCATCAACTTCTTATGTGAACCATTGTTTAACTTTGTCAACAGTATTTCTATGTTTACTGAAACACTCCAATAATCACCTTTTTCTTTTGTCCACACAAAAATATTAATTCCTTTTCAAATATTAATTCATATTTTAGGAATAGACTCAATTTGTTTCTGGGCTTCTAATCTCTTGAGTATTTCTGGATCTTGCTTTCTCTCTACTGTCTAACATTTTTTATTGTATGCTGTGGACACTTTCCTGTAATTCTCTCCATTGTTTCAGCTTTCAGGGCTTGTGATAAAACTTGTAACAGTGTTATTTAAAGTTAAGAGATGGCTTCCTTGCAGTCCCCTTTTCTAGCTACCAAGATTATTTTATGTGATTGACATCAATTTTTCATCGAATAGCTAACAGTCTCCAATGTGAAGCCATCTGGACCTAGAATTTCTTGAGGAAAGATTTATATATAGACATTTCTTGCTTCATATTTTTGCTCATTTTTAAAAGATGTGCTTTTTGTGTGGTTTGGATTGAACCTCAGACCTCACACATGTTAGCATGTGCTCTACTACCAAACTATGTCTTCAGATGAGTTGTTTTTCCTAATAATTTTCATATTTCAAGGCAATTTTCAGTTTTATAGGCATAAAGTTCAGAGTTGTTCATTTTCTTTATTTCATTTTTATTGCCTACTTTTTTATTCATTTCTAATATGAATATTTAAAGTATCTCTCAAAATTTTAGCCATGTCATCTAATATTTGATCTATTGTTTTCTTTTTGAAATTTCAGTGTGATGCTTTGTTGAATCCTTACTATTTCTACACATGTGGGATATTCTAGTTAACTTTTGGTAATACATGCTTTATATAGATTAAACCATTATACTCAAAGAGAGACATTGATATTTGTTGAGACTCATGTTATTGACTCGTGTTCTATTCTGGAAAATGCTCATTAGCCTTAAAACAAGTAAAGGCAAGGTTCTATAGACAGGCCATAAGAATGGATTGATGTATATCATTATTGAAACTGTTCAAACTTTCTATGTCTTTATTGAATACTTACTGAATCAATTAATAAGAAATTTTATTTGAAATTCCTCACAAATTTTGGATTTATAAATACTTCCTTACAAAATTAATTTTAATAATTTTGGATTGAGACTCTTACTAGATCCATAAAAGGTAGTTATGTATTCCTAATGTCTTGAAAAATGTTGCCATTGTGACAGGCCTTACTATCAATATTTAAAACCCTGCCTTGATATTAAATAGCTAATTCAACTTTTACTAAGATTCTGCATCAAATATTTTTTCTGTATTTTGTTTTCATTTTTTTTCTTTTAAAAAAAATTTCAAATGTATCTGTATCTATCACACTGTTGAGTTTCAATTTTGATCCTATATCTTTAGCTCAATATTTCAGATCATGAATATTTAATGTAATTACTTACATGAGTGAATGAGTAGGTGTAATGGGTGATTCCTAGCTTTTGACCCACATTATATCTCTCTTCTATCTTGTTTCCTTTGGGGTATAATTATGTTTTATTTTTCTATCACCATCCACTATCCATTTGGATGGGAGTTATATATTCTCTTATTATTTTACTAGTACTTTATTTAGAAATTAACACCATGCAATTCGTGGTGTGGACGGCCTATAGACATATGGGACATATGTCCCTTAGACAATGCAAATATTTTAGAAGACTATTAAGTCTGTTTATCCATCACCTAAATTACATATCATTTTATGTGTTGTCTTTATATGTTTTAAATGTATAAGCATTATTATTAAACTGTATTCTATTAACTATTGGTTGATAAATTAACAAATAAATTAAACTACCCAAGTATTTATTCTCTTCCTCTTTAAATGCATTTTTGTCATTTAAATAACACGGAGGCAGCTATAGGATGTTGTGTGAAATAACGTAACTAAGGAACAGAAAGACAAATAGTACGTGTTCAAATTTACATGTGGAAGCCAAGAAAACATGGAGGGATAAAGTTATCATATTAAGGAAGATAAGTCAGACACAAAAAGCTTAGGTCTGATCTTGCCATGTTATTATCCTGACTTTTGGAAGAGGAATGCTTACTCTCTGCCACTGAATGTTGGAAGTATGTAACTTCTTTTAAAATTTTTAAGGATTCACAGCTAAGAGTTTTCTTTGATTCTCAGAGGAGACTTGGAACTTGGTCTTTGAACATATTGGAATGATTGAAATTTTCAAGACTCTTGATGATGGGCTAAATCCATAATGCATTTTGAGATATTCAGGAGCTTGGGGTCGGGGGGTAGATGCTAGCTATTTCACTTTAGCTATAAAATACACACCTAAAAGGAACATATGTTGAAGGATTAAAGTACATCTTGTAAATCCAACATGAGGGCTCTGACTTAGTCAACGGACAAATACATTAATAGGGTCAAATTTTCAGGGTATTATTGGAAGGCAGATAAATTTTTAGATGTTTAGGTCTAGTTAGAGGAAGAAAGTCACTGAGGAGATTCTTCAGATAGATGCATTTTGCTGAAGGACCTTTACCTATTTTTTTGTCTCTGCTTTCTCACCACCATGAGATGAACAGCTCTGTTCCTTCATGTCTTTTTCCCACAATGTTCTGCCTTGCCTCAGGCCCAGATCAATGAATCTAGCTAACCACAGGCTGAAAATACTGACAATCATGAAATATAAGAATACATTCCTCTTGTAAATTCTTTCCCTCTAGCATTTGTCACAATGATATTCACAGGCATATACATTTATTATATGTTAAGTAGAATAAAAATATTCTAAATAATCCATTTTGCAGCCAAATGTGATAGTACAAACTTGTGGTCTTAGTATTAGTGGGTAGAAATAGGTACCTAGCAAGTAGTCTGAGGTCAGCTTGGGCTCTATTGTGAGTTCAAGTCCAGCCTGAATATATAGTGAGATTCTGCTCCACTGTGGATATAAATCAGTGGTGGAGTGCTAGCCTGACATGTGCAAACTCATATGTCCAAACCCTAGCACTGCTACAGATTGTTGAAATTTGGTTGATGACTTTAAAAAGTGATCTCATTGATTGCCGAAACCCAAGAAATCATGTACACTTGGCAAACATTCTGACACTGAGCCACATCCTCATCTCGGGATATTTTATTTTTTTCCGATTCTTGATTTAAGCTGTTTTCCACTTATAATTGGATTTTGGAAATTTTGGTGTTATTCTCTGTGGGTATGGCTATTGGTTGTTTTTCTGTTGTTACTGGTAGAGCCTCTCTTTAATCTCAGTAAAATTTTATTGGTGCATGTTCATTATAAATAGTACTGAGTTTCATAAAAACAATTTCAAGTATGTACTGTATTTTGATCCCATTTGCTCCATGTCATCTTTCTCCTCTGATCCCTTCCCTAACTTACACTAGTCTCCTCCTGCTTCAGGTGTTTCTGCTGTCACATCATGGGTCTATATATCTGTGTATCTAGATATATGACTTTGTATATCTACTTTAAAAATCTAAGATTCACAAGTGAAATAAAACATATAATGTTTTCCTCACTCAGTCTGGCTTATTCCCTTTAAATGATGACCTGACCATTTTTCAAGCAAATGATAGAGCTTCATTTTTCATGAATTTAAATATAGTGGCACTGCTCATGATTGCTTTGGCTATTGGGGGAATTTTGTGCTTCCCTATGAATTTTAGGATTGTCTTTTTCCTTTTTTTCTGTAGAATGCCATTGAAATTTTGATGGGATTGCGTTGACTCTGTCGATGGTTTTTAATAACATAGCCCCTGTTACTGTATTAATTCTGTCAATCCATGAGCACAGGAGGTGCTTTAGTCTTCTTGTGTCTTTTAATTTCTTTCTTTCATGTCTTAAGACTTTTGCTGTAAGGTCCTTCACTTCTTTGATTAACTTTATTCCTACGTATCAGTTTTTTTTTTGTGGCTATTGTGAATGGGAGTGTTTTCCTGAACTTATCAGTATGCTAGCTATTAATATAAAATAAATCTATTGAATTTTCTATTTACTACTTTGGTGAAAGTTTTGAAAAATAAGTTCTGGGTATTTTCTGTGGTTAGTTTGGTTTATTATGTAAACAACACCTTATTTTCTGCAAAAAGAAATGCTTGAATTTTTCCTTTCCAAATTGTGATCCCCTTATTTCCTTCTCTTGTCTTATTGCTTTCGCTCAGATTTCAAGCACTATACTGAATAAAACTAGAGAAAAATGGAGCACCCTGTCTCATTTATGATTTTAGTAGAAATACTTTGATTTTTTTCACTACTTCCATTTTGAAGTCTCTTTTCATAGAAGAGAGAAAAATAAACAGAAGATAAGGTTGGAAAGATGACTTAGCAGTTAATAATATATACTGTTTTTGAAGAAGACCAGGGTTTGGTTTTAGTACCCATGTTGGGTGCTAAAATATAAATTTTTACAAAAAGGAAATAAAAGAGGCAAGAATAAAAACAGAAGGAAGGGATAAAGCTTTCCAGCTAAAGAAAAAGTAAAATAAAGGCGTAAAGAAATGCAGATAACCTAAAATAATCCCAGTTCTCAAGAGACTGAGACAGAAAGATCTGAATTCCAGACTAACTTGTATTCCTTTAGAAGTTAGAAAAATAAAACAGAAGGAGAATGGATCAGAACAAAACTGGTCCACTAAGTTGAAATTATGCATTAAATGAAGGAAATATAAAAATGAAGGGAAGAGAGCTATTTGTGGAGACTGGAGTCTGTATGTAGTTCATTGCTTGCAAAACAGGGTGTGGGTATTGCCTCTGTGTGTTCCATCGTGGGTGTAGGTTACAGGCATTGAGCCGACCTTCGTGCAGTCCCATCTATCTCTGTTTGGTCTATTCATGGCTATGGTTCAGATCATATTTCTGCCTTAAAGAACACTGCCTGCTTCTGCTCAAAGCTTTTTCCTGTTTATCTCAAGTCTCAGAATATAATTCATGACACTGATTCTGGTTTCCAGAGTAGGTTATTCAGGGAGGATCTTTGCCTTCACAGTTGCTAACTGCAGATTTGACAAGTATCTTTTAAAAAAGAACATTTGTATTGATACTTTGAGAATTTCCTACAATGAGTTTTGATCATAAATATGATCTGAATAGAACCCCCATCTCCTCTCAGATCCAAGCCCACCTCCCTGCTTCCCACATATCATGTCTTATATTATTTTTTAAGGATTAGTGAGTCTAATTTGTGTTCTCCAAGTGCTCTTAGATATAGGTCCATCCTCTGGGGTCTAGTCAACCTACCTGGCATCACATCCTTGAAAGAAACTGAGTCTCCCTCTCCCAGTAGCTAATAGTGCCTCAGCTAGGGCTGTGGCTTCTTGCCTTTATGCCAAGTTTTTATCTGGCTTGGGCTTGTGCAGGTATTCTGAATGCTTTCACAAGCACTATGGGTTAATATGTGTAATTGCCCTGTTGTATCTGGAAAACACAGATTCCTTGTATTCATCTACCACATCTGACTCTTACAGTCTTTCTGCTCTCTCTTTCTCAGTGAACTCTATGTTTACTTAGCACAATAATAATAGCAGCAGGCTCTCTTCTATGTTTTTTAACCTATTTAGTCACAGGTTCTTGGTGTTGATAACAATGTCAAGTATGAACTCCATTTTGTGAAGCAGGCCTTAAATAACGTCAGAAAATGGTTGCTTACTCCTATAACATTTGTGCCACTATTGTTCCACTGGGCATATCTTGCCAGGCCAGTTGGTACTATAGGTCATAGTGTTACTACCTAGGCAAAATTGACCACTTTTCTCTTCTGGCAACATTTATAACACCTTCCAATACTATGAAAGCTAGCAAGTAGAGATGAAACTTTGAGGACATTACCACCTTAATTTCTCCATGTTTATTCTATGACTCACATATATAAAGTGATCAAGAATAGGGTCTTAACTTCAAGCTCTGTGGGCAACCAAGAGCAATGACAACAGTCAGCATTGTTTGAGGGTCTATGTGAACTTACTGGTCAACAACTCCAAAAGAAGGATTCCATTTCTGACATTCGAATTTTAATTTGCTAGCTTGTGGCATCTGGTAGGAGCACTGTTCCACTGTATGGTAACCCCACTGAAACTCTTTTAATATATGTATGTGTATATATTTTAAGAAGTTGCTAGGGTAGTAGACTTCCATATGACATGTCAAGAGATCTCAAACTCCCTCTTCACCCTGCCATCCCATTCTCCATTCCATTTGGCCCTTCCTACTGTATTATCCTCCTCTCCCACTTTATATCACTACTTTCCATCTCCCATCCTAGGAACATCCCACATATCCCCTTACTGCTTTCTTGTCCTCTATGATTTTCCAGCTGAAACACCCACACCTAAAGATTCAAAGCAAGCATTCACATATGAGAGAGAATGTGTGAAATTTGTCTTTGTTTGTCTGTGTTAACCTTACTCTGAGTGATTGCTTGCAGTTCGAATTTCATTTTTCTTTTTAAGATTTTTTAAATTTATTCATTTTTATTGTATGTGTATGAACCTTTTGCCTGAATGTATGCAAGTGCATCACATGCGTGTGATGTCTGTGGAGGCAGGAAAGAGGATGGCTCCCCAGAAACAGGAGTTATGAAAAGTTTTTGTCACCATATTGTTGCTAGGAGCCAAACTCGGGTCCTTTGGGAAAGCAGTGTGCACTCTTCACCACTGAGACATCTCTCTAGCTCCAATTTCATTTTTTTTCTTAATGGCTGAATGATATTATATTGTGTAAATATACCATATTTTGATTCTCTATTCATTAGTGGACAACTAGGTTGTTTCCAATTCCTGGCTATTGTGAATTAAGAAACAATTAAAATGTATAAACAGATATCTCCATAATAGGATATAGAGTTCTTTGGGTATGCTCAAGAGTGATATAGCTCGATCATGTTATAGATAAGTTCTAGCTTTTTGAAGAATCTCCACACTAATTTGCAAGTGACTGTGCCAGTATGCACTGTTATCAGCAGTAAGTGTTCCTCTACCCTGTATTTTAGGCATCATTTGTCATCATTTTTTTTTTTAATTTTAACCATTCTCACCGGGATAAGCTGAAATCTCAGAGTAGTTTTAATTGACATTACCCCAGTGGCTAAAAATGTTGAACATCTTAAAAAATAGTTCTAAGTTATTTGTATTTCATCTTTTGAAAACTCTGTTTTGTTCCTTGCCCCAATTTTAGTTGGTTGGTTTGATTTTTCTGTTGTTTTGTTTTATGAGTTATTTGTATATTCTAGATATTAACTGTCTGTCAGATGTACCATTGGTAAAGAATTTTTCCCGTTTTATAGATTCCTCTTCACTTGAATGATGATGTCGTTTGCTGTACACATGCTTTTAAGCTTCGTGAGATCCCATTTGTCAATTGTTGATCTTAATGGCTATACTATTCAGATAATACTAAGTATCTCAGTTAAAAAGAGAGGATTTTTCCAGCACTGCCACCTTCCTCTGCTCCTGAAGTTACTACAAGTGTCTTTTGCCTCCCCCAGGCCCTCATGTACTGTTCAAATGATCTGTTACTAAAAGTACAGTGAAATTTTTCTCAAGCACTCTCATTATCTGAAGCTGTGGCTCTGATCCTCTACAAATTCCCCATGAAATTTTTCAGAGAACTAAAAATTATGTTCTAAAAATTCATATGTTATCTAAAAAGATCCGAGATAGCCAAAGCAATCCTGAGCACAGAGAGCAATGCTAGGGGTTGGTAGTGGGGGTTACCACACCAGACTCCAATCTATATTACAGAGCTACAGTCATAAAAACAGAATGGTATTGGCACAAAGGAGACTTGCCGAGTGAAACAGAAAACCACAAATAGGAGTTTTCACAATTTCACAAAGGTGCCAAACACACAGTAGAGGAAAGACAGCATCTTCAACAAATAGTCCTGGCAAAATTGAATCTCCACCTGTAGAGGAATGACATTACACACTATGGATCACCCTGCACAAAGGTCATCTTCAGATGGATCAAAGACCTCAATTTGAAGTCTTAAAAGATGAAACTGTTAGAAAAAAAAACATAGTGCCCTACAAAATGTAAGTGCAGGAAAGGAATTTCTAAATTAAACATCAGTTGCTTAGGAATTATGGCCAACAACTGACAAGTGGGTCCTTTATTAAACTAAACTGTCTTTTTACAGCAAAGGAAACAACCAATTGAGTGAAGAGGAAGTCCTCAAAGTAGGAGAAAATCTTCACTAGCTACACATCTGACAGAGGAGTAATATGCAGAATATATAAGTAAATAAAAAACAAAGAAGCAGGAAAACAAATGACCCCATTATAAAATGGGCTATGGATCTGAACAGAGGGCTTTCAGAAGAAGAAATGGCAATGATAGGCAGAACTCTTACAAAAAACTAAAAATAATCTATCAAATGATTCTCTTATATCACTCGTTGGCATAATCCCAAGGAACTCATCCTACTACAGAGATCAGAATAGCTCTCCCTCCTGCTCAGAACTTTGATTTTTTACATGAAGTGTTAATAAGACCAAGAACAACTACTAAATTACTCACATTGAAAGCTGTAATGTTTAGAGTCTGGTCAGAGAGGGATCATGTGACACTGAGCATCAGTATCTCCACAAGCATCCAGGATCCAAGTGTCCAGTGCTCCAAGTACCTGCACTTACCCAGGTTTGCTGATTGGCATTTAAATCTCCTAAGATCTGCATATTTTCAGTTTGATTATTCAGGTTTCTATTTGACATTCTTCCAATAAATTTCTTTTCACTCTAAATTATCCAGCATTAATTCTGTTGCATGGGAATTAGTTAAATGGAGATCAATTAACAAAATTTCTACTGAAGGACATAAAATTACTCAGTATTTCGTATAATGAATGCATTTAACTTATTAAGAATGTATGCGATCTAAATTATATTAATATTTTTCAATAATTCTTTTCTTCTTGTTTAAAAGAAATACATGACCACTTTAGAAGCAGTTATGTATATATTTTTTAAAGATTCTTATTTATGGGTCTTAACTAATTAAAATTGAGTTAGAAGATACATAATCAATCATTAAAATAATTTCCCCAGTGATGAGGCTTATTAACAATTGAAGGTATAGATTCAATGGAAGCAATTAAGATACATTAAGTTCCATTTCTTTAAATTTATTGCAAAATCTGCTTCCACATGAGACTTTGTCTGAAGTTCAATCTTCAAAGATTTGAAGTTTAACTGACTGAAAGTTTCCAAAGGCTAAAATACTACCATATTTCAGCTCATAAGACAGAGAGGTCCAAGCGATGAGTGGCCTAAGGTACGGGATGGAAAAAATGAGGTCTCCTTTCACAGAAAAGCAAGATATGGAATGTAAATAGCATTGTCCTCTCAAAACACTGGGGCACTGAAAGTTGTACCAAAAAGGAAATTGATCAGTCAATGAGACTATTGAGCACCTACAACAGCGGCAAATATATAGTGCTTTGGTCTATATTTAGGGAATTTCCATTGACATAGAGGAATGGGATTTTGTGATGAAGAGCATTCCTTGTTAAGGGTTTAGTAAGACCAGAAAGAAAAATCAAAGACCATATTGTTACCAATGTAAAAAATCTTAACTCTCTGCACCTTCTCACTCCAAACAAGGGACAGAAATATTAGGCAGGTGGATGAACTGGAGCCTCTCTTATGTTAAGGCTCCTGGGTTTCAATGAGCACCACCAGTATGGAACACTTTGCTACCCTGACCTTTGAAGGAACATTGTAAAGGCCTAATGATCAGTGCTGTCCGTCTCCTAGGAAGATCTCCATTAGCTTCTTTAATCTATTAGAATCTCTGTCTTTGAGCCAAAGATCACAATAGCGTGTCCTCTTGTCCCCTGATTTTTATCTCTTTTTATTGATGTCTCTGTGTGGAAAAAATAGTAGAATCTTTAAAGAGTCAATAACTTTTGGCTAAAATGTACTTTTTATTTCTTTTTGTTCTTTGAGCGACAAAACAAATGGGTAGAAACAAAGGAAATTAGCACATCTGCAAGGGGCAGGTGTGTTTAGCTAAAACCTTATCACCCTAGGTACCAGATACCTTCTAAGCACCCAGTTTATGTTGGTTATTATAAGGGGTACATTGCTTAGGACTTCTCAAATGGCCCAATTTAAGACATCTCTATTAGTCAGCATCTAACTCTCTTACCATCTCAGAGTGATAAGGCTGACAGCTTAGAAGAATTTTATCTACATAAATTCCTGAAACAACAGAAATTAATGCAGAACCCATTATCAGAAATCATAGGGTAGCTAGCACACAGCTGTGATCATTGCAAATGAGGTTTCCAATAGACCTGGGAGCATTTTCTAAATCATAAAATCTTTGTCCTAAAAGCAGCTCTAAATATTAACATGGATCTTGACCAAGGATGAGTTGTCTCTTTCCAAGGTCCTTTGCTCTTTAGGTTACACTAAGTAGCCTGGCATGTTTAGCACTCCTTTAACATATTTTTTATATTAAGTTAGAGACATCATACTGATTTTACATAATGCCTACCTACATGTCTGAACATGAATATAACATAGATCAAAGGCACACTTACTCTAACATTAATAACAATGTGAGGCTTCTATATAGTATTATTTTTTGAAAAGAAAATTTAGCAGTAGCCTAAATTCTAAGGTTTTCTTGAGGAATGTCCTGTAAATTACAATCAAGTTGCTTACATATATTTAATTTTGTTCAGTCATCCAGATCAAACCAAGGGAACACTAATTTTTTCAAAGATTGTTTTTCATTATTACATACCTCATTATGTTATTTTTAATTATTTGTATGTATGTGTATCTGTGTGTGGATACTGTGGGAATTTTGCACACAAGTGCAGGTGTCCACAGTGGCTGGGCATGTTAAATCACCCGGAGTTGGCATTCCAGGCAGTTGTGAGTCACAATGTGGGTGCTGGGAATTGAACTCAAGTCCTCTTAAAGAGCAGCATGCTGTCTTTAACTGCTGAGCCATCTCTTTAGTTCCTTGTTTTTGAGACAGGGTCTCACTATATAGCTCAGGCTGGTCTTGAATTTGTGATTGTCCTTCCTCTGCTTTCTGAGTGCTGGAATTATAGGCATGTACCAAAAAGTCTGACAATTTTTTCTAATTAAAAAAAAAAATCACATTAGAAAAATTAATAAATATCCCACTAATCAATTTAACAATACAAGCCTTAGTGGATCTCACAATACTTTCCAAAGTGTTCCATTCTGTTTAAAACACTGTTATGGAGCAGTGAAAACAATAAAAAATAAAGTTCTAATACATCATTAGCCATAATTTGTGTCTTCCTTAATACTTATATGAGGTATAAGAATTTGTATGTGTTAACATTTTAATTTCATATTGCAAACATTATTATCTACATTTACCAATAAAAAATGAACGTCTCATGGCAATTGATAAAAATGTTTCTTACAATCTTTAATAAAGATGGTAGAATTAAGAGGCAAACTCTGTAATAGGAGTTTCTATCCCAGAATTTGAACAATGTGAGCAACTGTGCAATATTCTGTTGAATGACACTATAGCCCACCTTATTATTGAACAGATTGTTTGAAAATGTCTAATCATTAATGATTTTTTTTAATATTTGAGATTATTTTCTGATACTAGACTTCTAGGACAACTTCTTGTTGGGCATAATGCAGGGTGAGCCTAGCTAGGCCTCCTGCCAGGAGGAATGAAGGAATAGCTCTCGTGAGTGTGGTGCTCCACACCCGTTGGTTGTGAAGCCAGTTTCTGCCCAGCACCTGGTGGGAGCCTGATCTACCTGGGAACAAACTGGAATTGGATGTGGTCAGGACCCCACCCCATAAGGCTATTGGCTAACAAGACCTATAAGACTCTCTACTCTTTCTTGAATAAATGAGTTTGCAGTAGACCACCACTGCTGGCTTTCCGCTCAACTCCCAGAGTAGGTGTCTTGACTCTGCCCCTACTCACCCCCTCCCCACAGTGGAGCTCCTTCGGTCCCCTAGGGCTCGCCCTGGGACAGCTGGGACCCCCAAAAACTTCTAAATGAAGAGATTGCGATATTTTGTTTTATGTTTAGAATTTTTTTAAGACATTGAATCTGCTGCTAATCTTTTGCTTTACTATGACATCTATTATTTTTCTGCTTGTAAACAATTTAAATTAGGATATATTATGCAAATTCCTCAAAGCATTGAAATGGATGATCCACTCTATCAGATACTGATCAATCTATCATTGCTTGTGTGATTATACAGTTGGGCATGAAACTTTATCTACAATGAAGGATCACTGTCAATATTATTAATTATATTACACTGGCAATGGATAGGAGTAGATTCAAAACTTCTTGACTCCTGAAATAACTGCAAAGTCTTTCTTGTCAATACATGTATTGACTTGTGCTGAATGGGACACTGTTCTCAGTGCTCATTCACAAAGAGAGACTAAAGTTGTCTCAGACCTTTAAAGAAGGTTTGTAAATGGTAAAAATTAATGAAAACATTTTTAGTTAGAATTCTTTGGTTGCATGCAACAGAAAGAAAAAGAAAATTACTTTATTTAAAAGATGTTGTTTATTTTGTATGATTAAAAGAAGAGTTGAACAAAGAATAATTGAGAATTAAAGCAATCAGACAAGAACAGAGGGGACTCCAAGCAAGAGCTCAAGGAGAATGCTTTTCACAATCTGATAATATGAGCATCAGTAACTTCATTACAGATTCAGATTCCTGGGAAAGAAAATTTGATTGACTTATCCTGTAAGTGATCCTGGGAGAAGAAAGGCCTGAATGAAACAGTCCCTGGGTCACCACAGGATTCAAAGAAAGCTGAGCAAGCAAGAGCAAAGGATGCCAAGGTCTATTTTCATCTTAATGTGGTAACAGAAGCTCAGAAGTCAATAACGTCTTGACTACTCAGAAAGCAATCTTCACGTTGGCAAGTCCATGACATGAAATGTCATTCTGTTAGCACGTTGTGGGGATACAATGTACTAACTTTATAAAATCTTTCTTTGATTTGTATATTATTAAATTCAGTCAAACACAAAAGTCTTATTTTTAAACTGTAAACATAAAATGCAATTTCAAGTTAATATAAGAGATAAGACTTAGTGCTTGATATTCTAGGGCATAGCCAGGACTGAAACTTTGGAAAGCAAAATTATAAGCATCATTAAGTTTAGGATACAGGAAAGAGGACAAATATAAAAGCTTAAAGTCAAAGTCACAGCTGGTGGGTAGGGGTGGGGCAGATGTATGTGAAAGAGATGAAAGCACAGGAATCAGTATGTCTAGAAAAACATCATTTCGGAAATTTATTCCTAAAATCAGGACTTGCTTTGAAAGCTTGCCATACAGTAGGTAAAATAAGTATATACTTGTAGCACAATTTAATGGGAAAAATCCAGACAAAGTCATTTGGAAAGTTTTAACATTTTTCTCTTAACTGAGTTGGGGTGGTCCTTCGGATTATTTTAATGATATACAATTCTTTTATTTAACATATTACCAAAAGGTTGGAGTCATCTATACTTTTTCAGTGTTCAGGTGTTTAAAAATCTTAATCTGCTTCCATCCGGTCACCATAGAGCACACTTTCAGTTAGGGCCCTCCCAATAAAGCTGTACAATTTAACCTCCACTGAGCATATAAATCAGGAAAAGTTTTAGCAAACGGGTATTTATTAGCTGTTTACAATGAACTAGACTCTGTAGGCATCAATTTAAAATATTTTAGAATAAAATATAAAATCAGATACTTGATTTTTCCAATTGTACTTTCGTATGACTCATGTGTTCTGCACTTTGAAAATTTACTATTTTCTCCTTTAGACGTATGATATTAAGCCTCATTCTTGGTTAAAAGAATAAAATTATTGGGTCATATATTTTTAAAATGTCATTTAATCATTGGGATGATGAGAGTATAAGGTATTAACAAACCAAAATAAATGAAAATGAGAACCTGGATTGTCCAGTCTCCTTACCTGTCCCTTCCTTGAAGATACTGTTACCACCTCCATCAAAACACAACTATTAACATTATTCACCTCTCTTTTTCCTGTGGGTACTTGTCTAAGAGAACCATGAATTATGATTTTCATAACCTTCTGATTATGAGTCAAAAAATCAAAATCCAAAGGCGGTCCACAGTGGTGCCCCAATTGGAGGCCTCCACCTGACCTTAACTGTACCCTCAGGGATAAGTAAAGCCAAAAAACAAACCCCATTCTCCCCAAAGACTACAGAGAAAGTCACTTTGCACCTGAGCAGAGCAAAACTGGAGGGCAGCAGGAGAAACCATGTTTCATGTACAAAGGTCACAAATAATAGACCCTTAAAGCAGACTGAGGTTAAAGCTAGAACACACCTAGGTTGGCTTTTGCTTGAATTAATATGATGGATACTGTATTATTTATTTTTCTGTTGCTGTGATAGAAACACTGACCAAGGGAACTTACAAAAGAAAGTTTATTTAGCTTATGGGTCGAAAGAAGCAAGAATCCATCATGGCAGGGAGTCATGGTGGCAGGGGTGGCTAGAGCAGACACAGAAGCTAAGCCCGCTCATCCTCAAGAAAGCACGGGAAGCAGAGAACAACTGGAGATTGGCACAACTTAAGAACTCTCTAAGCTCACCCCCAGTGATGTGCTTCCTCCAGAACGTCCACATCTTCTAGGACTTCCCAATACAGTGCCAACAACTGGGAACAAAATGTCAAACTTCTTAGAGCCTGTGGGGGACATTCTCTGTCAAACCACCACATTCCACTCCCTGGCCCCCATAGCCTCATGACTGTATAAAATGAAAATGCATTTAGTCTAACCTCAAAATTCCCCGTAATCTTTACCAGTTCCAATACTATTCAAAAATCCATAGCCCAAAATCTCTTCTGAGACTCAATCTCCTAACTATAAACCTCTGTAAAATCAAAAGGCAAATTATGGACTCCCAACATACACTGAAACTGAATACACATCCCCACTCCAAAATGGAGAAATACAGGCATAGTGAGAAAACCAGAAGGGCAAACACCAAATCCAGTAGCTCCGTGTCCTAATCCTGGGACTTTATTTCCAAAGTGCTTAGATGGCTCAACTCCTCCAGCTTTGCTGCATACAACATGCATTGTTCTCTCTCTTGGGCTGGTACTATTCCCTATATGCAGTTCTCCTTGGCAGATGTCTCACAGCTCTTGCATCACAACATCTTCTTGTGGTCTCTACTGTCAAACTGGTTCACTTTCACAGCTTTACAAAATGGCCTTTCACGGCTTCTTTATGCAAGGACGCCCCTGCTGCACCTTGGTGACTCTCTGAAGTCTCAGAGGAAGAACCAATGACTCCTTCAAAGTTGCATCTTTTCATGTCTCTAAAGGAGTGCCAGGTGAATGACACTGTCAAGTTTGGCTACAAGTTTGGGATGGACCCCGGTCTGCTTCATCCGCTTTACAAGCTTTTCTGTTCATGGTTGTCTAGTTGAAAAGCCATGCAGCATTTTCCTTCGAGAAGTTGGAGGCTTAACTGGGTGTAGTCTTGCCCTGGAAGCCCTCTCTTCACTGTCTAAGTGCAAATCTATGGCCTCTCCTTAATCATTTAAATCTCCTTCTGAAAGAGATCCTCTCCTTCTACACATGTCTCAGTTCCAGCGTTAATCTTCCTAGTGCTCTTTTTCAATCCAAATGTACATTCTGCATTTCCCTCTGCCCTATTTGCTCTATTTCACTGTAGATCTGCATAATATTCACCGTTAATAGCCACATCACTATTTCTACATTATGCTGTTTTGAAATATCCTCCATCAAAGAAATTAGTCCATTCCTTTTCAACTTAGATTCAGGTAAGTTTTTTTGGCTGTGGGAAGACTCCGTCAGACTCTTTGCTAAAATATCCCAGTTGCTGCTTAAGTCCTCATTTCCTTCTGGAACTACATTGTTCCTGCATGACTTTCTTCCAGGCTCTTACTAGAATGGTTTATTAAGCTCTGCTTATGACAATTAACTGGCTTTCTAGCCCAAACTTCCAATGCCGTCTACATTTCTCCAAACAACCACATGGTCAGGTTCTTCACAGCCAATAGGTCACTCTCTGGTACTGTATTAGTTACTTTTTTGTTGCTGTGATAGAAACACTGACCAAGGGAACTTATAAAGGGAAGAATTTATTTAGTTTATGGTTCCAAAGGGATGGAGTCTATCATGGTGGGGAGGCATGGCAGCAGAGGTGGCTAGAGAAGCTAAGCACTCAGATCTTCAAGCAGGCACAGGAAGCAGGGAGTGACAGGTGATCCACCATAGCTTAAGAACTCTTAAGAAAGTACATGAGTAGAGAGTGAAGTCTGTGAATTTCAGACCTTACCCTTAGACCAACTGGTATTTAAAGTTGTTCCTTTCATCATACCCTATATATCATCTAGCAGGGTTCTGTTGAGATGATCCAGTTGCCTGTCTTTGGACTGTTTGTGAAGGTAACTTATCGCTGCTTTTTAAAAAAAAAATTAATTACGTTCTAAGAATATTACAACATGAAGGCTGTTTATATGCTTGTTTTGAAATAGGCAGACAGAGATAAGGCTCCATGCAGCATGAAGGGTACAGGGCATTCAGAATTCCTCATGGATAGATAGAGCAGTATTGTCTTGGCAAGGCTCTTGGGAATCTTCCTGCTAATTATCTCCATAAGAATCAAGCGCTACACATCAGGAATTGGAAAGGAAGAAAGAGATTCAAAATAGTCCCACCAGAATTTGTTTTGCTTTAAATTGGCTTTTGAAAAGGGATTCAATTTGTCTGGGAGACTGATCTTTGGCAGGTGAAAGATAAGGCTGCATTTCCCAAGAGGAGACAGGTTACTGCTGGGAAAGAGAACAAGCTATACCGGTATTTTGGGTCCTAAATTTGATAATTGTGGGCTAAAAACCTGTAATTTGGAAAAGTAATTGTGATAATGATGCTTGCATTTCCTCTAATCATTTTCTTTTTGTTCCTATTTAGCATATTGTAAATTCCTTATGAAATCACAGAGTATCTAGGCAAGGCACAAGAGAACCAAGGGAGATCTCATGAGCTTTTCTTTATTACAGTTGTCCCAGCATAATCATGAGGATAAAACATGATGTTATGAGCATTACCATAAAAAAGTGAAACTCAAGAGTCTCAAAGTCAGAACCATTAAAAAAGGAATATAACATTTTAAAGTCAAGCCTGGTAGTACATGGCTGTAATGCCTGTATTCAGGAGACGGAGACAGGAGGATAAGGAATTCAAGTCCAGCCTGAGTGACATGAGACACTACCTATAAATAAATAACAGATAAATATGCTATGGTTTGCGTTCATGCCCTCACTCCATGGTCACACCCTGGGTTGACGGTCAGTTGCACAATGAATAAAAATGGCATCATTGTTGACATTAATATTTGATTTCCAGAAACATTTCTTCTCCTTTTGTGCCTGTGGGACAATAATGATAAGAATACATCTAGAAATGTTAAAAGTTCTAGACATATCTGTTTGGATAAAATTGCTATAGTATGCAGGATGGCAGAGAGGAATGATTTCAGTTTTCCTGTGTGGGGACCAGGTGAATGGAAGTGAGCTGGTGGTTATGTGAGAAGGAAGAAAGGATTTAGTAGTGACGGTCAGTGGACCTTGTCATGGAAGGAGTGTAAAAATCATGCTCTCCTTTATTATCCACTTCTCTCTAGAAAATGCTTTCAGTGTTTTGATGGCTTGATTCTATGCTCAGAGTAATTTGGTAAAGTAAATACACTTTTAGTTTGATGTAATTTTGAGGAAATAATAGTGTTCATATCCAACAGTTGACATTCAGGAAAAGGGTCAGAGCAAGATACTGAAAGCTCTAACTGGAGAGATAACTCAGCAGTGAAGAGCACTAACTGCTCTTACAGAGGAACTGGATTCCATTCCCAGCACCCATAGTGGTAACAACCTTCAGTAGCTCCAGTTCCAGCTCCAAAGCCCTCTTCTGACATCTGCAGGCATTGCATGACACAGGTGCTTCTACATACATGTAGGCAATACGCTCACACACATTAAAATAATATATATATATATATATATTTTTAAAAGATAGTGAAAGTGAAGAATACATAATAATGAAAACCATGAGAGCTCGTGCAGTTACAAAATGTGCATCTCAAATAGAGAAATAAATCAGCCATAAAAACCAACAAGATATAATAGAAAGAGCATGATGCTTGGAACCAGTTATTGGTTGAATCCAGCTGAAAATGCTGTTTTCCTGTTTCTTTAACCTAACAAAAGATGGTGTTTGAAAACTAGCCTCCATTTTTAATGTAAACCCCTACCATGGCTTATTGGGCAGGGCAGCACCCACTGTGGGCAGCACCATCCCTTGGCAAGTAGACCGGGTCAGTATGAGAAAGCTAACAGACAGCAAGCTAGTAAGCAGAATTTTTCCATGGTTTCTGCTTCATTTTCTATTTCAATTCCTATCCTGACTGTCCTCAGTGATGAACTGTGACCTGGAAGTGTAAACCAGATTAAGCTTTTCTTCCTCTAAGTTGCTTTTGGTCATGTTGATTAATAAAGGAAAAGAAAGAAAACTAGGATAGATGGATGCATATAAAATATTACATTGTGATCCTCCTAAGCAACTGATCAACCTTTTTGAGTCATTCTGCTTGTCTTCTGCTATCTTCAGTACTTTTTAAGTTTCTCAAATTAAAATTCTTTTTACCAATGAATAAATAATATCTAATACTTGTTTTACAAAATATAAAATATTAATATTTTCTTTATATAAAAATTATAGTTTTTAAATGTCTGATTTATTTACTTATTTTCCTTTTAAATGTTTTATGTGCCTAAGTGTTTTGCCTGCGTGTGGATATATGCATCACATCTTTGCTTGGTGCCAATGAAGAGGACAGCAAATTCCCTAGACCTGGAGTTACAGCTGGCTGAGACCTGACCGGAGGGTGATGGGAATTGAACCCAGGTTGTCTATAAGAGCAGCAGTTTGCTCTTAACCTCTGAGCCATCTCTCCTTTTATTTTATTTTCAAAATATTACTAGAGTTTTGCTATAGAGCAGAAAATTCCATTCCATAATGTTATATGTAAATGTTTCAATTTGTAGAATTCATAAAGCACCTGTACCCAGCTACTAAATGTTTCTTGTCCATGTATTACAGATTTCAATTTAAAATATCTACTTCTACAG
This sequence comes from Eospalax fontanierii, assembly GCA_035773235.1. Lineage (NCBI taxonomy): Eukaryota > Metazoa > Chordata > Mammalia > Rodentia > Spalacidae > Eospalax > Eospalax fontanierii. Next base: position 104,640,020 of record CM069524.1, read on the forward strand.
ATTTAAGCCTGTTCTTCTACTGAATAATAAGTGATAAACGGTATAGTTTTGTTAGAATGTACAACAAAGGTTCAACATAGACTCCTATGAATTCTATCCTAGAATGTGTTAGCTAGAAAACCTTCAAATTTGGAACACTGAGACAGACTGTAGCTCTTCAGAGCAAGTGCTAATGATATCACAGAATTTTGTAATTCCATTTGTGAAATTGGACACTGGTGGATAGGGCCGGAGAGAAGCAACTCCCAACCCTGGAAGTTCAGCTTTCTCAGTACTACCTGATGTGCACAGGGTAAAATACCTGGTTATAACATTCGGCATGTGTGTACGTATCTATGTTTGCACATATATATGCCGTACATGCATGCCTTAAGAGGGGTAAGGAAATATCTTCATTATCATGCTTTGCTTATTATATTGTTGCTTAAAATGAACTGGCATCTATATGGATCATGAAGACAGATTGAGTCAACCTTTATTGCCATTGTCCAGCAAAGCAGCATTTGAAGTAAAACATTTCTTAGCTTCAAGAGCATAATCTGTTAACAGTTATTGACCTTTCTGGATAAGATGAGGTTGGGACTACTGTCTTTTGTATTTACTTTTTTATTTAACCAAATTATTATCCTCTTATCTAGATGATGACATGCTGGGATTTCAGACATATATCTGATGAAATGTTAAAAAGTCTAAATGCAAAGGACTGGGGTCAGGCAAGTTTGTGCAGTCTACAGCTTTTGTAAAAGGTAACCTGATTTAAGATATTCAAGGTTATCTCCTTTGACTAAAACAATATTACCTGTATTTTGCTTTGACTAAAACAATATTACCTGTATTTCGCACAAGTGAAATTCTTTCCATCTTAGATTAAGAAACACCTCTTAAGAAATATATTCTTTTCTATGTAAAGTGTATTACTTAAGTAATCCTGAGCTACTTCTTAACAAGCCACTTTAATAGACATTAACTATGTCTGTGCATTCTAAATTATAGAGATTATAACACTCACTGTAGAGATGGGAGGCGTTAGCTAGAACTAAGACTTTTAGTGCCAGAAGAGACTCAGCTGACCTGCTTTCATTCACTCATTCTGCAAATATTTACTGAAAATCTGTTACATGGCATATTCATTTTAGGCACTGAGATACAGAAGTATCTATACAATTGAAAATATACTGAAAGATTAGTTTTTCAAGCCATCCATGACAAAATACCCTCAACTTGGCAACCTAAAAACAACATAAACTTATTAAGACTGTTCTCTCACAGTTCTGGAGATTAGAAAGCTGAAACCTGGCAAGAGCCATGCTCTCTCTGAAAGCTCTTCTTCCTTCTCATGGCCCTTGGGATCTAGACCTTCTGTGTTTGCTGGAGCAAAAATTCATTCTTTTCCCCTCTCTATTTAAGATATCTTGCCTCTGTGTCACCTTTCTCTACAGATCTCCCAGACATCCTAAATCTTGACATGTTAATCTTGGGATTGTTAACAAATTACAACAACTTCAAGCACCTTATTTCCAAATAGGGTAAATACTCCATGGTTTTTGTAAGGTTTTTGTTCAAGAGATACAGCAGAAATGGACCAGAGACTCCGCAGGGAAGTTAACAGGACCAATTTATTAAGGACACAGGCTAGTTCCTTAGATATCAGGAGCTGAGGAAAACTAGCTCCAGCTAGCCTCCCAGGTAGATGAGGAGACTAGTCTGGAGGAGACCAGGCTGGGGGACCTGGCTTAGTCTCCCCAGGTCCCAGGAGATGAGGAAGCCCCAGGTCTGGAGATGAGGGAGCCAGATTGCTCCAGGGTGGAAGATGAGAAATCTGGCCTCCCAGGGAGATGAGGAGATTAGGTAGGCTGGAGAAGAGGGCACTAGTTGGTCAGTAGTCTTTTTTATTGGGAGAGGATCCCCATCACATCTGATTGATATTCAAGGGAGATAGTAAACATCTGGTTGGTCAGGAAGCACTTTTCACAGATGCCTGCAGACTCTGGAAGTTTGGTTGGAGTCGCCAAGGTGTCTGTCAGTCCTTCTGAGTTCTGATGTGCAGAGGAGATAGTCAATGCCTGGTATCAGGAAACTTGTCTGTCCCTTTTCACAGATGCTTGTGAATGCTGAAACTGTTAGGGGTTTCCTTTCAGTCACACCTCACATGAATTTTGAGGAGGATAATACTTAATCATTGCATCAAGATAACATTTTGAAAGTACATTAACACTTTTAATGTAGGTTTATCATAGGAAAAGTGATAGGGGCCTTATAAAGGGGAGTGCTCTGTACAGACAGTATTTTGAAAGATTCAGCATGAAGAATGAGGAGTAGATCCCAGCAACTTCAGTAGGGGCCTAGGAAAGTAGAGGGGTTAGAATGATTGGATTGATAGAGCAAAAATATAAGTCTGGAGAGGCAAAGTGGGGCCAGTTCATAGAGCCCAGAGAAAATTTGTTTCTTATGATAAATATGCATAATTTGCATGGTTTGAAATGGGACATTATAGTTCTTCAAATATATAACCTAAAAATGTCACTTAAGTTGTGTGCAAATTGGAAGAGAGAAAGGTAGGTGTAGCTGCGATGGAAGTTAGGCAGCAATGTGTCACACCTTACAATAACTCCCTGCTTCCCACAGATCATAACTTAGGCAAGAGCTGGGTGGGCACATAGCAAAAATGAGGCCAACTTCATATTTTCCTTGGGTTTTGCCCTTTATGTAAGTAACAAAAAAATAGCAAACTTTTGTTTACACAAATCAACAGAAGCACCACTTGTTTCTGTGAACTCAATTCTTGTTTCTGCTCATTTTAAGCCATGTCATTCAATCCACCCCGACAGCTATCTCAAACCCTTTCCAAAAGCTCATCGTCTTTGCTTAAAAGATCTGGGGAAATGGCTCAGTGACTCTAGCAGAGGATCTCAGCTCAGTTTTCAGCACCCACACTGGTTTACAAGCAATTTAGCTACAGATTCAAGGGATTTGCTGCCCTCTTCTGGCATGCAGAGGCACCTGCACTCATGCACATGTACTTAAACACAGACATATACACTTACATACAATTTTGTTTTTCTTGTTTGATCTTTTTGACAAGTTGGTCTGAAACTAGCTGTGTAGAACAAACTGGCCTTGATCTCAGAGATCTACTGATCTCTGCCTCCCAAATGCTGGAATTTAAAGGTGTATGCCACAATACCTAGCTATATACACGTTTTTTCATTAAAAAATAAAATCTTAAAAAAGGAAGTTAGTCACTTTTCTTGGTAAATGAATCTTTCTTGTTTAGCCAAAAGATGCCCATGGCATGAACTAGACTGAAACTCAAGTCTCTCACCCACACTCCAGGTGAAAGCAGAGCCATTAACTAGGTGACAGCAGGAGAAAGGGAGGGAAAGTACTACTTTCAACATCAAATCACTCAGCTGCCTACAGAGCATTCAACTGAAGGTGACCAATAACATGTGAATTTAGATGTGAAGTTCAAGTGTGAGTAAAAGAATATAGAGGTGTGAAATTGACCAAAGAAGCTCAAACTTGAGGACCAGAATGATCACAATCCCAACACAACCTTACTCAGTGCTCTGACCTGCCATTTTCAAGTCTTAATAGGTCTCTCATCTATTGGATTTTCAATCCCTTGTTATATTCATTCATTTCTATTTCACGGATGCTTTAAAAATATCTCAGCATTTTATGTAAAGACATATCCATAGGGTATATCACATGAACACAAATTGTAAAACTTTCCTTTGTCCCTCTTTAGGTCAACATAAAACCTCCTTAAGAATGTGTCTATATTCAAGATTGCAAATTTGGCAAACCTTTCTTGTTTTTATATCAGCTCTTAATTAAATTTGAGATCTGTGAAAGTTGGAATGTTGCTTTGCTTTTTTGCTCCAAATAGACCTATTAATAAATGGAGCATTCAATGGGCATCTGCAGACTTATTGATGACAGTTTTAATGTGACAGTGTTTCCAACTTGAAATGACACCAAGGAAGCACAATATGATTCTAATTTTCTAAGACTGTAATTATAATTATATAACATAAAGAGGAACTGAAAAGAGACACCAAAACACAAACGTGATTAGTGGATCATTTTGCCTTCTTTTGTAAATAATTTTTCATGCACAATTACACTTACACCTGCATGCACTAAATTCATTTTTCTCTGTTGATAAATAAGGAACAATGAATATCATGTGAAAAATACCCTTCCGTTAGAAGCCAGATAGCCTTATGCTACTTTGTCAGAATCAAAACAGAAAACCAGTGAGAGTAGCATGACAAGTTTTCTCTTCTTACTGTTGTTCTAGATCTCAGTTGTGTGCAATTCTTGCTAGTGCTAGAAATATAAAACTATTTGAATCAATAATACAGTTTTTCTTCACCTAAGGCCAGCTTTAATTTTTCTCATATTTCTGCCTGAGTTTAGGCTGGTGATTATAACTTAGCACATTTAGCTTCAAAGAACATAATAAATATCGAATAATTATCCACAATGCCTCTGCAAGGTAGGTATTTTTGTTTCCATCCCATTTTATAGACCTAAAAACTGAGGGATGGTAGCCAAAACAAGTATCTTATGATCCCAAAAGATTAAAAAATAATAATAATAACAACCTTTCATATCTCAACCATCTTTTCTCTTTTAATTTTGTTCTTTCTAAGGACTTTAAGATATAAGAAAGAGATTAGGAAAAAAAATTAACTCTGTGAAGTTTTCAAAGGAAAGAAAAAATTTCACACCTTTTTAACTGCCGTTCCAGCTGCAGGTAAAGAATTTAACAGCTTGCAGAGTGCTAATTAGAGCCCATTATAACGTGATTGGCCCGCACTGGCAGCAGCAGAGCCTGTGTCCTTGCAGGAGGAGGCTTCCTTGCTTTGTACTGTTTTGATTCAGGTAGCTTTCTTTCCTGACTAGGGAAGGAATGGTAATTCAGAGGCAGCAATCAGAACTGGGCTTGTCAATCAACCTTTAAAATGGAATTTCCCACTGCCTGCTTGGGGAATAGTAAGTGCCAAATTCCGTTCAGTACTCAGTGGCCCCAGTATTACCACTTTCAACTGCATGAAGAAACAGAGAATTCCGGTTCATTATCTGTCAAACTTCTTAATTAACAGTGTTCAAAGGATATCTAAGAAACAAAATATCTGAATTTGGCCTTCCTGGCACTTGGTATTTACTATTTGCAAAAGAAATCAAGTATGTATATTTACATGGTAAATTCTTTGCACTCAAGTGGCAAAATGAGTTCTTCCAAATGAGTACATATTTGGTTCAAAACTTTTTTTTTCTCTCTGTTTGAAGACCTAAGGGAATTTTCCAATGTCTCTGATAATTAAATTTAATGATGTTCTGTACATCTAGTCTCTCTCTTCTCCTCTGGATCACATTTCTACTTGCTGATCACACAGAAGCCGTCTACGTAGAAAGGCATCCCTGCCTTCCAGGCCCTCTTTCTTCCCAGATGTAATGCTCTCATTTTCTTTATTTCTGACATCCCACATCTATGTCTTCAGGATAAATATTGCAACCAGAATCAGAAAAGGACCCTGGAAAATCTAAGATAATGTTTCCCATTTTTATTGTTGTGGTAAAATAAAATGTACTATCTTAGTCATTTTAAAATGTAAAGTTCATTGGTTTTAAACGCCATCCCAAAATATGGCACCAGCACATTTGAGAACACAGAAAAGGGAAGCAAGGCTCTTTTGTCCCCCAGCAGTTTCTCTTGAAACAGGTAAAAGAATTCTCTGACCTTCCTCTAATGTAGATCTTCAGAGTATCTTTCCAAAGGTTCCTGACTATACCCAGAGGAATAAAGATAGACATAGAGACAGATCTAGACAAACAGGCCTGGCAAGTTTCCTCCTAGATTATCAAGACTGGATCATCCTTCCCCATGACTATCTAGTCTTCATAAAGCTTAAGCATAAACATACAGTTTACTCTGTTCCTTTAGGTCTTCAGTTTTAAAGCTGACTTTCACGAAAAATTTAAGTAAATGTGTATGCTTTTTTTCTTGCTAATCTATCTTTTGCTGTAGGTGTCTCAGCCATGAACCTTACATTGGGTAAAGAAATGAGCTTTCTTTTACTCTCAGAAAATATCCAAAGCGCAGTTGTTGGACTGTATGACAATCATAGCTTTAACCTTTGGAGGAACTGCATTATCATTTCCCACAGATGTGCCAAATTTTACATTTTGAACCACAGTGTACAAGGGTTCAATTTTTTCCATATCCACCCCAGTAATTGCTAATTTATGTTTTTTGATAGTAGCCATTCTAATGCATGAGAAACTGTTCTCATTATCATTTTGATTCGCAATTCTATAATGGTTTGTAATACTGAGCTTCTTTACATAATCATATTGGTTATTCAAATATATATTTTAAATGTTTATTAAGGCCTCTTGCATAGTTTTGAAATTTTTTGTGTTGCTATTGTAAGGTTCTGGGTTCTAGAGATGCAGCAGATAGAAGGGACCAGAAACTCCCCTGGTAGCTAACAGGAACCGGCTTTATTGAGAGAAGACCAGATGGGACTAGCTCCTCCACACCCAGGAGTGGAGAAATGCTAGCCCCCCTTGGGGGCTAGCCTCCCGAAGAGAGGCGTGCCAGGCTCCAGATCAGGATGGAGGAGCTCCCTCCGGGAGAGTGCGAGAGGCAAGCTCCCCTGGGGGAGCGAGCTCAGCCCAAATCTGAGTCTCAAAAGCCTCCTGCCCACGTTGTCCAAGTCCTCAAGACCTTAAAAACCTTCAGCCCCCTCCCGGCTTTTAGGGAAGTGGGGGTTGCCATAACATCTGATTGATGTTTAAGGCAAGCTTCTGGCCAGGAAGTAGTCCTTTTTCAGAGCTGTTTGTGAATTCCTTGCTTATGTGCCAAGGAATTTGGGATCTGGAGCTATTTGCAAGGCTTAAATAAGCTTAGATCTCTGAGAGGTTGTAGCTGTGGCTCCAGGTCTCCTTCCATCTTCCTGAGCTTGAAACCGTTGGGGGTTTCAGTCACACCTTACAGTTATATTTTTTGTTTTAGAAATTTGCATATATTTGGATATTACTACCTTATCTATCTTCTACTGTCCTATGGGTTGTCTCTTTACTCTATTGATAATAAGTGCTTTTAATGAATAAATTCTTAAATTTTCACAAGTTCAATTTCTTTGTTTTTTTCCTTGTTGCTGAGGCTTTGGTGTCACACTAAAACTGAGGTCTTTCCAATGTTATACTGTGTTTTCTACTATGGATTTACTAGGCATTATGCTCACTGCCTGATAAACTCGTATTGTATATGTGTTTGAAATACCATTTATATCTGACTCTTTCCTAATTTCTCTCACAATTTCAATTTTGAGCAATTGATTATATGAGATCATGCTGTTTACTTTCTGGCATGGTGATATATGTCTATAATCCCAGCAGTAAGGGAGTTGAAGTGGGAGGCTTGGAACTTTGAAGACAGTCTGGAGAGCAGAGTGAGCTTGAGGTCATCCTAGGCTGGCAAAACCCTATCTCAAAAACAAATAAAAATATAAATTGAAAGAATTTGTTGGTTGATTTCACAAATTTGTTGATTTTTCTCATTTTTGCTACAGATCCTGTTTTTAACTCCATTGCAAATGTGCAATGAAATGTTACTTTGTATATCTGCCTTTTAAACATTATTGAGACTTGATTTGTAGCTTAACTTATGCTTTACCCTGAAAACAGACTTGAGAAGAAGGCCTGTTCTTTGGTTACTGAATAAGTACATTCAGTTGATAGCATTTATCTGCTTTTAGTTATTGTATCGACCATTGAAAGTCGTACATTGAAATCTCCAATTACTATTTCAAAACTCCTTCTATCTTGATCAATTTTGCCTTCTATACATGATGGTATATTATTAAATGTATAAATGCTAATAGTTATTCTATGTTCCTGTTGTACTAAAATGTCATTTACTATGCAGTGCCCTGTGTGTGTCTGGTTAACTCTTTCTGTAAAGCCTATTTTATCTGGTCTGGTGGTAGTCTATTGATGCGCACTCTCCTTTGTCTCTGCATAGAATATTCTTTCCTCTGCTTTCAACTTTCAACAACTTATATTTTTGGATCTAAAGTGAATCTTCTATAAAAAGAACACAGCTGGGTTACATTTTTAATCCATTCTGCTATTCTCTCTCTCTCTTAGTCTAAGACTTTAATCCATTTACATTTAAAATAATTATTAATAAGGAGAGACTTCTATAATTTTCTGTATGACTCAAAGTTTCTTACCCCTCATTTCTTGCATCACTGCTGATGTGTAAAAGAAATATAACTAAACATTCAATGTCATTTTGTGTGTCTGAACTTATGACTGATTTCGTACTTTAGAACATAGTACTCACCTTGTAGTGGTCTTATAGATGCTTACTGAAATATTTATTTCTTCCTCAGTTTCAACCTGCTATTGACTGTCCCCTCAATTTCCACCTGCTGGATTCCCTTTAATATTTCCTGCAAGGAAGATCTAGTGGCAACAAAGTTCCTCAGATGTCTTTATGGAGGTATATCATAATAGCTCCTTCACTTTTGAAGGACCGTTTTGACAAATATAAGATTCTTCAAATGCTGACATGCTTTTTTTTGGCATTCAGTCCACTTCTTGTCTCCAAATTTTCAGATGAGAAATCTTTTGGCAGTCTTATCAAGGACCCTTTGTTTTTCATAAGTCACGTCTGTCTTGCTTGTTTCAAGAAGCTTTGACAACATAATTATAATGTGCCATGGTATAGGTCTGTTTGAGTTCATCCCATTGATGTTTGCAGAGTCCAGGATATCCATATTAAAGTATTTCTTCAAGAGTGGGGACTTTAAAGTCACTTTTTAATCAATCTTTCTGCCCTTTTTTCTTTTTTCTTCCCTTCTCCCCATATGTCTGTGATAGTTTGCCAGAGGATATCCCAAAGGTCCCTTAGACTCCATTTATATTTAAATTATTTTTTCTTTCTTTTTCACAACTTGGTGAGAAAATGGAAACCACTTTCAGCTTCAGAGCTGTTGATTTTTCTCTTTCTGTTTGTTCAAAACTACCTTAGAATCTCTATAAAGAAAATTCCCTTTCACTTATATTAATTTTTATTTTTACGAGATTTTTAGCATATATTTATTTTAAGTTAGCATACAGAAATATTAGCCTTCATTATGTCAATTTCAGATATAATTTATTTTCAGTGATCGTCACTCCTGTTGACTTCCCAATCCCCCTGGCCCATCCCTTGTACTCTCCCACACTAAATAGCTTTTACCCACTTTTCATGTCACAGGTATTTGGTTACCCTCCACTTCCTTCCTTCTTTTGTGGTGTAGCCTGCAAAGATTTTTCTCCCATTCTCCAGATTGTCTGTTTGCTCTGCTGACAGTCTCCTTTGCTGTGCAGAAACTGTTTAATTTCATGTAATTCCATTTGTCAAATGAATTAGTTCTTCCTCTCTCTTTTGCTTTCGATTTATATCTATTTGTTGACAGTTTTGTTCATAGACACTTTCTTCACTGTCTCCATGTCTTCCTCTAGATTTTTACTCATGTTAAGATGATATTTTAGATGATCCATTCAGTAAATCAACTATCAAACATTTTTAGTGATAGTTTCTGTTGGTTTATTTTCTCCCTTACCTGGCCATACTTTCCTGGTTTGACACTTTGTTTTTTTTGTTTTTTGTTTTATTCAGGGAGGAGGGTGTGTTGGGGGAACAGTTCTATGCTCTCTTAGCATCAATTGTCATCTTGACAAAGCTCAGCTTTGTCTGAGTGGGTTCTCCATTGGGGGATAGCTCTGAATGAATTGATTGGTAGCCATGTCTGTGGGCATTTTCTTAATTGCTAATTGATGCTGGAGAGCTCAGCCCACTGTGGGTGGCACCATCTCTAGGCGTTGGTCCTGGGCTATATAAGAAAGGTAGCTGAGCTTAAGCTGGGGAGCAGATAGTAAGCAGTTTTTCTCCATGATTCCTTTTCTGCTGCTGCTTGAGTTCTTGCCCTCACTTCCCCCAGTGATGAGCTAGGATGGGGAAGTATAAGCCAAATAAATCCTTTCCTTCGAAAGTTGCTTTTAGTCATAGTATTTATCACAGCAACAGAAAGCAAAATAAAACATATGCCTAGTGACTTTTCCTTGTAAATTGGATATTTGAATCTAGTAATAGTGTTACCCTGGAAATCTCACTCTTTTCCTTATCACTTGCTTAAAAAAGAAAGTTGCATGCTGCTATTGTGCTGAGGAAGATCAGTCTTAAGTGAAAATTTATGGATATTTCAGATAGTTTCTGATCCTGTACATGCTCAGAGGCTTTATAATTTGTCCCATATGTGTCATGCCATTGCTTTTAAGAACTCTTTGCCTTTATTGCATAATTCCTAAATGTGTGTGAGGAGAGAGAGAGAGAGAAATGAAGTGGGCACAACTGCAAGCCACTGAAGTTCCTGAAGAGCCTTTGTGGTCAGAGAGATGCAGCAACAATGGTTGTGATGTCACCTTCTTCCCAGTGACCAGCACAGCCATCTGTTAATTCAGATCCTTGGCACTTGGAAGTCAGGATTCCTCTTCCAATCTCTGGGTACAAACTATGTGCAGCTGCCTTCAGAAATAACATACACAACTGCCCATGATTGTTCTGAGGGTTATGGATATTGGTGGGTATCTTTGCTAAGTACTGGAATTGGCCAAACTGAGTCATAATTTTCTATTCAAAATTTACCCTGGAGGTGGCACATTTCCAACCGACTACAGAGATCTAAAATGTGTTTGTCATTATAACAGTGTAATGTTTGTCTAGATAGAAAAATGGATTTCTGGTACATCACCATCTTTACAAAATCTGTACCTTAAAGTCATTTTTAACTTTTATCACTAAACCTATTTGCTCTGTTCTTCTGTATTTTTCTTTTATAAACACCACCTTTAAAGACAGTTTTCTTACTGAGCATAGTGTCAGCTAGATCCCCACTATATAGCTATCCGAAATAATGGATTTATGAAGACAAAGGTTTATTTTGACTCACAGTTTGGAAGATCTTAGTCCATGCTTGACTAACCTTATTGTCTTCAACCTACAGTAGCACACTGCTGTGGCAGAGCAAAGCTACTCATCTCATGGCCAGGAGGTTTAGGGAAAAGAGATAGAGAAAGGTGCTGGCAAGATGACTCAACAGAAAAAGCACAAACCTCAGGACCTAAATTTAAACCCTGGATCCCACAGTGGAAAAAGAAAACCAATTTCCAAAAATTTTCCTCTGGCCTCCACACACATATCATGGCACGTTTGTGCCTATACTGACACGTATCATATATACACCTATGTAATAAATAAATAATTGGAGAGAGGTGGGAGAAGAGGAAAGCATTTAGGGTCTCACCAGCCCAAGGGTGTGCTCTAATGTCCTGAATGCCTTAAAAAGCACTAAAGTGTGAGCAGAGTTTTTGTACATGGGTGTTGAGGGAACAGTACAGATCTGAACTACAGAAAGAACTTTCTTGTACATTGTCCACCAAAGGCTGCTCTCAGGAGCAGAGGGACCTTGATGTTTGTCCCCATCAGTGTCTCTACCCTCTTCAAGAAAGTGCCTGGCCCACGCTTGGGGATCAAATATCACTGAATGACCAAATAAAACATATTTATTTCTTGTTAATACCTTTTAGAATCCTTCCATCAGTCCCTCTACAACCCACCTTCTTCAAACATATTAATTTTAAATAGCTTGAAATTAACAGCTTCTTAATTCTGATTTTTTTCAGAATCCAGTGAATCCAAAGCAGAAGTATCCTGACATTGAGAGAAGGCAAAAGAAGCATTAACTAGTACAATCTGATGTACACCACCTTGTGAGAGGGAACTCCATCAGTTGTTTCAGGCAGTGTAATTAAATGTAGTGTTTCCCATCTTCTGCATACTTCAAATTGATTGAAATACTTTTCTGACAATTTATCTATCTATCTATCTATCTATATCTAGTGAAACCAATTAATGTATAAAGCCATCTTATACTCAACTTTGTTCAGGGGAGAATTTGCAGAGACTCCACAGATATAATAATTACAATAAATTTTGAATAAGTAAAAAAAAATATAAAAAGCACACAATATGTGTGGAGAATGAAAGACACATCAGTACGAAGTTTACTAAATTGAATACCTGCCACAATTTCCTTTATGCTGGGCACAAGACTGAGCTTCCTGGAAGCAGATCTTTACAGTGACTCACACAAATCGTCATGTCAGTGTGACCTTGGCTTTGTACCATGTTACTGTCTTTCTGATGCTGATCTACAAAGTAATCCAAGTTTCTTGGAAAGGGAGGTGACATTATTTTTCTTAGAACTTTGTTTTATTGAATTTTTGAAAATTTTATGCAATATATTTTATGATATCTAGACGCCCTAGCTTTCCGCATAGCCCCTCTCCCAATGGATTTCATGCATTCTCTCATGTATGTTAAGGCTTAATGAGTCATGTTTGTGTTCTTCAGTGTCCCTTGGTGCAAGTCGCTTCATTGGAGCCTAGTCAACCTGCACAGAGTCACTCTGTTCAATAAAACCAACTTCCCTCTCCCAGTAGTCAAAGGTTGCAAATAATTCTTCAGCTAAGTTTGGGGCTTTTTCCCATCTCCCCACTTCTATGCTGGATGTTTTTTCTGGTTTGAGCTTGTACAGGTCTTGTGATGCTATCACCATTGGTGTAGGTACATTTCGATGGCTTGATCCAACTGGGATGTCATAGTTGAGTCCTTCTTCAAATGGAATTCACAAAGGATACACTGGGCACCTCATTCATTGAAGAAAATGTGTGTAAACCTTTCTCTGTCTCAAACTATCACTCTAGTTATAGTCTTCCTCAAGTAAGTCATGGGATTGTCAGTAAAAATATTTTCAGATCCCTCCTACCTCTACCTGGTGGCATCTCTATGATTACTTCTTTAAATTTTATTTTATGGATGAAATGTGAGAGATAATGTTTTATAGCATAAGTATTAAAAAACAGAGAAATTACTTGTGTAAATGGAAGGTGTTTTTTTTCCTCAACAATATAACTTTAAAATATATCTTTTCAAATCAGTTTTAAAGCTCACTGTAATTATAAACTCCTAATTTGTATCATTTAAAAGCAAATTTTAATTCTGAAAGACAGCCAAAAGTCATTTTGAACTCTGGGCTGTACATCTGTTAGCCAAAACAGAAAGCATCCCCCAACTAATGAAAACATTTGCTTTTCCAATTCTGATCAGAAAATTGTACCAAAATGAAAGTATGCAGAAGTTACATAATATGAAAATTCATTATGGCAGCTACAAAGTTTTCTACCTTCACTACTTAGAAGAAAGGAAACTCAGTCTGTGTTGTGTATATTTGTGATAGCACAGAATCACTACTTCATAATTACCCTGTCCCGTCCAGTGGGTTTCAACCGTGAGCCTTGAGACCCTGGAACCCTGGAATGAGTGGGGACAAACAGACACACACACAGAACAGACACACAAAGACAAACATGAAGGACAGACGGACCTGGGAAAATGTCTCTCTTCAGGCCGCTCAGACACACAGGACAGACATACAAGGGCAGACACACAAGACAGAGACATGAGGATTGACGGACCTGGGCTCTACAGGCAGGCTGCAAGCCACAGGCCGCGCGCTTTATTGTTTCAGGGGATACTTATAGTTTTGAGGAATCAGGAATGCAGATACATCCATACAGCAATGTGGTCATTAACAAAGAGGCACTATCTCTAACCTTCAAAGCCCACCAGGAAGTTGTCTTTGTCTGCATACCAGGAAGGTGGCACTAAGAGGGGGAAGGGGCTTTGAACCAGGGAAATGCTAGAACCCTGGCGCCATCAGGGCTTCCTTCTTAGCTCAGCTCCGGTGAGAACAAGGTGAGTCCTTTTGGAGGACCCCAAGACATTCCTGTGAGACTTAGTTACAAAGATTAAGGACTGAGTTTACCTACAGGTGGTCCCTAGGGCTGATTTCCTCTGAGATGAACTCAAACTACAAGCTGGCTGTTTTCTCTAACTTGCAGAGGCGTACAACATTACCCCTGCATGTAGTTTGCTCTGCCTACACATTCATTTATTGTTACATTTGCTTGTGACATGCTAGACAGATTTGTTTATTTATGGTGCATCATGTTAATTCTTATGAAAGAGTTGAGGGTTAGGTAGACACAGTTCATATGCTGTCTTGAGGTCCAAATTAATGGATAATGAAGGTCAAAGTCTTTATTAAAATTATAAAAGCATATGAAGGGTAGTTATTAGTATTGTTATTGTCTGTCATCCAGGTAAACTTACTAGAGCTGAGCCATAGTCTGTACAGTGAATTTGTAAGCTAACTCAAATTGTGTGGTTAACATTGTTTATAAGTTTGGGTACTGAGTACATTTTGATATTGGGTACTTTTTTATTGACAATTAACTTATATATTATTTCAAACACTAAGAAAAATGTTTATTGTACTAAAAATGAACTTGATTTTCAATCTTTCTCTATTCTCTCTGAGACATTATCCTGAATCTCACTGTATTTTAATATAAATATGTCTGTTGTCCTAGAGGACAAAAGTAATTTTAAAGATGATGTACACATACCAGGGTTTGTACTAGGAATCAAGTTAAAGTTCAATTTGTTTTAATATATAAAGCAGAATAATTTGGTATTGACTGTTACTGAAAATTTTCCATGTTTGATAATGTTCATTCCACATTTATTGTTATTTTCTTGGAACTAAAATCCTTCTTCATGAAACCTATATTTTCATAGGAGTTATACAGACTTAGAAGAAAGGGAACCTTCCTGTAATCATTTTTTTCATAATTCCTAAAGAACAAAGTACATATATGTTGGGAATAATGCAGGGTAGCCACCTGCCAGGAGGAATGAAGGAATGGCTCTCGTGGGTGTGGTGCTCCACACCGGTTGGTTGTGGAGCCAGTTTCTGCCCAGTATCTGTAGGGTACCTGATCCACCAAGAAACAAACTGTGATTGGCTGTGGAGACCAATCACACCCCATAAGGCTATTGGGACCACACCCCATAAGGCTATTGGCTAAACCCCACCCCGTAAGGCTAAAAAGACCTATGAGACTCTCTGCTCTTTTTTGAATAAATGAGTGCAGCGGACCACCACTGCTGGCTTTCCACTCAACTCCTGGAGTCTGTGTGTTGACTCTGTACCTACTCACCTCCTCCCCCACGGCAGAGACCATTCGGTCCCCCTCAGGCTGGACCTGAGTGCTGGGACCCCTAACAAATATATATGATTTTCTTATCTCCAAATCTAAAATTATGTATATTTTACATCAAATTTTAAGCAGAAAATAATTCAGCAGGAGCTTCTAACTTATTTTTTTCTATTTTGTAGTATTATAGTATGTATTGATAATCAGAAATTATGTACAAAAGAAAATAATTATCTACCTGCCTTTCCTTATCTACTGATGTTTTCACCGCCTAAAGCACAGTAGCCTAGTACTCCCCTCCAAAACTCTTTCTCTTGTCTTCTACCTTAAGGTTAACAATAAGGTTCAGCAATAAGATGTCTGAGTTGTGTTAAAGAGTTCAACCCCTTGCCTTTGCTCCAAGCCAACTAAGCTAATTTCAAGCAGAATACACAGGAAGGGAAAGTGCTCATATATTTTTCAACTTATTTTGCTTTAAAATTTGGGGAGTTTTGTTGTTGTTGTTTCCATTGTTGTTTTTGAGACAGGATCTCCCTGTAGCTGCAGCTGGCCTGGAACTCACCTTATAGACCAGCGTAGCCTGGATCTCACAGAGATCTGCCTGCCTCTGCCTCCCAAGTGCTAAGAATAAAGTCATGTGCCACCATACTCCAGTGGTTTGTTTTGTTTTTGGTTTCTGTTTTTACAGTATTTGTGGTCATAGGGCTAAAACTAAAGCTGTAATATGTTAAGTTCTACGCCTCTGGACTCCAATATCTAAAAGCACTCAATTTGTGTCTAGTAAGTTATTTTGGTACTAGTTAAGTTTTTTGAAGAGAT
This sequence comes from Eospalax fontanierii, assembly GCA_035773235.1. NCBI lineage: Eukaryota > Metazoa > Chordata > Mammalia > Rodentia > Spalacidae > Eospalax > Eospalax fontanierii. Next base: position 104,656,028 of record CM069524.1, read on the forward strand.
AGGAGAAAAATAATTTTAAAGAGAAAAATCAAACATTCTAAATGATTACCACTGTTCAGTATAAAAGTATAACACAGTATGAACCATTGTCTTTCAATTTTCTATAATATTTATACACTTCTGATTATGTTTGTATCATCTCCTTTTGGTTTTATATATACAAAGTGAGTACCTCCACTATATTTATACAGTAGTTATATTTTTTAGATTGCCACTGTCTTTGTTTTCTTTGTGTCATATTTGTTGCTGTTTTTGCTTTGAATTCTGCACTATCCAATCTCATCTTTTTCAAGCACGTACTTTGTTCTGCTGACTCTCAATAGAACTTTGACATATTATCCCATTCCTTGTCTCCAAATTCTACTTTTCCCACATTTTTCTCACCTTGGAAGCTTCTGTAACACCAACTTTTAATGTTGAAATAATTAACCATGGATGCTGTAAATGTTAAGTCATAGCTAATGTAGCAATGGAATTGTTGTATATTCAGTTCTTTAAATAGAGCCTTGTAATTGTTAACCACGCTGTTAGTTATCTCAAAGATTGGGTTTGACTTGAAAGGTGATTCTACTGCGTAGCATTCCTCCACAATTCTGATAGGCTTATGTATCAGTTAGAGTTCAAGTAGAGCTGGAGAACTGGGGGAAATAGGTGAAATAGAAAGACATATTATGAGAAACTGCCTTACAACATTTTGGAGGCTGAGTGAGCAAGCCCTGCAGTCTTTAGGCAAACAGGAAAGAGAGGCAGAGAGGAAGGCAGGGAAGTAGGCAGATGGACAGGCAGAAGCAAAAGGTCATGAGCAGATGAGCACCATGCAGGCAGAAACTTGGAGTATCCATGGAGCCTGTCCAGCAGGGAAGGTTCCCAGTTGGAATCCAGGTCAGGAAAGTTCAAATACTTTCTTGAAGGGCTTCAATTTATTTCAACATTGAGAACCAGTGGTGATGGAGCCAGGAGAGGTGAGGTCAATGCACAAAAACAAAAAAACTACAAAAACAAATTATAACATAGGCTGCCAAAAATTCAAAGGAGAGAAAAATAAAATGAGGAGGTGAAATGAGGTTAGGCCCACTGCCGTCTGAACTTAGGAACAGATGATTGGCTGTCTTTAATTACAGCTGCCAGTCCCTTCAGAGAAACATGTAGATTAGTGTCGTCTGATTTACTATCTGGGAACAGAGGTGTGCATGTTATAAATGGCTGCCTCCTTTAACCACAACCCCCTGCTCTTCTGAAGTAATGTATCCTGTAGACTAGTCTCATTGGAAACCTATAGGAGAAAGCAATTCTAAATAGTATAGCTCAGCCTAGCCAAGTATACATATATATCACAGGGCCATCAGATTATAGGAAGAAGGTTTGACTAGATGTGGCTTTGTGACTCACAGAGCATTTACTGCAATAATTATCACTAACAACCAAGTGCAGATAAGGGGAGTAAGAAAATGATCTTTTTTAAAATTATGATTAATACTTACTGAATAAGTACTTACCCTGTATCCAACATTATTCTGAATGCATAATATAGTCTTAACAAACTTGTGTTATCATATTTCCTGAAGGAGACACTGAAGCACAGATAGATTAAGTAACCTGCCTATTCACAAAGCTTGTAAATAACATAAATTTTAAATGAGAGATGCAAACTCCAAAATCCATAAGCATGGTGACTGTGCTCCAGCTGAGCATCAAAAATAGTTTAAATTTTGTTACAAATGTATTTTGAATATCCTAATTCAGCTCTAAATCTTGAGACTTTGGTGCTTATTGAAATCATTTCTAATGTTATACGACATCTAGTTGGGATAGGAATTACTCTTTACTTTTCAACTATACTGCTCTAGTGTTTTTATCTTTTTAAAAACTCGTATATCTTGCTGTACATGTAAGCACAGTGAGGTCAATGAGAAACATGCTTCTTCAAGAACCAGGACAAGCCTGTAATATCCCCAGTCTCCAAGACAAGCATGGTTCATATTCTTTTGAGTTCCTTTCAGGATACAGAACATATTATATGTGATACTGTCCATTCCAGTGGAGTCAGATGCAAGCATTCAATGAAGAATGAAGGAGACATCAATAAACCAAAGAATTTTAGTGAAACGACTTACTGTAAGTGTGAATAACTAGGATTCAGAGGCTGACAGTGTAAAGTATGCTGAAAAATTGCTGGTTCCCACTATTTTGTATCACTCACAACTGAAGATATTCCTGCAAATGAAAGTATTGGTAAGGCCAAGGATTTCCTTCCATAAGGTGTTTGCTATTAAGGAATTGAAAAATGGTGGTACCATTAGGTGAGGACTTAAAGAAGAGGGAACCAGTTCAATCATCTTCTATCCTGTTAGCAAGATAAACAATGTTTACTCTAGTCCTTGGCATATTAATTAACAACCTACCTATCATTTTTCCATATCTATTTTTCTAGAAGCCCCATGCACAGTTTAAGTCTGAGTTCCTAGTAAAATGCCATAAAGCAAGAGATGTGGGGGCTTCTTATGGAATATTGGAAAAATGGAAATTAGTGTCCAAATGATGTCATGGATTCAAAAAATTGTGGGTTCAGGTGCCTGACAGGCATCCTTGACACAGTCTATAATAACAGAGTGAAAAAGCAAAAATAATGTGACACTGGCTTTCACTAGGACTTTGGAAGAGTGACTGGGTGGGTGCTGCACTCAATGTACTGGTCTCTGGGGGAAGCTGCAGTTACTGTCTGGGACATCAATATTTATAAGATTTATTGATTTTCTTGTCATGCTTATAATATGTGCTTATCAGTGTCTTTAAGGATCAATTGGAGTCACAGGGACACATATAAGAACAGAAACAGCTACAAACAGGACTAAGACATTGTGACATTCTTCGTCGGTTCTTATAGCTCAAGCAAAATGCCTCCCTCTATCTCAAAAAGGAAATCAGTACATGTTTAAAATAATTCTCTTAGAGAAAAATACTGAATCCACAAGATTCTATGGATAAATTAAACATATTCACGGGGCTGGAGAGATGGCTCAGCAGTTAAGCGTACTGAGTGCTTTTGCAGAGGACTCAGGCTTGATTCCTAGTACCCACATGGTGGCTAATAACCATCTATAATTCCAGTTTCAGGATATTCAGTTCCATCTTCTGACCTCTACAGGTATCGTACAACATTGGTGTGCTTAAATATATGCAGGCAATACACTCATATACATAAAATTAATCAGTAAAATATTTAAAAATTATACATATTCCAAAAATTAACAATAATATTCATCTCACATAATTTTTTTTTCCTTGAGACAGGACCTCCCTGTTGTCATAGCTGGCCTGGACTTAGCTATGTAGACCTGTTGGGCATAATGCAAGGTGGGCCTAGCCAGGCCACTTGCTAGGAGGAATTGAGGAATGGCTCCTGTGGGTGTGGTGTTCTGCTCTGGCTAGTTGTGAGACCAGTACCTGGAGAGAACCTGCCTACCTGGGGACAAACTTATATTGGCTGTATTTGAGACCCCACCCCATAAGGTCATTGGTTATTCAGGCCTATAAGAACTTGTGCACCTATTCAGTAAATGAGTTTGCAGTGCCCCACACTTGGTCTGCTTCCCACCCAACTCCCAGAGTCTGTGGTTTGACTCTGCATCTACTCACCCCCAACCCCTCAGGCTGGCCCTTCAAAGTCCACTCGAGCTGGCCCTGAGTGGTGAGACACAACGGTAACGGACATGACCATATAGACCAGACTGGTCTCCATCTCACAGAAGTCTGCCTCCCTCTGTCTCCTGAGTGCTTGGATTAAATGAATGTGCGACCAAACCTGACACGTAAATTCTTCTTTAAGAGAACTATTATTGTACTATTTGGGAAGATTCTGGATTTTTACCGATTACTTCATTGTTTTATAAGATCATATGATTTTAGACCTAATGAAAATGTTAGCAGTCATCCAGTTCAGTTCCTAGAGACAAAGGGCTATTCAGAACAGAGCTAGTGTTACAACTGGTGCCTGTTCTAGCAACTAGACAGAGTGTTTCTTTTTTGCCAGGTTAAATCAATTGGCACTGTATTTGTCACTTTTGATATCATGTGCCACCAAGTCTGGCAAATGTAGTTCCCACTACGACTATGAGTCCAGGACTCTTCTAATATTCCCCAAAGTGGCTTTGGACTTCATAGTGTCGAATACCTAAATATGCTATGTTCTAGGGAGGAAAATGAAAGATGCAAGGAAGGAACTGATGTCCAACCACTAGTAGATCTTAGTCATAGAGTTATTATAATTTAAAGTGACAAATTCAAGTTCTGTAGCTTCAGGACAGAGTAAGCAAGGCAGAGGAAATTGAAAGTGAAAGTTCGGTCAGCCAGCCTAGGCCATGATGTCTGTAATTCTAGCAGTATGGACTGAATGGTGTTCCTCCTAAAATTCATGGATTGAACTCTTCAATTCCCATTGGAAAGTACTACAACTAGGAGTCAAGCCAGGTGTTACAGAATATAGTCTTCTGAGCAAAACAGGCTCAGTCTAAACAGCTGTGTCTGCTTACAAGCAACCATCACTAACGGGGCTGCTGACTGTTGAAAGTCATTGGACCCTCCCCTGAGATTTTGAGCAGCCCCACCTCACTGTACCTCAGCCACTGATAAGTTATTTACTCTTATTTTCCTAATTGCACATGGCCTGGAACGTCTTGGGCAGTGCTAGAGAACATAGACGATGGAAGGTTAACTGAATGGAGTTCATTTACTGAGGATGGGGAAACCTTCATCTACACTAGGTGAAGACTTTCTGGTGTAGTAGCTATGCTGCACCACGTTCCTGTAAGCAATCCTTTACTGATGCTGTTAGAACTGTGCTTTGGTTTGTCCATGGGACTGTATGAGCAGGGAGAGACATAATGAATTCTCGAAACAGCAAGCAAATAAGATTAAATGAGGTCACAAAAGAGGAAGCTTGAAGAAGAAAATCAAACCTATAATAAACGTATTCAGAGTGAAGACAGGGAGGAAGCGGAAGAGGAGGAGTTGGTAAAGTGGAAGGAAGGGAATAGGGGAGAGGGAGGAGGAGCAACAAGAGAAACCTGAATTACCTCATGCATCCATCCTCTTCTTCTCCCATCTCTCTGTCTCCCTTCTGCCCTCTCTCCCTCCCCTTGTACTTTGTAAAGCATAACCTCAACAATGATATCAACTAGGAAGAGAGCCCTTACCAGACAACTGAAGACAGTGAAGCCTGTTGGAACTTTGATCTTGGTCTTTTTAACATCTTTGTCTTTTTAACTTCAGTGCTGGGACCAAATTAATCTCTGGCCTTTGATTATCTGCTTGTTTGTTTTGTTGAAAGAAAAAAATCCACTTATAGTAAGCCACACTGGTATGGAACTCACTATATAGCTGAGACTGTCCTTGAACTCATGATCCTCCTGCCTGGGGTTATAAACATGTACCACCACACCCTGGAAACTGCTATTCTTAAGCAACCCAGTTTTTGTTATTTGGTTGTGTCAACCTGAATTGATACACTGCCATACACAGGCATGAGCATTCACTCGTTGATTCAGTAAGAATTCAGCAAAAAAGTAAGATTGTACAATTACAGAGAATACATACCTGCAGGAGGTTGAAATGTGTGACAGTGGCCTGTTTACTTGCAGATAGCAAGGCACACAGGCAACAATGGCAACAGTGAGGTAATTGTTCTCATAAGTAGTTGTAGATGTTCCTGAAAGTAGAGGGAAATGATCAGAGGCTTCACCCAGGAGCCCAGACATGAGGCTTCAAAGAGAGCTTCTAATAGACAGTGGCCTCTTCACAACAGACTAGTTACTTAACATTTATAAACTTCAACTCTGAGGACTGGATACAAATCAAATCAACACTATATATTTGCTGCATCAATGTAATGAAATAAACCATGTTAATGAGCTAATGAGATACACCACAGTGCCTGGCATTTTGTAAGATTAAAGAAAGAATAATCACATCAACTCTATTCAGGGGTCAGTAGTCTTTTTTTGTAAGAGGTCTGATGGTAAATATTACAGGCGTTGCATTTTCCCTTGTCCCTGTCGCTAATCATCAGTTTTATCACTGTAGTGTGAAATCAGCCATAGACAACATGTAAATGAATTAGTGTGCCATGTTCCAACAAAGCTTTATTTGCAAAGACAGGTGATAGACAAGACTTGAAGCATATTATCAAGGATACATAATTGGAAATAATTTTAGCCATAATTTTAAGAGATTATTTCTTATTTGCTTAGAAATGCATCCTTGTGGTAAAGTTAGGAAAGGTGTGGTACCATATAGTCATATGAGGACTTTTATCATAAGCATGGACTGTGACTGTGGACACTTAATTCCTCAAAGACATTCTGTCTATTCTAGATTTACGACAAGACATGTGAGAGCTAGGCAGCAAAGCACTATTTTATGTGAGTCGGGCTTTCATCCAGTAAAGATTTTTGTGTGTAAATGCTCTAAACTAAAAATCAGTTGATGCCTCAAGAACTGAAAGAATGGAGACAGGAGAAATTGTAGGCCTAATTTTCATTTACATTGATTGTTACTGAGTGCCAGGTTGTAAGGAACTACGTTAGATGTTACCCCAGCTCAAGGAGCTTCAGCCTTTCTGTGTTCATGGGACTGTGCTGCTTATTCTCTAAGTGGACGGCAAATGTACTGTCTGCTTTCTCAAGACATCTTTCCAACTTTCCTCAAGAGCACCTGTGCTAAAGCAGCTGCAGGATCACTCCCTCTGATGACAAAGGTTGAGGGAGGCTTTTAGTGGTGGGCTATAATTTCATAATAATTCAAATGTTGCCTGTTCAATTTTCAATCTCGTAACTCCACAGTTCTTTTCCTTCAATTAGCAAAATAAATCACTGCAGAGCAGCGCTGACAACTGGAAATTTCCACGTTGGACCATCCATCTCCTTTTCCAGAGGGAACCTTGGCATTCTGTTTTCACAAGTCTTAAGCTCTTCTCCCTCAACACCTTGCCAAAGTTGTTTTTTGAAACACTAAAGAATTGGAGAGTAAAATTGTGGGGTGAGACCTTGAGGTAGAATATTATTATCTTGGGAGACAAGTAGCCTAGGGGTTCGCTTTGCTTTCTTTTATATAGAAATAAAACACCAGCATTAAGCTCCTGTTCGCCAGCAGCCCAGATGCTCCTCTGTGCTTCCTTTTGATGTATATTTGTGTATGAAAGCTTCATTTGCTTTGTTCCAGTGACTGAGGGAGTCTGGTCCTTTCAGCATGAAGAATCTACTTTCATTTCCTTTATTGAAATGGATATTTATCCCGAAGAGATTGGTCCATATTTGTCTATGGGTCTCCTTTTCTCCTCACACAAATCTCCTGGTTCTCTGTCTTTTTTTTTTGTTTTGTTTTTTTTTTTGCTTTCTTTCTTTACCAGAAGTCCACATGGCATTCTTCCAGTTGTGTTTACCCACTCCAGCTAATTGACAGCCACGTAAGTGCAAGTAACTTGAGGTATGATTGTGAGAGATTTCTGTTTGGCTCTTTAATTAAGCAGTCGTTCACAGGTGCATATAGTTACAACAAAATTAATTGATAGCTTTATATCGCACTCCTTTAGCCCACTGCTATTTGATGTTTGCAAACATAACTATTAGATTTGTCTTATCTTGCATTTAGGGACTATTTCTTATTTTTTTCCAACAAAGGTTAGGACAGGTTGCCCTAAGTATTAGGAAAATATATCACAGCAGCAAAGATCATTTCACTAAAGAGGAAACAAAGTGAAATGTTTATTTATGGAACATTTTATCACCCCTCAGAAACACAATGAGAAGCTCTTTATGTTTCTGTATGCACTGCAAGTTTCCTGAATGTCAAAAATCACTGCAACCCAAGCCAAATAGCTTCCTGGGAAGACTGTGTGTTTATTTTCCAATGATACTGGGGAGCTACACACATTTATAGCAGCCAACTGGCATGCCTTAGGGCTGCATTTATTCCTAGTCATTTTTCACTCATTTCTGCATGTTATCTGAGTACCAGCAAGGTCCCTTCCCCTTCCCAATTCATAGTGGGACTTCTCTCCAGGAAAAATCTAAATGGATGTTCTGTTACCATCTCTCCTACTTGCTAAAAAGAGCAAGAGGTTGATGGAAGGCCTCCGAGGCCCGCTTCCCTGTGTAGGCAGCTTGGAAGGTACAAAGTGCAACCTCTGAATGAGACATCCTGAATCTGAATCCTGCTTTGTTATTTTTTAACTGTGTTTTCTGGACAAGTCCCTTACCTCCTCTGTTCCTTGATTTCCCTTGATTTCTGATAGGTGAGGGGGAATATCTGTGATCATTAAATGACTTGGTACAGGAAAGTCTTAGGATGACAAATGCAGAACAGCTATGACAGTTACATTAGGCAGACTTGTGACTTGAGCAGTCGATTTAACCTTTTCAGTCTCAGGTTTCTCACGGTATCTTTTGGATATTCATACTGATTTGCTAATCATATAAATGTCACAAACATATTCATAATTCACTGCCATTACTCTGAAGGCTCCCTACTGTTCAAATTAATCTTCACGCTCTGTTTGCAGGAATACAGCAAACCACTATTAACCACTAGTTGCTGCCAACAGTATTCACTTCTACTCATGTGTCTTATTTCTCCTCCTCCTCTGTCTTCCTGCCTGTGGGTTACTCTAATGTGGCAGGTGGTGAAAACAGGTGAAACAAAAGACTTGCTGTTTGTGAAGTGGGTGATTCTCTATCTGAAAGGCTTAATAGCCTCTAAGGCTCTGTATACTTCCAAATTACTTGTCTCGGTCATTTAACAGAAAATTTAACACTTTATGACAAAAATTAAGGACAACCAAATTAAGTAAATACATACTTAACCCTTAGAAGAAATTCCACTAACTCAGAAACAAGTAGTACACTTGAAGAGACTGCATTGTTAGATTAGCCAAACAATTAGAGAAAAGAATGTGAAGGAAACATGAGGTGAGGCTTAATGCAAAAGATCGGATTAGGGACAGGCAGGACTTGCTTTTTATGCCGTTAGGATAGCAAAGTATTTAATTCTGACTACTGGGGCTCAGTGAGCTCCCACTAGCAGATTTGATCTGGAGGGTAGTTACTTAGGGTCCGTGTGTGTGCGTGTATGTGTGTGTGTGTGTGTGTGTATGTGTGTACAGAAGTAGATGTAGCCAAGGATCAGCATGAAATTATATTTGAGATGGGAATACAAAAGATCTTACTAGGACACTAAATCTGTCATCAGCTTTAAGAAATGAATTTAGGATCTGGAGTAGAAGATGAAATCTAAAAGGTCAGGAGCTAGACAAACTCAGGAGTGGAGTTAGAGCTAAGGAATGGGGCAAGAAAAAGGCAAGAGGACCCAGCACTTTGAGAACAGCCTGTGTGGAACAGAGATCATCCTTTCAAAGGAAAAAAAAATTGAGCCTAGGCCTTGGCATTGTATGACTTGGTCTCAGCCTCCAAAGTCTGGAATTACAAAATGTGCCACCTCACCACCTGGCTCCTAAATCTTTCTCTAAAGTATTTTTCTACCTTCTTTCACATGTGATTTTCTCACATGTAACTTACGTGCCACTAGTCACTCTGTGGATTGCAACCCTCTTGTATTTCTTGAATGGGTTCTCAAGCCCTCAGTGGTAGTCTTCAAACACTAAGCAGTATCCTCCTTACCACGCTTTCTGTTGTTATCATGTTGATAAATTTCTGTTTCTGTGTAACAAAACTAATGTGATAGACTCAGTGTTTCTTGGCCCTCTGAAGACCTGCAGTTCCACGCCTTGTCACTAACTTGATCCTGTGATTCCTTTCCAGAATCTAGCCACAAGGCATTTGGTTCCATTTCTCAAATGGCTCCATTTCTCAAACTATGAACACATTTCTTGGTTTATATACATATATGGAAATATTTTACTTAAAATCTATATGGCTTAAAATTTATCAGATTATTACAACACATAACACATAGAGTTTAGAATAAAGAGATCAGACACGTGTACAAACCCAGCAGGATACATGCAACTCTCACCCTTCATCAAAGAGGCTTCTTTTTTCATCAGATGGAGGTTATTACAGAGTTCCACAACTGACCCAAATGCAGAAGATAAGTGTTCAAGGGTGCCAACCTCACCTGGTATATCTACAATGCAACCCCTGTACTGAAGGCTCACAGGACATCATGGAAGAGAGAGCAGAGGACTGTAAGAGCCAGAGGACCAGGACATAAGTTTCGAGACAATTGTCTTCTAGGCCTGGCAGGGATACTGCACCCGTGAAATCTCAACAGAGTCGCCTAAACAAGACCTGTTGACATATCACCATGGAGCGGTGGAATTTCATAAGACCTCACCCCTAGACGAAAAGCTACAGGCAGTCAATGGCTGCTGAGAGAGGGAGAATCATTTTCTAAGAACCAGACCCTAATACTTTATCCAGTCCCCTAAATAGCAGCACTAAATGCATTCAGTAGTGTGTGTGTGTGTGTGTGTGTGTGTGTGTGTGTGTCTTTTATAACAATAATTATAGAAGAGGTTATGAATTCCAGACTGAGGGGGTAGGGGGACACAGGAGGTAGGGGAAAGGAAGGGTAGAAATGATGCAAATACAGTATTCATATATGAAATGCTAAAATAATAAACATTTTAAAAGATCAGGAATTTTACTAGAAAAATACAATAAAGCTAGAAAAAGAGTTTATACATAAGAATATACAATAAAAGTTTTAGTTTCTAGCGATGAGCAGTTTCCCAAAACAAAGAGGGAAATTTCATCATAGTTCCTGCAAAGGAAATGTGATTCCTGTAAAGGAAGCACAGTGTTATGCGATCTTCTCTGTGTTTGTTAAAAGTGAGAATGTCCTCTGCATCCCTAGGGCTAGTCCTGCTAATGATTGTTGTTTCTTATTATGTTTTTTTTATTATATTCCCTAATGATGTGAGTGGTGTTCTCCTGAGAAAATGCAGTAAAAGTAACCATTATTATACTAAAACAATGTGTTATAAGAATGCAGCTGGCTTGACCCCAGAATAAAATTAGAGTATCTAGAATAATCTGTGGATCATATATCTTCATGAATATTATATTTCTTGAAATGGAAATGAATCTTTGAGACTTGGACACCAGAGAGTTCAAGGTCAATATTATTTGACAAAATAATGTAGACTAGTGAGAACTTCATGTTGCAATTTGAAAGTGAAGTTACACATTTGACACCAGACTAAAATAAAATACACTTGAAATATGCTTTTGAAAATAAGTCATGCTGCCTTTGATTGGAATAGGGCCAAAACAATGACAAGAGAAGTTGAGGTTATCTCACAATACTTTCTACTTCTGCTTCAACAAAGACATAACCAAGATAAAATCCAAAGTAGCCGTCACCATCATCCCAAACTTTCCATAGACATAAAATGCCTTGCAAGCTGTATCTAAAAAACATAACCCATCTTAGACAGTGCAACTCCTAGTGAACCTTAAAAAAGTAGATTAGCTGGTAAAAAAAAAAAAAATCCATAGAAAACTGAATGATCTGACCTGTTACACAAAAATGCTGAATATAAGCCACTTCCTCCTGGAGGACATTTGACAGGCACGTGATTTGAGTTTTGGATAGCTGACCTTATGCTATTGTTTCTAATTAAATAATAAAAAGTCATGATCAATTATATGGTGAGGTTTCTTTAACATTTGGTAAATCATTTCTTAAATGGTTAGAAGTAACTTCCTCTAACACACAGTATTATCTATAATTTGGGTAACATGCAAAATTTCAAAAAGAGATTTGGATCGTTTTTCAAATGTCTCAGAGACCATGTGTGCTTTTGAGTTTTTGTCCACTTGACACAAACTAGAGACCTGGAAAGTAGAAACATCAATTGAGAAAGTTCCTCCAGCAGATTGGCCTATAGGTATGTCTGTGGGGCATTTTCTTGATTGCTAATTGATGTAGAAGGGCCCAGCCCACCGCTCAGTAGCATCCGTAGGCAGGTGAGTCTGTGACTACATAAGAAGGGTAGCTGATCAAGCCTGCCCGGAGAAGTAAGTCAACAGGTCATATTTCTCCTTCCTCCATCCTCTGCTGGACCTAGTGTTATTCCAGGGTTTCTGCTTCAAGTTCCTTCTTGAGCTCCTACCCTGGATTCCCTCATTGGTGATTTGATGATGTGGGATTGTAAACCACATAAGCTTTCTCCTCCCCAAGTTGGCTTTGGTTGCTGTTTTATCGCAGCAACAGAAATCAAATTCGGACTCCATATCTAAAAACTTTGTTCCTTGAGGGACAACAAGATGGAAATTTAGTCTACGCAAAGAACATTTCCTCTGTCTTGATTAAAAGCCACAAACCTTCTTGAGTCATTCCACCTCTCAAGAACATTTTCAGTGTTATCTCAGTGCAGTGCCAGCATCCTGCAAATCCTCTGACACGTATGAGGGGCTAATTCTTTCTTTGTTCAATAAAGGAAAGTACTTTGTCATTTTTAAAATATGAGGTTCACTTTTTCTTGTTTGGAACATTATCTTGAGAAATTCAAATCTGTAATATTGTCAAAGGGATTACCAGGGCAAAATTTAGAAAAATATTAATACAAATTGCCTTTCTTTATTTTACAAAAATAGCTTATGATTATGCTTTAAGATGCAAAGGGACTAGAGAGATACCTCAGCAGTTAAGAGGACTGGATACTCTGACAGAGGACCGAGGTTCATGTCCCAGCACCCACATGATGGCTAACAACTGTCCATAACTCCAGTTCTAGGGAATCTGACCCCTCTTCTGGCCTCTGCAGTCAGGAACACCTGGCTACACTTACATGTAGGCAAAATATTTGTACAAATAAAATTTAAAAAATGAAAAAATGATTGCCAAAAAGAAAAATACAAACAGGATTCACATTAGACTTACCCACATGAGATATCAGCAACAGAGTTTCTTAAAAGGCAGATAAACTATCAAGGATTAATATCTAGCAATGAATATGGGACTTTAAAAATTCTAAAAGTTGAAGAATTCACTAAGAGTCTTAAAATCAAATGTCCTATATGAAAAATATGCTCAGTTAAAAAACAATCCCAATCTGAAAGATAAAGGCAACACATTTGTGTTATTAGGCCAAGAAAAACAAAGATTTCCTTTCTGAGAATTCAATAGATATTTAACTTCCTTATCCTTAACATTCCCTGGGGTTATGTTATAAGAATGAGGTCTTAGACTACAAATTATTTATAATCTAAATGAAAAAAGTTAGTTCATTTTGCAAGGATTTATTGCACTCAAGTTTTTCAAATCAGAAATGGTGTCTTGTTTATTTTAACAACTTTGTACAAAGTTAGTGCTATTTACATTTTCCCCTTTTTAATGAATTACTATTTTTACTTCCTAACTAGTCTCTGATTACCTTGTGGTGGAATCATGCAAAGTCTTTCAAAGGGTACCCAAGTGTATATGGTTTCAAGGGAATCAACTCCAGGCTGTACTTCGACCCACACTGCTTACTACACTTGATTTGCTGACAATGTGTTCATGGAGAAGGGTGGTTTCCTTGCATCCACCGCTCCTGTGACCATTCCCTCTGCAGCTCTGGCAAAGGTCTGCCTAAGTGTCATTGGTCTTGCCTTGTCTTAGGATGCCTTACTCCAACTTTGGGTTGGTATGTGCTTCCGGAAAGGAAATGGTTTCATTGGCTGTTACAGGAAAGCCTTCTCATCCTAACTTTGAAAAAAAAGATGAAGGAGGGTTTTGTGGATAGTCAGTGTAACTTATGTTTCACTGACACTGTGTCATTCTGTTTGAGTGTGTGCCTCAGGTAGACTTCAAAGAACTGAATAATATTACCAAGTTCTGCTCCAGAAATGCAAAATCCACAGCTATATCCTATGTTCAGAAAGGTCTCATGCTTAGTATGATGCTCTGTTGTTCTACCTCAAAATTTTCAATCATATTACTCTTGAATTTGTGTTTGGAAGTAAAGTGTGATGAGCCAGTGAGCTGTGTGAATAGAAAGAGGACACATGCATGCGATCAGGAAACCTGAACATCTCAAGATCTCTCTTCATTTTTGTGTGTGCATGTGTACATGTGGGAGGTTATGTATGCATAGATCTGCACGTGTATGCAGGTGTGTGCCAGTACATACGGAAGCCAGAAATCAAGTTCAGATGTCATTTCTCAGGCATCATCCTCCCTTTCACTTAAGACAGGGTCTCCTACAAGCCTGGAGTTTGCCAAGTAGGCTAGGCTGGCAGGCCAGCAACTCATCTCTCTGCTTCCTCAGTGAGGGCATTACAAATTTATCCTTCCTTGCTGAATATTTTCTTATGTGGGTTCTGACGACTGACTTGGCTCCTCATGCATGAAAAACAAGTACTTTACCAAGTAAGCTGTCTTTCCAGCCCATTTTCATGCAATACTTGCAGTGTCCCATCAACCCTGAGTTCTGGCGGACTATCAACAGATGGGAGTTCCACAATACTAAAGGCAAGAGCTGCAAGAGCATGCCACATCCCCTACTGAGTAACTGGGGTCGTCTGGATGCTCTACTATCCGTTTAAAGGATCACTAACGTCAAGTACCGAAAGAGGTACAAAGAACATCTTAACAAGTGCAAAGGATTGCGGAATCCTGTACTGTGTCTCATTTCTATTTGTTCTCTGTGCTAATGACCCGTTTCTGCTGAAAATGGTAACTAGGAAGGAAAAGAGAGGATGATCCATAGTCTTTTACTTTCAATATAGCTTCCCTTGTAAGTCAAAGCTATATTAAATCAAAATCAGTGAAAAAATGATTGAGAGAGGTTTGTACACTTGTTCTATTTTACTAGTGAAAACAAAATATATATATTTGTATAGACCTCAAAATCAGTTGTACAGTTTGGTGCTATAATATCCAGGTGAATTCTTTCAGATGTGTTTAAAACTGACATTCTATAATATAAGTCTGAATGATAAATCTGTTAATAATTTAAAATTTTAATGATTTATTTCTTTGATATCAAAATAGCAAACAAAAAATCATGGTTAGTAAAGAGAAACAAGAACAAGTTTCATATTCTGATACCTCCGTAATCATCCTTTTCTGCTTCCAGACCTGCGTCCACATTTCTACTTTGAACTGCACCTGCTCCCTGATTTCTCTGGTCTACACTCACTCTCACGTGCACAATGTTTGAAAAATCAGTCTTACCAATCGAGGAAACTTCATACTTTTAAATGTGTGGTTAACAAAATTGCCCTAGGTTAACTTCACAGCATATATATTTTAAACTACACTCATAGCAATGTAGGGAAATATAAATAAATACGTATTTGAAGACTAACTTCATTCCCCTTCTCTATATGTGGATGAGCCATTACAAAACACAGAAACAGAATGTCCATTCCGATTATTTCACTATGGATATTTCATCATGTCCTGCAGCTCAATTGAAGATCTATTCTCAATTCTATCACATTTCTATTCCTGTCCTGACTTTGACGCCCCCTTGCCACCTGCACACAGATATCCTCTCTCTCTCTCCCCCCTCAATCTCTATCCCTATCTCTCTCTCCTCTATCTCTATCTCTTTCTGTTTCTTCTCCTTCTCTCTGTCATCTTCACCCTACCTAATGCTGTTCTGTTCAACCACACCTTAGCTCTGAATCCCTAATGTGAAGGTGAAGAGGTCCACAGCTCCAGGGGCTCTGCTGTGCACTTGGGATTTGCTTTGTCCCTCTTACCTGACTTTTACCGTAGCTGCCATCAAGTGGTAGAATGTGAAACTACAGCATGACATGAAGAAGTCACATTGGATGTGTGTATGACACATGTAAGCTAGACATAGATACGAATTTTTTCAACTGTTAATGAAAAATGCATGGAGTGCAAGCTAGAACACTGGAGAAGGTGACGAAACACGAAATTTTGTCTCTTAGGACAAAAGATGTTGCACTATGTTCATTGTAGTGCTTCTGCTCTAAAGTTGCTCTGCACAAATATTTCTGTGAGTTCTTTTCAATTCCGTAGGGTCTGCTATGTTGCAGCTAGAGACTGCTTTCCAACAGGACTTTGATTGTTCAAAATCTATAATTTCAGTGAACAAGATTAACAGAGGTCAAGTGAAAATACAACTTATATTTGTTAGAATTATCTTTTTTCCTTTAAATAATAGCCTTGCATCAAGATAACATAGAATAATAAACACGTGTAAAAAAGATTAAAAGAGGAGAGTTATATCAGAACCATGCTGTACTTTAGTTTCTCAAAAAAAAGAAATATCTGGGCCGGAGAGATGACTCCACAGTTAAGAGCACCTGGCGGCTCTCGCAGAGGACCTGGGTTCAGTTCCCAGCACTCACAGTCTGTAACTCCAGGTCCAGGAGAATCTGACACCCTCTTCTGACCTCTGTGGGCATTGCACAACACAGGTGCACTTACATATATGTAACACACTCATACAGACAAAATTAAAATAAAAAATATGTAAATAAAAATGTAATATTATTACTGAAGACAGGAGATACTTTGCATACAGGACTTGGAGAAATGGAGCAGGAACTGACCTGGAAGTTTAAAGAAACCAATTTTACTATTAAAAAGCTTTCAAAGATTATTTTAGATTATGTCAATTATGCAGCATGTTTTCCCAAAGCACCCTACCTATGGGTATGATTGCAAAGATACTCAGTAAGCTAACTTTTCTCTTCATAGCCACATATATTTCTATTTTGTTGATAAAGGGTCTTTCTCTTTTTGCTGGTAAGAGTTACATTTTGAGAAGTATTAACAGAATCAAAGTCATTTAATATGTAGTATGATACCACTGCCAACCATATATTCTAAAGCAATTTATTCCATTTAATTTCTATGGTATATCTTTAATATGCACAATTTGACCATTTGATACACATATGCATTATGGCATGACCACCACACTCAAGCCAATGAACACAGTCATCACCCTATATAATTACCTTCATGCATGTGCACAGTGGTAGGTGGGGATTGTGCATGCATGAAGGCAGCGAACTGCCATGCCACTCTCTGCTTTTGCGAATGTCACATCTAAATACAATTTAAATGAGGTATCTCATTCAAAGCATAACTTTCTAAGTTTTCTTTAAAATCTTCTAGAGAGTTTTTGAACTGATACCCAGACTCAGTATATTAAAAATTAAAAAAAAAAATATCTAGACCCAAAAGCACAAGACCTTAGTTCAAACGGATACTTACCAGCTATTCGCCTCACTTTAGAGCTTCAGTTTCATCGTCTATAAGATGTTTGGGGTTCCCTCCTACACTCCTCAGGCAGCCCAGGGATGCTCATGACAGAGGTGTGCATTTCTTCATGTGACTACTTAGCTACTAACCATCCAGTCATTGGGTGTTAGGGATTCAGACAAAACAAAAAATAAGTGCTAATGCATTTACACACTGTAGAGTATTACATAATCAAGAATGCTCAGTATTTAGCTACTGATTCTCAAAAACATCATCAACAACAAAATAAACTCTAGTCAGGTGCAGAAAAGAGACCAGTTACTGCAAAGGAGAAAATGTCTTCATATCTTCAATTAATGTATTAAGTTATTTTTCTGTTAATCTAATTTGTGGATTGTTATCAATATTCATCCCTCCCCCTAGGTACAAGTGATTATACTAACTCTCTCTTTTAAATAAGACTGTAGAGGGGGACTGTGATGGCAATACTGTCAACTTGAAGGGGTCTACAATCACCTAGGGGACAACCACTGGGTATGTCTGTGAGATTTGGTTAACTAAAGAGGGAAGGCTCCTTGTCCTCCCTATCAGCTCCCCATAGGCTGGTTGGTGTCCCAGGCTGAACACCAGGAGTAAGCAAGCTGAGCACTAGTGTTTCTCTCTGCTTCCTGACTGCACATGCAATCGGACCAGCTGCCTCAAGTTCCTACCATTGTGACATACGTAACATGGTGGACTGTACCCAAACAAACCTTTCTTTCCTTAAGTCTTGTCTGTCAGATATTTCATCAAAATGATGGGGAACGTACCTACAGTAGCTGCAGGTACAGTGGAAAATATAAGAAGATGAACAAAACTTGGAAAGTGATATGTTGAATCATGGCAATGGAATCCTGGAGTCGAAGGCACCTGAGTCCCACCATCCTTTCCAGGCTCTACTGTTTTTTCAGTCCTTCCTTAGCTACTTCTCAAACTCTAGAGTCAGGTAGTTTAGAGCTCAGTTCCTCAGTGGTGTCTCCTGAAGGTACTCTAAAATATCTCTCTGCAGTCCTTTTTGCCTTTGTCATTAAACTTGCTGATATAAAAACCTCTCAGGAGCTATCAGACTATATTGGGCAAGGAAATCATTATCAATAAAATAATAATGATTAACAGTAATAACTAGCTTCCCGCTGGTATAAAATGACACGATATATAATACAGTATATAAAACAGTGTTTTGTGTATAACAAGTACTATGCAAATCTACGGTACTATCCTCTGCTGATCTGCCTTCCTTTATCTACTTAACCACTTGCTGCTCTCTCACCATTCTGGCCAACACCAATAGACCTTTCTAAGCTGAAGGCCAAGTGTTTTGGGAAGCATCCTTAGAGTTCGAATATGCACTCATTGTATCTTACCTTGTGGAAAGTTAACTTAATAAAAAAAGAAAGTTCTTTGATTTTTACTACATGGACCACTTTCCAGCTCCATGTCCACAGGATCTGGGTTCTTGCTGGTTACACACAGACATGCCTTTGATTCTGTCTAGGGAAAATTCTCCTCCCATGTCAAATTCACTCTTCTCATATTACGCAGAACCTCGCTGCAGGCCTTTCTCTTTTCCTTCATCAGTATCTTTCTCCATCTGAATCCTGTCTGTCAGCAGATCAGCAACCTGACACAATTTCTCTCACTCCAAAACTATGTTCTTCTCTGTCCTCAACAGCTATACAGCTATTGCATTTCTCTGCTTCAAAGCAAAACTCTTTCAAACAATTGTGTGTGTGTGTGTATGAGTGTATGAGAGAGAGAGAGAGAGAGAGAGAGAGAGATTTCTTGATGTTTCTTCTCTCACACTCTGTCTATGAAGTAGAACTGATCTAGTGGTGCCAGGTCATGCATGCCAGCTCCACTGTCAGACCCAAACCCTGCATCTTCCCACATGGGTAACACCGTTCCCTCTCTCTTTCTTGATTTGCTTTCTCTCACTGGACTTCAGTGGAATTAACTGGTGATTCCTCCACTCTGGTCTCTTGCCCATTTGTTAGTTCTTCTCCTTCCCCACACCTCTTAAAGTGTGGAACTCGGGTTTTGGTCTCATTCTTCCCACTCTCACTCCTCTGTAGTACCTACCTGCCAATCACTTCCAAATTCCCATTCCTAGTACACACATCTCCCTAGACCAATCTATCCAACAATTTATTTGACATTTCCATTGGGCCATATAACAGAAATCTCTGATTCTGAATGCCCAACTATGTGCCCTTGATGGTGCTTTGCCTCAAATCTGTTTCCTCAGTAGCTTAAACCATCTCAGACATTGGCAGTTGCATTCTTCCAGTAGTTTAGGGTGAACATCTTGACTGGTGCTAGCCCTATCTTATCATATATGCCTTACATCCAGTGGCTCAGATTTATCCTTAAAAGATTTCTGGAGTTAAATAACTTTTCACCACTTCCACTATCACCACTGTGAGTCTGGTTTCCTGATTGGCTATGTCTTCTAGCTGGTTTTGTGTTTTCAAACCCATCATTACAAAATTAACTGGGTCACTGCCAAAATTATATGTTGAAATTCAAAACTCCAATGTGACTGTATTTGAGATGGAACCTTTAAGAAGGTAAATAAGGCTACGTGAAGTCCTAGAATGCGACCATAATTCAATAAGACTAGTGTCCTTCCAAGCAGAAGACACTCCACAAATGTGGTCACAGAAGAAAGACCATGAGAAGGTCCATCATATAAAAGACATGTACAAGTCATGAAGAGGAGCCTTACCAGGCCCCAGCTCTACAGGAACTTGACCTGGAACTTCTGCCTTTCAAAACTGTGAGGAAATAAACTGTCAATGCTTAAGCCACCCATTTTGTTATATGTCAGCAGACAAATATGCCTGTGATTTCCTGCAGTGACTTGCTAATGCAGAAGGCAGCCATCTTGGAAAGCAGGTCAGAGAGTACTTCTCATCATGCTGATGGCCCTGCAGTGGCTTCCCATTTGTCACAAAGGCCTACTTTCTCATCAGAACGTCCACTGGACCCTGTGTGATTTGGCATTCCAGATCTCTCAGAATTCTCTGACCTCACTTTGTTTCCACAGCACTTCCTTCCTTTCAGTTCCTGGAATAGTCTCAGGAAGAGTCACAATTTATGTGTCTTGTATTGGTGGTTCTTCTACCCAGTTCACTTCCCTCTCAGGTAAAAGCAAGTTTTCAGCTCTTTCAGTCTAAGCCAAATATCCTTTCTCAGTGGAGCCTATCCTGACAATCACATTGACAACCATGCAACACACCTTCTTTACTTTCATCTACCTTCTTTTCCTTTTTCCCTGGCAAGTTCCCTTATAACATGCAATGTCACTCATATATATTTACTATTTATAAACTATTTCTTGTTATTGGAATATTAGAATGAGGTAGACATAATTTCTGTTTTGTTTACTCCTGTATACCTAAACTCCTAACATAGGGTCTGACACAAAGTAAGACTACATTATTTGTTTTAAATGGAAGAGAGAGGGAGAGAAAAGAAGGAGGAAGGACAGACACACCTGTACATTAAATGGACTTTAATAGTTGTTTTTAACCACTCAATTGTCCACTGTTGATTCCATTTAGGACTGGGTTTTTCATGTGTATATCCCTGTGAGTAAACGATGGAATAAAACAAGAAAGAAGTTAGGATGGATGTTAGTTGCTAATTACATTACTGCTCTTGAATTCATTCACTATTGGTTGCTTCTAAAAAAGAGCTTTGATATTATATTCATGCAGATGAACAAAATGTACTTGTAGTCAAATAGCACTATAGGACATGAATGTTAAGGCAAGAGAAATAAAACACTGAAAATACTTGGACATTTTTCATGCTTATAAGTCTCTAGATTTATGCTTAAATTTTTCATCAATAGAATAATATAATTCAGTAGCTATAGATGAAATTTTACACAGGACAGTCATTAATTTTTAGCCATCATCTCATAATGACCTTGGAAAATTTGGTTTCCATTGTTATTGGACAAAATTTTATAATGCAAAAGTATTATGCTATATGTCAAGTTAGCTTTCGATTAAGGTTAATATTACTGAAATAACTACATCTGCTTTCCTCTCACTGTGATGTTTATCACCTAATAAAAATGCTAAAGTTACCAAGGAAAGATGTTTAATTTGTTCTCACTGCTCAGTTGTATGTTGCATCCTATTTTGTAGTAAATGGCATAATGTCCCAAGTGGGCTGCCATACTGTCAGATACATTATTTATACATAACATTACTGGTTAATCAATGAACAACAAATGCAATGCAGTAGCCTTTTCTTTTCCTCTTCACTTTTAAAGAGATAGGGAGGTGAAATGTGCATTAAAACTCTCATTTTTTTTCTAATGTTAAATAATCTATGATGATAAAAAGGAAGTCTGCAAATAATAATAATTAACCACGTACTGTAGCACATGTCAATGAGAACAATTAACTAGTCAAAGCTAAATATGGTTGCTGCTTTTTCTAGCAAACACACAGAAAGCTCCTTTATTTTAGATTGCAAGCAACTAAATAATATTTCGCCTAAAATAATATATAAGACCCATGTTAGGAAATTAAGTGTATAAGGTCATAATGGTGCATTTAGAATCATAAGTTCTGTATCAACTACTTGATATAGCAGGAAACAAAAAGAGCATTTGGTGCATATGGATGAACTACGTCTTGTATAATCTGATAGTTTGACAATGAAACCAAATGTGTTCAACTTCATTTAGTCCTCAGACAGAACTTTAACTCTTAGTTCCTCCTGTGCTTTCATTTTTCAGTACACACAACAGCACCATTGAGATAAATTTTCTCTTTTCAGGCATTTTTTTTTTCCTTTCAGAATAGTATTGTAAAGTCAAGGGGTTTTAGCGGGGAAAGTTATAATAAACTGTTGGACTTACTTTGCCAAAAAATTGACTCATCTATAGAAGAATGACTGCATTGAATAGTAAAACATTAAATAGCAATTATTTATGTTGAGAAAATGACGCTGTATTGTTTGAACAAGATAAAGGAAAACATATGGCCAGATATCCAGCTGGACTGTTATAGAATAGGTGACCTCCTCATCTGATAAGGGACTTGAATTGTCCAAGTGCCATATGCCACACTAGCACATGAGAAGAAAGGAAAAGCAAAAAGCAAACAAAGAAATCTCTGTATTCTCCCTGACAGCCAGCTTTTACAGAGTCCCACTATGTGTGTGGTGCTGAAGCCATAATGGACCTGCACTTAAAAATGGAGATCTCCTGACTTAATAATGTGCAATCTCAAATGTCTAAATATTGTTTCCTATGAGAATTACAGTGGGATTTAGCAGCCCATATTAAAAAAAAAAAAAAAGAAGGGAAAGAGAAAGATGGTTTGTTTTACTTGAGCTCATCCTGTTGGGTTTTTATTAATAGAAATTTTAGATCAATACCAAATATTCTGCTCTGTTCCAGTGATTGAATATGAATACATTATGTGCATACAAAAATAGTGATAATCTAAGTTGATACAATAGTTCATTTTGCATTAGTGTCCTAGATGGGACAATGTTAAGAAGCAATTTAAATGAAATTCATTTAAATGTCAGCTCTCATGCTTGCGATTTTTCTATAATTGGTTATTTAATTAAAATAATTCTCATAGTCATTAATTTAGACTAAAACTTGCTGTGCACTGACATGTTTTAATTACATGGTATTAACAAAATTGATATGCTTTAAAAAAGCATGGTTAAATTTTAAACAAGAATAAATTAGAAATCTCATAGATCATCCTACTTAGTGTATTTATGAGAAAGCCGGTCATTTTAAATGTTTATTACAAACAAAGTCACTGCATCATTGTGCACACGTTGCAGTATAGTCTATCCTTTAGAGGGATTTGATGCACATACAGGGATCCAATTCTTGAATGCCTTTAACAGCATACGAAGTAGAGCAAATACTTAGAGAAAACCAGACTGTCCACAAGCATAGATGAACACTGAATGCTTTCATGACACTGAAGTTCACAGAGACTTCGTCAGGAATACAGTGCTACACAGAAGGCCATGACTAAATGCATATTAACAGATTAAAATTAAATTATTTTGTTATAATCATCTGTGATCCTCCTCACAAAGACAAAGACATAGTATACTGGTTCATCCTTTCAAAGAAAAAAAAGCTTTCACATTACATTTGTGAGGTTACCTTTATGACCAGTCACGTTCTCATTTCAATCTTTGTCAAAGGACTAGATAAATATTTTACCCTTTTCAAATTGCAATTACAATCTTTGTCAGGAGTATGAGAAATCAGAATTTTAGTGTTTTCTATGAATTAGAGGACTACTATATTGCTTTGACCTTTTTAATATTCTGTAATTTAATTGGATGGACATTCTACTTTTATCCAGGATTGCCAGTCTTTTTATTTAATAAACTTACTGACACAAAGTACCATTTGGAATGGCTGCTTCTCCTTTGTTTCAGGAGTAAAAGCTTTAGGACTGGTTAAAACATTACTCTTTCTGACTAATATTTCTCC
The DNA here is from genome assembly GCA_035773235.1 of Eospalax fontanierii. Lineage (NCBI taxonomy): Eukaryota > Metazoa > Chordata > Mammalia > Rodentia > Spalacidae > Eospalax > Eospalax fontanierii. The sequence goes on from CM069524.1 coordinate 104,679,750, forward strand.
ATTTACTTTTAGTCAATAGAGATTATAAAATTCTTATGTGGTCAGCTGGGTTCCGTGACTTCATTTATTCCTGAATGTATGACAGTTGTAGGTTTCTAAACCAGTGTCTCACCGTTCCTCACTTTTAAAGTGGTCTAAGACTATGAACAGAGAAGACCATGAATTATATCCTAAGACATCTCTTCAGAACACTTGTTCTGAGGTAAAAGAATGGGGAGCCAATTTGTTTATGGCTTGTCTTGGTCTATACCTGTATTTTTCTAATGGTGACCACAACAGGGACATGGCATCTGTTATTTGAGTCCTCGTTATCAGGCCCACATCAATTGGTGGTCTGTAAGAAAAAGGAAGAAAATAAAACAGTTATCGTTCACTATTTTTGTAACCTAAGTTCTAATTAGAATCATCGAAGTACTTGAACATTAGGTTAGAGAATAATTCAGATTCTTTTCTTCATTTCCCATTTCTCATTCCCTACATTTCTCTTCTTTATTCTATAATTAATAAAACCCCATATTATAAGTGAATTGGTAAGAAGTTTTTAAAAGATCATTGTGGTTTCAGTATAAACTCAGAATTAGAGAAGTAGGAGTAGGCATGCTTTTTCTTCATATTTCTTCTGTTTATTGTTGAATGAACTGATTTAGTTCTAATACATCAAATTAATATGAACTTAAGGAAGAAGCATTAACCATTGCCGTTTATTTGAATAGTACCTGCCATGAAGTAGGTATTCAATAGGCATCTGTGGATGTCATAAATAATTTGAGATATAATGAGTTTTTTTTTTTTTTTTTTAGTTTAGCTTAGTTTTAGATAGTGTCTTACTATGCAGTCTAAATAGGCTGGTCTCAACCTTGATACTGTATAGTCCAGGCAGATCTAGGACTTGGAATCTTCTTGCCTTAACCTCTTCATTGCTGGGGTTATAGGCAATAACCACCATGCCCAGCATGACTGAATGTAATGGTAATAAGCATACAGTTTCAATTAGGTCTTTTAATATTGAGAAAAGAATATAATGATCTCTGAAAAATAATTAGGACATGTGGAAAGGAGCTTGCACGAATGTATTCTGTAGATCCGTTTTCCTAAGGAACCTGAGTGGTAGAGGAAGGACTTGCTCTAGGAGTGTACACTCCCTTCTCAAAGCTTCTTATCTCTAGGCCATTTCTGGTTCTTCACATGGTTACTAATTAACATGTAAAAAATCCTAACTAATCTGTTTTGTAATTCAAGATTTTAGTATATCTGGGTGTCTTAAGGCTTAGCATACAGATCATTTTAGTGGTTCCTCGAAAATATACACTATCTTCATTCAAGTAAGTGAGAGAAATGAAGAGTATTTTTATCTTCCCAGATTCTCTTGAGAACTAGAATTCATGAGAGGCCCTGAAACAGCCAAGATTTGAATCCCAGCTCTGACATCTTGACTTATGTGGTTTCTAGAACTCGTTTCTCTAGAAGCTTCTTCATCTTAAAAATAGCTCTTCCGAGCAATGTCCACCTTGAAGACTCGGGGATTGCTTGCCATTATTATTACCCGCATACATTTCATTGTCTTATTAGAACTTGTGTTGCAAATCTATTTCCCTGTCTTCTATAAGGTTCCCTGTGTGGGTAAAGAAACTGGCAGGCTGACTGCCCAATTGATATGCACAGTGTTCCGGACTCATTCATGCCTGACTGCTGGTACTGTCATCTTCATATGAGACTCACTCATGTGCGCCGTGATTAATCACATCATCTGGGAACATCCTTATGCATAAGAGATGATACTTTAATTTCAAACTACAATGTTTCCTTTGAATCATAGTCATGGCTTTACCTGCTTATTGGGAGACATGCTCAAAGATACTGATAGGGTACTGCGTATCATTCAAAAGATCACACCACCATCGTGGAATCCTAGGATCCATGTCCCTCGGGGTAGCATTAATAAAGGGAATGACAAATAGTAGACTGCTCCTCCAAGTCCAAAACAGTAGCTGCATGAAAATTTCAGGTGGAAAAATGTGACAAATATTTTCTCAAGTCCAGTAATCCACACACAAATGACACAAACAATTGAGCCAGATGCTTAAAAGTGTTGCTGAAAGGATAAAAAAAAAAGCAGTATAAATTTATCCAATTTTCTTATGGTAAAACATATTCTAAAATTTAAAGTTATATTTGCCTGAGTTTCCACATAGGTATGTGATTAAGTGCCTCCAGAAAATTCATCCTTGTCTTAATTTGTTATGCATAATATCTGTGCATTTGGTACAATGTGAATAATTCCTTGAAATTTATTTTCTGTACTAAAATATTTCAGTGTGTTTGAGATTCATAGAAAGCATCATATGATTAGATTTAGCAGAAGTTTGTACTAAACATGCCTCAGTTGAACTGGGAGTCATCAGTAGATGCTATTTTACTATCATATTCATATGCCCAAGGGCTTGTACTTACTTGTCCTATTTTATCTATATATTATCTATAAATCACTGACCAGCAGTGATAGTGGTTACTATGAGAAAAGCTATTTAATATCAGATTCACTACAAGTTCTTAGCATTTTCGTCGTAGTTAATGGGTGCTCTTCCAGAAGACCATAGTTTGGTTCCCATCACTCACATAGTGGCTAACAACCATCTATGACTCTAGTTCTAAAAGCTCCACGCCCCTCTTCTGATCTCCAGAAGCACTGCATGCATGGGTGCACTTATACAAATGCAGTCAAGACACTCATAAATAAATAAAATTTTGAAATAAAGGGTGATAGTGTTAACATCCTTAAAATATATAAGGCCCAGAAGTCGGTGTTAAATAGCTTAAGTTGCAGATCATCATAAACCAAAAGAACACCAATATATTTGAAAAATGTGAAAAAGTCAGAATAGAAAACACAGAAAATATTTATGTTTAAATATACAGAAAGGATGCTGAATGTAACTAATCTTAGAAATCAACATTGAATATTAAAATAGCAGTTTGGGGGGGGTCACCAAACTGAAAAAGTTTTGAACACCAATAATACCCAATTTTGTTTAAAATGTGGGAAAACAGGATCTTTCCTATATTATTTACACTACAGGTTAGAATATAAAATATGTATGTAATTTTCTCTAACAATTTCACCTTTAGGTACCTGTTCAAAAGAAATAATTTATCTTTATACATGTGGACAAGTCTAGCCATTTTACAGCTTCAAAATACAGAGAGGCAACCCTTTTTGGATGCCTAACACATTTATATAACATTATGAGGAAAATATATTGAGAGGATTAAATGATGAAATTTGCACCTGTAATTTATAGATTAGAAATATTTGAAGAGACATTGTAAAGAATTAAATTTTTAAAAGATTGCATTAAACTGCTCAGTGACTAAATGTTCACTTGCTAACTTCCAGGTGGCAAAATTTATGATGTATGAAATTATTTCTGGGACATCTGGAATTTTTCACATTATGTTCTATAAATGTAGTTTTACTTATACATTTTACTTCTGTAGTCTTAACTGTGACACTAGTATAAGCACTTCCTGATTTCATCAGACCGAGGTCTCCAGACCAGACAGGAGATGATTTTCTTCTCTTCTTGGGAGGATAGGAAAGAATTAGCCAAAAATTAATCTTTTTATTCATTCAAGAAAGATATGCCACACATCCACACTATATCTGAATACTAAATTATATACTGGAGAGCCACAGATAAAAATATAATCCTTGCCTTCAAAGTGTAATCACAAAACTAATGGCGTGTTGGAGTAACAGCACCCATTAAATATAAAGGAAATCCCAAGTCAGATGTGGTGGTGACTGTGGTTCCAACTATTCGGGAGGTTGACACGGAAGAATGACTCAAACTTAGGATCTGGGGGCTAGGTTAGGTAAAACAGTGGAACCTCATATCTAAATTAAATAAGTAAAGAGTATTCCATCTCCATCCTTTTATTCTTGAAGTTGAAACCTACTTCGGCACCTGTTTATGTAACTTTTCACCATGTTGAGAAGAATTTGGGCCTTCAACCCACCCCATAAACTGCCTAAGAGTAGGAAGGAGGCTTTTCCAGTCCCCAAGCTCCATCCTGCTTCTAATTGCCTCTTGAGGAGAGAACTGGAGAACCTGCTCAGATCCAGGGAGAGGTTCATTTGGGCTGCCTTTACTTTTTTCACTGGCCCCTGCTGAACACAGGCCACTCAGCTCAACTAACATTGCCCCTATTAACAACAGCAGTGATAACAGAGAAACAAAGGGAACTCTTCCATGTCAGCCACTGTCTTGTTGCTGTAACAAAACAGATCAGGACAAACAACTTAAGGGGAGAAGGATAATTTATTTGGAATCATGGTTTCGGTCCATGGTTGGTCATCTGGCTCTACAGATTTAGGCTGTGGTGAGGTAGACCCTCATGGTCGGCTGTGTGTGGTGGAGCAAAGCTGCTTACCTCAAAGCAGCTGTGAAGCAAAGAAAAAACAGGAATAGGCCATGAACAAAATAGACCCTTCAAAAGCACAACACAGAGACCTACTCCCCCGAGTTAGGCCCCACCTTTCATGATTTCTACAAAATCCTGGTAATCCATTTAATTATGAATGCATGGATTAATTATTGGTGAGACTAGTGATGTGGTTGGTGATCCAATTATTTTCCAAAAGCCTCATCAGAAGCTAATCATACCTTTAACACTTGGACTTTGGGAGATATTTCAGATTCAAATCACACTCCTTATAAGGGGCAGAAGTGTCTCTGATAGAAAAAGTTAGAGGAAGTCTGCAGTCTGGGTCCTGGGTTGATGTTAAACTCTAAGGCCTTGGCCCTGAGCAAGCCACTTAATCCTGGAACCTAAGAAGTACCTGTGCATCATTATGTTTTACAAGGGGGCAGGGAGAAGCTCCCACCTGTAGTGTTATAACGAGTGCTTCTTCAGATAGCTCCAGTAGCTGCCTCAGGCTCCTGTGTCTCTGTTCCTCTAGGTTCTCCTGCATGCCTTCCTCTGCCAGGCACAAATCAGCCCTCTTTCTGTTTGAGTCAGGTCCTCACTGATTTCCTGTCATACAGTGATAGACATAACCCCCTCGACCCCAGGAGCAATGCTACCAGATTACATATTTAACAGGGCAAAGAAGGGGACATAAACAGCTTAGCCATCCTTTCTGGATTGAGCAACGTACTCAAGCCTGGAGGGTGGAGGACTGCTGGTCAGCAGAGGCTGCTGAAGGGTGTCACACAGCCCTAGGGAAGTGGAGAGACACAAATGCTACAATCACAAATCTTTGAGGAGCATCCCACTTTTGTAACAGTTGGGTATTTGAATTAACACTTAGACAGCATTTTTCTATGATTTGGAGAAAAATATTTGGATGAAACTTTATTTGAGGAAATGATGATCAGAAATGCTTCAGAAACAAATTCAGGCTTTATTGTCACCACCAGTTACTCTGAAGTCTTCCACGAAGACAAAGAAGGATTCATTCTCTCTCTTGCTCTCACTGTGTGTGTGTGTGTGTGTGTGTTTGTGTGTGTGTGTGTGTGTGTGTTGTTGTTGTTGTTGTTTTGTGGGGTGACGGGCTGAGCATCTCCTTGTCTAGACTCGGAAGTAAAGGAAAAAAACCTTCATGACCTTCAGCAAATCAAAGATCACAGTTATGGTCTAGCACATCAGTTATCTGAGAGAGTTTAGAAGATTGCAACCTGGATGTCATTAGAACAAAACTTGAACTGATACAGTGCATAGCAACCAAGCTAGACTGCTACTTAAAAAAAAATTAGTAGCTGCTATTACTACTACTGCTACTATTACTATTGGTTTTTTTGAGACAATGTCTTCCTATAGCCGCAGCTGGCCTGAAACTCACTATGTAGAGTAGGCTAACCCCAGTCTCATGGAGATCTGCCTGCATTCACTCATATGCTAAGAAAACTGTTTCTTTAATTGAAAATTCTAGCTTAACTGAATGTCCTGTGTATAGCCTCACTATGCTGCCCTGCTTTCTTTGAATCAAATGTTCAGGAAGAAAGCTTGTGGTACCTCTGCAGGAGGGAGAGGATTTCATTCAACAGTCATTTACACCCATTTTCTCCTGTGACACTTTTTACTCCTATAATCTAGGGAGGTCAACGCTCCATTTGCTTAGCCATCTTTTTGTAGGAGTAGTCAAGGGATTCAATTAAAGACTTGTCAGGAGATACATGTAGAAGCCTTCGCAGAACTCCCTTCTAGAATCAAAAGAGTACCTCTTAAGGACAAGACGACCATTTTAACCATCTCCTGTATGTTTTCTAAAAGCAAAGGCTGTGAGTGGAGTACTCACAGTTCTCCGCTAATCACAAGCTGACAAGTACCTGGATAAAAAAATAAAAAAGCCTACACCATAGTGGAACAGACCCAGGAGCAGGGAGTCTCTCTGTGATCTGGTCCCCAATTCCCAGACCTCTCCTTATAGTATTGGAACTCGTCTTTATCATTTAAAGCTATTGCACTTGAACTTTCTGTTTGTTGATGATCGAAATCCTTGCTGAAATCTGTCAGGACTCCTACCCACATAGAGTTGTTCAACTTTACATAACATATAAAATCAAGTTATAAAAAGAGACAAAGTAATATCACAGGTAAACTACTTTTATGAAGATGTTGTTGAGAGACACTTAATGTGTCAGTCAGATACTCAACTTACAACATGAAATTGCTTATTTTGCAATACAATTTTGAAAATTCTAGTTTCTGTTGCTTTTAGGACTCTGGTGGAAGGGCTTGAGGAGCGTATATCATAGCAGGAGCAGTAAATGAGAGAAAAAAGAAGGAGCTGGTATCCCACTACTCTCTTCAAAGCCTTGTCCATACTGACCTGAAGATTAAATTTCTCCGCTTAGAGGTTCCATTATCTTCTGACAGCACCACACTAGGAAACACAACATTACTACATGGACCTTTGGTGAATATTATGGTTTGAAACTATAGCACTTGGTGAGACAGTACAAAAAGAAAGGAGAGGAAGTAGAATGTAGTGCTATGAAAGGAGAAGTGGAACATTAGAGCAGGAAGGGTTAAACAACTTGGGAGCAGGAGGACAGAGTACAGGGAGGGATAAATAACACTAAAGACTTGTAGAAAAAGCCGTAGGAGAACCTACCACTATAAAAGCTTCTTAAAGTATATAAACAATATTAAAAGATATAAAAGAGATACACTATAACACATCGCCCCTTCTAAACACCATAGGCTAACAACAAGTCAATGCCAGGAACGAACTCCTTCTCTGGACTCTATTGCAGGAGTCCCATAAACCTTCAAATAATACTTGTCATTGCCCCTGCTCTTGGTTACCCATAGAACTGTATGGTAACACCCTATTGCTGAGGACACCGGATATATGAGCTGTAGAAGACACAAGGAGAAATCAAATCATTTCTGATTTCAGAGTCTCATCTCTACTGCCTAATGTCTGTAGTGTGGAAGGTACTATTCATGCTACTGGGAGGAAAAAATAATCATCAACTTCACACAGCTGTGGATACTATGAGCTACAATAATGAACTGGTCTGGCAGGATGTGCCCACCAGTGCGAGAGTGGCACGAAGATTATGGGTCTGCTTCCTAGTATGAACCCCATACCTGACATTAGTGTCAGGCTTGGGAACTGAGTCTAGACAGGTCACAGGACAAAGGGGAGAACCTGATACTAGTTTTCTACTAACTATTTATCAAATATTATCATATTAAATTGAGTTCTAATGAGTCATTGTTATAGCCGTAGATTAATGCTTTTCTCAGTTCTCACCAACAAAGATTCTTTATGCAGCAGATGATGATTAACACAGAAATCCACAACTGGCCAATGTGCAGAGAGCAAGAGACTGCAGTCTACTTGTCCCTGAATAGGACACCTATATCAAACTTCTGCTTCTCAGGACTCAGGGATTGTAGTGGAAGAGGGAGTGGAAAGTTTCTAAGAGTCAGAGGTGGTGGATGACACAAGAAAACAGTTTTCCAGACAGCAGGTAAATTACTAATATGAACTCATAGCAATGGCAACAGCATGTACAAGTCAAACCAGACAAAATCCCAGAAGAGAAATGAGAAAGTGGGTAAAAAACAACCCAAGGAAATCATGGCAGCTGATGACTGCTGGGAGGGGCAGAGACAGTCTCTTTCAAGCACAGGACTCTAGGTAGTTTAAACAGACCCCAGTGAAAGGACTCATAATGAAAGATAGTTGGGGACACTAATTAGACTCTATTATATATACGTATATATATAAGCATATTTGTGTGTGTATAATAAAGTACATGAAATTGAGCAGGGAGCATTAGGAGAGGTCTAGATAGGGGCTGGAATCTAAATGGCATCTATTGTATGTAATTTGCAAAAATTCAAAAAAGTAATAAAATAATTTGAAGAGAAAACTATATTAACAAAAATTTTAAAAAGGAAAGAAGATAAAAACAATGTTTGAAAAGTTTGTAAGATTTGGACAACAGAGCGCCTTCTGGGTCATATAACGGAATGTGGAAAGAGTTAGAGAAGACATCTGGTTTCTGCAGCCTTGCAAAGAACTCACCACTCCCGGGCCACCCTAGTATGCTAGCTGGGGCACCATCCAGAGGCAGTCACTTGGCATGGTCTCTGGTGTCCTCACAAGGAGTACCACCACCAGGGAAGAAACAGAGCCTTGCTGAAATGGAAGAAAGCACACCATACCAAGAACAGAGCACAGTTATGCAGCAAGGAAGGCTAAGCAGTTGCCTTGCACACACATGAAAAATATCCCTTGCGAGTTGATATTGAGCCCAGCATTATACAAGTTTAACAATCTGATCCTTGGTAGAAATTCATGGACACTTCAGCATACTTTGCTAATCACGTGTTTACTTTTTTCTTAATTTTTTGAGCTTTTGTACATTCCATATAGCAGTTGTTAATCAAATGTAGTTTCCCTCCTCCATTCATGTCCCGCCACTCCAACTGTAACACACGTATTCTGCCATACATGTTAAATCTACCCGCCAAGCATCTGTATCCAGATGTCCTTCAGTGCAAATTCATCCACTCGAGTCTAGTCAGCCTAGCTAGTGCCAGTCCTAGCTTGGGAACTGTTGAGGAATGATTATTTTTATTTTTTATGTGTACGGGTGTTTTGCCCATAAATATTTAAGTATACCATGCACATAACCACTGTCCACAGGAGTCAGAAGAGGGCATCAAGTCCCCTGGAACTGAAGTTGCAAATGGTTTTTAGCCTTCATGTAGGTGCTGGAACCCAACCCAGGTCCTCTGCAAAAGCAGCAAGTGCTCTTAACCGAGGAGCCATCACTCTATCTCTCTAGCCCTCTCCTTAATGTATGTTGAGGTAATATTCCTGTTTACAGAATTTTTGAAGTTTTTAAAATTATCCAGTAAGAATAAAATTTGGTATATGTACCTATGTTCTTCAAATAATTTTTAGATTGTATAGAGCATTTGATGGAATATCTACTTCTTGTATTGCTTTGGTGTAGGTTCAGGTTCGTACTTATTTAAAATGTTTATATGCATCTCCTTTTTTGCTTCTTTCTTTCACCCTCTCAGACCATGCTATAGAAGACACTAACAGGTCTCAAGTCCATGCTGCTACAAATTATGTCAGTTCCATACAGCTTCGATCATTCTTTCTGTTCCTCAGATCCAAATTAGAAAACTCCCTTAAAGAGCTCCTTGCTGCCTTTTCAATATTATCTTCTGACATCTTCTGAGTATAATTTTATTCCATCTGTGCCATTTCCTGACGCACCCTCTTTTGGGTGAATGAAACACCCAGTTTCTCTTTACTCAATTAACGCACTCCACTGGTTTTTCAAACACTCTTGAAGTAGTTTCCCTTATTAAATCTTCTCCTGAACTCTCAGGGAGGATGACCTGTTATCCAATGCTGTGCTGCAGTCTGTACCCACAGTTCACCTTGAACTTACCACCCAGTGTTCTAAGTGCTTGGTTCTATGTCTCTTCCTCATGAGTTTCTTGAAGGTAGCTAATCTGAGTTTGACATCTTTTTAGAACATGCCTCTAAATAGTAGGTGTTTAATAATTTTGAATTATATAAATGAATGACACATAGGTTTAAAAATAAACTCTCATTCAACTCCTGTTTTCTGTAGGTTATGTATTTCTTAGCGTGGTGGGTTTGTAACCATCCACCATTACTACAGATTTACAGTTTTGGAAAGCAGTTTCAGATTAATTTTATTGGTCAATATTCTGTTTGCTTTTTCATCTGAAATGTTTTAAAAGAGAAATGATTTGAGCTGATTTATGGTTTCAGACGTAATCCTAGTGGTTATGCAGAAATCAAATAGTGGCTGTCAAGGAGAGAAGAAAGCAAAGTTGCAAAACCTGGACTCATCCAACCCATAATACTACCCATGGGACTTTCCTTTTCAAAAATATTCACCATGGAAAACAATAAGCCAAGAGTGTGCCTCAACAAATTCTCTCTCTGAGTTTTCTCCCAAGGTAACTAAATTCACACCGAAAGAGAAACTTAAACAACTGGAGCCCAGTGTAGAGTTTTGGTCACCTCAAGTTTGTCATTTTCCTTGAGTCAACAGAAGTGGTCAGATGGCAAAGCTCCCTTAGCTGCCCCCTCCCTCAAGATACCAAAGACACTGGTTAGTCATTAAGTGCACTTAGTAAGACTTGTGCACTTAGTAAGACTTACGCCTTGCTTTTGTATCCTATGGTTAGGAACAGTCAGTCATCCTCCACAGCTAGTCTTGCCTGAGTAGGGCCACCCTGTAGAATGGGCTCATCTAAATCAATAGGTGGCAGACCTAGCTTCACCAACTTACCATGCCGGAGAAAAGCCAACCATGGGCCTTCCTTCAGTTGAGGATCTCAGTGCTCTGATGACTCACCTAACACTTTGGAGCACAAAGCTTTCCCTGAATCTATCTCAGTGAAGGAACCAAGTATGATTCTTCACTTCAACATCCCTTGAAAGAGAATTATCCATATTCAGTGATTACTTGACAGTGTCTAATGGTCCAAAAAACCTTTCAGATCTGCACAAAACATGAATGAAAGATGTACACTACCAATGACAGCATTGGTATTCACAAAAGCAAGCACAATTTGAGCCCTCACCTTGTACCAAGAATTGAGTGTTCCGTACATTTAATCATCATGTGTTCAGTACTATTATCTTTATTTGAGAAATGAAGACAGGTAAGTACATCTGCCAGGTAGTGAATAAAGAGCTTGAATCTAAACCCAGAACACTTACCAAGTGGGTTTTACTAGTAGCTGTCCTGGCAATAGTTTGCCTGTGTCTATCACTACAGTCATTCAATGAAGGGGTTGTGTAGATAGAAAAGAAACTGCTAAGAGGGTTGATCCATGTAGACAGATCGAATGTGATGTTAAAATGCAGGAGGTAGAGGAGAACTTGAAATGCCTACAGTTCATTCTCAATGATAAGGGAAAGATAATGCCATTAAGGTTGTTATTGATTAGATGCAGACAGTCACATAAGGGGGACAAATCAAGATATGAAAGAAAATACTTTATAGTATTAAAAACACAAAAATAACCCCTTAAGGAGAATGAAAATAATGAAATCAATATGGCTCACGCCAGAGTTGCTGAGCTTAAAATTCAACTTCAGAAATTATACTAGAGTGTTGAGTGTTAAGAAAGAATGGAATTGCAGATTATGAGAGAATGCTGAAACTAGAGAAGTCACAAGGGAGGAGCAAAAGTGAAAAACTCTTTCCTGCACTGTAGGACCACGTGCAATTCTACATGTAAAAGCTGAATAACTCAAGTACAAACATTTTTAGAAAACATTTTTTAAAGAACTTTAAGGAAATACTGTAGTTCAATGAAAATGTAGAGTGATGAGTTTTCAAGTCAGAAGAAAACAGTGGTATCACCTGCTATAACCTTAGCCACTCTGGAGGACGAAGCAAGAGGATCACAACTTTGAAATCAGCCTCAGCAACTTGGTAAAACCATGTCTCTAACATTTTAAATGTTAAAAGGATTGAGGGTTCCTCAGTAGAAGAAAGCTTGCTTATATGAGGCCCTAAGTTTTGTCCCCAGCCACAAGAAGAGAAAGAGGAGGAGGAGGAGGAGGAGGAGGAGGAGGAGGAGGAGGAGGAGGAAGAGGAGGAGGAGGAAGAGGCAAAAGCTTGCTGAATTCTTGTATTAAGGAAAGCAAAGATTTGGTTATTTAATTCATCATATTAACAAATAAAATATTTCAAATAAGTTCTAAGTTGCTTCTTTACAACTCTGCTTAGAATTATTCTGCTAAGGGTAGTCACAAAGTCTATCCCTCCTCTCTAGTCTATTCACATGTTATTGTATCAGGGAATTCTTTCCTGATTCCCCACCAAAAAAATTTAAATAGCATTTATCATCACCATTAATGATTTGCTTCCATTGTAAACATGTATTTTCTTTATTATATGGAGGGAGAATGAACTGTTTTGTTCACTCCTACATCCCCAATGCATAGCAGAGTACCTGACACATGTTACAGACTCTCTATAATTATAAGAGAATAATATATATTAAGCTTCTTGAAATCAATAAGAAAAAAATTCACTCCAACCCCCAAACAATGAGTTCATGAAAGGATTATTAAATGAATATATGCAAATATGTTTACTTTCATAGATAGTTAAAATATATGTTAAGCTAATGAACAGATATCTCATAGGTCTTTAACAAAGATTTTGAAGATTAATAATATTCTACATTAACTCTGTGAGAAAAGGATAAAAAATGTTTCAAGGTCAATTTTTATGCGCCATCATAATAAAATCCCATTTTTTCCCACTGAAAATTGTGAAGTAATTTTTTTCCTGTTAAAATATTTTTATATAATTCTCCAGAAATAGAGATTTGAAACATCTGGTACATTTACAAAAGGGAAAAAGTAACTGTGTTGATTCCATTTTGTACACAGAGATAAAACATGGGCAAAAACATGAAGCTGGAGTTAGAGGTTATTTTGTGGAACAAGGTAAAACATGGAATTATCCCTGTGGCCGTGCCTGGAAAGTGGGATCACATGGCAATTTGTTTTTCTTTTTGAAAATATTTTACTTATTATTTTTATGTGTATGAGTGTGTTGCCTGCTTGTAAGCTCACTTGTGTCATGCAGTGCCCACAGAAGCACTGGATCCCCCGGAACTGGAGTTATGAATGATTGTTAGCCACTATGTGGGTGCTGGGAACCAAACCCAGATCCTCTCAAGAACAGCCAGCACTCTTAACTGCTGAGTCATCTCTCTAGCCACTTGCTTTTCCTTTCAGTTTAATTTTTTTTAATTTTTGAGAATTTCATATAATGTATTTGATCATATTCAGATCCTCTTCCCATATCATAGCTGCACCTCCCCTCCATTCTATGTTTATTATTTTTTTGTGTGACCTATTGAGTCTAATTTGTGTCCCCAAAGGCCCTTCAGTATAGGTCCATCTCCTGGAGTCCGGTCAACCTACCCTTAATGAAAACTGACTCTCCCTCTCCCAGCAGTATCACTCAGCTAGGGTTGGGGCTTCTTACCTGCTTTATGCTGGGAGTTTGTCTGGCTTGAGCTTATGTAGGTCTTACGCATACTGTCATCATTGCTATGAATTCATATAAGAACCACCCCGATGGCTGGAAAACACTGTTTCATTTAGTCATCCACCACCTTTGGCTCTTACAGTCTTTCTTGCCCCTCTTCCACAATGATGCCCGAGTCTTCGGAGACAGGGGTTTGATATTTGGTGTCATATTTAGGTCTAATCCTTCTGCAGTCTCTTATTCTCTGCACACTGACCAGTTGTGGGTCTCTGTGTCAATGCCATCTGCTGCAAGAAGCTTCTCTGGTGAGTGTTGAGAGAAACATTAATCTGTGTGTATAACAATTACTCATTAAGAGTCAGTTTAATACTATGTACATTTAGCAGAATAATAATAGTAAGTTAGTAGGCTTTCCCCTATGGCCTGTGACCTGTCTAGCCACAGATCAGATTCTTGGCCCTGGGAAGAGTATTATATATGGACTCAATATTCTGAAGCAAACCTTAAATCCATTTAAGAGGTGTTTAGTTATTCCAAAAGTTCCTGCTGCTACTGTACCAATGGACATATCTTGCTAGTCTAGTTATTGTAGCTTAGAGGGTTTGCAGCTGGAAGAGACTGATGTCACACAGCATCTTCTAGCACTCTGAAAGGTAGCCAATAGAGATGAAGCTTGATGTATCAGCTTGATTTCTTCTTGTTTATTCTATAGCTCACCTATATAGTTGCTTCAGCAATAGGGTCTTACCATCAAGGTAACCAAAAGCAAAGGCAAAAGCCGATATTGTTAGAGGCTCTATGGGACCCTTGGAAAACAGCTTCAAAAGAAGGAGTCTGCTCTTGGCATTGGGCTTTTATTTACTAGCCTGTGGTTTCCACTTTAGATGTTCAGTAGTGTTCAAAATTTTACAGTAATATCCAACATTTTAAAATCATTAAGAAGATATTAAAGACAGGTTTATAATTTTTAATATTTATTTTATTTAATATGTGTGTACATGTGTATGTGACTACATGCATGTGTGTGTGTGTGTGTATGTGTGTGTATGCACACTTTCCATAGGATATATTTGGAAGTGAAAGGATAGGACATGATTTAGTTCTATCCTGTGGAAGGATATTCTATCTCTCTCCTCTCTCTCTCTTTGTGTATGTAGTGTGTGCGTGTATGTGTGCGTGCATGTGTGTGTGTGTGTGTGTGTGTTGTATTGTGGGGTGACAGGCAGAGTATCTCCTTGTCTGGACTCAGAAGCAAAGAAAGAACCTTCGTGAACTTCATTCAGCAACGACAAAGATCAGAGTTATAGTCTAGCACATCAGGCTATCTCAGAGAGAAGTCTAGAAGATTGCAACCTGGATGTCATTATAGCAAAACTTAAATTGATGCAGTGTATGGCAACCAAGTTACACTGTTACTTTAAAAATATTATTATTATTATTATTATTATTATTATTATTATTACTGTGTTTTTGAGACAGTGTTTCCCTGTAGCCACAGCCAGTCTGGAACTCACTACATATACCAGACTGGCCTCAATCTCACAAAGATCCACCTGCATGCACTTGTATACTAGGAAAACTGCTTTTTTATTGGAAATTCTAACTTAACTGGATGTCCTGTGCGTGGTAAATCAGTCTCACTATGCTGTTCTGGTTTCCTTGAACTAAGACTTCAGGAAGAACGCTTGTGGGATCCAGGTACTGACTCAGATTTTCAGGCTTTGGTGGCAGCATTTTTATCCACTGAACCATCTTGCTGGCCTAGGATTATAGTTTTTTACAATAATTTGTGAACCAGTTTTCCTAGCTATGAAGTCCTCTCTCCAGAAGATCTATTAGACTTTGCATTTTTTAAAATACACTAATGACTCTGATGTGCCGATATCTCAGGTTGTCTCGTCTATGAAACAAATGGGATACTCTATAAATTTCCTGTGTTGCACTACTCCTAAGACAGCTACATTTGCTTCCTAGAATGTGCTCCTGTCCAGTCATGCCCCGTGCTGTGCTCAGCGTGCGGTCCAATTGCTCAATACTACTAATAAAGAGCATCCTGTTTTCTGCTTCTGTACTTTTATTCATGGTCTTCTCTCTCTGTGGCAGGCCCTTGATTGTCTTCCTTCCTTAGTAAATTTCAAATTATTCTTTGAGACACTGTTAGATGTGCCATCTTATATGAAATCTCTTTTCCCTCTTCAGGGGGTGGTTCTTTTTTTGTTGGTTTACAATTCACTTTATAAAGTTATTACCCAATAGCGATTATCACATTCTAGTGTAATTATTTTTCGGCAGGTCTGGCTCCCCATTCTGACTACTTTCTCCTTCATCTTTGTATGTCTGGTCTCTGGTGCAGTCTCTAGCTCATCATGGCCTCTCATTTGCAGGAGACATCAAAAGATTCCCACGCCCACTTGAGAATTAGAGTTAAAAGTGAAATATCACTGTTTCCTTGTTCTTCTCTCTGAATGAGTACTTGATTTTCCTGACTGCTAATGTTGGCAGGTACTGTACTACTGGAGAGTTGGGTATGTTAATGTTGTCTCATCTCAGCTCTCCTATTCCTGGAGCCCAAAGAGCCTTGCCTGTCTCCACGGAAACGCTCAAGAGACCTTCACTCCTCAGCTTTTCCTTGCAGTCAGCCTTGCTGTTCTCGACTGGTTCTTCTGAGTGAACTTTTTACTAGGCAAGGAAACTTTAGGATCCTTGGTTCCCAGGCTTGATCTCAGCTTGTATGTAGCTTGCAGCTTGTCCTTGTGAAGCAAGTTCTATATGGATGCAACAAAGAACCATCAAACACGTTATAAAACCCGTACTATGAACATGGAATCCCAACTGGATCTTACTTTTCCAACTGAGCATTTTTGGTTTCAATCTCCTCAATGATTTCTGCTGATTCTTCTCTTAGAATCCTATGTGATTTTTCTCAGTCTTTATTTTTATTTTTTCGATTTTCAAACTATGCACCAGGAGTCTTACCATTAACCTTGCATTGAAGTTTAAATGGATCTGGGGTCTTCAAAAATGCTTTTCTTATTCATGCACTTAATAAGTTGGAATGATGAATCCTTTTATTACTGTGATCAAGTTATGAAGGTTGCAGAACAAAGCATGATACTTGATTAAGTATCTTGTCCATACCAGGCCTAATGAGGAACACGTGACAGCACAGAGGAAGGTTCATGGCGGGCGCTTTCTTATGGATCTCCATGAGACAGGAACACAATATAAAAACTGCTTTGCACATGAAATGTCCTTCTGCATATGAACTGGAAAAGCCCTTGGGATCAGAGTCACTCTTCCGTACCTCTGGTATTTGCAGCAGGGGGTGGGGGCAAAGTGCCAAAAGCCAACACTCTTCTCACAAATATCCCCCTCCAACTCTCACGGCCCTCTATTTATTTCTTTAAATGTTTATTAAAATATGCTTAGCACAGAACCTATGGAAGACACAATGGATGTATCTCAATAAAAGTAAAAATGGAACTATCAAATGATGCCTATGGAGGTAATAGAAATAATTCATTATTCAGCTTTTTATGAGAAACTAATCTTAAAACAAGTTACTATTGTAAATAACTTGATAGCACACATTTTTGTTTAAATGTAAGTCTTTCTGATTTTCCTGATTGCATGATTTAATAAGAATTCTTGGATTAAGGGCTGGAGAGATGATTCGAAGTTAGGAGCAGTCACTGCTCTTGTCGAGGACTGGAGTTCTATTTCTGGCATCCGTGTCCAGTGGCTCACTATCATCTGTCACTCTACTGTCAAGGGATCTAATATTCTCTTCTGGACTCTGTGGGGCTACCTTCACTCACAAGTGCATATACCATAATTAAAAATAAAGATAAATTTTTGAAAAACCATGAGAAAAAAGAATTATTGTATTAAATAACATAAAATTATCCAAGACATTATTTTCAAAAATGATATTAGTTTATATTCTCAACAATGTACAAGCTTCAGCTTTACTTCAACTCTGCCAATAGTGATTTTTCTATATCTAAATATATACGCAAGATTTTACCGACATCCACATTAATTTTTGTATTTATAATTAATTGCATATAAATATATGGTAAGAAAATTTATTGTATCAGTTTAAAATTTGCTTTTGAGTGCACTTTAAACCATCAAGTCTCACAGATTTATATTTTCAATCATATTAATATTAAGATGCCAATAGTAAATAAAATCAAAGATTTGTGCATTAGCATATGTAATTCATACTATGAAGAATATTGTTGAATTTCAATAAATATAAATACCAATACTGTCACTAATAAAGTACACAAATGCTAAAACACGATTGAGCTGTATTTTTTTAATCTAATCAATATGATACCTATTCCTTCTTGGCCTCTTGCTGGGCCATGTCAGCAACCAGACAATACAGTTGCCCTGACCTTTGTCTCTACTACATGAAGTTTAGCCGCTTTTGGTCATTTTGTGTAGATTTTTCAGGTTTGGTTTACTAAGTTATTGTGATTTGACAGCTCTGCAGAGTTTATGAAGCATATTTTCCTCCTGCTGTTTAGAGACTAATCATTTCTTTCTTACTGCTTGATTGCTGTGGTGGCAATGTGCTATCTGAACGGTTTTCATTTCCTTTCATTTCATTTCAGTTAGTGAAAATGAAACAATTTCAACATAACATTGAGCATTAGTCTTTTTCTTAAAAGCTGTGGATTGTCATTAACTGACAAAATATTCTGCTGCCAAGATCTTGCAAGTATTGTATCTGTTGTCTGATGCCAAACATCCTCTTTAAATGCTAATGAACAAAGTATGGCGTGCATTCTGTTCATGATAGATTAGGCCTATACCTTCTGTGGTCAACAGAAGGGGAATTCCCGGCCCATATGATTTCCATTCTGGCGTGCTCTTCTCACCACTCACAAGCGAGTCAGCATTTAGACAGATTACTCAATCTTTTCCTTACATTGAATAGAACAGTCATAGATTAGCTCATCTGCTAAACTGGGAGAAGCAATGCTGTGAGAAAAATTTCCCTTGCATCCTATTCCAACTCCTCCAGAGGCAAATATAGTCAATATTCAGTTTCACTTCAGGTCCTCACTTGACTTAATCTAAGTCAACAAATTAAGAAAATTTGTAACACATGGTCCAATGGTTTGGTCTTTCCTCCACAGACACTTGGGAGCCATTAAAGAATTTGAGAGGATGTGGTGATGGGATTTGGTGAAAGGTCTTAGAAGGGGAGGATGATAAAAAAAAAGTATGATACAAATGCATCTGATAAGTTTTTATAATGGTCCAGTCTCACACTAAGGTAGTATGATGTTAATGTATTGATAGGAAAGGGTTTGGGGAAATGCATAAGCCAGAGAAGCCCATTAGCTTCAAGGCAAAGTTCTTTGAGTTAGAATCAGGCCTCACCACATAAAACTGTATTGACGTTTTAATTTAACTTACTATGATAAACCCTAAAATTCAAAATTATAATAAAATTTTCACGAAATAATAGTTACTAAAACTTGCAGCATTACACTTGGCTTGCATTCAGAGTTGTAGGAGTTTTCTGCTGCTTGATGGCAGTTTACTACAAAATTAACAGCTCACAAACACACCAACTTTATTTTATCTCACAGTTTTTCTACAGCAGAAGTATAAGCTATAAGTAGGACTGTAGTTCATAGTCCTGTAGGGTATGAAATTGAATGTGAAGCTTTCTGGGGATCTGAGTCTAATTCCCACAAAGCTTGCCTGATCGCAGAATTCAGTGTCTTGATTGTAAGACTGAACTCCTCACTTTCTCAGAAATTCTCAGTGGAGTCACTCAGTCCTTCCTTGCCAAGTGGTACCCCCAGGTTCTGTCACATTATGAACACGCCCAGCAAAGGAATTTTTCTATTTGTTCACTAAGATATAATCCTATAGCATCAGGAAATCAGGTGAGTTCCTCTGCCATCACCTTTCTCATAGCCAATGGGTATGAAACAGAGTCTTGTAACTCCATGTTGAAGAAAGAATCATGTAAAGATGTGAACTACTGGGGTAATCTTTAGAGTACTACCTACCACTATATAAATATTTATATTATTTGTATACTGTACATGTCAACATTTGTGTTAAACAAATCTTTTTGTTACATGACACAGAAATCAGATTAAGCAAACTAATACTTCAAAGTGATCAGGATTCATTAGAAATTTTAAGAAATTGCTTAGAAGTTAAAAGACTGTGCATATTAGGATAAGATTAATACTGTGAGGAACCCAAACTGAGAAGGGAACTCAGTTTGCCTATATGTTTGCTTTATTAATTTCATAAGATTCAATCCACCCTCTCTGGTTTCACCAGTTAAAGTGGAATTTCCTGCTTTAATGTTCACAAGCTAAATCTTTTCTGTGATGGAACAGATTGCTTCTCACCAGCTCTAGAAGGAACATGTTGGTGAGACTTTGAACCCTAAGAGACTAATAACTCAGGCAAGGCTAATGGAATACCATGAAAGACAGCAAAGCTATCATGCCTATTGAGGATTGAAAGGAAGTTTCCAAAACTCAGTGAGGCTAGAAACAGAGACAAGTAGATAGAAGTCTGGTTATGAAGTTTTTACCTAAATAAAATATGGATATTTAAAAAGAAAGAAATGTGAAAGAATTCCATTGCGAGCTCACGTAAATCCACCTCCCTGTACCTTCATCAACATGTTGCTATGTTTCCTTTATTCAATGTCTAACAATGTATTTTGGGTTAGATTTATTTCAAATACGTTGTAGACATCAGTACACATATCCCTAATTACTTTGTCATGGCTTTCATTAGAGTTTGATAGACTGAATTAAAATCAAAGGTCAAAAGTAAGCAGCTTATTGGATAAACCTAAAAGGATAAATTTTCTCAGGTGATATTTTCTTATCAAGTTGACCACTATTTTCCTAAATCTAAGAAACAAAAGACAATGGATAACTTCTGCACATTATGGAAATGAAGAATTTATCTGAATATAGCTAATATGTCCAAATACCAATAATAATGCAGTAGATTATATGGTAAGCCCACACTCTTTGTTGAGGTGATAGTCCAATCTATGTTTCTGTCTTACCTTTGAACCCTTAGAATAATATATCCTTTTGAGAAAACTCTTAGTACTCAATTGGTGGCAAACCAGCTTCTTCACTCCACCCCCCTCCCTCACTTCAAATGGTTTCCTGCCTTCTAAATCCATTGTTTTTGAACTCTTTTGTTGCTAGGAATATAAAATCACATGTTGCTCATACTTATGGAATGTCTCTCAGTGAACTGATCTTCATAACGAGAGTAGGGTTTATCCTTCTAAATATAGACCTACCTTTATCATTCCATAAAAACTTAATAATTCTCTTTTGTCTTGAAGGGAAAAGTTGAACATGTTAATGTGGTGGGTGAGGTTGATAGTATTATAAATTTTATAGTATTATTATGGAATGATATTCATATACAGAGGAAATACATATTTACTGTGTTAAACCTCTTCAATGGGGTTTATTTGTTATAGCATTTAGTATACTATAAATGATGGTATACGATCAAAGAGCAATAGCGCTATTCTGTCTGAAATGTTTTTCATGGAATATGCCTAACACTCCTACCAGGACGGTACTGATTATGCCAAAACAATGGAAATAGCAATTGATTCTAAATGCAACACAAACAGTATCTATCTTTAGTTGGGTTTCTATCCCCTTCCACATACATGTGGCAAAGAGTCCTGTATAAAATACTCCATAGAAGAAGGGATTTTTTTTCATTAGATTTAATTCTATGCTTATTCACTAAACTATCTTAATTGAAAAAGTATTAAGTTGCAGCTATTTAAAATGCATACAATTAGCTACAAATAAATATACCAACTTCTAGCCAAGTAATAGGCTGGTTTCCACAGACTTAAAACACAAATGCTAAATTTTATATAGGAGAGGAATATGAAATAAATGTTTAACTACAATTACTTTTGGTTTTTCATTAGGAAATGTTCTCATTTTTAATGTGTTTTTTATGATTATTAGTTATAGATTCACTTTAATTTTTATTTTTCAAAGACTTTATGTGTATGCACGTGTGACTGCATGAGTTTGTGTGTGTTGTGTGTGTGCAGGTGCCAGCAGAGGCAAGGGGGCAGAAGATGTCTAAGAACTGGAGTTAGAGGTGGTTGTGGGTACTGGGAGCTGAACCCATGTCCTCTGCAAGAGCAGTATGCCTGTCACTTAACCACTGAGCCATCCCTCTGCCCCTAGATTCATTTTTAAACAAAATTAAGCAAATCAACTAGATGGTCAAGATATCATATATAATTTCCTACCTTATATTAGTAGAAATTTTGGTTACCTATAATATCATTTAGATAATAGAATGAACTATTTACATATAAAAGAAAAATATTTATATGCATCCAAAGAATTTACTATAAAAGCTTTTCCATGATTCTAATTATCTATCTTTCCTAATACACTTTGCAATGAAATTGTAATTCATAATTCCAGCAGAAAAAAAACCAGCACTTTATTAGTGAAATTGAAATGCATTGTATGTTCACAAATGAGAGGAAAAAACTTATAAAAATGCATGCATAATTTTAAAAAATCAATTGATATAGATTTCTGTGACAATCAAAGGTGTAGCATGAATACTTTATTGTCTGAACTTGAAGACACTGCAACATTGTTCCCAAGGACTGAGTCCCTTGTCATGGAACCATCTTAGAAATCAGGAAAACCCAAATCTTGCAGCCAGAGAAGTCACAAACAGACAAGTTGTTTTCTGTTTGGGGCCTTTTTAACCTATTTTTATTCTGTTTCTTATTTAAAATTGGATGATTTATGCCTATTTGAACAGACTGTTAAGAGAAAATGTTCCAGTGTAGTTAAAACTCTGACCCATTCAGACATACAGAAGATTTGCAAAAAGGGTCAATTCCCTTCCTTTGGTTTCCTTTAAAGAGACCAAAGGCAGAGTTATTTGTCTTTTAGGACTGGTGATTGTATACAGGCAAAGCAAGGTACCTGTAGGTTTAGAATTAAGCATGGGTGGGCAGCTTCTCCCAAAGTCTAACAATGGAGAGAAGCTAGAATGGCAGAAGCTGCTTTCCAGGCTCACAGCTCTCCCAATCAGATTTGTAGCTTTAAAAAAAAATGGGTGTGCTTCACAGTGTTTCAGACTTTCACCTACAAAATGAGAATGGAGGCTGTAAAAATGGGGATGGTTTCAGTACTATGAATTTCTTCTTGTTATTGCTTTTCCTTTTTCTAAGACTAAAGTAACTGGAAAAGTTGACTCTTTTTTCCTTAGAGAATTATAGAAAGGTATTTTCCTTCTTATGCTGATTTTTCATCTCCTTAGTTATGTATAGATTAAATGATAAATTATATCCACTTTCTACTCACAAATTGCCTCTGTTGCTTGTTCTTTGACTGTAGTTTTACCCCTTAGTATCTCAAACCCATGAAAGGACTTTTCAAACACCTCTACAAGACTCACAGTAAAATGATGACTTTAAGAGAGTGGTACAAATGGTATATGCTTCTTTAATTACTCTCTTTAGCACTGTTTCCTACAGTCATCCTATTAATGTGGATCAAGTACAAACATCAAAAAGGCAGGTTTTTACATTTGTGTGTGTGTGTGTGTGTGTGTGTGTGTGTGTGTGTGTGTACGTGACGGTCAGTCAGTGGACAGTTTTCAGGAGATCGCTTTCTTCTTCCATCATGTGGGTTCCAGGGATCAAACACAGGTACCCAGGCAAGGTGACAAGAGTCTTTACTCACAGAGCCATCTCGATTGTGTTCAAACAATAAACTTTTAAGATAAACTTCCCCTATAGGCAAAGTATTGGATGATAATAAGTGCACTTATGAGCATCATTTCTATAGTGAAAAAGGTTAATTTGAAAGTCATTCCTCCATTCAAGAAGAACAATTTTCCCTAGTCTTCTGACTATTTATAGAAAGACCTTTACATGTGCAAACTAATTAATAAATGGGATCAATTTCAAGGTATTTTTTCTGGTTCATCACCACTTAATCATTCAATTTAAAAAACATTTTAAAGGCCAAGTCTAAAATAGATTTGCACCCACGCCCCCAGTGTGAATTTTTCATTCTTTACAACATGCAGTAGGTACTGTATAATGACCTTTTCTCTGTTTGGAACAGGGATTAGAATAATACATTTGACCCTTTACAGTCACCTGGGAGAGATGTTAGTCTCCATGTTCAATAAACTGAAATATGTCTCAAGTGTCCCAAGGTTAAGGCCATGACTTTAAACTATTTAACATAGAGTATCATAGTGATTCACTTAGATGCTCAGGCTTTAAAAAAAAAGTGGACTAAATTATATATACTTGATCAGAACAATTTCTTTTCTTCATACAATTAAAACAAATATTTTACATTGTAAATATTGCAAGTTAACCCAGATGCATTGTGCATTATAATAAAATTTATAGCTGCATAAATAGCAGTGTAAACTTACAGAAAGACTAGTAATTATAGTGCCATTGATGGTCTTTGTTGCTTTAATTCTGAGGCAGCCAGAATGATTAAACTGAATCTTAATCGACTTCTCCATTAAAAATGCTGGCGGAGGAGCTCCTTTAACCTTTCCCATTGATTGAACACAACAATCACCATTCAATTATAATGCAAAAGGACATTTGTTATAATGTAGAAAAGATGCATGAGCCATTTCCTTTTACTCAAGACAATCAATGCAATGACTCCTACTTTTGCAAAGGTGAGAATGCTCTATCTGGGAGTCTGATAAAGTCAAAAACCTAACAGAAACCTCCCCCAATGTACAGAGGAGAAGTATACTGAAGAAACTAATGTGGAAAAGATTCATTAAGATGTGTATTTTCTGTTACTATTTGTAGTAGCCATCTCTACCCCTGATATATTGTTTTTCTTCCTAGGGTTTCAAAGTACTTAAATTACCCTGATCAAAGGTTTAATGGTGAATTAATGAGGGTGGTTACTGGGCCTTTTATGTGTGCTCTTGGTGCATGCTTAATAATACAAATCAAGGCAATACTACTGGTAATTGGAGTAACTGAATTTCAGACTAGGAGGGAACCTGCAAGAGTAACTGATTTACCTATGGTCAGACAGCTGATTGTAACAAACCCTGACTAGAATTCAGGTCAATCAATTCCCCATTCAATATTTGCTGCACTTGTCACTTCTGAAGTATATTTCACTTTAGTTATGCTGTCCACCTGATTCTATACTTGTGTGGAATGCTCAGAATCTATATTTACAGCACACACAACATATCATCAACAGTGTAGGTCCCAGCAGGGGACCTACAGGCCCCTGATAGGGTATTTCAACCATTAACCTGGAAGCACTGTTAACAACATTATTAAAAAAAATAATAATTGGTTCCTTTCCAGCCAAACCACTAGTGGCAGCTAGGTCTGAGTCTGGCCAATCAAAATTAAGCATGACCCACAACAGAACTGCTAGAATAACCCAGGTGCCCAAGGACTCAAACATCAACCAATCAGGATTACCCTCATTTGCATGGGGAGAATTATATGACGGGAACCCAAACCCAAACCTGGATATTTTCAAATAAAAACTAGCATAGCTGGGGCTAGAGAGATAGATCAGCGCTTAACAGCACTGGCAACTCTTGTAGAAGATCCTGGTTCAACTCCCGGCACCGACACTGGTGGATAACAACCGTCTGTAACTACAATCCGAGGGACTCTAATGCCCTCCTCTGACTTCTGCAGACATTGCCTGCACAGGTACACTTATATGCAATCAAAAAACATTTATACAAATGAAATAAAAGTAAATATATTTTTAAAAATTAAAAAAAAAAGACTACTATGATGGCAAAACCATAATCAGAAACACGGCTTTCAATTCAGACACTGAAGTTAAAGTGAAAAGTCACAATCTTTACCTCTGATCCTGCCAACAGGAGGCCCAGGGGTGTAATCTCCAAAGTTTAAGCACAGGTAGTTAGTAAGATTTTATCAATAGTTATAGATAATACAATGTCATTCCGGATCCACTCCAGACCTAGTGGGCACCAGGGTCTTCAAGTCTTCCAGCCTATGTGACTGTGAACCATGCCTAGAAATCAATCTGACCTGGGGTCATATAAAGGGCTTTCTACCCTATGGGTCAGTGGGTGGAGGGCATGAGGTGGAATTCCAAGATGAAAAGCATACTTACAGAATCAAAAGGAAAAGTTAAACATATATCTGTTTTCTTAAGCAGACAAGAGGGCTGTTTACCTTAAGTAAACTGGAAGCTGTCTTCTTAAGCTAGAAGGTTTACTGGGTTCTCAGGTTACCTGTTCTGTTTTTTTTTTTTTTTTTTTTTCCAACTAATTTTTGTTGTTTGTTTTTTCTCACCTTAACCCCCTTGATATTCACTCAATTTCACAGAGGCTTCATTTTCTTTGAGATTAACTAGTTAATAGTTCTGGAGGAGCATTTGGAATTTTATGGCTCCTAGGCAAGAGGTGAGAGAATTAACTGATTAAGGATGCAAGGACCAAAGAGGAGTGCCCCAAAGAGAGTGAGGGGAGGGCTCGTTAATGGGGGAGACAGAATGCCCAACTCCATTATTCTACCATTTCCAGAAATCTTCTAGTTCCTTTTTGTAATTTGTTCTTTTAGCTATTGAGCTGAATCCCTGACTCTTTTTGACAGTCCTTTTACAGCAGTCAGCAGAGCTGGTTTCCTCCTGTTTCATAGGACTACTGTTGCTAATGACTCTAGATGGTCTTGCAGGGCTACTAATGATTTGGCCATGCATTCTATGTCATCATCCAAATCCCGGGATAATTTTTTTGTAAGAAGTGATTGAGACAGCAGTTCCTCCCTATATTGTGCCCACCCCAGCGGTTGTTAGGAGTCCTACAGGGACTTCATCACTGCCACCTTTGTCATTGGTACCAGTGTGGCCAAATATCGGGATAAGTAAAGCCAGCAATCCCTAACTAACTGGAATTAGTATTACTGAGAAGGTGATAAGATGAGTTCAGAACTTGATACAGACAGGGGTTTAAATCATGAGTTTTATCTGTTAGAGTCTGGACCTTCATGGATAGTTTGAGTCAATGTTCCAATAGGCCAACCCTAAAACAGTAAGGCAGGTCTGGTCTGGCAATCCCCAATACTGTTTTCTTATTTTCCCTGTCCAGTATATCGTCCCATTCTTTTAACAGTTAAAGATTTCCTGTGCCATGTAACATCTGTTTGTCATACTGAGGTGGGCGGCAATGCAGGGAAAAGGAGGCGATGCTGGTGTGAGGAAACAGTAGCAGGGGAGAGGGGTAAGAACAGTACCAGGAATAGGCTCACTGGGAAGAGTAGCAGAATAACAGATAGACCATCCAGACAGAGGCTCTGCTACGTAAGTCTAGCCTTCTTGAAAACAGTAGCAGGGGCCCTGTTTGATACATCTATCAAGCTGGTTGTTTCAAGAAGGGTAGCAGTACTGCTAGCAAGTGCATTTTGGGTAGATGGCTTAGAGCTTAGTAATAATACACAGGCTGTTAGAAAAGACAGAGGACCCCTCTAAATAGGCCCATCACTCCTATGTAAAACAATGTTAAGAGAATCCTTTGTGATAGTGGTCAACTCTCATCATTTGGAGTTTCCTTAGCCAAACCTACAGAAAATAGTAAGTAAATATCATTAAACTTAAGTGAACAAGGTGACATTTTGCCCATAAGTCCCTGGTGTCTCCCACTAAATTCCTCAGGCTTCTGCCATGCACTGATGGATCGGCCTCCAGGTTTGCAACTGGAGAGGAGCTGCAGAGTCTTCAGATGCTGGCGGTAGCCCTCGAGTTTCAGCTAGCATAGGTTAGCCATTTCCCAGCATGGTCAAAGCAGGATGGTAGACAGGAAAGGTGGTCTTGAGGGAAGTCTTAGGGTCACCTGGTCTGGTTGTTCAGGTAGAGCAGTAGCCTTTACCCAGCATGTCTATAACTTACAACTTTTAAGGCTGTGGAAATGGTTAGAAGCACAAGTTAGAGCCCTTTATCCACATCACGTCCTCTGGCTTGTGGGGATGTACTGGGTGGCAAATGGTCAGGGGAAGCTCTCTAGCACCCACTGATGTAATGGGACTGTGGTATTAGCCAGGAGCTTCAGCTGAGTGTGAATCTCTAAGTGTCTCATTTCTTTCCAGTCGACTCTTATGGAAGGATGGGTGTCTACCACTCAGAATCTCACAAGGTAAGGTCTTAATTCTACCTGGAGTGAGCATCACACCTGTCATAGACCCATAGGCAGTACTGAAGCACATGGTAACTGGGTCTCTTTACAAAACTCACTCTGGATTAGTTTTAGGGCCCTATTCATACACTTCTCTGAGCTCTGAGGCCAGTAAGCCTTATGTAAATTCCATTTCAGCTGCAAGGCTTTGCCAGTCTTTTACACGAAGGCAAAAGCTTAGTCAGCAAAATTCTTGTTACTTCCCTGGCTTTTTCAGTTCTGGTGGGATATGCCTCCTGTTGTTTATCATAGATGCCAGATGTTGGCTACCATGGGTGCCAGGTGTTGGCTACCACGGCCAGGTCCCTCGGGGGCAGGAGTAAGGAGGCGCAGAGTCAACGTCACAGACCCTGGGAGACAGTGGAGCCACAATCTCATTTAATCTTAGAAGAGAACAGGATTTATACTTTTGTCAGGCTTAGGGGAGGTCTTTATCTAGTCATCTGACGTGCTTCATTCTGGTAGGTCCTGAACGCCTGACGATCCAGCGTTCATTGCTCTCATCGGTCCTGGATGGCTGCTAGCCTGGGAGCTGCCCAGGTTCGATCCCAGGAAGTGTTCACTGCGCATCCTCAATATCAGTTCTAGCTTGTTGTAGGCCAGCAGGCCGGGAGCCTGCCTGACCTTGCCAGAATTATCCTACAGCCTCCCACCAGTCAGAGTAAGTGCACACAAAGCCTAGCCGGTACTTGAACCCCTACTAGGTAGCAGATCAGTGAAGCCTATTTCTAGATCTTTAAACGGTTTTTGTGCAGTTATCTGTTCTTCTAGTGACTGGAAGGGACTTTACTTTGTGTTATTACAGGCACAATTTTGACTTCTCTGGGTTACATTCTCTGGGTTACAAGTGTGGAGAGTCTTGGTCACATAATAATATTGGTTTACTACAGTCTCTAGTGTCATTATTCCTATATGAGTGTCTTCATGGAGTTTATGAAACAGGATTGCTCAGATGATCTGGGGCAAAGGGTATCTAACAGGGAGGAGCCACCACCCATCTAAGCTCTTGGTTATTTTTCTTGCCTCACCCGGGTCTCCTCTTCTCATGTGTAGCTTGGATGTTTGAATAGTGCTCAAGTCATTAGGATTTTCCTGAGAAGCATCTACTGCACCTTTGTTTCTTTGTCAACTTGTCAGTTCCCTTTGGTAATAGAGTCTTCTAATGTCCTTGGCAATGAACGACAGCAATGGCTGCTGGGTTCCAAACTTTTTCAAGGAGGCCTATATTGTTTTGATTTTTTAAATTTGCTTTCCTCCTGCAGTGAATAGTCCTCTCTTGTATATAGGTTCCATGCACATGAATGATGGCAAAGGCATATCTTGAGTCTATGAAAATGTGTACCCTTTGTCTTTTGCTTATTTCCAAGACCCTGATTAGGGCTAACAGATCTGATCCTTAAGCTGGTCATCTCACAGTGAGGAGTCCTGACTCTATTACTTCAGTCTCTCTCACCCTTATATCCTGAGTTTAAGAAGAAGCTGTTGCCTTCAGTGTAGAAGGTATGATTCAGGGAGGGCAGAGGCTGATTTGTGAGATCTGAGCAACTAGAATAGATCTCATATTGTTTCTACATATTCATGGTCTGAAGCTCCCTGTTCAGCAAGGAGGCAAGTAGCAGGATGTACTGTTCTGAGAGTCTCCAGGCAAACTCAGGGACTCTTGAGAAAGATTCTGGTACTGGTTTGTGGGGCTCCATCACCAGAGACGGCCATTGCACACCAGCGGTCCCAGAGAGTGGAGAGTAGAACAAGTCCTCATGAAACGGGGTAAAATGAGAGTGTCCCTTAGAGGGTTCTTAGTCTCATTCATAAAAGAATTTAAGAATGGACCCAATCGGAAGCTTTAAGACAATTTTATTGGAATTTGAAGAAAAATCCTCAAGATAGGCAAGCTGGGGATCTCAGCAGCTGCCTGGAGGAAGAGAATACAGGGAGAAGAAGAAAAGCCAAAAAGTCATGCAGGTTTAGAGCCTGCATGGGGTCAGACACGTGGCGGACTGGCAGCCACATGGCTGGGAGAAGGAGCTTTAGAGAAAAAGTAGAGAAATGCAAGACGTTAGGGCAGCCCAAAGCCTTAAAGAAAGCATGTTTAGAAAAAGGATGTGAAGAAGAGAAGGAAAGATTACGATTTTCTGAAGAATTCAGAAAATTGGGCAGACTTACGGAGAGCTACATGTCTGTGGCTGGGTCCAGAAGAACTGCCCTGGGAGGCGGGATTCCAGGCAGGAAAAGTTCACTGCCTCATTAACACACCCTGTATTCCGCCCATCTATTTAGTATAGCTTAAGTAGAACCCACCTTCCTAAGGGTGGTCCTGTGATCAGGTGATTGACCAGTGAAACTGGAAATGTGGGTCTTTCAACAGATAAACTAGAGAATTTATAGTCTATCCCAGCTAAATAGGTATTTGCTCTATAACATTCCCCCCTCTGAAGAGGTAACCCTAAAATCTTTTAGGAATTGGATAAGAGCTCCCTAATACTTTTGACATATTTGGCCTTTGGTGTAGAGTAGAATGTTAGAAGGCACAAGGACAGTTTCTGGTTTTTAGCCAAAAACGAAACTGGCTACTCTCAGATGGCTCAGAGTGCGGCGGGAAATGACACCCAGGAAACTGTGTTGCTGGGCAGATCGTTTATTGGGACCAAGACAGGGGTTTTTATAGGAATGCTTTCTGGCCGATACAGAACGCGGAGAAGTTAAAGGTAGGGTTTTGGGATAAAGGGTGGAAAGGCTGTGGAAGTTTAGGAATGAGGAAACGAAACCAAAAAGCCTGGTTCTGGTCTAGGGTGGGGAAGATTCATATCTACAGTAGCTCCCTGGGCTAGGTTATCACATCAGGCAGAGCAGGCCCAACTCCTAGCATCCCTTCAGGGTCTCCAGGGTTACTGAGCTTTGCTCAATACCTTATTTCAACAAACACTGGCCCCACAGTGGTTCATTGGTGATTTTGTGAGCCAGTGGTTCCCTCTGTGGTTCATTAGGGTTATGACTGAATGCGGGATCTGGATATTTAATATTTGTCCCATAACCAGTTTGTCTGCTTCCTTAGCCAAGAGTACGATTGTAGCCAGGGCCCACAGACAGAGTGACCATCCAGTTGCCACTGCATCTGTTTGGACAGATAAAGCACAGGTCATTTCCATGGTCCCATGTTCTTGGATAAGAGTCATAATGCCTTTTCCTTTTTAAATGGCCATATTAAATTCTTGGGTCATGTCAGGGATTCCTAAAGCCAGTGCTTCCAGCAGAGACTTTCTTGAGTCAGAAGGGGTCTTGCTCTTGCTATCCCCATTTAAATGGATCTTTTCCTCCTCCTTTTGTGAATTTGTAAAGGGCTTTGCCTATTGGTGAGCAGTCTGAAATCTGAATGTGACTGGAGTTGACTATGCCTAGAAACTCTCTTGTCTGTCTCCAGAATTTTTTGGACAGAAATGACACAGATTGTCCTTTGTTGTTCAGGTTCCTATCTCAGGTGTCTTCTTGATATATGGAACCTCAAGTATTTAATTTCTATTGGAAAGACTTATGCATATTTGGGAGATGACATGTAACCAGTCCTCCAAAGCAAATCTAGTGACAGAGCAGACTCTGTTCCCAAGGTTCGTAGTCTTCCAAACTGAGGAGCTGATCATCCACATACTATAGAGTGCATACTTTATCTCTGCACTTGGAAAGTGTGCCCTGTTACCTGCCACGTATTCTCCCAAATACTGTGGGGACAAGTTTTGAACCCTTGGAAAAATTAGATCCAAAACAGTTGGATTACGGAATGAACAACTGTTTTTGAGATAGGGACCTGCTGGGATGAATGTGGTCTGAAGACTCAGGCCATGGGACCAGGGAGTCTTGGATTCTTGAAATTGACCAAGCAGCACCTCCCAGTCATTCTGAGCCATGCCTCCTCATCAGCAGATGTTTGCAGCTCGCAGTGGCTTCAAAGGGCACCATGGGAAGGTCCCCCTCATATACCTTGCTCAGTGGAGTCCAGAGGGGTATATTGGTTTCCTGGTTATAGAGCCAAATGTTATGGGAAAACTGTAACAGGAACACTGCTTTCAATTAGTCAACTAGAGCAAAGTAAGAAGTCACAACTTTTATCCCAGGTTCTGTCAACAACAGGCCCAGGGAATAATCTCCAGAGCCTGAGCACAGATAGTAGGTTCTTAAAATAGTTATAGATAATTCAGTGTCATTGCAGACCCACTCCAGCATTAGTGAGTACTGGGGTCATGGGAACTTCCAGCCTATGTGACTGCGAACTGTGCACAAGGGTCTCTGCCCTCTGGATATGGGGGACATGAGCTGGAATTCCAAACTTGGAAGCATATTTACAGAAGCAAAGGGAAGCAAAAAGAAAGGCTAAATATACACCTGTTTCCTTAAGCAGACAAAAGGACTTGTTATCTTGGATAAACTGGAAGCTATTTTCATAAGCCAGAAGGACAGCTGGTTTCTCAGGTTACCTGCCTTGGGTTTATCTCAATTTATTTTAGTTTTCTTTCGCAATTAATTCTAGCTTATCTTCTCACTGAGACAGCCCTTTGCCTCACGGAGGCAGTGAACTCTCCCTCGGTCCTGCCCCATTGCTTCCTTGCAGTGTTCTCAATGAACTTGTCTTTTTCTGCTTTAGTGCAACATAGCTGAATTCACTTACCAATTCTGAACCCCCCCATGGAAACCACAGCTGCACTGCTACAGTTCATAGTGGCATAGATGAGGGATTAGCACGGGTTCTTCACTGGTCTCCCCATTAAGAAGTTTTAATATAAGCAGCTTTGCTCCTGAATCCAGAGTACCAGTATCTGGAGCTGGAGTAAATTGTGGCAGAAATGTATTCCAGAACTTCAGATGTGTTACATTGTGATAAGCCTGAGGAGTTTTGGTCATGCTTCTTCAAATGCTTGCACTGGAGGAAGCTAACTACCATGTAAAAAATATGACCATCCTGGAAACTTTGTGCTATAAGGAAGGCTGAACCCACCAACATGAGGAAGGCTGTGAGGAGAGAAAGATTCCCAAATACCTCCACTATTCTGAGACTTGAGAATTCAGAAATCAGACACCTTCATCAAGCAGGCATCCTTGACATCCAGGGCCAGCTGATTTGATTTTGGGAAGAATCAAGGAAAACAACTGACATCCAGAACAACAGCTCTGACATGAGGAGGGGAAGCTATAAGACCACGATACCTAATGGAGCTGGCCTTAAGTTTCTCCTCCACTTGACTTAAACTTTAGACTGCTTTCTTCCTGACTACGGGGGTCCTTACTTTCCTCTTTCTTGGTGGTTTGCTTGTTGGTTATTTTTATAACATTTACCTTAGTAACCTAGCACAGAAACTCTTTGCTGCTTTGAGATCTTCCAGCCTCTGGCCAGTTTTCTAACCCTGCAATACCTTAGGAACTAATCCTTTGAAATGTCATTCTGAAAGACAAGGCCTTTATCCTGCAGCATTTCTATCTCCGTTTTGTCAGAGGCTAGGTGCCTACCTTCAACAACACAGATGGCTAATTACATTGAGCAAAGGCCACTCAAATGTCCTCCAGTCCTTCCATATTAGATCACACTAGAACATAGAAATACTCCCACTATTTGCTTCAGTGGAATTGAGCTCTGTCTTCTGGCCTTTTGTGACAATGTGGAACTGGGTGGTCTTTGCCTATTTAACTCTGGTGTATTTTTCCCTTTGACATGGCCAATTTTTCCATTTGTTCCTCCTGACTTGTATCATCATCAAGGAACAGAGAAAAGTCAATCCTGTGGTGCCTTGTCCTAAGTACTGATCTACAAAGCATGTGGATAATAACAATGGAAGCTGTTTGAGGCCAGTCAAAGCTTTGTGTAGTCGATGTGGCAAGAGAGAACTGAAATCTTTCTCATCTCACTCCCTCTCGGTTTCTATACACATACAAAACTATACATATGTAGCATATATATATATATATATATATATGTATGTATCAGTATATAAAGATATAAATTATATGGATATACTTAGATAACACATAAAAAGTCCATGAGCTTCAGATATTAAGAGCTTTCAGTAGGGACCAGAAGCATAGAGTTCATGTTACTAATTCAATCTGGAGTATACACCAGATACTCAGAGCATTTAGCTGCTTAGAACATGCATATCCTTAAGCACTTGGAAATGCATCTAATCACTAAAACTGTGATTATTAGTCACACAATAATTATTGTGTATGCACTTAAGCAACTGTTCATTTGTAGTCAGCTTCATATTCCCATTTCACTCTTTTAAAAGTAAATCTGAAGGTACACCTGATAACAATTAGGATGTTCTTAAAGTAAATAAATTATAGTGTATTGAAATAATAAAGTACTATTGAAATGAAAGGCAAATAAAAACCTAGCAATATTTCCTTTAAAAGACCTAGACTTGCATACTCAATCTTTCTAAATAGAGATAGACATGTTTCAAATTTCAGATCCAAGAATACATAAGATCTGGTGGGGAGATGGAAGGCAGGCAAGGAAGGTAAAGGTGGTTGAAATTTGATTAAGAACTATTGTATGAAATGCACAAAAGCTCAATAAAAAATTTTTAAGGAACTAAAATTTAAAACTGGAACAGATCTTTGAGAATAGAATAACTCATTGGGTCAGCACCCTTTTATTGTATTCTGAAGTTAATGTCAATTGTGAAAAGAAGGTCATT
Source organism: Eospalax fontanierii (assembly GCA_035773235.1). Taxonomy (NCBI): domain Eukaryota; kingdom Metazoa; phylum Chordata; class Mammalia; order Rodentia; family Spalacidae; genus Eospalax; species Eospalax fontanierii. Next base: position 104,714,221 of record CM069524.1, read on the forward strand.
TGCTCTTAAAGATAAATTTAGAATACCTTTTAACATAAACAGCCTGATCTAGGTACAATGACCAGCTACTTCTGAGAAAGCTGCTATTTATGGAGACAGTCTAAGTATTCATGTTTGTCAACTATGCCCTTCCACAGAATGTATCCAGAAGTCTTTTAAATGTAAAGGGAATAAAACTCTTTCATGACTTGTAAATTTGAGCAGAAGGTTAAAACATTTCTTTTCCTGGCATTTTTGATGCTGCTTTTTCTTGCTATTGGAAATCCTGTACAAATCTGTCAAGTGCCATTTTTAGGTGTTTATTTGTTTTTCATTGGTTGGATGTTAAATTATACCTTATTAATAATTTTCTAAATCATAGAACAAAAGCTGCTTCTTTAAGATGTTTTCAAAAATATGTTTGCTGTAATATGACCATGTTCCACATAACTCTTGGGAGAGCAAGTGTCACAAAGGGATCCACTGTCAAGCTGGACTACATCTCTAAAAAGGCTGGAAATGTTGAGGTGAGGCAGATGGGATGGTTGGACCAGAATGCACTGGAGAAATAATGTACTTCACACACTCAGGGTAGGTTTGGAACCACCCAAGGCAGGCTATGTGCACAGGGGCTTCAAGGCAGTTCTTTTTTATGAGTGGGAGGAACTGATAAATTCTTTTCTGTGGGTGGAAAGATTTGCCCCCAAGCTTAGGAAACAGAGCAAGCCCTGTCTCGTGTAATAGGCTCTGATTTTATCACTTGTAAAACAGAAAATGTTGATGGGTGATTGCCCCAAGAATTAAAGTTCTTCCTAAGTCAACCTTCTTGCATCACCTTGCACAGAGGACAGCTGTGAAAATCTGTATGGGTTACTTAGTGACAGGGTGTGCCTTCCGCAACCCTCTATGACTTAGTTTTAGACTAGATACCAGAATCTTACACATTTTGGTTGTGATGACTTACCCTCTACCTTTCTATGTACAGATATGATGATAGAGATAAAACGGAGGGAATTTAGATCAGGTTGAGAAATATATTTTAGTTATCAATTTAAAAAGTTGTTTAGAAAAATGTATAATATATATGTAATGCATTACAATATAATAATCTCTGAAAGATTATATACTCAGTCCTGACAGAGTTTAAGTGACTCAGAGAATGATTATTTTGTCACTTGCCACAGACATAAAAATAATGCCCAGCCAGAAAAATAGTGAACTGTCCCCTGGATTCCAAATGGCTGACTTGGTCATTGGTCCTGGTTCCTAGAACCTGAGGACAATGGTAAGCCAATCATCTTGGGAAGCAGGATGTTTTCAAAGTTAATTGATTTTATATTTTGGTTGATTAGTATTTTCATTTGTCTCAAACTTAAACTTTTTATGTGTAGGTTAAACTTCTTAATATCCTAGCTGTATTTGGAAGCACAGAAATCAAGCTCTAAGAGTATCAACATTTGGTATAGTTATTTCATGCATGTACACATTCATTTATTAAACTGTTAAAATACTTTTATGTCAGCAAAAGCCAAATCTGAGAATAACATTAAACTGCAGTTGAAAGGGACAATTTAATTTTACATTTAACAATTTAAATTTACATTTCTCTATTATATAATAGAACTTGTAAATGTACAAATTTTTCTTTAAAAATAAAGATGACCAAAAATTGACCTCAACTGAACATTTTAAAGAACAAATGTGAGTAATAAGGCAGACCTACTGGGAGCAGGATTTACTGATGGACATTCACAAAGACAGAGTATTTGGCCTCATTGCTCACTGCATAGTTCAGCATCAGAAATGAATCAGTCTGAGTGGAGCCAACTTGGGTATTGGGGCCCTTACATAACTCGGTTAAGGCAGTTCTGCCCTGGCATGCCCCTGGAATGACGAGGAGCTGGGGAATGAAAACAAGACACATGGAAGCCTAGCTGGGCTCCTAATTTTCCTAATTTTTCTCTATAGCCATGACATTTGAGGCCAGTCTGCAAGCCTTTCCTGCCTTGCTCAGGTACCTAAGCTTCTCTCCTGGGTTCACAGATATAGGGAGAAGCAAGCTGTCAGCAGGAGTTCCATTTTGTTCATAATTTTATACAGTAACCCTTCCCTGGCATGCAGCAATGGAGAGCTGGATGCAAGCTTTGCCCTTGGCTGACTGTGAATGGCTCAATTCCAAGTGTCCATGTTCTTTCTGAGGCCAGTTCTTAAAGCATCATTCTTGGACCTTGCTCTCAGTACCAACTGAAAAAAATATAACCTAAGGTCAGAAAAGCTAGATCATGTTAAAAGATTTGACTTCAAAATTTTATAAACACTGATTTGTTGCTGTGATAATTAATTTTAGAAGAGGAAATTATCCAGATTCCCTAGGAAGTTCGCTTTACCTGCCTTTTTTGTGAGTCAGTCTTTAGGAATTCGTCAGTCTTATATAAAATTTGATAATGCCAAAGTATAACTAACAGATCTTAATGCTTGCATTCTATTTAAGACACCCTAATTTCTGCATCCTACTTTATAGGATTGTGTCTTTACGAATTCTGCATTCTATTTGTGAAAGTTTCCTGTTCTGATTCATCTTTTTTTTTTTAATCTTAGTGAATCAAGCTTTTTTTTTTTCCCCAGTAATCTCTAATAGTGGATTTAAGGTTTTAAAAATCAGAACCTTTTCCTTTTTTATATAAAATATTTTATATCAAGGTTATTTTAAATTTGTAGTTTTACGAGAGACCTCCTTTATTCCGTTTATGTACTTCCCTCCAACTTCAGCATCATGCAAAATTATAATATTGCACTTAGAACAGTAACACTGATGCAATCATGAAGTAGAATATTTCTAACCTCACAACGATTTTTTCATATCATGCCCTTGTTTTACCTCCTCAAGAACCCTGGCAACTACTGATCTGTCATTTGTTTCTAGTTTTGATTTTCAAAATGTTGAATGCATGGACTCAATTATACAATCTTTTGGGGTTGACTTTTTCATAAGCACAACTCACTGAAGGCTTATCCAGCAAGTGCATATGTCAATAATTCATTATTTTGAAGATTTACTTATTTTTATTTTATGTGTATGAGTGTTTTGCATGCCTGTGGGCATATGAGTGTTTTGCCTCTTTGTATGTGTATGCCTAGTGCCTGTAGAGAACAGAAAAGAGTGTCAAGCTCCCTGGAACTGGAATTACAGACTGCTGTAGCTGTCACATGGGTGACTGAAACTGAACCCAAGCCCTCTGCAAGAGTAGAAAGTGCTCTTAACCACTAAGCCATGTCCTCAGCCCAATTCATTATTTTACATTGCTGAATAGTATTCCATGGTACAGATATACCACAGTTTGTTTAAATATTCATCTACTGAAGGTCATGAAAGTGATTTCTACTTATCAATTGTTATGAATGAGGCTGCTTCAAACATTTGCATACAGGTTTCATAGGAAGGTAATTATTGGGTTATATAGTATTTGTGTGTATAGTTTTTGTAGTTTTACAAAACAACTATCAGATTCCTTTCCAGAGAGCACGTAACATTTTTTCATTCTATTCAACAAAGAGTAAATGACCTAGCTATTCCATGTCCTTGTCAGTATATGCTGGTGATACTATTTTACACCTGCCATCTTATAGGTATGTAGTAATGTTGCACACACATGCACACACACACAAATGTGTATATTTGTTATAACAAGGGCATACTATGTAACCAAGGTTGGCTTCTAACTTGCCATCCTCCTCCCTAGGCCCCGATGGAATGAGAGATGTTCCATAACACCCAGTGTTGAATGCCTTTGAGCATATTATTTATGATGTGTTTACCTTGTCAGAGAAAGATCCATTCTTACCTTTTCCTCCTATTCTAATTGAATTGTTTCTGTTGTTTTATTTTTCACCATTGAGTTTGGAAGTATACAGTCTAAATGTTGTTTGTTGCATATGTGATTTGTAAATATTTTCTCTTCTTTGTAACTTGTCTTTTAATCCTCTCATAAGGTCTTTTATAGAGAAGATATTTTCAGTTTTGATGAAGTCAAAGTTATCAAGGTTTCCTATTAAGAACTATTATTTTGATCTTAATTATAGGAAAATTTATGTTCTTATAACCCCAAAATCACTATCCTGTTTTTCACTAAAGGTATATATATTTATATTTTACCAGACTTTCACATAAAGAAGCAGCTATAAAGTACCACAATATCCTAGTCTAGGAATGCAAGAGAAGATACAGCACTGGGACTTTCATGTCTGATGGCTGGTAATGAGGACCCCATTCTGATGTTATATTTCTTTGCATCAAACATCAAACATAATTCAGAGACTCAAGAAAAGGAAACCTGTTATATTTATCCATATTTTTGCTTAGAATATTTTTTCCTTCTTCAACTCCTTCATTTGTTGTTTTGTTCCAACAGTTTCTTTTTCCATTCTGATTACAAATATTTCATCTTCATTTATTTGAAAAAATTTTCATTTTCCTCTTTATTCTGGAAGAGATCTTTTATTGGACAGAGCAGTGTGAATCATACTGCCTTTTCAAGTGCTTTAAAATGCTAGTTAGTTTCTTCTGATTTATGGGTTCAGTTGCGAAATCTGCAGTCACCCAATCATTCTCCCATTAGAAGAGGAGTCTCTTTTCTCTTGATGCTTTCAAGACGTCTTTTTATCTTGCCTTTTCAAAAGCTTGATGATGATGATGAATTTCTTTATGTTTATCTTGTGTTCACTTAGAACCCTAAATCTACAAGTTTATGACTTTTAGTTTGTTTGCTTTTGTTTTGTTTCTGACAGGGTCTCCCTAGTCCCACCTGGCCTGGAACTCACTATGTAGACCAGGTTGGCCTCAGTCTCACAGAGATCTTGCCTACCTCTGCCTACAGAGGGCTGAGTTTAAAGCCTGTGACACTACACCCAACCAGTTTATGTCTTTTGTAAATATTTTAGGTATTGCTTCACAGACTTTGAGTCCTGTTTTTTCCCTTCTTTATGGAATGATAAGGATAAAAGTTGTCTTACCATCCCACAGGTCTCTAGAACTTTGTTCAGTTTTTTTTTTTTCAGTCTGACTTTTCTTTCATTAAGACTAATTTCTACTCTTCTATGGTCCAGCTCACCAATTCTTTCTCCTGTTCCTTCTACTGTGTTCTTAAGCTCAACCTCTGAACATTTTTGTTTCAGATTTTGTATTTTTCAAATAAAAAAAATTTCCATTTGCTTCTTTTCTTCCTGATGAGATTTGCTGCTACTTTGTTGAGATGTTTCTTTATGTCATTTGTTTAAACATATACAGAATTTCTTACTGATGCACCTTTATCCCGGATATTTAAATATCCGATAATACTTAAATAATTCTAAGTTGCCATTAGCTTTGAATTGATATCTGTTGTCTCCTTTTATTCAACTTGATATATTCCTAGTCCTTTGTATAATAAATTATTTTCTGTTTTAACTTCAACTATTTATTGCTGTTTTGAGACAGGGTCTCACTGTGTAGCCCTGGTGGCCTGGAACTCATTACATAAACCGGACTGCCTTCATACTCACAAAGGTCCACCTGCCTCTGCTTCCTAAGTTCCAGGATTAAAGGTATGGGTCACCACTCCCAACTTTTTATATTGCATTATGAGATCCTGAACCATACTTAAGTTAAACTTTATTTTAGGCTGGTTTTTCCTTTACCTTTTCTGGCTGGAAAAGTAGGGGAGTAGATGTGTAGATTTTTCATCAACACCCTAATTGTTATCCAAGGTAGAAACTTCCCTCTCAGGGAGAAGCATTCCATGTGACAGTCACCACAGGAAATATGACCTCATAACATGGGTGATGATGAAAGTTTTACTTCCTGCTTTTACCTCTTCCAACACTATTAGAGTGGGAGCATTTACCTGATATCCAAGTCCCTTTTCCTATCACTGTGATAAAATACCCTGACAAAAGCAACTTAAGGATTACTCTAGTCCATCACGGTTTGGAAGACATGGCAGCAGGCACAGAAGGCATTGGTATCGGGAGAAAGAGATTGATTGGTCATATTGCATTTTCACCCAGGAAACACAGTGAGCCTGAAGTGGGACAAGACAAGATGGCTTCAAGGCCATCTCAATAACTCATTTCCTCTAGTGAACCTCCACCTTCCAAAGGTTCTACAACTTTCCCAAACAGTGCCAGCAAGTGGGGACCAAGTGTTCAAACAGGTAAACCTATGGGGGGGGGATTTCACACCACAGCACCTGGTTACTTCTAGAGATCTTCAACCCGACACATGGCCTCCACTGACATCAGAATGGGGTCCTTGTTACCATCCATCAGTCCCAGTGCTTTGTCTTCTCTTGCATTCCCAGGCTAAGACATTGCAGTGCTTCATAGTTTCTTCCTTATGTGAAAGTCTGGCTTTCTCTCTTGGCCTTTGCTTGGGTGAGTAAAAATTGACTATAATTTTTTCTAAGGTGTTTTCAAGGCAAATAAATGCCTTAAAAGTCCTCTGTCACGCCACCCTGCCACTTCCCATGTATTTGCTGAAGAGAACAGACACAGCTGTGTTTTCATCTTGCTGTTTTCTTTTACCTGTACCACTGACGCTTCTAGGATGATGGCCCTCATGCTCCATGTATAAAATATATTAGGAAAAAGAAACTCTAGAAAATTGGCCATTATACCATTCCATGGGTCCGGAAGGTCTGTCTACCTTTTTCTTTATGGCCCATTTTCTTCATATTTGTTTCACATGCAGTTCTAGAGTTTTTAGTTGTGCTCAGTAGGAGCAACAGAGAAAAAGCACATAGTCTCTCTCATCCTCGAAGCAGAAGCTCAGTTATTTATTTCTATAGAAACTTCTTGTAACTTCATTTCTAATAGTTCATATATAATTCACATTTTTTTCATTCTAGCTTTTATTTATGGTATGATGGTATACACACTTGCATGCATGCACAGTCATATGTATGAGCACACATATCACAGTGAGTGAGTGTGTAGAGGTTAGAAACAACATGCAAAAGTTGATTTTCTCCTTCTACCATGTGGGTTCAAGCTCGACCACAAGTGCCTTGACCTATTGGGCCATCTCACTGGCCCTATATATCATTTCATATTTCTTTGGTTATATATGTTTATGTTCCTTGATATACCTATATGTTTCTTAGTATGTACTGTGTTTTCTTTATTTCCTCTAAATAATGAAAAGTATTTAAAAGTAAGGATTTTTTTGTCTTAGACCTTTTGTCTAAGGTCACCCTAGTCCCAACTGGCCTGAAACTCACTATGTAAACTAGACTGGCCTTGATCTCACAGAGAATCACCTGCTTCTGTCTCCCGAGTGCTGAGATTAAAGACATGCACCATCACACCTGGCTTAAAGCATACACTTTTAATACTTCAATCATTCTTTTACTATGTATTTTAAAAATAATAATCAGAACAAAGTAGAGGGTATCGCTATAAGGAAGACACTAACAAAAAATTAGGATAAAGTCATTGGAAGTTTTTTAAAAGAGACAAAGTTGATGGATATTCCAGAGCCTCCTCAGTGGTTTGGGCTATATTCCTAACCCTTAATAACTCCTTAATCTATGGTTAGTGGCCACATAATGAATCATAGAATAATATAAATAAGCTCATTAAGCATGTAACTACCTACATATTCATGATTAACACTCCATAATAAAAAGAAAATGTTGTCAGGTGGGATGATTCTAATGCTCAGAATAAGTAGGAGCAGAAAGGGACCTGAAGAAAGAAGTGAAGTTACACAGAGGGAGATGCCCCAATGCCAGGAAGAGGCTGTGGTCAAACCTCAGAGTGGGAGAAGCTATATCCGAGAAATAGCAGGAAGCCAGATGACTGGAATACAGAGAAGGAAGAAGTGGTAGAGACAGCATAAGAGAAGAAGGAGAGGGGACGTGAAGAAGCATGTATGCCATGGCACGTGGAACTACTTCAGGACTGCAGGATTTCAATGGACAAATGTTATGGGTTGCCTTGTGCTTTAACTGGTTTTAGCTGGTGCATTCTATTCGCCATGTTAAGGTTGTACTAGAGGGAATCTATGGTACAAGTCTTAAGACATATGAGACAAAGAATGATGACATGTTCATTTGTATCAGTTAGAATTACAAGAAATGACAAGAAAATGAAGACTTTAAATGCCGGCCTGATGATGTACATCTGTAATCCCAGCACTCCTGAGGAGGAGTTAGGAGAACCGGTAGTTCAAGGCCAGCCTGCACTATGCTGTGAACCGAAGTTACAAAAGGAAAAGACCCCAAAGTAGTTGATCAAGCATCCCTGTAAGTACCCTTTATTCTTATAAATCTCTATGCCATCATAGAAGAGTGTGGAGTTCCATGTTTATCATGGAACTAGGCTCTTTTTTTTCACTTTGTGTCCTACTATGACTGATCAAAGACACCTGCTAGTGCTCTAGATATGAGATCAGAATTGTAAGGAAAATAGGAAAAGAACACAGGCTCACATCAGCTCGCCAGGAAGGATATTTCCTAATATTCGTTTAAGAGGCACAGTGGCATTTCATTGATCAGACCTAACTTTATGGTAGCCTAGGTGACGTAGAACCATTCACCTATGTTTTTGTTCCTGGGAAGTGAGGAAAGATTGGATATTAGGAGGCAATTAGCTGTTTCTACACATTCTATTTTCTAATCCCATTTACATTGTCTTTTATAAGTTCTACATTTAAACATGGCTTCAAGTTCCCAGTCTGTTATGAATAAAATCCTGAGATTGTTCCATCTGAAATGCTTTCAGAATTCCTTCAAAGCTTCTTCATCTTTTATTAGAGCGCAAGTTTGCTCCAATGTTTTAACTCTTAGTTAGGCAAGGTGAGTTTGGCTCTGAGCAGTGACATGCTAGCCAAAACTTTGTGCATTTTTGCTTCTCCTCTCTGCTCATGCTGTCATGATGAGAATGTTCACTAGCAGGCCTGCTGAGGATGTGATAGAAATGTGGAACAGAGTTCATTTACTGCAGTACACTAAAAGTGGAAGGCGCCCTATAAGTCAATGGACAGTGAGTTCTCAACAGGTGGAAAACTCAGATCAGGAGGACCTAGTAGACTCCCAGATACCTGAATAGGATTTGCCTTTGTACATCATGATGTTCGAGAGTTCCTAGGTATTAAGCATTATCTTGGCAATTGGCATCTGGCATATGTTATTAGTTTAATTTCCTTATTATCGTTAATGAATCAAATTTATTCCTTATATATTATTTATGTGATCAGATCAATTGATGAAATTTGATGTTTTTGTTCATGTTTTGATTTTATTCATATGAAGCACTGTACTTTTTAAATAAATTCTCAAATTATTCTTGTAAATATATGCAATGCTTTTTGTGCATATAATGCAAAAGAAAAACTTTTTTTCTTTTTCTACAGTCATTTATATATCTAAATGTACTGTGCTCTGTGCAAATAAACATGGGTTATCAGGATGTTTTGTGTGTTTCTTTAAAAAATATTTATATTGATTTCTTGAGGCTATCATACAATATGTTTCAATCATATTATCTCCCCTCCCTGAACTCTTCCTAGAGTCATGCCTCCTTTCCTTAACCACCCAGCTGCATTTCCCTTTTCTTTTAACCCATCGAGTCCAGTTTGTGACACACATACACTCTTGGATATGTGACCATCCACTGGAGCATGGTGGACCTACTAGAGACCATGCTCAAAGAAAGCTGTCTCTCTCTTTCAGTAGCTATCAATTGCCAATATCTCCTCAGCTAGGCGCAGAACATCTTGCCCACCTCTCCTCTCTGTACTGAGATTGTGTCTGGCTTGAGCTAGTGCAGGTCTTGGGCATGCTGTTATCACTGCCATAAGTTCATATGTGCAACTACGCTAATGTGTCTGGAAAACACATGCAGTCACCCACCATCTCTGGCTCTTGCAATATTTCTGTGCCTTCTTCCACGATGATCCCTGAGCCTTGGGAGAAGAGAGTGTGATATTGTTGTTCCATGTAAGACTGAGCACTCCACTTACTCTCTATACTTGGACCAGATAGGGCTCAAAGGTGTTAATTACCATCTACTACAAAAAGAAGTCTCTCTGATTAGGGTTGAGCGATGACTAATCTAGGGTATAAGTATAAAAACAAGTCATTAGGAGTCAATTTAATACTATGTCATTTAGCAGAATAATAGTAGTAGGTTCTCTCCTATGGTCAGGTATGTTTGGCCAAGTATACTTCTTATAGTTTTCCTAAAGGTCTCCAAAAGGATAGGTTTCCCTTTTTTATTCATCTATAAAAATCCTATAGTAGTAAAATAAGGAAAGAATATGTAGGGCATGTTTTATACAAAGAAAGTTAAATATGCAATAAAATGTAATGACAAAAAGAGATAAGGAATTTAAAAATCCAACATACCACTATAATTACCCTCTGATCAAATTACATATCTTTTCAAAGAAACAATTCAAACTTCTGAAGGAATTTGCATTTTAAAAATTGAGGCTGCTGCTTAAGAAAATAAAATGCTAGGTGGCTATCTTCTTTAGAGTTTTGAAATTTCTAATGCCTTTCCTTTTTTCTTTTGGTTTCAGCAGATTAAAAGGCACTTCATCATTAAATATCTTTGAAGATAGTTATCTAAAGATTTGACTTTGGGGTACAAATAGACAGGAACAATTTGTAACCCGGAAAAGTGGTAGTATTGCAGAGTAATATTTGAACAAGAATTGCTGGAGGAGGAATTTCTGGCTTGAGACAGGAATCACTAGCAGATGGTGAGACCCACTGGGAAATAACTACAAGAATTGGGAGAGGGAATACTGTATTGTAGCAAATATAAGATCTGATACAGCAGAAATCTCTCTCTGGAAACTGAAGCTAAATTGCCCATTAATGTTTTATCAACACTTTTTTGTATGGAAGAGCTAAAAATTAATCAGAAAAGAAGAGGTATTTTGAATGGAATGATTTGTTCAGAAATACTTCAGAATTTGCTGGAAAAATACATTGTCTCTATCCAATGTTTATTTACAAAACAACTAATTATACTGTATTTCAGTTTAAGTCATCTGAGTATGACACAAGAAGAAATGTTGGAATGATATATTGAAAAAAAGCAACATATTTACAAGGAATATCATTGTCATTTTAATTTTATTAATTACATTGTACGTTACATGCAATAATTTTAATAAATGGAAAATAGACTTGTTAAAGATCATTTTTTATTGTACGTATAAAACTAATTTTAAAGTAAGATAGAAAGATGCTCACTGAGTTTTACCAACCTTTAAAGACAGAAAGCCATCTGAAATATAATTATTTTACTTGATTTTTTAATATATACAGACTTTATAGAACTGTAGGAATTTTTTTATGGTTTCATCCTTAAAAGTTCACTGAGTATTTATTAAGCATTTTATTTTAAGACACAAACTATGGCTACAATCAATGTACTGAAATATGTCATTGGCTAATTTGTTTTTGAGTACTTGAGAACATTTGACCTAAACACAAGAAAACGAAATATTCAAATATTTAAGCTATATCAGGAAGCATATATTAAATATAAATATAATCTAACAAATATTTGAAGCATCCATTATGTATAAAATGTATTTTCTATAAATCCAAGGAGAAATCAACATATCATGGTTCTGAAACAAGAGCTTTACCAAAAATATGACAACACAGAGAACCTTAAATCCATATATAAGATTAATAAAAACCTTTAAGTGCTGTTTGGAGTTGGATTGCACCACCCCCTTCCAATTCATATGTAAAAGTCATTACTCCAAGAACTTCAGAATGTGACTATATTTGAAGATAAGGTCTTTAAAGAGGTAATTAAGGTTAAATGGAGGTAATTAGAGTGAGCTTTAATCTGCTATAGCTGGTGTCCTCATAAGAGGAGATGAGGACATAGAGGTAACCAGGGAGACGGTAACCTTCTTCAAGCCCAAGAGAAGGGTCTAGAAGAAGCTAGCCCTGACATGACCTTTACCTTGGACATCCAGCTTCACAAATTTTAAGGACATCAATTTCAGTTATTCAGACTTCCCAGATTGTCATAATCTGTTGTGGCAGAACTAGCCCAGTGATGCAAATGCCATCAGGAAGAAATCATTTTCCACAAGAAAGCTAATTCCTTGTTGCTGTCACAGTAGGTGCCTAAGACAAAGCTATGCTCTCTGTTACGTAATTTTCGAGCCAATGTTATCATTTAGGAAATGATCTCTTATACTTTGAAATCTCTGTGCTTGTCATGTGAAACATCCTTACACCCTCTCCTACCCACACAGCTCCACTTCCATGAAAATAGCAAGTAGATGTCTCAAGATGAAAAACTTATCTAGACACAGTACGTCCAAACTGAAGCAAGCGCCTGAACCTGGCAGACTCAAGATTGTTTTTGTGGTTTTTAAAACCCCCTTGGAGGACATTTTTTTCTTTCTTAATGAACCAGTTGTTTTCATTAACCACTAATTACTTTTTCTAAGCATAGGGGTATATGTGACAAAGATGATGAAATTACATGGGAAATATTACACTGATAATTGGGAAATAGTGTACCAGCCCCAAATAGCAAACATCCAGGAGATTATTACTTTAAGTTTGTAGAAAACTGAAAGCGTGTGACTTAAAGTGTCATCGTATATGACTACTGAAAATTCATTCAATCCCATTATTTTAAAAGCAAGTCCCCAAATGCTACTGTCTTAGATCTCTACTGGAATAAAATTCATATTTCATTCACTATAAAAGCTTTGTAAATACTTTTTGTCACATTACATTTGTCAAAAGTCAGAATTTCACTATTTCATATTCCTTTAGCCAGTACATCCTGGACAGCTGACTACCATCTCTCTGACACATGCAAAGCTGGTTTTGTACTATACATCTAAACCTTAGTTGACAGTAGGAAATAAACAATTAATCAAACCATTTCCCAAAGAAAACCAAGCTTTAGAAGAAACAAGAAATGTAGAAGCTACTGTTCAGCTGTATCTTCAGTCTTTCAAAAAGCTTTTCCAGCTACAAGGTTGTAAGAATCATAAAATTTCTAGCGACGGGCATTTTGGAAGCTCAGGATGCTGATGATGGTACTCCGAAAGTGTTCACATAAACACAGAAGACATGTAAATTGTAGGCCGTTTCAAAGAGTCAGCACAGTTGTAAAGACTTAAATTAACCAGAAGGTAGATCCACCTGCACTTGGGGAATCTGATAGCAATCAGAGATCTTCGTTGATGATTCAGAACTAAAAGTTTCTCTCTGATTCTGCTCCATCAGCTTTAATGTCAAGCAAGTAGACTAATAAAAGTGGGTCAGAAAAACAGTTATTTATTAGAGAACCCGGGAGATGGGAATAATGCATTTGTATGTTTACACATAGCCTGTGTCAAGTGCCAACTTAAAATTCAAACATTTTATATTGATTTTTAGAACTTACAATAAGCTAAGACATTATGACAATAATTTTAAACATTAAGGTGGTGAATTTCTGAATAGCATTTGAAAAAAGAACACAAGAAGGGAGATTGAAAAAGAAATTAGGTAGAGTGCTAACCTGGCAATGCAGGAAGCCCTGGGTTCTATCCCCAGCACCGTGTAAACCAAGTATGGTCCTACATACCTGTAATCCCAGCACTAGGTTGATGGAAGCCAGGGAATCAAAAGTTCAAGATCATCCTCAGCTAAACAGGGAGTTCAAAGTCAGCATGGGCTTCATGAGACCAGAGAAAGAAAGAGAAAGAGACAGAGAGACAGAGAGAGGCAGAAAGAGACAGAGAGAATGAATGAATCCAGTCTTGCAAGAAGCAGAGTGTTGAGGTATTAGGTTATAAATGTTACCAGTTCAGTTGGGGAAAATATTGAATGAATTAATTGTTTTGTCTCATGTTTTAAAAAAATGACAGTTTATTACTTGATCGACACTTGTGGCCATCCACACACATGTGCAAGACCAGCTCACTGTTAAGAGTGTGTGGGCCCCAGAGCAGGCTATGTTGCAAATCCTGGCAAATTATAGCTATTAATCTTAAGGTTCAGTAGCCTCATTTGATAAAAAGGAAATGGGTGATAATTTCTCTGATTTATTGGAGAATCAGATGATCAATGATCAATTCATGTAATGTACTTCTCAGAGATTATTATACAAGTAAAGATTGAATAAATGATAGAAATTATAATTTAACAGTCCAATCAATAATCAATATATATGAAGTAAATAAAACAAAATCATCTCATATAAAAAATTAAGATAAAAGATGTTTAGGCTTAAAATGCATATATCTGACATCACAAAGTGGCTTAACAGAATTAGAATATTCAGATATATCTTTCTAATGATAACAATACTAACAAGAGGCCTAGATGAGGAATCTAAGTTGTTTCATACCAGGTAAGACAGTATAAAGTAAAAAGAAAAAAAAAAAACTACTTTGTTGCTACTTGTGAAAGAAATTATTTCTATGGGCTACAAGATTAGATTATTATCCTCTAGTTTATAGTTTACAAATCGTCTCTTAATCACTGTGTTGCTGGAATCTATTCTTTGGGGATTTTGTTTAGCGATTATGCATATTGTTCTATAACTAATAATGAGTCTTTCTCTGATTTTCAGTTCTCTCCCCATCGGGCTTGTTCCATTACTGCATACAATATCTAATGATTCACCTACCACTTTCCAAAAATATTTGAAATAAATAAGGAAGAATAAAGTAAGAATTTTCTTTTTCTGATCAGTATATCAACTCAGCACTCCCAATAATGTGGAGGGGAGGAGGGAGAGAGAGAAAGAGAGAAGTTAATAATTTCTACTTTAAGAAAAATTCAGGACAGCTGTGGAGACTGAATCCCGGGGGTATGAGGTAAGTAGGAGTCCAGGTGCTGTCCTTGGCTGCCAGTTAAGTAAAACAATACTGTACCAAAATAAATAAATAAATAGATGAACAAACACAGTTCCTCTAATTACTAAGGAGGCAGGTTTTAGAGATGTGCCAAGCCACACATGAGTCTCCATGTCACCCTGCTTTTCATTCCACGGCTTCAGCTTAGCAGTCTGCTGGTCATCTCCAAGCAATCCTGGGCAGAACTGCATCAAGAAAATCCAGAGGACTTCAGGCTGCAGCTTTGCACACTTTTTCTTTCCTATGTTGACTCTTCAGAATTCTGTGTAAAACAAAGCTCAAAATTGCATTATTAGAAATCTTCATTGCAGCCATCTTTATTTCAGCTTCATACATCTGGTTTCATCAAAACAACTGTGGATTAAAATATAAGAATCTATGCTCATAGAGTCCATTTTGCTCTATAAGCAAATCAGCACTCGTTTATGACACAGTACCACGTAGTTCTTAAAAACCCTTAATACAGAAACAATAGGGAAACTATTGAACAAGCAAAAATCAAAGTGTCAGGTGTACAAAGTAATACTTAATATATGTGGGAGCTTTGCTTAATTTTTGTGACTTTAGCCACAATTCTAGAAATTGTCTCAGATTCTTATAGGGAGTTTGATTAGGATTCAAGTCATGAGGGGAAGGAAGGCCAAGTATGGGAAGAGTAAGTGTGGGAAAAGACCTTGGGGAGACCCACCTTGTATTTGAGTGAGACTATCTGCTCACAGGTGAATGGCACAAAAGAGGGAGAGGAAAGGGCCTTAGCATTAGCTTCCTTCCTCTCTGTTTCTTGACTACTGTAATGTGAGCTGCTCTGCTTCCTGCTGTCACTGTCATGGAGGACTGAAACCTCACAGGATAATGTGTGCTCCAATGAAGTTCTCTGTTATTTTCTCAGGTATTTTGTTAAAACTGAGATCAATGCACCCTCTCTAACTAAAGGGCACAAAGATAGTTAAGGGAACAAAGAAAGTGAAACCCAACGCTGACTGTGTGTATGTGGAAGTTCCGTTTAGCAGAGTAAGTTTAGGGAAGGACTGTGATCTAAGTCCTAGAACAGAGTAAGACAGTATATACTTCTCTGGTTTTTGTATTTAGGTATAATGAAACCCAGGAAAGGACAGTTCAAAGGAACCTGGGACCTTACAAAGCAGTGCTATAGGTAAATCATTGTCAAGAACTAGCTAGAGATGTCAGTTCCTTCCCTGCTTCCCCCTGGTGTTACTGTCTCTCTGACCACCATTTACATCTTCATAGCAGAATTGCTACATTTAACCACACAGGGGTAAACATTTTATTGCGTTTTAAACATTTCATACAACAGTTCTTGATCACATTTAGACCCCTACCCATTCATTCCCCCTCAACCCCCGACAAACCCTCTGTGCTCACCCATAGCTGTAAAGTCCTATCCAGTCAAGCATTTGTGCCCTGATGACCTTTTGTGCTAATTCATTCACTATAGTCTGGTTGGTAATCAGTCTCCAATAGTTCTCAGTCTAGGTCCGGCCCACCACCAATTTCTGTTGCTCCACTGGACCCTTGTCTCATTTGAGTTGGTGTGGGTCCTGTGCTCAGTACCACCACTGCCACAAGTTCATGTAAGCTCCCAATGGCCTGAAACCCTCTGCTTCCCTAAGTTCACGAATCATACCTGCCTCTTACAATCTTTCTGCCCCCTCTTCCACAATGATTCCTGAGCCGTGAGTGTTAAGAATCAACACAGGAGTCTTATCCAGGGATATGTACTCTGCAGTCTCTTAGTCTATAAAACTTGGTCAGCTGTGGCTTTCATGACACTATATTGTGTTCTATGAGCCTTAGGTGTAGAGGTTCAACTGTAAATGTGTCACCTAGGACTTGACATCTCTCAGATGGATATTCTGTGTCTCACCAGATGTGGAATTCTGCTGTAACCACCATCTGTTGCACAAAGAAGTTTCTAACATTTTGAAATAATATTTTTATTAATTCTTTGAGAATTTCATACAATGTATTTTGATCAGATTGATTCCTCTCCTCACCTTCTGCTAAATTCACTCAGGGATACACTTTCTTAACAATAAAAATTGTTCAAAATGAACAATTACAGGAAAAATAGGAAGTATATTTAGAATGGTTTCTATCTCATGTTAACTCCTGTGTAAGCTAATTTTCATTTGGGAAATTCTAAGAATCTATACCCAAACTGATAAGATACTGAGGTTTGGGGTGAAAGGCGCACAAAGGTGATAGTAACAAAGTTAGCTCTTCTAACCTCTTAGATCTGTACAATATCAACGATTCAGGAGCATTAGATAGCAGAAATGTATTTTCTTAGAGTTCTAGAGACTACAAGTCCAAAAGAAAGTTTTGAGCAGAGAATGTCCTTTCTGAGACTCTGAGTAAAATAATTTCTTGCCTGTTCTGAGCTAATGGTGGTAGACATCTATCCTCAGCCTGTAGCTCCAACACTGCCATCTGTGCCTGGCATCACCACATGACATAGTCACTGTGTGCCCTGTGTCTAAATTTCCCTCTCCCTCCAAGGACACAAGGCTACATTTGGTTCATGACTCATTCTACTCTAGCAAGACCCCATCTTACCTGGTTACATCTACAATGATCTTATTTGTTTAAAGTCACATTCCGAAATGGGAGGGACTGAGACGTCAACATTCATTTGGAGTGACTAGATTTAAGCCATGTCAGGCCGTCATGTCGTGTTGTGCTGAGACAGAGTACCAAATCAGGAGAAAAACGTTCTGGATAAGAGAGTATCACAAGCCGACACCTGCCACTTCTAGAGATGCCATGTAAGTGGAAGCATACAGAAAGATTACTGGAAGAAGTGATAATCAAAACCAAAATCAAAATAAAAAGAAAAGTATAAGGTTATATTAATTAGGAACTGATTCTTTTTGTTTTAATTGAATAACTATATCAACATCAAACAACTGAATATCAGGACGTTCATACTTGCGGTTTAGTCGGCTGTGATATTGGTTGAGCGATAAGTGCTTTTATTGTTAATTTTTGCTGTTATTTAAGTGGATAGTATGCAAAGGACAAGATACAGATCAGTGTGCTTGGCTTGTAAAACTGCCTCCCACTTTCTTAGTTATGAGACTTGAGACAACCTATAAAAGCTTCTTTTGCCTCAGTTTCCTTATCTGTAGTATGAATCCCTATCTCAGGGTTATTAAAAAAAATTAAATAGGTTTAACATGTGTAATATGTATCTAGCACACAAAAGAAATCCAAAGGTCTTAATTATTTTTAAATTTAATTTACAAAGGATGTATCTGCAAGTACATTTGTAAGTAAAATTCTTCAAGTATATTAAATTAAATACAAATATAATGAATGCAATTAAATTATTAAATCCCATTTCAACTTTAAAACTCTATTTAGTTTTTAATGTAATATTTCTGTTTTCTTTTATTTCTTTATAGAAACATGCTTTATGTGCAGGGGTCTAAAGAAATTAAATTATTTTATTATATAGCTTTTTATCAGAAACCAGAATGCAACACTTCTTAAAATATAAGCCTTAATTATCTTGTACATGTTTAACACTTATTACATAAAACTCCTGATTAAATTTGTATACTTGAGTCTACTATCTTGAGTATTGTAAGTGATCTAATAGTAAAATAACATACTATTGATCACTGCTAAATGCTGTTTCACCAAGCACATCATATATATTGTCCCAACAGATGAAACAGCCCCACTATGTCAGCATAATATAATTTTTCTCCATCTCTTTTTTGTTTAAAAATTAAAAAAATATTTTTTATTGAACTTTTGTATACTTCATGCAAAATATCTTAATCATCTTTATACTCACCCCCGACTGAAACCCTCCTCCAGACGCCCCTCCCAGACTTCGTGCATTAAGTCATTTATATTAAGGCCTATTGAGTCAAGTCAGTGTACCCAGACGACTCTCAGTGCATGGTCATCCACTGGGGTCTAATCTGCCTGTCTAAATTCTCTCCCTTAAAGAAGATCAACTCTTCCTCATCCAGTAGTAATCAGTTGCCAATAGTTCCTCAGCTAAGTTTGGAGCCTGCTACCCATTTCCTCAGTTCTGTGCTAGGCTTTTGTCTGCTTGAGTTTGTCAGCGAAGCTCCCTTAACAGACAAGACCACAAATAGCCAAAGCACAGAGTGTTCACAGTGTGGGTCCTCGGACAGGACTCCTATATTTAAAACGTTTTTTGATTTATTTATTTTTATTTTATATGTATGAGCATTTTGCCTGCCACATGCATTCAATGTCAAAGGAGGCCAGAAGAAAGCATTGGATCCTCTGGGATTGGAATTATGGATGGTTGTTGGCTGTCATGTGGGTGCTGGGAACTGAGTACAGGTCCACTGGAAGAGCATCTAATGCTCTTAACCACTGAGTCATCTCTCCAGTCTCTCTATCTCTTTTTTCTCATTGAGACCACTGAATCACAGTGTTTAGAAAACTTGCCCAAGATCTCACAGTTAGAAAATAGTCTGTAAACCGGTTTTTATCTAACAATAAAATCTGGATTTTTAAAACCATGAGTTATATTTTGAGTATTGTACTTACATCATTTCCACTTCTCCTTCCCTGTCTTCCAACTTCTCTCATTCCCCCCATTGTCCCTCTCAAATTTACAAAGTCTTCCTTGATTATTATGTTTTACACACACATGCACACACAATTTAAATAACCTATTGGGTCCATTTAGTGTTGCTCTTATGTACATGTGTTTAGGGCTGACCGCTTGAGCCTGACCTATATCAGGGAGATAGCTTACTCCTGGAGAAAACTGATTTCTCTCTCTCTCCTCTCTCTCTCTCTCTCTCTCTCTCTCTCTCTCTCTCTCTCTCTCTCTCTCCAGCCTTGGATTTTCTCTAGCCCTTCATCTAACAGTGGGACCTTGAAAAATTCTCCCATCCATATGGCATGTTAACTGGGCTTTTTCATCCTGTAGGTCTTGTTTAGGTAAGCTTATTGTTGAGATTTCATGGGCACAGCTTCTCCATCATGTTTTAGAAAGGATGAGGATAACTGCTGCTAAAATCTGGACTCTATTTGTTTTCCTGTAAATATTGAGTCTGAACATTATTTTAAGATACATAGTTTTTGAAGATGAAATATATTTGATGAAATATGGTATATGAAATATGAGATAATGAAAGTTATTTTATAACATTCTTTATTGCAGTATATTAATTAGAGAGCTGAAAGATGTTTTGAGACATTATTTCTAGTGTCTGTAGAAATGACATTAAGTAGAAATTTTTGTTAAGCATCATTAAAAGTTGCTAAACTTTAAAACAAATATTTTAAAAAAAAAACTTAGGACAATGACAGACTCTAATCTTATCATTGTTCAAAGTAAAATCTTGCCATAGAAAAATCTTCACAGTCAAAGACCAGAAACTGCTTTCTTGTTCTCACTTTTGCAGTGTTTTAATTATCGACAAAGGGCAAGGGAACATCATCTCTTAGCCCCAGTGCCCCCTCGTCACTCTTGTTTGGAATGGCTGCCTCTGCCTCTAAGCATATACTGATTAAAATGTTTTAATTGAAATTTTGAGTACTACAGAAAAATTATTGAGCAATTCTTCATGATGAAAATGCTTACTGTTATAAGTCTAATTCCACTGTTCATGTTCATACTGAGCAATATTTTCTAAAGAGTTCACCTTCATGTTGTGTAATATTGGATTCAGTCCCAACAGCTAGAAGGTATTGTTTTTAAAACAAGGCCAAGCAAGCAGAAAAGTTTGTATGATGATACAGATTTGATTAGCTCTTAAGCAAAACAAGTTCAGCCAGGTTGGTCTGTGCTGTTATTCTAGATTGCACTCTGTAACTTTCTTCATCTGCTCTGCTTCTGAGAAAGAGTAGGCTTTTGTTAGGCTCTAAAACCATCTTTGAAAGAAAAAGGCAACATGATCTTTGGGTCAGAGTGTCTGGCAGCCTACATTCAGAAAAACTGGAGAAACACTGGGAAGGAATCCAAGTTGCTTAGAATTGTAATAAGCTCGTGAAACATGAAAAGGAGTTATACCAAGGAACCAGTATTTCTGTTTCTTAGAAAGAACAGGGTCCTGTTTCCTAATTGCCGAAACTCTTCACCATGTAGAAAACATCACAATTCTCTTCTGAAAGGCTCTCCTAGTTGCTTGGAGTAGCATTCCTTCCAGCAGCTTTTGGCAAGGCAAAAATCCACGAAAAACCATCTTGGATCAACCTGGGAATTAATCAGTATTGCTGCTCCTCATCTAAGAGAGGGATTTAACCCAGCCGTAGAACCTACGAGTGGCCAATTTAAAACCTGGTCTTTTTGTTCACAAAAGCAGAGATACAGAAAATCAATTTTCATATTCTGCTTTCCAACTTTTAATGTGCATAGGAAACATTTGGAGACTCTTTTATAAAAGTACACATACCAAATCAGTTGTTTGTGACTAAAGTCTATGGTTCTGAAATATTAAGCATATTGTGTCAGTGCCTTGCACAATAGAGTCAACTGAGCATTGCTCTTTTTATCTTTTTTGGGCAAGACCACAAAACTTTACTGTAAAGGCTAGGCAAAAACACAGCTTTATTTGAAAAACATTATTTATAGGCTGCATCTTTCTCACTAACAACTGAATTCAAATTCAATGAGAATTTACCTAGAACTAAATCCATTCTTTTAAAAACATTTTAAACATTTATTTATTGTTTGTGTATGTATGGGTATGTGTGTGCCATGGTGCGCTTGTGAAGATTGGAGAACAACTTGCGGAAGTTGATTCTCTCTTCCACGTGTCAGGCCCAATCCCAGGAATCAAACTTAGGTTATTAGGCTTGACAACAAGGACCTTTACCCAATGAGCCATCTCACTGGCCCTTGACTCATTCTTAAATTTAAGTTGTATCGTCCACAAAATAACTTATGGCAACTTGTGCTAACATGATAAGCTCTCTTCTTCAACATACTTTTCTTTTTGTCTATATCCTTTGTTTAGTTTGAAGTTTCTTTTGTATTTTGGACACCATAATCACATGTAGAAAACTAGAGAAAGGTCTTTCACATGAGAGATTCTCTGTCATGTTCAAAAATTATCTTACATTACTGCACAAGTGAGAATTGGTTTCTAGGATCCTCCCAAAACAAACACAAAAATCCTCCCTTATCAAACCAGATAAAAGTAAAGGATGTTTGAGATTAATTCTCCAAGGCAGAGGTTTTCAACCTGAAGAGAAGAAGCAAGTTAGAATTGCTTCAAGAGATTGATCTAAATGCTACACACACACACACACACACACACGCACGCACCACATAACATCTCCTTGCCTCCCCCAATTTTCATCCTCCCTTAACGCATCCTCACCACACATACACACCACTGAGTTTAGTTTTAGAGATGAATGAATGATATTTTGGATTGACTGTTGGACCTCAAATGATACGTTCAACTGGATCCTGTGTATGTCATCTTACTTGGAAAAGGTATATTTGTTCCTCAACAAATATTATATTAAGGATATCAAGATGAGATTTGGGTGGAAACTAAATCCTATAACAAACAACTTTTTTAAAGAGAAAAGGAAAAGACTCTAGCACAGAGGTGAAATCCATGGAGAGTGGAAACAGAGACTGAGCTCATACAGAGGAGGGCATGTCAACGACCACCAGACGCTAGACAGAACAAGAAAAAATGTGGTGCTGCTGAGATGGGGCTTTGGTGTTCCAGCCTAGGATCTGGGATTTGATGCTGCTTGAAGCCATCTCCTTTGTGGTAAAGTAATATTACAGTGTGTCTACCCACTATAGTGGTGGTTTATTATTTTATTTTGACCAAAATTGGTAATTTTATGATTCTGCTTAAGGAGACAAAGTTGCTAAAGAATATGGCTTCTTTGTCTGTAAGGCCATAAAGGATAATGATTGCCCTCTGTCATCTTAAGAACTCCAAAGGCAAGTGATCTGAAGGAAGTCACTGCACACCCTTAAATAAGCCACAAATATCTGAGGTAGGGTCTAGGAAAGGCACCCCAGGAAACCTGACATTGAAGCTGACTTTGTTCACTTCTAAAAGGAGAGGGAGTGGGGAGCATTCCAGCAGAGGAAATAACATGGACTATGTCTGTCATTCTTAAGGAGTTAAAAGAAGTCTTCATGAATCAAGTAAAGAAAGCAAGAGGTTGGGTGAGGTCAGAATTGAGGTGTGACATGTATTAAGAACTTAGGTGGTCCGGTGTGGTACCTTATGCCTTTAATTTGCATCACTCAAGAGGCAGAGGGCAAATCTGTGAGATTGAGATCAGCCTGGTCTACATAGCAAGTTCAAGTTCCAAGCCAGCGGGGGTTTCAGGGAAATCCTGTCTCAATAATTAAATAAATAAATAAATAAAACAAGATCAGCTTAAGTGGGTTTCTGATTGCTTCTTTGTTTTGAGATAGGGTTCTCACTGTCTTGTCAAGGCTGGCCTGAACACCTGTGCTCAAGCAACCCTACTGCCTCAGCCTCCAATGTAAGGAGACTCCAGACATCTAGCAAAGTACCAACCTATATTTTTCAGTGGGCAATAGAAAGACATTGTAAGAATTATGCAAGTCAAGGGGTATAGATGATGATGGTGAGGGAAAGAGGGAGGCGAGTGGGATTAGAGTTATGCAAAGGCTCCCTTGGCTGTTAGCTGAGAGGCTACTCAGAAGGAACAAGAAGGAAAGCCAGAGGGCTGTGTGCCTCGCTGACACATTATCCGAGTGAGAAATAACCAGATGGGCTATGATGCAGATGGGGAAGATACAAAAGCAAGGACTGTTTTGAGTAGAAAACCAGGAGGAATTAATGTTGAATTAATAAAAGATTATTTGGTGATAGATTCTTAAGGAGGATAACTCTAGGAAGATGGAGGAATCAGTGCTAGAAGCAGTTGTGCAAGCAGTGTACCAATTTAAGACGATAATGAAGACCAGGAGAGAAAAGCAGTGGCCCCTCTTAAGCACTAGAGATACACAGGTACATCTGGGATATCTATATAGTGATGTCAAAGTGAGAGTGACAGATGTTCAGAAAAGAGAACTCAATATATAAATGCTGGAATCATCAGTGAATAATGCTACTTGGAAAATGACAGTATAGTGTTGACTGAGAGTGTACAGAATGGAAGGAGTGAAACAGGACCAGGAGGAGCTGTAGCATTGAGCTAGAGAAGAATAGTGAGTCCTAAGGATGGCTGGTGGGAACTACCAGGGAGAAACTGGAAAACGGTCTTGTCTTGGAAGCAAACCAGAGCATGTCAGGAAGAAAAATGGTGAGGAAGAGAGTCTAATGCTGTGGAAAGATCAAGAGAAAGGAACCCAGCAAATTACTTGCAAATGGGGAAGCCAAAGAGAATGCTCTGATTTCCATTCTACGCAGAAACTTTCATGGGAAGGACTTGTGAAGTAAGATTATTTTTCAAAGTAAGTACAAATGAAAAGAAGATACAACAAAAGTAAATGACAGTAACACAATTCAGTGGAAAGGAACTGGGCACACAGTGTGAGAATTCTTATACCCAACAAATACGAAAGATGAAAAACCAAAACCAACACACACACACACACACACACACACACACACACACACACACACGAAACTCAAGTTTTACCAGAAAGTCATCAAAATACTAAAATTAATTAGATGTATCACATAGCTCTACAGCGAAGAGAGGAGTGGCACTCTTGGTTTAGAATGAGGGCATTGTCAGACATTCAAGTTATCAAAACATCGACTATTGTTTGATTTTCCATGTCAGAGACTGTTGCTTTCCTTCCAAAATGAGTGAGTGGAACATGGAAGGTGGAAGACATTCGTTAGAGGTGCTGGGACATCAGCACTGGGCAGAGAGAGGACAAGCAGAGGAAGCGTAACAGGGTAACTGCTGTGCAGCAGTATAAGGTCAGGTCGCTGCAGAATGCAGCAGGTCAGAAAGCTCCCAGAGAAGTCTCCACCAAGATGAAATTGATAATGCACCAATGAATTTTAACAGAGTGACAAGAAATTTAGGCAGCAGGTGAAGAATTTGGTAGTGGAGTTAGAGAGATAGCTCTGGGTTAAGAGGACCTGAGTTCAATTCCCAGCACTCACATGGTGGCTACCAACAGTTAGCTTAAGTTCCAGGGGATCCAGTGCTCTCTTCAGATCTCCGTGGGCATTGCACTATACAGGTGCACTTACATACATGCAAGCAATATACCCATACGCACAAAATAAAATAAAAATAATATTTTTTTTAAAAAAGACAGAATTTGATAGTGATCATGATACATATTGAAAATGGAGCACACTAAAGCTAAGTCAGGTGTTAGCTCCCGAGAAAAGCTGAGAGGAAAAATTTACCTAAATTATTGACTTTACTAGGGGAAGGGGACAGTTGTGAAGTTGATTATATGGGAAGGACAACAAAGAATTATCGCAATTGAAAGATAACAGAGATAAAAGGTATTTTCAGTGACATTGCAAAATAACCAAGTAAAAACTGAAAATACACTGGAGAGGAAAACGGAGATGGGAAAAAGAGTCTGGAAGATTGATCTCTCTCTTTCTCTCTCTCTCTCTCTCTCTCTCTCTCTCTCTCACACACACACACACACACACATTGCAGCAACTCTAAAGGTCTTTACATCTTAGGAGGAAGGAAGGAACGGTGGAGGGAGGGAGGAAGGGAAAATAGAAAAATGGAAGGAAGGAACCCACTGAACTTTTGAAAACAAGTAGCTCTTGAATGCAATCATGGGGCCCAGGAGCTTTTGCAAGGTGAATTTGGCATGTACTTCACTTGCAGGTTGTCCTTTGGAATCACTTGCTGCTGAAACGTAGCGCCTCCTTCTCTAAGCATGGCCTCTGGACACTTTCAGAAGTTTTGTTAGTGTGTTTCCTGAGCCTTATACTATTTTAGTGGATCTGAATACTAGGGGAACCACATATTTTAATAAAGTCTCTACATAATTACTTTACCTACTTAAATCTGAAAAACACAGTCCTCCCCAAGTGATTAAAAAGCATTTTAAAGATATGCAGCTCATCGCTTGCTACACAGAGCAATCCAATTCAGTAGGTCAGTTGGGGCTGGTTTCCAATGCAAAAATACTCTCCTGTGTAAGTTTACCAGATGCTTCTTATGCTGGCTGCTGATAAGCTCTGCTGCTGAGAAATTCTAGGATTGTCAGCTTCTCCTTTTACCAGTTTCTTCTTGGACACTAGGCAGCTGTATGAAGAGTTGTGGGCACGTCTGTGAAAGTCTAATGCAGAAAATTCTTTCCTCTAACAGAAACAAATCAGTTTCATTTTCTCTGAGACCTTACTTATGGTTTAGACTTGAACCAGATTGCAATCATTGTCACTTCATTAAGAACCCTAATATCTACAGATACCGTTTAAGCTGTAGCTGAATACTATATCCCAGTAAGTGTTGGAACTATGAAAATGATTATTTATCACTTTTAGTGTCTTTTAGTACAACAGTTCCTCCCAAGACTTAGATACACATTCTTTCTCAGCATGGAATATAAAGTATATTATCACTGTAAAAATCAATAGCTTTTAGTTTCCAAAGATGCCGATTAAATGAAAAATAAATTATTAAAATATTATTTCTCATTTTGAATAATAAGTGTTTGAGATTCTATAATAAGTCATTTATTACAATGGTGATAAGGTTGTTACAATAAAATATATTCTATGGTAATCATAAGTCTCAAATTATCTTACCAAAAATGTAAGTTATGATGGAAACCTTAAATAACTGGCATTTCCAAACAACTAATAAAATAATGTATCATCTCTAATATTCATTCTAATGTGAAGTAATAGGGTTCGCAAAACTCCCCAATTATCAAACATGCTGATGAGTGATTAAGAAACGCATTATTAATCTAGGAGTACCTGTTCAGTAGAAGATGCTGACCATCTGGAGAATACCCATATTCTATAAGGTTTCAAGTTCATAGGAAACACCCTATGGAGTCACTTTGATCTACTGGCTTACCTCAGAGGATCATTGTAGTTCTAATGTTATAAGAAGAAGACAGGAGACAAAACCCATCAGGTAGGATCACTTATATTATCCAAAGCTTAATATTTATAATAAATTCATAGGACCCTGAGATTATTGACTTTTGAGGAATAAGATTTTCATAATTTAAGGAGTCATGCAGGGTTTTTGCATTAAATGTAGCCTGACAAGTGGTTTTACATGAGAAGTTAAAAAGTACCAATTAACAGACAAGGTAAAAGGAGGCATATCCGTATTCTTATCATATATGCCTAGAGGGAATTGTCAATATGAATATTGTAAAGTCAGATATAACACTTGCATTCATAAGCTCAAACAGTTTTCATATCCAGTCTAGAATTAAGAAAAACAGCATTATCTTTATATGCTACTTATTGTATGGCTAGGGAGCATGCAAAAATGATATTCATAATCTTCTCTCTCACCATCACAGCCAGAGTCCTGGGCAGCAAGCATGAGTCAGTGGTGTATTCAGTTTCTTTGGACCTCTCCATACTGCCACAAAAAAGATTCACTATGAAAGATGAACTGTTTCTGTCACAGCAATGGAGCAGCCTTATATCTTAGGGGAGCCTCCAGGTTACCTGGTTTCACGGTTTTCTCTCTTTTCTGCCAGGCCACAAAGTCTGTGTTTTTGCTCTGCCCTGTCCTACATGAACACTGAACATCAGAGAAAGCAGATTAGGGGAGCAGCTTCCCTGTGTGCTTTTCTGTCACACAAGGTCATTTGAGAACCTGCAAGGCATGGCCAGAGCATCTCCCAGTGACATAAAAGCAACGCTTCTGCTTACCCCACTTCCTTAACAAAACCTCACTCCCAGGGTCTCCATTCAGGGCATTAGGACTTACACAAATGCCTCTGGAATCTCTCTTTTCTTCTCTTTCTCTCTCTTTCTCTCTCTCTGTCTCTCTCTCTCTTTCTCTCTCTTTCTCTTTCTCTCTCTCTTTCTCTCTCTCATCCTGGACGAAAACAAATCTTGGGCTGCATGTATCATTTAGTGCCTAGCCTGTGGAGAGTCTTGTTGCCAAGAATTAAAAAACAAAATCTTATATACTGATAATTATAAAAAGACCCTTAGAGGAACTACTCACCAAATAATCAGTGAAGGATATTGCTCAGTGTAGAATGATTTCTCTGTATAGATTCAGCTTGGCTTAAAGAATATTCATGAATAGTTTAACCTACTACATAGTCTAGAATAACAATAATAGAATACCTTAGAAGTTCCTTTTCAAAATATTGGCACATACATTTGTCCTAAAATAGTTTATAAATAAGTTGAATGCTTTGATATATACTTTTCATATTCTTAGGAATTTGTAGTATTTGGTTATAATGTTAGATATAAAGAAAAGTGTACATGATGCAATTAGAACCAAGAAGATGACACAGGAAGTCTGGAGAGGATTCATAGAAGTTCCACTTTTGCTAAGATTTGGGTGATAAATAGGCGAATCAAAAAAAGAAGGGGGGGCTGGGGAGATGGCTCAGTGTTTAAGAGCGTTGTCTGTTCTTGCAGAAGATTTGGGTTTAATTTCCAGAACCCACATCATGACTAACAATTCTCTGTAATTCCAGTTACAGAGGATCTGGTACACTCTTCTGGCCTCCATATGCATTGCAATGAGGTGTTGCACATACATACCTTCAGACAAAACATTCAAACTCAGAAAATAAGAATAAATAGATAAATACTTCTTTTAAAAAAGGAGGGCTTGGTGTGGCCTAGGGAAGAATGGTGGTAGTAGAGAAGAAGAAATAGAAAGGGAACCATGGACACTAAAATATAAAATAGTTTAACCTTCAGCTTTCAAAAATCAGTTAAAAGTTTGCTTATAGCTATATTTTACAAATTAATGTCCTGGAACAACAATGGCAGGCAATATAAGAATAACCTTGGGAAAGAGGAACTACCAGTCAAGAGGTTTTGCCATTCAAGTTGCCACTGTGATCAACTGGGGCTTGGTCTTGTGAAAGCTCATGGAAGAACCTACATACCGTAATTCATACTTGTGTGCTTAGGGTATGGAAGAGTGGTCAACTCCCTGTTGTCTGACGTGTTTCTTAGTGTTTTAACTCATTTATATTTGAAACTCTGAGTGGATATAGAATGGCTGTGCAGAGTCATGCTAGTGATTCAAGTGATGCTGGCAGAGAAGCCCAAGGGTGGTGCATTATTCAGGTTTGCATTGCTATGATGAAATATGGAGATAATCTAGTTGTAGCAGGTCTATCTTCAATCCTGGTTTTGCATGTTCTAATCCACAATCATGTGGCTTCACTGCTTCTAGCAAGGAAGCATATCATGGTGGGAGTTCACTGGTAGAGCAAATCCACTTACCTTATGAGTCAGCAAATAAAAAGAGAAAGGTCAAGAGTCCAAAATCCTTTTTGATGGCACAGCCACAGTGACCTAAGGACCTTCTACTGGGTTTCACCTCCCAAACAGTCTACAGCCTTCCTGTATTGCAACCTTGTGAATCAAGCATTTAACACATGGACTGGTCAGGACACTCATTCAAATTGTAGCAAGTGAGAAATTAGGGATGTAGAGTGTAACAGGGATGAGATGTTGCCAGGGTACATCTTAGCACAACTGGTTGCTGCAATAAAGGCTGGGAATAAAATTATAGATCCAAGTTATGTGAGGTTTAGAATTTATCCAACATATAAGAATAAGTTGACATGAGAGATAGCTGTACATTATAATAATTAGTGAAAATCTGAGAGAGAAAATCTTTAAAAGTTAGGCTGTAGGCTTATTGAGAAGGACACAATTCTTTGTAAAATTAATATGGATAAATCTGCCAATGAAAAATCAAGAGTTGTTAAGAGTGATAAAAAATAATAATATTAAGTCATAATAGCAATTAAAGTTTTTAAGATAAATGAGTCACTCAGTTGTATTTATGGCTTAATAGAATGATACTGGTGTCAGTATTTGACAAAGATATTACATCTTGGGCAAACTACAAAAATCATGATGAAAATGTGATCTTGCCTTCATTGAGTTGACAGCTTATTGAGGAAGACAATTCTAAAAGTCGGTGCATTGATTCGCGGTAAGTTTTTGGATAACAGTACAGACTTCATAAGAGCACATGGATTAGTCTAGGGGCTTTAGAGAAGACTTTTCAAGAGAACTGGACTGAAGACATGGCTCAGTTTGCAAAGTACTTGCCTTGCAAGCACCAGGACCCCTGTTTAAAAAAAGAAAAAAAAAGTATCCAGACTTGGTTCTACATACTTAAAATCCCAGTACCGGGGAGGTGGAGACAGGCAGTTCCCTGGCTCTTGCTGACCAGTCAGTTTAGTATACTTAACAAGTTCCATATCAGTAAGAGACCATGTCCCAAAGAAGTAATGCTGGATGGTTCCTGAGGTTAACATCTGGCCTTTATGTGGGCATACACATATGTGCACACACACATACACACACACCACAAATTAGCACTAACTTTACACTTCATGGTGAGAGGAAGTTGTGTGACAAGGGATGAAGAGAACTGGCCCTGAGAGAAGGGCCACAGGAGCAGAAGATAAAGGAGATGTAGACAGAGTGCGCCTAAAGAACAGCATGGCTGGCAGTAGTGGAGTGTGGGTGAGGGCCCTGAGCAATCCTGCAGAGCCGGAGAGGGACCCACTTGTGCAGAAGGTTGCGATTAGAACAAATAGTCCTGAGTCACTGAGCTGGATAAACAGAAATACCACAAATCACAGTGTTCTTTGAGGCAATTAAGCTTTTATTTACATTCAGTCTACACTCCACAAGTCAGATTTCAGCAAATTTCTATGTGTGTGCAAACCCAGGCTCTGGCTCATACTAGGCAATCTCTACAGCTGAGCCACATCCCCATCTGCTTAGCAAGTGACTTCTATCAGAAAGATAAGGTGAAATTTTTACTTAGGAACTTACCTTAGCTTCTTATAGTTAGTATTTATTGAGCCACACATCATGTGCAGGGTGGGTCTTCTCCCTAAAAGTGTGATCACGTTGCACATGGATCATGGCATCAGAACCTTGAAAATTTTACTGGAATTTTTGTAATAGAACTAATAATAATAATAAAAAGCACTTTCATCTGCTCTTTCACTGTCCCCTTCATTTGTTCTGTACAAGAAATCAGCCCTCACCCGATATGTTTCATATGTGTTTCACATTTTATTACATTTGCTATTTATCTATGACTAGATTAAACATGCTGTTCTCTTGGTGACTCTGAGTATTCTGTTTTCTATTCTGATATTGTTAGAGAGAAAGTAAACATTACACACAGTTATGAAGGGGCAGGGAACTGCTTCGGCAGCAAGGTTAGAGAGGAGGGAGAAGTAGTAAGGCCTAACAGGCTATTTGCTTTGCATCGCTTGTAGTTTGCAAGAGTCAACATGATGCTCTGGGAATGTGTAAACGTTTGTCCTGCTGATTTTGAGGTCACCCTTTCACTTGTCGACACAAGACTTCTTGGTCCTAAGTTCCAAAACTTTGGAGGTTCAAGAAATACTTGGAAAGATTCCAAAGAAAAGAATAAAAATTATGCAAGATCTGAAGTCTAATATATTTGAGAGAAGACTCAGAATAAGAATTATTTCTCCTCTGAATGAGAATCAGAGAGAAGTTAATAGTCTTCAAGTGTGTGGAAGATTTTATGAGTAGAGCAATGGTGTTCAAATGCAAAGAAGTTTGAAAAACAAGTCCCGAGGAAGACAAAGTGACTCTCATGGGCAGAAGAGAATGCTAGGTTTTGTCACTAAATACTTCTAGTGAAGGGTCCTTCTTCTGGAAGATGATGGGATGTTATCTATCAGGGAGGGATCATGTCCTATCTGCATGAAACACCGGGGTAAAATAAATGACTTCTAGAAATCCCTAAATTCAGTAGTAGTTTCTTTTTTTTTAAAGGTCTTGTATTTGAGAGGACTCTAGAGCAAATAAATTATTGATGAAGATTTTATTTTTATACTTTACTGAAATAAAGTATATACTTTACTGATATAAAGTATGCCCTGATCATTAGTAATGCCTGCAACCAGGATTCCACAGGCTTCTATTGCATTACTAATTTAGAAATCTTTTTTTGTGCATACTACTTTCAAAAACCTTTCTAATCTTACATTCCTTAGGTCATCACTATTGCCTTTGTCTCCTACGGCTCTGATGAGATTTTATACTGAATCCCCTCTGCCTTCCATTTCAAAACTGAGGATGATAAATACAAAGAATAATATAAGAGTTCTGTTGAAATAAACATTCTTCCCTTTCAGGAGCAAAATCTATGCATAGAAACACCTGCATAGTTTGGGAACTGTACTGTTATAATTTTATGACAGACAGGAGCATAGCATTCCATTTACAATCTTTTTTAGAAAGGTGGATGATAACAGAAGCCAGGACAATACAATAAAATACGATGTCTGCAATAAAAAGTCAGACTTCACTCTCCTGAAATGGGCTCATGCAGATCACTATATCTCTGTTTACGGGGAATTTTAAGATAGTCACAAAACAAAACTGCCAAGCATGAAAGAATAATTCCTTTAACAGCTGTTCAGTAAGGTCAAAAACACAGAAACTATTGAAGGTTACAAAAGTATACTTAGAACTTTGGGAGTTCATTTCCATTGCACTAGAGGCCAGAATCATCTGATTGTTCCCTACCCCGATGTTAGACTGTTCTTCATTTGTTATGATTTTAGAAATTTGAAATCAATTCTGTCATCTGACTTGCTACCAATGCCATCCTGACTGAGGAGCCAGAGTTAATAAATAAAAGCATAGATGTCTCTGATGCTTAGTTCAAAACAGAAACAAGCATGGATCAATAGAGACAATCTGACACCAATATCCCAATTTCTGCACAGACATCAGCAATAGGAAGGCTATTGTACACAGTCCTGAAAACCTGCTTTCTAAATGCACTATTGACAAAAAACTAGGCATAGTGTAATAAGAAATTAAATGAAGCTGAATAAATGACCCATACTGGCAAATAGAAATCACAACTATATTTAGTGAAAGCAGCCAAAAGTTCAGAGGGAAAAATGCACAGATCAAAAGATTATCATATGAAGCATTATTATTTTTGTGGCTTAGGGCTCCAAATTGAAATATAAACTCAATCCAATGCCAGATTTGTTTCTTTTCTGGTATTAATGTGAACAGTTTCTTAACACTGCTGTTTGTAAAGAGGTTGGCTTCCTTATTGCACTTCCTCACTAAAGTTTAATATATTTCAATGGAACATAAATTTAATGAAAAAGTGGGAATTAGGTAAAAATTTAACTTTGAAATCATTTCATGGAACTTCTAATGTAAATGTTGCTTTTCTCTTGTGGTTCTGTTTAACATAGAGGGATTAAAATAAAAGATAACAAATCATTACAGAGTACATAGTGACCAGGGAACAATGTTTGTCAAGATGACTCATTGAATATCTTGTTAACCTCTAGGAGCTTAAATTTCCTGCTCTGTGTTCTTTCTACTGTCCAGCATGACCTCCACATTCCAGAAGCCTCATTAGATTACCTTCATTATTAAAAAGGACTAAAGGTATGCTTGGATCGTGGGGACTGCTGCTCTTTGGTACAAATGGAGCAAAGTCTTCAACCCACTGGGAGTCTCACTGATAACTGGTATCTTTCTTCTATTTCATTGTGCTGACCTTTGGTAAAACATAATCAAGAATTAGTTGAAAGCCTATTTAGTAAAACTTTGACAGATAATTTTAAAAGAATTCTTCAGATGGAACAACCTAAAACCTTTAAATCATATACTTTCATAACTATAACTATATATATATATATGTATATATATATGTATATATAAAACCTTCATATACATGTGAAGGAATTGAAAGTTTTTGCATTCAAAAAGTTTCACAATTCTAAGAGATGTATAGTTCAATTTTCATACTCACTTTAAGGAGAGAAAAATCAAGACTTTGAAAAATAATGTAGCTTACCCAAAGTAATGACAGCATCAGGACTGAAATCTAAATCTTCTGAGTTGAGCTCATGAAGCTTACCTACTACTCAGCCTCAGTCATGGAATCCAGAGAGACTCCACTCGTGCACATGTCATGCTCCAGTAACACACTGGCAAAGAGTGGCATTTTCCATGGAAACTGTGGTGAAGAAAATTTGGCTTTCTAGACAAATCCTCAGTATCATGACTATCAAAAAGAATACCATGGTAGTTACATTTCTAGTCATATCTGTAATGATATTTTTGAAAGAAAGTATATTTAAAAGTCTATCTTGGAACACGGAAATACATTTCCCTCCATTCAGAGGATCAAACTGTTCTCCATTAATCCCATCCTGGCTTTGGTGGAGACATGCTAATGTACCAGAACCCCAAGACATTATGTGAGGCACTCTCAACTTCTTTGTCTCCCTTAGATGATTCGTCTTGATCAGCATTCTTTCTTCTTAGGAGTACCAGGAGATGCCTTCCTTCTTCCTTTTCCATGGAACTCTATTAGAGTTTGAGTCTGAAATATCCTCTGCAGGTTCATGTTTTGAATGCTGAATTTATCCCTTGTAGTGCGATTTTGAAAGCAAGTACCTTTTCGAAGGTTGGGTCTGGGAGGAGGAAGCAGGTCACGAGGGGAAGTATTTTGAAGATTACACCCACCCTTGATTCTGGCCTGCATTCCTCCTAGGGGCCTGCTTTACCTACAGCTTTACCTTCCTATGCATTGAAATCTCTCTAAAAATGTCAGCCAAAGTAATCCTTTGGTCTGTCAGGTGTTTGGGTAGCAATACGAAAAGTGATATGCTAACTTTCAACCAGAATTCCTTCAATTTCTTCTATAATACCTGAAGTGCACCTGTCTTTGGACTAATAAGTGTGGACAAGTGTTTTCTAGCCCACCAGCCTTTTAAAAGTTTGTTCTTTATTCAGATCCAATTAAACTCCCAAAGTATCTATCCAATGTGCAACAGGATGCTGGGGCCTACCCTATAATAGATCTGCATATTCCCAATTGTCTGGTGTTCCTTTATTCCCCATTACTCCCACTTCACACTCTGATGAATACTTGAAGCCTTCCGGTGTGTTGATCTGCCCACTCACCACCTCTGTCAGCAACAGTTTCCCCTTCCTCTTGACACATTGCAGCATGTGACAAAATTTCCTAGATGTAGGGACATAATCAATAGCAAAAAAGCATATTGAACATCACTGATGTTAAAGTCCCATAGCAACCTCTAGCTGTACACGTTTCTTAGGTTAACAGAGTTCTACAAACTAGGTTGTAGACAAGTTTATTGCATCAATGTTCTAAAGTCCAAACCCAAAGTGTTGGTGAGGACAGGCCCGACTGAGAATCTTCTGTTGTCTCTCCCTGGTCTCTGGTCTGGCCATCAATCTTGACCTTCCTTAGTTTGCAAATGTGCCACTCTAATCTCTGCCTCTGTTGTCATGATATCTCTCTGTGTGTCTCTGTCTTCATGAGTTCTCCTTGTGCTTAAATTTCTCTCAAGTATATCTGTCATGTCAGATCAATAGCCCAAACTTGTCTAATATAGCTTCGTGTTAACTGGCTTAATTACATCTGTAACAACCCTATTTCTGAAGGCCATGTTACTGAGTATCATGCGTTCAGGCTCTAGCATATATGTAGGATAAATTTCAGCCCATAAAATGTCCCAATGAATTTCTCCCTCTCTCTCATGACGTTGGTGCAATCAGACCAGCCTTGAGGCCAAATCTGTCCTCTTGCTGTCTACAGATTCCTGAGACCTGGCATCAGCCTTTCCAACTCTCTGCCAGAACTGCCAGATTGGATCATTTCATTTATAGAGCAAATCACTGCATGTGTGTTTTGTCATTGTTTTGAAAGACTTTCTGTTTTAAAAGTTATTGTATATTGAGTCTATTCTCTCCCTTTTTTGGGAAATTCTAATAAATAGGGTATTTTTTTCCTGAGTGGTATTCATTTTAGCTACCTCATATAATAATCTAATCTGCTACTTCTTCAGACTTTAACAATTGATTACCTATTAGAGCAGTAGAGACTGAACAAATTTCCATCTTCTCTCACTCCTTCACTGCACCATCAGATTGTGGTGTACTACTATATTTTCAGCTCTTCTTTCATTTTTTGTTTTACTTTTGTTTGTTTATTTAGCACGGGGTAGGCACATGTGTACCAAAAGATACATGTGGAAGGCAGAGGATAGCTTTCAGAAGTTGATTCTCTGCTTCTACTGGTAGGTCCTGGGGATCAGACTTAGGCCATTAAGGTTAGTGTCAGGGCCTTTACCAGCTGACACTCCCTGGCCCTTTTCACTATTCAGTGTATTTTTATACATACTTAGACTTCTATTACTTGATTTATTGACCTTAATTTTCCAATCCCTGGTTTTAATAGAGGAAGTATTCAGCGAACTTATACTACCTCTCTGTCTTCTGTTTCCCTTCGGAAAGTTTTGTTAATTATATCTATACTGATTTTTTTATAACAATATATTTTAAAATTATATTTTCCATATTTCAGAATTAGTTTTAAATTGACATACCTTGTCAAATAAATATCAGTCATTGTGCATTTTTAGCCCATGTGTCTCATCATCATTTATAGATATGTTATGAAAATATTATTATTTGCTTTCTTTAATGACATGTCTGCTCTCTGGGTCCTCTTCCTGGGGTGTACATATTATGCCTATATTGGATCTTCTTCTCCGTGCTTCCTGTCTTTTATCTCTGCAGTCACTGTTAACTTCCGGGTCACTCACATTTCATCCGGTCTTGAAGTCCGTTCCCCATGCTGCGCCTTCAGCAGTCAGCATTCCCCTCAGCATTCCCCTCCTATTGGCAACTAATGTCATATTTCTTTCTGATTGTTTTATTTCTCTTCTATTTCAGAAAAAAATATTCTCCTATTTTAGAAACTCCTGTCAGTACATGTTTTATTTACTTCTGGTATCTTCATCTATTTTTTCTTGTTTTCTGCCTTGAGATCCAAACTCCTAGAATTTGCGATTAGCATTAGGGATTTCAAAATATTCATACTTCATAATTTAATCATGATGTTCTTGGTGAATATTTCTGATGAGGGTTTTTTCCTGACTCCCATTCTTTTTCATTTTTTACCCTGAGAGTATCTTTGTATAGATTTTGCCTTATCCTTTAATATAGGATTTAGTTTAAATGAGATGAGCCATTCCAAGCTAAAAGTCTAGTAGGGATTGTAGGTGGTCAGAGCCACATTTCAGGTATTAGGAGAACTTCTCTTAATTGGTATGTTGTTATGTGTGTGAACAAGTTGCATTTATTATTTTCTTCTCCTTATTGATCAAGATAGTCAGTTATAGTGCTCAAGGTACTACAAGACTCTATTCTCTGGCCGCTTCACCATCCAATAGCTGCCAGCAAACAACAGATAAGTTTTCATGGCTCTTCTAACAGATCCTCTTCCCATGCACACACACCTTTTCTTGATACTTCCTGTGGCTTTGAGAAGCAACTCCAAATTTCATTCCTATTTTTTCAAAACAACACAATGTCATTTTCTTCCTCCTAAGCAGTCATTTTTTTTTTGTAAGAATTATGCTTGTTTCTACAGTATAAGTTCTGCACTCAAGGGCCTCATTTCTAAGCATGTGCCTGCACTCCTGTTTGACCTCCTCTATACCTGGCAGCCATTCCATGCACACTATGTCTTGGGTGACAGAGGTCTTCTAATTGCATCAAACACTAAGGGGTTTTTTTCTTCAATGTCTTGTCATCCCTATTGTTTGGGAGATATTGGCAACAGAGAAAGGAAACAGTGAAGCAGTACTATTTCTATGCCACTATTATTTAAAATCTAAAATAGTTTAGTCTCTTTTTATTGTTTTGTGTCGCTATCTTTCTTTAACCATTATTTTTTAAGGAAAACCCCAGAGATAAGAATGTTATGACAATGAAGTCAGAGAAATTAACCCTAGATGGAGGACATACAGAAGAAAAAAATTCCTATTCTACTTCTTAAGCCGAAAGAACTTGTCATCATATCATGCTTTGACATAGCGTTAATGGTGGATTTGACCTTGCTCCCAAGAAAATAAACATCTAAACCTGGACTTTCATTGTGAGAACTTCACATTTGATTTCATGCTTGAAAATTCAGTTTGTATGAGATTTCAAAAGTTTAAAATAATTGTTGCTTTTCCAGTGATTCTCTAACACATTGCATTTACCATCAAAAGTAGATCCAGGTAAAGAAAAATTAATATGAAAATTTTTGAACTATTACTATATTTTCCTAAATCTATGACCTACTTGTTTGATGGGGATTTTCCTGTAGCTTATCTACATAGTACTATCTGTAGTTATTATATCTCAAAACTAGATGTTAAACTACAATGGTCTGACACTGTCAAAGTATATGGTGATCTGAACTGTATTGACTTATATTCAACCAGATTTAAAAATGAAAACATTCATAAACATGTTTTTATATAGTAATCTGCAGTTTTAGACAAAATACTCAAGGATGAATACTGATACACTATTACATTTAATAAAAACTGGGTTTTCAGACAGGTCTATCTAAGATTTACTGCAAATGTGTCACTAAATTTAGTACAAGTAAATGGTGAGCGGTAGAAATTAGCATAACTTAAACTTTCAGACACTTGAAGAATGAGAGGAAAAGATTTGTAAGTACATTGCTTCTTCTGACATGTCCTGACTCTGCTCTAACTATTTCCTATACTGCCAGATGTGGGTGGGCAAGCTTCTGAAAACCCCTTTGTCTGAGAGCATAGACGTAGTGACTTGGCCTGCTACAATTGTTTTCGTAGTTGGCATGGAGTCTTAATTATTCTGATGTACCACAAGATTAATAGATCACACAGTAATCACATTGTTCTTCAGTTAGGGTCCTTTTGTTTACCTTAGTTTCTACTTTGGTTGGGTGTTCCAGCTTCTTCAGGACACGTCTACCTTCTGTGAGTCTTCCTTTAAAAAAATTAAATTTTAAAAGTATTGGCTATTTTTCTTGATAAATTCTGACAGTGAACTCAAGAAATATAAGAACTGCCAATTTCTTACATTAAATTTAAAATAAATAATAAATGTCTTTGAGGGTCAGTTATAACAAAAAGAGAAAAGCTCTACACATAGATATATTATCCAGATTGCTCATATTCAATTCCATCTGCATGGAAGAGGCAACATATGAAAAGTGACCTGCTGCAACTTATCTGCCCTTTGATGTCATCACAACATCATTAATGACATCAGCTATGATGATAACTCAAGAAAATGAATACCTGTCATAAAAACAGAACATAAAACTATAAGACAATAGCAATCAATTACCACATCTTTTAATGATTTATCTACATTGTGCAAAATGAGTCATCCCTTGTTATATGTTATAGGAATATACGTAAATAGGTATCTTTCTCTTAGGAATGTGTGTAGATATTTCTGGAGCAGACATGAGAAATAAGAGAAACATATACTAAATGAGAGCTAGGTATGGTGGCACATATCTGTCATCCCAGAACTCAGGAAACGGAAACAGGATTACAAGTTAAAGTCAGCCTGTCTCAAAGAAAAAAATTAAGTGACTAAGTTGTGAGACTAATACGTTCAGATGAACTAAAGATCAGGATTTCACATGGGAATGGAAGAGGTTAATTAGATCTTCAATGTTAGACAGAGGTTAAGTAGATACACAGAGGAGAGATTTCTTTATGTTATATTTCTGTGAGCATGTATGAGTATTGTCTTTACATTATTTCTGTCTCTTCCAGTCCCCCTCCAACTTTTCTATGACCCCCACTCCCTCTCAATTTTTGTCCTCTTCTTTATTACTACATATACATACATAATATACATGTGTGTCTATATCTATATCTATATCTAATCATGTACTGAGTCCATTGAGTGGTGCTCATGTGTGCCTATGTTTAGGGCTGTCCAGTTAGAATTAGATAACCACTCAGGGAGTAAGTCACTAGAGAAAACTTACTCAGCATCTACTGACTACCTGTGAGCTAGATCTTGAGGTGAGACACCATGAAATTTCCCTCTATCCACCTTGATTTGTCATCTGGTTTTATCATTTTATACAGATCTTGTTAGACTACCTACTGTGGAGATTTAATTGGTGCAGCTTCACTATCATGTCTGGAATGCACTGACTACCAGCAAATGACTTGTCCTGCTGGCTCTTACATTCTTTCTGCCCCTTCAGCCGTAATGTTCGTTCCCTGATCCTTATGAGTAGAAGCTGTCTTGTAGATATCCTCACTTAGGGCTGGGCACCTTACAGACATTTATTCTCTGTGTTTGACCAGTTGTAGAACTATTTAATAGACTCCATCTGTTGTAATCTGTTGCTACTTTGAGGAGTAGCAAGAGATACACACATCTCTAAAGATAAGAATTTGTATTTACAATATAGTAAAAAAAATATGTTTATCTAGGAAAGTTACAGGGTCTATGACCTCTCCAACCATGTGTACTTGACTATGTTTACACTACCATACATAAATTCCCTCCCAATGAGTAGGTCTTAAGTCCAATTAGAGAATGATTGATTACTCTCAGATAAAAGTTCCACTCCTGTACCAATAGAAATAATTGGTTGGTCAAGTCATAGTTGTGGTTTGTAGGCTTTACACCTGGGTAGGATCATTGATTAGTTTTCTCCCTTGGCAGTTTGCATAACATAAACTGATATGATGAAAAGCAGTCTTCAAGGAGGAGGCTTTCAAGTCACCTGATCCAACTATACTACTCCTTGGCACATACCTAAAGGACTCACTATCACTATATACAGATATATTTGCTCACCCATGTTCATTGCTATTCTTTCCACAATAGCTCAGGAATGGAAACAATCTAAATGCCCCTCAAGTAATGAATGAAGGATGAAAATGTGATATATTTGCACAATGAAGCAGTAAAGAAAAATTAAATCATGTTTTTTTCGGGAAATAGGTTGGGATTCAAAACTGTTATACTAAGTGAGATAACTCACACTTAGTAAAATAAACAATACATGTTCTCTCTCATGTGTAAATCTTAGCTCCAAATCCTTAAATATAAGTATATAAACTGACATAACCTCAGAAAAGTGGAAAGGAACCATGGGAAGAAAGGTGAAGAAGGAGCTTGAAAGAGGGGAGACAGGTATTATGAGGATGGAAATGGAGAAAATCACAGTTCTTTAACAGGGAGGGAGTAGGTAGAGCGACACAGGGGGCGACAAAAGAGAGGGATAAATAATGCTTCTGTGGTGTAAAAAAACGAAAGGGAAATGCAAACCAAAAAATACACATAACATATATATATGTGTGTATATATGTATATGTGTGTGTGTGTGTGTGTGTGTGTGTGTGTGTGTGTGAAGGCTATGAAGGCTATATAACAAAAACTATGATGCCAGGGAAGGAAAATCTTCCTTTGAGTTATTTATCAGGGTACTTACTTCAAGAGACTCCCAAAATAATACAGACTATTGCCAGAGCCCTTAACTGTCTCCCAGAACTTGAACAGACATGACATACTTCAGACACAGGACATGGAAAAATTGAGCTGGAACATGGGGGGAGGGGGGAGGCAGGGAGGGGAATTTTTAACTGTGAAAGAAAGAATAAGTGCATTTGGAGTTGGGGAAGTTTTGAAAACCCATGTTGGACAAGATATCTCATTTGGGCGATTTGTAGAAGGAAACTTTAAAAAGAAGATGGCCACCCATTGTAGACTCAGTATGTAGAGATCCCAAAGAATCACTTACTCCAATGCTGAATTTGCATCAGGATAATAATCAAATTTAAATGTGATGCATTTTCCTTGTGATTCTGTTACCTGCATTGAAAGTTTTCTTCCATTTGCACTTATTTTCTCCTAATGCTGAAGAGAACACAATGGATTATTTCATATAAGGCAAAAAGACTGATTGATGCTGTAGTCAAAAGATATCTCATCTGCCGGAGGCTAAACATAAGGGAAGTGTATTTCTCTTTTTTTTAAACACAGCCTCATATTTCTTTGATTTTTTAAAGTTTTATTTGAAAATTTCATACATTAAAACTACATTCACATCATTTCCAGCCCTTCATCTCCACACAACAATTTTGCATATTTGTATCTCCCGGGCCCCATCAACTCCTCAATTTGGTGACCTGTTATTTGATTATTCTGGGAGAGGGAGAGGGAGAGAGAGAGAGAGAGGAGAGAGAGGAGAGAGAGAGAGAGAGAGAGAGAGAGAGAGAGAGAGAGAGAGAGAGAGAGAGCGCTAAACCAAAAATGCCTCTGGTTTCACGATGGCCAGAGACTGGAGATGTCAGGTAGGTGTCCGGTTTTTTCCTTTTCTCTTTTCCTCAAGGAGTTCCAGTCCTGGAAACCTCACTGAAGTCATGACTGAAACTTCCAGGGACTTGGACACCTGGGATGGGAACTGGACTGACCAGCTCATCTCTTCCTCTCTTCCTCCGTCACTAAACCCTTATTAACTCTAAGGGAGTGAGGTTCGATGTAATCCCATGTATCCTGCCTTCTTTCTCTTTCTTAAGCCCCTTATAATAAAATAATGCTTTCTAAAATTTAACCTCATGTGTGTGTGAATTACATTCTTCGAATTCAGGAGACAAGAACCTGAAAGCTTCTGGTTTGAGGTGGCTTTGGTGGCCTTTAAGTTTCTGAGATCCTAGCCTCTAAACTAAATATAACAGAGCCAAGAAAGACTTCATTGCTCTCAAAGTCACCACCCGCCAAAGGCCTCCCAGCTCCTGACCCCAATTCCTGTACCAATCTTTTTAGGATTTTTCTACAACTCTTTTACCTCAGTGGCCTGCTCTCCTTTAACCTCATTTTTTCCTGTCAAAACGGTTTCCTCTTAGCTGGCTATTGGTGGTTCATGCCTTTCATTCCAGCACTCTGGAGGCAGAGACTCTGGAGGCAGGTCTACAAAGTAAGACTCTCTCAGAAACAACAACGACAACAATAAAAGTATCTTGTGTTCAATGTTCTCAGCTAATCTCCAAATCTTCTTCAGAGTCCCCTCATCCAAAGCAAACCTCAAATTAATAAACCAACAGAGACCATACTCTGTACGTGCATCTCTACAAAGCATGCGATGACTTTGTATTGCAAATACTGGCAACGGTATGGAGGCTGTTTTAATTGTAAAACTGACAAGAGGAAAGCAGACCTGCTGTTGGCATCTTGAGAGAAGAACCTCAGACACTGGTGAAATACCCTTCAATGTATGCAACAGCTCCTCCAAACAAGAACTGTACAAATGAGAATGTAAGTGGAAGCAAGGCTGAGAAGTATGTATGAATGGCAGACTGAGAGCCAGTTCCCCAGTCTTCCTCCTCCAGCATGTCAATGACAGTGTTCTATAGGCAGTACTGGATTCACATCTGATGATGAACATGCATCAGAAGCACTTAAAGAATTCCCGTGGAATGTTGTTAGAATGAGAAAATGATTTTAATAATTTCTATAACTGATGTTTCTGTTTGCCTACAGTTTTCATCCTTTCTTGTCTAATGATATCACTGTATTTCCACATTCTTTTTGCAATTAAGTACAACCGAACAACCCTATATTACTTTTGGTCATTATGTAACAGGTAGAAGTTACCTGAGATAATTCAAAACATTGAATTGCTGCTGTGAGATACGGAGTTTTCCTCTTCCTGATGCTAAAATTCAAAGTAGATTCCTGCTGCTGGATCCCAAATGAGTTACACTTAAACACAACAGGAATTGCGATGTGCACAAGAGTTCACTGACAACAGAAGCACCAGACACGGAGCTTCAGGTGGATATTTATCTAACTCTAGTTTCTGTGCACTGCGAAAATGCTCTTAGTTCAGCCTGACCCTTATGAATTCAAAGTTATCGTTGAAGTTTGCGTACTTTGCTTATACTGACCAGCTCTTCTCCACCCTGGACCTTGAATAATTCTTCTGAAGAATTTTTTCCTAAAAAAATACTTTTTCCTAAATCAACAATTTTGAAACATCTTAACTGGTTGTTGTTTTGTTTTTAAATTTCTCCTTTATGATCCTCATGGGTGTCTTTAATATTACCTTATTTGTCTTTCTTTCATGCCCACATAATTTACATGAGTTTTCAACTATGTTATGTTTATTTCTACTTAAAACCATGAATCTAATTATAGTTGCTTCTGCTTGTTTAAAAGGGACTAGAGAGATGGCTCAGCAGTTAAAAGCAAAGGCTGCTCTTGCTAAGGACTCAGGTTCAGTTCCCAGCACCCACATGGCAGCTAACAATCATACATAACTCCAGTTCCAGGGTATGCAACACACCCGTTTGTGACCTCTGCAGGCGTTGTATGACATGGGTACACATACACACAA
This sequence comes from Eospalax fontanierii, assembly GCA_035773235.1. Lineage (NCBI taxonomy): Eukaryota > Metazoa > Chordata > Mammalia > Rodentia > Spalacidae > Eospalax > Eospalax fontanierii. The sequence continues at coordinate 104,758,436 of CM069524.1, forward strand.
ACACACACACACACACACACACACATACAAACATATGCAGTACATTCATAGATGCAAAAATAATAAATGAAATTTAAAAACCAAAACATATTTTATAAGTATGACTACTAATGGTAAGCAAAAATGTCTTAAAGTGCTAAAGAAATCATTGTATTGAAAGAGTAATGCAGTACATTGAACTCTGTACCAACAGACTGAAACATAGGATTCTAGTGTAACCCTGCTATTTATTGCTTAAGATCAATGAAATCTATAAATGCACTTTGCAAACCCTCGTGAACTATGCAAAGCAGAGTTAGTATTAATATGAAGAGAGGTCTCTTGCTCTGGTTTTACTGCCTTTGAACTTTAAAATCGTGAATACATGGAGTCTCTGGTTTTCATTTTCCTTATTCATATACTAGATTCCCAGTAAAAAACATACAGGACTTTGTATATAGTTCTTTAAAAAATATCTTATGAAATTCCTACTTTCTGAAAAGGAATGGTCATTACTCTATCAGTTTTCAAATAACTCAAGTGTCCAGGAAAGAAACAATTTTTGTTCTCATTTGCACTATTTATAAGAATCAGTGCATGGTCATCTGTAGTGCTTAAAATGAGGACTATCATAGCATTAACCAAATTAACTCATTTGAAGCTTAATTTAATAGTGGTTCTTAGAGAAATGATAGTTCTGGACACAATGTCTGTGGGCATTGTATTCATTATTTTAATTAATTTCATGAAAATAGTACAAACTAGGTAAAAGTCACAAGATAAAAATCTACATAATATTTTTTTAGGTTGCAATATATGACCCTTTACACACGTTAAGTTCCCCATAGCATTTGTGATCACTCTGTGAGATCTGTACAAACTATAATCCCAAAGAAATTGGTGGTATTTTTACAGTACGTGAACACAACTGCCTGATTTATAGTTCAATCTGTTAATGCACTCTGTTTTTAGGCCACCTGGCAGTTTTATGCATTGTGAATTTAAAGAGGAGCTCAACGTAACATAAGCTTTACAAGCTGGGGAAATATTATTGAAATGAAACATGAATGAGAACCATTTAAACAATAAAATAATGCGTACAGACTATATATTTTTTATTTTTAGCTAATACGTGCGTTAGGTATAAATTCTGAAATAACTTGAGGTTCTTGTGAGACTATAAAGAAGAAATTCAAAATTAACTTATTATTGTACTATTGTTAATCATGCAGTATTCATGTGCTTATGGAGAAAAAAAATGCAACCACAAATTACCTGTAAAGAATTAAGATCCCATGTCAACTACATTTTCTTTTAGTACTCACAGAAGTGTACTTGGGGAAATGCTGTCAGAATAAAAAATCAGAATTGGGAGATGAAAGACAAAATTGTAACTTATTGACCACCTCCTTTAGGACTCTCAGTTTTATTATCATTTAAGGAATTTGATCCACTCCTGTTGAAATACAAAATAAGGTCTGTACAAAGATAATCCTAGAAAATATGTCCTTGAGATTAAGCAGTGTCATGCCAGTGAATCTGTATTAGTCTTGATAAGAGTATCTCTAATATGATGTTATTTATCCTGGATTGTTCTAAATACATGTAGCAGTAACTCATGTTATTTATGAAATGTATTTGTTACATTCCTCACAGTGATCCAAAAAAATTGGGTTCCATTGATTTAATTTTTAACATCGTTGCTCTGTATAATTAAATTTATGAATTTGAAACTATAAAATAGTTCATATTTGAATTCAGATGTTACATTGTAACCAAACTGCATCATCCACATCAGCCTTTCAAAGGGATTTTATTTATGATTCATACTTATATATTTTTAAAACATGCTTTCCAATATATATGCTTTAAGATACATGAATATAGCTTATGGGAAAATGTATTTTTGTTTATACAAATTTATCTGTTTTCTTTCATTTTTAAAGCTAGAAGCATACAAAAAAAATCATAGAAATGTTATGAGCTTTTATACACTTTTCAAAGAATGATGGAAAACAATATGTTTTCAAAAAGATAGTTTGTCTCTAAGTTTTCGAGGGTGATCCAAACTGCTTTTCATTGTCACAGTGTTTTTAGAATATTTAGCTATCGAGTGTAAAAAAGAAAGAAGTGTACTTTCTTACACACTGGGGGCAGGGGAAGCACATATTTGAAATATATCCAGTAAATGTTTGGCAGTAGATGTTTAACCTGAACACTTAATGATCAGATATTTAAATTTCATGTCATCCTATTGAATCTTCTAGTTTTAATATTTCAGTCCAGAAACTTTGAGGATATGATCCCCTCAAACTTATGGAAAAAAGAAAATAACAAAGAATGATGAATGATCAGTGAAATTAAATTATTTCATGTATTAATCACTGCACACTATTGAGGCTAATTTTTTAAGAGGTGGTATTCAGATACTTTGTATTTTGACATTTACTGAGGTTACTATGATTTTTTTTTTCCAGTGTAATGTGCTCTGAAGACTTTGGGTTTGAGAACTTGGGGAGGTCACAGGATATGATGAAATTCATTTTACTGAAGTGTACTGGTTATGAAAATTGCTTGTTCCAGTGTTCGATTTCACTACTTCATTTACGGCATAAGTGCTCATCGTGTTTCCCTGGCTGGGATCTGACCCCTATATTCTCATTTTCCTTCTGAAATGTGGGTCAGCGGTGTTGTCAGATTCCTTCTCTCCTGTAAAACATTTTATTTTTAAATATTTGACACTGGAGCCTTCTAAAAGAACAGGTTAAAAAAAATCCTGGAGGATGGCATTTATGACTGGAGGAAGTATCATTATCATTGACCTCACAACTCTCCTTAAATAGTCACAAGAAGGGCAACAAAATTGTCAATTAGGCTTTCAGGGAACAGTGTTCAGCCCAACTCAGCCTGAGCTGCGTTGTGTAATCATGCAGATCTTGCTTTCCTATGAGAAGCTGTTCAAGCCTATCATAATGAGGGCTCAACAAATGGGAACTTGCATTCTCGGCAGCAGATTTAGGGGCGGTTGATTTCTTATGCATTTGTTAAAAGGTTTTGTAGTACTGAAATGGTGTATTTAAGTCTTACCTCAGAGAGTCAGCCTAATTCTCGTACTCATATGCCAGAGGTCAGACTTTGAAACCTTAAGATCATTTCCAGTAAAATATACAATAGTTTATATAACATATATTAATCAGTATGTCCCCACTCTTTCTTTTAACCAAGGGAATGCATTCTATGCTCTTACATTTTGGAAAGAGGAGCAACCAAAGAGAATTTGTCAATACTCAAAAATATTTGCCCATCAAATAGCGTTTCAAAATTTGGTATTTGATATATTCACTAATAAAAAGAATAATGGAAAACAAATTTAATATACATTTTAAGCAGTTCTTTATATTTTAATAGCCACTTCAATGTTCTTATGATTTAAACAAACACTGAATATTCTTAAGATAAAGAAGAAAGTAATAGAAATATAGTTCAGGTAGAATTCAAAACAATCTAATCACCCACAGAAAAAGATAGCTCCTAAGCTTTGCATCTCTATTCTGCCAAGTCACCTTCTAAAACCAGACTGTGGCACTTTCACCAGCAGAATGATTTCCATTTTAAAGCTCCCTTGATGGAGGAATTGTGTCTGATCTTACCCAATAGAACCAGACCCATGTTTTTCATCTGTAAATGAACTTTTACCAGGCCTAGACCTGTCTCTCAAATTCAGAGGCAGAGAAAGGAAGATGGGCCCAAGGCCAATGGTTCTTGCTTGGTCTATGAGAGAAGATTCATTTCTCCTTCATGGAAAGGAAGCCAGTTATAATAATCCTATCTTAAGACAAACAATAGAGGCTCATAGCAATAACCGCCAGAAGCTGAATTAGGAAATCAAAAGAACAACAGCTGGGCTGAATCTTGTGTTGGTCACCTATAGCTCTATTGAGTTCCTAGCCAGGAAGGGATCTCCACACTTTCTGTGAAATGTGCTCACAAAATTCTAACCACACTTTGCATGAGAATCTAAATTCCTTAGCCAATTAGTGAGATTATTTTATCACTGCATTTCTTGGAAACCAAACTGCAGTGGTTATTATCCAAGATGGTTTCAGCTCCCAGAATTGAATTGCTGGGGCTCGAAAAACCATGAAAAAATACCTAAGAGAAAATTCATGCTAGAAAAATAGCAGTAATGATGTTTTAATAAATAGAGGGACCAGGGCCAGATTTAGCCCTGAATATTTTGGATACCTGATTGATAATTATTAAATAAATTCACAAGAATGGCATGTGCCAAGAAAAAATTGAAAAAGACTATCTGTAGAAAAAATGTCACAAAATTGTTCACAGGTATGGATTCATAGCCTTTGTTCTTAAATATAATATTACACAGTGGGGATAAGTCTCTATATTTTTGAATATTTAATTTTTATGGCAATAGCGACCACTTAGCAATATTTCCACTTTCTAAGTCCATGGTATATTTAAATAGGCCTATCACTATCCAAATTTTTTATTTTTATTAAACTTTTTATAAAAGATTGTAACTAGAGAGATTTCCTGTTAACTTAGTCTAAGTTTTCTGCAAATACTTAAAGTCTTATTTTACAATAAGTCACAATCTCACCACTTGCTTTCCATTTTGCTCCTTTCATTTCTTGGGGGTATCTGACTCAGCGCTAGGTGTCTGGACTCCTACTTGCCACAGAAGGATTGATTCAGAATAGTCACGTGTGTGCATTCTTCGTTATGTTTATTCCTTTATCAAGAAGTTTTCGTGGGGGTTTAAGGATTCCCTGGGAAGTAACTTGCTGTTTGAGGAAGAAATGTTGTCACAATAGTTCTGACACATTATATTTTCAACTTATATGAGTCTTTTAGCTGAATCCCTAGCCCTGGGGACGAGTAAAGGAAATGAAAAGCAAAGAGCAGGATCATAATAGTGGGAATTCTTACACACAGTGGAGGAAAAAAGAAATTTGAATTATCTGCAGGAAATTTGCTGAAACTAGCCTTCATTCTTTGGTCCTTTAATACAATGTGGATATAAACACAGTGTCAATCTTTCAGGTTCTGTAGCATTTTAGCACATGGTTTTTGAAAAATGTACTTTTCACTGTAAGAAAATATGCAAACGTCAGCCTTTTTGAAACAGAGTAAAGAAGATATGCTTAGGTGCAGCTATAAGCTTCAGTGACACTGTGTGCAAACCATTACAGAAGGCAGTGCATGAGACTGCACTCTCGCACTGACACATGGATACCCAAACTATCATGTGCCAAATTCTCAAAAGAAGAAAGAGTATTACTCTAACACAGATTTGCTTTTTTACACAGTACCCTTCACTGGAGTTCAAAGAGTTGGTGTCAAAACCACAGTATTTTAAAACACTTTGTTTAAAAGCAGAAAAATATGAAAAAAGAGGAAAAGTTTCCTTTGGATAAAGGCATCAATGAAGAGACACTCTTCTGAGTTCGTAGTGGGGTGTGTCTACCTGTAAGTGGAGAAACTCATAACTGTACAAGCACCGTTCATTCTTCAAATCTTGTTTGTAAAATCAGAATGCAACATTCGATGCATGCTGCAGTTCCTTGATGAATGGATGAATGATTTCTAGAAGAACACACACTGCAGGGTTGACCAAGGTCACTGTCATTTCTGAAGGCAAACCAGTCTACCACTCCCAGAACAGAGCAGAAACATGCAGAGCTCATTGTTATGTGAAGTTTTCTCTGCAGTTATAAGTCTATGACTTAACCAGGAAAACTTTGTCTTGGAATCTAAAGCACAGATGTTTTGTTTCTCTATACATAAAAAGTTACTAAAAACAACTCCTATTATCTTTAGAACTGTCTTTTACCATCATATTGTGTTTCCTGTTGCCTAGAGCAGAAAAGATATCTTTCATTACATGGACTGGCATTTACCTTAGGGGAAGGTGAAGTGCCCTCTGCTACTCTAGAGATCTGATTTGCCTAGGTACATCTGGGCACAAGAGAAGATGCATAAGGAGATAACCATAGTAGTTGTCAAGGATTTTAGATAATATGGTTAAAACCTGCCAAACTGAGTTAGTGTGACATGCCAGCACCTCCCCAGAATGCAGACCCCAAATCAGAAGCAGCCGAAGAGGAGAAGCATAGAACACACCCCTCTCCTGCCTCAGGATAGACAAGGGGGTAAGGTAAGAATGAGATTCATATAGAAGGAAGAAACATCCTTCTTCCCCACACCACTGGGATCTCTGCAAGCTCTGTGGAAGGGCAGAAGTAGGCTGCAGTATCAACATATTTTAAAGCACAGTGCATGAACTTTTTTCCCTGGGCCTTGATGAACTGGAATATGGGGCTATTGAGGGTGTGACTGCATAGGAGAGAATGAGAGATTCACAGAAAAGACTGTAAATAAAAAAGAGTGGCTGGTGTTGACAGCTGAAGGCTGAGAGAGCTGTGCGGAATGCCATCGCTCCCACCTCACTCCAGGACACATAGTTGATGTGGGGCTACAAGGACAGTGCTTCCCTCAAGATTATGTACTTCTCTTCCCTAAACCTGTAGAAATTATCTACTTAATATCTGTGAGAGGGTGGAGGTTGCTTTCTGATTCTGTTGTTTCTTGGGACAGAGAATAAGTCTGTATTGGGCTCTAGGCAACTGGAAATAATCCTTGGGTTAAATCCAACCTGAAGGGCTTGTTCATGGAGGAAATGCTATCACTAACAATGCCAATTAAAATTTGTTTGAATGAAAGTTTAAAAATCTTTTCCTTCAGATCTTAATTCCAGATCATCTCCATTAATTTACTATATAAAATTAGAAATTACCTTGTAGTAGGTTCTTTGCCAAACTGATACCTGAATAGTAGTCTCAACATTTTATAAAAATAGGTTTATTACAAAATTATGCTTTTAAGTATAATGAGTAATTGCTTCAACTAATTGATATTCATAATGCAATGAAAAAGAACAACTACGAAAAAATGAGGAAACTCAATTAGGGTCAAGTGCCTAAATAACAGTAAAATATAGGATGTCTGTCTGTCTGTCTGTCTTTCTCTCTGTGTCTTTCTCCCATCTGTTAAACTCTTTGCTCTCCCAGATTCCATACAAAAGAAAGAAAGTGAATATTGATTCAAGGGAATTTTTAAATTATGTAAAATTTCTGCCTATAATAGTCATGTGTGGGGAAAAGTATACTATTATAAAACGTTTCAGAAGAGTTATTATGATTAACGTTCTCAGAGAACTTGTGCTATAGAAAAGTTAACTGTGTCATGCTCAGAAGCCATCTGTCTCCAACATGGAGATGCATCATGATTCTAAAAAAAGGTATATGAGGACTGGTCCTGCTTTAGACAGCTCTAGAACTGGTCCTGCTCTAGACAGCTCTAGAACTGGGGATTTAGAGTTGGAAAGTTGGAGGGATGAGGAGAGCGGAGGATTCCCAAACCACCATGCAAACTGGGCTGACTGAAGAAAAGCAGAGAGACCAGAAGTAAGCGACAGGACCAGAGGGACAGTTTTGTGGTTGCTTGATACTGGCAACATTGGTGGCAGTGAAGGAGGTGATGCCACCTGGCAAAGGAGAACTCGGCGAAGCTCAAGAGGCTTCTCTGAGAGCAACAGAAGCCCCTGTTCTGGGATAGGACAAGTAGGAACTGGCTCAGTTATGAAGTTGAGCTTACAAATAAACTTTTAAACTGGCTGAAGCCTTGACACTGTGGACACTAGTTTAGCAGATTTGAAGAAATGCCCTGAAAGTCAAAATGACTTTGATCTCATTCTTCCGTAGCTACAAGAGTAGGTGGCAGAAAGGACTGGGTGACTGTTGCTTAGTCAATGTTTTGATATTTCTTTACTCACATACAAACTTTCTGCTGCCAGGATCAGGTGTTAAAAGTTACTGCTCAAACTCCAGGTTTGTTTCAGAAAACTGGTGGTTCAGATGCTGATGGGACCAAAAAAATAGATATTGTGTCACTATGGTTAATTGTGACCTTATGAAAATCTTTATACATATCTGTTCAAACCTTGAAATATTTAAAGACATAAAGTAACAACAAAGACTAGAGAATGTAGCATATCTTTCTCCTAAGGAGTAACTTAGGTTTTCCTAGTCCAGGATTTAAAGAAAATGCTTACACATTAATTTGCTTTATTTCATTTCCTATATTTACTCTCAGCATTGTTTCCTCCCCACCTCACTCACCCAGTCTGGTCCAATAACCAAACTTTAATAACTTTCTAGTTTTAAGATTACAGCTGTTGACTATTGCCTCCCAAAGCCCAGAAAAGCAAGGTGTTTTGGATACTTGAGATTTAACAAAAGCTTTAGGTATCCTCTATTTAACCTTTCTGATGTGCTGAAAGATATTTCTCAAATTCTCTGTCTAATGACACTCCCAGAACAACTCAAGCCCCTTCTTTCAATAATTCATTCTCCCTAGCCAATGGAGGGTGTGTTCAGAAACAATCCAAAGGCAAATCTTTAACTATTTCTTCTGATGTGGGGATTATTCTTTGTACTTCTTAATACTCACTTCCATGTCTTTTTATCTATTACCAAAGAAGAAACTAAAATGTGGTTCACAGAAGAAAAACACTCTCATTTTTGAGCAAGTGATTGGTTAGTGCAATGCAATTCGCATAAAAGAAACTCAGAATTCAGTACTCTTATTCAGAAGTTAGGATCCAAAATAATCAAAAGCAATTAAAATTTCTCAGTTTCTAGGGTAACCCTGATGAAGCTTAACATTTCCATATAATATGATAGTGTATAATTTCATGGTATACCCAATGCATCCAGCATTAAAACATTGCAGAATAGTAAATGAGATATTTAGCTAACATTTGACTTCCAGGTTAAAATGAAAGCACATAGCTGAAACCACTGTGGGATTCTATCCTGATGTAAAGGATAATAAGTTAATTCTGGTCACTTCTGCTTATACGCATAGCTTTGTATGCAGCCTCTGGAGCAAGATTTAAGAGAAACTAAGGCAAATCTAGACATTTTCTTTGGCTCGATTAAATAGTTAGAATCTCATAGTCACACAGATGGTTCTGGTTCAACTCATGTGGCTTACAAAACAAAGCAAAAAGCCATGAATGTGGAACAGGGATTTGTAGAAAAAAAGCACATTAAGAAGGGACAGAAGACTGATAAGAGAGGGCCAGGATGGAGTGCAGTGAGAGAGGCTGGTGGCTGGCCAGACCTAGACTGAAAGTTGTAGATTTCTAGACAGATTTGTAATCTTTAAAGTTTAAGTGTTTAATCTTGCTAGACAAATCATAACAATATTAGAGTAGGATTGCATTATTTTTCCTCGATTTGTTCATAGACCTAATTTGATAGAGTTCTGCACTTGACGCATTTGAGCAAATAACAAAACGATACTGATATTTACAGAACCAAACTAGATGTTACAAAAATTGAAACTATAATTGAGAAAAAGAAAAGGCATTTATAGTGAATGATAGGAATCTTTTACTTTTTACCAGAAAACAAATTTTAGAATAATAAATATAAAATAAGACATTTGAAATAGATGACAAGTTACCTGGTCTTATCTGAGTTGTGGAGATTTCAAGTTAGCTTTGAAATGATTGCAGGGTCACTACTGGAAATTTTCTTTAACACAGGAGCAATTTGATCAGAATAGCACTGGAAATTTTCAATCAAATATTGATAAGATCAAACATCTCCCCCAAATTGATTCTCCAAGGACTGGAAAGATAGTTCAGCAGTTAGAGGCACTGACTGCTCTTACAGAGGACCTGAGTTTGATTCCCAGCACCTACATGGTGGCTAACAACTATCAGCAACTCCAGTTCCAGGGGATCCAATGTCCTCTTCTGATCTCTGTGGGCATTGCACAACATGGGTAATACACTCATACACATAAAATAAACATAATAAATTAATGAAAACAGTGATTCTACAACTTCAAAGTATAGTTTTATCTTTTTATACAATTATTTAAAGCTTTTCAATAGGAATGTTTATATTACTAACTTGTTTTCAAAAGGTGATTCATAAATTTTATCACAGTAAAAGTATCCATTACAAATTATATATAGGGCTGGCAAGGTGGCTCAGTGGGTAAAGGTGCCTCTTGCAAAGTTTGAAGACAAACATAACCACTATTAATATTCTGCTGCATTTCCTTCCATGGTTTTCAGTACAAAAGCAAACACTTGTAGTCATCCACCTCCCTGTAAAACAGAGATTAACTAATATACAGTTTTAGCACTTACTTTATCCCATTTGGACATTTATGTGTAAGAGCATCTCCTGGGTCTGGAGAGACGGCATAGTAGCTAAGAGCACTTGCTACTCTTGTAGCAGACCTGGGTTTGGTTCCCAGCACCTACATGGTGGTTCAGAATGTCTGTAACTAGTTTCAGGGGATCTATGCCCTCTTCTGGTCTTTGTAAGTTCTGGGCACACATGTGGTACACATATACACAAGCACACACACATACGCAAATACTCATACACACAAAATAATAAATCTCTTTTTAAGAGTTTTTCCTATTTAGAATCAACAGCTACCTAATTGGACTCAAAGCCCACTCAGTGGGGAAAAACTCATGTGGAGTTCTGTAAACATAACCAAAAACACATGGCTGGAGAGGTCATAGATCTTAGAGAAAACCCCAAGGCTGTCACATCCCTAGACGAATTTAATTCCTTACTATGTGCAAAATATGGATATTTACAGATAAGTATCCAAGTCATCACTCATCAAAGAAACTTATTTTGCAACAGACGGAGACTATTAAAGGAGTCCCACACTGGTCACACACAGACATTGCGTGTGAATTGCCCAAGTCTAAGTGGCACATCTACAATGCAACCTCTCTACCTAAGGCTCACAGAACATAGAACAAGGGGTAAAGAGAACAAAGTGTATCCCTCAGTTCTCATCAGTGAAGCTCCATCATGCAACAGAGGACGAGGAGCACAGAGGGTCACAAATGCCCAAAACATAGAGAGTAAAAGTCTATAGAGTGTGGATCCTTGGACAGGCCTCCTATATTAAACTCCACCTATGCAGGGATCAAGGACCATTGCAGAAGAGGGGGTGGAGAGATAGTAACAGACAGGGAGGAAGTGTATGACCATATATGTAAACAGAGTCCACAGGCTCCTGGGATCTTGCTCATACGAATCTACAGCGATGGTGTCGGTGTCGGCAAGCACAAGACTCATGCAAATTCAAACAGACAAAAACCACCACAGAACTGTGGAAATGGGCAGCAGGTCCCACTCTTAGTCGAAGAATTATTGGCAGCTGATTACTTCTGGGTGAGGAAGAACTGATCTTTTTAAAAGGAGGAACTCTAGATAGTCTAACTAGATCCCAGTGGATGAACTTTTCCTGAGGGATGTTTGGGAATAGTAACTTGATACTGTAGGCCTTAACACAAATGACAAGATGAATGCATTCCAGAGGTAGTGGGGTGTGAGAAGATGATTAAGACTGATGATATTTTGTATGAAATACACAGAAATTCAGTTAAAAATTTACAAAAAAAAGTTTTTCCTATTTAGAGTCCAAATTTCAATCTGTATATAGGCAGATAGATGATACTTTCTAAATGAAGAATTCAACATTCCCAAGGTCAAAAGTCTCAAGCACAAGTATTATAGCATTATATTTCATTCCACGGTCCTTAGAAATGAAATTAGAAACATTTTACATTTTGCCTAGTGTTTGGTCTTGTCCTTTTGATTGAGGCAATGTGGACACACACTGTAACCTTCTCAGTTCTAAAAACTTCTACAGTGTTTCATCTGGTTCTTCAGGAGAGCTGAGCTCCTCTTGGCTCATTCATGAAATGACTGTAAGGACAAGTTCAGTGCATGACACATACTAGTCAGGAAAGAACTGCTGAACATAGGAGTGAATGAACTGAGTATTCTCTTTGTGTATAAATGATGATTTTATGTTGTTGTTGAAGCTAATAAAATTTCAGTAGCGTTAGGCATATTTAGCATTGATTATCCTATACATTCTGAAGAATCAGTTCTTATATTTTATGTTGATTTACAATAAGACTTAATGTAAAAATGTAAAGATAAAAACAGAAAAGTCAAGTCCACAAAAGAATGCAGCAATATATAGCTAAAAGCAGACATGGTTCCCTTCAGTAAGCTTTCCTGTTCAAAGCATTTTAGCAAATAAATATTTAACAAGCAATAAAGCACCTATTTATATTTACATAGGAGTCAATTTATGTTCCACAAAAGCAAAATTCCCCATCCCCAATAATGCTTTATACTCCTTGACATTAGTTTACAACAAATGGCACAATTGTGCAGAAAGAAAGAAAAACCCCATAAGAAAAAACATTCACTCTGCCGAATCTGTCATTACATTTTTCCTGTTCAGCTGCCAGACATATTGCATTATACTATCAAATTGATAGATCTAGTGTTATTTCTACATTTACCATTTTACAACAACAAATAGAAATATAAGAAAGCTTTGGTAACAAATCTTGCTTAATATGTATGTGAAATAGACAGTTTGTCTAAGAGAAAAATATAACCGATGACAGATTTCATTTCAGCCTGCTGGTGCTTATTAAGATGTCTACAAACAAAAAGCTAGATCTAGGTACATCTCTCTCTGCAAACAAAGGGAAGTTTTAATTGCTTTAATCAGCATTTGCATTGTCTTCATGTTGACACAGAAAAACAACTCAGGGCTAATCAAAAAATGTCTTCCAGTAGAGAATTCTTCAGTTTAGACTTCATGTGAAACTAATAACATATTTCCTATAATTCTTGAATAAAGTTTAACAATGTAATATTGTGCTGACTTCTACCTAAATTATTCTAAGCCATTAATAGAAAGGTTGGCACTGGGTTTTTTGCTATGTCCTTATTAGGAATATCATTTTCAGATATAAAAAATGACTCCCATAAAATGAGAATGCAGACTGAGCAGTCAACCCCAATTGTCAGCACTATAAGCCTTTTTCACCAACCGTATCTTAAACATTAGAAGTCTTTGCTTTCCAGGCATTCTTTTCAATTCAGCTCTTCAAATAGATATTCCATCTCTACTAAATGCAAGATTCTGTTATGAATTAAGAATATATTTTAAAACAAAAGAAATTTGGCTCTTTTAAGTGAGTCTGTAGCCTTATAGTTTTGACAGAGAGCATTTTCTGGCAGAATGTAAGGAAATGACCATTTGATGAATAAATGTTGCCATGAGAATCATGGCAGGAGATTCTATGATTCTTGTCCTGGTATCTCATATATCACTTGTATTCTGCAAATGTTGCCATGATTCCATTCAGGAAATAAATGAACTTACTAATGGCTCAGTATTTTTAAACATCTTATGGGATGGAAAGTGGGCTACTAAATTGAAAAAATAAGATATAGAGCCTATTTCAATTGTGTAATCTTAGGCAAGCTATTTTCTCCCATACTGGGCCTGAGTTCAGTCATCTATAAAATGACAGTTTGTTTTATTTTTCACGAGAAGAAAAAAAATCACTGAGCCTCTTTGGTGGGTGAGGCACTATGTTGGCACAGAGTTTACATGGGCGCTCCCTCACCATGTAGTGTGCAGTTACAGATTAGTTCAACCACCACATCAACAGATGTGTTGACTGCAGTGTGCCAAGGCCACATGGGAGATTTGTATTCCTTTGGACACTTAGAACTTTGGAGAGCATAGTTTATTTATAATGTAGAATTGGGTCAGAGATTCAAGGGTGTGTGTAAGAAAGACACTCAGGGATGCTATCTGAAGATGCTTGCAAGCACTGAAATGGATTTAGCTGTATAATTCTGTTCATCTTTCTTGGCTTTAACAAATTTAGTGTTGGAAGATACCAAACCATGATTCTACTTTTCTTGAGAATACTGTGTGATTTTAAGTAATATTTTAATCTCTGCATCTAAGTTTGTTTCATTCTAAATAATGGCTTGCTTCATAAGCCTGTCATTTGGATGGATTAAATGAGTTAATATGTACAAAGTTCTTAGAACAGTGTTTGGGATGTAATAAGGGTTGCTGTTGTTCATTGGTAGTTACACTATGTACTGTAAATCAAAAGGCTGCAAAGCCCAAAGCAAAAATCTTGGAGCATTTATGTTACATATTTAAAATATATATTTTTTTTGCTTACTGATTTTATGTGTAAGTGTTATGCCTGTATGTATGTAAGGGCACCCATGTCATGCAGTGCTTGCAGAGAACACCAGAGGGCATCTGATCCTCTGGAACTGGAGTTACAGATAGTTGTTAGCCACCATGAGAATGCTGGAAATTTGAACCCAGACTTTCTGGAAGAATAACCAGTGAACCATTTCTCCAGCTCCTATGTTACTTATTTTAACCAAGACAAAACACTAAACAAAAGTCATTGGCGGGGAGGGGGAAGAGAGAAAGCCATTCTCATGCTCTGTTTTGAGGCTCTTTCTTCCTCTTCCCTCAGCTGGGAATATTATGCTTTCCTGTGAAGTATTCTGGACAATTCCCATTATGAAGAAAGTGGCTATAGCCAATTTGTGTTTCTTTCCTGGAGTCACACTATGATTTCCTATGTAGAAACTCTATAATTATTAAGTCAAAAGATAATTGAAAAAAGACTTTTGCTTTTAAGGTGGTCATACCCAAGTTGGGAGGAAAACTTAAACACAACAACAAAAGCACACATTCCAACATAATAGAATTTATAACATAATCTACATGATTATCAGCTCCATGAATACAAAAATCAAGGCTTATTTATCTTCATGTCCCACAGAGCCTGGTAATAATGCTCAATAAATGTTTACTGGATTGGATTGAATACATTAACAAGTACAAACAAATACAGTTTGAGTAAGTAATTGCAAAAAGAATGTCACATCAAGGAGTGATTGCAGTGGAACTCTGAGGTCCCTATCATAAGCCTGGCAGACGTGAGAAGCCCTCAGCTTTTCACTGAGTTCCTGATGAGCCAATTAACTTGGGAACAAGAGGAATGGTGAGGCCAAGTGGCACATAGCAGGTACACAGAGGCAATCCAAGGTCAATGCATTTCACATTGAGATATTTCTTTTTTCTAACACAATGCTCCAATATGAAAAGTTTGCTTCCTGTGAATGACTCTGTAACTGGATTTATAATTAAAATAACATTATTTCAAAATTTACACCCTAGCTTTCCACCCAAATTAAACATTTACCTAAATGAAAATATGCATATGTCAGTCTTTGTGGTATCTTGGTAGGGGACAGTGTTGTCACAAGGTACTTATAAACCTGGAGCAAAGATGTTTCTTAGCCATCAAACGAAGGTAAAATTTATCATGGGCTAGTTTAGTCAGGAATAGTCTTTTGGCCTCTTTTGTTCTTGACTAGGTCTTTTCTGTCTCTAAAGGATGAATAGATTATGTTTTTCCGGTTTATTCTATACCACAAACAGAACTTCACAGTTCATTTCCCTTTTCTTAAAGGCATTAACATACTGAAGACACATTCGAAGGTTAACAAATAAATAAATTAGTAAATAACTAAATAAATAACAAAGCTTGGAGGAATCCAGCTTCTGTAGTTACATTTCTTTAATCATTCTCACTTCCTTAGTGCCTGGATACTCAGTGTGCGATATGCGGTGCTTTAGACTAGATGCGCCAGCAGTCCTGCAGTACCAGCGCCCACAGGACACTAGTAGAAAGGCAGTCTCACCGCAGACATACTGAGTCCCAGCCTGCACCTCACCAGGAGCCCACATTATTTCAGTTTGGGAAGCACGGCCCTAGAACACTTTTGAAGGATTAATTGTGTAACTGCCAGGGGAACAGAGAGTAAGGGTGGCTGGTCAGTTATTCATATGATGTCCCACAGCCAGTTTTCACCAGAGGAGCACCAAGGGACCTTTTAGCACTTGGTTACAAAAAGTTCATTCTTCCAAATGGATTTTCTAAATGATTTCTGAACTAAACTCTTTTATTTGGGGAAAAGAGAAGGAAACATGAAATCATTTACTGACAGAGTTATTGCAGCACATCATAGGCAAGCAGCGGAAGGCAGAAGAAGATGGTATGCTTCTCTGTTGGGTGGGAACCATCTAAGGGATAAAAGACAAGTAGTGATGTAAAGACCAAGGACAAATTTTACCTCTGTAAATACACGAAATCAAAGAATTCTGAAGGCGGCATGTGTTGGCAGGATATCATCATTTACCAGGAGGGTTTGATGAGTTTGTTTGGTGATGTTTTCAAGATAATCTAATGCTTTATGATAATATAGAATTCCATATGTGCTGAGCTTCTGAAAAACTGTATAAAAATATTTATATGTCATTTGCTCTAGAATAAAACTTCACTCTGTCCTTTGATGCTTGTCCATTGCATACCTATTGCCTATTATCAGTCACAAAGTACGGCATTGAATTATCTTGTCATGTGTGAGTCTGGGAGTTTTACACCTGCCAGTTCAGACTGATTTTCAGTATTGTGTGAAAATGCCAAGGAATGACCTGTCAGTCAATGTTTGTGACAAGAGTCCTGCTCATGTTGCTCAATGGTTTGGAGAGTCTATCTTTGAGGAATTATTTTTTAGATGGTTCAATACATCTCAGTATCCCAGGCAATAATTATCTTGTATTCCAGGCACTGAACAGAAGTAGATGAACTAAGGAAAGTTTCTTTGGTTGGTAATTATATATGAATAATTTGGGAGGAAGGAATTATTGTTTACTTTTCTGGTTTTCTGTGTGTGTACGTGTGTGTGCACCCCTGCGCATGAACAGAGGTCAACTTTGGGTATGGTCAAACCTGTGCTACCATAACTTCAAGTCATCATTCTTGCATGCTAGCATTTTACTAAACTATCTCTCCAACTCGATGGTTTAGATTTATCTGAGGACATTAATACTCCAGTCATAACTAAATGAAAATCTCTAATTGTAAATAAGGGCACTTTTGATACAAATGAAAGTCTGAAGCATTTTTTCAGTTGGAAATGAAGCTGTTTCTTTAATGATAGACACTGTCAAATCACACTAGCAAGTAACAATCTGTGGCAGAAGCAGTCAAACTTCTTTCTCAAAGTCTATAAAGCTCTCTTAAAATTAAAATAAAGCATTGGGTTGTGGGAAATTTCTCTATCTTTCTTTGCATACATTCTGCTAATTTTGAACAAGGGTCAACAATAACAGAACCAGGAGATAATAACTAATCTCTTTAATTGATGACCTGAGGTGTGTGCAACCTGGGACTGGCCTCAAATTTCATCTTCATTTCTTGCTTTAGAAACATGAAGCTGAGGTTTCAGGCAATAGAAGAATAAGCTAGTCACTGAGAACATCCACAGTTATTATTAGTTCCTGTAGTCTGTCCAGAGCAAATCATGTCCCAGTACTGTTCTCAGCCTTGAAGGCACATTAACTTATCCCCTCCCTATTATAGCTTGAATATGAAATGTCCCATACAGGCTCAGGTTTTAGATGCTGGAACCAAGTTGGTGCTGCTATTTTGGGAGGCTGGGAAAATTTTAGGTGGTGAGAATTCACTGGAAGAAGTGATCAATGGGAATATTCCTTTGAAGAACTTACCTGGTCCCTTCCTCTTTCTATTTGTCACCTGTCTAAAGTGAGTAACAGCTCCTCTGTCACACAAGCCTCCACCATGATGTTTTGTTTCTAAACATTTCCAGAATATGGAGCCAAATACCATGGACTGAACTGTCTAAAAACAAGTTGAAATCCATCTTTCTTTCTTCAAGTTGCTTTTCTTAGGAATTTGGTCACAGAAACACAAAAATATAGTTTTTATCCAGTATTTTACTGGCGAAGGTACAGAGAGTTAAACTTGCCCAAACTCATGTAACCAGTAGTAACACAGCCAGGGCAGAACTCCAGGCAACTGTCTTTAGGAGGCACACTGGCAGCTCCACATGAGGTACTCCACAGCTTCAGTACTCTCTCCACACTCTACTTTGTGTCTGATTTAAGCCTCACAAACCACTTATTAAAATAGACTACATTATTTATTATGTCCTGTTGTGTATGGATGTCTGTTCTCTATAAAACTCATTTTATATACAATTGACAAAGCACTGGTAGTGGAGGGGGCGCCTTTTAGAGGGGATTATGCTGTGAAGGATCTGCCCTCACTGGTCGCCTCTGGGAAATGGGTTCACTCTTCAGTCTTTTGTTTTTTCTACATATATAAAATATTCTTCCTTCTGGAGGATTTCAAGACACCATGTTGAAAGGAGAGATTCAGGCAAGACTTCTCACCTGGGACTCAAACCTCGGAGTTCTCAACCTCTAGAACTGCGACAAATTTCTGATCTTTGTATATCACTCAGCCTCAGAAATTTTGTTACAGCATTACAAATGGACTACTATACCCATCCTCATTTTAAATATGAGAAAATGGTCTAACTTGTGGAAGGAAGCAGAGATAGTAAAAGAGAAACTTATCAACAGCCAAAATTCAGTTCTAACTCTTATGTTCCTGACCAGATTTTCTAGACTGCCAAGTCTATCACAGAACAACAAAGATGCTTTTTATAAAGATTACCCAAATCCATCAGAAAGGGAAGGGGATGGTGATCAAGTTTGGAGCTCTTAACAGAGATAGCCTACTCTTTTCCCCAAAAGCACTAAACTCTACCATGAAAACCAAATTGCCACACTGACCCCTACAGTTATCATTCCCTTTTAGTTTTGCTGCCCCCAGTTCTTTATCTGTTTCTCTCTCCACTGTCACCAAATTCTGAGATTTTTAAAGAGAGTACATGGCATGCACCGCTTGGAAGTTTTCCTCTGCCGATTTCCTTGACCCGTGAACTCTATTCCATGACTCAGTTCCCATCGTAAACTTATTTGAAGTCATACCCTTTTCCAGGGCTCCTGTGGTGTCCTTTCTACATCTCTGTGGATTGTGAACCAGCTTTCCAAGCACACCTTGCTCCACGGCAAGGACTCTGTTTTACTTCCATGGTTCCCCAGTGCCTAACATCATGCTTCAGATGTGGAGGGCTCTCAATAAATGATTACTACATGAGTGGATTAGTAAAAGCGCCTCACATGCTCATGGGGAGATCCTAAGAGCCTTACCAGGGATTATAAGCATCTCTTCTTCTTTTCTATTTTTGTAAGACATACGAAGTGTGGGTGAGGGGTAGGAATATAAATCATATAAAGTAGGAGGTAAAAGTGTGTATTAAGGTTCTTTTGTATGGCCCTGATATTGAATAGAAATTAACAAAGGATGGCAACGTTTACTTAGATTTTTCTATACTATGACATAAATTAAAGCAAAATTCATTTGTTCCTGTCTTACACATGGCTTTCACTTTGGTTTTGGATTTGATAATGATTTGACTTTGGAAGAATTTTAGGTGCACAGAACAGTTGCATATATAGTACAGAGTATCTGAATAGACTCCTCACCCTAATGTTAACATCTCTCACAACCAAAGTGTATTTTTCAAATAGAAGCCCCAAACTATAGTCTTGTTGGGTCCTGTCATGTCTCACCATTCCGGCCCTAGGGGTTGGGAGTGAGTAGACGCAGAGTCAAGCCGCAGACTCCGGGAGTTGGACGAAAGCAGCCCAAGCACGTGGCACTGCAGACTCGTTTGTTGAATAGGTGCACAAGCTCTTATAGGTCTGGATAGCCAATGATCTTACGGGGTGGAGTCTCAAATACAGCCAATAGTAAGTCTGTCTCCAGGTAGGCGGGTTCTTTCCAGGTCCTGGTCTTACAATTAGCCAGAGCAGAACACCACAGGAGCCATTCCTCTATTCCTCCCAGCTAGTGGCCTTAGGTTAGGCCCACCTTACATTATGCCCAACATCAAACATTGATGCAGTGATGCTAGTTTAGGTCCACTATTTATCTGAATTAGACTGGTTTCCCTACTTTCCTTCTCTCTGCTCCAAAATCCCATCCAAGATGCCAGTCTGCATTTAGTCTACATGCTGCCTTAGTTTCCTCTTAAGTGTAACATTTTCTCAGACTTTTCTTGCTTTTGATAACCTTGAAGTTCTCTTGTAACCCTCTAGTTTGACTCAATGTTTGACAAGATTCCACCAGAGAAGAAATATAAGATACTAGTCTTCATTATACTTTTCTGAAATATTATGAGCCCTGACAGATTCGTTCCTTGCCCCACTTCCAGGCTCTCTAAACCAAACAACTCTTTTTCCCACTCAAAATGACCTTTAGCTTTCAATCTCCAAAAATAGTAATGCCATATGTTGCCTCTGACTTGGGCATCCATCAGAAACAATTTTTCATCTTCCAGTACAAGAAAGGATGTAGGTTTGAGTGAATGCAGATTGTTTAAAAAATATTTAAGAAATATAAACCATATATTTTAAAGAATATTTAAACCCTGTGTGTGTGTGTCAAACTTTAAAAGATTAATTTACCACAGAAAGTACTGGCTTTGAAATTAAGAAAATCTCAGCACATTTTAAAATTATGTTACTTATAAACTGTGGTTTCAATCCAGCACTTAATCTCAATAATCTTATGTATATGCATCTATAATTGTAATTCTATAATATGATGATATGATAGTCTGAAACACAAGTTGTTTGGTTGCTCCTCAGGTATACATATTAAAATAGTAGAAAGGTTTCTTGAACATTATGATTTTATACTTCAAAGTTCTCTTCTTTGTTGTATGTGAATTTGGAATAGTTATGATAACTGTTTTGAATTCTATTGCAAAAATATGAATATTTTATTGTATCCACTGAACCATCGAGTATTTATGATATACCAAACACTCATTTCATTTTACTGAACCCTATCACATTGCATTTGAGGTTAGACAAACTGAGGCCCAGAGAGGTTAGTATGACTTACCCATGTGCATATAAGAAATAGAGGAAACAGTGTGAATTTAGCAAGCCTGGTCAACATGACAGCAACCAACAGCAAATCTAGACTGACATTAACGAAACTTCCTTAAAGTCTTCACCAAATACAGAGAAGGTTTTCTTCCTATACCAGGCTTGCAGTAGGCATCACCTGGGCTTCATGATCTTATGTCTACAAGCTGGTTCTGCCTCCTTCGTCTCTGTCATTAAATATGAGAGAGCCCTTAATGACCCTTAATGACCATCACATTCCCAACATAACACTTCCATCTTGATATATTTTTAGATCTACAGGGTCCAAAAAGTATAATAAATTAAATGAAATAAATGTTGGAAACAAATCATTGTTTTTAAGTTTTGGAGAAAGGATACAGCATTTCACCATTTTTTTACATATAGACCATAACACTGAATCAGAAATAATTCATTTCCTTTAAGATCCTATTTGGCTACACCAGTTTCCTAGAATTTTGCCCAAGCTGGCTGCATCCTGAAGAACTCCCCAGCATAGAGCTTACTAGATGCATGGTACAAGTATAATCCTCCACCATTAGAGCTTATGGTGTCAAACAGCCTCTTGAATGATACAGAGTGATCCTTGTTGTAAGGAGTGGTGGTTAATCCAGTAAATGTGATGGTTTGAGTAACAGACATTTTCATCCTTGGGTAGTCATTGAAACAGTTAATACTGCTGTTCTCTTCCTTTTTTCCACTTTTTTTCCTTTCATGGTATTTTCTTAATGTTGGTTTTCAATTTTAACTCAAAGTGGTGGGAAAGCAAACTACAAATATGCTTGGATGTGTACTGTACCCATTAAAGAGCATCCACAACCAAGAATTACCTTGTATAGCAGAATTTATTAGTTTACTTAAGTATGATAAAGTCAATATGTAACTTATGATACATTTTGTGGTAAGCTAAATTCATTCTGATAGTTTCTTTCTCCACCACATCAGTTTCTAAGGAACCCCAACTATCTTGTTAAAAGAAAATCTGAGACCAGCACTGTGTGATAGAATTTACTTGAATAAGTCAAAAGTTCCAGAATTAGACCACATTCCATGCCCAGGACTGGTCAGAATATTTGAACCTTCAGAACACAGAGGGATTACCTGCAGTCCATATTCAAAGACACTGTGTCTGAAATTGCTGTAATTGGCTTGGTTGCTTAGTTATAAGGACACAATCTTGTGTTAGGTCATGATTTGTTCACATATCCACTAGATAGTGTTAACTATGTAAAAAGGCCACTTTAACTTAAACTTTGGTGCTAAGCACAGAGGCTAATTTAGGCCAAATTTATTGGCTCAAGAAACTTAAAAGTCTTTCAGGCAATTTCTAAGTTCCCCAGGGAGGCAGGGTCCCAGGACCCTTGCTTCCTAATCCTTCTGCTTATCCAGCAGCGGCAGTAATGACTACTTTCCTCTTCTATCTTTCTAGTGAGTGACATCATACTTTCTTAGCTCATGGTCTCTCAAGGAATACCCAGCATGCTGATGTTTGTAACAAGACTGTCAGTCATTATCTGGGTCAACATGATTCAGTCCACTTCCTCCAGCAAATAGTTTTCACGGCTGCCTAGTCCTTCCAGTATAATTTCCAACAGAGGGAGATTACTGCAGCCCTTCATGTGTTTACTTGCTCTTATACTAGAAATATACCTTTCCAGTTCTTATTAGTCAAGCTCATGATGCTAAGATTAGATTTCCAGAACCTGATTCCACTGCCCTCTCCTCCCTTGATAAGTGCTTTCTCTGTGAACCCTTCATTGACATGGACTAGCAGGTTTTAATTCACTAGTTATAGATCTATGCCAGATTTGCTTGAATCTTAAGGTGAACACCATTTATGATTCAGTTTTCTGTATCACTATCTAAAGAGGCCAACTTTGCATAACACTGCTAATGTAATAGTCATAATGAAAATGCGTTTCCTTATTACATAAGAGCTGCTTTTGAAATCCCAGTACATTTCTCACAGCCAGATTAAACATTTTATTGCCTTTATTTTTCATCAAGTATGCAAATTCTTTTTAGCAGGTTTCCTTCTTGATTTAAAACCATTTTTCATGGAAAACTAAATCATTTACAGCCATATGGTCTCATGACAATGCATAGTTAGGAAAAAAAAAACACAGTGAGTTTTATACAGAAATGCTGCTTTGATGTTCCTTCAAGTGAAAGAAACATACTTTCTAGACACAGAGAGAGGTGCTTTGAGAAAGAACTCTTAAATGTCGATAACTATGTAATGTGAGTACTTGCCAAAGATAAAAGATGTAGGTCAATACCATCTCTTTCTCTTTGCAGGAAAAGAAGATGTAGTTTAATTCTCAGCAGTAGGAGTCAAAACAATGCACTCATACATTTCCTACATGGAAGATAAAAAAAGGTATGCTGGGGAAAAAGAAAGATGAATCTGATAGTGTCAGAACTAACTAAGAGTTGTTACTAGTCTGCATTGACATGTTGCACACAATGTCCTTCCTGGATAAGCAGAGTTCAGGCAAAACTGTAGAACTGTCATTAATAAAAAGTTATCATACTGTTTGTATTATATACTCTATTATAATAGTCACAGTAATATAAGCAATTCATTCTTAACTCACTTAGGCCTCACAGCAGTATTAAATAAACATGTTCATATTTTTACATATAGGCAGGCAATCATAGTTCAGGAAGGGGAATTAACTTCCTGATGGCCTATAGCTAATAAGTGCTAATCCTGGGATCCAACCTCCAAAGGCCTAACTTCAAAGCCCACATTCTTCCTGCAAGCCTATGCCTTTTGGTAAATAAATAAATGAATAAATAAATAATCAGAGCTATTAGGTATCCTTTAATCTAGTCTGACCACCACCCACATGGGCTAGACATACAACCAATCAGAAAGGAAGTAGCAGACAGTCAGAAGCAGTATGATATCAGCACAAAGCACACCTGTATGGGAAGTCGTCATGCTAGAGTGTGAATCCCAGGACACTATTGGTTAACTAACTGTGTCACCTTGACAAGATATTTAATCTGCCTAAGCATTTATTTCCCCATCTGAAAATAAGCATAATAACTCTATTCTCAAAAGACTTCTTAAAGAGTTAAATGACATATTCTTTGTTGGAACAAATAAGATAACACTCACACTTATTAGTGTTATTATTTGTCTTCCGACAAAACCATGGTTTTTCTTCAGAATTCTTTCAGATTTTATTATTCGGTCTTACTTCACAGTCTTGTCACTGTAACTTATCTCTCCCTTTTTTTTTTTCTCCATGAGGCCATTCCTCCCCTACATCCTGCCCTTCTAGGATTATAGCTTCACTGATTTGGCAAGCTACATGATGGCTTACTATAGGGTCAAAAAGCAATTAATTTCTCCCCAGTTTTGGGTCATTCTTTATCATAAAACCCTCATTTCACGTTGAGAACAAAATTTCTTTTAATAAACACAACCTCTTCTCTTTGTTCTAAAGCAATTCTTCTTTACATCACAAAAGTAGTTTCTCCTGTTAACAAATAACAAATGTCACGAATGCCTCGTACACTGGTACTTGTTCATTTTCTCCTTCTATTTTTGTCTTCTTTCTCCCTACCTCTACCTCTCTATCTTTAGTCAAAGTACAAAAGTTTCTTTGCCTATTTTCCTCCATAAAAATGGTAACTAGAAAGGTCAGTGGGTCATTTTTTTGCCTGTCTAGACTCCGAATCTCACATTAGCTCAACTCAGGATATAGCCCTGTAGAACATTATCTGTTGTGTGGCACTTATTTGGGTAAGTGCTAATAACACCTCTCACCCTGGTGTTTGGTAGGGGCATTAAAACACAATGCAGCGTGCGTCCTCTAAGATGTGACTGCTTACACAAGACACAGTCTGACACAAGAAAGTGGTCACTATAGTGATCACTAAAGGCATTATAAATGCCTTTCTGTTAAACATGTAAGTCTCAGGACCTAGCCATGGGGAAATGCCCACCAAAACTCTAAGTTCAAGTTAGATATGACAATTGTACTTTAATAAACAAAGAAGGCTTTCCCTTATTCTTTTTGTTACAAAATATATTCATGGGAAAATCTGAATTTCAAAATCTTATTTAGTATCATTAGGGTCTTTTATGTACAGAATTATACCATCTGCAACCGAGGATGCTTTGATCTCTTCCTTTCCTATTTGTATCACTTTCATCTTCTTCATTTAGCTGTTGCTTTAGCTAAGACTTCAAGTACCATATTGAACAGGAAGGAGGCACGTGGATATCTTTGTCTTCTTCTTTAGTGGAATGTGATGGGAGGCTGGCATACTTTCATACCTCAACCTTAGGAGCTGTTGGCAACTGACAACTGCTGGGAGAGGAAGCAGCAGTTTTCTTGAGGAGTCTGTCCCCATAGCTCAGCTCTTTATAGTGTACGGCAACATATCCACAAGGGCAGCCCAAACTCACCTGGGATACAAAGTTGGGTGACTAAAGATAGGGTTGGACAGGGGAAAGCAGGGGGAGGTAGGTATGATCAAAGTGCAGTGCATGAAAGTCTCAATGAACTATTTTAAAAAGCAATTTCATGAAAATACTAGAGGCTTTATCTATGAAAAAGGGTCTGAACATTGAAGTGTAATCAACCAAGACAGAAAAGTCTTGCAGTGGCAGAGAACCTAGGAAAATAAATATGCCTTATAGTGAAGATGCCCTGGAAGTGATGTCATCTTCTCACAAAAGGAATAGAACTGATGGAAAAGGTAGATGGGAGAATCGTTCTGGAGACATGGACGCAGTCTGACTAGAGAGACCAGATTGAATGTGAGGATGCTGAGAACAACAAATCCTTACTACTCAATAGAAACAGGATAAAAAAGCAGCATCTTTCTCAAAATGCCCGTATGATACCACCATCCTTGTTAACATATAGTATCTCTGACTCTTTAGTCCCTAATTTGATCTTTTAAGTCCCTCATTTTCTGGCATGGACTTAACTCTCAAGCCTAAAAACACAGTTCTCGTGCCATAGAATGTGTCGTTTCCTTAAATCACGGTCTCTGTCTGTGTTGTACCCTTCCACCAATGCTTGGATCCTGAGCTTTAGTGTTCAGTTGCTGGACAACCTCCAGCAAGCTACTTTCAGTCTCTGGGCAACCATGACTTCATCTTTAACAGAGGGATCTGGATGAAAGCATCTTTAACTCCTTCTTTTGATCAAATGTTCTATGAGACTATGAATATGCAGGAGAATGTTATTAGCATAATACCAGGCTCAGGGAAAAGGGAAAGTAATTGACATTTATTAAGGGGCTACTGTAAGGCTTTGTTTTGACCTAGCAAGAAAAAAAGCATGCTTCATTTAAAATGTTTCCCCAATTGCACGTATGATAAGGAAGAAAAAGTAATCACAGGAGGTGAAAATAAATTATAAAAATGTTACATTTATAAGGTCCTATTGCTGAAAATATTACACACTTAAGTAGCAGAACATAGAGAAATCAATTACAAATGCACTGGGAAATCCTTCTTGCTGGCTAGCTTTCACTGTACTAGATGAGGCTACACAGGCTCCAAGGAGAGAAAAGACATCAGTGGTTTTAAGCTGCATGGGATCCTGCATGCTACAGTAACAACCTGAAAGGAAAGATGTGTCCACTGGTAGAACAGAATGACTGTTACAGGAATAGCTGTCTGCTTTCTGAATGAATTCCAGGACCCTCCACAGGAGGGAAATCATGCCTGCTACTGTAAACCTGGTCAAGCCATGCCTAGGAAAGTGTTGGGCACTAGGGGGTAACCCACTATTGTTATGTTTTAAATGGTCAGGCTATCAAACTGCCTTTGAAATAGCTATGCTTATACACATAAATCTGTGCTGCTTTCAACCTTGGTCAGAGCTTTGTTCTGCAGTGAAAGGAAGTTAATGCAGAGACTCCTAACTGATCAAAGTATCGAGAACAAACAACTGTAAGTGATAAACCCTAAGGGAACATCTGAATCAATACCCTGGCCTCCAAGACTCAGACACATCATAGAAGAGGAGGCAGAAAGAACTCAAGGGCCGAACGATGGGGAGGAGTGCTGTGAAATGCTGTTTTGCAGACGTGACACTACTGTTGCACATATGAACAGTGCAGCAGCTGTGGCTACATGAACCACATGTGCACACGAGCAAACCAGTCAAACTTCCAGAGTGGATGGGAAGGAGCTCCCAACGCTCACCCCTAGCTGAGGAGCTATTGGTAGTTGATTCCTGCTAGGGAGGGGAGAATCATGTTTCTTGGAGTGTGTGGCTACTAGTAGGTTGCTCGGGCTCCAGTGACCGGTCCCACATCCATGTGCATATGGACAATACTCACAGACTCAGAGGGATATTCCATATAAAAACAAAGAGGACAGTAAGTTGAGAAGAGGACATGTTTGTTGGAGTGATCCAAATGATGTTGAAGGGAGATAGATATTGTAAAAATACCTCCTTTCAGGAAATTCTCATGGAACAAATAAATTATTATATTAAATAGAAGATATGAAATTACACTGAAAAAAATTACATGGAAAAAAACAACAAAACTTTATTTTTGAAATATTGTTACTAAATGTATGTAAGTCAGTAAGAAATCACTGCTTTTTAATTATTTTATTAACATTTATGTTTTGCCTGAAAGTATGTAAGTGTAACTATGAGATCAGAAGAGGGTGTAAGATCCTCTGGAACTGGAGTCACAAAGGGTTGTGATCCACCATGTGGGTGCTGGAAACCAAACCAGGTCCTCTGGAAGAGCAGCCAGAGCCAGTGTTCTTCACTTTTGAGCTATCTCTCCAGCCCCAAGGAATCACTTCTATTGTAACTGTTAGCCCTGCTACCATAATCCTTACTTGTATTTTCGTAAAGTGACACCTTTTCTTAAATATTTCTATACCTTATGTGTTTAATCTACATTCCTTCTGAAGATCACTTTAAATCTCCCAGGTTCCTTGTTCTACTTTCTCCACCAGAGTAGTAAATCTAATTATTTGCGACTGATTTTCACATATCTGCCTTACATCTGTATTTTGTTAATTCTTGGGAAGGTAGCATGTGAGTATGAAAGATGGATGTTGTTCTAGTTTGCCTTCAATTTCTGTGACCAATACCAACTTAGAGGAAAGTGTTTATTTTATCTTACATCTTCCAGGTCACAGTTCATCACTGAAGGAGACCAAGGTAGGAAGTCAGGGCAGGAACCCGGAGCACAGACACTGAAGGATACCTGATTACTGGCTTGCTGTCCCGGCTTTGCTTAACCTTCCTTATACAATACCTGCCCAGGGATGGCACCACTCACAGTGGGCTGAGCCCTCTCACATCACTCAGCAATCAAGAAAATGTCCCACAGACACGACCACAGGCCAGACCAATGGAGGCAATTGTGTCTAGTTGACAACTAAGCTATCTAGCACAGATGCAATAGTTAAGGGAAAATAGATGGAAGAGAGTTAGCTCCAGGACAAACCTTCCCTAGAGTCAGTCTAGGCATCACAACCCTGTGTACACAGAGGTCATGGAAACATAGCCAAAAGCCAGGCTGCTGTCAAAATAGAAGAACTCGCTGATCTGGGAGGACTGGTTAGATTCTCATGTATAAGGTAAGACTCAGTGTAAATTCAGAATAGAAAAGGGAAAACTAGGAGCTTCTACTCCAGTCAAGGAAAGAATCAGCTGAAGCAGAGTGGAGAAGGTCCATGTAACAAATAGACAAAAACAGATATTTGAGACAGAAATAGAAGTTATGGGCCCAGCCTTGCAAAGTGGAATCACAAATTCTCTTCCAATATTTGTCCATGGAGATATCCATCCACCTTTCCTTTCTAACTCATATTGTATACATGTAGCCTAAAGATATAAATTGTGGATGTAAAATAAGTAATTTATTTACTTCTCTAACTATGGACCAAATGTTTTCTTAAAAATGAATAGTATTACTATAGTATAAATGGGACCATTTACTTTAGCTGTAATGTGGAAATGATAATAGTTCCTTTAGTAATGTTAATTTAGAATTCAGCGTTAATTCTAGCTTTTGAAGTATTCAGGTTAGATTGAGAGATCTTGCATGAAGAAGCTTCTCTGATGAGGTCTGAGAGCCACGGGAATCTCAAGATACAGAGATACAGATTTAGAGGGAAGTTTGGTGCTATATCCATTTATCAAAACAATAATCATAGGTTTCCCCCTGAGGCCTGTGAGCTCCACAGCCATGGATCCTTATCTACATCACACCTCTTTCACCCAATGCTCAAGGACCATTGCAAGAGAGGGATTTGAAAGATTACAATAGCCAGAGGAAGGGGAGTACAGGAGCAAAACTGTCTTTTGGACGTGACAGGACACTGCACTCATGAGCTCTCAGGAGCTGTGGTTCCCTGCACAAGACCTGGAAGATCAAGCCAGTCAGCACTCTAGCGTGGAGGGGAGAGGGATGGCATCTAGAGGAGGGAAAATCCGTTTTCTTCAAGGATGTGGCACCTGGTATGTCAACTACACCCATGAGTATATAAGCAGCACAAATTGGACTCAGTGGGTTATGAAAAAAAAAAAAAAAGAAGAACACAAAGTTGGGCGCAAGTGAGAAAGAGAGGGATTAATCTGGGATGCGTTTCATGACATTCTCATGGAATTAGTAAAGTACTTTACTTTGGATGACCAAGAACAATGATAGGTGTGCAAAAGTTTAAAAAGTGTATCTCTAGGTTTTTCTGCTTTATTTTCTTCCTCCTTCTCTTTCCTCCTTCTCCAGTGTTTTGCTGTTAAGTTACTGAGCACTGGTTAAGGCAGAAAACCTTTGAAACCGTTGATCTAAGGTATGTTAACTTCCTATTCCTTCAAAGTTCTCAACTGCTATTACTGACCTGGTGAGGACATGCGAAAGTAATATACCTGGACTATATTATCTTATTTTCTGGAAAAATGCCTCCACTGAATTATGATTTAATTTTATGCCCTCAGCTTTTATAAAAGGTCATTTTTGAAGAATAGTCATTCATCCATTTGGAGAGTCATTCTGTATCCTTTGCAAAAGCTAGTGGAAGACTTTGAACATCATATAACCCGAAATGTCTCAGATGAGCATTCACGTGACAAATTTCTCCTATAATTTAGTGACAGGGAAACATTTTTTTCCTCTCCAGCTAAGTTTGTATTCATCTGGAAAGAGGGAGGGAATTTAAAACTATATGATCCGATATGTTCCATTATTATTTGGCTGCTAAAAAGTCCAAAATTACTTTCATTCCTTATTTTTTGGGGTAGTTCATATTCCCAAAGAAGAAAATGCTGTTTGGATGTCAAGGTAACCTATTATTCTCCCTCTCCTGCATAACCACTGCTTCTCATCTAAAGGTTTCTGAATCTCCTCAATGACGGTTCCTTTTTCAAATTCCTCCAAACACATAGGAAAGGTTTGTGTCACATTGTCATTAGAGCACATTCTGTTTTCTAAGCTGCTAGATCCACCTTTATGTCCTCCATTGTCCCTTTCTGTCCCCTGCATAAGTCTAATACAAAATATTTGACCATAATGTTAATTGATAGCTGTCTTATTTAACTTACAACCTTCCCTTTTTCGGTAAAAATAAAAGAATGAATGAATGAAACAAATAAATTGATTTACCATTTTTAAATGACTGTTCAAAGTTTTAAAACACTCTTTTCAAAAATTTCTGAAATTTCCATTTGTATTTGCTCCCCCCACAACCCACTGAAAAAAGCATATGATCTCTCTATGTGGAGTAATGAGATTTTTTAAATACGATGACAAAAATAATACCAGCAATTATAGCGAAATGTGTAAGGAGGAAGAGCACATCATTGGTCTGGTGAGTACATTGAGCAATGGTCAAAGTGTCTGGTGGGAGCTGGGAAGAAATCGAGACAAAGCATGGAAGACACACAAAGCACGACTAATTGTTATTGATGAGACCACATCCTCCAGTTCTAGTTCTCCTGTTCTGATTCTCTTGTCCTAGGTTTCTTCTCCCAGCTACAATTCCTTTGTTTAATTTGCACATTTACAACTCCCTTTCTTCTTTCTTTGCTACTCTTTTAGGTGTTGAAAATAATTTTAAATGTGGACATACTCAAATTTAAATCAAGAACATAGGTCATTAAAACAGAACTCCATGAAACATATGTAGCCAAATTTTGAATCCTTTTTGAAATATTTATCTTGATATAGTACTTGATATGGAAACTACCAAGTGAAGCTCTTTTTAGTGTCAGATATTATTCTAAAAAAAAAAAATAACAAACCACACATGCAGGGCTAGAGCAGTGACTCAGTAGTTAAGAGCACTGATTTTTCTTGCAGAGGACCTGAGTTCAATTCCCAGCACCCACATGGTGGCTAACAACCCTTTGTAACTCCACTTTCAGGGCACCTGACACCTTCTTCTGACCTCCCCAGATATTGCATGACATGGGTACACTGACATACATGCAGGCAAAACACCCAAACACATAAAACTAGAATACATAAATAAGTAGTCATACATGGGATGCTGGGGAGATGGCTCAGTGAATAAATCACTTGCCATGCAAATATGAGGACCAAAATCCAAATTTCCAAAACCCACTTAAAAGCCAAGCAAGCTTGATGGACACATGTAATCTCCAGCACTTGGGAGGCAGAGACAGAGGATCTCTAGAGCAAGCAGGCTAGCTAGACCAGCCAGAATTGACAAGCCCCCAGGTTCAGTGATAAATAATAAATGAATAAAGTGGAGAATGATCAGGGAAGATACCACACCTTATGTCAACTCTGTGCTTCCACACCCATGTGCACCCAAAAATATGCAAACATGCCTGTATGCACACCACACATGTACAGACACAAATAATTCAGACATGGTGAAATGTATGTGGGCTTAAAGCTTAGAACATGGCATATCACAGAACGAATCTCAGTAAAGGACCACATGGCTGAGAATATCTGAAGAGGTGAGGGGTGGAGGGAGAGAGACAGCCATGCGGATCTGTGAGCTGTGACCATGTGCTGATTTTAGAGGGCTAAAAAAATCTTAGATTTTTGCCATTTTTGACTCCCTTCACAAATACTGCAGGAGTGTTTCCTTTGAATCATGCATGTATAACTATGTGTGTGTGTGTACATATATCTATAGATAGATGATAGCTGACAGAGAAATATAGATAGATGATTAAAGAAAGATAGGAAGATGACAGATAGATAGATAGATAGATAGATAGATAGATAGATAGATGATAGTAAGTGGCATCAGATGTGGGTTTAAATGATTTTGCCCAACAGAGGATGTTTAGAAATGTCTGTAGACTGTTTTGGCCTATTTCAAACTGGGTTGGGAGTGGAGGCCAGGGAGGCTATCAAAACTCCACAATGCACAGAATAGCCCCAAAGAGAGAATCCAGCCACACATGTTCACAGTGCTGAGTTCACACAGCCCTGTTGAGCATCAGCTCAACTTTATTGTGCTGCACACTATATAAAACCCCCAATGCAAAGGAAGGCAGGTAGGTGTATTAAATCTACCATGACTCACCAAAGGGCACATTGCGGAGTCTGGCAAGATATACAAACAAGAATAATTTGAAGTAAAAAAAAGTTAAGTCAAATTAAATTGATTTTTAAGTATACAAATACAGAAAAAAATAAAGGAAAGAAAACATTCATTTCTCACTTCGCAGAGATAAGTCAAACCTTCAGTTCTGAAGTGGCATTTAAATAAGTTTATGAAGGTTCTTATTCTAAAGTAGAAATGTGGCCATATTACATAAAGTATAGGACCATACAAAAATATTTCCTTTTAAACACACAAACATGCTTCAGTTCCTTTCATTTACATCACAATGAGAAGATATGCATTTACATAGAATTTATTTCCTTTCTACGTATTTATTTTTTGATGTCTAAGAGAAAATATGCATGGAAATGTAAATAGATGATAGATAGATAGATAGATAGATAGATAGATAGATAGATAGATAGATGATAGATACATGATAGATAGATAGTAGATAGATGACAGACAGTAAGTGGCATCAGATGTAGGTGTGAAGGAGTTTGTCCACCAGATGATGTTTAGAAATGTTCTGTCACCCTTTGCTGCACTGCCAGATTCACTGTTGCCCCTTGGCCAAAGGGACCTTTACTGACCATTATGATCTACATTCCAAAAGCATTTGCAGTCCACCTGACCAAAACGTGATTTTTGTACTTCTCCATTGAACCAGCTCAGGCAGGAAATACATATCCCTCTTTTTCAATCAACTGCTAGCTTTCCTTTGAGAGGACAAGAGTACACACAGGGTGCCTGATTTATCACACATTTATGGAACATATAATCTTTCTGAGACTAGAAAGAGTGACTTTTAATTTTTATTTGGATGAGCTGAATAACCTAAAGGCCCAGTGTTTAATGAACCATTATCAAGAAATTTTAGGATACTTATCACATGAAAAAAATAGTATGTATAATTTGGACCTAGTGAGACCCAATAAGGAACCACATGTTATTAACACTGAGACGACCCCAAGAGAGTTCAGTGAGTTAAAATTTTGTGGAGCAGGAATCCTATTTGTTGGCATCCTTTTAATCATCCTGGGATACAGGCCTTCTTTCTCAAAGCATGTCTTTGAACAACATCTACAAAAAATATGATAAAACAGTTGGGCATGGTGATGCACACCTTAATTCCAACACTAGGGAGGCAGATGCAGGCTGCTATCAGCCTGGATTGTCTACACAGCGAGTTCCAGTCCAGTTAGGCTTAGTAGTGCGATCCTCTTAAAAAAAAATTACAATAAAGCAGACTTTTTTCCCATGAAGGCTGAAATACTGATGATCTCTTCCTCTATTCATATCATTTATGTATTTTATAAATAGGGACAGACATTATGAGACATAACTCAAGTATACATTTGTGAAAAAGAAAAGGTTAAACTGTACATATTTAATACCATCTTATAAGATTGCATGTGTTCGTTGTTTTATGAACCACATTGTTCAATATCTTACAAGCTGCACTTTAATCCCAATAAAAAAATTTTTAAGTGGAAATGACATTAGGACTTTAAGTGAAACAGCAGACATAGCTCCCCTGTGCTGCCCTGTCAGCTGTTTCCAACTCACAGATACAGATCTGCATTTGAGTGTCGCAACTCAGGTCAGAAGCAACGTTCGGTGTGCTACCTCAGAAAAGTAATAACTCTCACAACTGCCTGGCTAGATAGATATCTGATTAGAGAAAAGTCGAAATGAATCTGAAGGCGGCTCATCCACACAGCAATGTAAAACTGTTATTACCCCCGGCTTGCAGCAAGGTTTGCAGAGGTCTAGGGAGATTAATGCAGGCCACAGAGAAAGGCAGGAGCAGGGGTGAACAGACTTTTTCCAACTGCCTAACTTTTCACTTGTGTGTTTGTTATATGTTAAGTATGGTTCAGAAGATTAAAGTCTTCATTTTAGGCAAAGAAAGGAAATAATGTTTCCTGTCCCATTTGCCAAGCTAAGTGAACAACTGTTCCCGGGCAATTAGAATTGTTAATTGATTTCAAAACATAGGGCTTTGAAGGTGGAAAACTGCTGACATTATTTCAATGGGGAAATGCACTCGAGAGAGAGAGAGAGAGAGAGAGAGAGAGAGAGAGAGAACCGCAGTACAGTTTCTCTCCTTGTTTTGTTGAATATACATCTATAAAAACACTGTGAATCATGCAGTAAAAACTGCTGTGCTGATATCATAAATCTCTGATAATAAAAATTTCATTGTTGAAACAATAAAATAGACTTTTATTATAACACAGAGTATCCACCTAAACATTGTCCTTTTAGCTTCTTCGAGTTAAATGTATGCACAGTTTTACAGTCTATAAACAGATCTGGAATAAAAGTTAATAAATGTCAAAATTTGCATTTCAAAAAATTCTTGCTGCATTTTAGGGAAGATCAATCTATGAACCTTTCAACATTATGTCAAATGAAATGCTAATTGTACCTTTAGGAATTTCAGAGACAGTGACAGGAAACTAAATGCTCTGTTCCTTTGCATCAGCAAGTCGAGGATAATTGTATATCTACTCTTGTGAACTTCTAAGAAAAAAAACTCAGAAAAAAGGGTTTTCTATTCTTTAACTCAGGAGGGTAAACTCCTCCAGCCACCCTCCATCAATCTACCTTCAAATAAAGTGTGTTAACGTGTTGACAGTGGACAAATCACACAGCACTGCATTTGTTCATTGTATAATAGGTTTGTCAAATGAACTCCAGTTAAAGAGATTTAAGAGGAAGAAAAATTTTCATCCAGAAATAACTGACTTATTCCATTCAAATGGATGTAAGGTTTAAAGGTATCCTTCCTTAAAGTCTAATCTTTATTAAAACACACAGTATTTGAAGGCTAAGTCACAAAAATAAATACCAGGAGCCCCAAAAGTGCTTTTATTTCCCCTACCCTGAAGATAAAGCACTGATACATTCCTTCCCTTCTCTGTAATAAATCTTAGCTCTGTATCTCTAAGAGATACAAATTATCCTCTGTACTGTCTTGCAAGTGTGAGTATAGATTGAACCAATGAGCAATGTTATCTAGAAAATAGCACTTAGTGTAAGGTTTGTACCATTTTTTTGAACATTATCCTATTTGTGGCACTGGCTTCATTTCAGAGTCAGGCTGCTGAAATATTTGGTGAACCTGCATAGCAGTGAAAAACGAAGGTTCCTGCAACTCAGGAGCAGTTGATGTTGTTAACCTGCAGTGTTTGGTCACCTATCACCACTTTAAACATAAAATAGGCATTTTCACCTTCTTCAAATACCATTATGGATAGTGTCAAGTCAAAAGCCAAGATTGCTCCTTCCACATTTCTGGATCTCTACATTGTCTATTGATATGTATTAGGGATATGAAGCAAAACCACTTCAAGCGTTTAGAAGACTTCATTTACTAAGTATATTACACAGGGCCATTTGCAGGCACATTGCAGACAGCCCATCTGTAATCCTGCCTCTCCTGTATGGAAGAAAAACACCGCAGCATTCTTAGAAAATGGTCTCAATTTGAATCAATAAATTTTGTTTCAGAAAATTCAAGTGTAAATAATGCATATTTCTTGTTCTATGTTACATAAACTCCAAGTAGTCAAAATATTATATTTTAGGTTCTAATTTATTTCAGACTTTTTTCACTTAATTGATGAATATATTATATTTTTTAATTTTTTGTCATGAATAAAATTTAAACTTTTCCAAGTAAAAGAAAATAAAAAAAATACTTGTAATGGAAATATCTGAATAAATTATTAGGGACATGAATAAACATTAGCCCAAGACAGCAACGTCAACTTATTTCAAGTGCCAATAATTTCTACAGAGTAAGTAAGTCTGTGCCAGCCATTCTGAGGACCCTTCGTCCATGTGACCTGCATGATAGGTATAGATTCCATTAAATTTCTGGGAATAAGACTCATTAAAGGGTAATGAAACAAGAGGTGATATGATATCATATGTTTGGTTTCAAAATGTGTACTATATTAACATGTTTTTGAAATATCCATTGTGAATGATTTATTCAACATAAGAAAATGGCAACATACTATTTTAACAAGAGATAACATTTTACAGAAATTTGCCAGCCCTCCCTAATATATACAATTCCCCCCAAATAAATGCAGAAATATATCAGATATTCTGAGGATGCATAAAGCAGATTTTTCAAACCACTATTTTTCTCAGTCATTCCAGTTTTGTTCATGTTGTGCTACACCGGGGAAACATAGTTGTGCAGGGGACAAGTATACTACAAAACAAATGCTCATCTTTCTTAAGAGTCAAAACGGAAGGCTAATAAAGAGCATTTAAAATAAAAGGGCCCATTACTCCTCAGTTTTATATGAGCTTACATGCTTTCATTGTGCAGAGTGTGTTATTAATTTAACATGCCAGATTCATAGGTTTCTGCAATATCAGGTTTGATGTATTCATTATCGGCACTCAGTACATTAATTCACGCTGAAGTCCGGTAAATCAAAATTATACCATCTGGCTTCCTGTTCTTAATGATGAATTTGATGTAGGGGTGATTAAGATTGTTAGGCTTTTGAATTTTAATGTAAAAATTAGGGGATTAAAAAGGCATTTAGAAATGACCAATAGTTAGAATAAACTTACTGACAGGATCTAATTTGTGTACTTGCTAGTAAAGCTCCATTTTAATTAGCAGACACAGTCTTTCAGCACAAGCTCAAAGAGACAGAAGTTTAGTGATTAAGAAGATGAAGCTGTTAAATTGATAAATTGACCTTGAAATACTTGTAACTGTGGGGGATGGCCCAGTAACTAAAATTGTTAGTGTGTTGCAAACACATGGGGAACCGAGTTCAGTAGTGACCCCAGACACTGAGGTTTGTTTTTATGTATTCTCTCTCTCTCCCTCTCTGTCTCTGTCTCTCTCTTTTTCTCCTTTCTCTCTCATTGGACTACCCTCATCTTGAAAGAAAGAACTAAGCAACCAAGATAAATACAGAAAACTGCAGACCCACCACTTGGCACTCTAACAGTAGGACGGAGAAGATTCTATCACTGTTTCCTAGCTCCTTGACAGGTGACATTGAACGGTGTGTCTCAACTTGAAAGGATTGTATTGGTACTCTTGGCTTCCTGCTACACTGATCCTATATACACACAGGGAGAGAAAGACACTTGAGCAGTAAATGAAATCAGGAAATGCAGGACACAGCCACCAGTCATCTCCCTTTTGCACACATATTTTAGAGGTGGAGCTCCTGAAATGGAAGATTCTAAACAGCTACAACATAGAGCATGTGTATAACGCATAACCACTGCACTCAAATTTGACATGAGACTTTTTAATTGAAAGACCAATCTGACATGCATGTTCCTTTGACAGTTAAAATTACCCCTAGTTTGAACAAAAGCATTTGAAATGTTACACCGAACTCATTACACCTTTTCTGCATAAAGAAGTTTAATAGTTAAAACAAGTTAAGACAGAATAGAATCTTAATGTACAATATTATTAGAATAATATAAAGAAACATTCACATTTTTTCTGAGACATGAAACTAAAAGTAAAAGAATCTATGCAATAGAAAAGTAAGATTCAAAATAGAAATATTTCCTGGGAAGAAATAACATACCTACTACCTTGTGAAGGCTCACAGAACAAGCTGTTTTGTTCATGTGAAATTAATAAATATAGTTACTAATGTACTAGAATAAAATACACTCAGAAAGACATCAGAAAAACAAGTACATCTGTATACATCAACAATTTGAAGGATTCTGATTCCTGGCAAGTCAAGGAATATTTTAAATCTTATATTTTAGAGGAAATCGAATCTTGACTAACCACTGCAATTTATGTCATTTTAAATAAGATATATTTGAATAAGTATATTTTTCATGCCCTAAAAAGACTGATGTCTTCTTTTATAAGCTCATCCTGTGACACACTTGAGTAGGTAGGTATATTGATTTTTTTTTCTTTTTCTGATGGCAATGAAGTGTAAATGGAAAATATCAGACTTGGCAATCACTTAAACCATGTGAAAATTTCAGAGTGAAGGCTATTAGAGTCACTTTGTGATCTCCCCAGATGACCAGAGGGGGGAGGAGGGGAAAAAAAACATTTCTACATTTCTTCAGATCCTTTGTGTGACAGCTAAGGAGAATAACATTCTTTCTAATACGGCAGTTTTCGTCTCTAGTTGAGAATAACCTCAGTGCTTTCTTATGTCACTGGCTGAGAGAAGATGAAAGACCCAGCCTTGTGTAAATGGCTTTGTCTAACCATCAGTCTTTAGCTCTGCATGGCAGCCGTACTATTGACATTAGCTTGTGCACTGGGTGAAATTGAAGTGAGTTAAATGTGACCTTGGCTTAGTTGTTGAAGTAGAAATGAACTCTACTGGGAGTGAAAAAAAAAATAAGACCAGTTTCTCTAACTTCATTTTTTCTTTAATGAGTTTAACAGCACTCTTAGGATTTGATACATTTTATAAAAATGTTTTATTTCCTTTTCTATTTTATACTAAGTAATCAGCGTTTAGTAAGGCAAGCTTGCTCTTTTGTTATGGAACTCCTGTTTCAGTTATTTAAATGCCATATTTAAAAAATAATAAAAAGAAGCAAAATTATTTTCTCTTGCTTTCCCTCTCACTGATCATTAGCCCATAAATTTGACCTGAAAACTAAGTCCAGGTTCTGCTCCTCTGCTACAGTGACATCACTGTGGTCTGCCATGGAAACTGTACTTTGGGTTTCTTAGAAAATCATGATTATAGTATTTTATGTTCCAAGCTTACTTTTTCTTCTCCTTGATATTTTATGTAGAATAATACCTCCAAAGACATTCACATTCCAATCTTTAGAACATATAAATATGTTACTTTACTTAGGAAAAGGGAAAGAGAGAGAACTTTGAGTGGTGAAATTATCTTAAATTATCTAGGCAGATGTGATGTAACTGAGCAGGTCCTCCCTCATAAGACAAAGATTTGGGTCAGAGCCAGAGGAAAAGGTGTAATAATAGAAGCCAAGGTTGAAGACA
The DNA here is from genome assembly GCA_035773235.1 of Eospalax fontanierii. Classification (NCBI taxonomy): domain Eukaryota; kingdom Metazoa; phylum Chordata; class Mammalia; order Rodentia; family Spalacidae; genus Eospalax; species Eospalax fontanierii. The sequence continues at coordinate 104,797,819 of CM069524.1, forward strand.
TGGGAACGAGAGGCAGGAAATGCAGGAAAACACAAGGCCCAAAAAGACTGAGGAGGAAGCTCTCTTTCCCTAGAATCGCAGAAGCATGGTATGCTAACCTGACTTTGGATGTTTGCCCTCCAGAATTGTTAAGATAATAAATTTGTGTTGTTTTAAATCATTAGGTTGTAGTAATTTATTACAACAACAAAAGAAAATGAATACACTGGCGCATGAATATTGCAGTTAATTATACTTTGTCATAGTTTCTGGTCATTTAAATAATAATTTGGCTATCAATTTTTTTCTCACCTTTCCCCATCTGTGCCCAAGTGAATAAAGAAATATTTCACAGGCTTTGGAAGAATTCATGAGTAAATTTCAAAAAATATCCAAGCAGGAGTCACCAGTTTTTAGAAATAGATGACTAACCAGAAAGCCTGTAGGCAACTGTAAATGAATATAACTATAAAAAGATGCCATGACCTTCTATAGTCTATAGGTCAACAGTATACAAAGGAGGTGAGGAAAGGCTTGATCCTGATAAAGCATTGTGGGACTGTGCCATTGAGGACACCGGAGTAGACACCAGACTACTTTTTGAGTAGTCTACAGTGAAGATTTTTAAGCAAATAAAAAGGGCAACAGGCCAAGAAGTTTGCGACTCACACAGGGGATGCAACTATGAACTCATATAGAGGATGTTCAAGGGGCAACCAAGAAGATAAAGATAAATCTTAAAACTACGACTAGAGAGTATCTTCTTATGGTTTGTGTGACTCTACTTTGGACAATAGAGCTATGGAGTGGAGTGAGGCTTCTCCAGCAGGATGTGTTCTGTGTTTATGTGTCTCTGAGCATAAGGCCTTCCTCAGGCTAAATGGGATGTGCTCTAGCTATTACATCTCCCCTGAAGAAGTGTAGCTAGATACAGTAGGCTAACCAAGACTTCGAAATGGACACACTATAGTGGGATTCCATCATTGCTCCATGGAGGTTGGCATATTGGAATAAAGGAGCCATTCCACTTTCGTGAACCTCACTTTACTACCATACAGGACTCATTATGCTCAATTCAGAGGATTCTTACAGGGTTTAGAAAAGGCAGGAAAGGACTCTCACAGTGTCTGGCATATAGGAAGTACTCAGTGACCTGAGGTCCCCTCATTTCTTCTAGGTCACAGTCAGCACAGAGGGTCTAGGATCCTTTTGGATTATCAGCGTAGTCTTTGCTGTTCTTCTGCCCAAACCTCACTCTGCATTTCTGATTGGTTCTCTACATCTCTGTCCAGCTTACTTCTCCTTTCATCATCATCACTTCAAGGCAGCCAGCATTATGAGGGCCTACTGAGGATATTTATATTCTTCAGTTATTTTCTTGGATCCTTAGAACAGAACCACATTTGTAACATTTTCAATTTCTCTTTTTTTCAATTCCAACAGCAGAAAAGAAAGAGATAGCAGTTCTCTAGTACTTGTTTAGTGTCTGTGCCATGAATTTTAAGATACATTAAAATACTCTAGTTATGTATTATAAAAGTATGATATTTAGGCAGAATTGTGTAAGTATACATATGTTTCAGACATTTAAATAGTAAAGAAATATAAGTGATCATATAAATGACGCATCTTTACTGAAATCATGTTACATGTTACTCTTTGTACTTAATAAAACACATTTTGTTTTCTAACACTCACTGATTTCTGTGTAATTTTATAGAATTTGTCAAGAATCTATATTGTTTGGGGTATGTCTCATATAATTTTATTTGTTACTGTCTAGGCAGAAAAGTGTCTCTCTGTGTGTATGTGTGTGTCTGTAAGATCCTCTGGGAAAGGAATTATATTAAGTTGATTATAAAATGTTTTAGGGGAGGGAATATATTACTAGAACGCCAAGATACCGAAGACATAAATTTAAGAGGGAGCATATATGACTATGTAATTGTTTCAGTATTAAGCTGATCTAATGTGATGCTCATTCATCATTCAAGTAGAGGGACTGAACTTTTTCAATTGCTATTGCATGTACATGTATGGTGGAAGGGATCACTGAAATGGTTTTTGAGCTGGTCAGAATGAGCCCATCCTTATCATGGTGCAGGGATGCATGATATCAGAACAGTCCAAGGCATTTGAAATTGTACATCATCTCATCCAGGCTTTGAAAACTTCCCTCAAAAGAAGCAACGTTTGCTCTTCCTTAGCTATGAAATACACTACAAGAACTGTCTGAGAATCATCTTTGTTCTTAAGCACTTGGTCAAAGTTCAAGAAAAGTCACCTTGCCCAGATAATGAAACCAAAACATATTGAAATTTTAGGACATTCAGGGACCACCACTTTCATTCCGGACCACCTAACACGAGTTTGACAACTTGTGTTCCACAATGGTGAGCTAATTATCACTCCTACTTTCTAATAAGTAGACAAGTGATTTACCTAGCCCATAAAGCTATAAGTGGCAAAGAGTGCATCTTGGTTCTAAGAGCTACTTCCTTAGTTATCTGTTAGCATCTAAATTCAGAATGTCAAGGAAAACGTTGGCATGTACACGTAGTGAAGAACAGAATTCAAGGAAAATCTCACCCTCAAACAGCACAAGTAATCAAAAGACATGGAGAGCACTCAGGGCACTTGTGGAAATCTGGCAAGAAGCCAGTGAAACAGCACATGGGTGGACTGGGGAGAGGACACGCTGACCAGGGATAGGTGAACAGTCCAGTGAGCTGAGGCAGTAGTTCGGAATTGACCCAGTTCTGGAGTGGATTGCAGGTTTTAACCCACATGTTTAGCAGCCCCAGTGACTTTTACTCTCTAGTCTTTACATTTCTTATAGCAAAGCAAGACTCATGAAGTGCCTACTTCAGAAAACTGACAGCTCTATACACCTGCACTGAGTGTGGTGCTTGAATGAGAATGTCCCCATAGGCTCCAAGTATTTGAACATTCTGTCCTCCGTTGGTAGCACTGGTTTGGGAGGTCTTAGAAAATACAGACTTATTGGAGGAAGCACGTTACTGGAGACAAACTTAAGAGAGTTCTTAAGCCTTGCCTGATCTCCAGTCCCTCTCTGTTTTCTGTGCCTACTTGAAGATATGAGCTTAGCTTCTGCCCCCTCCTCTGCCGCCATACCTCCCTGTCATGATGGACTCCTGACCCTTTGGAAGAGTAGCTAAATAAACTCTTCCTTTTATAACTTCCCTTGGTTAGTGTTTCTATCACAGCAACAGAAAAGTAACTGATACACTGAATAAACAATTAACTGCTCTTATATCAGAGGAGAACAGACTAGAAAGTAATATCTGACTTTCGCAGTGTAAGCATGCACAAGGTGTGGACAAGCTGAGTGCCAAGAACTTTGTTAAAATGTTTAAGAACAGGGCAACATTACTAGAATTGTAGTGTGACAGATAAGTTTGACCAGTTGCTGAATCAGCTTCCTTCCTGTGTTGGGAATGTCTGAAGACTTGCGAATGGCCTTTACCTGTTTAAAGGGTCAGATGGTCCCAGCTACAGCAGAGACGGGGTGCAGGAATGCAAAGTTTAAGAAGGAGGCAGTGGGTGATAAATGTACAACTTTATAACACATTCTTGCAAAACATTTTAGAAAATATCTGGAAAGTGTATTCACCTGAGTAATTTTTACCAATCCAGAGTACCTGTTTATGTAGGAGAAATCATGCCATGTTTCTGCTGACTACTTTTTACCATGTAAATAAAAATTGATCATTTGGAAAGAACACTTCCCTTTGTAATGACTCATTCTACTGTCTGGTGCTATGGCTAGAGCTCAGCAAAGGTACATCACACCTTGGTCTGGACTGGGAAGATCCTTCTCCTGGAATGCTGATAGCTCACTTGAGGAATTCATCAGAGGTTTCCATTACAACAATGACCCAGTGTCCTCCCTTACCACTTGATCTCACTAGTTCAAATTCAGTTTTTTTTTTCTTATTTATTTCCAAGTTCAAATACACTATGTAATTTTCTTTTTATGTCTGTCTTCTCCCTCTAGAGTAGGAGCACTTGAGGGCATGGATCTGTGTGTTCTGTCCAGTCACGTATGTCTAGAAAGTTGGGAAAATGCCTGCATAGAATATGTACTTAATGAGTACAGGAACCTGGCTGACCCACCAAATGGATGGATAGTGTGACTGGTGTTTGCCCAGGGTTTTACTCTAACTTCACAGCTTTGCGGTAACTCAAGAAGCACCTCTGACTCTGACTTCATTTATTTACACTTTGAACACTAAATAACTTCAGACTTACAGAAAGCTTTCAGAGTAGTACAAAAAATTACTACATATCTTTTGCATTATTTTATTTTGTAGAGTGTCCCTCAATTTGGGTTTGTCTGATGTATACTCTTAGAATTGTTTATGGTGAAAATATATTAGGAGTGATGTGCCTGGCATATTTCATGATTTTAGAAAGCATGTGATATCTTTCATCCCCTTATTGGTCATGTTAACATTAATTAGTTCATTAAGATAATAATTATCAGAATTTCATCAATGAAGGATTTTTGTCTGTCCGTTTGTAATTAGTAAGTACCTTGAGGCAAGATGTGGTTCCACTGTACACATTCTGTTTCTCATTCACTTTCACACTTGGTCTTTATGAGGGGTGTCATTCCATGTGTTTGCATCATGTGGGAATTAGCTTTGAGGATTTGTTTGTTATTTTGGTTTTTTAAGAGAGAGTTTTGCTATGTAACCTGGGTATCACAAGTTCTGGAATTATAGGTTTCATGCCCCACAAACAGGACTACACAAGTTTTAACAAAGATTTTCCTTTTGTATATCTGGACTCTCATCTGAACATAAATTGTTACTTGACTTACCTTTTATCTAAATCTAGTCTAACTTGCTTTCTCACCTTGTCTACCCTCTTTTAAGTTATGAGTAAAAAAACAAAGTGCCACATACAAGGGTAGATATTTCAAGATTATTTTGTTACTCAGGTGCCTGAGGTTCAAATTATGAAGATAACTTTGTGTGGAGAAAAATATGATGGTTTTCTTCTATGAAATTAAACAAAATTCTGAATTCAAATAATGGTTTGGAGGCAAAGTTATACAGAAGAGATATGCAACACAAAACACTGTAAATTACATTCTCAAGTTTTCCTTTTCATTACTGTTTCTCTGATGTGGCAGTCTGGGAAGTAAACAGTCATAATGCTTTTTATATAACAGGATCTAGGAATATAGACTGTGTGTGGAAAGAATAATCTGTTAACCAAATATTAAAAGATACGAAGAAATGATAGTTGAATATAAAACCCAGAGTTTTCATGGTAATAATGGCATGAAGCAATCTTATCACATTATTTGATCACTTTGCATTTAAAAATGAATTACAATTACATTGAGTTGACTATTATCAGTCAGAAATGAACTAAGTAAGATAAAAGTCAAAGTTTAAATTCTCTTCCTCAAGATTTTTGCAGAATTCTCACTCCTTGTCTTGACTCTGTACTTACCACATATGGGTAATATCTTTCACTGTGCTTTCACTGCATCATCAATAAAGTAGGAGAATTAATAATAGTATCTCCATCATGAGGTTGGAACAAAGATTAAAGAGTTTTGAAAGTGCTTGAACAGAGAAATGTCAGGTATAAATTAGCCATTGTATCTATTTAGTCTGTATATTAATTACTTTTTGTTGAGATGATTAAAATATCAGAGCAGAACAGCATTTACCTGGGCTCACAGTTCCTGGGGGTTATGTGTCCATTGTGGCAGAACACAGGGCAGCAGAAGCAGAAATCTAAGAGACCACATCTTCAACTACAAACGCAGAGAGTGCACTGAAATTGAGGCTAGGCTACGAATGTTCAAAGTTCACCCCCCAGCGACATAGTTCCTCCAGAAAGACTGTATCTCCTAGACCTCCCCAAACAATGCCACCAACTGGAACCAAGTGTTCAAATATCTGAGCCTATGAGGGACATTTCTCATTCAATTCTCATTCTCATTTCACATTTCACTCCATGGACTCAATAGACTTTTGTCCATATCATAATGTAAAATACATTTAATACAACTTTAAAAGCCCCCATGGTCAGTTGAGTGTGAGTGTTGTAACACATGCCTTCAGTCCTAGCACTCTCTAGCACTCAGGAGACTGAGGCAGGTGGATCTTAGTAAGAATGAGTTCCAGGCAAGGGAGTCTACAGGGAGACCTTGTCTTAAAACAAACAAATAAATAAACACACACAAAGAAGCAGGCAAAGTCTTTAACAGTCTCAACACTGTTCAAAAATCCAAAATCCAAAGTTTCTTCTGAGACCATAGACAATCTCTACTGTGACCCATTATAAAATCGAAAAGACACATTATACACTTTACAACATTTGATGGTACAGAATATACATTTCCTTTCTAAAAGAGAGTAATAGGGACATAGTGAGTAAATACTGGAACAAAGCAAGACTGGAAACTGTTACAGCAAACAACAAATCCTGCACCTCCATGTCCACAACTGGGACTTCAGTTTCAAAGGGTTTAGTGGGCTCCACCACTCCAGCTTTGCTGTTTGCAAAATTCTTCTGTCTCTTGGGCTGGTTCCACTTCCTGTACGCAGCCTTTCCTGACATCACCAACCTCACCCTGTCTACACTTTCACAGCTTCTCATAATCATCTCTCAGGGCCTCCTAGTCTTGCAGGACCTTCTCACAGGGGCTCTAGCACTGGCACAGGTTGCATGGCCTCAGCATCTCACTGAAACTGTTGAAGAGGAATTTAAACCCCCTTACTCAGCATCTTTCATAGCTTTAAAGAAACTCATGTGGGAATGGAGAGATGGCTCAGTGGTTAAGAGCACTGACTGCTTTTGCAAAGGACCTGGGTTTGATTCCCAGCAACAACATGTTAGCTAACAACTGTTCATTAATTCCAGTTCCAGGGGATGTGATGCCTTCTGGCCTCTGTGCACAATGCACAATATGGGTGCACTTACACACATGCAGGTAATATACTCATACACATAAAATAAAAAATAATAAATAAAATATTTTTTAAAAGAAAACCATGTGGAGGACACTGCCAAGTTTAGCTACCGTCTTGGGATAGACATTGTTTTCTAGAACCACATTTGAAGCAACTACTGTATGGTATTTCTCTAAGAGGAGAAAACTTCCCAGGGCTTTTCCTTTTACTTGCCAGAAGCTTAGTTGGTTGAAATCCTGCCCTGAGGGCATCCTTTCCATTGTTTCAGGGTAAAGCTCAAGGCCCCTCCTTAATGATGTAATCTCTTTAACAATTGCAGCTAGTCTTTCAGCACTAGACTTGGCATTAACATCAAGCTTCTTGGTGATCTTTATTTCCTCTCTAAGCTGTACATTTTTATTCCTTTTTGCTTCACTTGCTTTTTTTTTCACTTTAAGCTTCATGAGAAGTATCAGTAATAAACATGTCACAGATTCAATATTATTGAGCCTTGGACTTTCCTTTAACAAAGGAATTAGTCTATTACTATTTAATTTTTTTATTGAATCATTGTGTGTTTCACACAGATCTCAATCAATCTTAATCGTCTTTATATCCCTTTCCCAGCAGCGTCTCCCAGAACCTCCTAACTGGAATCTATACATTCTTTCATCTGTGTTAAGCTCTATTGTGTCAAGTTAGTGTTCCCAACTGACCTCAATGCAGGTTCATCCACTGAGGTCTGGTCAACCTACCCAGAGTCCCTTGCTTTAGGAAGATTAGCTCCTCCTCATCCAACAGCAAAATCAGTTGCAAATATGTCTTAAGCAAAGATTGGGTTCTCCTACTCATTTTGACAGTTCCATGCTGGGTTTTTGTCTGCTTGAGTTTGCATGGGTCTTGAGCATGCCAAGATCATGGATGTAGGTTCATATGAGCAGGGTCCCAGGAGCTTGTAGGATTCTATTTGTAGGATCTCTGCTTACAGGATCCAAGTGGTCATGCCCCTCCTCACTGCCTCTTGTAAGTTTTCCTGCAATGGTGCCTGAGCCCTGGGTGAGTGAGACTTAATATAAGAGTTCTGTCCAGGGACCCACACTCTGTAGACTACTAATCTCCATGACAGCCATTTGTGACCTTTTGTATTGTTAGCCCTTTGCTGCATGCAGCAGTTCATTAATGAGAGCTGAGAGATTCATTAGTGTCTTCTTTATTCCTTGTTATATATTGCATGGGCACTGGATGTAGAGGCTGCATTAAAGATGTGCCACTGAGGCATGGGCAATTCACAGATAATGTCTGTGTGTGACCAGCTGAAGCACTCTGTATTAGTCTCCAGATGGTGTAAAAGGAGCTTCTTTGATAGGTGGTGACTGGGGTACTTGTCTATAAATATAAAGATACATATTTGCATTTAGTGAGAAGTTTCATTAGCCTAGAGATGTTCCAGCCATGGGGATCTCTAAAATCTATGACTTCTTCAGCCATGTGCATTTGGCTATGATTACAGTACCACACATAAGTTTCATTGCACTGAGTGGACTCTAAGGCCAATTAGGTAGCCATTGATTGGCCCCAGGATTAAAGCACCGCTCTGCACCAGTGTCAAGTGTTGTGCCGGTCATCGATGTGGTTATTTGGTCATGAAGTTGGTGTTGGACCATCGATTGATGTTCTCTCTTGGGTGCTTGTATAATGCGCTCCAGAGCTATGAGTGCTGGCCTTCAGAAGTCGTTTCCAGGGAAAGTCCAGCTCCATTGCTCTAAATCCAGTCTCTGAAGTATGTCCTCTCTTCAGGAATAGTGTCTTACCTTCAAATTCTGGGAGGCAATCAAGGGCTGTGGCAATAGCACAAGAATTTAGGGACTCTCTTGGACCTCCCTGGTCAGCAACTCAAAGCAACTCACTTCCGTCCATGTCTTCCCCCTTTAAAGTTTTTCCCAATTCTCCCTTGATAATGCCAGACTCCTAAGACCTCACCTTTCTTGAGTTCCTTCTTTCCCTTTATCCCTATAGTTCCTTGTGTAACATTCCCTCCCCACTCCCACATAAATACCCCCTTTTATCTATTTCTCCCTTAGTAACACCTATATCCTACTATTCTCCTCTCTTAGGTTCCTTCTTTCCCATTACTTCCTCGATTCTTTCCCATTTTCCTGGTTCCTGTCATTACATGAAGATATATACTCACATATAAGGGTTTGGTGCTAGGATCCAAAAATGACAGAGAACTTACATCATTTGTCTGATTCTCTGTTTCTTTACTTAACACAAGAGTTTCTAGTTCCATCCATTTACCTGTAAATGTCATGATTCCTCTTTTTTTAATGCTAAGAAGAACTCTATTGTGTAAATGTGCCATATTTTCATTATCTTCTCATCAGCTGAGGGACACTTAGGTTGTTTTCATCCATTAGTTATTGTGAAAAGAGCAGCAAGAAACACGGATGTACAAATATCTCTGCAAAAGGATAAGTCCTTTGGGTAAATGCCAAGGAGTGCTATAACTGGATCAAGTGGTAGGTTCATTTATGTTTTTTTAAGAGTTCTCCACACTGCTTTCCATGGCAGTTGAATGAGTTTATGATCCCACCAGCAGTGATTGAGCATTCCTCTTTCCCCACATCCTTTCCAGTATTTGGTATCATTTGTTCTCTTGATCTTAACCAGTATGACTGGGAAAGATGAAATCTTAAAGTGGTTTTAATATCCGTTTCCCAAATTATTAATGATGTTGAGCACTTCTTAAGATGTTTCTCGGCCATCTTTATTTCTTCTTTTGAGAATTCTATGATCATACCCTTGGCCCATCTTTTAACTGGGTCACTCATGCTTTTGATTCTTTTTTTTTGAGTTCTTTATATATTCTGGATGTAAGACCTCTATCAGATGTATCACTGGATGTGGGGTTTCTCTTCACTTGACTATTTCTTTTGCTGTATAAAGATGTTTGGTTTAATAAGGTCCCAGTTGTTTAGTACTGGTCTTAATTCCTGAGCAACTGCTGTCTGATTTAGAAATTCCTTTCCTGTACCTATATCTTGTAGGTTACTGCCAATATTTTATTTTAACAGGAGTTTTAGGTTTCACATTGAGGTCTTTGATTTATTTGGAGTCGGCTTTTGTACAAGGGGAAAAACTAGGGTCTAGTTTCATTCTTCTACAGTTGGAGATCCAGTTTTGCCAACACAATTTGCTGAAGATGCCATCTTTCCTCCAGTGAGTGTTCTTGGCCCCTTTGTCAAATATCAAGCAGCTGAAATTGCCATATACTCATGTTTGAGTCTCCAATTATATTCTTTTGGTCTACAGGTCTTTTTTTGTGCCCGTACCACTCTGTTTTCTTGACTTTTTCTGTAATATAGATTGAAATCTGGCATTATAATTCCCTTGCCTTGTTCTCTGTGCTCAGGGTTTCTTTGACTATTTGGGACCTTTTGTGCTTCCATATGAATTATAAGATTTTTTTTCTAATGCTGAAAGAATACCATGTGCATTTTGATTGGGATTGCATTGAATCTCTATATTTTTATTGGTAGGATGGTCATTTTCACAATATTAACTCTTCCAATCCATGAGCATGAGCGGTCCTTCCATCTTCTGGTGTCCTCATCAATCTATTTCTTCAAAGATCTAAAGTTTTAATTGTAGAGATCTTTAATTTCTTTGGTCAGGTTTATTTCAATAGTTTTGAAGGCTATTGTGGATGGAAGGTTTCTTTGTACTCTGTCTCCACATTCTTGTTTTTGGTATATAGAAAGGCTACTGATTTTTGTAGATTAATTTAGTGACCTGCCACTTTACTGAGAGTGTTAATCATTTCTAGGAGTTTTCTGGTAGATTTTTTGGCCTCTCGTAGAAATTATAGCATGTTACTGGCAAAAAGGGATAATTTGACTTCTTTTCCAAAGAGTCCTCCTTTAATTTCTCTCTCTTCTCTTATTGCTCTAGCAAGAGTTTCAAGCACTATATTAAAAAGGAATGGACATAGTGGAGAGCCTTGTCTTGTTCCTAATTTTATTGGGAATGTTTCATGTTTTTCTCCATTTAGAGTGACGTTGGCTGTGGGTTTTTTTGTATATAGTTTTAATTATATAGATGTATGTTCCCTTTAGTCCAGTTCCCTCTAGGACTTTTAACATAAATGCATGTTGAATTCTGTCAAAGGACTCTTCTGCATCTATTGAGATGACCAACTGATTTTTGTCTTTGAGTTCATTTATGTGTTTTTTGACATTTATCGACTTACATATATTGAACCACTCCTGCATATGTGGAATAAAGCTGACTTGATCACGGTGGATGATCTTTTTGACGTGTGTCTGTAAGCAGTTTGCAAATATTTTGTTGAGAAATTTTGCATCTATTTTCATTAAGAATATGGATCCATAGTTTTCTTTTTTGTTGTATCTTTATCTGGTATTGGCATTAGAGTGATGCTGGCTTCATAGGAGAAATTTGGGAGTTCTCCCTCTGTTTCTATATTTTTGAATAGTTTAAGTAGTATTGGATATAGATCTGCATTGAATGTCTGGTAGAATTCTGTGAATCCTGGACATTTTTTGGTAGGGAGGTTGTGCATTACTGTTTCAGTTTCCTTATATGTTGTGAGTATGCTTAAACTGATGATCACTTCTTGGTTTAAGTTTGGTGATTCCCATGATTTTAGATGTACATCCATTTCTGACAGCTTTCAAATTTAATGGCATATATATTTTTTAAAGTATTCCCTCATAATATTCTGGATCTTTTTGTTGTCTGTTGTTATGTTTCCCTTTCATCACTGATTTTGTTGATTCGGAGTTGTTCTTACTTTCTTTTGATTATATGGTCCAAGAGTCTGTCTTGTTCATTTTTCCAAAGTCCAGCTCTTGGACTCCTTGCCTCTCTGTATTTTTTAATTTGTTTGTGTATCATTCATTTCTGCTCTGATTTTGTTATGTATTCTTGTCTGCTGGGTTTGAGTTTCACTTGTTGTTGCCTTTCAAGATTCTTGAATTGCTTTCTCCAACAATGAGATGTATCACTGTGGTAAAGAGTTTACTGCCAGGGAAGCTGACTCAAGGCCATACCTAGGGTTTTAATTGGTGTTAATTAAGTACATTTTACTTAACATCCATCAAAATTTCAAACTTCCATAAGGAAAGAAGGTGTTGAGCATGAGTCATTTTGTTTATACAAATCATCTGAGTATAGTGTGCTATTCATATCTGTTAGGTTTATGAAACTTTCCTGAAATTCAAGTCTAAAGGCCAAAGGCCATCCTTGTAATAGCGCTTAGTATGGACAGTAAGGTTGTATGTTAATTTGTTTCTGCATTGTTTTGTATTGTGATCAACGACTACCCCTGAGTTCTTGCTGACCTCTGATGATCACTTCCAAGTGGAAAAGTAATGTACCTTAGAAGCATAAATCAATTGACTGATATGTATCAATATTAGTTGTATGCAGCTGGATATTAATCTACACAATGCCTCATGCGCATATTTTTAGTTTTAGAACAAAGGCATTATAATAACTATCTTTTGCAATAACAACATTAGGTATTTTAAGAGTAGGTAAGCTAGACTTGATGAATAGCTTAAGTTTATTTTCTTTGCTAAATGTTTTAACATATCAAATTTAAAAATAGGTACAATTACAACTCTGAATAGGTTGTGACCAAATGTGTTCAGATTAGAGAGATAAGTAAGATGAGGCTTCCAGAATCAGTACTAGCCATGAAAGCATTATAATATCATCATAAATGGCGATATGGAGTGTCAGATGAATCAAGTATCCCTACTAGGTGATACACATGAGATTTATAGATATGTGTGTACTGATGGTCACCAAGCAAAGAAGCCACCTGTTATCTATGGGATATAATATATTAACACTTAGTTCTACAAGAGGTGCATGGTCGGGTCAGATCATTTTACATTTAGGTGATGCTAAATTTTGGGTAGGCAATGGAGTCCTTGAGGCATTTCTGGTGGATGCATGTACATGCCACTTAAGTACAATTCAATATACCACACAATGTTGTTGAAAGGCTACACAAAGAAGTTTCAACTTTTATGTATTTTGCTTTGTGAGGTTCAGCAAATCATTTAACCTCTGTGGGTTTAAGTAACCTCACTTGGGAAACATTATAGGGTTATGAAAAAATTGCAGAACTATAATTCAAAATAATACTGTTCCTCAACTTATAAGTTTTAATAGTGGTAAAAGTAGATAAGGTAGCTGTGATGTCTGATTAAAATATAATTCTAAGTTTCTAGGACATCTGATATCCTAAAAATGTTTTCACCAGCCATGATGGTGCACATTTTTAATCCCAGTATCCAAGTGACAGAGGCAAATCTCTGTGAGATTAAGGCAAGCTTAGTCTACATAGCAAGGTCCAGGTCAGCTCGAACTATAAACAGACTCTGTCTCAAAAATAAATAAATACATATAAAAATAATATTTTCCTTAAACAAATTTTGTTCTGAGAAATAGACAAGGACCATTTCTTTCAGCTTAACAGTACCCTAAAATAGTATGATCAGTAGATATTTGTGGTAGATTGCAAAAGAAAAAGTATTAAGGTTATGATATCTTTCTTCATTGAAAAAAGAAGAAACTAACAGTTCTTGTTGCTTGTTTTATTTAACACTAGCCACCTGCAGACTTCTGAATTCTAACAGACCTGAGAAGTGTCAGTAAGTGTGAGCCTACAAGTCTCTAATTTCAAACTACTATAAAAAATTCCACAATTACTAAGTCATTTGAATAGTTTTTAACAGAAGTCCCAACATATCTCACACAGCAGTTAAAAATTTAGCAATGTACCTGCCTGAGCAGAGTTTTTGTGCTATAAATTAAGAAATCACAAGATGTCTAGAAAGCCCAAGGTAGGGGCGAGAGAATTGATGCATGGGTATTAATTAGGTTTGAAGAAAGTGCAGAGCCTGAAGAAAGAGATTATTGCTTCTATTCTGGAACACAAATAAAAAGCTGGTTATTATGCAACAAACGATTATGCTTACTATAAAGTAAAGCTTAATAAAGTACATCTCGTGAATTTACTAGCATCCACATAAGCTACATTTGAACAAAATTGTGCTTTTATAAAAAGCTAGCTGATAACACAAACTGAAGGATTAAATCACTAGATATTCCAATCTGAATTTTCTTTTAACTCTGGCAGTAAAGTTATCAAGAAAATGAAAATTAAAACACTGTAAGTTAACGGAATCATTGCCAGAAGAAAAGAAATGTGCAAATGATGATTGGGACTTTAGACAATATTATCTATAAGGACTGTTTCATCTCTAAATTCCTATGAGTTACTAATTTTGAGAATACAGAATAATTAAAAATAATACATGAGGGCATCATGAAGGGAAACTACTTTAAACATTAAAAAACAGCTACTGTTAAAGCCATGGAATCCTAGAGAATTGTTTTTAAGCTTAAAAATCATCAAAAGCAGCTCTGTTATTTTCTACAATTTCTTTTTTCACTAAAGATTGTGTTATTTACCTGCACTCATATCTTTTGTTAATGGGTTTTCTTAGAAGCAAAGCATGTTTCCAAACAATCAAAAAGAACTCCCTCAGGTTGGCTATTGTCAAACGGTAAAGTAAAAACATATATCTCTTCATGTTAGCTCCTTCTATTCCATTTCCTAATCCATCAGCTATGGAAGCTACTCTTCAGCTGGAAGTTCCACCAGCATTTTTCATTATTCTTTGCATGTTTCATGATGTTCAGTCTTCAAGGATGTCCTTAAGACCAATGTAAAAAAAATGAAATTAATTGTAGCATATTTAAGACTAAATTGGGATCACCATTGTTCTCAGATATGTCTACTGCTGGGAAAGAAACCTGGAAAGAAGGATCCAGAGTTGTGAAATGTCAAAAATAATAACAAAAGAAATTTGAGTAAGATGATTTCCTGTTTACTAAATTAATAAATTCTTATATCTGCTCACCAAGATATATCCTAGTCAGCCATGCCCAGCAAGGCTTCATCAGGTATTTATGACCACATAGATAATGCATTCATGGAAGACATTATCTTCGACATCATGAGGAATTACCCAATAATACATTTAAACTGTCTTTCCAAATTGGTTATGGAATTTTATATGCCCCGCACCTCTTTTTCTTTCATAATCAGTTCATTATCGTGTACCCCAGAAGATTATGCTGATTTAATAATTTTTCTGAGCAACTGTTGTTGCTGTTGTTGTATCCCCCTGAATCCTAAGAAAGGAGGAAAATAACACAAAGTCTTACAAAGAAGACCCATGCCTCAATTCTCCTTTGTAATATTGTCAGATAAGTTGATAGTTGATTGAATAACCTTGAATTGTATCACTCTGATACTCACTGGCTTCAAGATAAAGTTTGTAACACCTCATTCCCACATTTTGTCACTTTTCTAGTAAAATTTCATTCTCCTTTTCTCACAGATCTATCTGTAACTGCTCAAATTATAGAGCACACAAAACTTAATTTGAATTTCTCCACAGTAGATAGTGAATATGATCTTTCTAGGGTGAGCCAAGTTTAGAATATATCAGTAAACATATATAACTTGCTTAAAACACCTTCTAAAACAAGGTTCAAAAATGCCACTCTAAAAGTTTGTATACACAGACAGGTAAAGACATAAACATTTGAAAATGTGGGCGCTCCTCTGAAAAATCACACCAATAAATGTGAAAAGAGTTCTTCACAGAAAAGACTCTCCTGCTTTTGGAGCCTGAATCCCAGAGCAAAGGAGCTCAGAGGTTCTCCTGATGGAAGTTCAGCAATTTTCCATATTTCATATGACAAAATTTGGGTTTTGACAAAATTCTGGGTTAAATGTGGGTTGGATTATATTTGGTTCCTAAAGGTAATGATTTCAGGGGCTGGTGAGATGGCTTAGCAATAAAGAGAACTGGCTGCTCTTGTAGAGGATGAAGGTTTGATTCCAGCACCCACATGACAGCTAACAACTCTCCTCTACAACTCCAGTTCCAGGAGGTTGGATGTCCTCTTCTGACCTTCATGACCGCAGGCATGCACGTCAATACGTGCCGGCAATACACACATACTCGTAAAATGAAAATAATAAAAACACATGAAAAAGATAATGATTCCTATAATTCCGAAAATTATCATGTATATACAGTCACAACTTCTAAGTCCTTTTCAATCTTTTGTTAAACATCAAAGTCTGATCTTTGGAGCTGGAATCCGGACTTAGACAAGTGGCATCACCTTGTAGAAGTAAATGATGAGACAAGATGTGTCCTATTTGCATGGCAGTTGATGTAACTAGTTACCAACTAGCAGGATTTGAAAAAAATGCAAATTACTTGGGTTTCAGAGAAATTATTAGAAGCGATAAATACATCTTTGTAGACCACAAACATATTCATGGATCCTTGTGTTAACTAGGATTTGATCACCAAAACAAAATTATTTGTAGCCCACCTTAAAATTAATATGAACTCTAAGTCATTTACATTTGACTTCTAAAACTGATAAAATTAATGTGTCACCTCCAGTTTAGCATTTTCTCCATAGCATAGCTGATCTTCACACTAGGAATTTAGGAAAGCTTGTAAATGGTATTTGTTTTGTTTCCAAGGTCTTAAGACTGTTAAATAGCTATGTCCATACCAAACTGAATTCTTGCAAAGCAATCATCTTAGATACACTTGAAAACCTTGTTCATTTTTCATTTTTACAAATCCGCTCTTATTGACTGCCCACCATTCTCAAAGGAAAATGTACTTATCTTATTCCATAAGACTCAAAATTCCACCCACTCTGTATTTGAAATGTTTTTTCCATTTATTTGGGTGTCTTGTGCAATCATATCTTCTACTTTTCAACTGTTTATTCATACTTAGTCATAATCTTCAGGATAGAAAAAAGCAATGAGATCTACCCGAAATCTCTAGAACATAGCACCCGTGGTTGCAGAATGCACATTCATCTCAAGTGCACACAGGACATTCTCCAGAGAAACTATGGTGAGTTTCAAAGAAAATATCAACAAATATTTTAAGAAACCTGTCATCACATAAGGTAATGTCTCCACAACAGAATGAAGATGGAAAGCAGTAATGGAAAGATGACACATATGAGAGAATGAAAACATTTTTCATAATAAATAAATGGATCAAAACAAAAATATAAGGAGACTAAGAAAACAGCTTGAGATGCCTGAAAATGAAAGCTCAACATTCCAGAGACTGCAGGCTTTTCCCTTCAGATCAGAAAGAACAGAAAGAGCCAAGGGTAGTAGCACATACTGTAATCCCAGCACTGGAGAACCAGAAACAGGAGCACTGTGAGTTCAAGGCCAACATGCGCTAAAGAGACTCAAAAAGAAAAAAAAAAAGACAGAGAGAGGAAGGGAGAAAGAGCAAAAGAGAAAGGGAGAGAGGAAAGGAGAAGACAGGACAGACCAGAAATCAAAAGTAAAGAGAACAGAAGTGAAAAGAAAAAATAAAAGAATAAAAGATCAGCTTGAGAGGAAAGACTACTGCAGGGACTGTTAGTGGTTGCTTAGACTTGTTTGCATTTGTTTTCACTCAGTGTTATGCTATAGATGTTCCTGCATGGAGCTACTTAAAAATATTGTTCATTCACCCTCATTTCAATACAATAAAAATAAATGCCAATGAATTTACCACTTTTATTTAGTACTGGTCAGCTTTATTAAGGGTTTCTGACTATTTACTATTATAGACAATATTCCTATGAATAATCCTCTTCATGTAAGCAGTGCTGAGGACTTTTTGGGTACTTCACCAAATTGCTGAATCATAAAGTATGCATATAACCAAATTTAGCAAGTGATAAAAATTAGTTTTCAAAATTTGTTGAGGTAATTTACTTCCTATTATCCGTGCATTAAGAAGTTGACACTGTCATGATTTATGCCAATCAGGAAGATATGAAAGGGTGTCAGACTGTGGTGTTAATTTTAATTTTCTTCTTTTCCTAAAAAGTTTCAGTATCTTCTTTTTATATTACTGGTCCATTCGTGTTTTTTCTCCTGAGAAATGCCTAGCTATGATTTTTGATAATAATGCTATTTTTGAGTAGAGTAGATTTGATCTAAATATATTGCATACAAGTATGAAAGTTTCAAAAAGTAAATAAAAATATCTTAAAAATAAGTAGTTGAGAAGAGAAAGAAGTTCAGCAGGAGTCAGAGTAGGTCAAGAGAGAGTGACGGGGTTGATGATCACAATATAGACATATGAAATGTCTTAATGAAAACCATTATTACATATAAGAAATATATACTAATTTAAAACTTAAAAATATACTATTTATGTACAAATAAGAGCTATTTTTTATAAATTCCTTATACTACTATTTTGCTATGTTTCTTATTTTCTCCCAATATCTGCTTTCTTTCCTCACTTTCAGATGGTCTTCTAGCTTGCAATTTTTAAATTTTAATGTATTCAAGTGTCTCTATTGGGTTTATGCTTCCTTTTCTGCTTTAAGAAATAATTCATTATAATTCATAAAGTTAGACTCTTTGGAAAGTTTTAAACATTTTGCATTTCACACTGAATACTAGTCCATCTGGAGCTTCTTGACATTTGTGGCATGAAGTGGCAAGTCATTTCATTTTCTCACAAAAAGCCTATTATTCCCTAAAAACTACAGTCTTCTTTCTCAGCTGACCAGTGTGTATTTCTGATTTATTTTTTGTGGATCATTAATTCTAATCCTTATTGTGTGTCGTTTCACCACTTACCATACTTTAAATTTTGCTATAGCTTTAAAATATACATGCATGTGCATGAGTGTGTCTGTGATGTACATAAGGATGTGTGTGTGTGTGAGTGTGTGTGCATGTGTGTTTACAAGAAGGGCAGGTGCATGTACACCACAGTGTGAATGAGGAGGTCAGAAAGCAGAGGAGGTCAGAAGGCAACCTCGGCTGCCGATCCTCACTTTCTACCTTGCTGGAGACAGGGTCTCTTGCTCACTGCTATATACACCAGGCTAGCTGGCCTCTGAGCTCCTGGGAGCTTGGTCTTTGATGCTACCATGGCTGGTTTTCAGAATAATGCTTCTTAACCCCGCTTCTACCTGGTTTTCTTGAGAGGTTGGGCTGCTTTTAAGCTTGTAAATAAATTCAATGATAGCTTCTTATGCTGCATTTCGAAATGCTCTTAAAATTTTTTCCAGACTTGTTTTGAATCTTTGTGTCAATATGGAAAATCTTACAACAGTCCTTATTATCATTAAATGGCAGTTATCTGTCCATTAATTTAAATTCCCATTCATACCTTTGAGTACATTTTGTGCTTTTCTCTAAACAAGAGAGGACACATATTTTAAGGTGCCTCTCTTTTTGTTGATAGTGAGGGTGATATCTTTTCAAACTAACTATATTTCTTCATTTGGACTTGCCTATGGAACCGCAACTGGCATTGTATCATGTGTGGACAAAGATTACAGTCTTCTCTTAGGTTTCTAATTATTTACACGTAGATGGAGCCTTTCTAATGGAATACCACTGTTTCTTCTTTTTGATTCTTTCCCCTTTATTTTTCCTTCTTTGATGGGTTATATTTGTGGCCTAGGACTGTCACAATGACTTACTACAAATATCCTAAACTTAAAACAGCATAAATTATTTCTCTAATGGACAAGAAGGGCAGGGGTTCAGACCTGAGGTTGGTAAATCCACACTAAACTCCTCTCACTCCCAAAGGCTGCAGGAGAGACTATCCTGGTCTCTTCTGGCTTTGGTGGTTCCTGATAATTGTTGGCTTGTCACAGCATCATTCCGGTCTCTACTTCTCTCTTTACAATGTGTTTTCTCCATGTCCCTCTCTGTCCAAATCACCTTCTCCTTTTCTGATAAAGATATTAGTGTTCAGATTAAAGGGTTCACTCTGAATCTACAACAATTTTATCTTGATTAATTACAACTACAAGGACCATTTCCAGCTAAGACCACATTCTCAGTAAAGATCCAGGTGAACACAAATTTGGAGGTTTTGGTGATTATTGTTCAAACTGCTGTGAGATGACTAGATCGTCAACATAATGCTGAACAGACATTCTTACCAGCAACGCTAGGAATATCTTAACATTTCTTTCATTTAATATGGTTGTTTCTCTGTAACTGTTTCAGGTGCCTCCAGGAAGGAGAATTGGGCTACCAAGAAAAGACAAAAGAAGAAAGGAGAGAAAGAAATCAATCTCAAGATTCAAGCTTGTCTTCATGATGGAAATCTGGAAAACAATTTGGCCCGATTTGTCTTAGAGTAATATACCTGAGAAAGTGCAATGTGAACACTAATCCACAGGCTCCCATTTCTCCTTGACTCAATGATATGAATTCCCTGTATTTATTCTAATAACTGGATTAAGTGGGAAGAAATGAGTCTTAGGCAAGTGAAAACTATTAAGAGAAGCAGATGTTCATATCCAGGAAGAGACCTCAAACCTCTAGCAGTGTCAGTCTGTTGTCATGTTCATTTCATAAACAATTAAGATAGCTAAGGAAGGAAGCTCATGAACATTTACTTGACAAGTCATCTGATCATCTTGGTAATTGAGAAATTTCCCTGTAGTGGATGCTGTCTGGTAGGCTTTGGCATGAACTACCAATCTTTGCCTACTATACTCACCTGGGTTCATTCTATCTTTTTCTCAAACTTATATGTTTTTCTAGGATTTCTTCTTCCAAATGTTGGCCAGACAAGACAATCCATTTGCTATTAGGCTGAGACTATGTTTCCTGCAGTTCAGGCTGTTTTCTTCCAAATAAAATAAATTATCAAAGCAGTCCTCTTCAGTAGAATGATACAGTTTCACTAACCTTTAGGCATCGTGAAACCGCACTGAAGTAATAGGCCTGCAGTGTACTCACAGACCCCTTGCCTCCAGTATCAGCATATCAGGTCATTACTTCTGAACCAACACTCTCTAGTGGTTGGTTATATGAAATATCTTTCTTTCTCACATGAAGACACAGGCTTAAAATAAAGTGGAATCACTAATACAATTCAAAGTAGATGATGCCTGGTTATCACTTAGCACTTCTTAATCTCTTCTGAGTGTCTTGGTTTTAATATCAAAATATAAAACATTTCCACTGCATAATAGATAGTTGGTGCACCCAAATGAGCTGAGTATTTAACAGGTCTGGTTAGACCAGTTCATGAGAGATGGTTGTGGTGAAATGATCACTTGGCTTCCGATGTTCCACTTCTTACAGTACAGCCAGTAGCATTCTGGTTATTACTTTCAGGTGGTAAGAATGTCTCTGCTACAGAGAGTTTATTTTCTCCCAGAAATCTGGAGCTCAGTACTATCTTTTCTATATGAGTTTGCTATACTCCACACACAAAATTATCTACCACAGGTGTTCTTAGCATTTTTTTTTAGACAGGATCTTACATGTAGACAAAGCCATCCTCAAGCTCCCGATGTAGTGTTGGTGGGTCTTAAAACACCATCCTCCAGCTTCAGCCCTAAGTGCTAGTATTATGAGTGTGCAGCACAATGCCTGGCCCTTGTACTATTTTACTAGCCTCATCATGTGACATAAACCACACGAGAGCTTGCAGGCCACCCTCGTCCTGTTACAGAATTCTCTCTTGCCCTTGGCTCCATTCAAAACCATTAGCTTTTCAATATACCCAAGAATCAAGTCAGTTCAATTCTCCCAAACATATTGCCTCGAAAATTGGAACAGGATTTATATGTTGTCTCCACAATCCCAAAAGATTTACCAGACTGCATTAGAAAAAGGTTCAACAATCTATATTCTACAGGGAAGGAATTTCCTGGTTTACTTCAGTTAAATCCTTAAAACTGATATAGTTAGTCTCTAAATCTGTATCATATATCCTTGAGCTATTCATAGTATGTGTCCTTTGTTGTTCTCAGATATGATTGGTATGATGTTAATAATGTAGTGAACAAGTACTTTACATTACCTCTAATGCTCATTGGTATGATCAAGATCTTTTCAATCTACAATGTGAGTGAGAACAAGAAAGTTAGTACAACTTTGAAAGTAGACAATGAATACGTGTTTCTAAAAACAACATACCCTTTGAACATCACTGTGAGTAAGGGATTAGAATGAAGCAGGCTTATCATATCTAACCAATGGAGCAAGTGTCAGAAAATGAATGATGATTATGAGTCCTTAAGATATTGTTTCAAATATATTACAGGAGGTTGTAATTTCAGGGCATTCACCTGGCCCTTCTTAGCATAATAGCTCTTAATGCAGAAAATAGGGAACAGATGTCAAGTCCTTCAAAATTCTAAGTACATCCTTTCCAGGTGTGCATTGGAGCCAGAAAAATACTAAGATGAAGCTTCACAGATCCCTAGGACTAATGTAAGGTCAACTTCCATAAATGATCATTTGGCCTCTATAAGCCTTTATTATAGACAAGGTGGTAACCTGGATCTCCTAGTAAAATGTTAGCTGAATAGCACTTTTTCCAATGCTCAGTTAGGCCACTTCACGGATCAGGGAACAAATGGGAAAATATTGGCCATTCTATACTTCTGGTAGTATGTTATGTTTCTTATTCAAGAGAACCAGTCCCGCTTAAGAACTGCTCCCAATGTTATAAAAAGCTCTGATACAAAACCACAGTGCTGTAATTTCTCATTGCACTATCTGGCTTCACATTTTTACGATGCCTATTTTTGTAGCCCTTAAGCCTGTCACAGGCTGTCACCAATGATCCCTAATGGCAAGTATTGTCATTCTGACCTGGACTTTATTATTCATTCTTATATCCACATTGTTCTGTTGGTTAAACTTCACTCTAGTATCTGAATTTTGAACTGTTATTCCTACTGTTACTTCATGAAAAAACAAAATTATGTCACCACACCTAGCTCTCAACTCTTGCCCACAGAATGTAACCACCATTGACAGAGCAAGCTAACACAGAACTACATCAACAACAGTCACCTGTAGGGTTGGACTTTGAGCCAACTTAGACTTTAGAAAATCCATGTAGAAAGTTCTTTGGAAACTCCTCCCTTTCAAGGAAGATGGAGGAAGGGGAGATGTATTCAGTACCTCCCCTCCCTAGTTCAGCGAACTTGCTTCACAGTCTTAATACATGAGAATATATACCAAGCAGGTATGTGCAGTTCCCCCACAATCAGCTTCAGAGATGCCTGGAAAGAAAGCAAGAGGTCCATATTTCTGCTAAAGTGAAACCCATTTATGTTACAGCAAGTCAAAAGCCAGACAACAGAACAATGGCTGAGGTAGCAAACAGTGGGTCAAATCAATGTGAGGAAAGATATAGTTCAGGTCTGGCACATTTATTTAAGGTATTCTTACCATGCTTACAAAATACTTTGCATCTGATAATCCTAGCATTCACAGTTCTTGCTTGTGAAATTCAACACTGTATTTTATTTCTTCAACTTTCACAAATGGAAACTTGCTACATCAAGTATTGAGTAAATTTAAATGGTGAGCTCCAATTTTTTGAAACTTCCTATGAGATGAAGTTAAATTTGAGGCTTAAATATACATCAGATGCCCATCAAGAGAGGCTCTCAATTTTTCTCTACCAAATGCCTCAGCAATAGAGAGCACTAAACTAAATTTTGGGATATTTGTTTGTTTGTCTGAAATAGGGTCTCACTATGCATCTCTGGTTGATGTAGAATCCACTGCGTAGGCCAAGTTCACCCCTAACTCATAGTGAACTCCTGCCTCTCCTTCCTCAAGTGTTACAATTACAGGTGTGCAAGATGATGCCCAGTTTACAAACTAAGCTTTTGACTTGAGTTTTTGGACACATAAGGCATGTGGCTTGAAATTACAATCCTTTTGTTCAAGTAATGATTAGAAAGTCTAAAAAGACACTTTTTCGTCTTTTTTTTTTTTTTTTTGAGACGCTAACGCTAACGTGAAGATAGGTAAGTACCATTACTATCCTCTCTTATGACAAATGTTTCTAGTTGTCGAGGAAGGGTGTGACTCTCTGTGAATGACATCTCTTGAGAAATAGAGACCTGCTTCAATCCACATTTTATCTCTGAACAGTACAGCACGTTGACTCATTAACCCATCCCCTAAATCTTCTAAGGGCTGAAAGATTTCTTTAAGGTCGAAAGAAGACCCTGTGTTCAATTAACTATCTGGATTCGTGCTTTCTCTTGATTTCTAGAGCAACTATTTCTTTAATTTTAATTCAGTTACATTGCTGAAAATGTGTGTTGATATTTGGAGTATTCTGTGCCAGGAGAATCCTCCCTGAACTGTCAGTGTGTCATAATGCTAGAAACGAAGTAAGTAGAATAAGAAGTTCTTTACCAGCTTCTCAGAGACTTAAAGCTTCATGTCTGAAGGTGCACACACTTCTCTAAAGCCTGCTTCTTGTTTGTTGTCTAGCATTATTGGCCCAGCAGCAGTGCTGCCCTTGCCCACGAGCCACACAAGAATCTTAAACACTAATATTGATTTTTTTGTTCATTACAAGATCACATTAATTTTTCACACTTAAATCATTGAGTTTTAACCTCTGTTTCACTAGCATGCCACTTCTGCCTTATTCTTTCTCACAAAAATAACTCCGTAAATAACCACCATATTTTCATTTCCTCTCTAACCTAGTTTCCAAGTTGTTTCCATAACAATATTTTAACCCAAATCCAGCCATAGACCTCTCGTGTTCTTCAGCATGGTTCTCCCTGCATATAACTTAGAGCTAGATGTCATTTCTCACCTAGCTTGAGAACTTGCATGCCTCTGCTATTTGCTCTTCACTATGCCCAGAGTGCCCTTGTCATATTCCCTGTTTTCCCAAGTACTCCTAAACAGCATTTACCTGTGCCCTGTGACCCTCATCTGTAACCCATATAGTAGGCTCTCACAATATTCCCATGCTCTCTTCTGCGTGGTGAGACGGAATCATTTGATGGTCTCATCTGCTAGGTTACAGGTGGCTTCATATTTTGTGGTAGAAGAAACTGAAGATTATGGTATATTCAATTCATATTTGCTAAATTAAAATATAATGAATAAACTTTATATTTCCTCTGAGATGTTATGCTAAACAAAATTAGAGATCGTTACTGTTGAAAACAAATAGATAAACAATGCAAGTTTGCTTAAAGTACAATTGGTAGGAGATGCTAAAAATACCTCTTTGTATTCTGTACATGCAATTTTTATTCAAACTTATTTTCTAGGTATTTTCAGTCTTTCATTTAAATTTAATTATATTAAATTTTCATTGTAAAAACGTACTATCAGATGATATCACTTATTTTCTGAAAATTATTTTGTCCAGTGTATTTCTGCAGAAATTGCAACTTAAATTACCAAATAGAAACATACTTTGACTAGAGTGATATCATATTCATGTTAAATTTACATTGTTTCATGTAGAGTAGTGGCAAGCAATAAGAGTGTAGTGTTTCTTTAATGTATCACAATATTACATTTTATTCTGATTTCACAATGCAACTGACAAATATGTAAATAGAAGGAATGTTTAGAATGATTTTTGCATTAAAATAATGTCATAACATTTGTATTTTGTAATAAGGGCAATAAGATTAAGCAATAATAAAAAATATGAGGTATTTAAATTAGTATATAGGTTCAGAGGAATAAAAAAGATAAAAGGATGGGAAATTCACACACTATAGTACAGAATATTACTATGAAAATAATGAGATAAAATAATGAGATAAAAATACCCATAGCTACAAAAATCAATGATATTAAAATAGACCTGCCATGTGACCTTCAACGATGTAATTAATTCTCACACAAACATTATTCTTTACTACATAAAATACATTACGAATATATCTATATATTTATATCTATAGCTTACAATGTATACACACAGACATATACATACATGTTCAGTATGCCAGTTGACACTATGCTAGAAACATTCTCTTTTTAAAAAACTATCTTATTTATTATTGTTTTATGTGTATGAATGTTTCACCTGCATGCATGTAAGTGCACCCATGTAATGCAATGCCCATAGAGGTCAGAAGAGGGCACTGGATTCCCATGGAACTGGAGTTAATAGACATTTTTTAGCCACCAGGTGGGTGCTGGGAACCAAACTTGGGTCCTCAGCAAGAACAGCAAGTGCTCTTAACTGCTGAGCCATCTCTTCATCCCCAGAAACACATTGTTAACATATTCTTCCATATCACTGAAGTCTCTCTAGTGAATACATTTAAGATCTTATCCCACTCTAGCACTCCTTGACCATCTTTGATTGCTTCAAACTTTTCCAAAGTATCTTTATCCTTCCAACACACCATACTGTTTATTCATGCATTTCTTTATTGAGCAAATGCTTACAAATTAGATTCCTGTTCACTTAATACTAGTCAAGTAAAAGTATATTATAATTTTTACTTATTGTTTAATCTGCTTACCGTGCAATCATTTACTCTCTAGGCTTAGCACTGCCTACCACTCTATTAAATTGAGAAGAGTAAATAAAAATATACGAATATATATCATATTGTACACAGGCATACATAAAATTATATATGCTATGTCTAAAATTATATACTGATTTTAACTAATTGCTACAGTTACTTAGACTATGAGGAGGATAATTCATCCTTCATATTTTTAAAACAAAAGGATAATTCCACTAGAAGCAGCTGAGTTGGGCTCTAATGAGATCATCACTTTCTTCTTATAATGGTCAGATTTAAAAGGATGGCATAGAAGGCCTCACACAGCACCTTCCATTTAAGAAACTTATTCAAATTGGTATCCACTTACTTGGAGAAATTGCATTAACTATATTATAAAAGGGATCACAGAATTATGTTCAGAATTATTTCCAACTGCTTACTCTTAATTGATTCTACATTAGAAACAGAAAATAAAGAGGACAGAAACACCATCCAACATTTTACCAATTAGACTATACTACCCAAGGAAAATTAAAAACACTCATTTCTTTTATGTTTTATTAATCCATTATAAGTACTATTACCATTCAGACATTCACAACCAGAAATCAGTCAAACAATTCTTCATATTTAAAAGAAGAAAGAAAGCCTTCCAAGGCTCTTTATGCAGATAATAAATACTAAGTAAATTATTACTATCCAAAGATGAATTCTTAAATGTTTGGGAAAAATATTCTGTAGTCATTTTCCTAAAAATACTAGTATTCTGTGGAAAATTATTGTCTCATAAGAGGTAATCTTTAAAATAATATTTTTAACAAAATAATTTAGAAAATTTCTGGATCTTACATGGTGGAAGGACAGAAAGAACTCACAGACACTGTCCTCTAAACTCCACAAGCAAGCCATAGTGCACAAGTAACCCCAATAAATAGATAAATGTAATAATAATGAAATGGGTATTTATATGTCAAAAATATTCTTTGGGGGTGCAAGGGATAAAGCCACAGCAGGCATATTAATGCTAGGCAGGCATATTAAGCTCAACATGAGCTTGACCTGTTACCTCACACCTGCAACCCCAGCACCTAGGAGGCAGAGGCAAGAGGATTGCCATCATTTTGAGACCAACTTGGACTAAATATTAAGTCCTAGGCAAGCCTGGGATACAGACTGAGACCCTATCTCTAAAAGCCACCCCCTGAAATAAAGCAGTTAAAAATATATATGGATATGTGTTATACATACAATATGGCCTTAAAGGTAAAGAATGATGTCATTTTGTGAGCAAATATAGAATATATGAGATAAAATGGAAAACATGAAAATGAAAATTTTATTTAGGGATGATGGATATCTTTTAGAAATGAGAAAATTTCTTCAGCTAAGAATAAAAGGCTTCAACTGTACTTCCTATGTCATGCAGTGGTAACCCAGATGTCTGTTAAATAAGTATATTATTTTCTTTGAATTTAAAAAATTTTTATGTTTATATCTACGAGTATTTTGTCTGCATGTATGCAGATGCTCAATGTGCATACAGTGCCCATGGAGGCCAGAAGAGGGGGTAGAACCCTTTGGAACTGGAATTGCCAATGGTTGTTATCACCAAGTCGGTGCTCAGAACTGAACCCAAGTCCTCTTCTAGAGCAACCAGTGCTCTTAACCAGTGAACCATGTCTCCAGCCCCATATAGTTAAGATGTCTGAAATATGTCAAATTTTAATAATATAGAAGGGTGTTTGAGGACCTTTTTCTAAACAGAAGGATACAGTCTTCAATAATCTGTGAACCAGGGAGTAGTCTGCCATTTCCAGTTGTAGATGGGCTTCGCTCATCCACCAAGGGCTGAATTTCAGAGACAGAGGGAAGAGAATCCTGTCTGCCTGATGGCTTGAGCAGAGATGAGCCTCTTCCTCTGTCTGTGGGCTGGAACTTGTACTGCTGGCTTTGAGTCAGACTAAATTCATTGCTAGATTTCAGGTCTTCAGTCTCAGACTGAAATAGAACTGCTTCTCCTGGGTTTGCAAGTCTCAGCTCATACGGTTTCTCATCTTCAGTACCTTATGAGTCAATTTTTCTTTTTATATTTTAATTTACTTTATTTTATGTTAGTGGTGATAAAAAATAGAGAGTATGTGTGTGGGGAGGGGGTGTGCATGAGACAGTCACAGCAAGTGTGTAAAAATCAGAATACAACTTAAAAGAATCAGTTCTCTCTTTCCTCCATGTGAGTCTTAGGGACCAAATTCAGGTTACCAGCCTTTGTGGTCATTACTTACTGAGCCATCATCTTACCATGCTAATGAATCAAAGTTTTTAGTATCTATCTATCATCTATCTATCATCTAACTATACATACTCTTGGTGGCATTTCTCTGAGCATCCTAAGAAAATTTATTTAATCCATTAGTAGAATTTACTGACCACGTCACTAACTCAGCCTCCCTTATTTTTCACGTAGCTTACAAGATAACACACTTCTTTTGGTTTCCCACTTATCACACAGGCCACTTCTAGTTTCCCTTGCCTGTTGCTCTTTGCCTCCCTAATATCCTTGACTATAGGTTCAGTTCCCTCTTAAAATTATTTTTTTATGAGTATGAGTGTTTTGACTTCATGTTAAGTAGACCTAATGTGCAATGTCCACAGAGACCAGAAGAGGGTGTTGGTCTTCTGGAACTGGAGTTACAGATGGTTTTTTGCCACCATGTGACTGCTGGGAACCAAATCTAGGTCCTCTGCAAGAGCAGTCAGTGCAGTGCTCTTAACCACTGAGCCAACTCTCCAGTGCCTAGGCTCAGTTCTTTATACTGCCTATTTAGACCTAATCCAATATTGTGATTTCATGCTTTCTGTATACTCAAGATTCTATATCTTTGTATGACTAATTCTTTAACCAATATTCTAATCTTGACTTCTCAAAAACAATAATATATTTTACATGGTGGAAAGACAGAAAGAACTCACAGACAGTGTCCTCTAAACTCCACAAGCAAGCCATAGTACACAAGTAACCCCAATAAATAGATAAATGTAATAATAATGAAAAACCATCTGTAACTCCAGTTACAGAAGATCCAATGCCCTCTTTTGCTCTCTGTGGGCATTGCACATTAGGTCTACTTAACGTGAAGTCAAAACACTCATACTCATAAAAGAATAAATAAATAATTTTAACAGGGAGCTGAGCCTTTATAGTCAAGGATATTAGGAAGACAAAGAGCAACAAGCAAGGGAAACTAGACATGGCCTGTGTGATCAGTGGGAATCCAAAAGAAGTGTGTTATCTTGTAAGTTAATGTAATGAAAAAGTTGACTTTTAATATCCTGTACACATTTAAGTTAGCACAACCACAACTAAATATTTTACTTTGGTGACTTAAGTGGCAGACACACTCTTTTTGGCTCTTCCTTTTGCTATTTCTGTATCTCTATAAGATGCCACTGTTTTCCCAGTGGCTTGGCCCATTTCTAGATAGCATTGATTTCTCTCTTGCCTTAAAACCTTAGTTCTAATTCATCAACAAGTGTATTTGGTTATATTTACAAATAAATTCTGAACCAGAGTATTGGTTGCATTTCTCTCCTGCTTCAATTACAATTTAAGTCACCAAAATTGATTCCCTGGATAATTGGAACAGCCAAGTAAAAGCCTGCACAATTCACTTTTCACTTTTACATAGAAATGCCAATATTCAGATTCTAAAGGGTAAATTAGATCATGCCTTTCTCCTATCAAATACCATCTAATAAATTTGGCTAGTAAATTTAGGATAAATCCAGGAAACTGTTACAATTTCTTTAGATACTGATTCAGCCTCTTTTTCTACCTTCTAAACACTGTGGCCTTTTTGTCCCTTTCAAACCTCCTTTGTTTCCTTCTCAGTGCTTTGTCATTACTCTTCTTTATGCCTGTCCTACTCCTGTCACTTAGACAGTTATATGACTGTCTAGTTTCCACCAGTCAGTTACAGAATCAATGTCCTGCCCTTAGAATCAAAGTCTTCTGTAAGCCCCCACTGAAGAATCTTATCACTGGTTACAGCATATTAACATATCCCATCCATAATGTGTCTTCACATTCACTGTTTATTTTTTCACCTTACAATATAAACTCTCTAATGGTAAGGATATGTAAATCTTAATCACCAATGAATTGCAATTGCTTAGATCAGTGACATAAAGCACTACCCAGATATGTGTTGACTATGAACAAGTCCACAAGTTATGAGGTAAGCAAATCATTTGATTTTGTTTCCCTTGAGGATATGTGCTCTCTTTGTAAGATCTATGGAGTGGTCTTAGAAAGCTTAATAGATATTAACATAAAGATACTCTTGGACTTTGGTGTTTGGTGATGTAGTAACCAGAATGCAAGTTGATTTTCAATAATTCTCATATTCTGGTATACACTTTGTGTAGGCCCCTCCCATAATGTATCAGGCAGTTTGTGACCAACAGAATATAGTGAAAATGACATTGTGTTACTTTAAAGGCCAATCACAAGAGACATTGGCAGTCACCAAGGATCACCCCTCCATGTAAAGCTATCTACCATGTCATAAAAGCAGTCTCTCTAGGGACTTCCCCATGTTATTTAATGGAAAAAATTAGCTAACAGCCAGCAACAATCTTCTAGGCAGGAGAATGAGCCACTTCAGAAGCAGACTCTGCAGCCCCCATCAAGCCTTCAGATGAGGGCAACTCTCATAGTTACTTCAGGAGAAACCCTGAGTCCCAGGCTCCAGGTAATATGCTGTTGTGTTCCTAACATCAGACATCATGATATGCTGTATGACTGCTGTAGCACAGCAGTAGTAAGTACTACAGATATTATGTTCACTTTCCCAAATTCCCAAATACCCTTGAAAGGGAATAATTAGCTATGAAATTGCACCCCTCTGTCACTGCTGTGTCTTCTTTTCTCTGGCATTTGACTCACTCAACCTTCTCAGAATGTTAGCTTACTCTTATCTGCAAATCTTCTGTCACAATGAGTCTAGGCCACTTACTGCAACTAAAAAAACAAAAGACAACCATCTCTTGGGTATTTAACAACTTTGTTTTTTGCTCTGTAACCAAAGACAATTGATTACAAGTGCAAATATTGATTAACTTGTTGGGACACAAATAGGAAAACCATCTATTATAAAATACAATTTAGTATTTTTAAAATGGAAACAAGGACTGTGCCTACATTATGATATTCTGAAAGGAAACCTGTGAGCATGCATATAACGTTCTTGGGATCCATGATTATTGCTAAATAAATATTGTCTATTTTTATTGACTTTTACTTGTTTCCTTTTAATATGTGGACAGGCTTTTAATTCACTAAACTAGATTAATAAAAATAGTATATTATAAACTGCTAACGCTACACAATAGCTGAAGATTTATATGAGAAAAGTGTTTTCTAAAACCTGTTATCATAAATTGAAAATAGACTTTTTAATACATGCACATTCAGAAAAAAAATTAGGCTGAAAATTAACCAAAGGCTATGTTATCTAAATTATAATAAGAGATTTCCATCTTAACATATTGAAAACTAGAGTGGGATGAGCAAGAGACTTAAAATGTAGTAAGAAAGTAAAAGCAGCAAGAGATTGACTTGAATGTCATTATCTTATTGCCTTTTGGAGCTAAAAATGTATTGTTTCTCACATAAAGCAAAGTACTGAAAACTATTTGGCAGCGAGGTTATTATTTCACATATAATTACATCTCATACGGAGGTACATTGGCAGACATGTGGTGGCTAAATTGTCCATTTTCAACTGGAAAGAGAAATGCAGTTCTCTTTTCACTTACATCAGTCAAGAAGATAGCCGCCTACAGGAAGAGATAAAGACTTATTTGACACTAGATCTATAACCAATGATTTTAGTTATCACTTGAAATTAGTGAGAATCTTGAAAGTGGCTTAAGATTTTTTGAAGAGCAATTTGGTACCACAGTAAAACAGCAGATGAAATAGAAAGCTTTAAAAAAAAATGAGAAAAGAAAATGCTATTTTTATTCTGAGACTGTGTTTGGATTAAGAGATTTCTAAAATAAGATTTCTTACAGACAGATAACCTCTAAAAGCATGCATTCATTAATCTACCATTTGACAATAAGTTAAGCATCTGATTAAATTATCTTCTCTGTAAAACAATCAGGCAACTCCTAAGTCAATGAATATATGAAGCATTATCCAGGGTGCATAACTAAGAGCATTTATAAAATCCAGACACTAACTTCCAACCTGAGAAGCTACCTGTTCTTACAACCTATTAAATCACCCAAAGAGTTCTTCTCATTATTATTTTAAATAAATATGATCATCATGTATCTATGTTATAATACCAAATACTTATAGACTTAATACATTGGTAAAATGTGATCATCTGAATTTCTTTTAGGTGAAATTCATATCTATGAAAAATAACTTCAGTCAACTGAGGTGTGGATGTCAGTGCTCTTAAGGAATGCTCACGTTATGAAGATTTGTCTGTCCCAGGAGAAAGTGATTGAGGAAGGTTATTTTTAAAGCCTCTTGCTCCTGGCTATTCAAGAAATGTCTACACTTTCAAAATATTTCTGACATGTGCCTGGACTGAGTGCCTAGCTATTTGATAAAGTTACCAGGCTTACTGATTTCAAATTCACAAAAATGTTGAAAGCGTTTGGTTAAAAGCAAGAAGAGTTGAGGCTAGCTTCCAAATCACAGTATCCACTTTGTGTTCATAAGGACACTTCTTATGCTTCATCATTAGGGGAAGATGAGTTTCAGATTTTTAAGGATGAGCAAACTTGTCTAAGGAAACTTTTTGGAAAATGGAAACCAAAGAAAGGAGACTATGATAGAGCGAACAAGAAACACAGTGTCTTCTTGGTGAATAAGAGAAGAAAGCATTTGTTTTATTTTTCCGTATTTTAAAATATGACCCTCCTCAATGAAAGTTATTGAAAAGAACACAATCTCCTTCATGTTGAAGTCTGTTGTACTAAAACACAGTCTAGTGCTACGGAATTATTTTATGGTCTGAACTTGATTATGCAATCATTTCAGATATAAATTTATACAAAACTTAATAAAGGGTTTCTATAATGTGAGGATTGTATTCAAGAACCACACAGCAAATGACTTACCATTGAATGCTAAACATTCCTGATCACCAAGCATTTTAATTCCCTGTGCCTGAAGTAGCCATGCTGGTACTTGCTCAGATCGCCTCTATCATTTGCTCTTTCTGTTTGCCTGCTTAAGTCCATCTGCATTTTTTAAACGAAGAAATCGAGCTTTTGTTTCTGTTTGGGGGTCTTTCAATTATAGTCTATGTCTTAGTTACTCTTCTTATTAGTGTGATAAAATATCCTGACAAAAGTAACTTAAGGGAGAAAGAAATTTATTTTGCTTGTAGTTCAAGGGTACAATCTATCATGGCAGGGTAGTCTTAGCAACAGAAGCTTAAGGCAGCTGGTTATATTGCATCCACAGTCAAGAAGAGAGGGATACATGCTTATGATCAACTCAATCCCTTGTTTATATACAGCCCAGAGAAAGGTGATGCCCACAATAGGAGGGTCTTTCTGTCTCAACTGACCTAATCTAGAGAATTCCCCAAAGGCATGGACAGAGGCCCTTACCCTAGGCAATTCTACAGTTCTACATGATGTGAACCAACACACCCTAGAAACTGCTTTCTTTTTATTTATTTATTTATTTATTTATTTATTTATTTATTTATTTATAATTTAGGAGTATGTGTGTTTTGTATGCATGGACATATAAAAGTATGGACATACATAAGTATATTACATACATGCAATGCCCATGGGCACCAGATACAGGTGTCAAATTACCCTGGTTGTTAGCCGCCATGTGAGTGCTGGGAATCAAACCTCAGTCCTCTGCATGAACAGCTAGGGCTTTTTAATCTCTGAGCCATCTTTGCAGCCCCCAAAACCTTATTTTCCAATCAAGAGCATCTAAGCATGATCACTTAGGAACAGAACTTTGTGGTCTACCAGTATTTTCAATTTCCTCTCCATGTAACTCTTCTCAGAGGAAATTCAAGGGATTTACACTTTCAGTATATTTCCTTCATCTCTGCACGTCTAGGATTTCAAGCATATTCACTTAGAGTAAATACTTGTTAAGCATTTAACAAATTTAAGGGCTAGATTCCAACAGAAGGAAACTTATCTTTACTGAAGTTTGTCTTTGCCACTTAAGGTTAATCATTGGATTTTTATGCCTGTTTCCTCGTCTGAAAAATGGAATTAAAATGGTAATAATCTATGCATCTCTTAGAGGGTTCCTAAGTATAAACGCAGGAAAACAAACACGAAATCATTCTGAAAACAGAAAATTTCCTCCAAATGTTTAGCAACATTCCTAGCATCCATGTTCCACCTTGCAAAAGAGCCTAGGATATAAACTATAAATAAATGTTTTGTGAGAATAGAGTATCTGCTTTATAAATAGATGCATGAATGGGAAAGTGAGAGAGAAGAGAGAAGAGAAAGAGAAAGATCAGCATAATCCTCCTATGTTATATAACAAGCATGATATAATAAGCTTTGAAGATTATCAGTAGAAATAAGAAATAAACTAGAGAACAGCAGCCATGGCCATGTACAAACATGACCTGCCTCTGTGAATTCAATTAAATATCAGCAGGAATAAGTCCTAGTCACTACTCTACCCTCAAAATCCAAATTTACTTTTCACTAGGAAAGTAAACAATGAGCTACTTCTGAGACATAGAGCCAATGAAGAAATGTATCAGTCATGATAAGCACTTTGGGATAGTTCTTGTGCTAGTGAAAGGAATCTCCTTCTCTATTCTCCTCCTGCAGAAGCCTCTTCAGTGTCAGAGGCATTTCACCTCCCGGAGGACATTCATCATCTCCTCATTACCTGTCCTTTAACCCTCCCTTGCTGTGTCACACTAGGTGCTTGGAAGGACAGAGCTGAAACACTAAAGACCCCATCACGGCATTTATCTAGGTCTCTGGGATCAAAGGAAAGTTAGGGGTGGTACCCATTGACAATTAATCATGGACCGTGATGTGTTTATTGGCCACTGACCTTGCAATGAGTTATATAAGTTATAAGAAGGTTCTCCGTTACCCCAATCCCTGTATTCTTAAAGGAGGGTATAAATCACTTCGGCCTCATGAATTTCTCATATTTATAACACATCCTTCCAAATTTCCCACAGAGGATGCAGGGCAACCACTTATTTCCCCCGTTTTTTAAAAATAATTTTTCAGCTTGTTCAGATGTCACATAGGGAGGTGGATGATTGAGATGATCTGACTGAGAGTGACCCGAGGATCTGGGGTGGATGTGAGCAAGAAGCCCAGAGAGCAGCGGGCAGCTTCCATCATCCAGCTTGGCGGTTGTTTGCGCTACTTCTTCCCTTATGCTCGAAGCAACAATCATGGTAGATTGCCTTATTCTGTTCCATTAAGAACTGAAGCACCCAATAAATCAAATTCCATGGTGACATATCTTGCTTTGGTAGCATGATAAGTTGTTTCTTGGCTGAAATTCAGATGAATAATAACTGAATTTTGTAAATATATTTCTCTATATTCCCTCAAATCTGAAACTTAAAATTTAAATATTGTATGGTACCAGGAAAAATTAATAAGATAGAGAGGACAGAGGGATGACATCCTTTGAAATATCAAAAGATCTCAGTGACCAAATATCTTAGTGTGAGCTTTAGATAATTATATGCCTGTCCACAAGAAAAAAATAGTATAAATATTTTCATCTTGCCTGGTTCTTTTTAACGTGTTACTTTTGCTGATATTGAGAACTTCATAAATGTATAGAATGTGTTTTGATCCTATTTGCCCACCCACTTCTCCCCCCTCACCCCTCCCAGATCCAATGTACACCCTCCCATTCCCTCAGCTTCATATTCTCTTTTTTAAAAAAATCCAGAGTTCCATTTTTGCTTGTCATCTACAGGTGGGTGTTTGTCTGTCCATTAGAGCCTGGGGGACCTACCAGATGTCACACCCTTAAAGAAACGGACTCTCTCCCCAAGCAGCTATCACTGTTAACAGCTCTTAGCTAGGGGTAGGGGCTTGTGAGCCTTTCCCCACTCCTTGCTAAAATGTTGACTATCATCTTCCTTCTTAAATGAGTCTAGTTATTAGATATAACCATTCAAGACTACCAAAATATAGAAAAAAATGCTTCCACATAAGTTTTCTCTTAAAATCAATGATCTTTGCTTTATTTCATTAAGATCATGGTAAACCTATGTCAACAGGGACAATCTATTAGAGAAGTTTTAACCAAACATCAAATTTCAAGCTAACACAGAAGGAGTCTAGCCACAGTATAAACATGAGATGTACACCTGAGAGAGGCAGAATTAAAATATTTAGTGATTAAAGACACATTTTAAACATATTTAATCTGTGCAATTGCTGTTTTGACATACTAAGAAGCACAATAATACTCAGAAAGTGATTTTGGACCCTAAGAGTTCAGTCACCCATGGATGGATGAGATCAAAGGAACCTGTACATGCAACTGGGCTACAGAAGGCAGATTAATAGAAGTTGGTGAAAACAGGACATTTTCTTCTAGCAATTTGGAACACAAACTTTCATTTCAGCAACGGTAGAGTTTTTCAAGCTATGCCTGGTGGTACACAATTGTAATTCCAACACTTTGGAAGTGGAGGCAGGAGAATCATAAATTAAAGGTCATCTTCAGTTACATAGAGAATTTAAGGCTGGTCTGGGATACAGTCTGAAAAACCAAATGATAACAATAATATTGCAGTTTTCATGACGAATGAGCAGCTGGCCTGATCTCTAAGAAAAGTTATATTTTGATATGTAAAAACTGGAAGACAGTAAAGTCACAATGCACCAGGAACAAAGTAATACAATGTACCAGAAATGATAGCCATGTTTGGCATTTAATATATACTTCTGGTCTGCTAGAACCACTCTAAGTGTCTGCATAACTAGTTCACTTTATATTCCCCAAAGCCATGAATGTGAAACTCTCAATATTAATCCATTCAAAAGCTGAGGATAAAAGCACAGAGCATGTAATAACTTGCTGAATTAATGTTGAGTTTGGTAGTAACACCTACAATATTTTCTGCAGTGTTTAAAGGACCAATCTGGTCTTGAAGAACAAAGAGATAAAATAGAACAATACATATTAAGGTATATGTTGAACAATGAAAAGTCACAAATTATTTCTGAACTGAGAAATAACAAAGATGTTACTTTAGAAAGGCATCTGATATCAACATTTATATCAGATTTGGAAAATAAGCTTTGTAGTCAAAAGGGTTAGTGATGAAGCAATTACAGTAAACTATGATGTAGTGGGGGGGGCAGTATTGAAGAAATATATTTATATAGAGGCCAGTCTTCTTTCCTCAATTTAAAATTATACATCCTACCTGCCACTGACTTATCTAAATTTGACAAGATGACAAGACAATCAATCAAATAGTGTATTTAGTCTTAATTTCTTTGTGAATTAAGTTGCTTCTTCAGAGTAAAGTACAAACCTGTGGAGATTATTGCTTAATTGCATAAAGGCAATAATGGTACAGTTGTGCATGTCCATAGCCTCAATGGATTAATACACCATTGAAGAATTAATAATATGTATGCACATAGCATAAGAACTTATTAACAAACTCTTGTGTAAATACTTCTTTTAGTATTTTGAGAAAGTCAATGTTCAAAAACACTTTACTCATAATTCATTAATACAGATAAACATTGTATTTTAATGGCAATAAATATTCTATCTCTATTTTTGAGGCTTAAGTCCTAATGATCTTTCTGAATTCATTATTCTAACATTACATTTAGAAAGAAAATAGTCTCTAACTTGAAAGTTTTACGTAAGTTTCCATTTAATTCTTTCATGCACTTAGAAAAAAAAAGAAACAGGATATTATTGGTTTGTATTCAGTGCCATCTGTGTTATTAGCAAAGAAAAGCATAAGTTTAAAACAATGCAAGAGAAAACTATGCAAAACTAAGCTAAAACTGTCACAATGAAACTGCTAAATTTCACAGAGATCAAATTCCAGTACACTGAAAATGTTTCTTGGGCCTGCCTAGAATTTCTCACCTCATTAGGTGTGAAAAACATAAATTGAGCACTGATTTTTTTTTCTTCCAAATTTTTTCCATGATACGAACAGTTGGGGAAATTAGGTTCTTCAAAGCCTTTAGGTCTGGTATTTACAGGCGTGAGAATACTGATTGAAGGCTGAAACCTTTATAGATTCTGGGCATTTGTTCAGTGATTGTTTTTGAATCTTCAAGTCATTTGGTAAATAATGAATTCATTCTCACATTTCCACTTCTTTCTAGAACACAGAATTAGCACTCTTCTTATGACAGAATGTGAGGGCATGTCAAGATTCAAAATACCCGGTTTAAGACAAGATTTCAAAATTTGTTCTCAGTCCACAGCACATGATTTTTGAGTCAAGAGTCAAACAATTTGACTCTAGATACTGGATTTCTTAATTGCTTCATCTTTAAATTTCAGGAACATCTATCTATCTGCTTGTGAGACATCTAGGTGGGATTCAGCTCTACGTGCATATTAATACATTCAGTTTATAAAGGTTTAAAACTCTGACTCATTGCCCATCAAGTTAAAGTACAAGTTCAAGATCTGAAAGTTTTTCATCTGTACCATGTTATGAGATGTATATTACAAGATAGTAAAGGAAGCACACTTAGGGTGCTGTCCAAAGTAAGGCCACGAAGCTACAGCTGGGCTGGGCTTCACCCTACTTTATTGTGCACAGATTCTCCATCTATAAATGGACCATCTTGTATTTTCTCCTCACCGTGCGTCACAAAATCCCACTGGCCTTCAAGAAATATCAGAGTCTACATCATCCCACCTAAAGTTTGGCATCATTTTACAATGTTCAAGAGCGTTCAGCTTTTTCTAAACTGAAATCAAACAGTTCCTTTTCTTATAGGGACAGTGGAGATCACTGAGTGCACACCCACACTTCACACATAACCGTCATATATTTCCATGACAACTTGCACATATTTGCTGCAAAAAATGAAGCACAGGTCAAATGTGAGTATTACAAAAGGCCATTTCATCTTCCAGTACTCAAAATGTTTTACACCGTGTCTCCCACACACTCCACCCTGAAAAGAAAGGACTTTGAAGATTGGAATAATAAAGGGTAATTATAACAGTTTAATGAAGTTGGAAAATAAGGTATTTTATATTAGTGTGTTATAATTAACTCTGGTAAATGATACCAAAATGAATACTTTAACTTCCATTATTGTAGGCAAAACCTAAGAGGAGAAATCAGGGTAATCATGCTTTCTTCCATAAAATAAGACAGAGAGTAAACTCTGTTCTTACTTGGATGTACAGTATCTCATATATTTTGTTGGGGAAAATAATAAGCTGTCAAAAATGGTTTTGTGAACAATGTCCTTTATACAGACTTTGTAATGTGCAGCCAGTAAACCTCATTTAATAGGTAAGGCCCCATGAATATCTCAGAAGACATGCTGCTATCAGTTATCAGATTATTTAAATAAAAGTTGAGTTTGGCTTTATTTGGAAGACTAAAGACAGAATTTGTAATTTTTCTCTACATTAAAGGAGCCTAGTCCTATGGTAGAGTACAGGAAATAGAGGGTACGCACATATCGACAGGGAGAAAAATGTAAGAACTCAGAACTTGTTACGTGATAAATAGCATTCTAGAATCTATGAAATAACACTGAAGGAACTCTTGTCCTCAGTGAGCTTACACTGATATTTATGGAAACTCAAAACCAAGACTCTAGAATACCATGATGCAGCTCATTGGCATGAGTTAGGGCCCTTTCCCAGTGACAGTCAAGCAAGTATTCCGGCCTTAGCTAAGATTATCAGATGAGAGTATGTGTACTAGACCCAACACCATGCTTCAAAGGGCAAACTAAAAATCGAAACATTCAATTTCAGTTCACAGGTCTAGAGAACAAAAATATAACCTGGAGACCAGAAATCTAAGTACAATTACATTATATCATCTTAGGTCTTATCCCAAAATTGTGTGTTTGTGTGTATGTGTATGTGTGCCTGTGAGTGTCTGTCTGTATCTGTGTCTGGGTGTCAGTGCCTGTGTGTGTGTCTGTGTGTGTGTCTTTCATCAGTATTACATCTTTATTTTGATATTCACATGGGCCCAAATTTTCATGAAGCGTGGGGGAATTTAGGAATACAGACACCTGCACAAAGTTTCAAATCTTCAAATTCTCAGAAACATTCTATTCAGTTATAATCTGCAGGTCTTTTTCAGGCACCAGAAATTGTCATTAAAATTTGGAATGTGGTACTGTTCGGGAAGATAGAGTTCAAGTATGTGTTTTCGCTGTGTCACTTGTAACTATGGATGGACGGTACTGGTACAAGGAAGAGCCCTTTGCCTCGACAATTTTCTGTAGACATATACGTGCATTGTTTTAAAATGTGTTCTATTCTCATGTTTATCATATCATTTATTGCTGCCTGAGTCTGTGTGCTCAGTTCTGTCTAGAGATTTAATAAGAACAACCTGTGCTCTGATAATGACAAAGAAAGT
Organism: Eospalax fontanierii; assembly: GCA_035773235.1. Taxonomy (NCBI): domain Eukaryota; kingdom Metazoa; phylum Chordata; class Mammalia; order Rodentia; family Spalacidae; genus Eospalax; species Eospalax fontanierii. Next base: position 104,838,764 of record CM069524.1, read on the forward strand.
CACACTCAGTTCTGTAATAGTAGGCACAGTACTCCTTCCTCAAATTTATATGAGCTTGAGTTTAAACATTCAGCTAGCTACCAGGGCACCTGTGATATAATCCAGACAGAATGTTTCCATCGTGACTACAGTATATGGATGGCAACTTGTCAGATATACTTGACAAAACATACTTCATCCCCCACCAAGTCAAGCAACAAGAAACAGGATTAGAACAGTTTTTTTAAATCCACTAAGACTACTAGTGACACATTCTACTCCCCCATGTCAATTAGTCTATGATACTGACAGAGCTAAGCAATAGCATTTCATATATGAGTGTTTTGCCTGCATGTATGAAGGTGTGTTCTAGTTTGTCTTCATTGCTGCGACAAACTACTATGACCAATGCCAAGTTGTGGAGGACAGTTTTATTTTGCTTATATCTATCTCCCAGGTCACACAGTTCATTAGGGAGTCCAAGGTAGGAACTCAAGGCAGGAACCTGAAGGCAGGAGCTGGAGCTCAGGCTATGGAGGAATGCTACTTACTGGCTTGCTCCACTGGATGATGCTCAGCCTGTTTTCTTATGCACTCCAAACAACTTGCCCAAGGATGGCACTCCCCACAGTCGGCTGGGCCCTCCCACATCACTCAACAATCAATAAAGTACTCTACAGACATGGCCACAGGACAGTGCAATGGAGGCAATTCCCAACTAAGGCTTCCGTAACCCAGATGTGTCAAGTTGACACTTAAAGCTATCCAGCAAAACTGACCCCTGGTCAACTTGACAAAACGCATTACTATTAAACCGTGAGCTTTCCATTTCTCATCTCCAAGGTGTGTTGTTAACATTAATATCACAACATAAGATAATACAACCTTTAAAAATCCAAATACTTATAAGTTCATGGCCTTTTTAAAAAGTCTCTTCACTGTGGGCTCCTGTCAAACCCAAAACAAGTACTGCATCATTTCACAGGGAAGAATCAGGGACACCTAGGCAAAACCTAAGTCCATCAAAGTGGGTCCAGGTTGGGCATTCGGGATTCACCCTCGATCTTCTAGGCTCCTCCAAGAGGTTTTGGCCACTCTGCTTCTCTGGCTCTGCCTTCCGCAACACACACAGCCCATCTCACAAGCCCAGGCTGGCTCCATTCCATACCTGCTGCTGTGCTTGGTGGTCATCCCAGGGTCCTAGCAGATCCAAAAAGCTGGGGGTCTCCACTGAAACTGAGGCTGCACCTTCATCAATGGGGCTTTTCTGGGCTTTCCTGGTACAAAGCCTCAGATTCCCTTCATGAACCTTGCAATCCTGGTGTCTTCATTCACTTCACTCAGCTTTCACCAGTGGCCTTTCCTGGCCTCTCACAGTGCCAATTCTCAGCTACTCTCTATGACCCTTTCATACTTTCAACAGAAGAGCCATTCAAGAGACTTTTATACATTACCAAGTCCTGCTTCCAGCTTGAGATGGAGGCTCAGGCCTCCTCTGGACCATAGCTTCTGTGTGTTGACTCTGAGGAAATACTTTACAGAGGATTTTGCCTTGAGGATGCTGGTCTCTTGTTACTTACCGCTGATTTTTCAGCTCCAACTAACCAGCATCAATTGACCCAGTAAAACAAAGGTTTAACTTCAGGTACTGTGGTCTCTTCATAAACCCTGCTGTTCTTCAGCCCCAGCTGACATGAACCCACAGATTCTCAATTCAAAATATTACACGAACAGCCTTTACATTCTGTTCTTCCCTTTGAAACTTCACAAACCAGGCATTCATCATCAGCTCTTTCAGCATAACTCTTCCAAGCTCCATAGAAACATACATTAAGCACACAATGACTTTTCTAGCCTAGAACTCCAAACAGTTCCACAAACCTCCCCAGAATGCCAAGGCCAGGTCTGTCACAGCTAAACCTCACTCCTGGTACCAAGTTCTGTTCTAGTTCGCCTTCCATTGCAGTGATAAATCAGTCTAAACAATATCAAGTTGGAGAGGAAAGGGTTTATTTTGCTTACATATTCCAGGTCACACAGTTCATCAGGGAGTCCAAAGTAGGAACTCAGGGCAGGAACCTGGAGGCAGGAGCTGGAGCACAGGCCATGGAAGAATGCTATTTACTGGTTTGCTATACTGGCCCATGCTCAGCCTGTTTTCTTATACAATATAGAACAACCTTCCCAGGGATGGAACCACACACAGTGGACTGTGCTCTCACACATCACTCAATAATTTAAAAAATACACTACAGACATGGCCACAGGTAAATCCAATGGAGGAAATTCCCCAGCTGAGGCTCCTTCCACCCAGTTGTGTCAAGTTAACACTAAAGTTCTCAAGTACAATGTGTATGCAATGCCTGCAGAGGCCGGTAGAGGGTGTCAGATCCCTTGGACTGGAGTTAAGGACAGTTTTTCACTGTCATGAAGGTGCTGGGACCTGAACCTGAGTCTTCTGCAAGAGCAATCAGTATTATTAACTGCTGAGGCATCTCTCCAGCTCCAAGACCAGATTTTTGAAGTAGCCCTTTTTCTAAAATCAATCAGGACAATTTCCTAACTCTAAATATTCTAACTTCTTATTTTCAGAAGAATTATTAACAAGAACATTAAGGAAACCTCTAAAAGTCTTTAAGCCCATACCTGCAACCAGATCAAATGAGGTCTGACCCAGGAATGCGGAGGAAGTTCATCACTTTATTGCTACTCCTGGAAGCCCTGTCCGACATGCTATGCGGAAAGATGCTTCCCACAGCTCACCTATTTAAGTTAATGACTTGAAGCTGCCAGAGATGATCTGCCTCTTCCCCACAAGCTTGCCTCTCCACTAGCATCGTCCTCTCTGTCCTCTGCATCTAGGAATGGTGGTCATCACAGAATGCGCCATAACACCCCATACCAGGCTTGCCACGTAGCATAATATTAACTGTGAGAATTAAAGAGTCATTTTCAGGTATATGAGTCTGGACAATAGCTGGCTGAATATGCTAACATGTCTTAAGAAAAAAATATGAAAATGAGAATAAACATTTCAGCCTGAGATACCATGAAAAGAAAAAATGATGAGAGTAATGAGAACTCAAAGGCAGCAGCAGCTAGGAGCCATGCAAGAAACAGTAACATTTTATCACCTAGACTACATCACCTCGCTTCCTCCTGGTGTCATCATGCTCACTGGCGGTAAGCAAATGTGAGGCTAACATGCACTAATATTTAGTTCTTTCTTCTCAAGGAAGTTGTTGGGACTTTGCTTCCTGAGTAGTTTCTATTCTGAGAGAATGTATTTAGTAAATCTATGTTTGTTTCCAGTATATTTCTCTGTACCAAGGCATGTCCTCAGTACTGAGTATTTAAGCTGACCCTTGCACAGTTCAATCCTAATATGCTCAATCCTATGAAGATGCAGTTATGGCTATAATGATCCCTATTTTCCTGTTTGTCTTTTAAAAACCCACATATCACTCATTTAATTATGAAACATAGTCTCTTCTTTGTGGCCACCTAGATCTCTGATCACCTAACCATCCTCATCTATATTATGTCATCCTACTTCCTAAACTGTTCTTCAAGGAGCTAGAGAATTGGTGCAGTTCACTAAGACAATTTTTTAACCTCTTTACATTGCAAACATTATTCTTACATAACTGTTCTTCAAGGATCTAGAGAATTGGTGCAGTTCACTAAGACAGTTTTTTAACCTCTTTACATTACAAACATTATTCTTACATAATGTAACAGAGATTCTACCATTACTTCATGAGTGTCAAGCTTATGGAACTGATTCATGTTTATTATCCTTTTTCCTCTTGGCAAAACTTGATGCTGCCCTCTGTCTCAACATTTAGGTCCTCAGGTTAGCCCCAGGCACATAATCAAAGTTCATTTTGGAGCCATTAATGTCTCCGGCTCCCTACAACTCAGATCTTAGCCACTGTATGTGCACTCCAATGGATATTTTTAACTAACCCAAGAGTTGAGAAATTTAGGATTTCATTTTTATGCTTTCCAGAAGGTTCTTGGTTCTCATTTATACCTTGCTTTTTCTTTTCCCATATTGGAACATCAAGTATTATTGTGGAGAACTAAACGTTGTCAGAGTATAGGAGCTTCTATCACATTCTTCTCCAAGAATAATGCATACCAGGGCCTTTCCATGGCTGGGAGATGATTCGGTATTATGTTTACAAAAAAAAGAGAGTGATTTGCCAAGTCTTTCTTAACAAAGACTATTTGGAAGGGTATACTCATTGCACTCAATTATTATATTTATTTCAGTTTCCTCCTAACACATGGATCCACTTTTTGTGTACTGAGAGATTCTCACAAAGTTGAAAGACCAAAACTATAGCCATGTTTGATAGAGGCAACCATGCCACTCTACAGCCTGGACACACCAAGCTGCTCCTTAAACCAGCCAGGCTTTCTCTTCATTCCAGGTTTAATGTGTGTATTGCATTCCGTCTCAGACTCTCCTGCTCTCTCTAATTAATTTCTCTTTACCATGGTACTCTCTAGGTAACTTCCTTCCCTCAAATCAGGAAGTGCCTATTTCTGTTTTATAGTTGAACCTCTATTGTCTAGCATGCTATTTCATATATGGTAAGTGCTCCATAAATAATATTGGATGAATTAATATTCTGCAAGGATGGGAACAAGATACATCCAAGTGCCTCCAGTTGTGTCTACCTAAAATCAGACCTGGTCTTCTCCTTCAAAGCCTGCTCTCCCTCCACACTTTCGTCTTAACAGATGGAGAATCAAAATCTTCTAGTTGTCTTTCACATAGTCCTCCTTTTCATTCTCTTCTTCTGTGAATGAAAAATGCTTCATTCCTTCTTTTCTAATACCATTTGGAGTGTATCTTCTTTCCTTCTGACTGTGATATTCCCCTGTGACCTAGCAGATGAACCATTAACAACCATTTCTTAAATGGTCACACTGATTGTGAAAGATCCTAAACTATTAATACTAACTAATTTTCCTGAAATATCATTTTTATTATGTCAGTTATCTCTCTATTAAATCAGGAAAAAAACGTTCTTTTAGAGTTTTTATGAGAATATTCATGCTAATCTCAAATTGCTTTCCATTTACACTGTCCACTCTAGATCTGGGCTTCTAAACTTTTTCCATTTGTGATCCTTTATGCCTGAATTATTAAACAGTCCCAGATATACAAGTATATAAAATAAGTATATAAATCAAACATCTACCAGTCATAAATCATAAAAAATATTTTAAAAGCAATTCTCTAGTATATACATTATTTTACCACTTATTAAAAATGAAAACAAGGCTAATGAGATGGGTCAATGGATAAAAGTGCTGATTGCCACGTCTGATGACCTGAGTTCCTCCAGAACCCACAGAGAGGAAGGAGACAACTGACTCCCACAAGTTGACTTTGACATCCACATGCTCACCATGGCACTTGTTCACATATATTACCTCCCCCCAAAAAAAGAAAAAAAATTTTTTTTGGTTAAAAAATTGGAGAGATGACTCAGCAGTTAAGAGTACTAGCTGCTCTTTACAAAGGATTTGGATTTGGTTCCTAGAACCCACATGGCAGATACAGCCATCCATAACTCCAGTTCCTGGGAATTCAATGCTCTCTTCCAGCCTCTGGAGGCACTGCATGCACAAGTGCATTTATATGCATGCAGACAAAACAAACATAAATTAAAAATAAATAATTGTTTAAAGTGAAAGCAAATCTGCACACTAATGAGATGGATATATGCCTTTATTTTTACATATAGAATTGAATTTTGGCTGAATATAATTGATACTCTAGATTTTTTTAGAGTTCTTTCAATATTTTTATTTTATTTTGCTGAGAATGTTGTTTCATATGAATACATGATAAATAATGTCATAAATATGTCTAAAACCATTTCAGAAGTAGTTGGAAATTCTGTCCTAATTTTAGCCAAACTTCATTTAGCATTCTTTAAATAAAAAAAAAATCTTTTGGTTTATATTAATTGACAAATTAATTGTATGTGTGTATCTGTGTTGTGTGTGTATATATGCCATAGCATGCATGTACAGGTTAAGGGACAACTTGGGGGAGTCAGATATCTCCTTCCAACATATAGATTCTGAGGATTAAATGTTGGTAGTCAGGCTTGGCAGCAAGCGCCTTTACCTGAGGAGCCAGTTTTTAAAAACTCAAACAGCATTTTTCAAATCAAACATTCTAACACACTATAATCCCAAAGTATACTAATTTGATATGTACATGCTGCAGAATGACAGTGGGAAGAAATTAAAAGTGTTTTCTATAATTAAACCATTATGTTCCATTAAAAAAAAATATCAGAGGGCGTGTCTGCATGTTCATGTATTTTTTTTAATCCACCAAGTTACTAGAATAATTTTGCAGAAAATAAAAAGTTCACAGAGTCCTTGGGAAAGGACTATAATTATTCAGTGACTTCTTATTGAAGAACTACTACATATCAAGCACTAAAAATAAAACTGAGAAGAAAATATAGCTATATTCTAAGTGGAGATATTGAAAATCACAAATTGAAAAGACAACAGATAAAAAGCAGAATTTCAGATCATGTACATAGCCATCACATTAGTCACACATTTACATTAAGTCATCATGTACATAGCCATCATGTTAGTCACACATTTACATTAAGTCATCATGTACACAGCCATCACGTTAGTCACACATTTACATTAAGCCATCATGTACACAGCCATCACATTAGTCACACATTTACATTAAGTCATCATGTACACAGCCATCACATTAGTCACACATTTACATTAAGTCATCATGTACACAGCCATCACGTTAGTCACACATTTACATGAAGCCACGCCCTGCTGCCACTGCAATCAGAGACTCTTGGATTTATGATTTTTACTTGTCAGTTTGTACCTACTTACTCTCTCTATCCCCAAATCAGTCTTTCTTTTGACTGTTTTTTAAGGATGGATTAGCCACTTACTGGTGCAAATAACTGTTGGTAGGACTTAATTTCTTCAAGCCAGAATGGAACTAAAATACTATTTTGACAATCAAGTATAATTGAACATATGCCAAAAGTACATAAAGAAAAAAAATCTGGCTACACTGCCAAAATAGAAATAGATTTTGGACTCAATTCAGCTTTTAGTAAATTAATGTCCAAAGCACACAAGAGCAAATGTGCACACATTTATAATCTCAGCAAAGAGGCCAGGGTACACATGAACCCCAGAATTTTATCTTTGCCTCCCCATGGAGGGCAGTCACATCCAGTGCTCACAAGTCATAGTCTCTACCATGCTTCCTGAAGTCCCATTCTTTTAAAGGACTCCCAGTGTGTGAATTAGGAGTGCAATCTTAATCTTCCTACTGAGGGATACATTTGCTCCTTCTGGACAGTGAAAATGAAGAACGAGGTGCCCAGCTGACTTGCCTCCATATGGACCTGCAGAGTGATTCTCACTACACTATTTGTATTTATTAAAGGAATCATAGTTGTGTGTCTACTCATTGTGTCTAAGTGGGTTATAACTATGCACCCAGCATGTGAGGATGCTGAAATGAAATGGTTGCTTCTTCCAGGGAAGCATTCATAGTTAAATGCAGATAACAAGATCTACAAACAATCCTGACATCATCGATTCCACCCCAAGTGAGAGAAAGCAGGTTTATCTGTGGCGTTTGTTCCCAAAGGACATCTAGAACCTAGCTCACTTGGTAGCAAGCAGAGTTTTGCTCCTCTGCTTCTTTCCAGGACAGCCATTTTCTGAAAGCTGAGTTTTGTTTTCTAAGACTGCATAGTTTACACAATCGACAAATTGGCTCAAATATTTATAACAAACTTTAAAATAGATTCAAACACTAATGCAAATTCCTTTTGGTTATTATCTCACATACAAGTGATGATAAACATTATCGTTGGCTACAGGACACTCGTCACAGTATCTGTTATTCATCTCTAATTTCCTGTTTCTCGACACTTTGTAGGTTAGGAAACTTATTAAGTTTATTTCAGGGTTTAGTTCATTATGAATCTGTATCAATTCTATGAAAGAAAGAAAGATACAAGAGTGGCTGTATGTACAACTGTAAACAAATGGCTGTTCTTTGATTAAACAACCACAAAGCATGCTCTGCAATGAAATTTCTGATTCAGTATGAAAGATTCTGGTTATAGAGATTTATGTTCTCAATCTATTTCTGCACATATATGTAAAATATATAGTTTTTCTTTCTTATAATTGCTTGTATTATAGAAAAATGCTATTCAAAAATCCTGTGTATATTGTATGTGCTTTTAGAATCTAGCTTGACAAGCTCAGGAGGGCTTAGTGTTGTGTTTTATAAGAAAGCCAAAACTAGGTTGAATGAAACATTTTTTATAATTATTGTAAATTGCATTAAATTTGTTAAAGTGGCTTTGCTAACACTTTCTTTTAGCCAACACAGATACTGTCTAATTCTTTCTAGACTTACCACTTAGTTAAGATTACTTTAAGATGATTGTTTCAGATTTTAGTCACTTAAGTATGTGCAATGCTCCAAGAGAATCACACAAAAATTAAATGTGAGCATGCTAGTTTTCATATCAGATTGTACAGAAAAAATGTTTTAAAGCAAAGGAAGAATAGTGCTTATCAGGAAGTACAAAACATATCCTAACCAGTCACAGAGAGTTTACTGTATATGAAAAATATTTTTTAAAAAAATACTGTATTTCAAAGATTGCTTTTTAAAACATAAATTAGACTATAGAAATTAGTTTAATATCCTATTAATTTAAATCAAGCATCTTTTCCTTCTTGTGAAATATCCACATAATTGGAGTCATTTAAAGACACTTTTTAATTACCTGGGCAATTGCTTCAATCTTCCACCTCAATCTTCGATTTCACTTTGCAGATTAAACAGCTTTCAATACAAAATAGAACTAATTCTCTGTTTTTGGATCATTGTAAGTTCCCCATTGAGCCGTAAGATTAACATGTCTGGGATGTGCAGGAGATGCCAACTTTTAAATAAATCTGATTTCCAGTTGATTCCCTGTTTTAATCAGGTAATTACTATATCTAACTTTCTCAAATTCTGTTTCTTCCAGCCATGGAAAAATGGTGTCCAGAACAGTTTCCATGGTAACTTCTACATGTCGTCCTTACATTGTTTCTGTAAAGTTTCCTTAAACATTTTTAGCTAAAATATCAATAAACTATATATTTTTCTCTTACAAATTCTGACTCAAACTGGCCCAATTTATAAAATCTTCAAAATATTCACTTTCCTCATTTCCTTTCTGTTCATTGGTACAGAAGAGCAGTCATTTTTAAGCCATAAGCACATCTGTGACTATCTCGGCCTTACAATTATTCTCAAAGTAATATTTGAAGACTAACAAAAATCATAGTTTATCTGACCTGCATATAAAATCATTCAAGTATACTACATTTATCATATTAAAAATGCATCATTAAAATTTAAAAGCAGGTGCAGTTGCTCAATAAGCTAATGGTATAGTCTAAAGACTCCACTCAAGATTGTATTGTTGAATTCCCAGTTGGATAAAGGAAAGAGAAAAGCAGAGGGAGGGCCTCTGAATGACCTTGCTCCAAGGTGGCAGGGCCCTGAGTTCCTGAGCTGTGGGCTGTGGTTGAGCTCCACGCTGAGGATCTTTCCTGTACTGCATTCTCTCGGCTGAGAAGGAAAGTGTCCTTCTTTCTACACAGATGAGCTGAAAACTGCTTCACCTCAGTGCCGAAACCTCTGTGAAGCTCTACATGAATGAAAATATGAACACATTTTTCTGTTTCTGGGGCAAATTTATGACTGCTTGCCTGTGTATGCCAAGAACTCAATGCTTGTCAGAGAGCATGTTGGAGAATATAGCATAAAGAAATGTAATGAGAAAAAAAAAAAACTGGTGGAAGAAAAGTAGCCTTTATAAGAGTCATGGCTATCTATAAACTCTTAAATGATCACCTTTATTACTGGTGGTTTATTCATCTCACATCAGCTTAAAGGAGTGCTGGACAAGATTGCTGAAATCCATTAATTAGTTTCCTCTAGCAAATATTAACTCAGCAAAATCTTATTCTTTCATAAAATACACTTGGAATTCTAAATTGAAACATCTAAATCTGTATGCCTATTCCCCTTCTACATGTTTAACCTGTACAACATTTCTTTAAAAATGTAATTTAGTGGCAAACTTATTTGATTGCTTTCTGTATCTTTCAAAAAAGTTGTGTTCACCTGAAATTTCTAGAGTTAATATAGCTAGCTATTCACCGGTCACCAAAATAGCACAAAATAAGAATACATGTAAATTTCACCTATAATCTTTTACAGAGGAGATTCCATACCATAAAAATTATAAAGAGATTTTTTTAATGAGCAAATGCCTTCTCACTTCTTGGTACATATTTCTTAAGAGATAATTATGATATGAAATACCTGCATTATGTTTACCGAACAGTCATTTTAAAGACATTATTGGGAAAATGCTTTTCTCTTCCTTCACTGATATAATCACTGTGATGTAGAAATTCAGTTAGTGAACAAGAAAGAGATGTACTTGCACATTTATTTGCAGTAGTGGTAAGATCAAGAATGACAGTCAGTTATTATAAATAGAGACCACATCAAAATAATTGTTAACTTGTTATGTCATCCAAAACATTGTTTCTCACTTTGGGATAAGTCTGTCTATGTGTAAACTCTAATAACAGTGGAGTCTTTCGGTACAAAAACATTAAAATCCAAAACTTTTAACCATTGTTTAAAATAAGTCTTCACTTTTTCCAGATAAACTAGCACTGTTTCCTTGATTTGTGTTTTAGGTTTTAGTGATTTTAGGAACTGTTCACTCTTTTCTCATCTGTCATATTTTCTTATTCTTTTCATACCCCTGCTTTGCTCTCTGTAAGCAATTATTTACTTGTGTTTATAAGCTGATCTAATACCCTACTGTGAGATAATTTACAGTTTTTGCAAAATACCTATCCATGTGTATACATTTGAATGTAGTGGATTTGACATACACACAGCTTGAAGGATCACCTTCAGTGGGTGAGGTAAATGCTGAAACCCAGTATCTCTTGCTTTCTAGCACTGAACGCCTACCTTGACAGCAGCTGTCCTTCCATTTTCTCTTCTACCATCTTTGCATCCACCTTTGCATCAGGCTCAAATAGCGCAACACCCCTGTTTATCACCTCAAAAAAATCATACAAGTTTCATAAATTTTACATGATTTTATAGAAGAAATAAATGTGCTGCCAAATGTGAAAAATTAGATTGTCCCATTCCAATGAAAAGTTTTTGTCATTTATTGTAATTTATTAGAGGGCATTAAGTTCTCAGAGACTCAATAATTGTTGACTACTAATCTTACCCACTTGAACAGGTTAAGAAAAAGACAAGATTTTCGGTTCAGGATGAGCTGAATGAAATAAGCACTTACCCTTTTGCTTTGTTATTTGATAAGCTATCATTTACCATTTGCTGTGTGCCTGGCATGTACGGTACTTACTGACACGCATAACCTTTCAGGTAAGAGAAATCCAGAAATTCTCAGGTGAGAGCTGGACTTAGGGATTTTTCACAAGGGTGCCAGTAAGGTTAAGAAGAATCAACACTAGATTTCTAGATCTCAGAGATCGGAAACAGGGAATTTGGAAAGCCATTAATCTTACCATTAGGCTTAGAGGAACAAAAAGAACACGAAAAGGCTGTAACCAGAGTCAAGTTAGGTCAGTATTCAGGAGGATGTGGGCATGAAATGCCTCTGAACTAGAGCAGCAAAGCCTAAGGAGTAGAAAGTCAAAATACAGTGGGAGTTTCCATGCTCAGACCTCCTCTCCTGTCCACCACCTCCTCCACATGCTTGCCAGAGGCTGGACCCCATGGGACATCCCAGTGGAATACTCCGCAGTCAACCTTCAAAGGCTGTGAGTACAGGGCCAGGCAAACAAAGGCAGGCAGGACTGAGGAGTGGAGTTGGCAGCTGAGACTAGCCAGCATGGTGCTGAAGACAGAATGGACATGATGAAATGAGTTCACAGATGAAACCGGCAGTTAGACACATAAATATTAATAAATGTAAGCAAAGAATTGCTGTGTGGAAGTGCTATACCAGAAGAAATTTATTAGTAATAACACAAAGCAGACAGAGATTCATTTTCATTGTCTAAGTTCATATAGTCTTCATATAAAATCAGAGCATCCAGCACTGAAAACACACTAAGCTGACTTCCCCCTAATAGTCAAATGAACTACTTACAGTGTCATACAGAAAGGCAGGACTTTTAAATGGCCAAATTTAACAATAAAATAAATATGGACTAATATAAAAACTCAACTCCGTATCCTTTAAAGTTCATCTTTATTCCTGAACACAAATATATTTAATGTATTTGTGTTGCCAGGTACTTTGCTGGGTTCCCAGTATGGTCACAATCTAGCTAAAGAAATCAATAGATTGGGGATGTTAAAGAGAGTACATTGTAATGACACCAAATCTACCATCCATGTGTCTGAAATGTTATCTATCAGAAAGTGTTGATGAAATGGGGGAAGACAAGAAGTTCCTTGTCTATGGAAAGAAGAGAAAGTGTTTAGGAAGAAATATCTGCCAAGTTGTGGCTATAAGAATGTGTGCATTATGCTCTGAAAATTCAAAAGATTTCTATGTGAGAGAGCACAGCATCGGCCAAGCACTGACTTGTCACTCACTGTTTCTGACTTGTCCCACTTAATTTTTCAAATAATATTCTGTAGTGTTTTCATCTTGCAGTGTGGGGCTGAGAACTCCAAGATTAATTCATCACGAATAAGTCCTAGGAATGGCAGGATTCATTCTGAATGTTAGAAGACTGCTCCCAACAGCGAGAGAGGAGTAGAGGATCAGAGGAGTGTGGGACTGGATGCTGGGAGATAAATTAGGAGAGAATTGCACTAGAACAGATTATATTTGAAGAAGAATTAAAATAAAGGCACTGTGGCTTATGAAGTATAAAGAAGAGGTGTGGTTAACGTCTCAAAAAAGGAACCACAGGATATAGTTCTTTTCTGTAAGAACAGGAACTAGTAAAACTCTAGATCTAGGGAAGTCTTGAATCTCTAGTTGGGTTAACTGAGAGGACAGTGGTATCATAAACCAAAGTCTAAAGTGAGGAAGGAACAATTTGACAAGAAACGAAACTCGGTGCCTTCCAGTCACTTTGGATATAAGACAGAAGAGTCAGTCTTGAACTGATCAGGAAACTCTGACTGTTCAAGGTTACTCTGGGCAAATTAACAGGATCATGTCTCAAAAATCTAATTTAAAAGGAGCTGTGATGTAGTTCAGTAGTATAGTTCTTGTCTAGTAAGCACAAAGACCTGGGTTCACTTTACCATACCCCTCCAAAGAAAGAAAAAAGGAGGAAGAATGGGAGGGAGGGAAAATGCTTCCTTTACTCACTATATAGTGATCATTGAAGAACTAGCATGGAATTTACTGAATGAAAACCATGTCACTAAACACACATGTGCACACATAAACATAGAGATCACAAACCTCTAATAAAATAAGCCAGAGAACAAAAAGACATTTCAATCAGATGGTTTTTCATTTTGAAAAATCCCAGGAGGCAGAAATGAGTACTACATTAGCATGTGAACTCAGAAAGTTTGAAGGTTCAGCCCTAGGTTGAGTCTACTGGCTGGGTGACCTGGAAGACTCTGATCCTTTCTGTAATTAGGTTTCTCCCTCAGTAGAATGAACAATGATGAGTTCTTATCGGGAAGTGAAATGCTTGAGGGTATCCAGTAAATACACAGCAGACTGTCAGAATCAGCACCCACCCATTACCATGATCCTCTGAAAAGAAAGTTCAAGCTAAGAACCTTAAGGTTAAAATCAGATTATATAACCAGAAGGTGATTAAAGGTGAAATGACGACACTTAAGAAATAAATAGGAAAAGCAAAAGCAAATCTCTAATCACTATGGATGTTACAAGCTAATTCCTGGATACACGTTGAGTGAGCTTGGTCATTTTGGCCACTAAATAACTTTAAAATTTCAAATAATTAAATGTTTTGAATTTGTCAAGTGTAAGGGACTTGAGGGTTTTGTATTTTCTATGTCTGTACAAGCAACTAGGAAAAACAATTATACTTTAGACATTTCTTTATTTCGTGTTTTACTTTAAATGCACACTTTCGATTCCAGGCTTTCCTTTTCAATGCTAATAAGCTCTTTTCCTCCACCTCCATCAGTTAAATGAAGGAAGAAGGGAGCCAAGTCATAATCAATCAGCAAAGACACTAAATCATCGTATTTTTAGGTCAAAGCTTTCTCTTTTTCATCAATGGCAGCTTATTAATATATTTAATTTTAACTTTAACTTTTCAATATAGATTTAAGAAATAAATTAAATTCATAGTTCCCATCTTAACACCAACATTTTTGATTAAGAAAAAAAGATATTTCTAAGACAAAGAAGGCATCCCCTGTCTGGAGAAATATTATCAGTACTGGTCATTATCTTCCTTGAAAGAAATTAATTATCCTCAAAGCATCTCACAAGGAAATGGGCATCTGTTTTATTGATAATATCTTATTTTGAGTTTTGATTAGATTATTTTAATTAGTTATACAAGACAATAAAAATAAAATAACTGGATTCTTTAATCAATCTCATTTAAAAATCTTTATTTTAAATTTTAGAGCATATTCATTTCCTATGATATTATATAACAATTCTTAGATTCTTACCTATGACCAAATAAACATTTTTAAAGATTGTGTCATTTCAATGTAAAAAGGTAACTTGTTGCTTTCAAGCATTCTTACTGAAAAATATAAAAAATGAAAACAGACAAAATAAAAATGTATCAATTTCAGAAGTACACCATGTCTTTTTTCCTTATAATAATGTGGTATGCTCTATTTCCCCAGTCTCTGTCTCTCTGCCTCTCTTTCTCTCTATCTCTGTCTCTCCATGTGACTGTGTGTGTGCATGCTTATTTAGAAACAAGTGAGGTTCTGAGGTGATTTTTGTCAAAAATACCTTTGTAAAACAAAATCTTTGACCATTTCTCAGCACCCAAAAGAGACTTCACTGTTTGCTTATAAATAACATAAACTACCACATAAATTAAGCTAGGTATGTTATTTTATTTTCAATGTAAATAAAAAACTAAGGACACAATGCACATTAACTTCTTGAAATTCAAGGAAGTAGCAAACAGTGTTGAGGGTGATCTTCACGAGGGAAAATGTCCTTAGACTACAAATTAAACAGCTGACAGATCTCTGTGAGTTTGAGGCTAGCCTGGTCTATATATCAAGTTCCAGGACAGCTAGAACTACATACTGAGACCTCGTCTCAAAAAAAAATTTTTTTAATTACATAAACAAGTTCAGTCACCAAATAAGATGTTCTGGGGGTGGCGAGTTTGTTGGAGTTAATGGAGTATGGGAAGATGTTCTGTTTTGTTTTGTTTTCTCCTAGTTGACGTTTTATCAGTGCAAGTCGTGAGACCCCCAAAGACAGGGAGTGAATTAAGTGTGAATTAAGAAGAGTGATCTGTGAAGCAAAAGGACCAAGTAACCACCCCAAAGAAAGACATCTCCAGTTCTAGCTGTGGAGCTATAGGCAACTGAGAGCTGCTAGGAGAGGAAGAATCAGTTTTCTTTAAGGGTGAGATGCTCAGTAGGTTGACCAGACTCCAGGAACAGACCCACACCAAAGGTATTAGAGACACAAATTAGACTCTATAGGCCATAAAAATGATAGAGGACATGAAATCAGGCAGGGGAATAGTAAGGAGGAGTGAAGGTAGGGGGGAATCTGAGTAAGAGAAAAATACAGTGTATGAAATTTTCAAATTTTCAACGATAAACTATGTTAAAGATGGCAGATAGAAGCTGAGTACTATGATCCCAGCACTAGGAAGCCAAAGGCAGGAGAATCACAAATGAAAGGCCGGCCCGGGATAAATAGCACATTCCAGGTCAGATTCAGCAACACAGAGAGATCCTCTCTCAAGAAAGAAAGGAACGAGGAAAAGAAAAAGGCAAGAAAGGAAAGGATGGGAAGGAGGGAAAGGGTTAAGTGTTCAACCCACTGAAGCAGCAGAAAATTTGAGGACAGAGATCTATCCATTACTGAATAATTAAGAGATGATGACTTTTGTGCAAAGAAAAATAAGTTGGTAGTATTAGAAGTTGTGTGCCAGTTAGCACTGGTGATTGCTGGAGATTTAAGATGGAAGAGAGGCAGCTATTAGAGAACATTCTTCCTAGAAACCTGTGACTAGAGGGAGGTAGCAACGCAGGGGATAGGTCTAATAAACTGAGTAGAATAAGGGCACAGCAACAGCTAGTAAACATTATTTGAGATTATCCTCCAAGTCTTTTCAATAGTTTCAGTAATCTTGGATATGTCCTCGAAGCTCTAGACTAACATCATGGGGTTTGCTCTGATCCTCTCTGTGTTGGTACAGTTCTCTTGGCTTTGGTCATTCAGGTTTACTCCACAGCCTGCCTTGGATGCTCTGATATTACTGCTGGGGACATCACTAATTCCTTTATTTTAAATGTATTTTATTTAATTCATAATTGCATCACTACATCTGATCATTCCCCCCTTCTTGTAAGTTTTGTTTCCTTCTACTGCTTTAATTTTTGCTTTAAATGTGTCTCTCTGGTGAGGGAAACATCTTTAGTTTGCCTTGTCAAATGACATTTTTTTTCATGAATATAGTGACTAGTATTTTGTTATTTTAAATTATATTTATTTATTTACTTATTTATTTATTTATTCACACAAGGGTGTGCCATGTCATGGTACATGAGTGGAGGATAGAGGACACCCTGAAGAGTCACAGCTCTCCTTCCACCATGTGAATCCTGGGGATCAGACTCCCAACTGTCAGGCTTGGTAGCAAGTAGCTTAACCTGTTGAGCCATCTCATCAACCCAGATGTTTCTAAACAACTTCCCAGGCATTAAGTAGAAGATGGTGGAGTAAATTATAGAGCCACACAATAGTCAGAGCAACCCATGCTCTCAAGTGTTTCTGGGGCAAAATCACTTGAAAAATCAAGTTAGAAGAAATCCATTGCTATGGGGCACATACAGAATGAGAAATAGATGAGAAAGGACTGGAAAGGAATCAGTGTATGGGTGTCTGGGCTTAGTTAAACAAGTACATATGAATGCCTGTTGCTTTGGGAAAAAAATAAGATGGGATGTCCTTAGTTTCTCTCCTATAACACTTGAAACATTGTTGTTAGGTAGGTACTCAGTACCTGCCTAGAGACTAATTTATCTGAAAAGATTAAAATATGGAATTAACCGACTGACCAAACTAAAATATAATGATCAAAAAACTTCTGGATGAGGAAGAGCTGATCTTCCTAAAACAAGGGATTTTGGATAGGTTGACTGGACCTCAGTGAATGAACTCTTGCACTGAAGAATGTCTGGGGTCACTAATTTGACACAATAGACTTTAACACAGATGACAGAATGTATGGTTCCAGTTGGGGGCCTATGGAGGGGATGTCAGTGGGGAAGGGAGATATAAAGATGATTAAGATTGATTAAGAAATACACAAAGATTCAATTAAAAAATAATTCAGCTGATATAGATTCACTAGGTAAACCAGTTTACAAGTTCTAAGCACTTTACAAGAATTTCAGAATCAAGACTGGAAAGGTGGCTAAGCATTTAAGAGCACTTGCTTTCCTCATGGAGGACCTGGGTTCAATTCCAAGCACCCATATGGCAACTAACAATCGTCTGTAACTCCAGTCCCAGGGAACCTGACGTCTTCTTCGGACCTCTATGTGGATTGTACAGCATGGGTACACTTACATACAAACAGGCAATACATTCATACACATAAAAAAGAATAATAAAAAAATATATTTTTAAAAAATAAAAAAGAATTTCAGAATCATGACAAATGCACACAATTCTATCCATTTAAAAAAATAAAATAATTTTTAAAAGGCAATTTCAGAATTTTTTTGATAGGCTGAGACTATCAGTTCATCTCATTAAAACACTGAAATCAAATTTTTAAAAGGCAATTTCAGAATTTTTTTTGATAGGCTGAGACTATCAGTTCATCTCATTAAAACACTGAAATCAAATCTCATTAGTATTTTTAAACAAATATGAAATTAAAACTTTCCAAAATGTTATTATGCATAAATAAAATTGACTATTTCATTATTTATCACAAGTAGTTCATGCAATGTGATTGATTTTTTGTTTTTCATCTTTGAGAATATTAACAAGTTATATTTCTTTTAAGAGCTGGATTATTACATATGAAATAGTTTACAGAATCCTTTTTTTGAATAAAATATTAAATCAGTAATACACTTTCTTCTTTAAACCATTTTATATTCTTATAAAGTTCTTATCCAAACGATTTATTCTTTCCTGATTAAAAATGAAGATCATAAGTTTATTAATTCTTAGATTTATAACCTCAACATGAAAGTGAGTGATTCAAATGTAAATTTCATGTCATATGCAAATATATAGTAGAGCTATATAATCTAAGAAATCAAGCAAGGAAATTTAATGGTACATACTAAAAATTCCTTTGCAGCATACCTAACAAAATTTGTATTGGAAACCAAAGAACACACGTCTCTAAAGCAATTCCATCCTTCTAGTTCACAAAAAAGATTGACACTGTGGAGGAGAGATTCTAGTGTTTTCAAAGGAGTCATGTACACCCACAAAACCAAACTAAATCCTATCATACACAAATCCAAACAACCTAGAATGTCTAATGTTCCTCAAAATTAACTACTTTCTGTACAAGTCTGTGTTAATTACTTTTCTCACTGCTGGGACAAAATACCTAAGAAGAAACTTAAAGAAGAAAATTATTTTGGCCCATAGTTTGAGGATACAGTCCATCACCCAGGGAAGATGTGGTGGCAACGTGGCTCTAGCTGTGGTGGTAGAATCACTGTGTTACCATGTAAGAAGCAGAGAAGGATAAAAGCCAGTGCTCAGCTTGCTTTCTCCTCTTGATTTGGCTTCAGACACTGATTGGTTTCATCTACATTCAGGGTGGGTCTTCCCACCTTCACTAAACCTCTCTGGAGAAAATCTCACAAACATAGTAATTAATGTATTACCTACATGATGCCAAATTCAGTCAAACTGATGCACATGTCCTTCAAATTGGACAGTGTCCTGGCCATTCCAATGCTATATCATATGAAGTCCAATATTCTCTAAATAAATTGGCACTTTGCATATTTTTCTCTCTCTGTATTAATCATCCTCATGTTCACTTTGGAAGTAAACAGAGGAAATAACCAGAGGATATCTGGTCTGTTGAGAATAAGTAGTTACATATTTCATGAAAATTAAGATACTGTGATATTGTCTTCTAGTCAACTGAGACTTATGGTGAAGAAGCAGTAAAACGATGCTCTTATGACCTTGTAATCACCAGGTCAAAGGTTTCATAGAAGACAGTTATGTTAATGATAATTTTAAATTTTCCTATTATTAGTATAGCTTTATACTTAGGAAAATTACAGGACAAAATAATTATCCATCTTGAGTGCAAAGTTTTTCTTTCTAGCTGTCCTACATAAATTCTTTAGACAAAAAAAATCAAAGCTTTGTAGAACAAATGAATTAATTGAGAAATTAATTGGGCCATGTTTCTACTTTTAAAAATCCAGTTACACTTTAGTGAGTCCAAGAAAACTTTTTTAAACCTTATAATAAAGCAGAACATATGAGGAATTTTTTGAAATATGCATCTTTTACAGGATGTTTAGCAGAACACATAAAGTTTATTAGCAAAATAAAATAATAGATTATTTTAATAATTTTCTGTAAAAATATCATATGTGGTTATGATTCAAATGTTTCTGTATTAGTTTTCAATTAGCAGATTCAATTTTAAAAGATATCATGCTATTAATGGAGAAATAGATAAAGGGAGGTATTTAAATGGAAGGGGGAAGGGAGGATTACACAAGGAACTATGGGGATAAAGGGGAAGAAGACACTCAAGAGAACCGGGGCCTTAGAGGACTGGTATTATCAAGGGAGAAATAGAGAAAATGGGGACACTTTAATGGGGAAGGTTAGGTAGGGGGAGAGAGAGAGAGAGAGAAAGAGAGAGAGAGAGAGAAGAGGAGAGAGAAGGAGAGGAGAGGAGAGGAGAGGAGAGGAGAGGAGAGGAGAGGAGAGGAGAGGAGAGGAGAGGAGAGGAGAGGAGAGGAGAGGAGAGGAGAGGAGAGGAGAGGAGAGGAGAGGAGAGGACAGATAAATAAAGCCGTTTTAGTGTAAAACACCAGAGGGAATCATATTAGACTAACAACCTAAGGACAAATTCCACATAAAATATCTTTACATAACTCCATGTGCATAGCTGAAAACTACATAACAAGAAACAGTAGAACTTCTTCTTTGAGTTGTTGGCCAGATGGTCCAAAAGATTTCTAAACTTACACAGGCCACTGCCACAGCCCTTGATTGCCTCCCAGAACTTGAAGGTAAAACCCTATTGCTGAAAACTGGACATACTTTGGAGACCAGATTTGGGGCAATGCAGTTGGAACTGACCTGGAAGCCACTTCCCCTGAAGGCTAGCTCTCATAGCTCTGGAGATCACTGCGCAAGTAGCCAAGGGAGAACATCAATCAATGGCCCCAAAACAGATCCATGACCAAATAACCACATCAATTACCAGCACAGCACTAGACACTCGTGTAGTAGTGGCAGATTTCTTGGGCCCAACTCATGTGTAGTACTGTAATCATAGCCAAATATGCATAGCTGAAGAGATCATAGATCTTACAGATGTCACCAAGGCTGTTACATCCCTAGGCTAATGTAACTTCTTACTAAGTGCAAAATATTTATCCTTACATTTACAGTCAAGCATCCCAGTCATCACTCAGCAAAGAAGCTTCTTTGCAAGAGACAGAGAGTAATACAGAGTATCACAGTTGATCACATGTTTTGAGACCAGTACCTGGAAAGAACCTGCCTACCTGGGGACAAACTTACTATTGGCTGTATTTAGGACCCCACCCCATAAGGTCATTGGCTATCCAGGCCTATAAGAGCTTGTGCACCTATTCAATAAACGAGTTGTCAGTGCCACACACTTGGTCTGCTTCCCATCCAACTCCCGGAGTCTGTGGCTTGACTCTGCATCTATTTGCCCCCAACCCTCGGGCTGGCCCCCCAAAGTTCACCCAAGCTGGCCCTGAGTGGTGAGACATGACGGTAACTGGCACAACGATAATCACATACAGACATTTACTGTAAATTTCCCATGCCTAAGTGGCACATCAACAATGCAACCTACATATCCAAGGCCCATGCAAATATAGAACAAGGGCTAAAGAAGTCACTCATGAATCTCTCAACTCTCATTTAAGGAAGCTCCCTCATGCAACAAAGGGCCAGTAACACAAAAGATCATAAATGGCTAAATCACGGAGATTAGGAATCTTCAGATTGTGCATCCCAGGACAGGACTCTTTTATTAAGTTTCACTCACCCAGGGCTCAGGGACCATTGTGGAAGAGGGGGAGGAAAGATTGTAAGAGCCAATGAGGAGGTACACACAGGATCATGTGGAAATAGAATCTTACAAACTCCTTAGACCTTGCTCATATGAATCTATAGCAATGGTTTCAGCACGCTCAAGGCCCATGCAAATTCAAGCAGACAAAACCCAGCATGGAACTGGGGAAAATGGTTTGCAGACCCTAACTTCTGCTTAAGAAATACTGGCAACTTTTGGATGAGCTAGTCTTCCTATGGCAGGGGACCCTGGGTAGGCTGACTAGACCTTAGTACAGGCTTCTCCTGTACTTGGGGACCCTAACCTGACACAATAGACCTTATCATAGATGAAAGAATGTATGGATTCTAGTTGGAGCCTCTGGGAGCTGCTGGTGGGAAAGAGGTAGAAAGAAGATTAAGGCTGATTGAGATGTTCTATATGAAACACACAATGAAAATTTAAAAATTAAGATATCAAGAAAATTTCAGTTCCTATAAATACTAAATCCATACCAAAATATAAAAAGAGATGCTTTGTAACCCAAATTGGATGATATTTTACTCACCATTTATTTTGCTGATTTTTTTTCTCATCTCTATTTTATATTTGCATCACCTCACTAAAGTACTTAAGTGGGGCACTGTAGATAGATTTTGCAAAACTGTAATACTTCTGCAAGACATTTGTGTTTTTAGAATGTATCAGGCTGGAATGGGCGGGGGGGCTTTAACTAAACATAAGACAGTAGCTTTTAGAGGCCTCCATAATGCTGAGAATTAAGATGTTTACTGCTGGTATAAAGATCAAAGTTGCGTTTGACAAGCATTTAGATCTGTTAGAAGAAGGGAAGGAGAGGAGGAATGAAAGGAGAGGACAGAGGGAAGGATAGGATAGGAGAGAGACTTATTTCTTACATTACTATCCTTTTGTTCACATGACTTAGATGGTGCTGCAAGCCTCCTTCCTCATTTAATCTCCCCTGTGATTTCCCTAGAAGCCCTTAGAGTAGCACCTTCTAAGAGTGTCCTCCTCTACCATGTGAATTAAACTGATTCTGGACAAAATTGGACATGGGAAAGCCTACAAAAATAAATTACTTACCATACTCAAATAGAGTGCAACAATTCATAAAACGTGTTAAGAGAGTGAGTAGAGCTATAAGGTCAGAAGGTTTGCTTTGAAGTCATACTGGACCTGAAGTCATACTGGTGTCACATCATGCTTGCAGAATGACTGTGACCAACGCTGTCATTCCAACACCTATTTTATAGCATCCTCATCTTGGTTTGCCTCTTATGTTAAATTGGTTATAAAACTGTTTCTAAGTAACTATTTATTGAACATATTATTGTATAAATGTACTCTAAAGTTATAATCTATCTAAGAAAACAGCAGACCCTATAACAGATACACCTATAAGTTCAATATTTCTAAATGAAAGAATCAGAGACAAAAAAAGAAAAAAATGGCACCTCACAGTTGAAAGGACTGGAACAAGGATTCCAAATAATACTCAAGGAGTTTGGCTTTCTTTTTTAGTCAATTTAATGGAATATGAAAGCTGTTTCTTCATTTCTACTTTGTTTGTAACTTTATCAGTAAACAGATCCGTAAGCAGCACTGGATATGTAGAGTGAGGAAGGAACTTCTCTTCCAAGATGAAGATGCATTTTAATTCAACTGAAACTGAAGGACAATTCCATCTTGTAGGAACTTACTCCAAGAGCTTAATATACTATGTCAGGCCAGTTGTGTCTAAAGAGAGAGAAAGGAGAAGTTAATCTACACAATCCTCTGTGTCAAAAGCACATCCAAGGCTCATTGAATCTCTTGTTCTTTTGTATTTCTAAGTTTTGCTTGCAACTCTCAGTAGGATTGTTATCTGTCATCTCCACATCAAGAGAAACTTGAGAGCAAAAAGAGAAACTTCCCCTGGTTAGAAACTGTATATGAGGAGATACTTCAAGATGCTGCATCTATAGTTCAAAAACTCTTATGAAATAGAAATCAAATTCAGGGAAGGTAAGCCCCTGATATTTAGTAACTGTTTACTATCACAGCATAGCCTAGTTTTTCCTGACTAATGAAATGACACAAGAAATGGACTTTGATCAAAAATTAAAGATGTGTCATGGCTTGTAGTTGGGATATTTCAGAGAAGAAATAAATATTAAGGTTTGGAAAAATGACAAACTATACACACAGACACACACACACACACACACACACACATGCACACACACGTATAGTATGGGTGTGTGTCTTTTTGAGACAGGGTCTCTATAACCCAAACTGGCCTGGAACTCTCTATGAAGATCAAGTTGGCCTTGATCTCACAGAGATCTGCCTGCCTCTACCTCCAGAGTGCTGGGATTAAAAGTGTGCACAACCACGAAAGGCTCAAACTATATTTTTTGAAACAAAATATTTAGTAAAACTTCAAAGATTTGTGTTGAATGAACTTACAATATTAGGCGAAAATGTTGGAGAATAGACTATTTATTAAGAGTGCGGTTTTCTTCGTGGAAATGGTTGCATTTAATGTGATACCAGAAGACATGTATGTATTCAAGAGAAAAATCTCCTGAAAGCACAAATGAAAG
The DNA here is from genome assembly GCA_035773235.1 of Eospalax fontanierii. Classification (NCBI taxonomy): domain Eukaryota; kingdom Metazoa; phylum Chordata; class Mammalia; order Rodentia; family Spalacidae; genus Eospalax; species Eospalax fontanierii. Next base: position 104,862,898 of record CM069524.1, read on the forward strand.
ATGGATTCCAAAATTCAGGGATTTAAAGCCTGACAATTGGTGATTTCTTTGTTTTCATAACAAACCCTAATTAAAAGCATATTCTGTGGCACAAGGCAGACTAACGAGGTGACGGTCCTATTACTCTCAATATCTCTGAAGTGATTCCAGGAAAGCTCAACTGAAGGTTAGGTTTCCATTAGGCTACTGGCATGTGGAGCTACTTTGACAAATTAGTTTTCTAGAGTTGTACTGCCAGTACAACTCTGAGTCTGGAACTGGAAGAGCCTCTGACTAGGAAAAATTTTAGATGACTCTTGAATTCCCAACCTTTCCTAAATGGGAAGATGCCAAAGAAATCTATTGAACTTTCAGATGGAACATGCTCCCCAATGCCACTTTTCAAGTGGCCAAAGAGGCCAACAGGAAAGAAAGAGCCTCCTGCGGAGTGGAAGCAAGAGCCACAGAGAAGGTACACGAAGTAGGCCTTGCGATGAAGAGGAATTATGCCCCAAAGGAAGGACTCAGAGAAATTTGCTCACATGGATTCCGAATAAGCTTCAGACACTAGACTGTTCTTAATCTTTCATTCTAATTTTAACCAATTGAAGTGTTTATTGCTATTTCATTGCTATATTTTGTATAAGTAGAACAAGGGTGCAAATGATGACCTACCAAGTAGACTCTCGAACTTCAGTTTCAACTGTGATTGGATGGGCTTTTCTAATGGAATGTTAGATTAAATAAAATAAGACAGCTTGGATAGGCTCAGCAACACCCACATAGAAGAATGGTTGTGGATACTCCCTCTCTCAATTTCCTAAGGTCATCTTTGTTGTGCTGGGAGGCCTCAGCTGTCAACTCAGCATACCTGGGAAGAGGGAGCCTTACCTGGAGAATTGGCCTGTGGACAGATATGAGACATGTTCTTGATAGCTGAGAAATGCTGAAGGGCCCGTCCACTGTGTTGATCCATGGCAAGTGGTCCTAGCTTGTCTAAAAAGTAGGCTGAGCCTAGGCCAAAGGATCAAGCCAGTGAGCAGCATGCTTCCTTGGTCTGTGCTTCAGCTCCTGCCTCCAGGTTCTTGCCCTGAGTTCTTGCTTTGGCTTCCCTTAATGATGGGCTGTGAGCTATAAATGAAATAAACCCCTTTTTCCCCAAGTTGGTTTTGACCAGAATGTTTTCACCACAGCGTAGAAAGCTAACTAGAACACTTCTCTTTCTAGTTTCTCTCTGACAAGCCATTTATACAGCATCATCGAGCAAAAATGTCCTCTCGTGTGGGAAGTATTATGCTAAATAGTACAGATGGAGAAAACAAAATAAACATCACCAGTCTCTAGTCTCCTGGAATTAACATTCTCATGGAAGACAGTGAAGCCATAAGCAAAGGGAATTTCAGTTTGTAAAAAGAATTCTCCAAAATGTATACATGGGTGAGTATGATTTCCTAAGAGAACACATTTTTCAAATATAATTAAGTAGAATAAGAAACTAAACGATAAAAGGACCTTTACAGAGGTTCTCTTGAGGCTCTGGTTTATCATACCACGCAGTTGCCACCTTACCTCTAACTTTGAAGTTTGTGACATGATATTTACTTCTTTCTTTCATCTTTCTCTCTCAAGAATTTCCATAAAATAGAGGTACTTTCCACTTCTCTTCTCTTTATTATCTGTTTCCCGAGGAAGTATAGGTAAGTCTTGCTTTGTCTTCTTTTCTCTCTCTACCCAGTCTTTCTGGTCAGTTATTTCATTCATTCCTTCAAGCATGCATGTAGCCCACAGATATTTTTTAAAAAGTTACTGTGTACCAGGTTGAACTAGGGTCTTCAAATGATTGCAGTAGAGCAGGAGGTACAACAGTCCAAGAAATGATTGCATGACTAATCAATTAAAATCATCCATATGCTGAAGAAAACAAGTGCAGGATGCTTGGAAAGAATACCAAGGGAAACAAAAGACAGGCTAGTGGGAAGCTTAACGTACTGTGAAAGCAACTCATGTAGAAATCCTATAGCGAAGCTAGTGTGGTAGCACTTACTTGTAATTCTAACACTTACGAGGCTGAGGGCTGAGGATTGTGAGTTCAAGGCCAACTGTGAAGTCAGTCTGGGTTACAAAGCTAGACCCTATCTCAAAAAAACCATACAAAAATAAAAACAAAAATGCACCCTGTGGCAGCTTGACCTGGCACATGCTTAAAATCCCAGCAATCAGGAGGCTAGTGAGTTTGAGGTCATCCTGGGCTATACAGCACAATCTTATCTCAAACAAAACTAAACTGAACTCTGAGGCAGAGAGAAACACTTCTGGACCGTGACTCTGACAATAACGAAAAAACAAAACCTGCAATCCAGGACACTGATTGCTGTCTCCAGCACTCCAGCATTGGATCAGAGCAAACACTTCACTTTTCTTAATTAAAGACTGTAGAAAAATTAGTGATGGGGAAAAATAAAGCAAGTGAGAAATTATTAGAAAAACTGAGGAAACAGGAAGGATCATACAGAGTAAAATTTATGTAATATAATTTGCTAGTGAAAATCTGTTCATTCTTTTGTTAGGAGCAAGTATTATTTAAAGACAAGCTTTAGCTTTATGAGTACCCCATGTGCTGTGTAGAACTAAACTAATTCTCAAATTCAAATTAAATTCTCAGGGCTTATAAAAGAAATTATTTTTTCTTGCTATCTGAAATGAATGTATGTTAAGAAGAAATATGGGCTGGGTTTACTTATGTAGTACTTCTAATATAAAGTTGGGATTTATGGCCTACATTAATTATATAAGCTATAAAACAATGGTTCTGCTCCCTGGCTTTAAAATTCACTTTCACTCCATAGTAGCAAGATGGTTTCTTGTTGTTTCTACTTTTTGTTAAAGACAAAGGAAGAAAAAAATGTATTTACACAGCCCAAGACCGTCCTATCACTTTACCTTACATGCTCCAATTTCATCACAAAAAGTTTTCTTCAGAAATCACTCAGATAATCCAAACCTGGGAGAATAATAGCATAATGAATTATATCCTGTTTTAAAGCTGGTGCTTTATAGATTCAGGTGGAGTTATGTGGATGCCAGGGTAAATCAATCTTGTAATTCTATCCTCGAAATTTCTAATTGAGTCCTCTGTCTCCTGTCATGCCCAGTGCCTCAACCTTTAGGCAACTATCTTCCAGGATTTCAGGAAATCATCTTACCTGCTCCTATAGCAGTTTTGTTACCTCAGTAACTAGGGTGATTATTTTTATATTTACATATATTAGTTACTTTTGTCATTGTTGTGATAGAACATTTGACAAAAAGAATTAAAGGAAGAGGTGGCTCAGAGTTTGAGGGTGCGGTCTGATATGGCAGCGAAGGCGTGGTGTCAGCACTGTGAGGTAACTATGCCTCACCTAGTCAGGGAGCAGAGAGAGAGAGAGAGAGAGAGAGAGAGAGAGAGAGAGAGAGAGAGAGAGGCATTCTCCCTGTTTTCTCCTTTTTATTTGCTCCAGGACTGTAGCCCATTTCATGGCACAACCACACTTAGGCTAAGTCTTTCCACCTCTACTAAATTTCTCTGGTTACACCTTCACAGATAGGTCCAGAGGTTTGTCTCCTAGGTGATTCTAAATCCTGCCAACTTGACAAGATTAACTAATACACTACCCCAGAATATGCTGTTCCTTTCTTTCTATATGGTCTATTCAATGGTAACTAGTAAAAAAGGAAAAAAAATTTTCTAGAGAGCTGAGAAGAATCAGATTGCAGCAAGTTTATGAGCTAATGCAAGAAAATGAATTTTCAACAAGTTTGGCCAGGACAGAGAGAAAATGGGAGCTGAAAAGCAAAACCAAGAGAAAGCATACTAATTATTAGAAGCAGATCTCAGAGGGAAAAATTACAAAAGCACTTTAGTTTACTAGTTTGAATCTTTATCCTACAGAGAGAAGAGAGAAAGGAAAAGTTGAAGGTGATCAAGAGAAAACAAAAATGCAAAATGGATGTGAAGAAGCACATGTTAGATGGCCTTTACTTTCCCATTTAATTAGAAGACAAGATAATCTCTTGAAAAAAGTTATAAAAGTTAAAATGATTCCAAACATTAAGGCACACATCAAACTTTCAATTGTGGTATTTTGTAAATTTATAAAACTTGCTATTATTTTAATGTTCAACAAATAAAAAATAACCACCTCAAATTCCTCACACACACATGAATAGAATTTAATTGAAGATGGATTATATACCTATGCCAGAAATAATCACTATAGAAGCCAAAGTTATGGTCAAAGATTCTCATGTCTAAATTGAAACTATACCCAGATCAAATCTGGGACACTCCTAAGGTCATTTAAATAATTTTTAATGGTATGATAATAGTTAATGTATTTAACTCTTAAGATTTTTTATTTGAAAAAGATAAAATTACGAACATTTTTTAAGATGCAAAAATTACCCAGCAACAAATTCTGAATGATGATGGTAATAGATGGTGGTATTATTCAAACTAGCATAAATTATTGGGAAAATTTGATTTTAAAAAGCAAGGCAGCTTCGCACATGGTCATATTTCACATCATCATTTTGAAATATTATAATTCTATTGTCTATTCTTTCTACGAAAGTTAGCTCCTTCAAGAATGTCTTAATGAATAATAAAACTGACTTGATTTTTCCCTCTGCAGTCAAATTTTCTGTCATGCTATTAATGATTAATAATGACTGCATGCACAATCCCTTTCTTCTTCTCCAGACAAAAGTAGCATTTTAATATGACTTTTATTTTTCAGTCGTATAGGAGGTATAAGATACTCTGAACATACAGATCAACTGAAATAAAAGGAAAATAATCTACAGCTTTTTAAAAGTCCACTTATTAAAATGTCCAGGCTCCAGTAAATCTCTTCATCACATTTTAGAAGTGGTAGCATAGGTTTTGCATATTTTATATAATCTCCATTGGTATATTTATATTTTAAGATGGGTGGCTTCAGCTTAGAGCTAGCCATGAATAAGAAGACATAATATCAGGTTCAGAATATCTTACCTGAATTAAAGTGACAATTCATATTTTTAAGCTTATATAAGTGTTTTTAAACACATTTCAAAGAATGGTGTTCTTTGACACAGATGTAAAAGTGCCTGTAAAAGCCAAACATAATAACATTGTAATTCTGCTGCTTATTAATACAATGCATCCTATAACAATTAGATATGAATATTACAAACCAAATTTAATATTAAGCTGTCTTTGAAATGCCACTTTGAGGCAGATTTTCAAACACTTAAAGCACAGCAGGAGGTTAACTCTATCTTCAAATATTAAATTGAAACCTTTTTTAACCTCGTAAGTCTTACTAAAAGCAAGAACTCCATTTCAAGAGGGAATACTCAACTACCAAACGGGAAAACTGAACTTCCCAATTACTGTTCATTCGGACTTGATCTGTTTCTACAATAAAAATATAGAAGATAAGACAGAAAGAATAGACTATTATTGATAGATGATAGAGATAGATGATAGGTAAATAGATGATAGATAGATAGATAGATAGATGATAGATAGATAGATAGATAGATAGATCCTTTTTGGTCTTGATAAACAAATATATTTGCATACATTCTTGTGACTAAAACCAGCTTTTATTTTAAAGTGATACTTGAACACATTGCCATCTACATCTTGTGCTTATGTATTATCTTCCAGATTTGATAGTTCCTCACAATATAGTACAAATAAATTACTGCTTAATATAAAGATATCCAGGACTGGAGAGATGACAGCAGTTAAGACTATTCTTTCAAAGGACCCTGGTTCGATTCACAGCATCCACATGGCAGCTAACCGCCATCTGTAACTCCAGTTCCAGGGAATCTGACACCCTCTCCTGATCTCCAAGGGCATCACACAACATGGGTGCATTTATACACATGCAGGCAATACATTCATACACATAAAATAAAAATAAAAAAGTAAAAAAAATAAAAAAAATCTATAAAGTAATTTTATCGAACAAGCTATATACCTCTCAACCATTCACCCAGTTAACTAGCTGTTAACTTGCTGTTAACTAGCTGGTCTCATCCTGCACATCCATGTATTCTAAAATTTTCCCTCATCCACAAAGTGATGAAAGGTGATAATATTCAATACTCCAGTTCATCAGATGAAAGCTGAGAGTCTGATATCAATCTCGTTGCACCCAAAGACAAACTGGCAGCCTAATGTGGGCAGCGCCGATAGTCCTCCACATCAGTTAAACCCCTGGGAAGCTGGTATTCTCTTCTGGAATTGCTTCTAGAGGAAGATTAAAATAACTAGGTCATTTACAGGGTTAAGAAAAAGCAGGAAAGCCAGAATAGTGTGAAATATTTCTCTATGTCTTCTATAAACGCCACCCCTTACTCATTTGAATCCAGGGAGAGCTACTAATAAAAAGTCCCTAGGCTTCTAAATTCACTCTTTGGCTGGTTCTGCTAATCCTTTCCTATCTTTTTATTTTTCTCTATCATAGAAATGCCCAGTTTGGAGTGAGTAGAAGACATTATTCTTAAGTAGATGTTTAGTTTTGGGCATTTATAATAAGATGATCAGTTTTATTTCTTAAAACCAAAGAGCCCAGTGATAGATAGTGATGGCTTAGCCCTAACTTATCAAATATAGAGGCAGATCCACTCTACACACAGTTATTTGCTTTCTCTGCTTTATGGGCATTGCCACTCTCCTTAAAATTGAGTCTATAAATAATATATAAGTGGAAATATATCAGATGGTGTATGTTTACTTGTATAATACTAATAATTCAAGATTTATATCTTGTATTTTCGCCAAGAGAATCTGATTAAATCATAGGTCTACCGAATATAATTCTCAATTCTATAGATTTTTTGCTAAAAAATTAAAATGATAGAGATGGAACAGATTTACTGGTTGAAGAAAAATGCCATAGTGTAAATATGAGATTGGTTTCAGGAGAATAATAGGTTCAATTCCCAATCGTAGTAAAGCCCACTTTCAACTGTGTAACAAGAGTCAGGTCTCTCTATCTTCAAGAATTCCAGTTTCCTTATTCTGAAATTAGTCATATCTTCCTTATGAGGTAGAGGTAAACATGAAATTTGATATTTGATGAAATATGGTAAATGATTTCATATAGAATTGGTTATTTCTCCTCAAAGCTGATGGATAAGGCACTCAGAAATCAATGTTCTGAACATATTTAACAAGATAGAAGTGGAGCAAGTTCAATCACCACAACAGCCATCAAACCTCATCTTCTTTGACTACACAAAAACAGACATGAGAGAAGGCACTAGTAATACGCTCTGTCAAAACAACCTTTCCCTTGGAGGTGTGTTAGTTTTCTGTCACTGTAACAAAATACTTGAGATAATCAATTTAAAAGAAGAAAGTTTTACAAATTTCGGTCTATTGTCAATTGTCCTGCTGTTTTGGGACCTGTCTCGAGGCATCACACTATAGCAGTAACATGAAGAGGAAGAAGTTTTTTAACTTATATTGGACAAGAACCAAAGAAGGGTCCCTCAATACCTTCAAGGTCACACCCCAATAGCCCAAGACTTCCCACTTTGGTCGCATAGTTTTAATACCAACTTACCACAAACTAGAATCACCTGAGTAAGGAACCTCAGTTGCTGTAGGAAGAGCTGCTCAATATATGGATGGCACCTTCCCGCAGCAGCTCAGATGAAAAAGGGACATGATGGGAGGGAGACTTTTCACCTCTGCTTGTTTGGCTTTCCCTCTCAATGCCAAGTCAGCTCGTTCTGTTGCTGCTGCTGCTAACTCCTTCACTGACACCAGAAACAGCTATTCCTGGCTTCCATCATTGACTTAAGTCCCAGCAGTTCTTCAGAAACCCTGGATTTTCAGTGTCTGATTGGGAAAGCTATGGCACCGAGCTACATGGACTGAGCAACTACAGGGTCCTCAGCCTCTCCAGCACCAGACGGAGACTGTGGGACTACTCTGATTGCTAAGGCACCCAGCCTCAAGGACCACACAACTACCCAGCTTCAAACCTCTTAGATGTGATTCAGTTGTTATTACTATTTCAAAGAAAGATTATTTAATATGTTCTTCGTTATTCAGTATGTCAGTTCTCTTCCTCTAGAGAACCCTAATACACCATTAGATCTTGCTTCTTAGAGTTTCCATGACCCTCAGAAGGCACCAAGCTAGAAACTAAGCCTTTAATATATCAGCCTTTGGGGCACAGTGACCATCTAAACTACAGCAGATGGATTAGCTCTCAGTAAGTCATACTGAAGAAAACTTCAACAAAGTCATTTACAGACTCTATGACTTTCTACAAAAGTGGGGACACTTTGGCTTGGAAAATTTGTTGCTACTTACTGGCATTGCAATTATTTTGAACAGACTTCAGAAGGGTAGGATGATGCTTTGAATATTTGGAGTGTGTAATTACAGGCACTGGTATCTATTTAGTGTCTTAACTTAGAGGTGGTACAAGTCACAGAGTGAAAAACAACTATGGTCCTCCACATGCAGAATGAAAATTTAGTCCACTCTACCATGTCTGCGGACTCTCAGAAAACAAAAAGGAGCAGCCTATGATTCCTGTTTTCCTTCCTAAAACACATGGAGATTAGAAAGAGCAGGGAATTAACAACAAAGATTAACAGATTAGTAACTTCCTCAGGACATGTTCATGCCAACTGTCGAAGCATTCCTAGGTGTGATGGACTGTATGATGTTGGGTTAACTACTCAGAACACTAGAGATTACTAGTAAAAGCTGTGGTGCATTCCTACTATTCGATTCTGAATATAAATCGGCATCTTGATAAGTGCTTTATTATTTTTTACCATTTGAATCTCTTTTACTCTTATTTGGATAGATAAAAACACTAAAAATTAAAGATTTTTAAAAAGTTGCCCAAGACTGCACAATTATTAGACAGAGACCCAGAAGTGAAATTAGCCTAACTCTAAAAATCTGTGCCCTTCACCAGTACATGTCCTGTCTTCTAATTTTTCTCCTTCATGTTCCTAAATGTCACTAGGGATCAGATGAGGTTCACTCCATAATGACCTCCAGTCTTGCCTCACACCAATCCTTCTAACTGAACTGTCATTCCCAATTTCTCTGTGATATACAAATCTTAGTCAAATTTCAAAGCTCATCATGAGCCTTGTTGGTGACTTAGAAGTGTATACCCAGGAGTTTTATGTATATGTTATACACAAACACATTTGGAAAAAAACATTATTAATTAGATGAAAATAAAGTATTTTAAAACGTTTGTTTTCTGTGTTAATTTGCATTCCCACCCTCCTAAATCCTTTTCTGCTTCACTGTTTTCCACAATACGCTTCTGAAGTTTCTGACACTCTCTGATATTTGCTACCTAACACTTCTCTGTTCAATTGCTTTCATAAAGGTAGTTTTCTTTTTTGCAAGAAATATCTTTCAGAGTTCTGCTACTCTTGAGAAAATGTTACAAAGTTATAATTTATGTAACAGCAAAGCATCCTGGAACAAGAAACCACATAGATTTAAACTACTTAATTAAAGCAATCCATAAATAAAACAAAACACAATGCCAAGATAACCTTTGTAGTTAAGTTTCAAACAATTGCTTTTTCCCCATTAGTGACAGCGATGTAATATACAGAGAAAATAAATCTTGTTTCACTTTTTTAGTTACTTTCTCCTGTGTGACTCACTATTCCAGGTTCCCAAATATAAGTGACCATGTCAGAAATCAACTTAAATAAATCTATTTTGTTTTTTCCCAACTTTAAAAGGGGAAAATTTATGGTAGAAAATTCAGGACTTAAATTACCTATATTCAATTCTCAGCAATAAAGTGAGATTGTTAAAAAAAGAAAGACAGAAAGAGAAGAAAAGAAAAGAAAAAAGAAAAGAAAAAGGTGCTGAAGAGATGGCTCAGAAGTTAAGCACACTGACTGCTCTTGTAGAGGACCCAGGTTTGATTCCCAGCACCAACCTGGAAGCTAATAACCAGTTCCTGGGCTATCGAACACCCTCTTCTGACTTTCACAGACATTTGCATGACACAGGTGTGCTTACATACACTCATGCAATACACTCATACACGTAAAATTAAAAATAAATAAAATATAAAAGTTTTAAAAGAAAAAGATAAAACAAACAGGATAAACCCCATACTAGTTTCCTCTTGTAATCATGTTCATAGAAAATGGCCACACAATATTGACTGCAACATCTTATATGGTATTCTTGGTTTTTCTAAATGTTTTACATCAGTATAATCTTTGAAGCTGAGATACTCTAAAGAGAGAAGAAAAAATATCTGATAGGACATCTAAAATAAAATCTTAAGGCAGAATATTTTTAATATAATACAAAAAATTTAATTTAAGTGTCAATATAAGTCAAGTCATTTGCCTATATCTTATTAATACCTATTAATAACAATGATTTCATGATTGGATAAAATGAGGATCAGAGAGGTTATATATATCACATTTCCACCCCCACGTCATTTGGTTCCAAAGCTATGAATGTTTGTAATGTGCAATGGTGTATCTCAGGGGACATAGAGATTTATACACTTAAGTGTGGGGGGTCCCATTAATTTACATGTGGTCACAAAAGGAATATACTTCCAATCTACCTCCAAAATTTAGTTTCATAGTCATTTTACCTTTTTACTTAGTCATTTCATATACATATATATATACATATATATATATATATCATGACTTAAAAGTTGTAATTATAAGGGAGGTCTAATCCTACAAATATATATCTCAGTAGTAAAAATATATATATATATATATATTAGTAGATAGATGTATTATTGCAGATATTAATGTAGAATTTTGTGTTTGGATGATTGTTTTTCATAAATAATGGGACCCCCACACACTTAAGTGTATAAATCTCTATGTCCCCTGAGATACACCATTTCACATTATAAAAATCAAAGCTTCTTTCCGCACTCGTAAGTAAATATGTAGATTTCTTTTTCATAGTTCTAGATGCAATCTGAACTCTCATGGACTGTGTGGAGGAATAAAAGGCAAGAATACAACATGTGTCTGAATGGATTGGCTTTAGACTACAGTTTAATGAAATGCAGTGAAATTCGGGCATATAGCTACTAGGCAGCATCCTTGAAACAAAATAAAAACATCTCAGTTCTTAATTAGCTATACATGTAAGTTTTTCTTCCAAGTACATGCTGTGGAGGATTATTTTGCTGAGAAGGCACAAGGAAGGATCTGGAATAAACCTTCGTGACCTTGAATCTTCATGGAGGCTCTAACTCATCAGAGACTTTCTCTACCTCTTCGTTTGTAAAAAGAAGTTGTGTGAAATTTAAACAGAGGATCTTAAAACTGAGACTTGAATCATAGCTGCATATAGTAGGCAACAAGACGAGCTACTGCTGATATGCATGAACTTCTTTTGCATCCTGTGTATTTCCTCTTCTGTGGTCTCATTCCTTCCAATCCAGCTTGGGCAGAGATGAAATCTTAACGAAGAACAAACCTATATTTAGATTTTCTTTTATTATTTAAATTGAGAAATTATTTAAATTATCCCTTTCCACCTCCTGTTAAGGAAAAAAATAACTCTTTCTCCCTTAACATGGCATTTCCATTATTCTGAAAGATGGTATGTTCTATTCTAGTCAGAAATGGCATCAGAAGAACTTTCTCAAGAATGGAAAAATGGAAATATTTTTAAATTTCCTGAGCCATGCTTCACACTGTGGTTATAGTTTAAATGCACAGGGCTGCTTATTTACAAGCAACAGTGAGGCATAGAATGCATTCTGCTACCAGGACAAACACTCACCTAAACTTGAATGCATTCAGAATCTATATTTAATTATTTTTGTACAAGAACAGAGAAACTTCTCAAACCACACCACAAGAGTGTAATATGCAAAACCCAGAGAGAGGGGGATGGCAGGAGACAGTGTGGTGTCTTCAAAAAAACATATTAGAAAACAAAATAAGGAAAGAAGGAGAGAGCTGTAGATTAAAAGATACTTAAAAATATATCAATTTTTCATAATGTTTATACTTTATTTGGATTATATTTAAAACAAATACAAGGCAAAAATAAAATTTATAAGACAAATACAAATTTAAGTAATATCTGGATATTTGATAGTATTAAGATTTTACTGAATTTTTAAAGATATGATTAAGATGATCTGTGGGAATGCCTTCTGTTACAAATATAATCTTGTAATCAAAGTTAATCTTATGTTTTGAGATCATTTAGGACTATCACAACATGATTGAAATGTAAACAATCATACAAAGCCTTGGACTCATTTTATACGCTAAATATATAGATTTAATCTCTCATGACTCTTCCTTGCCCTGACCCAGAATAATATGTGTATGTGTATATGTTAAGAAAATATCAGCATAGATAGCAGTGAAGATTACTGGAAGCATGGCATCCACCCCTGTTTCTGTTAGAAACAATAGGTGGGATTCAATTGGTAACATCTGTTTGTGGTTGTGTATGCTATTCTGGGTCAATACGGGTCAGTAAGGGAAAATTCTTTTCTGATAAGACAACTACTGCTTTTTCTCTCCCGTTTCATGTTGAGTGTACTGTTTCAATAAATGAAGAGCAAGTCCTTTATTCAGGGAACAGTTCCTAGAGAAATCGAAAAGAAAAGTGTTTGGGAAAGATCATGATTACTTCCAGTTTTAAAGGACACCCAGGGTCAGGTTGTCACTATTCAGGTGCCATCATAATTTGGCATCTCTCACATGCAGGAATGCATTCATAGCAAAATAGAATCCTTGTGTCTTTGTGCTCTATACTGAAACACGTATGAAGGAATTTATATAAATAATTTATTTAAATACAGTAAGTGTGAGAAGAATGAGCAAAGATGACTCCATTCGGAATCATTGTGGAAGCTGCCAGGTCAGTAGACGGGAATTCAGTATGCTCTTCTACTTCTACTCATATCTGAAATTCTTTTAAAGATTTCTTTTTATTTCATATGAATGAGTGTTTGCTTGGATATATGTATGTGCACCACATGAATGCAGTGCCTGAGGTCAGAAGAGTGTTCGGATTCCCTGAATCTGGAGTCATAGGCTATCGTGAGCCTCCATGTGGGTGCCGGGAACCCAACCCCAGTCCTGCAAGAGCAGCAAGCGCTCTTAACTGCTGAGCCATCTCTCCAGCCCTTCATGTTTGAAATTTTCCAGAGTAAATTTGATTTTTAAAGGAATAGCCAAATAGCTTCTAATCTTATAACTATGTAACATAATGATTATGTAAATTAATTTATTAATTATTATTAATTATTATTTAAAATTATAGTTATTAATTATCTTAAATTAAGAAGTTTCTCTAGTTTTATCAACTTATAATATAAAAACACATTGAAGGTGTTAGGAAAAGCATCTCGGCCCAAATGAAAATAGTCCAGGCAGAGGATCTCCATGAAGGTGAGTTTTATTCAGGGCATGCAGGGACTGGAGCTCTATATGGGAGGGGCAGCCAGCAACAAGATGGTGTCTTGGTGGGATTTTTAAAGATTTCAGCGCCCAAAAACAACCAGGAGGAGGAAGTCAACTGGTGATTGGGTTGGGGGTTGCAAGATATCTGCCTCTTGTACAAGCAGAAACTCCAACCTTATTCACCCCCTCCTATGGTTTTAAAGATAACCTGGGAATGCAGCCACCCTCTGTGTGTGACTTTGAGATGAGTCAGCCAGGTACCTAACAGAAAGTAGCCAATCTAAAACATTTTAAAGCTGATGTTTCATGGGCTACAATCCTAATGTGTCATATTTTCTAATTTACTTCTAATTTTCCTAAGTGACAGTTATGGAATGATACTGAGAACGATCATTTTTCTATATTTTCCAGGATACTGGGTAGATATATGTTGTGCTAGATAGCATCAGTTGTCAACTTAACACATCTGGGTAGAGGGACCCTCAGTTGGAGATTTTCCTCCATTGTATGAGCCTGTGGCCCTGCCTCTGGAGCATTTTTCTTAATGTGGTAGGACCCCATCCGCTCAGTGATGTGGTAGTGATGTGGTAGTGATGTGGTAGGACCCCGTCCGCTCAGTGATGTGGTAGTGATGCGGTAGGACCCCGTGCGCTCAGTGATGTGGTAGTGATGTGGTAGGACCCCGTCCGCTCAGTGATGTGGTAGGACCCCGTCCGCTCAGTGATGTGGTAGTGATGTGGTAGGACCCTGTCCGCTCAGTGATGTGGTAGTGATGTGGTAGGACCCCGTCCACTGTGAGCAGTGCCACCCAGTGGCACTGTGTTGTATAAGAAAGCAAGCCATAAAAGATTTTGTAAGGTTTTCTTACAGGTGAGAAACAAACTAACAAAAAATGAAAAATGAAGAATGCTGTCTCCTCAGTTAAAGTTTTGTATGAGGCTTGCAATAGACATTGCAAATTCATTGAGATTGTCAACTTTGTAGTTAAAATTTGAGAGACTTCTAAAGTTCCTTTATTATTCAGACATGTATAAATCTTATTTTTCACTTAGATTTAATTGTTTTTTTATTTCTTTTCCAACAAATTACTAAAAATTTAGTAGATTAAAAGAGCTCATGTTACTGGACATGGTGGTCCTCCTGTAATTCCAACATTTGAGAGGCTGAGGCAAGAGGATCAGAGTTTGAAGCCAGCCTTAGCTATATAACAAGACTGTCTCAAAACAATAAATAGAATGTAAACACACACACACACACACACACACACACACATATATTGGTTAAAATTCAGGAGTCAGCAATGCTGTGCTGTTTCTTGTCAAGACTGTGAGGGAGAATGATTTCTAGTCTTTTTGTGGCTAGAGATAACTTGTTTTCTTTGGATCATGAATCTCTTACTTGTCCAAAGCCAGCAAAATGGCCATCTAAGTGTATTTCACAGGGCATCAGTCTGATAATCCTGAATCTTCCCCATCTACCCCATCCACATTTTAGGGCTTTTATGATTACATTGAACAATTTAGATGATTCAGGGTAATCTTTTTATTCTAAGGCCCCTTGATTAGCAGTCTTCAATACATCTATTACCTCAGTTCCTCTTGTAACCTAACAACTTTTGAGGTTGCACAGATGTGTGAGATTGTGGACATCTTTACAGTGATCATTATCCAAAACGTAGCTAAACTCTATCTTTATGAAACATTTTTTACAAATAGTTTATAATTTATTTTGCTGAAGATATATTTTAATTGATTTTTTAACTTTTTCAACTAATCAAATAAAAGAATCATAAAAGCCATTTGGGATGAATATCCAAACTCCAAAGGAATGCTTACTGATGCATTCAGGTAACAGATCACTGTTTCAAAATACTGCATACTGAACGGAGTATAGTGGACTCAGGAATATCCTCACCTCAGCAGCATTTGTTTGTGGCTTAGGCATAATGCATGATGCAGTTTCTGGGCTGTGTGATTTATCCAAACATCTAAAAGAAAGACGTAACATAGCCGGAAGCCTATTCTGGGGTGTCAAAGCAGATTCAGGTCTTTGTATCAATGGCTGACAATCCTGGATCTTTTGCTGAAGAAGCTGCCAGAGCTTTTCAGAACCTGCTCTTTTAACAAAATCCACTACATACAATAAGATGTCTTAAAAGAAGTGATGGAGAAATTCCCATTAGTCCTCAAGATAAAAAGATGAAAATTCTACACAGCAGTATTCTTTAGAATCTTTTCTGAAGACATCTGTATGCAAAATCATAAACTACAATATATCATCTGAAAACTATTTTGATAATGAAACCAAGAAATGTATACCCACTCCAGCCCACTTTCTTATTTGAACAATGATAGTTTTCTATACCTCTTTCATGTTTAGATTCCAATAGTCTAATAACTACTTTCTAATCTGTATTTCTGGCATTAAAGTAACGGTGAGCTCCTAAAGTACTTGCATTCCAATAGTATCTCCTGCAGGCGCAGGCTAGGTGGTGAAGCACAGTATAGAAACACATTATATGTTTACCTGGACTCATATCACATTCAGTGTGAGTGAAATACAAAAGAACCTAATAGATACTATGCTCAAATCAGATGTCTAATTTATCATCAGAATTTCTCTCCAGTACCAAGTCTACTCAGCTGTTACAGTGCTCCAATGTGCATTGTTAATTTTTCCTGGAACTCATCTGATTCAATCTCAAAATATACTTGCTTACAATTATGCTAGTTAGCAAATAATGATAAACAGAAAAATAATTATGTGATGTATTTTAAATAACTGGACCAAATATTTGGTCCCCTAATTCTTTCAATTATATCACAATTGTTTCCATTCTTAGATATAAACCATCACCTACTTCCCATTTTCCCATCCCAACTTCCCTATCTTACACCACATATAATAATAATTGTTATTATTATTAATAATAATAGTAATAGATGATAGTGATCACTTTCTTCTGTATCCCACACATAGTGCTATGTAACCTCTCCCGTGCTTATGCTCCTTCAAGACACATACTCAGTGTTTTAGAATGTCCTCATCCTCTCCACAGATGGATAAATTAATGGCATCTAGTAATGCTGCCTCTCATCAGCTAAATCTGATCAGCAGTTTTCTGAAATTGTCTGTCTTGGGTCTTTCCTGCCCAGTCTCATGGCTTTGTTCCCTCTTCCAGACTGTTACCACCTTTTATTTAGACTCCTGCAATTGCTTCAGTCAACTGGTTTCCAGAGTTACTGTATTTCAGCCCTTAAAAGTCAAGGCTTAAACAACTTTGATCAGGTCCATCCCCTGCTAAAGATCTCCAATGGCGCGATTCTGCCAGGCATGGGTTTTACAACAGGCTGATCACAGACCTCTGCCAGATGGATCCTGAAACCACATTACCACATTCCTTGCCAGTTTCCTCCCCTCCAAGGCTGTGACTCACACATTTGAACTGCACAGGGAGGGCTGCCACTCCAGTCACTTACTTGCATTTCAAATGCTCCAGATTAAAGAGAATATAAATGATGAGAAGCTTTCAGAGTGTCCCTCTCTTCACTGCCACATCCCATTCATTAGGGGAAGTTGGCGAGAAACCACACAGATTGAAACACCAAAGCCTGCCTGCAAAGGCCTAATTCTCCCCTTGATCCTTGTGGGTTTCTGACAGAATATGCCTTTTATCAAAATATCTGATACTTTCTCAGTTTTTTTCTTCTTTTTCTTCTTTAAGAGTTCTTAAAGATTTCAGGATTTCAAGGCGCTCTCTGTTTCCTGTGTCCGCTTCAAGATGTGACCACATCACTTTCTACACTGGCTACCTCCTGCTACCATGCCACTCTGCCATGACCTACTCTAAACTTGCTGGAGCCAGGAACCATAGGCTCAAATAAATGCTCTTTCTATAAGTGACTATGGTCTATGTTTTTATAACAGCAATAGAAAAATAACTAATACACAGTCCAAATAATCTCTTGAAACCAATAGTGACAACATAGGTTCTAAATACCTCTTATCACAGTGAAGATGTAAATGAACTTTGTCCAGAGGAGGTACCTCTCACTAAGCACAGCCTGAGCACAGCATTCATAAACAAATGACAGTCAAAGTTCCAGTGCTACAGAACTTCACTCAATCTTGTCTCTTTGTATTCAACTGGCACATGTAATTTTTTAAGTGAATAGTTATGTTTGTCTCTCTGTAGTTTATGTCTTCAGCTAGAACCCTTCCAATGGGGCAGAAAAAAAAATTCATGCATCTTTGTATTTTCTAATGGTAGATATTTATTTTATATATGCTATATTTCCAGAACTAATAATATCACTCAATATTACTAGATTTACATGAAGTATTAGCTATAATTTTATAAAGTTTGCTACCCACATTTAAATGTGGAAGTATAAGCACATAAAGGGAGAAATTAAGCATAGAAATAAATGTTGCATTTCTTCAAAATTAAAGATAAATTTAAAACACCAAAGGGAAAGCATATTACTAAGGAATACAAAAGTATACATTTTTATTTGTGGTTTTCTTATATTACTTCAGAAATTACTTCAATGAGACACGGAGTACACCAGTAGAAAAACAGCTTTAGAAAAGTCTAGTACAGCACAGAATCTGGGAAAACAAGTTTTTAAAGATGAAGTCTTTTGTGACAGTTGAAATTTTAACAAAGCCACAGACTAAAAATTCTACAAATAATTATCTATAATTTTGCCTAAACTGCTCATTTTAAACAAATAGTTGCTATTCTCAGGTGAATTAATTAGGAACTATATTTATTTTCTTTGGTGTACAACTGTAGCCAAGTCATGCGTAAAGTTTATTAAACCTTGATAATTTTTTCAGCAGTGCTTCAGACTCTATATTCAATCCAAATACACATATGCCAAAAATATCTACCTCTAATCCAAGATTTATGTCTCTGAAAAGGACATAGTTGTATTTTGCTTGCTAAAAGATTTGTTACATAAACATTAAAGAGTTTGATTGTTGCATTTATCATCTTAAAGGAAAAAAAATAATTTAAAGGCAAAGAGTTTAAAATATTAAATATTAGTCTGCTGGATATGATTGTACATACTTGTAATCCCAGAACTTAGGAAGATGGCGAGTTCAAGACCAGCCTGGGCTACATAGTAAGACTCTATCTGTAAAACAGAAAAATAACTTGGGCTGGAGAGATGGTTCGGTGGTTAAAAACATTGGCTTTCTTGCAGAGTACCTAGGTTCCATTCCCAGCATTCATTTGACTAGCAACGGTCCATAACTCGAGTTCCAGGGGATCTATTGCCTTCTTCTGACCTATATGGGTATTGCATGCACAGGTATACTTCATACATTCAGGCAAAAGACTCATATGCATAAAATAAAAAATAAATTACCTTGATCTTCTTGAGAGCACATGGTTAGGTTCCCAGCACCCACATGGCAGGTAACAACTGTCTGTAATTCCAGGTCCAGGGGATCTGACACCCTCTTCTTATCTCAGGCACTGCAGGACATGGGTGCATTTATACACTGCACAATACACTCATACACATAAGCTAAAAATTATAAAATAAAAATACATAAAATAAATAATTTTTTAAAAAGCAGAATAAATCTTAATACACTTCTGTGGATATCCTGTCACTGGAATCTAAGTCTAGGGTAAGAATTTCCTTTCCCTTATTTATGATATGGGAAATCAAGAGGGTGTGCTGTGTTAGGAGCAGAAGGGCAAATGAGAGAACAAGTGCCCCATGGTCCAAACAGGATTGCCATTGACCTCACCCAGAGACAGGTTGTGATTTTTGCAAGTGTTTTTATGTATTCCATTTGGTTCATTTTTTGCAGTGGTTCAGCTCTGAGTATTTATGCCCTTTATCCAAACATTCCTAACGTCATAGAACAAGGTCAGGCATGGTCATCACTTGACTTCTGGAGTCTGAATAATAATCTACATAAATATTTAATATTTTCTAAAGGTCCTTTAAAACATCAAATGCTATCATTATTATGGTACAAAGGAGATATTTGTTTTTTTTTTTTAATTGATCACAATATTTGAAATTTCTAATTCTGTCACATACATTTGCCATGTCTTGTGCTAGTGAGTAGACCACAGATGAACAGTCCACAGGGACTAATTGTCCAGTGGAAGAAAACAGATAAGAACACAGACTGGAATAGCTTTCTGGTAAAGGAACTCAAATTACAAAATCATAGTTGAGCTTTGACAACCCTTGGGCTACAGAAAAGATCACATAGAACAAGTCTCAAGAGAAGAACAAAATAAAGCTGGAAACAGTGGATAAGGATAAGAAAAAGGCATCAAGTGAAAGTCATGTAGTATGCCAAGGTGCACAATTGCAACAAAAGGAAGTTGCTAACCATAATCAAAACATAACATGACTTTTTGGTGAGTTTCTTCTACTCTAGATATCTACTTCCACTCATTCTCAGCGATTAGTTGAAAGAACATTGAAACAAAGTTTTTCAAGGTTCTACGCAAGCCCCTTTTGCTTGAGGCCCCTTTTGTGGAACTCGGGATTTTTCAAATTTTTTTCACTCTCCCTTTCTCCTTGCTTTTCCTCTTGTGGCTTTCAAATGTCAAAAGAAAAGCTCATGTTCTTTCCGTGAGAACAGAAAAGTGTCTCATCTCTGTGATCTTCTGAAGGTTCTTATGGATTTCCACGGATATTACTTTTATTACTTTTATTACTTATTACAATAAGTCTTTTGGTGTCATTCATTTGCTATAGATTGTGGGGATTATCTCTGTATGAGATGGTGCAAGAGGACAGTTTCCCTCTGCAAGTAGTTCCACGAAGCACAGCTATTTTCATTTGGCAGTGGTTTCAGAGAGTCCAGAGCCTTTACCATGTGCTCCCTTCTCTCCACATAGTGGCTTTCTCTTGTACTGTGGCTTTCTATTCACATAAGAGCAAAAATGGATAGTGCTTTAGATGATAGAGGTAGTAATTCATTAACAATTCATAATAATAAAGCAATATAATAAGAATATAATAAATCTCCTGGCATGCAAAGAATAATAAACAGGTTTTCTTGACTAGTACTTTTTAACTTTCTCATCTGGTGAGATAATCCATTATAGTCTATGGTGAGTGTGTGGTGTATCTGAAAACTCATCTCTTGAACTTTCAGTCATTTTTCTTTTAGCAGAATTAAAAAGGAAATAAATTTTGAACCATTTATATTGGGTATGTGATTTAGAACCAAGTCTTACTTAAGCCAATGAGAGATCTTAGATAAGCAGCATGTGGTTTTATCTGCTTAGAAGGTGACATACATACAGCACTTTGCTTTTCTCTCTACTTATACATGTGAAAATAAATTCTTCCTGTTATATATTCACCACTTTCATTAATTTTCCTGGAAATCTCAAGATCAAGTCAGAAGACAAAATTGTGTCCTAAGAGATATTAGGCAAGCTTTTTATACACTTAATCTCATAGAACAACCTGAATAAGCAATATTATTGAATAGTTTGGTCCCTAGATTCTACAGTCACAGCAAGATACCTTGAGGTAATGCCACATGTTAGGTTTTAATGAAGATCTGAGTATAACTAGACCCTTCCATGTTTATATTTCAATATCTCTTTCCTATTCTATTTTCTACATGAATTTGGCTTAATTGATTTGATTTTTTTTCATCAGCAAACTATGTGAAATTGTTTGTGACAATTTTTTCCCAGGCATGGTAAAAAACTTAATAATCATACAAAAGTGAGCATGAAAATTTGTGGTTATAAGTCTCTGTGATGTTTAAAGTTTTAAAGATGACAACCAAGGGACATAATTCACTTTCAAATTTTTAAGTATGAATAGTGATTGGAAAAATCCAGTGCTAGGGAAAGGTTAAAATAAGCAGTCCATGTCAGAGATATTTTGAAGTTAGAAAAATAGACAAGAAACCTGTTTGTTCTCAAATGAAAGTCAGCAAACTAGAGCATCCCAACTATAAATAATAAAAGGCATTAAAGATGTGAAGCCCAACTTTGAGCTTGTAATTGCTGTAAAAATCTGCATTATTTCTGGAGCATGGATGATTTGATGAATAAACGATTTAATGGCAGGAAGTAGTCACATGCGCACCTAAAGACGTTTTAGCGTGATAGAGTTCCTTCATCTCCGTAGTAAGAAAATTCTCAGATTTGACACAGCAAGGCTAGAGTGGATTCTGAAAAGTGACTTTCTTCTCTCTGTGTTTGCTTGTCATTTCATTTGGTAGTTTCTAAATACCTCTGAAAGCCTTTGGGGAGCCTTCTCTACCCTGATAGGAATCCTAGAAGTTGCTCCACGTATAGATGGCATGACGATGACGTTAAACCTTGGGCACTAAAACTGATTATGCACTAGAAATGACAATGTAGCTTTGTGCTCAGTGGGACCAATCACATCTGAAGGGCTTTTGAATGATGGAATGGATGAGGATCAAAGAACTTATAGGGGATATAAGATGTACTACCCAAAGTAGATTCTGCTTCAAATCAGAAAGAAGTGCGGTCATCTATTGAAAAGACTTACAAGCAGCATTTAAGAGCTGGGACTTTAGGAATCGGAAGCGCTGCTTTGGGACGCTGTCCACTGTGTAATGAGCTGCTTTTCTCACTACCTCACTTCACGAAACACAGTGGTCAGTGGAGGGTTTGGTTTCACGATGGCAAGATGAAATCCTGACCAGTCTCCTAGACCCTCTTGCATAGTGGAAATTGGCCTAGAAATCATCAAAGTTGATAAAGCTAGAACTTCACCTACTTTAGTTCAGCTGCCTTCCTTCTAGCTCTACAATTCCCCTCTCCAAAAGCTGTACGAGTGCCGGCCACACCTTAATACCCAAGACAAATAGTGGATGGTAATGCAATTTTTTCTTCCAACCGCCCTTTCGTTTACTTTGCACATTCCTCTATAAATTCTCTCAAACCCCAACATAGAGCCACTTATCTGTCAGTCACGTGCTTTCTTCTAAAAGCACCGTCTATGTGACAGATCCTTCAAAAAGAAGCTTGTTAGTTAAAAAAAATGCAACTTAAACTTGATTTCAAAATTATTTCTTAAGATCTTATCAGAAAGTATGTAGAGCTGTTTTATAACCTAAGACAGTATAAGACAAGACTTCAACATGGAATAATAACAGCAAGTCTCACAGAGCCAAACATGCTTAAGATCAGTAAAGGCTTTCACATGACAGGCTAATTAGAAAGTGTGGGGCTTAAAGTATAGACAAAATAATGTAATATTTTTGCTATGCTGTGATTATATGATTCAAATAAAAAGAATAAACTAAATAAGAGTGAATAAGTGATCTATAGCACATTTCTAACTTTTCTTGTAATCTAAAATAACTTCTCTGTGCTGCACCGCTAGAGTTTCTCTACAGACGTGCACTTGCCTATTATGCCAAGGTTATCATTTTTTCAAGCATGTAAAAATTAAGGTTTTTAAAATGTTCCTCAAACTGATTTTATTAAAGCAGTCAAAAGCACTAAGAATTATTTCACTGGCCAATCATTCTAAACTTACCCTGTATATGACAGCTTGGACTAACCAATCAAAATGCAAAATATTAGCAAGGTCATAGTAGTATAACAAAACATACTACTATATTTCACAGATTACAAAAGACATTAAAATTCTGATACCCCATTCATAAGGAAAAGACTGTAATGAGAAGAGAAAATGGCACAACATTAATTCATTGTGTGACAAAGAATATAATGAGAATGGGAAATAGTACAAACATAACTCATTCCTGTTACAGTTTTAAGATTGTAATGTCATGGTTCATATCACATACTTAGTAAGAAGGTGGTAGCCAACGTGGTGCAATATTCAATGGCTAGTCAGAATTTAGTGGGAGCATTATCATATTTAACTCTGTATAATTAGTAAAGTGCTTTTTGAATTCTATTTATCAGAATGGGTGTATTTAAAAGTTAAACAATGCTGCTAAAGTTTCATTTGTAAAGAGAGTATGAATATGATTAAAATGAAATATCATAAGTCCACTAACAAAGTGAAAATAAGAAACCAAATTGTGCTATTGGGTACACATAACTAAATATTTTAAAATAGGATGAAATGTGTTAAGAAGCAAGTACCTTGAATAACTGTATAAGATATTCAGCTACTACACTGGGAAATGAAGGAATATTAACAACCGGCTGCAGGTCTTTACTTGGTAAGCAGTCCTGCACTCTGACATATCTGAGAACAAAGATGCTCCCAATAAACACTGAGGACTCCGAGAAACTGAAACTGCTGCTATTTTGCAATCCAAAATATAATTTTTGCAATATAGAAAGTTTAATCAAAATTTTGGCAAGGAAGACATTTCCAAAAACTCTCAAAAGTTGCTTTTACACAACTATAAATATAGTAAGTGGTAACTCCAATTTGTGGACTTTAAATTATCCTAACAGTAGAAGAACATACTATGGATTATCACAGATGCTGTATGTGTGCTTGTGTGTTCTTAAAAATGAATTTCCTTTTCCCCTAGTTGATTCTACTTTCTAATTACATAAGTAGTGGTTAATATTAAGATTAGATTTGAACTTCTTGCATTCCTTAAATAAATATCCAATAACATGCTGGAATGTAGGGTCAAATTTAATTAACCTAGGATTTAAAAATTGACATAAATTATCCCCAAAATAGATAAACCACACATTTTTAATTGAGTAGCTGACATGGGAATATTCTACTTTTAAACATCTTTAGTTTACAAGGAAAGTTGAATGCAAAAAAAAAAATTGTTGTTAAATGAACAGTTAGCCTTGTTAAAAAAAATTCTCAGTGAACAATGATATTTTTGCCATTACATCAAAAGTATTACTCAAGAACTGCTTAAAACTGTATTTATTTTACAAAATATTATTAATAATTTTAAAAGAGTAGTTCACAAAATCTAAAGTTTTGATAACATTAAAGATTTCATGTATTGTTCAGTACATTAATATTTAAGATACTAATCATTTTATTCTAAAGATCATATATAATATATA
Organism: Eospalax fontanierii; assembly: GCA_035773235.1. Lineage (NCBI taxonomy): Eukaryota > Metazoa > Chordata > Mammalia > Rodentia > Spalacidae > Eospalax > Eospalax fontanierii. The sequence continues at coordinate 104,887,352 of CM069524.1, forward strand.
AAAATAATTTGGAAAGATAAAAATACTTTTATTGATGTAAAGTTATTACTCATCCAGTGGGTAGATGGTAAAAGGTGACTTGATGAAGCTGTGACTGCCCATTGGGGAACAGTATTATAATAAATTTTAAAAGATACTTCAGAATTTAGAGATTACATTGTCCAAAACTAATTATGCTTCTAATACAACACATGAATCTCTCTCTTGACAACTCACTTTATGACACAGAAAACTCTTATTTGTGACACTCATCACCTATGATTCATGATTTTAAAAAATAAATAAAGGAAACCTGCAGGATTTCTCTGTTTACAGGTCTGGCAAAATGATCTCAAAGAGCAAATAGATTCCAAACTGTGAGGCACTTCCAGTATTTAGTATGTCTCTTGAAAAATAAATTATTTGTTCCAAATATCTTAAAGAAAAATAAAGTATGTTAGGGTTAATTGTGATACATCTAAGTAACATCTGTTGTGATACAACTATGCATACATCTATGAATTCCAAGATTAGAGAATTTTTGATATTTAATTTCATTGTCCCCAAACCAGACTTTTTGTGCATACACTAAATATGGGTGAATTTGCTATAAACAACTGGACAATTGCTACATGTTACAGTATTTATCTAAGAATTTTATTGCAGCTTCCCCATTTTTTCAAATAAAAGTTTCAAGATAAATCAATTCAACACTGAAAATAATGTGGTGCTCTCTTAACCACGGGATATTACCCTAAACTTTCTGCATGTAAGCAGCTTTATGTATCTAACATGACTTTGGTTCTTTAACTTTTAACGCACCAATTAAGATGTTCAAATCTCAAATTTAATAGCTGCCTATGACTGCTGACGGTTGATTTATTTTCTGATAATCATTGGAGCTGTTAAGTGAAAAACCAGAGAAAGCATCTCTTTAAGAACATTGCCTTTCTGCATAGCGTGCTGACTGCAGACTCTGAACGTGATGAGGGGAAAGGCTAAATGTGACATTTAAAGAATCTGCAGACATTGCACCCTTTCTTGGAGAATTGTTTTTCATCATTAAACAAACATTTTTTATTGATGTTCACATATTGTCGTCCATCAGTATTTGTGGATAATTCGTTCTCCAGTCCCTGTGGGTTTCAAGATCAGTGAATATTCAAGTTCCTGATATTAAAATAACACAATATTTGCTTATAACCTGTGGACATCATCCTGAACACTTTAAACAATTTCTAGATTATTTATAATGGTATGGCAATGCATATTATTGTGTTGTTTAGAGAACAGTGACAGGAAAAAATTCTGAACATGTTCAGTAGAGATTAATGAGTAGTTTCAATCCATGGTATTGAATCTATGTGTGTGAAGCTCATGAACACAGAATAAATACATGAATGAGAATTCAATACTGAATTGGGGATGTTGAGATTGAAATACAGTAATTATAAGTTTCAAAAATTTCAGATAGATACTAGTGCTGGTAGGTCAACTTTTCACAATGAAGTCAAATGCTTTCATCTTCTGTGGTATGCACAGCACTGGCTCTCCCAAGTTGCTCACATCCTAATCCCCAGTATGGGTATGTTACCTTACACAGCAAAAGAAACTCCAAGTGTGGTTAAGTTAAAGGTCTTAAAATGGAAGGATTAACCTGGATGGGGCAGGTAGACTCAGGAGACAAGGTTATATGAGTCTTTATGTATAAGTAAAAGGCAGAAAGCCCAGCCTGAGACTTGAAAATGTCAAAATGCTGCTCTTAGAGGTAGAGGAAGAGGCCAGGAGTAAAGGAATGCAAGTGAACAATTAGGAAAGGGAAATGGGGAGAGAGGAGCCTTCAGAGCGAGACAGACAGAGCCTCCAGAAAGACATTCCTGCGGGCAGGTTCTAGTCATGTAACCTACTTGGCATTTCTGATCTCCCTAACAATTGGATAATGAGCTTATGTTACCTTAAGCCTCTAAGAATGTGGTTATCACAGCAAGGAGAGTAATGAAGAGGACTCCTAATACAGATTAAGGAAGACTAGTTATCTTTTAAAAACCACCAACTGCTCTCTGATTGGATTTGTGATCTACTCCGCAGGAGGAATCCATGCCTAGTACTGTAAACCTGGTCAAAAACCCATGACAACAGAGATCATAGGCACTAGAGGTGAATAAAATAGTGTGGTTTAGCTAAATTGTTAGAGCCTCAAGCAACCTTCTAAATATTTATGTTTAAACCCATAGACAAACACTACTCAGCTTTATTCAGAGAGGCTTCACTCTCCAATGAATGGTGGAGAATGCAGTCACATAACTGCACTACCTTCTGAGAATAAGTAAGGACGAGTGCTCACCCCTAAAAAGACATCTATACTACCCCCGCCCCCTCACCGGCTTGGGATACATTGTGTACCAGGAGTGAGGAGAATATAAGAACTGAAAGATAGGAAGAAAGGCTGCAAAACGTCTTTAGGACAAGACACAGCCATAACAGTCAGTAACTCACAGCAGCTGAGTCTGCACAAGAATGAGTCCATCAATAGTCAGACATGGATGGATGAGGTGCTCAGGGGGCCCTACCCCTCACTGATGAACGATATATTACTCAGGGATTCATGTAGAGGGGGAATCATTGCCTTCAGCTGTGTACCCACTAATGATCCCACCAGGCTCCAATGGATAGTTACCATCCAGTAGTCACGTGGATGCCCTTGGTTAAACTAAATGGGTCACAAAACCAAACCAAAAGTCATAAGCCTGGGAAAGAAACTGGTGGTGGTGGTGGTGGTGGTGGTGTGTGTGTGTGTGTGTGTGTTGAAAGAATGGAGGGAGACAAGAGCAGTAATCAGAATCCATTTCATATATATATATATATATATATATATATATATATGAAATTGTCAAGTCACAAAATTAATCAATAAAATTTAAAAAATCAGTTTAAACATTCACCTGTTTCAAACATGAAAACAAATAAAATTATTGTTCTATAGTTTTGCAGTGTTAAAACTATTCCATAAAATTATACTGCAGGAGACTGCATTTTACAGTTGAAAAATACTTGTTTAGAGTTCAAAGGATGATTTTAAGGTAAATGCCTATTTTAATGTCTTTCCTCTGAAAATGAAGCTGCACTTTTGCAATTCCTTCCTTTTCTTCTTCAGCAGAGGTAATGAATGACAACATAATAGAATAAATCAACTAAGAAATAAGAATTCTGTTTTTTTTTTTTTAATTCCTCTGTAGCTGGCTCCCAGGACAGAAAAGCCTCACTATCTTGCATGTTCATTTACTGCAATAATCCTTGGGGAATACCTCTCATCACCTGATTGTACCCTTGGTAAATTTCCTTATTTTGCAGTCTTTACAGAGGAAAGATACCCATCATCATAAATCTTAAATATCTTTGCAAGAACAAGTGAAAATACAGACCCATATATGTTAACAGCTGTACAACTGCCTCTTGGGATAAATGTGTTATAGATGGAGAACAGTCATAATAGCATTCACAATCTCATTTTTCCCATTTGATGGGTTTTATACCTGTGCCATCTGGGCCATACACCTGGATCTACGACAGGGTACCTGCAAGGGCTGGCACTCTAAGTGGTCTTTCTTGGCCTCAGAATTTCATGGAGTTCTTTTAATTTTTTTTTAATTCTATACTAAACCTACATACCCTCTATATATTATGATGCATGTAAACATTAACATTATAAGGAAGCATATTTTATTTCTGATTTAAAAAAAAAAAAGGAAAAGAGGACTCAGTCTATAAGACGTCGTTGAATAAAAGCAACATTTCTTTCGTTCTTCCCATTAAAAAGTAGACTTTGGCCAACTCATTTATTCTATGTTCCTGACTTCATCTTTCCATTAACTGGAGAGACTATTGGAGTGGCTTTTAGCATTAAATGAGATAAGTACATGAAAAGTGTTTTAATAATAATGTTTACATTAATTGGTATTGTTATTTTATTGGTAATATTTTTCAAACTAAAGGAAATATTACTGAACAGAGAAAAGTGTTTTTGTTTGACCCCTTTTCAAACTTTCCTTTCACTCTTAACCCCTTTTCCACCATGTCCCTCACCCAACAAATGTATTCCCTCTATGTCAGATTTCTACATATTTTGGTCAGAGCAATGAGTGTTTGCCCATAGGCAGATGTGACCAAAAATTAATAGTAATTCACCGTAAAATAGCTCTTCATTTTCTGTTCTTGCAGAACAAAAAACAGAGGCCACTCTGACCTCCAAAGATAATCTGGACTAAAGCAATGTCCAGTGCATCCCAATACAACTATTGTAAATGTATCAACCCTTCAAGGACACCATTTCTATGACAGATCTTTCATTTTCAATGAACTGGCTTGGTGACTCCCCATCTTTTCTGTGGGTGCACCTGTGATAAAGGGCATTTATATCAGGTCAGAGCATCCACAACCTCAACTTAAAGCCCAAGGCTACCAATGATTATCTGTTCAGCCAATCTTCCAGGTTCTTTCCTCTGTAATAGCTGCATTAGTAGCTATTGTTGAAAGAGACTGCTCTCTAAAATGCTAACTATGAAACATGCTTTATGATTATACTCAATCTCATTGTAAGACTTGGACCTGGCATGACATGTGACCAGGTTTTTCCATTTTAATAAAAATGAACCACATTTAATGTCTAGAGACAAAAATAAATGGTATTTTTTTTAACAAATTATGCTTATATTAAATAAGTGCCATGTGATTGAAAGTGAAACACGGAACTATCCCCACTTTGTTGAAATCTCCATACAGAGATTTATCTCAGTTTTGAGAAAATAGTATTCACAGAAATACCATTACATACTATTTCAAATGTGCCTCTTCGGGTTATGATGCATATATGAGAATCAACACTGACACTATGGATTTATCTCTGGTTGAGTATGCAGTTGCTGGGCATCCTTTTAGCCATTTGGAGGCTATAATACCGGAAAAAAAAACTCAGAGAACTTTTCTTCTTATTTTCTTATTACATGCAGTTAAGTTCCTGTTTGCAAGTGTTATTTCTAAGAAAGGCAGCGGGACTGGGAAAAAAAACAAAGAAAATAACGTTCGCATAAATGCTTCGAAGGAGACATGTGCTGCTAATGGCTTTTCAGACACCATAGGGAGCGAGGGAGTAGCACTTCCACTCCATTGAGCTGGCTTAATTTTTTTAAGCCATGTGAACTATTTGAAGAGCTGTATAGAATCTCACTTCTGAATTGGGACTTTGTTACTGTAGAAGTGCCTGTTACTATTCTAATAGCATGAAAGGCAATAAGAAAATACAAAGGCAAAATAAACTTCAAGATGCAACTTCTGGAAATGATCTGCCATTTTCATGGTGGTCAGGCACACATCCAATGCAGCAACTATTCTTGCATGGTGATAAATATAAAAGATGACTGTGAGGAAATCTATGCATGTAGATGAGGCTCACACTAGGACAAGGCCATAATTTCACATATAGCTTAGGAGGAAGGTAGTAGTTCAAACTTTGCTGGACACCTCTTTCTAAATGGACACACATCACCCAAATCAGCCCTACAAATCTTTTTCTAAGAACGGAGAGAGGAGGTGAATTGTTTTTATTAATCTTCAATACTATTCTAGTAAGTATCTTTAATTTAGTTGAGGTTGCAGGAAGAGAGGAGGTGAATTTTTATTCATCACCAGTACAACTATAGTAAGTATCTTTAACTTAGCTGAGGTTAACTAATGGGATGCTAAATTTGAGTTTTGTGTGTGTGGTGCATATCCTATTTGTAAATTACTTAAAAGTTTCCTGTTTACAGCACATGCATTTGACAGAATGCTGATAAAGAATCCATATGTGAGGAAATGAAGTCCAGAGAGTTAGGTTATAAAGATTTGCTGAATGAATTCCTCTGCCATGAACCAAAGGGGTTATGCCGAGTGAGTCACTTAATTTCCTTTTCCTGGATATTTAATCTATGAAAGATGTTTTTCACTGTAGCCTCTCTTTTACCTCTAGCTTTTATATTGAAGCTACTATCTTAGGAAGTGCATTCAGGACTTCAGAGAATAAGTCTAAGGTAAAAGTTTTTCAAACCTCTCAGCAGAAACAAACAGGCTGGAAACATTTGCACAAGTTTGTCCTAGCCCTTTCCTTTTTCCCTGACCCTCAACACTGACAGCTCACTTCACCCTCAATTCTGCAACTGTTGTCTGTGGTATAAAACATGTCTTAGATGTTTTCTAAATGACAGGTATTGTTGCTATCTTTTTTTTTTTGACTCCCCAGCAAGACTTGAGATATATATTATTTGGGGAATTCTTTTCTATTTATTTCTAACATAAACTGTTAAGAATTTTCCCATATTAGTCAGTTCTGCACTAGACCCAAACGACTTTATTTAGAAGAGGGAAGAAAAATAAAGAATGTTGGAGAAACCAAGCAATTTTGTTTATAAGTAACCATTGTCTTCTTGGGTTTATATGTAGCCACAGTTTATGGATCCTCCATTTATTTGAAAGGAAACAATTGAGCTGAAAGCAATTTAACGTTCATAGATCCAGATACAAGGAGGATGGAAAGGGCTGGTAAGGACAGTGCTCTGTGGCCAAGAGGTCCAGATTGTCTCATCAACTGCTGAAGATGTGCTGAAGACTTTGAAGCAGGGAAACTCACTAACTAGTGAGTTTTACTAAATATCTGTTTTGACTTCCAGGTCATTAATCCTCAACATCGTCTTCTAAGATATAAAATCAAATCTGTTACTAGTTTTTTGGTTTTTTTCTTTTTTTAAAAAAAGATGTTCTATCTGAAGTTCAGTTGAGCATGAACTGTTATGCAGTGTTTGGAATTTCCTGCCTGTGCTATGCCATGACAATAATGGGTCCTGTTAAATATGAGACAATTGAAGATATTAGAAGAATATTTCTCCTTTTGGGATTGTGAAAGCTTATTTTTCTTATATGGAAATATGTTGATAGTTGTGTAGAACACTGAGAGCACTTACTTTATGATCTTAATTGAGCTTTCCAGGTCATGCCTACTGACTTTTGGATCTTCCCCCAGTCATTCATTCTTTGATCTTATGGTTTATATTGCTTCCAGAAACATTCAATAAAGTCAGTACAGTATTTTTTATTTGGATAAACTAATTCCTTCCTATTTAATAACACAAATGAGTTTCTTAAAATTGAAATAGTTAGAAGATTCTATGAACATTTCAGAAATAAATGCAGGGTAAGATCTTACAGATACATATTATTGACCAAGAGTATTAAATATATAGTAGAATGATTTGATTTAGGATTTAATATTCATGGTTTTAAATTATACATAAATGGGATCTTTAGATATGAAATTGTGTTTTAAAGCCGAGACTAACGACTGATTTTTTTAAGTGGAGAGAACAAGAGAAATGTACATTCTTCACCTAGAGATTGATAAAAAGGACAGAGCTTGTTTTAGCTTTCATTTACTCTCCCTTTATCTGTCAAGGATTCTAACACCTCTGTTTAGGTTCATTTTCCACCTCAGTTTACTACCGCTGCTGCTAACTAGAGTTCATACTGACCTCCAGTGTGATGGTGCAAGAGGAAAGATGAGAATTTGCACTGTGGCACTCACTGTACACTACACTAGGTGTGAGTACCAATCTGATGACTGGACATGGGAAAGATCATTTCCTTCTTGAAACATGCTTTAGTGTTTCAGTTTTTTGAGCATTATGAGTATAAAAATGTTTCCATGTTACCTTAACTCTATTATTAAACCAAGGAAAGCAAAAACAATGAGTGAAGGAGTGAGGAATCTCCTCACAGTCCCAGCCTTGAGAACCTACAGGTCCAGGTGCAGTGGAAAGAAGACAATGCCTGCCGGAGAGGCTGATGCTTCTCATCTCCCAGTGGTGGTGACAAAGAAGAAATGTGAGCTCTGGGTTACCACTCTTGACTTTTTTCTTTTCAAAATATTCTTTTAATATATATTTTTATTACTCCTCACTCGTTTTAAATGTTGACCACTTATTTAGAAGATATGTTTAATAGCATAACCAAATAAAGCTCAGGTTACCTTCTTTGCACTTTTGATCTGTGTGTTGGTTTGTCCTATGAACTACAGACACTTGGGAAGAGAGCACCTCAACTGAGGAATTTTCATTCATCAGATTGGCCTGTGGGCCTGTCTGTGGGGTACTGTTATTATTTGATAAAGGAGTGCCTAGCCAACTGTAGGTCGTGCCACCGCTGGGCAGATGGACTTGGGCTGTGTTAGAGAAATAGCTGAGTAAGCCAGGGAGAAGCAAGCCCATAAGCAGAATTCCTCTGTGGTTTCTACTTAAAGCTCTTGCCTTGAATTCCTGCTCTGACCTCCCTCAGTGATGGATTATAACTGGAAATTGTAAGCCATATAAACCCTTTCCTCCCTTAGTTGGTTTTGGTCATGGTGTTGATCACAGCAACAGGAAGAAAATTAGGATGTCTGTAATCTCAGCTCACTAGGTAGAATTAAGAATATGAGCTCACACACTTGCTACAGATCTTCAAAATAAAGCATTAAAGACCAGGAAAGGTATATGAGGGAAACAAAATCAGAGATTTAAAAACATGATCTTACTTGTGGGGCTCTCACCAGCAAGTGACTATTGTCTGTACCCCAGTTTCCATTCCTGTAAAGACTTGGACTAGGGTAACTCACAGACAATGTCTGTATGTGACCCATTATGGTACTCTGTAATAGTCTCCATTTAGTGCAAAAGAAGCTTTTTTGGTGAGTGGTAACTGGGATACTTGTCATAAATATAAGGATACATATTTTGCACATAGTAAGAAATTGCATTAGTCTAGGAATATGACAGACTTTGGGTTTTCTCTAAGATCTGTGACCTCCCAGCCATTATATTTGACTGTTTACAGCACCACACGTGAGTTTCCTCCCACTGAATGAGCTTTAAGTCCAATTCGGTAGCTGTAGATTGCCCCCAAGATAAAAGCGCCCCTACTGCCCCAATGTCATATGCTGTGCTGGTCACTGGCACATCTACAATGCAACCTGTACACCTAAGGCTCACAGAATGTAGAACAAGGGATAAAGAGGGCAATAATGAATCTCTCAATTCTCATTAATGAAACTCCCTCATGGAACAAAGAGCCAGGAACTCAACAGGTCACAAATGGCCAAAGTGTAGAGAGTAAGAGTCTGCAGAGTGTGAGTACTTGGACAGGATTCCTATATTAAACTTCATCCATCCAGGGCTCGGGGACTGTCTCATGAAATTTATTTTCCATGCTTAGCAGGCGGGGTCTGGTTAATCCGGCTGGATAAAACGGAAACTGATTTTCCACTTAGAGAGACTGATTTATTTAGGGGAATTTACAAAGTTACTGGTTACCTGCAGCCCACGGGCAAGGTCCAGGACAGCCAGGCGGCGCAGAGTTCTTAGTTCATTCCCGGCCAGAATTTAGCTTCCACGCACACGATTCTTAGGACTGTGGGGACTTGGAATGCTGCCTCCTGAATCTTGGCCTTCCACGTGGGCCTGGGGCATTTTTCTTCCCATGGTGGCTTTGCTTCGTGCCCTTCCCTAAGACTCCTCTCCATGTTTTCTCTGTTTTCTCCCCACCTTCCTGCCCCCTTATTGGTCAGAGGGTGGGACTTGCTGCTGAATGACCCAACAGTAAAATATAACCTCAGAGAGAACCATGTATTTACCATACAGGACCATTGTGGAAGAGGGGGCAGAAAGGTTGTAAAAGTCAAGGGAGGAGGTGCATCACCACAAGGAAACAGAGTCTGACAAGTTCCTGGGACCTTGTTCATATGAACCTACAACAATGGTGTCAGCATGCTCAAGATCCATGCAAATTCAAGCTGACAAAACCCAGCAAAGAGCTGGGAAAATGGGTAGCAGACCCCATCTTAGCTGAAGAAATTGGTAGCTGATTACTGCTGAATGATGAAGAGCAGATTCTCTTAAAGAGAGGGATTCTAGAGGGGCTGACTAGACCTCAGTAGATGAATTTGCACTGAGAATTGTCTGGAGACACTAACTCGACACAATACGCCTTAACACAATGACAGAATGTAGGAATTCCAGTGAGAAAAGCTTTGGGAGGGCGCTAATGGGAAAGAGCGTATAAAGATGATGAAGTTTGAGATGTTCTGCATGAAATACACAAAAATTCAATAACAATTTAACAAAAAAAGATTTGGAGTAATATCTTACAAGTTATATTCCATTCAGAAAGTTCTATCATTTTTATACAATAGTTCCGAAATACATGAGTTTAGATGAGCATGTTTTTACTGCCAGGATTTAAACTTGCAGATGTCATCCTGTCATAGGAATCACTAAATAAGAACTATTAGCCTAAACTACTTTGCTTGTTTCATTGTTTTCACTGTATTATTCAATTAGTTAGTTGGTATGTTGCCTAGGCCCATACTCTTAGCTACTGTGTTATACTGCATTTTCCATTTAACTGTCTGTGCAAAGAATAACATTATTGAAATTATTTACATACAGAATACCTCACCCAGAAAAGCAACCCAAAAGTCATCTTTAAAAAAATTATACTCTTTACTTCATTCCACATTAAATAACTAAAATATTTAAAAGTCATTTGCATATCATTCTTTCAATTGGTAGTATTTGTACCTTGCTTTAAAACAAATATCCAACAATACTCCTGAAATCTGATTTTTAAATGTCAGCTGCCTCTGTCCATTCTTCCTTTAAGTTTTTCAGCAAGATGGCATAAAAGCAGAACTGCAATGCTTCTATAGAACGGTAAAAATTAGAAGTAGATGTAGTCAATTTATTAAAAATTAATTTTGAGAATTGACAATTGTTATATTTAGTTATTACTGTTTTGTCTACTACAATAGCTCTTTAGAGCCAACTGTACAACTGAATCACCAAGGTACTGTTTACCAGTGAGCCTTAAACCTAGAGAGTCTGGGTTTTGGCTCAAAATAGAGGAGTTATTATTGTGATCTGTGGTGGTGTGGATGAGAATGTCCCCCATAGGCTCCAACTGTTTGGACACTTGGTCCTGTTTTGTGACAATGTTTGGGCAGGTCTATGGAACTTTTAAGAAGTGTGGCCAAGCTGGACGAAGCACATCACTGGGGGTGGGGGTGGGGTGCAGGTCTTGAGAGTTCTTAACCCTTGCTTGAAGATGTGAGTCTCAGCTTCCTGCTCCAGCCACCTCTGCAGGCGCCCCACCCCCGCACCTTGACCATTATGGACTTCCGCTGGAACCAGTCAATTAAACTCTTCCCTTTTATCAGTTGCTGTGCTAGTGGTGCTTTATCACAGCAATAGAAAAGTGACTAACACACGATCTAATCCTTTGATTTACAGAAGAAGAGGTTGTTACCCCCAGAGTCCAGTGACTTGAAGATAGGAGTTCACTTTTGACTTGACTAGAGCAATGTTGTAACTGGGCAAAATGAAAGCAGACTTATGGACTAGCTGTACATTCAAACTTTGAAATGGAGTTCTTTCAAATTGCTTTGTTTTTAAAATCCCAAAGCATCAATTCTTTCAATTAAATTATTTTTAAAAATAGGACATGAAACCTAATTGTATTTGGAGACAAAGACTTGGACATTTAGAACCTGACAAACATAAAATATGCTACATATTTATTATGGTCCTAAATATGTCCTCCCCAAATTTATATACTAAACCCCTAATTCCTCAGTACCTAAGAAAAGGAATGTGTCAATACACAGGACCTTTTTGTTAACAAGGTAACAAAGTTAAAATTAACCCTGAAAGTGATTTCTAATCCAGCGTAGTTAGGATTAGGAAGGGAATTTGAATACACAGGGGCCACCAGGAAGCACATGCCCAGAGGAAGAGCCATAAAAGGACAGAGAAGCCAGCGAACTGCAAATTGAAGAGAAAGACCTTTGGGAAAGCACAGTAGCTAGCAACTTCATGTTAGACTTCTAGCGGGCACACCTGCACTGAAATGAATGTCTGTGTTTCTGAAGCCACCCTTCTGCGGTATATTTTATGGCAGCTCTAGACCAATATAAAAAAATGAACAATATGTATTGAAATTGTCTTCTGTGTTTATTATGATTTTCCTGGAACTGAAAGTACATATTCCAAAGAAATTATGTAAAATGGAACTTGTATACTTGATTAAAGGACTCAATATCAATGAAATATAAAGCCAACAAATTGTGTTGGTTATAAAGATGCCACTACAGCAGAGCTCAGGAGTGGCTTTTAGGTGATGTGGATTAAATTCCTGAACCCAGAATGCAGATAAGGCCACAAACAGCACACATTCTTACACTTTCAAACACAGATATATTAAAAACTTTGGAGTAATATCTTTCAAATATGGAAAAAAGTACTTTCCACATAAAGTATTATTTAAAACTTGCAATCAAATGTAAGAGCCATATATGCATAGTTTTAGCATGCCCTAGCACATGAGTAGTCTTCCTCTTCCGATAAGCAGCTGCAGAAGATTTTGTTAGCCTACAAACTGAGAAATGTATCAGGAGGAAACCATGGTATTGAGAAAAAGGAACTTCCATAAGGAGAAAAGCAATGGGAGTCTCTGGACCCTAACTATCCACATTCAATACTAAACAGAGTTTGCAAGCAGGAGATGCCAAATGGGGCAAATGAAATGACAGAAATAATTTCATTTGCCTGAGTATATAAAAATACTGGTATGGCTTCATTGGATCTGTTGGAATCTTCAAAAAGAAAAAATAGAGAAAAACTTATGAAAATCTAAGCAAAATTTAATAGTAAAAACAATTATAAAATAATGTATCATGGGCTTTGATCACAGAGATTTTGACAATATAAGCTTGAGAAAAATTATGGAATGAGATCTAATTTTTTTTCAAGATCTTTTGTAAACAAGTCATTCTAGAAAGAACATTCTGTGAAGGAAGGATTTTTCTATTCCATAGCTGGACCCCAGAACGTAGGACTAAAACTTGGTAGCATTCAGTAAAAGTTCATCAGTGAGTATTCGATACTAAGGAAGTTTTTCAAAAATGCTTAAATTCTTAATATCTGGCCAGCCATGGATGACAATTCTCTCCACCACATACAAATGCTATTTATATTAAACATCCAAATTTGCTATTTTGTTTTGAGTCAGATATTTTCATTTATTACTTACTTTATTGGCTTATCAATTATCAATCAGCTATCTGTTGAATTCCCACTGTATGCAGGCATATATGGAACTAAGAAGGGAGGTGGAACAAGAGATACTCTTTCTAGCATTTCAGAGACAAGCACTGATAGTAAGAAAAAATACCATCTAACAGACAAATACATTTGTAATAGTGATATGAAAGAAATCACGGAATCCAAGAAGGAACGTCAGGAGGAGCATCATGGTGATGGCTGGACATGAAAAAGACTGTAATATGAAGCCTAAAGTACAATAGAAAGCTCTATGTGCTTTACATACAGTTTCCATGACAATTCTTGTGGATAGGCTCTACCATCATTTTCATCTGACAAGTGAAAACAAGAAGCCCAGTAGCCTCCAGCAAATGTATGTAGTCATGCAAACCCAGTGCACTGTGACAAAATATGTGACAAGCAACTTAGTTGATGAAGGGATTATTTTGGCTCATGGTTTTAGTAGGTCTCAATTCATCAAGGCTGCCAGGGACACTCAGTCCATGCAGGAGTGTGGAGTGGCAAACAATGCAGACTGGGAACAGAGACAACTTTAACCTTCAGAGTCTTTCCATCATGAGCTAGGCCAGCTATTACCACCAGCTAGGCCCAACATGTACAACTTCCCAAAATGGTACCACCAAGTGTCAAAAGCAGGAATTTGACATTTCAAATTCAAACCATGACACCTAGTTAATCTGCCTCTGGAGTTCTCACTCAATTCTTATATAATATATTCAGTATAATATCCATGAAGATGGCTAGTATTTGCAGTGTGCCCATTATATTCAGGTATTACAGAGATCATTTTATTTACTTTACAAAACCCTACTAGGTAGGATTTTCGCTTCTACTGTTGTCAGAGATTACAAAGCATGAGTACAATTTTTCCAGTTCCTCCAGTCAAGTGAAGTTTATATAGCTTTATCTGGGGTGAATTTGTGACTGGTTGTCTATAGATGAGTGAATAAGACCATCTTATACATTTCTTATAAACCATTCTACCCACTGATCCACTGATCACAGATATCTGAGGACACACAGGAAACACCAGCAGAAGAATCAGGCAACCAGCTTATAGCATCATGAAAAATAAGAAGCCACTAAGTTCTGAAGCATCCTGTGTTACCTTAATAAAAACTGTTCCAGCTTCACCAGTTACAGAGCTTTATGCTCACATTATGTTCACAGTCACAGCTGGCAGTCCACGTAGAATTCGAACCTACGCTCTACTACCGAAATCCAGGCAGAGAGAAAAAGAAGCAGAGAAAAGAGAGAGCATAGAGATGGTGTCAAACAGCACAGTCAACATCACCTGCAGATTTCCCAAGGGAAGAATGGATATAGCTTGTATGGTTTCAACTTGGTGAGAAAACCAGTGTGAGGAAGGCTGGGGACATACACAGCTCCAGTGACCTTGCTGACAGCATAGCTATCAAACTCTCTACATTCTGACTGTGGTGATTTTAAGACACAGCTGGACAGATTTGTTTGTTTGCTTCTATGTTTGTATTTTAACACTTCTCCCATTCCCCAAAAGCAAGTGCAGATAATTCCCATCCCTTTCATTGTGGGATGATCTTAGAGACTTGCTTCTGGACAAGAGCAACTTAAGGAAAGAGGGTTTATTTTGACCCACAGTTCAAGGTACAGGGATCATGGTGGGGATCTCAAGGTAGCAAGAGTCTGACACAGTTGGTCACATTGCATCCTGACCTGAGAAGCAGAGAGCAATGAATGTTTGTTACTGTTCTGCTGGAACCCATAGTCAACATGGATCTTCCCACATCAATTAACCCAACCAATATACCCCTCATAGGCATGCCAGAGACCCGTTTCCCAAGTGCTTCTAGAATCTGCCAAGTTGGAAATTAACATTAACACTCCCAAAGCCCTAATCTGAAACAGAGGGCACTGACACCAAGTGGTAGGCCTTTGGCACGTAACTGGGTTTAGACAGGCTATGAGAGTGGGGCTCTCCACATAGAATTAAAACCTAATAAGAAGAGAAAGAAACACCAGTGCTTTCAGTCTCTGCCACGGAAATGGACAGAAAGATGTGGCTACCTGAAAATAGGAAGAGAGACCTCACCAGAGCTCAATGCTGTTGGTATCCCAATCTCAGGTTTTGAACCCCAGAACTGGGAGAAGTTACTGAGTGCTGTTGATGCAATGCCATCAATGATATTTGTTATAGTACCTCAAAGTGTCTAAAAGAGCAAGCGAGTATAGAATGTGCTGGAATGCAACATCACAACAGAAGGAAGGAGTGGCTGAGAGAGTCTACTCTCTATCCTAGTGTCTTCCAGAGAAAAAGATATCTTTGCTGCTTTAGCCCACTGTATCATGTTGCCCTAAAGTATAAAACCTGGGGCCAGCTGCTTTCCTCAGCCCCTCAGCTGCAATGCAAGTGAGACATGCACAGGCAAGCAACTTTCCTAAGCCTCAAGGGATTG
This sequence comes from Eospalax fontanierii, assembly GCA_035773235.1. NCBI lineage: Eukaryota > Metazoa > Chordata > Mammalia > Rodentia > Spalacidae > Eospalax > Eospalax fontanierii. The sequence continues at coordinate 104,902,941 of CM069524.1, forward strand.
GCTCACCATGAATCTTAGCCATCTGGATCCCTTGCTGCCCATCTATAAATCATGAGCCAACTTCATGTAAAATATATCAATGTTCTGTTTCTGTGGTCTGAAGCAAGTTGTAAAAGTGTATCCCAACATTCAGTGGGCCAACATGTCACCCTGTGCACAGTGCTTCACAGGTTCAAATTCCAAGCCCTGGAGCTCTACTGCCCCTTAATCAACGGAAGCAAACATGGCCCATCCCCAACAAGCTCTGTTTAAATTTCACACCCAAGAGCAAAATAAACGTGATTTGAGTTGTTTTGTCTCAAAGCAATTAATAACCCAAGTGAATGATTTTGTTGGCAGTCATCTGCCGTCTCACTTACTATTGCTAAAAAACTAGTTTAGAAAGCATGTTGAAACTTTGTGCAAAGAGGGTAAAAATAAACTGTTAGAAGTGTTCTTTTTCCTTTTTTCTAGCCTTTTATTATTTTTATTATATGTGTATGACTGTATTGTCTGCATGTGTGTAAGTGCAACCGTGTCATGCAACGTCTGTGGAGATCAGATGTGGGATCCCCTGGAACTGGAGTTAGCCACCATGTGGGTGCTGGGAATCAAACCTAGGTCCTCTGCAAGATCAGTCAGGCTCTGATGGCACTGAGCCATCTCTCCATTCCCAGAAGCATTCTTTTTAAATAAGCACTTCATGATTTCTGTTTCTGTATTTTTTTAAGTGTCAACTTGAATTCTCTAAAAACGCTGTTGTGCTTATTTCCTGTTTTGTTCTGTTTTCAGGGTTCTGGGTTCTTGGTAATATGATGGCAATGTTTCATGGTATTTTTTTGAAATTACAGTGTTTTTTTACAAACTGCATTTGTAGGATGTAGAAATAGTTACTAATACTGAATCTTCTCTAAAAACACTCCTGACGATGGGAATGCTTCTCTAGAGTCAGGCAATTCTAGGCACTTCTGATTTTCAGAAGGAAGCCTGTGCAACTGAAATTGCAAATGCTGCAAGCATTGAGATTCTCACTTGTATTCAATTATGCAGCTTTAAGAACCCAGTTAAAGCATGAAAACAGTCTAAGAAAAAATAACTTTCCTGGAGAATGAAGCTCTCCATAGCAGAATCATTCACTTTTATGATGGTTATAATTATTACTAGTGATGGTGATAACAATATATCATTTATATAGCACTTTAGAAGTGCACATTGCTTTCCCACCATCGTTTATTAGCTAATCTTCAGAATACTCTTTAGTCATAAGTCAATATTTTGGCTTCCATTTAACAGGTAGGAAATTGAGGGACAATGTGCTTGAGCTCCTGGCCTGAACTGAGGACTCATTACTAAAAGCACCATCCTCCAAAATAAGCCTGTTCTCTTCTCGAAAGTGCCCACAGTCTTTCTAACACAAGTAAGAACCAGATTTTTAAAAGAAATTTTCTGATATTTTAAAACACAATCAAGATCCCCCCAAAGTGTTTATTGTTCTTAATTGAAAGCATAATTTGAAGATAAGAAAACTCACTTGCCAGCTAACCTCCCAGCTATGTCAGGAACATTTAACCGTTCATGCTTGATGTCAGATTCTTAAAAATAGTAAGATAAGGTCGACAGCTCAGTCAGTAAGTAAAGCATGCACCTTACACATGAGGGCCTGAGTTCAGATACCCAGCACCAATGTGAAAAGCTTGGCACAGTGGTGCACATCTGAAATGCCAGAACTGGAGAGATGAATGAAGACAAGGAAGATCCCTGGGGCTCACTGGCTAGTCAATCTAGCCAAATTGGTGAATTCAAGTCAGTGAGAGATCCTGACTCAAAGAAGGTAGATAGTGTTTTTGAGGATGATACCTAAGGTTTTCCTTTGGCCTTCACACATATTCTTGCATGTGCACACATGCAAATATGCACACAGATATGAGTATTCACATATACATACACATGCATGCATAAAAAGAAAAAGAAAAAAATGGAGAATTGAATTATGTGCCTGAAATTCATCAGGTTTAATCTAGAGTGATCATGGAATTACCTTCCTTAATTTTTGGAATAGCTTACATCTCAATGAAGTCTCATCTTCAGTTAAATACCACATGGCAGTTAGTAACTCTCTGAAACAGGAAATACTGCATCCATGAAATGTTGCAATTTTCAGGCCCATAACAGAAACAAATTTTAAAGATGTGGCTTTCAAAAAATATTTGATTGAGCTTTTATGCATTTCATATAATAGATCTTAACCAAATTTACAGCCCCTCTCACATCTACACACACCATTAACCCCTCAACCCCCACTGAATTTCAGGCACTCTGTCATATATGTTGTTAAGTCCTATTCAGTCAAGCATTTGTACCCAGAGTTCCTTCAGTACAAGTTCACCCACTGGAATCTAGTCACCCTGTCTAGAGTCACTCCCTTAAAGAAGATCTACTATCCTTCGCCTACTAGTAATCAGTTGTCAAAAGTTCCTAGGCTAGGGCTGAGACCTGCTGCCCATGTCCCTAGTCCTAGGCTGGGTTTTTGTCTATTGAGTCAGGGTGGTTCTTGTACATGCTGTCACCATTGTTGCAAGCACTTATGAACAAGTTCCCAGTGGCCTGAAAGCCTCTGTTTTCTTATGTTCATGTTCCAACCCTGGTTCTTACAATCTTTCCAGCTCCTCTTCCACAATGATCCCTGAGCCATGGGTAGGTGAGTTTTAATATAGGAGTCCTATCTTGGAAATGTATTCCTAAGTCTCTTGTTCTCTAAAACTTAGCCAGTTGTAACCTTCTGTGTGCATCACACTTTGTTGTTTGAGGAAGCTTCTCTGGCAAGAGTTGAGGGATATGCGATATTCTCTGTACTCCTTGCTCCGCTATGATTTATGAGCATTAGGTGTCGAGGTTCCACTGTAAATGAAGCAGTTAGAGCTGGGTGTCTCTCAAACACATGTTCTCTGTGTATGACCAGTTGGGAAACTCTGTAGTACCCTCCATTCGTTGCAAAAATAAATTTCTTTGATGAGTGGTATGTGGTATATTTGTCTGTAAATATAAATGTCCATATTTAGCAAACAGTAAGAATTTCATTTTTCTAGAGTTATCACAGAGATAAGTTTTCTCTAAGATTGATGGTCTCTCTAGTCGTGTGTATTAACTGTATTTACAGCACCACCCATGAGTTCCCACTCATTAAGAGCATTTTAAGTCTAATTATATAGGTGTTGATTACCCTGTAGATAAAAGTGCAGCTACTTCACCAACAGAGAAACAGTGCTGGCTAAATTTACTAACCCAACACTGCCGCCGTTACCCTAACTACTCATTCACTGTCACTAACACAGGCACCTTTTACACTGTCTCGAGATAGATTTCTGCATGATGTACATTATACCTCTACCTTCTGACATTCTCTCATATGTCTAACTAATGCAAAACAGCATCTGGCTAGAATGGACCACCTCGGTTTTCTTCGATGTGAACTTGCATTTGTTCTCAAACAGAGGAAAAAAATCGAATGTCTTAATATCCTCTTTCAGAACTAACTTGGCTTTCACAAAAAAAAAAAGCACATTTTGTGCTTTCCACAAAAATACCACAAGCAAGAACCCATTCTCTTGGCCGCATCTTAGAGATGCTGATTTCTTTCATGTTGCATCCTGCCAATTGTGCCCTGTGGCTGACACACTAGCCCACACACACACAAATACACAATGACACAGTCTAAGGAATCAGAAGATGTCTTTTCTTCTAGGTTCCTCACCCTCAAAGCAAGACTTCAAATGCCAATCACGTTAGTTAGATTTCATGGAGCAGCATCATAAAAACGGTAACCAATCCAATAGCAAATCACTCGGTGAGTCTTTGAAGAGTCGCCAATAATGCTAATCGTCAGATGGTTGGATTCCGCTTTGTAAAGATGTGTTTGTGAAGAACAGCAATCTCGGTGACTTTGACAAAGGAACTGCTGACTTGCATCACTGTTTGTCTTTTGATGTGAAAGAGCAAATCGATTTATAGAGCTTTTGCTTGCAGATGTAGGATATGATTAGTATGCAGAAAGACCTTTCCACAGTGTCATTTGTTTATTTAGCTGCCTCTGCACTGGGCTCTGATTGTGTATACCTAATTAATGTATACAAAGCTAAAAGAAATAATACCATGGCTCCACAATCACATGCTACTGTACTGAGCATCAGTTGTCGTCCTTGGGTAGGGGGACACTACAGTTTTACTTAGGTGTATACCAAGTAAAGTGCCTGGGTTTATAAAACATCACAATGGAAACGTAAGAATTCTTCTCTTCCAAGTTTTTCCTTGCTATTTATAAACTCAGATAGGTGAAGATGAACTCATTTAAATATAAAAAGAACACAACCTGCTTTTCTGTTTGGATATTTGAATTTTTATTCAAAGCAATTGTTGAGTCTTTATGAAAAGCACTTGTGATTTCTTCCAGAGGTCAAAGTACTTTGTAAAACATCCTGTGAGACTGATTCATCCCACTTCTTCAAGGCCTCACTGTTCAGGTGCTTGAAATTTTAACTGAGAGTTTAAAGTAAAAAGCAAAGACACCAGAGACCTTCATGTTAATGAGTGATCAATAAAGTCACACTCAAAAATTGACATTCCATCGGCATTCACTATTATTCATGCATATGTCACATTGTCTATTCAGGTTCTGCACAGGGTATTGGTAGCAAAATGGCAAAGCTGCTGCAATCTTCAGACTGCCAAATAACGAAATCCAGAGTGACATCTAGTGACACCGTACATTAGAAACACTTGTTTTACATCTCAAGCCTAGATGCACTACCCAGTCCCATCAGCTAGCTGTGCTTTCAGGAACAGGGACCAGAACCTGCTCTGCCATCACTGCTACGTGCTGCAGGCATTTCTTATACATTGGTTGTCTCCAATGTTTGCCTTAGTCTAGAACAAATATTTCCTATATCCAATCACCCAAAATAGGAAAAGTTCAAACACTGTCTGTGGGTTTAAATGATTCTTTAAATTGAACCACAAATATCCAAGACATGGAAAGCAAGATTTTCACTAGTTTCAATGCTGCTCCAGTCTGTATGTTAGTATGAACACCATATCAAAATAGTTGCCTTAATCAGGGAGCTGCCAAATTAGTTCAGCTCTCTCAAAGAGCAGCAGTCAAGTGCTCTTCTTGCTGAAACTCAAATCATGTCATCCCACCTAAATCGCAAGTGTCCCTGGTCTCATTGCAGTGGAATTTCTTTGATCTTTTTTTTCCAAGTATGATGTTTCCCCTTTTCCCAGCAGAGAGAAGGAGGGGGTGTTTAGTATGATGTGTCCACTCAGAAAGCAGGAAAAGAAAATTCAGATTCGAATGATGAAATTCATCCAGTGTTAAAAGTAAAATGCTCCACACATTTGACTCCCATTAGCTAGTCCCTAAGCTAGATGACTGCTCACCCTGCTGTGCATTTGCAAAGGTGAGTTCAGTAAGCTTCTCATATGGCCGTTTTACAAAAAAGACTTTTACATAGAACCATTTTCTATTCCCTAAGATCTTCCTCAAATGAGACATGAAAAGTATGTCATGCATAAATAAAACAAATACATTCCCAAATGGAAAGTGTGGTGGTCTCTGGGCAAGATACATGACTCCTGAAAACAGCAATTAAAACAGAGTAATGTGAACCCATGTTGTAGTCCCCAGACAAGGAAAGAATTAAGCAATACTCTCTTCTAAATATCATGAAAAATCATCAGCTAAATGTAAGTGTGATGGCATTAAAAACAAACTTCACTTTGGTTTTCAGGTAGGAGATTCATACAGTGATACACAGTGATACACAGGATGTAGGCACTGAAGGCAAAACATAGAAAAAGTCAGTTGAAGTCTTAAAATCTTGTCCTTAATTTTACACTAAAGAGATCAAGTCCTGCTAGGATTCACTGCAGAACGAATTTCTACACTAATTAATGGCCTTTGCTTTGCCTTTTTGGAAACTTCTTATTTTGTAGACTATCTTGTTAATTTCATAAGACTCTTCTTTACTTTCTGTGGCTACCCCAACTCTTCCACTCAAGTTCATGTCATTTAACCCCTTTGTTTTAGAGATGAAGAAGGAGGTCTGAGAATTCTCACTGTTTCCTCCAAGATCACTGTTTTAACACACATGGCAGAACTAAGCGAGCTTCTAACATTTCTGATTTATTAGAATTTCTGCAATGGTATCATTTGCTTTTATACCATTGATATTTTATTTTAAGCTAGAAAAAAAGCATGATACTGTCAATAGAAGAGTAAACAACTGTACGCTTCACTTTGTTGCTAATATTTTCTTATTCTTTATATTTTATTAGGAGTGAATTTGAAAATACTATGTATACATGGAGTACATTGTAGCTTACCTTACCTGAGAGAGGTAATGTCTTATAGAGGAAAACAATGATGCAAAAGCAAAGGATATTTAAGGACTTATTACTTTCTTCAGGAAGTATTTGGGAGACACAGGCTTTTTTTTTATCTGTTAAAATAAAGTCCTACAATTATTTCTAAAATGCTTCATAACTAAAATTTTACTTATAAGTTTACCTTCTAACATCTAATCCTACATATCATGGAACATAATTTTGTCATTATCCAGACAAAACACTGATCTCTCATATAGGTAAGAGGTTAAGGTTATATACACTTATTGATCAAACAGTGAAATTTTTTTCTAATAATTGTTTTCTAATATTTAAAAAGAAGCTACTCATTAAACGTCTCCATAAAGTTCAAATAACTATATTCCAACTCACTAAGCCATTTATAATTTATGGAGTCAAGCAATGTCCTCAAAAGATCATGCGCAAAATGCACAGCTCTCCCAAAGTCCCACAGAAAGCTGAAAAATGAATAATTCCACCTCCAAGCTGGCAAGAATCAGCATTTTAATCACAAATGGGTGCAACACATGTTTCTGCCTGGCCATGTGAAGAGATTCCAAGTTTGTCATTGGAATACAAAACTGACCTCCTGTATTACCTGTCAGGAAGGAAGTTAAGCCAACTTCTCAGCACACAAACCAGGAAAGCAACAAATGTTCCTGAGAGGGGAAGCATTAGTGGCTGATGAAGTACCCAGAAAATCCAAACCAGAGAGTTGGCTGAATGGTTAAGAGCACTGGTTGCTCTTGCAGAAGACCTGGGTTCAATTCCCAATACCAATATGGCAGCAAACAATAGTTTGTAATTCTGCTTCCAAGGAAATCTGATGCCCTCTTATGACCTCTGTGGGCATCACACAACATGCGTGTACTTACATACATGCAGGTAATACACTCATACACATAAAATAAAAATAATAAATAATAATATTTTTTTTAAAAAAAGAGAGATGAGAGGCACAGACAGGAGAATCGCCATAATCTCATAGGCCAGTTAGCTTTGCATATGCAGCTGTGAACATGAGACTGTATCTCAAGCAAGGGGAAGGCAAGGACCAGACCAATAACTAAGGTTTCCTGATCTCTAAAGAACTTGCACACACACACACGCACACACACTCACACGCACACAGAATATGTGGCCTGCTTCAAGAGGGAAGGAAGATTGTCATTCATACTTCTGTTTTCTCAAGTGCCATGTTATTGTATTTTGGTATAGCATTCCTGTATCTCAATAGTAAAAGAGTATCTCCTTTACTCAGCCTTATATTCCAATAAAATGCTACCCGAGGAACTAACCTGTAAGAGAAGGGATTTATTGAGTTCATAATTTTGGAGACTCAACTATATGTCACCTTCTTCAGCTTACTTCTGGAGGCAGATGTTAGTGACAGGAAGTAAATGTTAGCCAAAGGCCACATTTTGTGTAGAAATAGAGGCATCCCAGGATCCACTTCAACAGTATACTTCCAGTAACCTAAGAATCTCCAGCCAAGCTCTGCCTCCTAAAGGTCCATAATATTCCGAGCATCATCTTCCTGAGGACCAAGCTTTCCATATAGACCTTCTGAGGTCACTCATCAGTCACAGAGGTCTTTCCCTCAGTTTGTCTCCTCTATTTCCTCTATTGTAAAAGAATCCACATAGATGATTTTAATTTCCGTGCCTTCCTTTAATACTTAGTATAACATCACCATTTTTAATGTTTAACAATCTGATGTGGCAGTAATATCGTTAAACCATTGCTTTAATCTTTATACCTGTATCATTTACAAAGGCTTCATATTGTTATCGTAAGTATTCAAAAACATATTTTACTGAGAAATGCATGCAAAAATTGGACAAGAGCAACATTTGGAGATTAGTAACCAAAGTTTCATTTTAAGATTATATTGTTACTTATTCCTGTGAAGATTTAACCACTTATTCAGTGAAAGCTTAGAAGTCATCAAAAGGCTCTAAAGACCACCTTACTGATAATGTGATTATCTTCCCAGTATTCTTTGCTTTTTTAGAGATATCCTGGAAACATTCTATGAAAAATGATGTTTGTTTACCTTTTGCGAACAATATGGTTCAGTATAATCAACCCTAAATCATATCTTCTGCTATGTATAATTAGTATACCCATCTAATCTTCTAGATCAAGCTAAGACCACTCAGTGTGTAGTTGGTTGAATAACAACCCCCAAAGGAGTCCAAATTATGAATCCCAGAGTCTGAGTGCTATACTTAAATGGAAAAAGGAAATTTTGCAAATATAATCAGGTGTCCCTAGATATAAAACATTATCTTGCATTATTAGGTAGGCCTCAGATGTGATCATGAGTACAAAGCAGAGAAAGATTTGATTCAAGGCACAAGGTAAGAACTGAAGAAAGATTAGCATATCCAGTTTGGAGATGGAAGAAGGGCCAATGCTGAGAAATCCAACTCCAGAATCTGAAAGAGGCAAGACAACGGATTTTCCTAGAACTTTTAGAAGCATAATTCTGACTTTTTGATTCCAGTCAAGCAAAATTGATTTTGAGTCATATACCTCTAAAACTGTAGGAGCAAAAAAAGTGTGATGTTTTAAGCCAGCTGGTTGTGGTTACTTGTTACAGCAGCAGTAGGAAACTGATGCAGTCAACATAGTACTAGACAGGAAATTAGGATTCATGACCAGATCTTACTGACCCGCATCATTTTCTTAGATGTTAGTCTTGCAAATGTCTTCCTTTGGGTTCTAGTAGCATTATGAAATTTCTAGTACTGCTTTCATTCAGGCTTATTAAGCTTTCTCAGTACAACACAGTAATGCTCTGCAAGACAACCATAAAGTCACAGGTACAGATAATATTACTCCTGAGGGACCTGTGTGTGCACTGGGCAAAGATGATCCTCTAAAAAGATAAATTGGGAAGATATGCCACCTTTAGAGGAAGAATAAAACTGTTCCTTCCTGAGAAAGAATAAAGCTAGACTAACCCAAACCAAGACAAGTAAAATATCACCTTTTATTCCAACCTAATACCTGGGTTTTGTGCAGTGCACATACTGTGTGATACTTTCATACTGCAAGGTACCAGGAGAGAAACTTCTGAAGTTCTGAAGCTCAGCCTCGGGTAGAAAAATAAAGTCTCTCCATTGATTCAATCTCTAGTACTGAAAAATCCTCTGAAAAAAATGTGATCTTTTTTCTCTTATGTGTGGGGGGGGGGGTTAAGGTGTTGTATGTATGTGTTCTGCGAGTGTGAATGTGTGTGTGAGGTTGTACATATACATGTGTGTATGGAGGCAAGAAGTCAAAGTCAGGTTTCTTTTGTATTGCTATTCACCTTAGTTTGAAGAAAAGTCTCTCTGTGAATCTTGAGCTTGTCAATTCAACTGGACTGACTGGTCAGTGAGCTCCAGGAATCCACTTGTTTCTGTCAGTGCTAGTATTACAGACCTGCACCACACCCTCTTAGATTTTACATGGGTTCTAGGATACCAATGCTTACACAGAAAAGACTTTACAGACTGAACCATCTCCTAAGGCCTAAATTGGGGTCTTTTATTTTTTAATAATTAAAAGCCTTGAAGGTACTTTTAAAAACTGTGCATCAGACTCAGATGTGGTGGTACATATCTTTAGTCCCAGCACTCAGGAGGCAGAAACAGGGGGATCTCCATGAGATCAAAGCCAGCTTGGTCTACACAGAGAGTGCCAAGCTAGCCGGGACTCCAGGGATACATTGTCTCCAAAAGATCAAAAATGAGGGACTAGAGGGATGGCTCGGTGGTTAAGAGCACTGGCTGCTTTTGCAGAGGACCTGGGTTTGATTCCTAGCACCCACATGGCGGCTAGCAACATTTGTAACTTCAGTCTTAGGGCATCTGTAAACCTCTCTGACCTCCGCAGGCATTGCAAGACATCGGTACACTTATATCCAGGCATACAATACACTCATACACATGAAATGACAATAATAAATAAAATATAAGTGTTCATCCTGCCATCAGGATAATGCAAACATTAATTTCCCAATGTGCTTGTTTAAAGTCCCATATTTAAGATAATTCTTGGCCAAATAAAAATATGATGCATTTTTCTCAAAACATTTAGAGACCATAGTTCAGAAAGTTTCAAAGTAGTTAACGATGCATTTAAATTTTAAATTAAAAAATTAAATTAAACTGAATTTTAAATGCATGATTCTTAAACAGAAATCCTGTCCGACTTTCACAGATGAAGCTGTGACTCTAGTACATTCCATTTCCTGTTCATTATGATGCTTCCTCTAACTTTCCTCTATTTTTATTATAAAATTAGACTACAAAGTATTGGGCATGTCTACAAAAAATTGTTGCCAATTAAATATATATACATATATATATATATATATATATATATATATATATATATAACAAGATAACATATACTCCTACAAAGAGAGAGATGGGTCTTGATAACAATTTAAAACTTTTTTAACTATAGTTAATACTACATCATCACACACTGTGCATGAAATTTTATTATTTTAAAAATAAATACAAAGTGAATACACCTATAAGCACTCCCAAATCAAGAAATTGTGCACATCATTTTCTGCCCAACATTTTCAGCGTTTCTGTCAATACAAGCCTCCCCCTCTGTCCTCGGATGTAACCAGTCCCCTGATGATTATCAGGATCAGCCTAGCTTCCTCTTAGTTTTTCATCCATTATGCCCTCGAAGTGATATAGCTCAGTCCTGTCTATTTCTGACATTTATGTAAAGTAACTCAAGCTATATAGTCTCACTTTCCTTTTTTTATGAAGAAGATTTTTAAAATATTTTACACTTATTTATTTGCTTTATTTATTTACTTATTTATTTGGGGAGGACAGCATGTAGATGTCAGAAGACAACCTGCAGGAATTGGTTCTCTTCTCTTGCCATATGGGTTCTGCTGATCAAACTCATTGTCAGGCTTAGCAGCAAGCACCTTTACCAACAGAGGCATATTGCTGACCCAATACTGTGACTTTTCTTATTTGTTTTACTCAATATTGTATTTTAAGAATCCTTCATATTATTATACAAAGCAACAGCCCATTTGTTTAGACAGCATTATAATACCCCATTACAGAATATAATTTATATGTCTGCTATGCTAATAACAGACACAGGTATAGATTCCTCCAGTCTTACTTTACGATAATTAAACCATGTCATATGTACTATTTTATCACTTCCTTTTTATTCAATTAATATCATCATGAGTAGCATTCTATTTCTTTAAATACCCTTACACTCTACAAAGCTGAGTGACAAAAAGCCTATTTAGACCATATTTTTAAATTAATCTGTAATTGTTTAGTTATTTCCAATGCCTTATAAACTATGGATGCAACACAGAGACTTAGGAATATTAGGCAAACATTCTATCACCAAAATATATCCTCAACTCTTCTTTGGCCTTTTGTTTTGAGTCAGAGTATATTATTAAGTTGCCCAAGCTGACCTTAAACTCATTATGTAGTCCAGGCTGGTCTTGAATCTGTGTACCTCCAACCTCAGCCTCCCATGTACCTGGAATTATAAACCTGTACTACCAGGCCCAGCTTATAAATGGCATTTGATACCATCATTGTTGTGCATGCTCATAATTACTTTCTCATAGTTCTGTTTTATAATTACAATATTTTACTCGAGATCAATTTCTAATATCAAAGGATATAAATATTTCCTGTACTAGTTACTTTTTTGTCATCAAAATAAAACATGCAGACAAAAGCAATGTAAGGGAGATAGAGTTTATCTCGGCTTACAGTTCCAGAGAGATATAATATCATGGAGGAAAAGGCAGGAAGTGGGCAGAGAAAGTGTGAAAGCAGGGGCAGAAAGCTGACTGGGCACATTTCCCCAGAACTCAGAAAGCCTAGTGAACAGGAAACAAACCTGGCTCTAAAGCCGGCTAAAAGTGACCTACTTCTTCCAACAAGGCTTTATTTACCTCCTAAAGTCTCCTTAACTTTCTCAAACAGCATTTCAATTTGGGGACTAAATTTCAAACACATAAGCCTATGGGAGACATTTCAAATTCCAACCACTACACTCTGCCTTTGGCAGCTGCCCACAGGCTCGTGGCTGGCTCTTGATGCAAGTTGCATTCAGTCGAACTTCAAAAATCCCACAGTAATTAATATTCCCCAAACTGTTCAAAAGTATAAATTATCTGCTGTGACACAAGGAAATTGCTTAATTATGACCCCTCTGTAAAACCAAAAGCAAATCCCAAACTTCCAAGCATACATGGTCACAGAATATGCATTCCATTCCAAAAGGGAGGAATGGGACACAAGGAAGATCAAAATCCATTAGGGACAACAACCGAATCCTGCAGCTCTGTGTCTAGTACTTTGGGCTCATAATGGAATCATCTCAGCTCCTAAAGAATTATGTCTCCCACCCGCTGTAGCCCTGATGCCTATAGCACACACAGCCTCTCTCTTGGGCAGACTCCACTACACATGACTATAGGTTTCCTCACAGATGGCTTGTGGTTCTTGGCATCTCAAACATCCTGGGATCTTATTGTGACTTAAGCTTCATTTTCAGATTTTCAGAAAATGGTCTCATCTTGTTCTGGGAGAGGGCAAACTGATAATACTGACTGCAGGAACAGCCCTGCTGTTGGTATGTTGGGTTCTGAGTTCTGAGAAGACCTCAATAGCTAATTTCTCAAGTATTTGCTTTAGATCACCCTTGTACATTGTAACATTTTAGAATGATCTTTTATTTGAGATAGTAAATTCAGAGATAATTGCATGTAATGGGTAATCCTTATTGTCAACTGAAAGGGATTTGAATCACCATGGAAACACAAGACAAGTCTAGGGAATGTCTGTGAGAGCAGTTTCCAGAGAAGTTTCATTGGGGTGGGAAGACCCACCTTGAATGTAGGTGGCTCCATCCCAAGATTGGCATGGTCACAGAGTGAATGGAAAGGAGAGCTGAGCTAATCCCTAGCCTGCATTGTCTACACTCACTGACTGCAGATGAGGTTGACCAGCTGCCTCACCTTCCCGCCTCACCTTTCTCTATCACAATGAACTGTGAGTCAGAATAAGATTTTCCTTAAATTGCTTTGGTCAAGTGTATTATCATAGCAGTGAGAAAAGTAAATAATGCACTGCTTGATATCAAAATCTACAAATTTTGTAAATAAATCTACAGCACATATAATAGTACCAGAAACAACTGTGCTCAGCAATCCCATGTGTTTATAAGAATAGGCAAAGAGATGTACTTTGAAGAAACTTGCCATAAACCTAGGAACTCTAAAGGAAATTAAGTGGAATTTATTCATTACCAGAAATTGGTCATTTCCTTTCTACATTTCCTGGAAAAACTGACCCCATCTGACAGAATATACTATTTTATTCAGAAAAGGCATCATTCCTGGATCATTTAACTCACGCTAAGATTTTGAATACAAGGTGGAATTACTTTTAATTTGTTTGAATACCGAAGTATGGTTTTATAATAGTGGTTACCCTTTTAGGAGTCTACCTTTACAGAGTGGCTTCATCTTCCTTAGCACACAGTCTTAAATTCAACATTAAAGCTGCACCTAAATGACTTAGATATGAACTTCTAAATAATCTTTATAGAACCCAATAATCAGAACACATCAGTATATATATATATATATATATATATATATATATATACCTCCTGATTCTTTAATTTTGTTCATCAACAAGTATGGAAATTGCTATAATGTTTAACTTGATCAGTAATATTTTTCTAAAGAATTACACAGTACAAAAAAAATAAGTACAGTTTTTAAAGTTATTTTTAATTGAATTTTATTTTTAAGTCAACATACAAAGTTACAATTCTTCATGGCATTATCATACATATTTTATTTTGGTTGATCCTTCTTTCCCCATCTGCTCCTCTTTTCTGGATTAAAATAAAATCAAGCAACCATCACAGTGTATCCTAGCAGAACTATGGCATATCAGTATATAACAATACACATAACAGATAACATTAGTGAAAAAATTTAAAGCATATAAATTAAAGAATAAGCCATGGTTATTTTGAGAACACATTTTTAAAATCCAACCTTGAATAGACTAGATAGGCATAGGAGGAACTGAAGAGAGACACACTGCATAGCAGCCAAAGATGTTGTAATCCCAGAACTGTAGTCCTGAAAGATCACCTCAAAGCCCCGGGGCCACAATCTTTGACCCAAATACTTGATAATTGTCCTGATTCTTCTAATGACATCACCACTGCACAAGAGCTGCTCTCACTTGAACCAGACAAAATCCCAGCATGCGGGAGGACGGAGAGGAAAGATGTCCCAAACCCAGTTGCGAGGCAGTTGATAGTCGCTAAGAAGAGAGTCCGTCTTCTTTAAGAGTCTGGTCCCTGATGGGTCAAGGATGTGGCCAATGGATGGCCACATACCCAAGAATACATGGGCAGCACAAATTGGACTTGATGGGCTTTTTAAAACAGAGAATACAACAGTGGGTGATTATGGAAGAGGAAGGTGGACCTTGGAGGAGTTAGGAAGCAAGGGTGAATGTGATCCAAAGGACTAATACATTTTAAAAGAGTTGTAACTATAGAGACATTTCCAGACTGCCTTAGAGTACCTGAATCTGGCCTCCACATGGTGGTAAACTTCAAATGTTGACTGCATCAATTGCTTATTCCTTTTTATTGAGAAGAAAAAACTAAATAAAGTGTGTGGATGCTGAAGAATAAAAAAATAATAATAATATTAAAATAAAAGAGTAACAATTCCTAGAAGAAAACAGTGGTACAAATCTATTTACTTAGGTACTTTGTGTGTTGAATTTACTAGTTTTATTGATTGGTTGATTCCACTGTCAGTTGAATCTCTTAATTTCATTTTTGGATTTTTTTATCTCTATTTTATATAAATATAATTCGTTTCCTGTGTATTAGTCTAATATTATGCAAAAATACCAAACTAATTTATTAGTTCCAGTAGTATATGAGTATTTATTAGAATTCTAATATAATTTAATTCTTCCATTGTTAAAGTTTTCTCAGATATGACTTCCAAAACCTTAATAACCAAATAAATAATTAATTGTACAGTATCTGTTATTTTTATTTTTTTCATGTTTTGAGACTGTCCTTGAACTAGTGATGCTCTTGCCTCTATCTCCTGAGTACTAGCATTGCAGGTGTGCACTGCCACACGTGGCTCATAATTAAAATCTTTGCCCTTCAAAGTCACCATTAAGAAAGTGAAAAGAATCCTTAAATAGGAGAGGATATTTGTACATCACACATCTGAGAAGAAACCATGGTCCACAATGTATAATCAATTAGATCTTGTCTTTTAAATGGCCATACTGCTACAACAAACTATCACCAACTAGTAATTTATAAGTATTATCACTGACTAGGTCATTTATAAGAAAAGTAAATTTATTTCTCACAATTCTAGACTCTATGAAGCCCCCAAATAAAAGAACCAACTAGTTTGTCTCTGGAAACTTCTCAGCCTCTGTTTCCAACATATCCCCCTCAATTGCTACCTCCTTCAGAGAAGAATCACATGACAGGCAGTAGAGGGTAAAATCTGTCAAGATCTGTGTGTGTGTGTGTGTGTGTGTGTGTGATTGTGTGTGTGTGTGTGTGTGTGTGTGTGTGTGTGTGCTGGTGTGTGATATTGGAGATTAAAACTAAGAACTAGCCCAAAGAGCCTGCACAACCAGACCAAGATGAAGACTTCTTATAAAAGCATCTAATGTCATTCATGGAGGAAGAGTTCACACAGAGTACTTTATTTTTCTTAAACATTTTCTTTATTATTTTTATTTTATGTATATGAGTGTATTGCTTGCATGTAGGTAGATGCACCTGTGTTGTGCAATGCCAGTGGAGGTCAGAAAAGGGGGTTGGATCTCCTGAAACTGGAATTATGGACAGTTGTTACCTGCCATGTGGGTGCTGGGAATCAAACTAAGTCCTCTGCAAGAGCAATCAGTTCTCTTAACTGCTGAGCCATCTCTCCAGCCCCACAGAGTACTTTCTTAAAAGCCATATTATTTAATGCCACCGTAGTATGAACCAGAGAAATAAATATTAGAAAAATTATTCTGCCCAGAATGTGGAAGACAATTAGAAGCAGAAGGACTGCTTAGTACAACACTGCAGTAAGTCAAAACATAGTGGGGCTTTGTATTTACAGCAACAGCTTAAGCAAGAGAATACTCAGACAGTAAGGTCACAGAACACAGTGACAAACAATCGAAGGTGTGTAGAAATTTAATACGACAAGAGAAAGTTTCTGGGGATTTTGGGTGATGACTCTCTTAATAAAAACCACTAAAAACTGGTCCTAAGAAAACCAACATGATCATAAGACACATTAACACTGGTATAACCAGATAGTCTTCTATGACTGAAAGACACTAAACAGTGAGAACCAAATGAACTGAAAAAAGCTAAGACATGGAATCTGTTACTTCTAGCAGCTTGACTGGGCACCAATATGTAATTCTGAAAAGCAAAGTAAAGAGAAACAGGGATGGAGTGACTAATTACATATTCACTTGTGATAATAATTTAGTTTTAGTACTTTCTTTTCTTAGTGTCTCTCTTCATTTGATCAGATTTTTAAACGAAAACATTGACAAAGATACAAGTCAGAATTCTAAACTCTCATGAGACCCAGTTTTAAAATTTTAACATTAGACAGTGCCAAGATGTACGTACTGCCTAAAAGAACAGCACTGTAACTGCACACTTTCTGCCTCTCTCATTCTTAGCATTGTAGTGTTCTGTTTTGAAGCAAGACTTTTAAAAGAGTTGATGTAACTGAGATAAAGGCATGGGCATAAAAATCAGAAAATTTAAACTGTCTCATAGTGCTTACGTTTTTTTCTTTTGAATGTTCTAATTTGTTTCCCCTACAACTGTAAGCCTGTATTCTGCTTCATATTCTGTTCAGTTATTTCTATAATAATGAAATTTCCTATAAGACTTTAAATGATGATTTAATATCTAAAGTAGTACATTAACTCTGAAGTATTCATTGGTGAAGTTTTTAAATGAACACCTGTGAATAAATTTTTACTGTGAAAACAAAACCTCTTCACATGTGAAGCATTTAAATTGGTTGTGATCATTATTGAAACCTGTATGTTAGACAGCAGTAAAAATAGTTAATTTTGGAGCTAATACCAAGATTGAATTTTAAGTAACTCTAGCATTTGAGGAAAGCATTCTACAGGATAAACTGACTCTTTGTTAGCATGTGATGCACTAAGACCTTATCACCCTTTCTTTGCTCACACCTAGCGTTTCAAGAGTCAGAAAAGACAAGGTGAAAGCAAACGAAGAGGAAACTGGGACAGTGTCTTAACTTTGGTGCATTTCATCCTCCTGTTGTGTCCTCTACTTCCACCTTCATCTGTCTTCTTTTTTTAATGTACTTTTCAGAAAAGTGACAAGATAGAGCCTTAAGGCAGGGCCCCAGGAAAAACTAATCTGATCCTGAAATGTGGTGGAATTAAAGCATGATGGCCCCACTCCTTGACTTATGTAAAGTTTATTCAACCTGCCTTGATCTCCTATGACCCTAGCAGTGTGTGGATTTCTTAATGATGTGCAAATTAAATGAACTTTACCGAAGACTCAATAAGTCTGTAGTCAATGCAAAAAAGAATCAGAGAAATTCTGTGACTTCAAAAGAAATGTAGCATACTACATCTTTCGTATCCAGAAAATTTAAAGAAACCAAATAACAAAGGGGATCATTCAGACAAGTGAATTTCTTCTGGAAAAATATCCTGGTACAGTATTGAAATTTAGTGTACCCCATTTATTCCTCACTATTTAGCCCTCCTTCCTTGGATCTGTAATAAGAAGGAACACCTTGAGTTTCTGTAGAACTGAATATAAAAATAATTACATTTGGGAGAAATATATCTGTAGAAATATCTCACTATAATTTAAGGCACTATAAATGAATTATGTTGTTTGAATTGTGGTTCTAGAATAATGGTTTTTTAAAAACATTTATTTATTTTTGTGTGTGTGAGTGCTATGCCTGTATGTATGTACGTGCACTCGTATGCAGTGGACATGGGAGAGAGAGGAGGGAGTCAGATGCCCTGGAACTGGAGTTACAGACAGTTGTTAGTCACCATGTGGGAGCTAGGATTTGAACTCACATCCTCTGCAAGAACAACCACTGCTCTTACCTTAACCATTTAGCAATCTCTGCAACCCTACCAGAATAATTTTTAACTTCAATCAAATGACACAGAAATATCCCAATGTTGGGAACCTATGAGAAAATGAAATTGATCTCTGGGTCATTCAGAATCATTGGCCATATATGGAAAAATGATAGTTCATCCAGAAATGTACATGAGAATAAAATATCATGTGGAGGTTTGGAATTGTATATCTTGGTTGTAGAGAGCCTTTCCCTTATTATGAGTCCCTGAGTTTAATCTTCAGTTCTGCTAAAAATTATAATAAAAATAAGGTTGAGTACTGTGTGGCAACACTATGAAAGAACTAACAGAAGGTTTAGAAAACACAAAGAATTAGTCTGATGATTAGGAAAGCCCAAAGTGAATTATCATAGTAGTCAGAGCTGTTAATTTTTTCCTTTAGGTTTTGATTGTCCAGAATGTGAACGGGCTTCTGCTCACTGTTTGGGGAATATGTCTACGTGAGTACTACTGGTGGTCAATCACCACTCTAGATGTACTGATTTCGTCTTCTAACCCTATAGTGAGCCTAAACGCAGTGATCTGTGATTAACAACTATAGCATCTCAATCCGGACTTTGCGTAGAGCTAGGAAACAAATGAGGCAGGCACCTGATGCCAGTGTCTTGGGCACCCAGTGCTCACAGTGAGGCCTGCAGCCCTGCCCAGCCCCTGCATTAGTTACTTATCCCTGCTGCAAGAAAATGCCAGAACACAGCAAAGTAAGAAAGGAAGATGCATTGTGCCTAACGGTTCCAGAGGATCTGGTATGCGACGGCAAAGGAGAAATGGCACCAGAAGCCAGCAATCACATTGCAGCTAGCAGAGTGGTGGCTGTTCCTGCTCAGTTCCTCATTTTTCTTTTTATTCAGCCAAAGATCCCAGCTCATGGAATGGTGCTGCCCACTTTTATGGTGGTTCTTTCCATCTCAGTTAGCCAAATCTAGAACGTCTCTCACAGATATGTGCAGAGATGTGTGCCCATGGAGATTCCAAATCCCATCCAACTGACAATCAAGATTAACTATCACAGCACCTTTTCTCAGTGGGAGCTCCTGGGCTAAGATTAGAAGTGCCAATCCCAGAAGTTTCTAGCATTTTCCAAGACTGTTTTTGAGATTTTCAATTGACTTACTGTGATATACAAGCAAAAAAAAAAAAATGTCCTTTTTTGCATCTTTGTTCATGTCGTGTCAAATTTTGCAGTAGCAACAAACGTGAAACTGTTGTTCTTCTAAGTGGAGGACCTGGTGTGGTTTCAGGGGCTGCAGAGCCACAAAACCTGCCCTCCTTGAGCTTCACCAAAAGGAAGGAACTTATTGATGACAATTAAGTCAGGAAAACAGTCCTTAAAACTGTGAGTCCTCAGTACTTCTTTTGTGATTTTTGTGATTGTCAGCCGCTGAATGCTAGAGTCACAATCAAACTAGCAGAGCTTTTGAAACTAGTTGACTCACTGGAGTACTAGGAAAACTTGGCAGAATTTTCTGTGTCTAAAAAAAGTTTTCTTCTCTGTGCACATCTAATTTGGAAATTTTGGGAAATGATTTATGACCTTTGAGACAGAAAGATAAAAATTGAGCCAAAGGCACTTTTTGAAAGCTCAACCTACCAACAAGAGTTCCTCAGGTATCACCGGGGCTTCTTTCCCACCTCCCCACCACTATGCTGAGATTTTATCTGATTTAGATTGGGGAGCAGGTCCAAATATGATGAAAATACACTATGAAATTCTCAAAGAATCAATAAAAATATCTTTTTAAAAATATTTATTGAATCATTGTATGCTTCATACAGAACATCTCAATCAATGTTAATGATATTTATATGCCTTTTCCAACTAGCACCCCACAGCATAGCCACCCAACTGGAATTCATTCTTTCTTACATCTGTGTTAAGGCCTATAGTGTCAAGTCAGAGTCCCAAAGTAACCTCAGTGCAGGTTCCTCTACTGAGATTTAATCAGCCTGCCCAGATTCCCTTGATTTAAGAAGACCAGCTCAATCTCAACCATCAGTAATCAGTTGCCAATATTACTTAAGCAAAGGTTGCAGTCTTCTCTCCATTTCCCTAGTGCCATGCTGGGTTTTAGTCTGCTTGAATTTGCATGGCTCTTGAGCATGCTGAAACGATTGATGATGGTTCATATGAACAGGGTTCAGGACTTGCAGGATTCTATTTCCATATTCTCACACCCCTCCTCACTGGCTTTTACAATCTTTCCATCCTCACTTGCAAAATGGCCAATGAGCCTTGGGGGTGTGAAAATTGAATAGGAGTCATGTCCTGAGACATCTGCAGATTCCTAATCTCTATTGTTTAGCCATTTGTGGCCTTTTGTATTACTGGCCATCTGGTGCATGAGGAAACATCATTAATAAAACCTGAGAGATTAGATAGTGTCCTCTGCACCCCTTGTCCCATGTTGCTTCAGTCTTGGGTATAGAGGTTGCATTGCTGGTGTGCTGCTTAGACATGGGCAATTCACGGACAATAGGTAAGACCAGTTGTGGTACTCTGTATTAGTCTCCATCTGGTGCAACAGAAGCTTCTCTGATGAGTGGTGACTGGGATACTTGACTGGAAATATAAGGGTACATATTTTGCAGTTGGTAAGAAGTTGCATTAGCCTAGAAATGTGACAGTCTTGGGGATTTCTCTAAGATCTATGACCTCTTCAGTCATGTGTATTTGGCTATGATTATAAGACCACACATGAGTTTCCTACCAATGAGTGGGTTTTAAGACCAATTAGGTAATCATATTGGTTCCAAGATAAAAGTGCCACTAATGAACAAGTGTCAAGCTCTATGCTAGTCAGCAATGTGGTCATTTAGTCATGAAGCTAGTGTTGGGCCATTGACTAATGTTCTCCCCTCACTACTTGTATAGTGCCTTCCAGAGCCATGAATGCTAACCTACCGGGAATATGACTTACAGGTCAGTTCCACCTCCATTGTTTTAAAAAATCTGGTCTCTGAGGTATGTCCTATCTTCAGAAATAGTGTCATATTTTCAAGTTCTGGGAGGCAATCAAGGACTGTGGCAATAGCCCGTATGATTTTGGGAGTCTCTTGGACCACCCTATTCAACAACTCAAAGGGAGTTTTCTCTTGTCTGGCACTGTTTCTTGTTATGTAGCCTTCAGCTATATACAGGGGCCCATGTAAAGCTATTATATGTAGAATTTTTCAGTAGGTTGTTAGACTAAAATGATTCCCTCTAGTGTTTTACACTAGCTAAGCATTATTTATCCCTCTCTCTTGCTCTCTTTCCTTCTCTGTGAGTGTGTCTAAATTTCCCTCCATGCTGTCTACGTTTAAAGTGTTCCCATTTTCCCATTTCTCCCTTAATAGTACCAGTGTCCCACGGTCCCACCTCTCCCTTCTTTCCCTTTAACCCCATATTTGCATGTATAGGATGGTCATACATACAAATATGGGGTTACCATCCCTGCCCCCTTTCATTTAAATACCCCTTTTATCTATTTCTCCCTTAGTAACAACTGTCTCCTATTATTTTTCTCTCTTAGGCTCTTTCCCTATACTACCCTCGTTCCTTTCCATTTTCCTGGTTCCTGCAGTTTCATTAGGATACTTTCTCACATATAAATGTTTGGTGTTTGGATCCACAAGTGAGAGAGAACATGTTATTTGTTTTCCTGATTCTGTGTTATTTCATTAGTATGAAAATTTCTAGTTCCATCTATTTACCCACAAATGCCATGATTTAGTCTCTCTTTACTGTTAACTGGAACTCCATTATATAGCTACACCACATTCTCAATATCCACTTAGCAGCTGAGGGACACTTAGGTTGTTTCCATCCCTTAGCTATTGTGAAAGAGCAGCAACAAACATGGAAGTACAAGTATTTCTGCAATAGAATGAGTCCTTTGGGTATAAGCCAAGAAGTGTTATAACTAGAGCAAATGGCAGATTCATTTTTAGTTTTTGCAACTCAACAATCTTGAAAAATAATAACAAATGAAATCCAAACCCAGCAGACAAGAAGAAATAACAAAAATCAGAGCAGAAATTAATGAAATAGAAAGAAATAAAACAATACAAAGAATCAATGAGTCCAAGATCTGGTTCCTTAAAAAGATAAACAAGATAGACAGACCCTTGGCCTAGTTAAGCAAAAGAAAGGGCACTCCAAATCAAGAAAATCAGAGATGAAAGGGGAAACATCACAACAGACAAATAAGATTCAAAAAATTATAAGGGAATTATATGCTATTAAACTTATATGCATATAAAACTTATATGCTATTAAAATTGAAAATCTTAAAGAAATGGCTGCATATCTAAAATCATGGGAATCACCAAAGCTAAACCAAGAAGAGATCAACAGCTTAAACAGACCCACAACATATAAGGAAATTGAAAGCATAATACAAAACCTCCTGACCAAAAAACGCCCAGGCTCAGATGGACTCACAGAAGAATTCTACCAAACATTCAAAGAAAATTTATATCTAATACTACTTAAAATATTCAAAAAGGTAGAAACAGAGGCAGAATTCTCAAATTTCTTCTACGAAATCAGCATCATTCTAAAACAAAAACCAGGTAAAGATACAACCAAAACAGAAAACTATAGACCCAAATTCTTAATGAGCAAAGATGTAGAATTCTCAACAAAATGCTTGCAAACTACATTCAGACATACATCAAAAATATCATCCACTATGTTCAAGTTGGCTTTATTCCACAGATACAGACGTGGTTCAACATATGTAAGTCAGTAAATGACATAAAGCACATAAATGAACTCAAAGACAAAAATCACATAGTCATCTCAATACATGGAGAAACAGCTTTTGACAAAAATTCCAAAATACAATTATGTGAAAAGTCCTAAAGGAAATTGCATTATATGGAACAAATGCAACATAAATTAAAGCTATACACAAAAAACCCACAGCCAACATCATTCTAAATAGAGAAAAAAAAAGTATTCCCATTAAGATCAGGAAACAGACAAGGCTGTCCACTATCTCCACTCCTCTTTATTTTAGTGCTTAGAATACTTGCTAGAGAAATAAGACAAGAGAAGGAAATTAAAGGAGTATTCATTAGAAAAGAAGAGGTCAAATTATCACTTTTTGAAAATGACATGTTATTATACCTAAGAGATACCCAAAAATTCCACCAGAAAACTCCTAGAAATGATTAGCGTTTTCAGGAAAGTGGAAGGTTACAAAATTAATCTACAAAAATCAGTAGTCTTTAAAAGGAACTCCTCCCATTCACAGTAGCCTCAAAAAAAAAAAAAGAATCTCAGAATAAAACTGACCTAAGACATTAAAGTGTATACAATGAAAAATTTAGATCTTTAAACTAAGAGATTGTTGAGGACACCAGAAGATGGAAGGATCTCGCATGATTTGGATTCAAAGAATTAATATTGCGAAAATGACCATCCTATCAAAAGCAATATATAGAGTCAATGCAATCCCAATCAAAATCTCCAAGACATTCTTTACAGTATCAGAAAAAAAATCCTAAAATTCATATGGAAACACAAAAGACCTCAGATAGCCAAAGGATCCCTGAGCACAAAGAGAAATGCAGCGGGCATTACTATACCAGATTTCAAACTATATTACAGAGCCATAGCCATAAAAACAGTACAGCAGTGGCACAAAAATAGACACACAGATCAATGGAACATAACTGAAGACTCACACATGAGCACGTGCAATTTCAGCCACCTGATATTTGATAAATGGGCCAAGAACATTCAATGGAGGAAAGATAGCATCTTCAGCAAATGGTTCTGGCAAACCTGGATCTCCACCTGTAGAAGAATGAAACTAGACCCTTATCTTTCACCTTGTACAAAAGTCAACTCCAAATGGATCAAAGATTTCAGTGTGAAACCTGAAACTCTGAAATTGTTAGAAGAGAACACTGGGAGTAGCTTACAAGACACAGGTGTAAGAAATGACTTTCCAAATCAGACAGCAGTTGCTCAGGAATTAAGTTCAGTAATAAACAAGTGGGACCTAATTAAATTAAAAAGCTTCTATACAGTAAAAGAAACAAGAAGAATGGGAGAAAATCTTTACCAGCGGCACATCTGACAGTTTAACATTTAGAATATAAAGAACTCAAAAAATAGAGAATCAAGAAAACAAGTGACCCACTTAAAGATGGGCTAAGGATCTGAGCAGAGAGTTCTCAAAAGAAGAAAAAAATGACTGAGAAACATCTTGTATTCAATATCATTAATATTTAGGGAAATGCAAATTAAAAACACTTTCAGATTTCATCTTACCCCAGGCTAAGATTAAGAGAACAAATGATACCAAATGCTGGACAGGATGTGGGGAAAAAGGAATGCTCATTCACTGCTGGGGGCTTTTAAACTTGTGCAACCCCTATGGGAACTCTTTAAAAACTACCAATAAAGATGAGTTAAAAAGAGATTTTCTCCCTACCACAAGAAAACTACTCCCCATTATCCCAATTCTTAGAAATGGCAATGTGTCCATGGATGAGTACACAGCTATGTTGATACACTCGTTATGGATCCAAAATGTCCTGGAGGCAAAGTCTAGCTACAGAAAGTTGTTCAACCTGGCTTTTGAAGAGTGTTCTGTGGTTAGGAGAGGTGCTCAGTGGTCATGAGTTCTTGCTGTGCTTTCAGGGGATCAGAGTTCAGTTCCAGTATCTACATAGGGCAGTTGGCAACTGTCTGTAACTCTATCTACAAGGAGCCTGATGCCCTCTTCTGGCTTCTGCAGGTACCAGCACACATACGGACATGGACACACACACACACACACACACACACACACACAGAAATACACATAAACAAAAATAAATTTTCTAAAAAGATTGCACTGAGGTGTAATCCTTTCATTTTCTCTCTCTCCCTCTCTTCTTTCTCTGATCCTCCCATTTGTCTTTCTTTGTCACCTACCATAAGGTTAAAAGCTTTGTTCACTTCATGTTCCCCACCATATATTTACCCTATTACAGTTCAAAACTTTTGGCACCACATGACTGATTCCTCTGAAATCATAAGCAAAGACCACCCTTTCTTCCTTTAAGTTGATTTTCTCAGATATTTTGTCATATTTACAGAAAATTAACAGCATTACATTGCACTTAGGTCCTTTCTAGGAATTAGACATCTGTAAAATGTTGACACATTCAGTCAAAGTTCAATCTAATTTCAACAAGCCCACCTTCCTAATTAAACTCTCCAGTCTCAAATAAGTCCACCAATAGGTTTTTTGTTTGTTTGTTTGTTGTTTTTGTTTTTCTTTGGTCTGAGCTTGAAATACCAGTGAGATGTTTTATGAGAGAAAAATTTCTCTTAAGCAGAAGACAAAAATCATTAAATCAATAACTGAGAATTCTTGGTACTAGTGTCCCAAATCATATAGGGAGGCTTGTGTCAATTGTGCTGTGAGCTGTACCCTGACTTGGTTCTAATCCTGCTGAAGGAAGCTGACCAGCAAACAAGTGAAATTTTTAAGAAATAACCAACATCCTTCTACTGGTGCATGTTTTATTGTTAAACAAAGACCTCTATTTTGTCAAATATTTTTGGCTTGGTCTTACAGTTTTATGCCAATGGAAAGGGGAGAGCAGACACTCAGAGGCTTCAGTGGCTGTCAAGGCAATCGAAAGTCAGAATATCCTTGCAGGGGTGTGGGAAAATCTTCTCACCATGCCCACAGTTTTCAAAATAGCTGCAGCATTTCACAGACACAAATGAAAGACTCCATGTTGTATAGAAACATGAAAATATTTGCAATTCCCTGGCCCAGTGGTATGTCTGCTGAGATTTGAAGTTCAGATAGAAAGTCTCTCTCAGCACCCACTTTCCCCCTGTGTCTCATGTAGCCTCCCCAAGTTGACACTAGTTGTTTCAAATTAGTTGATAATTAAAAGCAACTGTTATTTCATAGGTGATTGAAAGTCTTAGTATTCTTTGGAAAAGATTCAAAGTTAACTGAATCCACATAATTTTATATCCATTTTTCTATCTTCATCCTTCTTTAATAAAGTTGAAATTAACTAGTTAATGATATAAATAGCTATTTGTATGGAATATCTGGTAATGATGGATATCATTCTCCAAATATTAAGTCTTCTTCCTGCAGTCATTAAATTCTCCCATTAGTTTATGGGATTGTTTGTGACACTCTTATTCTGTAAACTTGACTTTAGAAAAACACATATAATTGATCTAAAATCACATTAATGAACAAAATAAAACATTTTCTGGAAAAAGCAGAAAAAAATCTTTTTTACTCAGAATAAACAAGATTCCTCAAATACAAACCAAAAAACCCTAGTCAGTAAAACAAACAATTGATAAATTAGATTTCATCTAAAATTTAAAACGTTTGGCTCTTTAGAAGTTATTGCTAAGGAAAGGAAAATCAACTACTGATAAGGAGAAAATAAGCATAAAATATATGTTTAATCAAAGATTTTATGCTAAATATATTTGTAAATACATAAGTTCAATAACAAGAAAAGAAACAACTCAATAAAAAAACTATTTGATAGATCAGTAACAAATAGATTTATGGTTGCAACATAAGCACTTGAAAAGATGCTAATGCCATTAAGTAGTAGTGATATTCAAATAAAATCGCCATGATTTGTCACTGCACACATTTTAAGTGGTCATATTTAGCTTGACAATGACAATACTGAAGTTCTAGAGAACCATTTGATAACTTCTTATCAAGTCAAATACACACTTAATACTCAAGGTTTGCATTCAAAGTCGGGCATGGTAAAGACAATACAACGTTCTCATCCCAACACTTGGAAAGCTGAAGCAAGACACCAGAATTGTACAAGTTCAAGAAGTCCAAGCTGGGAGTTGTTATTAAAATTTCACTTTGGGAGAGGCAGACCAACTGAACCTGCCTCTCTCCCCTTGCCTTGCAACCCAAAAAAGTCTCCCCAGGCCTTGCAACAAACACACAAATTTCTCCACTCACAGTTAAACAAATTCTAGCTAGTTTACTTGGGCTTACTAACAGAGCAATGGGTAAGAGGTTACTTACAGAACACGGGCGCCCACCTTCCCCTCCGTAAGTTACTTTAGTAAATCCATGTGGCTGGGATCTTGCAACTTCCCCTGAACAGGAATGCTCCATGGAGGAGGGGAGAAAAGGGCCGGCTTCCTGGCGCTCCCAGTTTAAATACTTTTAGCCCCTCCTCTTCTCACATCCAAGGCCAATAGGCAGGATAGGTGGGGCATAGGATTATCCCAGCTCCTCCTCTTTCTGTTCCAGGTGGTCCTGGGTGATACCACTCTGAGAGGGGTGTTTATCCACTTTTCCCCTCGGAGAATCAATCCACTCTACAGGAATGGTGGCAATCACCTTTAATCCCAGCAGAGGCAGAGTCAGGCAGGCAGATCTCTGTGAGTTCAAGGCTAGCCTGGTCTACCTAGCAGGTTCCAGGCCAGCTGGGGCTACAGGGAAACCCTGTCTCAAAAAGACCAAGAGAAATATCTGGCTTCATAGCATGCTTGAGTCCAACTTGGGTCACCCAGTGAGACCATTTCTCACAAAGAAAAGGAAGAAAGAATCCCATTCCTAGTTATTTATTCAAGAGAAATGAAAACTTACTTCAGTTTTTAAAACATCTGCTTTTAAATGTTTGTGATTGCCTAGTAGATTTATTAATAATAACGAAAAACTTGAAATATCAATGCCCATTAAATTATGAGTGAATCAAAAATTCACTCAACAAATTTTGATGTGCTTACAGAGGTGAATACAACCCATCAATTCAATTAACAAAGTACATCTACAAGCAACAACTACATGTCTCTCAGAAGCATCCTGCTAGGAAGCTAGGTAGTATTATCATGTTAAAAAGCCAGATTTTAAAAAACTGTTCTGTGTGTGATTCTAATCACACATATAATCATATCTATTCTATGATATTCCAGATAATGAAAAGCTTTAAAGACTGCAAATAATTAGTGGTTTCCAAGGTCTGGAGTGAGGCAGTCTCCACTGTGTTATTTTCTGAATGATCTTCAGAAAGATAAAATTCATCAAGGATTTTTTGTATTCTAAGTTTTTTGAACTTTCCTGAAGGGTAATTTCTAGCCCTTCTTGCTAACTGGAAACTAGGACTGGTGCCACATCTGTCACTCTATCTGCACAACGATATGTGACTCCTCCTAGTGTCTGAGGGTGCCTCAGTTTTTAGTTCTTCTATATCTTTGCAAAAAGATTTTACTCTGTTGCTCAGAATATATTTTTCAAAGTCTTAGCTCTAATGAGTCTTACTTATTCTTTATGACAACTACAACACACCATTTACTCAATGAAAATTTTACTGTCCACAACAGACTAAGAATTGGATGTTTGTATGATCCCAGTTCACTGCCCCAATCACACACTGTTTGAACATGAACAAGGACATTCACCTCCCTGTTTTACAGTTGTGCACAGAACTCGCTAGCCCACTAAATAACATTTTACTTAAATAAAGGATGTAGATGTGTGTGTATAATAAATTTCTGAATCCCCAGTAACTAGAGGGATTTGGTAGGATATATTTCAATTAATTTAGTAAATATACATACAAACATACTACATATGCAATGGTATGAAAAAATTGCTTGAGTATTTTAGCTTTCTGACACACATCTCTAGATGTTTTAGCTCTGGGTAGACAGTGCTTTAGGAAAAGATCTCCAAATACAGTTTTAAAAGAAAAACTTCAAACAAGTAAAATGTAATACTTCACTGAGTAAAGAATGATTCATGAATCAGGCACACTCAGAACCAAAAGAGTGTCAGAGACTTCTCTATAACATTGGCAGTGGTTATTTACAGAGAGAACAGAAGACTAAAATACACCAGTAGTTTGACTGGTTAAAGCTAACATTTGCCTTATTTCTGATCAGTTAACTGCCTGTGATTGGCTAAGGCTTACCTGTTTGTTTTATTTCCTGTGTACATTTGTGCATGTACATGTGCATTGAGGGCAGAGATCAACATCAAGTATTTTCTTCAGTTGCTGTCAGCCTTATTTATTTTTTTTATATTTGCTATTTTCATACAATATCATTTGATAGTATTTAAATCCTCTCCCCTATTCACACCTCCCCTTATTGCCCCTGCCCAATTTAATATACTCTATTATTTATATATAATATATAGATTTGCATATATAATACATAAAAATATATTTACACACACACACACACACACATATCTAAAGCCTAGAGAATCTAACTTGTATCTTCAAGTGTCCAGATGTGGATCCATCTACCCAATCCTGGTTACCCTCCCAAGTCCCATTCCTGAAAGAGACTGACTCTGCCCCTCCCAGGTGCCATCTGCTGCCATGATTTCTTTAGGTGAGCTTGGGGCTTCTTATCCCTTCTCTCATTTCTATGCTGGAATTTCTGAGCTTGCATGGTACTTGTGCATGCTGTTACCATTTCTATGAGTTCATATGGATAACTGATCAGCTGTCTGGAAAACTCTGGTTCTTTGTGGTCATCCACTACCTCTGGCTCTTTTTATCTTTCTACCCCCTCTTCTACAATGATCCCTAAGCCTTGGGAGGCAGATGTTTGATATAGGTATTCTATACCTTACTTTTTGAGATAGAATCTCACTAAACCTGCAACTCATCAATTTGGCCAGACTGGGTGGTCATCAAGCCTCAGAGATGCTCCTGCCTCTGCCTATACAGTGCTAGGATTATAGGCACATGCCACTGTGCTGGGCTTCCTACATGGGTGTTAGGGATTCAAATTTAGGTAATCATGCTTGCATGGCAAGTACTTTAATAATGGAATCATCTTTCATGCCTGTTTGTTACACTTCTAGGTGAAAATTTCAATTTGTTTATGTATTAATTTACATTAGTCATTAATAAAGGAACCCAAATTGTGGAGACAGCCTCCAGTGAAATGCTGCTTTACAACATGTATCACCAACAGAACATGATTCAAATAAAGGATCTATAAGGTCTTTTCTTGTATTTAAAGTCCTCTATAAAGGTTTTGGTAGAGAGTTAGATGACTTATTCATAAATGAGACAGAACTGGATTCTATGCTTGCTATATGTAGATGTGGGAGATGTCATGAAGTTATTCTATAGCATGTATCTCTGTTATTCCCCAAGAATCATGAGGATCTAAGATTTGGAGCCTGAAAATATGAGTCCCTTTCCCTTTGGTTTGTGTGTATATGTCTATGCATTTAAAAATGAAGCACAGAAGAAGAGAATTGGTGCTGGAATGCCATGTGAGTATCTTCTCATCTGGCAGCACTCTTTCCTCCTACTAGACAAAGGAGTTAGAGACAAACATGGAGCCAGCATCACTCGACCCAGCAGGACATTTGAGAGCACTGACAGAGTGACCTCTGCACCCAGGAGACAACAATCATGATGCGGAAAGAAGAGGTTACCTACCCAACAATTCCACTGCAAACTCCATATTTAGATCGAACAGTATGCACAAAGTCATCTAACGGAAGATAGAGAAACGCCCCACATTCACAAGCTGTCTGTCCATTCACTTGTTTATTTGTGGGTACAGGGTGGTACTGATTTCCAAACACTCACGCGTAAGAGACTTTGTCATATTTTATTCATCCTAATCACTTTCTTCTTTTGTCCAGGATTGGAAAATGTCTCTCTGTTTTGGGGGATGCTATTTCTAATTCATTTTCAGTCAATTTACTCTCATGGTTTATTCACTGGAAATGAATTCAAAATTACAAAAACTATAGATTATTCATTTCAGCCAAATCATTGTTTGAAACAAATTGTTGGATCAAGAAGCTTGCTGAATTTTAATCAAATTACACTTGGTCAAGTTGGAATCAGTGAAATTGCACTGAATAGATGGTTTAGGGGCAAACTGATTAACAATGATGGCTTAACACCTCACTGTGGACCCTGAAGAAGGTCTGTGATACCTAGAGGATGCATTGTCACAGTGACCCTGGCAGGGCAGCCGTGACAGGAGCCATGCACAGGGGGCAAATCTAAACTAGGGGTTAGCACGAAGTTACTCCTTTCTACTGTCAAGAAACTACGTTGGGACGTCAAAGAATACCTAAGGTAGTTTAGACTAAAGGAAGTATGGTGCTGGAGAGATGGCTCAGCAGTTAAGAGCACTAGCTGCTCTTCCAGAGGACCTAGATTTGATTCCCAGCAGTCACATGGCAGCTAACAACCATCTGTAACCAGTTCCAGGGGAATTCGACACCCTCTCCTGACTTCTGGAAGCATTGCAGTTATACACATGCAGGCCATACACTTAAAATAAAAATAATGAATCAATTTTTTTAAAGGTGTGATAAATAATCTTGATTTTCAACTTGGCTAGATTGTGGAACACTCACAATATTTGGAAAGTATGCTTCTGGGGGTGGCTGTTAGGCTGCTTGCAGAGATAACTCCCACATGGGTCCATAAGCTGAAGATGACCCTGGATGTGGATGGCACTGTACAGTTTGCTGGGTACTGAACTGTACAAAAAGTATAATTTAGGTGCTCAAACATGTGCCAAATGCCAGATTTTTCATGAGCAGGAACATTTTTTTTTTGACTGCTGCTGTCATCTGGGATCATCAGACTCCATATTCATTAGCTTTTGAACCTCCACTTGCACCAGTGACTCTTCAGGGAACTCCCATGCTTCCAGCTTCAGACCAGTTCTGTAAAATTCGTCTCTCTTGTTCTGAGGTTTCTGCTTCTTGAACTGAGCAGATACTGGGTCCCATGGCCCTCCCCTTTTAGACAGCCACTGTGGGACCATTCAGCCTCTAAGCATGTTGTATGCCATCTACCAAAGCCCATTGCATGCTTTGCACAGCCATTCTATTGGTTCTATCTCTAAAAGCAACCCTGACTAATACACGCTGATATTCTCATTTCCCTCTTTCTTCTAGCCTCTCCTGTGGTCAGTGTCCTGAACAAGGCTAGAGTACGATCTGCAAGGCCCAGCATGAAACTAAGATGCAACAATCTTTTCCAGAAAACTAAAAGTACCACAAAAGGTACTACAGGGTGCAGTTCTTTCCCCTTTTAGTCTTTTAATCTGTCATGGTTTTTACTAGTTGTTCAATATCATTCTGAGTAAGTAAAATTGAGTTTACATTATTAACATGGATTTTACAATTCTTCCTCATAATATGCAAGCATAGTTTCATTGCCAATATACAAATTAATAATTAAATAAGTGAAATTATGCAGTTTGCATTTCATAACTGATTTTGAGAAGTGATTGACTCATGGGAGCTCTGACCTCATCAATGGATTAATCTGTTAATGAATTCATAATATAACAAGCTACTAAGAGCTGTTAGAATCTTAGGACACAGGAACTAGATAAGAACGTCTGTTACTTTTCCTGCTGCCATGGTAAAATACTCTAGTGAAAGCAAATGAAGAGAGCAAGGATTTATTTGGGGTCACAGTTAAAGTCCTTCATAGCAGGTAAGTCATGGCAGCAGAAACCTGAGGCATGTGATCACAGTATATCCAGAGTCAGGAGGTAGACAGTGATGAATGCCTGTACTGTTTGCTTTCTCCAGGGTCCCAGCCCATGGAATGATTTTAACCAATGATCAGGTCTTCCCCCTCCAATTGATCTAATCTAGATAATCACTCACAGCCATGTCCAGAAGCTTGTATCCTAGGTGATTTTAGACCCCAACAAGTTGACAGTCAAAATTAACTACCACAAGGATAGTAGGTCCCTGGGAACTATTTCTTGTCCCCAAACCCTTACTCCTATCCTTGTTACCCAGTCAGCATGAGGTGGTCAGTTTTGCTCTGCTGCACCCTCCCTGCCCTGATGCTCTGTCTCACCATGGCCCAACAGTGACCAGACCAAATAACCATGGAGTGAAACCTCCAAAACTGTGAACAAAAAGCAAAGGTTGAGAGGGTGGAAGATGGCTCAGTGAGTAGGAATACTTATGAAAACAAGAGGATCTGAGTTCAAATCCCCAATACTCACTTAAAATCCAGCCTGCATGTGTCTGCACTTCAGCATTGGGAAGTAGACATGGGCAGACCACAGGAGCTCTCGCTTACTGGGCAGCCTAGCCTAAATGGTAAAACTCAGGGTCAGTGAGAGACTCTGCCTTGAAGAACAACGTGGAGACTCCCAGTACACACACTGGCATGGCCAACTGTGGCACTCAACACATGCACATGTACCACACATACACACAAAGAAAGGAAGATTTAACAAGGTGATAGCAGAATCCTGGCTTCTTTGTAGGACTTAGAGATGACTAGATTATGACCTGAGGAAGCTTTCCAGAGTTGGACTTGGGCTGTATCTTTGGTTGTTTTTTTTTTCCTTTTTTATTAGTTTACAGTCTAGTACATTTATGTACTGAATTTTAGTCATTTTCACCCCCAGTCCTACTCCATGCCTCCCTTTCTCCCATTGACACTCTTCAATGAGCCCTCTCCTAACTTCGTGCCTTCCTTATGTACCTGGCTTACTTAGTTGAATTAGAGTTACTTTGCTGAAACATAGGTGGGAAATTATTCAGTGGATCATAGGCAACTTATCTATGGCTATCCCACTGAGGAAACTGACACTCCTCCACTAACAAATGTTAATTGCTGGCAATCTCTCTGCACGGAAGATCTCTAAATGCTATTCTATATAAATAATATCTCAGAAAAAGTCAATTGTGAAATTGTGTTTTCTCTTTCCAAAAATAAATCCTGATTATTCTTGTATTTTGTCCTTCCTTCCTTCCTTCCTTCATTCTTTCTCTTTCTTTCTTTTTTTTCTCTTTCTTTCTTTCTTTCTTTCTTTCTCTTTCTTCTTTTTTAGTTCCTGTCTGTCTTTAGTATATGAGTGTTAGTAATGACTT
This sequence comes from Eospalax fontanierii, assembly GCA_035773235.1. Classification (NCBI taxonomy): domain Eukaryota; kingdom Metazoa; phylum Chordata; class Mammalia; order Rodentia; family Spalacidae; genus Eospalax; species Eospalax fontanierii. Next base: position 104,937,424 of record CM069524.1, read on the forward strand.
TTCCAGTATAGATAAAATCTGGACCAATGACTTTCCTCTTGAGAGGAAATCTCTTGAAAGATTTCTCAACCAAAAAGGTTACTAGTTATAAGGTAAACAAGTTCACTGAATCTTCTGAATCTCTTTTGACCTGGGCACCAGCAATGAATCCCTCAGGACCCCACCTTGCCCTCCACTCAAGATAGTGAATGAATCATGTTTAATTAACATTTTGAGGTGCTGGAAGCAGCAATACTATTCTCATTGCAAACAATGAAAAGAATGGAGAAATCTGCCTGAATTTCTGTGTGTGAGATATTCTAGACCTAGGGATCACAGACAAGACCTAGGGATCACAGACAAGACCTAGGGATCACAGGCAAGACCTAGGGATCACAGACAAGACCTAGGGATCACAGATAAGACCTAGGGATCACAGACAAGATTATCTGATAAGGAAAGATTCTAATTTCTACTTCCTTAATTGTTGTTGGAAAGACTGCTTCAATAAAAGTATATGTGATTCCTGTCTCTAGAGTACAGTTCTATGAAGGCATCTGAAGGAATAGTTGATTCTCAGAGTTTTGTTCTACTCTGGACCTTAAATGAACACTAAGATTCAGGCTGCTTCTTTATTCAGGCATAACTTAGTGTGTTTAGTCACACCCCATGTATGGGTGTTGTATGTGCATGGATGTGTATGTGCATGGGTGTGTATGTGTGTGTGTGTGTGTGTGTGTGGTGAACTTGCCCATGTCAGTGTGCATGCCCATGTGAATGCATGTGGAGGCCAGAAAAGAACATCAGGTATCTTCCTCTATCATTTTCTACATTATTTTTTTGAGACAGGTCTCTCACTGAACTTGAGCAAATTATGAAATCAGACTGTAAAATACCACTAGGTATATGTGGGTTTAGATTAGGAAGGTGTTCAATTTGTGTATTTATATAGGAGAAAAGTCATCCTTACTATATTGACTCATCCCAAAGACTATGGTCTTGCCATAAAAGCTTTTCTCATATTAGTTTTATTAAAAATGATTTCTATAGAGAATATTAATGCTGCTGTTAGGTTTAGTTTTAGGTTATTTAGAGAGTGACTTATTTTGATGTATGAATTGATTACCCTCATTTGAGTGTCTTACTATTATCAAAGTAAATGGAAAAAATGACTTGCTAAATATAGTCAACTCACTGAATTCCAATTTTAATTCTCATAGTTGATTCTGAGGATTATCTGCAGTCAGTTTAAATTTCTGTCTACACTGACCAGCATTTTTATAATGTTGTATATTACTATTATTTCTATATTGTTTTATTACACAAGCTAGAATGTCTATACTATTAAACAATATTAATCATCTTTGATAGAAGATAGAATTGTTATTTCTTGAGAATATTTTTATTTCACTATCAATGAAATATTTTTAAGCATCTAACATACAAACATAGATTAAGAAATTTACTTTTAACTTTGAGAGGATTTTGATTTTAGATTGATTTATGTAAAATAAAAAAGTTTACCAAATGGATTTAGTGAGTATGAAGATGCTGATTTTTTTCTTCCGTAAAACATTAAAAAGCCATCTTTAATATACAAACACATATTTGAGTTGTAGAAACAGAAATAACCTCTCATTGTTGAAAATATGATCACATTTAAAATGAGGGTGGATGGTTTCCATTTGTTAGCATTTTATTGAGGAGCTTTCTGTTGATTTTTACAGTTTTAGTTTAGTACTTGTTTTTTTTCAGTTTTCCTTTCAAACCAAATACTTTAGCTTATATATTACGACTTTCAAACCTTCGGTCACCTCTGAGAAGTTTCCATTTCCTATTTTTCAAATCGCTGAAATACTGGGGAAAGATTTGGCCCAGCTTGTTTGCTGGATCATGTGAGCACTGACCTGTGTGGGCAATTACATCTTCTGGTGCATGCTCCTCTTTTAAATATTCTTGTATGGAAAGCCTTCTATTCCATCTACATTCTACAGTCCATTGGTAGGTGCTTGTGAGGAGTGTGACCACGTACAATCTTCATGGCTGGTTCTGTTGCTTTCCACTTTTCTTCAGAGTCATGTCAATAGTCATATTTGATTTCTAAGAAGCAATTTTATGGTTTTGTTCTACACACTAATGTTTCCTTTATCTTATTTCAAAGAAATTTGCTTTTCCCCAAGTGACATATTTCCCTTTAGATTTTTTTGCTGTTTTTTTTTTCTTATGAAGTCAGTGAAAGTCAAGGTGACAGTCTATTTTAGTCTAAGAAATGAACACATTTACAAATTGCATTTTGAACACTGACTGCATCTCATGAGTTTTAATAAGGGCTGCCTTTTATTATAAATAAGGTTTTTATTTCTTTTTTTAATGTTAAAGTTTTTAATAACCATTTTTTCCCTTGGTATCTCCCAGAATTGTACACTAAGTGGGATATCTGCAATGTTACAACATGGCATATTATTTTCTGCAGGATTTGCACACTGAAATGTCTAGTTATAACTTTCCAGTGTTTATTTTCATTCTCAAGTTACATGTAGAATTTAAGTTTGCAGTTTTCCTAGTTTGCTTTTAATTACTGTGACAAAGCACTTTAATCAATACCAACTTGGGGAGGAAAGGTTTTATTTGGCTTCATTACCTGAGCCATAGTTCATCACTTAAGGAACACAAGGTAGGAACTCAGGACAGGACCCTAGGATAGGAGCTGGAGTACCGACCATGGAAGAATGCTGCTCCCTGGCTTGCTCCCCTAGCCCATGCTCAGTCTGCTTTCTTATACCATACCCACTGTGGCCTGGGACCTCCCACATCACTCAGTAGTCAACAAAATGTTCCACAGATGTGGCCACAGTCCAATGGAGGCAGTTCCCCAATTGAGGCTCCCTCATCCGAGATGTGTCAAGTTGACACTAAAGCTATCCGGTACAGTGATTTATATTTCCTTTGTATATTTTTCTTCTGTTTCTTTTATTATTTTAATTTTATGTGTATGAGTCTATTGTATGAATGTATGTAAATATACCTTTGTTGTGAAGGTATTGGATCCCCTGGAACTAGATCGTTCTTAACCACTACGTGGGTGCTGGAAATTGAATTCAGCCAGTGCTTTTAAATGCTGAACTGTCTTTCCAGCCCCAGCTTTTATTAAATTATATCTATTTATATATTTTTAATGTATATTTTTATTGAATTTTTGTGCATTTCATACAAAATATCTTAATCCTCTTTATGCTCCCTTCCCCATCCACAATTCCCCAGAGCAACCCCCCACACAGGATTTCATTTATGCATTCTGTTATATATGTTAAGGCCTATCTGTATAACCTCATCCACTGGTTCTGGTCAGCCTATCTAAAGTCTCTCAGAGAAGATTGACTCTCCCTCACTCAACAATGATCAACTGCCAGTAGTTCTTCAGCTAAGGTTGGGACCTCTGCCCAGTTCTCCAGTTGTATTTTTGTCTGACATGGGTTTACTGGCACCCTGTAAGACTCTGTTTCCATACAGTTATGCACCTCCTCCCTGGCTCTTACAATCTTTCTACCTCCTCTTCCACAATGGTCCATGAGTTCTGGGTGAGTGAAGTTTAATATAGGAGTCCTGTCTGGAGACCCACACTCTGCATCCTTAATCTCTATATTTTGGCCATTTGTGGCCTTTTGTGTTCATGGTCCTCTTGCAGAGGGAGCTTCATTTATGAGAACTGAGAGATGCATTAGTATACTCTCTACCCCTTGTTCCACTATGTTCCATGAACCTTAGGTATAGAGATTCCATTATAGATATGTCACTTAGGGTTGGGCATCTCATAGACACTTGTTTCCTGTGTGTGATCAATTATGGAACTCTGTAATAGTCTCTATCTGTTGCAAAAGAAGTTTCTTTGGTGCGTGGTCACCAGCACAGCAAGTAGGTTGGTGCAGTGGTGGCACTTTTATCTTGGGAGTAATCAACAACTACCTAATTGGACCTAAACGACACTCAGTAGGAGAGAACTCATATGTGAAACTGTAAACATAGCCAAATACACATGACTGCGTATCTTAGAGGAAAACCCAAACGGTCACATCCCTAGACAAATGTAATTTCTTACTATATACTAAATATGGATCCTTATATTATGGACAAAGATTTTTATTTATTAATATTGAGAATTTTAGAACATTCTTAAAAGGTATCAAGCATTTCTTACTACTTTACTATAGCTATATATTTCATTTTGCTGCAGTCACAGAATATGTATTTTATAATTCATCCTGCAAGATTCACATTGTCTTTGTAATGTTATACTTGTGGAATGTGTTTGACTATATTACCATGTTTGAAAATATGTTCACTGTCAATATATAAACTGATTTATTCTAGCGTTTTATGTTGTATCACTTTCTTTTATTTTTCTTAATCTGTAAACCATGAGACGTGTTGTAATATCTCCCACAGTGTATTCGGATTTGAGAAACCCTCTTTAAATACCTTTCCTTTTTATGTATCAAAGCTAAATTTCCATGGTAATTCATATATACATTTTTAGCTCATCACAATAAAATAGAATTTTTCTTTTCTTTCTTTTCTTTCTTTTTTTTTTTTTTGGTGTGTATTCAAGGTACCTGATTTCATCATTTTATATTTGTCTGGCCTTATTTTCTCAACCCTTTTAAATATCCCACAGTGTATTTTTATAAATTGATATATTTGTGTGTTTTACATTTATCATGTTTATAACTACCTCTGGCTCCTAATATTTATTATTCTTATTATGATCCACTAAGTCAAATCAGTTCTGCCCATATACACATGAGTGTGAGTTATTCCAATGATACAGGAGGAACCTACCAGTGGCCAGCCACTCTTTTCACTAAGAAAAGAGAATCTCCTTCCCCCAGCAGTCACAAGATCTCCTCAACTAGGTGCTTAGCCCTGACAGTTCACCTGCTTCCCTGCTATAATATTTAACTGATTTGTGCAGGTAACTATAGCTGCTTTGAGTTCATGGGTGCAACACCTGTCTCAGGTTCAGAGGACAGTATTTCTCAGCATTCCTCACCATCCTCTGTTTCCACCCGTCATCCATGATGTTCCCTGAGCCTTGGGTAGATTGTGAGATAGCTGTCCCATCTACAGCTGAGTATACACATGCACTTACTCTGAACATTTTGAATAGTTATGAGTCTCTTCATTAGTCCTGGATATGACCACGGTTGAATCAACACTAATCTATTGATAGAAGCAGAAATCTTTTTTTAATGTGTATGAATGTATTGCCTGTATATATGTAAGTGTATCTGTGTTGTGCAATGCCCACAGAGGTCAGAAGAGGGCATTGAATTCCTTGGAACTGGAGTTAGGATGGTTGTTACTTGCTATGTGGGTGCTGGGCATTGAACCCGGGTCCTCTGCAAGAGCAGTCAGTGCTCTTAACTGCTGAGCCATCTCCCCAGTCCATAAACAAAAATCTTTAGAAGGCATGACCACATAATCATTTAGGTAAAGAACATCGGTAGATTCTCCCTCAGGACATATGACTTCCTTAGCCATAGGTATTGCCTTTGCTTATAGTGGCAGCCATGAATTCTCTCCTGTGGCACAGGCCTCAAATCTAATCAAGAGAATGACTGGTTACCCCAATAAACAGTCTTACTATTATTTCACTAGTGAGCACATCATGTCTGGCAAGTTTGTATTGTAACATGTATGGTGCAATGCTGGGTAAGACCATTGATGTCTTTTCTTCCCATCAGTGTGTATAGAAACTTGCAGTGCTATGAAACCTAACCAGTAGGGAGAGGATTTCCCGGTCAGTCAACAATTGATTTCCTTATGTCCTGGAAATGAAGTGTGTGATGTCATCAGCTACTGGGTCTCACTATTAGTTATGTTGGGCAATCAAGAGCAGTGGCAATCACCTGTACTGCTTTTGATGTCTCTGAGAATCTCTTGACCAATTCTTTGCCTTTTCAGTTTCTCATTGGAATAGGATTTATTTGTTCCATTTTCAAAAAGTATTTGTAGTCATTTTGGACAGAAAATTTACATGGATCACACATATAGGCCCACCTTATGAACAGGGATAAGTCCTTTGTTCCAACCTACCAACTGGGCTATTTGTGTAGTAAATAGCCAGGTTCCTGCATGAGCTTATGCCATGACTTTCAGTCATGATGGACTGTGACCTAGAAGTGTAAGCCAAATAAACCTTTTCCTCCTCTAGTAGATTTTGATGAATTTTTTATCACAGCAACAGAAATCAAGCTAGAACATTCCTCTTTATTAAAGATTCTGATCCTCTGAGTTCAAGATTGCTCTTCCATACTGCAATCTACTGCATGAGCCTCCACCGTGAGGATTCTGATCCTCCCCCACACACCCTCTGGAATTGGAGCTCAGGAAAGCAGAATCATTATGCAGATGGTTATTTCACTTGCTCTGAGTAATAAAGCTCTTTGTCTCTGACCACTGAAGTCTGTGCTCCTATCAGCATCTATGAAATCCAGTCCGGCAAATTTGTTAGCATGAAAGTCAGCAAGATCTCAGCCTTCCCCAGTCTTGAGTATCTTATATATACAATCCTTAATCCCCTATGTAATGTTCCTTATTGTGACGTTCATGCACCACCAAGTACTTCTGTGACTAAATAAGATCACCTTGGATGAGGATGGAGCAGAATGCCTATGGGCAACATCAGGTCTTCCTGGGCTAGCATCAGCTAGACTGAAGTCAATGACACTGGGGTACTGTGAATCTGAAGGTGTAAATTGTCAGGAGCAGGAAGATTGAAAAGCTTTAAGTGAGAGACAGCATTGCAGTAGGGGAGGTGGGTGGTAACAGCTGATCACAAGAAGCTCATAATAATCAGAGCAGTGATCAACATCATGATGTCTTAAGAGCCTTTGAGCCTGGATAACTCAATGTCTTGATAACTTGCAAGATAACAAGGGATCAGAGGGGTCTGGAAGAGGGCAGTATCTCAAGTTCAGTCCTGGTTTGGTTTCTCCTCTTAGGCTTGGGCATATTAGCTGATGTAGACAGGAATGTTAATCCAGTTTCATAATCCAGGACTCCGTTGTGAATAGTTCTTTGGCTTGAAAAGTCTGTGATTTCTAGTTATACTAAGTCTAATATAATAGTATTAGCCTATTAGAGTCTAGTATATAATTAGTCATTGCCTGCAATTCATAAAAAATGCTGTGCTTAGCAAGGACTGGTGCCAGTGTTGGCCTATCAGCACTGAATGCACTGAGCGTTCTGCAGCCCAGAGTCACCACACAGCTCTGTAATGTGGGTCTCTAGACTCTAACAGCCTGCCAGCTGAGAGGCTCTGTTCTTTTAATTTTGCTGTTTCCTGTGCAGTATGAACTGCCACCTGTGCAGGCAATATATAGCCCTTCATCTCCAGTCCCCAGAACCGCAACCAATAAAACAAGGACTGGAGCAATTGAACCCACTATTTTTCAAATTATTTGGAAAGACGTACCTCTCTCTTGCTGCCTGAAGAGGCGAATGTCTGAAGGCTTTTTCACTGCAATTTCTGCTTGCTCTGAGATGTACTAACAGGTACCTGAGATGCTTAGCTTCATAATAGTTGACCTGAATATGGTTTTTTTTTCTGTTTAAATTACAGAATAAGAGCCAGACATCCAATTCTGAATTGCTAATAGTGATTGTTGGACCCGTGAGCTATTACAATGAGGGGTGGATGGGGTGCTATAGTACAACTCTGATTTCTACTTCTCTTTCATTGCTTAACCATCACCACTAGATTTATAGATGGAATCTCACTGTGCACCTCAGAGAAAGGGTGGGCTTTGACGAAAGTCAAGATCTCCCCCAAATGTTACAGTTAGCACCCTCTGAAAGTGTTCAGAAAACCCTCTCTCATTTTAAGTCTGCCACAAGACAAGCAAAGGCAAATGTGATGGAGGATGCTGATTGATCCCAATTATTGGGGGAAAAAGGGAGATGCCTGTAATGTAAACTTTATCTATCATATGACAAAGTCTCCCCACAGTGCTCAAAAGTTCTGAAATTTGCATTTATATATATATATATATAATATTTTTAAGCTTGGATTTATTTCAGAATAGAAAGGAGACATTTATAAAAGATATCAGAGAGGAGCTGAAATAAACAATTGTGAAAGAAATTAATCACAAGTTGTAGGTACAAATTTCCTCATTTTTCTTCTCAGTCATGTTTAATTGTTTGGGTCTGATTTGCAAAACAGGATTCTTTCTGCTTCAAATGGAGTTATTTTCCATATTCTTCTCATTTGAGATGATCTGGGGGAAAAACATAGATATCCCTTAAGAGAGAAAAACAATTCACGTCATGAAAATGGGCTGCATAAAACTGTAATAAATACATGTTCAAGGGCATAAATATGTAGTAACACATTGCAGCTAAAAATCAAATATGTGGTAGGATTTCCCTAGGGTAGAAACAGGCTGCATCAAAAGCAATTTACCTTCTCCCTAAAGGCCCCAAATATCCTACATTCTCAATTCTCACATCCTGCCTTCTGGACCTCTTTGACATTATGAATTGGTTATATTTTCCTGTGTTCTTGTTTCCAGATCATAGTGTCAGGTCTAGGCAGGTAGGGCACAAATTCATATCTTGTAGAGTAACAGCTATTGCCTTGCTTTCTCTAAATGCCCAAGATGGTAATTTACATCTCTCTTCTTGGGATGTACAGAATAGATTTTCATCTCCCACTTCCAAATGAAGTTTTATCGTTCTGTCTCTATTGACAATTCAAGGAAAGCAAAGGCTGCTTTGCTTTCATATTTTCCTCAAGCATAAATCTTGTCAACACTTTTAAAATACACTTTACCTAACAAAACAATTCTTTCACTGTAACTTCATGTTACAAGTGCCACAATCCTTTCATTGGACACCAACTTATAAGAAACTGAGGTTTAGGGCAGTGTTGGCATGAAGGCGAGGCACAGGGAGGGCCAGTGTCTTTACACAGAGAAGCCAGAGGACTTTGGTCAGAGCCTAGTATGATCACCATGTTAACTGCACCTGCATAGTGTCCTTTGATACAATGACTTCTCAGACTACAGCTAAGTGAAATAGATTTTTTACCTTTCCTGCCAAGTTACACAGTGAAAGTCAATACCTGGCTTACAAATTCCACCTCTTTTGCTGCATCATATGGTTGGTCTGAAGATGGAATAAGGTAATTTATGTAAGATCACGTACTACTTTCATCATCAGAGTTCTGTTGTTACTGTTATTACTATTATTAGTAGTATTATGTATCTTGTAGTTTGCTTGGTTCACTATAGATTTTGAGATTTTTTTAAAACACTTTTTCTTATTTTATTCTATTATATTCTAATCTTTTAAAAAGTGACCTGGGGTTGGAAAGATGGCTCAATGAGTGAAGTGCTTCCTGGGTAAGCATAAGGCTCTGCGTTCATTTCCAGAGCATATGGGACATCTGGGTATGGTGGTGCACATCTATAACTCCATTGTGAGGGGATGGAGAAGATCCTGGGGACTTGTCTGTCAGTAAATCTACTCAATCAGTAGACACTGTCTCAAACAATAAGGTAAATAATAATATAGGAAGACACCTGACATCGAACTCTGACTTCCATGTGTGTATAGGTGAGTGCACTTGTGTGTGCACACGTGTATACACACATACACACACACAAGAGAAAGAAAGATCTACTTTTTATTTTCCATGTTTCCTACCATGTTGGACTCTTATCCTCTTGAACCATAAACCCAATAAATTCTTCCTTCTATAAGTTGTCTTGGTAATGGGGTTTATCACAGAAACATAAAAAGTAACTAGTACAGAAGTTGGTACCAGAGAGTTGGCTGTTGCTATGAAGAACTGGCCATGATGTTTTTCAGAGAAATGTAGAATATTTTGGAAGTTTGGACTAGAAAAGCAGTTGAATGCTGTAAGCAGAGTTTAATGACCATTCCAGTAGAAGCTCAGCTCAAGATGTTCAGAGCTCAAGGACTTAAACAGCAATTAGGATATTTTGGCAATGAATTTGATTGCCTTTGCCATGGCCTAAAAACTTGCCTGAGGATAAAAGTAAAAATAATGGACTAGTTTCTTTGGTGAAGGAAATTTCAAGACTGTCTAATGTTAAATTTGTTGCATTGTTATTAATGATGAATACTAATCAAATTAAAATGAAAAGCAATGAATTGGGCAAAAAGAAACACAAAATGTACACTTCAGAGAGAAAAAGAGCTTTAGGAAGCTTAACATGGCAACCAAGGGAGCCAAGGTCCATCCTGGAAGAAAGACTTTGTTGTTAAGGAGATCAGAGTCATTAAAGGAGAGACCTTCAGATTTATACTGATACATTGGAAAGAGTACCCACAGGTTAAGACCTCACCAAGCCAAGTTTCCAACTTGTGAAAGGAAAAAGCCTAAAATTTTTGCTCCTAGAAAACTACAACATACAAAGTAACTGCTATGATCCAAGGGGCCAAGGTCCATCTCAAGCTAGCAACTGGACTTGGCAATGTTGTTCATGTGGTACTGGCTTTAGAGGCATGGAAGATGCAAGTGTGAAGATTCTTCCTCCCTCTGTGGTTTCAGAGAACCCCTGAGGCCAGGTAGCATATGGCAGAGGAGTCCCTGTATAAAGAAGGTCCTGAAAGGTCAAGAGGTCCAGAGAGGCCACGGTGTGAAGCTGTAAGGGTGAAACCTGCTTGGCAATGGAGACCCCAAGATAGTGGAGATGATAGAGCTGTGAGACATCTACCAAAGAGAGCCATATACAGGGAGTGCTACCAGTTGAAGAGAGTGAAGAATATTTGCAAAGAGCAAGGCTGGAAGAGCTGACCCACTTGAAACTAAAGCCCTAGACACCAGACAAGGAGTTAAGGGATTTGGTGTTTTTCCTGCTGGGTTCCAGTCTTTTTTGGTTCCGTATTTCCCCACTATGTCCACATTCCTCACTTTTGGCATAGGAATGTATGTTTGGTTCCATTATTGTATATTGGAAGTATGTAGTTTGTCTTTTGATTTTATAGAGGGCTAGCTAAGAAAGTGCCTTGGGTCTCAGAAGAGACTTGGACTTTTGAATTGTTGAAACTGGGGACTTTTAAAAGTTAAGTTAAATATATTTTGCATTATGACATGGCCATTAGGGGCATTGGGAGGTGGGGGGTGGAATGTGGTGATTTGAATGAGAATGTCTCCCATAGGCCCCACATATTTGAACACTTGGCCTCAATTGATAGTGCTGTTTGTAAGTTTTAGGAGGTACATCCTTGCTGGAGGAATTATGTTACTCGGGACAAGCTTTGAGAATTCAGTCTTGTCCCCACTTTCAGTTTTTTTTTTCTCCTCCTTGTGATTGCTTGAAGATTGCTGCCTCAGGTTTTTGCCATGCCTCTCTAGTCATGATGGGCTCTTATCCCATAAGCCCAATGAACTCTTCTGTCTATAATCAGCCTTGGTCATGCTGTTTTATCAGAACAACAGAAAAGTAACTAATACCAATTTTCATTGAATCTCATGTTTTCTCAGAGAAGTAAAGCAGTGAAAAAAGCACTAGAAATAATTAGAAATTAGAATAGTAATGCCTAAGAATTTAACAAAGAAAGAAAATCCCATAATTTGTTGGTATCATTAAGACTTAAATAGTTAATGAGTCTACTGGAAAATGATCTGAAAACCAGAAAAAACACATGCCTTTTTAAGATGAGACACAGCACAATTTACCTATTTGAAGTAAATAAAGTTGTTCAATGAACTGAGGTACATTCTTCATAATTTTGGTCTGTTACTTAAGACAGAACCTGAGCTATTAGGAGCAGTGTCCATCTTGCCTGCTACAGTGTCTTTGAGTCTTGACTTCTGCTATTTCTTTCTATTGCCTTCATCATTTACTAGCTCATCTCAACCCTTTTTAAGCCAAATGGGCAGCAGCAAGAGCAGATTTTAGTCACTAATAATATTACACTTGGGAAGAAGGCCCGATGTGAGCTGAATTCAGCTATGAAAAAACAAAATGATAGATATTCTTCAAGACATTAAGAGGTAAGAAGGAGAGCTAGTCTGTGTGGCTAGACGACCTAGATTTCTTAATTGATGTTTACCTGTAAAAGAAACAAACTTCTCCTGTCCTTACAACAGGGACAAATGTGCCAATCTGAAGCAAGGCACCTGTAAAAGTGAGGCCCTCAACCTCCCTCAGAGGTCAGGGCTGACAACCAGAGTTTTCCACATGGGTGCCAGCATTTTAAAGAGAGGCAGATCTTGGGGCCATAAGGGAATAGCTTGGGGTTGTCATTTTACATCTCAAAAAAATTAAAAAGTAATAAAAACTTCAAGCTCTCTAAAGTTATTGGTTTAAAAAAAATTCCAGAGCCTGCATTAGGGTCCTGCCCCCAAAATTTATAATAGCCAGGATATAAAAGGAAAAATATACATTAAGCAATGGTTTAACTGAAGTTATAAGGAAGGAACTGCCTCCTATTGTAAGGGAATCAGTCCTTCCTATGATGTATAATGAGGATCTTATCAGTCGCCCACAGGCCCAGATGTTGAAGACAGAGTCTTCATCATAGGGGATCCCTTAAAGAGAATAATAGGATCCAGCCTCTCTTCCTCCTCTCTCTTTTTCATTCCCAACCATTAGATGAAAGGGTTTCCTCTGCCAGAACTCCCTCCATAATGCTCTGCTATGGGACCTGGGTCTATTGCATAAAGGCATTGAGCAGGCAATGTGACTAGTCTGCTCTGTCTGAAGCTATAACCTAGGTACCAAGAAGTCACTGCAGATACAACATCCTTGTTCCTCAGCAGTTGCTTAATCTTCTCTACCCCTCGACAAAGATCACCCCAGACCAAAACCAGGTTTTTGGGTTTTGTTTCCTCATTTCTAACTTCTACATCAGCCCTACAACCTTCCTTCTTTTACTTAAAGACCCCCACCTTTAACTTTCCTACTTTCTGTAATGGCCAGAAAGGCTTCACTGTATAAACCTCTGTCTTGGTTTCAATAAATGAACTAACTGCCCACACAGTCTCCCGGGAATTCTTTCCATCACACTCTGAGCCACCTGAGGACCTGTTCAATCATCCTCCAGTCTCTGGGATGGTTGGAGCACAACAGCCATGCTGGAGATGGAGACTCACCCACACTCTGCCTTGTCACAGGCCAAAAAGCAACAGGGCAATTAACCATGGATTTCCATCTGTGCGCCAAATAAGTCTTTCATCTTTGCAATTGATTGGGGCATTTTGTTATAGTAACAGAAATCTGGTTAATAACCTTTATTTCATTTCAGGCTTTGATTGATTGGATAATGAATATCTGCCTTAGGGAAGACAATCTCATATATTTAATCTACCAACGAAAATGTCAATTTCAATCTTAAATCACTCTAAGAATAATGTCTTACCAAAGACATATCTGGCCACCTTGTCAACCAATCAAGTTGGGGAATATAATATTAACTATCATAGTATCTTACTTGTTCCTTATCAGATTTGAGAAAGAATAAAAAATAAACTCTTAGTGATATTGAGCTTTCCAAGGTAGGTTTTTATGGGAGAGAGGTTCTGGGATCACTCTAGAGACTCAGTCTTGTGCTGCTAGAAGCTGTGCCACAGTTTGATAAACTTTGAGTACAGAATCCATCCAAAATGGAGTAATTAGGTATAGAGAATTGTGAAGTTCTCAAGCTTTATAGTTTTCCTTTCTAAATAATCCATCTAGAATTTACTTTTTTATATTTTATAATCTAATCATATGGTACAGGGATAGAGAGAAAGACATTTTACAGGTTCAATATTCATAACATTTAATACCATGGGTTAGTTAAATAACACAAGTCCCCTAATAATAGTATTCAGATTTCAATTTCCATAGTATATTAACTATAATTACATAAATGAAAAACTTCACTGTTAGATTTTCAGTTCATATATTACTACACAAATAACTGACAGGGAAGTCCCACCAATCAGAACACTTCATTCCAGGTGTGTCTAAAATTGGTCATTGAATTTCTGTCACTCACCTTCCTGAACAGGATAAAGTATGCACATTATCTTTCCTTCTTATCATAGCTCAGTAATTGTACCAATTACTTACTTTTTGTGATAAAACACCAAGACAAAAGTAACTCATAGAAAGAAGAGCTTATGTTGACTTATCCAGAAGGATAAGAGTTCATCACTCTGGCGAAGTCCTATGGCAAGAAGCAGGCATAGTGCCAGAGCCTAAAGTTGAGAGTTCACTTCTTCAACTACCGCTTATGAACTCTCAGTATCCAACCCCAGTGATGTGCAAGCTGTGCCTCCAAAACCCCATAAACAGTGCTACCAACTGGGGACCAAGTATTCAAATATTTCAGTCTATGGGGACATTTTCATTCAAAAAAAAAACATATTAACTGACTTCTAATTTACAAAAACAAGGAGTTGTCAAAAGAAGAAATTGGGCAACAATTCAGCCAAGCAATGTGGATGAAAATGATGTGCACAATAAGAAACATGCTTAGGCGCCAAAGAATGCAGACATCCTAGGGTACATGATGCCAATGAAAACTTTTCATGAAAGAAATTTTCCAAAGTATTTCACAACATTGGCCCACTGTGTCACAGCAGTGGTCACTTATTTTCATCAATTTGAATGTTTGTGTATCTCCACAATTACTATAGCCCACAACAAAAAGAGAAGTTTTCCTCTATGACCAAGGATGAAAAGATCAGTAATATATGGAAATAAATGTAAATATTAAGAAGTCAGTTTTACAAGCACATCAAAAATATTTGGCAAAGCAAAATCAGTTGCTTTCCCACTAGGGTTTATGACCTCCCCAGGCATGAGATATTTTTGCACAGTATTCCAATAACAAACATGGGTTCCTTTCAGTGAAGTGGGCCCTAAATCTAATTGGAAAGTAGTTGATTGATGGCATCCATATCAATCATATAATTATTGTACTAGTGGGCATATCATGCCTGACCTGTAAACAACATTAACACCCAGATTCCATAACCAAGCAGAACCATTGGCAAAAAATTATCACAACAACTCAACCTGTACTACACCTTCTAGGTCTATGAATTCTGGCCAGTAGAGATGGTGCTGTTAGCTCAGTCCTAGCTTTATTTGTTCATTCCTATGACTAACTTATTTCTTCAGCAATAGAATCTTCTCATCTAGCCTGTCAGGCAACCAACAACAATGGCAACGGCCTAAAATTATGTATGAGGGGCTTTACTGGCCAACAAATTATAGGTCATCCATTAGCATTACTGGAATTTTCATTCAAAGCTCCATGTCCCAGGGATAAAGCAATGACTCAGCTGCTCTTGCAGAGGACCTTGATCCAATTTCCAGCACCTACATGACAGGTAACAATTATCCATAATTCCAGTTCCAGAGGAATTCAATGCCTTCTGACCACTGCAGATACTGCATGACATGGGTGCATTTACATACAGGCAGGTAATACACTCATACACAAAAAAATAAAAATAATAAAAAAAATATTTTTTAAACTTTTGTGTTCTGGGTGTGTCTATTCCAGTTCATGCAGGCTGGCTTCTGAGTTTAAAATTTTTAACTGATATATTTATGTTCATTGGCACATGTTGTTAGTGATTTTTTTTTCTTATTCAACTTTTGGGTACAATTTGCATCTTACTGAATTGTAAAACTCTAGAATTTAATCACTTTGGTCCTTACACTATGTGTGGACTAACTTCCCACCTCTGTTTAGTGAACTTACATGTATTTCAGGTGCTTTTCTAAAACTTCAAGGCACTCAGATTATCATATTATCTTCTTTGTAAGGAAACTTTTTATTAGTGTTTGAGTAGGAAGTGTGAAGGTCCAGCAAGTGCTTTTTGGTCTTGGGTTTCAGGAGCTAAGGTGATATGTTTTAAAAAATGCTAGAAAGATAAAAAATGGGATGAAATGATTGTATCACATATTTTGTTTCCTCAAAGAGCAATGTTATGTTCAACACCTTGGGTGAGAAAGTTTCTCTTTTTTCACTCTCTGTGATTCATGATTCTTCCTTATCCTGGGGTGTTGCCACAGAGCTACTCTGTATTCCCCCATGAAGGTATGCAATTAAGCTGATTCATATTGCTTATGCTAGCCGTGGTGGCTTGAATGAGGATGCTCCCCATAGGCTTCAAGTATTGAACACTTGGGTAGTTGGTGGCACTGCTTTGAGATCATGGAACCTCTAGGAGGTGTGCCCTTGCTGGAGGGAGCATGTCATTTGGGTGTGGGCTTTGAGAGTTCCTAGCCACTTCTCATTTCCAATTTATCTATCTCTGCTTCCTGTGCCTGCCTGAAGATGTGAGCTCTCAACTTTCTGCTCCTGCTGCCTGCTGCCCTGCCTCCCCTTCAAGAACAAACCGTTATCCCTTTGGAACCACAAGCTAAATAAACTCTTCCTTCTATAAGTTGCCTTGTTCATATCACTTGCTCATAGCAACAGACAACTAAAACATAGAAGTTGATACCAAAGAGTGGGTTGTTGCTGTGAAGAACCTGACCAGGTAGACTTTTGGAGGAATGTGGAAGACTTTGTAGGTCTGAACTAAAGAGTGGGTAAATGCAATAAGCAGAACTTAATGGGCATTCTTCAGAGGCCTGACTCAAGATGTTCTAGAGGGAGATATAAAGAAGGACTTAAACAGCAACTGGGATATTTCAGCAAAGAATCTCTCTGTCAACTACCCAAAGTCTAAGAACTTGCCCGAGGCTAAATTAAAGCACAGTGGACTAATTCCTTTGGTGGTGGAAACTTCAAGACAGCCCAAGGTCAAATCTGTGATACGGTTATTAATAATGAATTTTATGCATATCTACAATGAAAAAGAGCAAGTGGAGCAGAAATAAATTTCAAAATGTACAGTTTTGAGAGGAAAAGAAGGCTAGGAAGTTTAATATTGTAGCAGCCAAGGCTTGGCCTAGAAAGGAGGCTTCACTGTTAAAGAAATTAACACCTTTAAGGAAAAGCCTGTAGATCTACACTTGAGCAGTGGAAAGAGTGTCCTCATGGCAAGGCCTCACCCAGGTAAGCTTCCAACATATGAATGGAAAAAGCCTAAGAGTTTTTGGATCCTAAAAAACTACAAAATTTAAAAAAAGCTGCAAATGTTGTCCAAGTGGACAAGGTCCATCCAAAACTGGTAGCTGAACATGGCATATGCGTTCATGTGGCGCTGGCTTTACAGGCATAAAAGATGCAAGAATGAGGAAGTTTCAGAGAGCCACTAAGGCCTGGCAGCATGTGACAGGGGAGTCCCTGTGTAAAGAAGGAGGCCTTGACAAACCAAGAGGCCCTGATAGGCCAGTTTGTGACACTGTGATGGTGAAATCTGGTTGTCAGTGGAAACCCCAAGATGTTGGAGGTGCCAGAGCTATGAGACATCTGCCAAGGAATACTGTATACAGTATATTCTGAGAGATAGGAAGAACAGAAGAATGAGAGAAAGAGATAAAGAGAAAGAGAGACGTCTTTGGTGTGTAACAGGGAGTCAGTCTGGGGTATGTAACAGCAAAGTGGAGGAGTAGAAAAGCGCTTTGGAACTAAAGTCTCGGACATTGAATATGGAGTTATAGAATTTTGTGTTCATCCTGTTGGTTTGTGGTCTTGTTTTATTCCAGTTTGCTCACTAAGCCTCCATTCATCCCTTTTGGAATAGAAATCTTTGTTCTTATGTAGCTTTTTAAGCTGTTTGCCACCATCTACATCAAATGATCCTCCTCTCTTGACCTCACCACAGCAAGAATCCCTCAGCTCCCCCTCTCTCCTGTACTTGCAGGGCCCTTGCTCTCGCTCATTCTCTCTCCTGCAGTGTAATAACTAACAATCTCCCAGCACCAAAAAGTTTACATTTCAGAAGGAATATAGGAGAAAAAATATAAGCATAAAATGAAGTGACTTCAAATGCATGTTAAATGCATCATTAAACACATGGTAAAGCACCCAAAAGAAGACAGTTCTTATTCTGATAGTAGAGAGAAGGAAAGTAATCTTTAATGTTTTAATGTTGTAATGTACTTGTTTAAAACAATTTAAGCATTTGAGTTAAGCATTTTTTTTTCTCCTTAAGGAAAGAAATACTTAATCTGCATGTCCTAAAGGTGGTGAATGCTGCTGTGCCACGCCAGCCATGCTCTGTGTAGCTCGTTCCTCCAGTCTTCCTCCTACAATTCATTTACATCACCATAGACTTTCCCTTTCCAAAATACAGATAAAGCCGCTCTTCTGTTTCAATGCTCTTGGATGAGTACATTTTGACACATAACCTCTTTTGAGCAGTGTGGAGAGATTTTCATCTCCACATTCCAGTCTCCTTTCTACGCTCATTTCTGAATCCCTGATGGTCCTTCCAGGCAGATTGTACATTAACCACTGCGTATGAATAAGACTGCTCTACTCATCTTAGATGTTTCCCAGCCTTCTCACCTTTGCCCATCTGGCAAGCTCCTACCACCTTTAAAATTCAAACTCTTACACCATTATTTCCCTGTGCTTTTCTGTTTAGTCATCACCCACCCTAAAATGCATTGCTCACTCAACTATCTTCTCTATTATATGGCTATTAGAAATATATTAAAGCTGCAGTATAATCTATCTTAAGATGCACTATTTTCCATTTTAACACTTCTCAAATCAGGATATGTCTTACAATAGCAAAATGTTATTATTTGATATTTATTTCTAGTGTCAAATTAAAAATAATGGTACATCAACAATTAATGGCATCTTAGATTAAATAAAAGATGATATTTTTTTATCATGTGTTTGCTTTCCCAATAGAAAACAAATCTCACGTTATTCTTATTTGTGTATGATTCACGTATTATTTTAACAAATTTGTATGTATTCCATAAAAATTGTCTAACTGAGTGCCTGGTGCACACAATAGAGCATGGAAAGCAAGATGAATATTGAAAGATGATATAACTTTGACTGGTAAAGTCTCAAAAAGCATTTTTATCTGCACCAATGTCAATTTCCCAGCTTTAATATTGTACTATAATTATGGAAGTTGCTTCCATGTGGGAAAATATGGTCAAGAATAAATGGAATTTCTTTGTACTGCATTTTGCAATTTCCTGTGACTACAAATCATCTTCTGTGTGTGTGTGTGTGTGTGTGTGTGTGTGTGTGTATGGGTGCACTCATCTGTTTGTATACATGTGAAGGCAAAGGTCCACATTGGGAATTTTCCTATATTTTTTCCACATTATTGTTTGAAACAGAATCTCATTGAAGTTGATACTGACTGCTTTGTCTAGGCTATATTTCCAGCAAGCACCTGGGGTCTATCTGTTCCCTCCAGCACCAACACACAGAGTACTAGGTGTTACAGGCACTCACAACTACATTTGTCCTTTTACATGGCTACTGGAGATATGAAATCGGGTCCTCATGTTTGAACAAGCACTTTACCCATGAGCATTCATAGACTCCAAATCATCTTAAAATAAAAATCTTTAAAGTTAAAAAATTCTTTAAACTCCATGTACTAATCTATTGGTACATATATTACACAGATGTGCTAATTGGTATATTATTGTCTTCATTTGCTTTCTATTGCTGTAATGAAAAACTAAACCAAAACCAATTGGGGAAGGAAAGGGCTTATTTGGCTTACATGGCCCAGTCACAGTCCATCAGTGAAGGAAATAAAGGCAAGAATTCAAATAGGGCAGGACCATAGAGACAGTAGCTGAAGTAGAGATCACAGAAAAGTGTTACTTACGAGGCTGCTCCTCTGGCCTGTGTTCAACCTGCTTTCTTATCCAGGACCACCTATGCAGGGGTGGCACTTCTTTTTTCCTTCCACTGTGTGACCTGCTCTAGTGCCAGTAGTCTACACAAGTACAACCAGTAGTATGGGGCCAATTTGTTCTGGCAGTACAGGAATTCAAAGAGGATGGTCTTGCCATCAGCCCAAGTCCTTGAATAAACGTCAAAGCTATTCAGATTGTTTTCAAATCATGTCATGTGTTAGTTTAGATAATGATGTGTTCCAGACCCTGCCCACTGATAGCCTTGTACATAGGCCAGCTCTAATTCCTTTGCCTCAGATCTCTGAACTAGCTTCCTAACCCAGACTAGCCACCCCACCCCCACCAGCATAGATTAATAAACCCCTCCTCAGGTGGTCCCCGTCTCCATCTTCCCTGGATCCTGATCTTCCTGATAGAATGACCCGCCTAAGAATCTGGTAAGTCAGATCCTGCCCACCTCTACTCCACTCTTCTATCTTACCCCCATTCTGTCCCCTGCTAACCTCGGACCTAGGTCAGCTCCAGTTTATTTTCCATATCCAACTACAAAAGAACCAAGGAACATAAACAACATTAACAGAACCAAAATTCAGTGAAACAAAGGCATAACAAAAGTTCCTACAAAGAACATCTATATGCCCAAATGACAGCACAAAAACACAAATAATAAGAAAAAGCAAGTGAATATGTTTCCAACAAAAGCCACCAGTCCTACAGAAGTGCGCTATGATGAGAACTACCTGAGGAACTCCAGGATACAGAATTTAGAAGATCAATCATGAACATGATCAAAGAACTTAAAGAAAAAAACAGACAAAGAACTCAAAGAATTCAAAGAGGATAGGCATAAACTTGTGACTGAAGCTCAAAAATATACAAATATGCAACTTAATGAAATATCAAAAGCAATTCATGACTTGAAAAATGAATTCACAAAACAGATAGATATACTGAAGAAAAACCAAACCTAAATGAATATGGAATTGAAAAACTCAATAGGCCAATAGGAAATCACAAGAGAAAGGCTGACAAACAGAATGACTGAAACAGAAAACAGACTATCAGGACTGGATGACAAAGCTGATGGTCTAGACTCCTTAAGCAGAGACTATATAAAGTTTTTAAAAAACACAGGAATGGAATACCCAGGAAATGTGGGACAACATGAAAAAGACAAATCTACGAATCATAGACATACAGGAAGGAGAAGAATCTCAGGCCAATGATGTTGACCAGGTCTTCAGAAGGATTATAGAAGAAAACATCCCTAAATTAAGGAAAGTCTTACCTATAGAGATTCAAGAAGCACATAGAACATGAACTAGACATGACCAGAACAGAAACTCCCTATGACATATCATAGCAAAATCATTAAATGTACAGAACAAAGTGAGGATAGTGAAAGCTGCTAGAGAAAAATAAGTTGCATATACAGGAAAACCCATGAGAATTACAGCTGACTTTCAATGCAAACTCTGAAGGCAAGAAGAGCCTGAACCAAAGTATCCCCAGTTCTAAATGACCGTGGATGCTAACCCCAAATACTTTATCCAGCAAAACTATCTATCATGGTCGAATGGAAACAGAAAAATTTTATGGTATGAATAGTCTGAAAGGATTCATGTCCAGCAGACTAGACCTACAGAGGAACGCAATGCAAAGGACAGAAGACAGGAATGAGAACCCTGGAAGCTACAGAAAGAAAAATAAGAAAGGAATAACAACAAAAACACAAAATAGGGCCCCAAACACAAATAAATTAAAATGACAGTATCCAATACACATATTTCAATAACAACACTAAATATCAGTGGCCTCAACTCCCCTGTCAAAAGACACAGGCTAGCAGAATGGATCGAGAAAAAAAGCCCATCTTTTTGTTGTCTTCAAAAGACTCATCTTGCCTTCAAGGACAGACACTACCTTAGCGTGAAAGGACGGGAAAAGTACTCCAAGCAAACGGCTCTAAGAAGTAAGCAGGTGTTGCAATTCTAATACCTGATAAAATAGTCACCAGATTAAAACTAATCAGAAGAGACAAAGAGATCCACTTAATTCTAATCAAAGGAGCAATTGACCAAGAAGATATTCCAGTCATGAACATACATGCACCCAATTCTGGTGCACCCAATTTCATAGAAACAACACTCCAGAATTACAAAGCACAGATTAACCCCAATTCAGTAATAGTAGGTGACCTCAGTACCCCACTGTCTTCAACAGACAAGTAAACCAGACAAAGAATAAACAGAGAGACATCTGAATTAAAACATGAAATGGACCTAATAGACATAAACATAACATTCCACCCATGCACCAAAGAGTACACAGTCTGCCCAGAAATACCTCAGATTTTCCAAAACTGACCATATGCTAGGACACAAAATAAATATCAACACATAAAAAAATAATAATAATTCCATGCAGTCTATCAGCTACAGTACAATAAAGCCTATAGTCAAGAGCAAAAGAAGCTCTAGTAACTATACAAACTCATGGAGATTAAACAGCACACTCCTGAATGATGAATGGGTCAAAGAAGAGATTAAGAAAGCGATCAAAGTATTCCTGGAACTAAATGAAAATAAGAACACAACACAACAAATCCTCTGGGACAATTTAAAAGCAGTTCTAAGAGGGAAGTTTATAACTCTTAAGGCCTACATTTAAAAAAAAAGAAGAACATATACAATTGACTTATCAGTACAACTCAAGACTCTGGAAAGATAAAAACAAACCAACCCTAAACCTAATAGACAAGAAAAATTAACAAAAACCAGAGCAGAAACTAATGAGATAGAAACAAAGAAAATAATAAAAAATCAATGAATCTATGAACTGGTTCTTTGAAATGTTAAACAAGATAGACAGTCCCTTAGTCCAGTTATCCAAAAGAAAGAAAGAGTAATTCCAAATTAACAAAATCAGAGATGAAAGGGGAAAGATCACAACAGACACCAAAAAAAAAAAAAATCCATATCATTATAGGGAACACTTTAAAAATCTATACTCCATTAAATTAAAAAATCTAAAAGAAATGAATAAATTTATAAAGTCATGAACACCACTAAAATTAAACCCAGAAGAGATGGACAGATTAAATAGATCCGTAACAAATAAGGACATTGAAACAGTAATAAAAAACCTCCTGACTAAAAAAGAGACAATCTGTCCCAGGCCCAGATTGATTCACAGCAGAATTCTACCAGACATTTAAAGATTACAACCAATACTGCTTAAATTATTCAAAAATATAGAAACAGAAGAACTCCCAAACTCCTTTAATGAAACCAGTATCGCTCTAAAACCAAAATGAGACAAAGACAAGACAAAAAAAGAAAACTATAGGCACATATCCTTAACAAACATAGATGAAAATATATTCAACAAAATACTCACAAACCACATCATACATCAAAAGATCATCCACCATGTTCAAGTCAGTTTTATTCCAGAGATGCAGAGATGGTTCAATATACGTAAGTCATTAAATGTAATAAAACATATAAATGGACTTAAAACAAAAATCACATGGTCATTTCAATAGATGCAGAAAAGGCCTTTGAGAAAATCTAACATGCATCCACATTAAAAGTCCTAGAAGGAATTGGTCTAAAGGGAACATACTTCAGCATAATTAAATCCATATATATAAAAACCCATAGCCAGCATCATTCTAAATGGAGAAAAAAATGGAAGCATTCCCATTAAAATCAGGAACTTAACAGGGCTGTCCACTATGTCCATTCCTTTTAAATATGCCACTTGAAACTCTTGCAAAAGCAATAAGGCAAGAGAAGGAAATTAAAGGAGTACTATTTGGATAAAAAGAGGCCAAATGGTCACTATGTCACTATATTCAGATGATATATATATATATAAGAGATCCCAAAAATTCCACCAGAAAGTTAGTCTACAAAAATCAGCCATCAAAGAAATTTCTTTTTGCAGCACATAGAGGTTACTGCAGAATTCCACAACTGATCAGACAAAGAGAATATACAAATATACATCTGTCAGATGCCCAGTCGTAGGTGACACATCTACAGTTGAACCTGTACACCTAAGGCTCATGGGAATGAGGGGTAGAGAGAAAATTTGTGGATTCCTAAACTCTCACCAGTGAAGCTTCCTTAGAATGTGACGCACACAGAATGCCACAACTGGCCGAGAGACTGAATAGGACTCCTGTAGTAAACCTCTCCCACCCATGGCTCAGGGACCATTGCAGAAGAGGGACAGAAAGATTGTAAGTGCCAAGCCTGGTTCATGAACATAGGGGAAGCAGAGGCTTTCAGGTCCTTGGAAGCTTTCACATGTAAACGTGTGGCAATGTAACATCTAGCACAGGACACATACTAACTCAATCAGAAAAGGGCCCAGCGTATAGTGAGAGAAATGGATGTCAGGCTGGCCCTAGTCGGGGAACTATTAGAGACTGATTACTACTGGGTGAAGGAGAGTAGACTTTCCTTACCACATCTAGGTACGCTACCTAGACTTCAGTTAAATTTGCACGGAAGAATATTTGGGTACCAATAATTGACAGGATAATACTAAACATGTGTGGTGGAATACATGATGCAATACTATGCATGAGGTTAGAGGGGCAAGGATGGGGGAGGACGACTAAATTTGATTAAGAACTGTTGCATGAAATGTACAGAAGCTCAATAAAAAAATTTAAATCATTTATTCTATAGCCCAGATTCTTATTTTATTTTTTATTTTTGGTCTTTTTGAAACAGTGTCTCTCTGTAGCCCCATCTGGCCTGCAACTCACTATGTAGATCAGCCTGGCCTTGAACTCTGAGACATATGCCTGCCTCTGCCTCCCAAGTGTTGGGATAAAAGGTGTGTGACACCACGCCCAGCTAAGAACCCAGGTTTTTAATCTGTGGGTCATGACACCATATATAGCAAGTCACAAAACTGGGATACGGCAGTAACAAAAATTTTGGTTAACGAAAGGTTCTTGAACATGCAACAACCAAAAATTAATTCAGACTCCAACTTGTAATGAATCCAAGGTGTTTGTGACAGTGCTTGCCATGGTACATCATGTGATGTCATTGCACTCTTGATTCTGCACATACAACACGTGAACTTTCCCTGCGTGTGTCACCGGGCATCATGAACACCAACACACTCTGAAATCCCTTGGATCAGACTCAAGACTATAGCCATAAAGAATGTTCATGCTTTGACTATAAATACAAAATTTTTGGCCTTATTCAAACACTGTAGTTTAATTATAGGAAATAAAGACTTAATATTTTCCTACCATCATTCTCAGCATGCAAATATCAACCATGCATGCAACTAATATATCTTTTGTATTTACTGGGTTGGAATGTTTTATTTTTAAAATTACTCTTGAATTAATTTTGGTTTGAGAGTAAGGCAGAATTTTCAGTAATTTCTGAAATAACTTCAAATGCCTTTCTGCCATTTTATACTACATATTTATTTGAAGCAGCATTCTCAGTGTTGATAACCACAAAATCAAAATATCAATGAACTCTGAAAAATATTAAAGAGGCTCTACATCACACAATATAAAACATGCAGCCAGGACTGAATTCTTTATGTAACAGTAAATATGCATAATCATCTCCATTAGTATACAAATTTACTTTTGCCTTTATAAATGATAAAATTATATGTATACCAGAGAAATATCTGAAAGTAAATTTCTTTATTATTCGTTATCTGTAAATGTTTGATTTGTATACCCACCCTATGTATAAGTACACCTGGGGTCACAGGAAAAATTTCTCATGTGAGATCGGAGAGATAGCTTAGCAGGTAAGAACACCAACTATTCTTACAGAAGACCTAGGTTTGATTCCCAGCACTCACATGGCATCTCACAACTGTACGTAACTCCATTTCCAGTAAAATTCAATGCCTTCTTATGATTCCATGGGAATTACAGGACATGTGTGCACTTACATACATGCAGGCAGTATACTCATACACATAAAATCAAAATAATAAATAAAATATTTTAAAATTATTTCTCATGTGAAAAAAGTTCACTTGTGGAAAATGTTGTAAAGGCCCTTTTCAAAAACATCTATTATAATAGAATGTGAGGGACTATTTTTCCATTGAAAGTTAAATAAATTATTATCAAGTAGTATTAACAAATATATGCCTGATAATACAAGTTATTTCCATAATTTCTCTGGTAGGTTATATTATTTACTCTTTTTTGCTGTGATAAAGCACCATGATCAAGGAACTTATAAAAGCAAGAGTTGACTTAAGCTTATGGTTCTGGGAGTCAAGAGTCCACAGTAAACAGACATGGGCAAAGCTGGCCAGAGCAGAAATTAGAGCACTCACATCTTCAAGCAGGTACAGAAAGCAGAGAGCCACTGGAAATCTGGCAAGGCTTAACAACCCCCAATGCCTGCCCCCAGTGATAGGCTTCCTCCAGCATGGTCACAACTAAAACCTCCCAAAACAGTACCCCCAACTGGGGACAAAATGTCTGAAGCTGGAATCTATGGGGAACATTCTCATTCAAATCACCACATAGACTATATAAGTACTGCATGAACCCAACAATCATATAGCATCAGTATAGCATTGGCACAGACAAGTCTTTAAACACAAAAAGTCTATGTATATTTGTAGATGGGTTTAACATCGAATTCTACAAAGGAATCAAAATGTGTTACGCATGTGTGTGTATGACAACACACCTTGTTCGTGAGATATATTGAATCTTTATGATACCTTTCTGAAATAATTTGTGCAATTTTGATGGTCCTGTTAACATAACATTTAAAAACAAAATAACAATTTCGGGTAAAATATCAGCTCTTCATAGTTTAAGTCAAAGGCTATACACATGGAAGGCTGAAAAATAACTTGCTTTTAAACCCTGTCCTTTCAACAATACTACTGCACTTCCAAATGTGCTTTGTTGTTTTCTTTTAATTCACTAAAATTAATCTTATAGATGTAGATGCCAGAATTGCATTAATTAAAACTCTACTGTAGAAGCCAGGCTTAATTGCAATCAAATTTGCTTAATTATGCATGGAGAGAGATTCCCAAACGAGAAAGGTTTTAGTAAGGATTTTGGTTTTCTGCATTGACAAAATAAATTGAAATTGTCATTTTTTTGTGTTTTATGTAACACTTGTAAATAATTTGTGGAGCACCTTAAGTCTTCTATGTAAAGCAATGTTATTGCTTAAGTAATTATAACAATCTGCATTTTTCATTGTTAATTGTGGGTGTCAGACTCATTAATTTTAATTTACAGACTGTAATGAAATTAAGAAAATTTTGTGCTGATCTGCTGAAACTTGTCTTACAGGAAGTTGTTTAATACAACTAAAGTTTGAAAAAGTCAAGCCTCATTTTTGCAATTTGCGTTTTAACCAATGTAATCATTCCACAACTGTTTCTCAATAAAACTTAGCTTTAATGCAAAACCTGATAAATTATGTGGCATTTTGGATGTTTTAGTATTTCAATGATTAAATTTATATTTATTTTAGGATTATATTTTCTGGCTTAGAAATGCAAGGATTCAGAATGTATTCTGATGATTATATGAATTTTATATCATCTGTTTTTTGAAGAGGAATATATTGTTGAAGGGGAAAAAGTTTCCAAAAAGACAGACATAACTACAAATCAATTTAATCATTCTTAGATCAATGGATTATCCATTTGTTATCTAACTCAGAGTTCTGTACATTTTACCCACAGTAACTCTGTTTCAGACATCTGTGATGCATTCATAGCTTTAAAACTGCATCTGTAATCTCACTTCATTTTTCAAATGTGATTTTAAAAGCAAGTAATTTATTAGGAAATTAGCAAAGTATGCATTTTAAATAAAGAAAGTTAATGACAAAGAACAATGCTAAATCTTATTTCGATGTTAGGACATGCATTTTGTTCTTGAAGCCCATTTAAACTTTAAGTGGTAGAATTATTAATATAAAATAATGGAAACAGAAACTGTCTTCCATGCTTGTTTAGTAGCAACCCAGTTCTTAGGGAAATGAGCAGAAAAGTCTTCACCTCAATTATTATTCATCTAATTAAAAATTCAAAACCAATTACTATACTTCTGCTTAAAACCAAGCATGAAAGTTGATAGTTGAAAACACAACTGTTGAATATCTCAAGAAGAAAATGATAAAGCAAAGAGCATTCCATAATTAAGACTAACCTTTAATCACTGGTCTTTTACACCACATTATTCTGAAGAGGTAAATCAGATCACCAACAGGCCTTGGCATACACCTCAGCATGTAGCACTCTACCACAAGATACTGGTGGGGGTCAGAATGTAACAGAATGTAATGTATTAATGTAACAGAAGACATAACAGAAACAAAAAATATCAAAACCTGCACTATCTACTAAGCAGATAAATGGGTTTTCTCCTGATTCATTCACAAACAATGAGAGAAAACAATGTGGTCCAATGTTTAACAAGTTGATAGTAAAAATTCAGAATAATCTTCTTACCTGTAAAACTTTAGTTTGAAACTTGCTTTTGCTTCTTATTTATCCTTATTGCTCATGTTTGGTTTCTTCACGAAACAGCTGACCTCCATTCTGCTTCTTCCCTTCTTGCTCCTAACCATTTTTCACCAGGCTCTGAGAAGCAAGGACTCTAGAATATGACAAAAGGAGCCCTTTACTGTGAAGCATTCATAATCCTGACAGAAAGTGGGATTTAATTTCCTATTGTTCTTAATGTCCAGGCACAGTTACAAACGGATTCATTATGAGAGTTTGTTTTCCTACACCCTCTAATCTTCAGAAAATGTTCTCTCTTCATGAATTTGTCACTGATCCTGTGTAAACCTTCATGTTGACACAATATGTAAGCCAGTCATTGTCTTATTCCCTTGCCTCCCTGATCACTCTTTGTTCCTAATTCTTAAGTATTTTTTTCTTGCAATATTGTCACCCCTTTTGGTCATTTGTTACTGCCCACATTCTCAATTTGGTTCTCTGTCCCCTTTTCATCCTGTCCTCTCTGCCCCTGGTTTCACCCAGAGATGCTATTACGGTGATTGATTTACACTGCGCAGAACATTCCATAGGTATCATATAGCTATACAACATACACATCCCATACAACAATAAATCTAAAAATAACTAGCAAAAGGATCCATTTAAGTTGAGAGTTAACAGTGCTAACAGGGTCAACTGGTATAGTCATTGTGTGGATGGTGGTTTCACTACCTCGGAGACAAATGGGCAAGAGCCAATGGAGCTGGGCACTCATGATGAAATCAGTAATAAATCAGATACAGAGTATAGGCATGAATCAAATTACTATACTCAAATAAGAGCTAGGCACAGATTTGAAAGGAAAATGTCATTTCCTTTTCTTTCCCAACATTTCTCTTTTATCCATCTATCTCTCTTACTTGATGTCTGTCTTTCTCATTCTGTGGATAAAGTGACTGTCCTTCATTCTATAATTTTCTTTAAAAAGCAAGTTCATATTGATCTTGAACTGCTTATACTTTGTATTAAAAATAATATAACATGTTAAGATCAATTCTCAGCCTCTAAAGAGTCAAATGTGTAATGATGAATAATATCAGTATGTTTTTAAACGGAAGTCCATGGACAATTCAAAAGAGCAGTGAGTAAGGTGTAACAGTGCCCCTCCCAGTGCATGGAAGGTAGAAGCAGGAGAATGAGGAGTTTAAGGTCATTCTTTGCAGCTGTAAGGCAGCTTGCTGTACTGAGATGCTGTCTCAAAAGACTAAAAATAAAAGGACACAATATCCTAAAGATAATTTGTAATCTTTAGATTACATAGACTCTAATAGGAACA
Source organism: Eospalax fontanierii (assembly GCA_035773235.1). NCBI lineage: Eukaryota > Metazoa > Chordata > Mammalia > Rodentia > Spalacidae > Eospalax > Eospalax fontanierii. The sequence goes on from CM069524.1 coordinate 104,967,010, forward strand.
TTCTATCACGCTCAGAATGATGTCACTTTTGTGTTCTCTTTTTTCTTACATACACAGTAGTTCAATTGTTCTTTCAATCATTCAGTAACCACCCTCCACTTGGGTGTAGCCACAAGTGTCTCCATGATAAGCCACTTGTGAGATATATTAAGCACAACTTCAAACAATAGAGCAGAAATATTGATTTGTGGAAAACTGTAACACCAGACAAAATAAACTATCTCTGTGCTTCTTAAAGGGGTCACTCATTTAAAGCCAATACCCAAGTTAGCTAGGAGGGTTGAAAAGATACCGTCAGGACTAAGCTTTTACAACTTCTTACCTTTTGTTTAAGGACTTAAAACAATTCTTTTGATTATAGAAAAATTCAATCGAGGCTGGAGAGATGACTTGGTGGATAAAGTGGCTGATTTCTGAGCAATTCTGAGGACCTGAGTTCAGATCCCCAGAATCCATTAAACAGAAATCAAGCTTTACCTTGCAGTTGTGACCTCGCACTGAGGGATGGAGCAGTGGGATCCTGGGGGCTCAATGGCCACCAGACTAGTCAAAATAGTGAGCTAAAAGTTCAGATAGAGATCAGACTTCAAAAGAAACCTGAGAAGTGATTGAAGAAGACCCTAATATCAGCTTCTTGCTCACATGTGCTTGTATGGGAAAGCACATGCAACACACACACACAAAAGGAAATGGAAAAAAAATTCAAATACAGAGAAAAGCAAAGAGAATAGCTAGGTGAAGTCAAAGTATATAACATGCAAATAGAAAACACAAACAAGAATAGCTACATGCATAGAGCTGGAATTTTGTAATATTTATTAAACAGATTGCACAACTGTAGCTGTGGGGACAACCACAATCCTACCATAATATTTTTTGTGTGTGTGATTCTTCACTTCTTTATGTGGCAGATTTCATAATACCTACTGCCCCACTCTAAGATGCCTGCCTTCGTTCTTCTGGACTCAAGCATAGGCATGAAACTTGATGTAGACTTTGAAAGACAAGTAGACATGAAAACAGACCAAATGCCTCAGCCCACCCCAAACTCCATCTCTGTATCCATGCGATATTTAAGGATAAGCAATAGTTATCAGTATGATCAGAAAGAGGAGGAACACAGTAATGTAGGTGAACTCAGACAATGAGCCAATATTTGGATCCATCTTCCTGTCACCGTGTGGGACATTATGTGCAAAACATTTGGTATAGTTCCCTCCTTTTGACACCCCTCCTTGAAAGAGGATTAAATACCCTCACTCTGTTAAATTCAGGCATGGTTTTCTAGATTGCCTTAGCCAGTAAAATCTGAACAGATGCTGAAAATGTCATTTTAGGAACTAACATAATTCAGTCATCTCTTTCCCCTCTGCCATAAGACAGGCAATGTTCCAGGTAAAGTCTTCGATAAACCATGCAAACAGAGCTATAGTCATCCTCCTGTGGATATGTCACATACCATATAAATTAGAAATTTATCTTTGTGTTTCAAATCGCACAAATGTAGAAGTCTTTTAGAAATATTCTTAGCTAAGAAATACATTCCACCATTTCTCAGACCTTTCCCATCAATAAGTCCTTGAACTTGAGATGAGCTAAACTCAAAGAAATACTACATTCTTTTACAATCTCTTCAGCTCATTTATCCATCTTCAGTCCCGAATGTCTTCACTTTTTATTCATCTTTCCATTTGGGGCTAGCTATAGCTCAAGGCAAGAACTCTTGCCCAGCATGGGAACTGTGCTGGGTTCAGTTACCAGCACCTAAACAAATGAAATGCTCTTCTTGTTTCATTTGTCTGGATTTTATAGTTCTTTGTCCAAATCAATAAAAATGTTTTATGACAGCTAGAACAAATAAGAATTTTTCTCAAATTCTCAAATTTATAAATCTGACATTGTTTGCCTGAAATCACTCCAGTATTTTAATACTCTGATTCAATGTTGTGCTGAAGTTAGTTCATTTCATCTCACAGAATTTATTGTTATTTTTTCAGAAATGTTGTGAATAGCTGTTATGCATGACAATTATGAAAAATGAGCTTAAATATATTCACACTTATTTTTTTCTCTTTTCCTTACTGGGTATTGATCTGAAGGTCTTATGCAATCTAGAGAAGTACTATACCACTGACCTGTATGCCCAGCCCTCTTTTTACTTTTTATTTTAATAACAGCCCTCGTGAAGTTTTACAAACTGGCCTTGAATACACTCTGGCCTTCAACTTGAGATTCTCTGCCTCAGGGTAATATTATAGACCACTGCCACCAGGTCTGGCTTACATTGTGTGTTAGAAGATAAGAACACGCAGACCCATCACTTGTTAGCAATTTCACTAGGTTTCACTAGCATCGGTTCTCTTAGATTATTCATCTTCACATATGAATGATACAGATGTTGGGGGGGCAGCTATGCACCTCTTCCCAACTCTGTATTTAGTAATTTCCCATTGCTGATGTGAAATCAGGCATGATGCATGATATATGGTGGCATTTATACTATAGACACTTTACAGACTAGGGCTTGTTGTAAGTTTCAGCATCCCACTGCATATAGAAAGTATAATGTCTAAAACAGTCAAGGCGCGAGGATGTGTGTGCAGAGAAGCACATCCTTTCAGTTTTCAAGAGTTGTCTTCCACATCTCCAGTAAGGTATTTACAGAACAGCCATTCTGCCTTTTAAAAGCTTGCCTCGCTTTATTGGAAGCACTCTGAAATAACAATTAAACAATTCAACTTGATATAAGTTTGTTAGAACTAATTTACTGATCAAGAAATTTAAATGATCAGTAGGGGATAAGAAAAGATAAAATTTTCTAGGCCAGTAAGATGGCTGAATTTCCTGGCAGGGTTAATTCGTTTGTAATAAGGAAGAGAGTAGGTGCTATTGGAGGGAGACAAGCTTTCAGCATACAGGAAAATGTTTACATCTCAGATATCTATTGCCATGATTTCAATTTCAAAAGAAGGGGAAAGCTTTCATAAACTAATCACTTTCCTTATCTTCATATCCTTGCTAATTAGTAATTATAAATTGCTATTTTAAAATGAGATCTAGGACACAATGAGAATTTTTTAAAAGTTAAGTCAAGCTGGGCTGAATGCCCAGAAAAATTAAAAATTTAGTGTAATACTCCTGGGATTTCTATGTGTAGATCTTATGTGTCTACAAGTAAGTTTATTAGATATAACTAATTGAAAAGATAAAATATCTGGCAATTAAGCCTCAAATAATGTTAGTCAAAGATAAGGAAGTATTTTTTAAATCAAAGTTCACTGGACAAAATACAGTCTATGAAATAGTTCAATTCAAGGTGATTGTTTTTTAGACACTAAAGATGTTCAATTTGCATTACATTTAATGGAGTCAAGAATGCAAGTTTGTTAAAAGGGAGAAAATAAGAATATGCTAATAAAAGTATATAGAATTCCAAAGGGTCTAGCAGATGGAGATGCACATTCAGAGCAGACGGGTAAAGAGTGGGACAAGTAAAGCATCCCATATATATTTTAAGGACTGTTGCTACCTAGATTATTTTGTAATAATATTTATCTAAGATTTTGGAATTTATTTTTGAAGTGACATATCATATAGCCCAGGCTGGCCTCAAACTTGCTGTGTATCTAAGGATGAACTTAAACCTCTAATTTTCTTGCTTTCACCTCCCCAGCGTTGGGACTATAGGCCTGCACCCCCACATTCAGTTTATGTGGTACAGGAGTTCAAACTCAGGGCTTCATACTTGTTTGTAAATACTCTACCAGGTAGGCCACATCAACCAGTCCGATTTTGTGATTTCACTTGGATTCTATGTTATCATTATCTTTATTTTGTGGTGGTTGTTTTTAAGACTCTTTTGACTCAATTTTGAGGCACTGGCTAAAGGCTTCTGGTTTCTCCTGAGCAGTCTATTAAGTCCACATACCCCCAATTCCTTTATGGTAGTTCTCACAACACAAGATAACTGATGTTTTTAAAACCCAAGAGCCAGGCACAAACCAACTAGAGAGAGGTCTTATGTGTCTACAACGTACTACCTGTCCTTTTCTCTTCCTTGGAGTTGTAACAAATTCTGTTTTTTTGTTTATCAAGTGTAATTGTGTTCCAGTCTGCCATCAAATGAATCTAAAAATCCTTTCAAAGAGTATGACTATAGGTAGGAAAAATCTTAGGAAAAAGAAATAAACTAAAAAATAAAAATGATAGACAGATAGATGATAGATAAATAATAGATGATATGTAGATAGATGATTTATATATATAGTTTTATACATATATATATATATAGAGAGAGAGAGAGAGAGAGAGTAACATAAAATATAGGTCTTGACAACAGCCATGTCTGCTGACATTGTCTCTTAATACTATTTTTCTTTGTAGTCTGCATATCGAGAAAGAACACCAACACTGAGGATTGATAGATTAGTCTGAAACAAGAGGCAGCAGGCTACAAAACCAGGCAGCAATCTGTTGTGTTGCTATGACCTCCACAACCTGTCTTTAATCTCTTTAAACCCACCTTAATCTTTGAAGATATCTGGGGTCAAAAAAGCCTTTAGGTCTATTGTAGGAGACTGCAAGAAAGACTCATTAACAAGGGTGAAGTAACTCAACCATTTTTTTTAAAACCCTTAATCTCCTTGAGCTTTAGCTCCTCATCTGTGAAAACGGAATAATGTCCCCAGGTCATTAGAGTAATAGAGATGACAAATGAACAGCAGTTAGTCTAGTTCTTGAAACAATCATCCTTAATTCATGGCAGCTATACTGTCAAAATAAAAATTCTGTGGCTGAGTGTTGCTTAATCATTCAAGGTATCCTTCCTGGCTGAGGTTACCTCTTTTTTTTTTCATTAAGTCAATGCAATTCACTCCAGTGTCTTCCTTCCAATTGTTCTGCCTGTTACCTCCTAGTATACTGTTAAAGGAAATATGGATACTTGCTGCTTCGAGTTCAGGAAGTTCAGCATATGCTTCACATCTCACTTTCTTAAATTCTTTCATCCTCATTTTCATAGCTACACATCCACTCCGTTTTCCTAGTCCCTGAGACAGGAAGTAGGCATGACAGCCAAGTGTCTGCTCTCTACACTCTTAAAATTCCTCCTAATGAATCATTCTTGGTGTAACTAGATGTTCTGTTTTGCAATTTCTTGCCTCCTAAAAGGCCCTTTAAAAAAGTTCTTGGCATTCAAACCCAGTCAACTACAAGGCTTCTATATGACTCTCTTTATCTTTCCAAAGTTATCTCCACTGTACCTTTTCCCTGTCTTTGCTGTATTCTATCATAGTTACTTGATATTATACAGTCTATAAATATATTCTATACCTTGAATAAAATTATAAATATGATTATGACAAAAATATCATTCATTTCTTTTGTTAACTTAGCACTTGATTCTGAAAGAATTTATTAAATTTTTTTGATTGGGGAAAAAAGTCTAAAATGAAAGCTGGCATTGATGGAGGACTTACTTTTTATCCTGCATACCCCTTTATACTTTGTCATTGTTCCCCCAAAGCTGTCATAGTGGTTATGAATTGCTGTCATTTGTAGACCAGGACCCGGCAGCTCATAGACCTGAAGTCATGTACCTAAAGCATCAGTCAGCAGGTATCAGCAACCTAGAGAGGCCAGCCTCCATCTGAGTTCTTCCCAAGTACATAACAGTTGACTGACATACTGGTCTTTCTTTCCACGTTCATTCTATTACACTTTTGTTTCCTTCCCCTTAAGAAGATCTCCTCCAAACCCTCACTCCTTTGCCTTCTTGGAGCTAAGGTCTCCCAGCCAATGTTCTCTCTTGAGTGAGACATTTCCAGATAGCCTGAACCTCTGTGGTCCCTAATGACCACCATCACATCATCCTAGTTAAATATCCCCAAACTCCAGAAACTTTTGACATTATTTGTGATTATTAATTACAAATAAATCTAAATTTCTGCCATTATGAAGTTCTATATCTTACATTTAGCCCAAGTAAAGACAGAGATTTTAATCTGTTCTTAGTGTGCTTCTCAAAATTGCAAACCTAAGTTACAGAAGCAGTTAATAACACCTAATTTTAATTGAAAGGGATCATTTATTTGTTCTGTTATTCGTCTTTTCTTATTTGCATTTCACATTTTCTTATTTGCAGCCAAATTAAAAAGTAAAATTCACTAAGAAAAAAGTATAGTGTTGACCACGTATACAACTGGATCAAAGATTCTAGTTTCAGAGACTGGTAAGCTCTAGACAGAAATTACAGTTTTCTAAACCCCCAGATCTCTGAGAATCCACGGAATCAAGAGAACTGGAGATAAAACAATTGCCCTCTGTAAGAATTTCCTTTTTGGAATAGACAGCAGGTGCTTTCTACACCACTCCAAATAAAAGACATGTGCTGAAAGGAATTCCGAACTCCTTTGGCAATGTATTTTGGAAATACATGACATGAAATGGTTAAACATTAGTTAGATTATGTAGACAAAAAAGAGAAAACACTTTAAAATGGGTGCAGTTAATGGCTCCATTTTAAAAGCAAAATCTAACTATGGGCACATGCACTGTGAAACACAGCATCCATCAAGCCTAGAAAAAGGCTTCTGGACTGAGTATTGACATGCAGCAAAGGGGCAGAGCTGGAGATAATGGAGCAGCTTTATTCCTAGAGTGATGTTTTAGTTAGGACTTCATTGATGTGTGCAAGGTTGCCTGAGAGAAAACAACAGATCAAAAATGTCTGGATTTATGGGATTTTCAAGAGAGATATTTTTCCTAGACAAATTATACAGTATTTTCCTACAGGTCACTAGATTTCACTAATTCTAACTTCATAAAACTCTAAACTTTTCATGAATTTATCCAGTGTGTATAATTTATAGCATTAGAAAAAATCTTGCCTGGTATCTGCCTAACAACTGATGTATTTCTGAGGCAACCCCTATTCTGCCTATCCACCCATATGAATCAGACAATAACAAATAAATCCTAATTAAAAAGGAATTTGATCAATTTAGAAATTATTCTACATCTTCCAGAATAATTTGAATATATAATTATATTAGGTATCTGTAATTCTACACTCCCTCTCTATGGCACAATTCTCATCTTGATTTTTAGATTTGGCTTCAGTCTTCCAAATGCTTATCTATTTCCCTCAAAGGATTATATGTAAAGCTGAGAGGCTTAGTAGAAGTACTGTTAGGCACCAAGTTTAAACTATAGTCGTGGAGTACAGTTAACCTCTCCACTTACTGGCTTTATAAAAATCCGAACTGTCGCCAGGCATAGTGGCATAAGCCCTGTTTATCACTGTACTTGAAAGGCAGAGACAAGTGGATCTCTGTGAGGTTGAGGTCAGCCTGGTCTCCATAGTGAGTGCTAGGCCAACTGCACTACAAGGAAAATATGTTTCACAAAGACGAAAAGAAAATTCAGAACTTAAATCTTTAATAAAAAACAACTGGACATAAATGATATCGTCAAGAACAGCATTTTAGGGCCTGGAGAGATAGCTCAGCAGTTAAGAGCACTGGCTGATTCCCAACACCCACATGGTGGCTAACAATCGTCTGTAACTCCAGTTCCAGGGGACCCATGCTCTCTTCTGACCTCAGTGATTTTTGGATCACGTGTTTGCACGTACACACACATGCAGGCAATACACTCATGCATACAAAATAAAAGTAATAAAATTTTTTTTTTTAAAAAAAAGAAAGACGACTTGGTACCCTAGAGGACGAGAAAGGTATGGCACTGTGTACAGGAAGCAAGATGGGAACTACGTTTTCTAAGGAAGGTTTATGTCCCGTGGGAAAGATGTGACAAGACTAAAAGACTAGAGGGAAACAGGTCAACCTCTGTCCTGTTTTACTGCCATAAGATGAAATGTGCCCCCTTAAAAATATGTTGAAATCCTAGGACCCAGAATGTATAATCGTGATAATCTGGAGATAGGGTCTTCACAAGAATACTCAGGTTAAAATAAGGTCATTAGGATGGGTCCTAATCCAGTATTAGTGGCATTGAATAGCAGAAACCTGTACTGGGAGAATATCATGGGAATTTCAAGATTGCCGTCTGCAAGCCCTGCACCATAGCCTCACAACCGAAATCAACCCTGTCTACATTTAGCCTCAGACGTCTAGTCTCTAGAACCTGCCAGCCTCCATGCAACCTTCTGGTCTTTGGGGTTCCCTACTTGTGGTACTTTGTTATATTGGCCTTTTCTGATACTCAAGAAAGGGGACTATGAAACCCTGTTTTATCTCTGCAACGTCTTCAGGAAAATTTATATGGCACATTAATTCTTTCAGTGCAAAAGTAGTATTTCTGCTGATTAAAAAGCTTCTGAATTCTGGATATTTGCAAGTGTATGATAAAAAGCAAGAGCATGCAATTGATCACCGCCTGCACTGAGTTACCCTCTGTTCTCTTTATTTCACAGTGCACAACAGCATTTCACAAGGTTATTGTCTTTCTTTCCATATCCTTTTCCTTAAGTCCTTGTATTTGTGAAGTAAGGCTTAGTAAGAATAGTGTGTGTTTTCAAATTTCCTCTGACTCTTAATTTTTCTGAGCTGCTCTGTTATGATGTCTAAATAATCAGAACTTCCTAAAGAAGTCCATCATTAAATAAGAACAACAGCAAAACAGTCCAAATATTACTGTATGGGCTCAAACAACCAAATGCATAATGTAGAAATTTTTTGCATGCTAAGTAGCCAGATTTCCTTAGCAAGCAAATAAATGAACTGAACATGGGCAAAGAACATTTCAATATTAAAAGTTTTTAAAAGTACAAAACAAAACAAGCAAGATGGTTCCATGGGTAAAGTCTCATGACTTGAATTTGAGCCCTAGAATGCGTATAATAGAATAAGAATACAGACTCCTACAAATTGTCCTCTGACCTCCATGTGTACCCAGGGCATGTGCACACACAAATAAATAAATAAGTAAGGAAATAAATAAATAAGTAAGTATAGCATGTTTAAAGTAATAAGCATATTAACTAGTTGCTATATTAATGTTTAAGTATTTGTATCCTTCCAAAATTCACATGTGGAAATCCCATCCCTTAAAGTGATATTAAGAGGTGAGACTTCTGCTGGCGATGGAATCATAAGGGTGGAGTTCTAGCAAATAGCACTGGTGCCTTTTCAAGAGAAGCCCTGAGACTTGCCTTCCCCTTTCAGCACGTGAAGGCAGGCTAGAAATCACAGTGCATGAGGAAGCATCTTCAGCTGACACTGAAGCTGATGGACATTTGAACTCAAGACTCTTAGACTCCAGAACTGAAAACTGTATTTTCTTTGTTTATAAATTGCCCAGCCTGAGATATTTTGTTGTTGAGCCTTGACTAGACAAGAAGATGGGTGTACAACTTGTCTGGCTTCTGATCTGAATAATCTAAAACCAGATTTTTCAAATAAGCAACTGAGGAAATTCAAGTATAAATGACATTAGATACTAATAGCAACCTATTTTTCTACTTGTCTGTTTGCAATAATGGCATCATTATTTTGCCCTAAATACCCATATATGTTACAGACATACTGAAGTATTTATGTGAAGAATCGAGAATTTTCTTTAATAGACTTGAGGGGAGAAATAAAGAAGCTATATTTGTCACAAGACCAAGAAAGTGCCAACAACTGCTGAACTTCGGTGATGAATATTGGAAGGATTGTATTATATTATTCTTTTTTGTGTGTATTTCAAATATAATAAAAAAATTATATTTTGCCTTAAGTATTTATAGTAGAAATTTATTAGGTGCAAGTTATGTTCTTTAATGAACTTAGTTTTGAATCAATAGCAACCTTTCATTTCTATTAAGTAAAAGAGATAGATCTTGTCTAGAAAAACAGGTTTCTGTTTAGCAGGTGATGCTGCAGTCCACTGAATAATAACCCCAGTTGCCTATTAAAATCTTTCAATCACTTTCGTGAAAAAAACCTTCTCAAAACAAATTTATATGGGAAAGTGCAATGTCACTGTAAGAAAAAAGAAAAGTGGTCATCTACATATTAGAAATAAAAGGGTTTTTTGTTTCCAGGCAAAACGAAAGGCCACGGCCAAAAAGAAATGTATGTGCATTCTGAGTAATGTTATAACCAAATGATATTAGTTTTGAGCAATACTTTAGGTTAAGCAAAATCTAACAGATATAAGAGGAGATGACATAAACATGCAGTGAGAAGCTTGGACACGTTTTTTTCCATTTTTGACTGACAAAGTTGACAAACATTAAATGTACATGATGTATAATTAAATCCATATCAGTAGCAAATTCTATATTCTGCCAATAGAGAACTCATGCACCTTTCTTTTCAGCTGTCCTGTAAAATTTAAATTTTTATATGGATTATAAAAATTAGGGCAAATAAGAAATCCCAAAGAGCTTTTTCAAATAAAAAGGCAAAAATAACTGAGACTACTTTCTCTAACCATAGTTCAACACAGTATCAATATTCAAATAAAAACTAGTCAAGTGATAATTCCTCATTACATGAAGTAACAATCTTATGAGAATTTTGGGAATTAATAAACAATATTAATCATAGGTACTATGAGGCTGAGGTAGGAGGTTTAACAAGTTTAAAGCCTGCCTGGACTAACCTGTGAGTGCAAGGCCAGCCTTGGCAGCTACATGAGAACATGTTTCTGCATAAAAAGCAAAAATAGGGTTGCAGAGAGATAGCATAGTTGCAGAGTGCTGGGCTAGCTTGGGAAGGCCTGGATTCAATTCCCAGTACTGCAAAAAAGGGAAAGAAAGGAAACATAGGAAATATAGAAGCATTCACTGTTCATCAGAGGGAGAATTCATAATCTTAAATGTACCTATTATTAAATCAGGAATAATGAAAATAAATGAATTACATGATAAAACCTAAAACTAGAAAATAAGAAATAAATGAGATATGACTTTAAAAAACAAAATCACCAATTTGAACATATAAAGACAATAAAGCTGGGACTGGAGAAATGGCTCAGTGGTAAAGAGCACTGGGTCCTCTGTAAGAGGACCGAGGCTCAGTTCCCAGCATCCACATGGAGGCTCACAGTAACTCCAGTTCCAGATGATATGATGCCCTTTTCTGACCTATGTGGACATTACACACTTGGAAGAACTTACATCTATGCCAATAAAACACTCATAGAAATAAATTTTTAAAAAAACAAACTTTAAATAAGACCAAGAATTGGTGCTTGAAAGATGAATTAATTAAGTAATGTATGGTTAATCAAATTCATATTTATATATTAAGCAAAATATTAAATAATGGCAAGATGTAATCACTAATAAAATATTTTTAAATATATTAAAACAAAAACATTGCCAAGATATGAAAATTTTGATGAAAATAATTTACTAAACTGAGTTGGAGTGCCATCCGATCTAATAAATGGAATGTAAGAAAATCAGAATAGTTTTCAAAGAACAACTCCTCCTCAAAAAAGATACTCACTAGGCTCCTATTTTCTTAACAGACAAATTATATTGGTTTTCTCTTCATTCCTACATGTGCTTTGAAAGGTAGTTAAATGGAGACTATTACAGAGATTCATAACTGGTCAAACCCAGAGAACACTGGCAGCTGATTACTGCTGGGTGAGAAGAGCTGATCTTCTTAAAGTGAGAGACTCTAGTCATAGGTGACTAGACCTCAGTAGGTGAACTTATACTGAGGAATGTCTGGGGACACTAACATGATACAACAGGTCTTTGCACAAATGAAGGAATGCATGAATTCCAATGGGAGGACTATGGAAGGGGGTGTAAAGATGATTAAGATTGATTGAGATGTTCTGTATGAAATACACAAAAATTCAATAAAATTTACAAAAAAGATAGTTTAAAACACACTAAAAAGCTTAGAAAGAATCACAATTTGTATTATAATAGTATTACCAAATAAAACAAATCTCAGAAAGAGAAAATAAATGAGCAGATTTCATTTATAAGTATAAATCCAAAACACCTTAAAATTTAGAAAAAGAATTTCTCAGAACCAAATATAGATTATTTCAAGAATGCAAGGATGGTTTGATGTTAAGAAATATAGCAGTAGAATTTGTCATATTATATGACAATAAACTAAAAATATTTGTTCATTTCAACAAGTACCCAAAAGGGATTCAGGATTACAAAACTCTGCATAAGATAAAAATTATTACAGCAGTTTCTTATCATAACTTCAAACTGTATCAGGAATTAATTACTAGGATCTGATGAGTGATAGAAAATAAAGTTATCCCTACTAGAATCAATATAATACAAAACTACCTGCTAACATCATTCTGCAAGTTCAAGTAGTGAAGTTATTAAATAAAGGAGAAAGATGAGTATTAACCATCAGGAAGTCACTCAACCATTATGATTGTCTTTCGGAACTACCAGAAAGCAAATGATATGTCATTACTTCTGTTTAGAAAATCCAAAAATATAACCAGTAACAGAATCAACACAGCATCTTGATTCCTTTCTTTGAGTGCAATAACCACTGAGAATCTAGAAAAGAAAGATGCTCTCACTCATGATAAAACCAAAATAAAAAGCACCCAAGGGAATGAATATACTGTAATTCATGATATTGATGAAGAAAACTAAATATCTTCACTAAGGAACAAAAATTAAGAAATAATGAAGCCATACTTCAGGAATGAAGTCTTAATATACCAGATATTCTGCATATTATTTAGCCTGACAGTTAAATTTCATAAACTTTGGAAATTATAACCTCCCTAAATTTGTTTATTCATGTCTAAGATAGTCATAAAGGAATATCTATCCTGTAGAATTGATGAGAAGATTAAATAAAACTGTGTATGTAAGGCACTGCTACCATTGGATCTACACTCTAGTTAGGTATAACACTGCTAACTTTGAATTACTACTATTTCACTTTGAACCAAGAAACTTAAACATTTTGTAAGGCACTACGTAGTAAATATCTTGTGGTCTCCAGGTAATAGATCTCTTCCCTTCTTATATTCTTCTCTATTCATTGGTTTTAGCTATGTTTTAACAGTGTAAAAGTGGTCCTGCAGAGATGGCTGAGTGGTGGGCACTGGCTCTCTTGCAGTGGACTTGGGTTTGTCTCTCAACATGCACCTGACAGCTGACACCCACATATAACTCCTGTTCTAGAGTTTCCAAGGGATCTCATGCCTTCTTCTGCCCTCCATGGCCACTGTACACATGCAGTGCATTTACCCGCAAGCAAAACACTCAAACATAAATATTTGTAAAATTATCCTTCTTTGCTTGGGGTTATACAAAAAAGAGGCCATGGGCCAAATTTGACCTATATGCTGTTGACTCCTGACCCATGTTCTAAGGAAGTAAAAGAAATTTAATAGCACAAATGAGTAAAGAAACTCAAATTAAATGAAATTTAGTAGGTGGATACATCTAATAATTGGACACTTTCTTACATATTTGAATGAGGATATTTATGACAGAACTATTTGTAATGCTAAAGAAACCAGCAATTACTTAAATGTCTAATCATAGAGAATTAAACTGCATTCCTCTATTCAATAGAATAATATAAATATTGACAGTAACAGTGGATTTCATCCCACTTTTTTTAAAGGACAGATCACTAAGTGAGTCCCATCAGTAAGTCAGACAATGCAGTTAGCATAAAAGGTAAGTTTGGAAAATCCACCATGAGATGACTGTCTCTCAATAAAAGATGGCGTAGCATTCAATGAACACACCAGAGAAAAAGAAACAATCATAAGGTAAACAGTGACAGTTTATCAGGAACAAATTCCTTCGTTTTAAGAGATATATTTCCTTAAAACATTTTTTGATTATTTAAATTTTTATTAAAAATTCACACAATATGATTTGATGATATTTAGATCCCCTCAACTGTCCGTCACCTCCCCTTACCACCCCCTGCCCAATTATTGTATTTTATTAAATTAGACATGTAGTCTAATTTGTGTTCTCAAATATCCTTAAGTGTAGGTCCATCCACAGGAGCCTTGTCAGCCTACTAAGAGTTACATCCTTGATAGAGACCAACTCTCATCCTCCCAAGAGCCATCAGTCGCCATTACTTCCTCACATAGGGTTAGGGTTTCTTACCCACATCCCCACATGTATGCTGGGATTTTGTCTGGTTTGAGCTTACAAGGGACTTGTGCATGCTGTCACCACCGAGGTGAATTCATATAAGTAGCTGACCAGCTGACGGGTAAACTTTATTTCCTTGTGGTCATCCACAACCTCTGGCTCTTACATTCTTTCTACCCTCTCTTCCACAATGATCCCTGAGTTTTGGGAGGCAGAAGTTTGATACAGGTGTCCTATTCAGGGATGGGCACTTTGAATCCTCTTGTTCTCTAAACACTGGACAGTTGTGGGTTTCTGTGTTAATCACCATTTGCTGCAAAAAGAAGCTTCTCTGATGAGAGTTGAGAAATGCATTAATCTATGGCTATAACAATAAGTCATTAGGAGTCAGTTTACTATAACTGTTTAATAGAAAACTGCTATTAGGTTCTCCTTTATGACATGTGACTGTCTAGCCTCAGGTTCTTAGGCCTGATCTGAATGTCAGGTATGGGCTCCCTGCTATCAATCAGACCTTAAGTTCAATTAAAAAGTAGTTCATTACTCTCCTAATAATTGTGTCGCTATTGCACCATTGGGCATATCTTGCCAGACCGGTTGTTGTTAAAACCTTTTGTAAATACTGCACTTCAATGTAGTTGCTCTATTTTTTTCCTGATTCCCATGTTGTCTTTAAAGATTTATCCATCCTCTCAAAGCCAGTGAAAAACACATAGAACTCATAAGATTTATTATACTTTTCTGAGAACTCACTCTCTCTCTCTCTCTCTCTCTCTCTCTCTCTCTCTCTCTCTCCTGTGGTGTGTGTGTGTGTGTCCTCTAACTCCTGACACTCCTCCTACCCCGCCTCCTCCTGAGGGTTTGCGAGTATGTACCACCGTACCTGAATTTGATTTCTTTATATAGAACAAATGTATAGGCCTTTGTATATGTATAAAAATTTCTTCAGGGCTGGAAAAATCTATGAAACAAATTTATTGTCACCTACCCTATTTTAATAGCTTCATGATGTTTGGGTATAACCTCCTCAGTCCATATACATTTTCCGCCCCTCTAATGTTTCACAGTATTCATGCAATGTTCTTTTCTCCGCTGTTCATCAGCCCTTATTTGCCACACAGAGCACACATTTAATTGACTGTCATCATCAGTCCAAACCACTATAGCCAAGCACAATGCTATTTCTCCAAGGCGACTGATTAGATCGTTCACCATTGGCTCGCAGGAAAAGTGACTTACCTGAAGCAGAGTCTATTCAGTGGTTGGATTTAAGACAACACGATTAACTAAACCACCTTCTATGTGATAAGCCTATGTGGAAGGCTTCATCCTGGAGAAATTTGTGTTGAGATGTTACCAGTTCAAACTTAATAGCATTAAAAGATTTTATGTAACTTAGCTTAATAGGCCAGTTTGAATCTATGTCTTTCATAAATAACTATTTGAAATGATGACTGTAACTTTCTGTCTAGTTTGTCTGTAGAACGTGGATCTAGTCCATAATTTCCATTTTTAAGGCCGCTGTAGTTGTCAGTTTGTTTTGAGTTACCTTTTCCGAGGTTTCCTTCCATCCTTCTCAACCTCCCCATTACTAAGGAGCAAACACAGCACTCAGCACATGGGAAATTTTGTTGCTGTTCATCCACTCAGCTAAAACAATGAATTTATTTCATATTAATTAAGTGAGCACACCTTACAATGTAAAGGATAAGAATTCCAAATTAATGCTCGGTCTAGCATGGAGGAAACCAGGCAGAGTGATGGGAAGCTTACCCCAAGGAAAGGCGAAAAGAGTGAAATGAGCAAACATAAGTGACACAGCTTTGAGCCCTTCACTATAATTCTTTGATGAGCAATTGTATGCGTGACCTTCAGAGGAAACTTACCCATTTCATGATTTGTTGACAGGCCAGCGTGTGACATTTTGACTAAAGGACCTAGTTACATTGTGAAAAGAGGAAGGTACCCTTTAGGTAAAGAATATAAACAAATGTCTTCAACTCAGACATTTTTAAAAGAGCTCAAGAGACTCTTACTAAAGTGCAAGAGGGTGACATCTGTAGTCACGTTACAAAAGAGATATTTTAGAAACTACAAGCTTGCTGGTAAATTATTTCTTCAGACTTATGTGAAAAAGTACAGTGGACACAAACTGATCATTCATAGAAGAACTAGAAAAACATACAGGCCTCCTAAATGAAGAGAACATGGGGAACAAGAAGGCAAAGAGTTTTAAATCTTCAACCTCCCTTTCAAATATATAAGAATATAGTTGAAATTCCTGATAGAAAATAAAGATAACCAAGAGCAAGCTTGATGTTTCCACTCCTCTTTGCCATAAAGGATTCTCAAGACGCTCCTGCTTCAAAGCTTCAGCTTAAGAAAAATTAGAGTATGTGACAGAGATTGAAATTTCCAAGGAGAGAGTTATGAAACATCTTGAGAAAATTCAGCCTCACTAGAGCAGCAGGAGTGGATGACATTTCGCAATTAACTCCGAGAAAATAAAGAAATCTGCACTAGCAAAACTGCTGATAGGCTTTACATAAAACAGAGTAATCTATTTTGGCCTTGAACAGCTAGCTGTTAACAGTTCCTTCAAAGTCACTAACTTTCAATCAGCTGAAAATTCCTTTGTAACATCTATGTGCCTACTACAGAAAAAAAAAGTGAAAGGGGGGGCTTCATATTTACAGGGATTTGTTGAAGAGAGAAAAGGATTTTTTTAGATTGTCAAATTCTAATAAAGGTTCTTAGAGCAGGCTTTGCGGGCATGGCTTTGGATCTTTCTTCTGCAAAGGCAAGTGCTCGTGCTGGGCAATGCTATATCCAGCACATAAACCTTTCTTTGATTCATCAGGTTCTGCAAGATGAGCATCCTGGACATTTGTGAATGAGATGCTCTAATGGACTTCTCAAATTCTCTCACTAAATATTTTATCTTATATAAAATGAAATTCATTAAATGTTTGCTAGGCATTCTTTTATTAGAATAATGTTGGATAGTTGATATCAAAAGGAGCTATACTTTAAATGATTTAAATTTGTTTATTGCTCTTTACAAGCCAAAAGCCATTATCAACTAACTGATGGTTCCACTTAATCACAAGTAAATATAGTACAGAAATTACAGACATCACAGAGAAAGATCAAGCCCTGGACAGAAATCCACAAAAGTTTCTGACTATGTAAAGTTCATATTCTAAAGGAGTTTTTCACCTATTTTGCTAAATTCCATTTCATTACTGAGATAAAAAAATGTTTTCAACATGTGATTTTGTGAATATTGTTGACAGAAATAATTATGGATTTTAATAATTAAATGTGTTTATGGCATGCAAATATGTACTGAAGTATATACATTTGCATTGTCATATAAATTAACCATAATTTTCTTCTAAGATTTAACTATCAGCTCGGGTGGACTTATATAAAGACTGACAGAAAAAGAGTAAGGCGTGGGTTTTCATAAGGCATACGTAGCACTAAAAAGACCACTTTAACCGAATATAGCAAACCATTCCATTCCACACTAGTTTCACTATTCAACCTGTCAGCTCTACTCCACTGCACTTCTCTTTAAAACTCCTTCAAGTTCACCCCCCCCATGACTTCTGCTCTGAACGCAAGCCACTCACCTTTTATCACACTCACTTGGCAATAATTATTTGGCAAGATTATGTCTTGCGGTATTTCTTTGATTGGTATTAGTCTATTCACGTGTCTGTCTCTTTTCCTCTCCCTTTCTCTGTGTGGCTCTGTCTTGTCATGTCCAAAGTGTGCTTTGTTGGATTTATGGAAACAGGTAGCAGGTAAATGAGATGTATGACCCACTGCTTCATGGCACACACACCATGACTTGCATCACATAAGTGCTTTTACGACGGCTTTAAAAAATGTTGTTAATTTTAAAAGTGAATTTAAAAAACTTAGTTTTGTACTGGAAACCTGACAGGTATCTACAAAGACTTAAAGGGATGAACTATGAGCTGAAGAAAGGGAGGTGGTAGATAGCTTGGCAGTAAGGAATAAGGAGTCTCGGCAACCTCAATCAAAATCTTCACTCTTCCACTACCTACCAAGGTCTGATGTAGGGCAACTACTTTGGGAGAGGGACATGTGTGAGAAATTGTCACAGATTATCTACCCATTCACCCATGTCCCAAAGGGGGCTACTACAGTCCAAAAGAGTGCTGACAAGTCTCTCGGCATACAACTGCCGAGCACATAAAGGACAAAGTTTTACAGGCCTTAGACACCTAAAATAGACAGTACACTTAACTTCCTTTGACCATACAAGCATTCTAAAAGGACTCATACATCAGTTAGGAAAACACAAAGACTTTCACTAATAACTTTAGTAGAAAAAGATACAAACTACCCAACATACTTCTCCATATTTTACCTGAGACATTAGCAAATATCTTAGACAAGGGTATTTTAAAAAGCAAAGGTATAAAAGAACATTTAGAGAACATATTGCACCCAAAAATATGGAACTGAACAAAAAGAAGCAGAACTGACGGTAAATGATAAAAACCTTCTAAAAAAGGGCTGGAGAGAGGTCTCACTGGTTAAGAGTACTGATTGCTCTTGTAGAAACTACTTTTGCAGAGGACCCAGGTTCCCAACACCCACATGGTAGTTAAAAACCATCTATAACTCCAGTTCCGGGGAATCCAATGCCTTCTTCTGACCTTCTTGGGCACTGAACAGAATGGGTGCACTGAAATACACATGGGCAATATATTCAAACAGATAAAATAGAAATATTTTTTTAAACTTCTAAAAAAATCTAGTTCAAGTTATGAGATATATTCACACTTTACATGGTATTTAAAGTTGTGGAATGGAAAAATATCATTGAAAAATTGCTGGTAATTTAGTCACCAATGGTATTTAGTTAAATTTAAGAATGTAATAGTATGTTAGAATCTTCATGTTACCCATCTAAAATATCAAGGAGGTGCTGGTATAGATCTTAAATCAGCTGCTTGTAAATTTTAAATTTAAAAGCATTGAAAATCACTCTAGTTCTCTGAGGAAAAAGGAAAACATTAAAATTATTAATCAGGAATAATAAATACAATGCAAAAATATGCAGAAATATATCAAATTATAATATATGAAATGCTCATGTCTTCTTTGGAAAGAAAAGATGCATTTTCCAAAATAGTTAAAATAGAAGTTCAAGATCCAAAGATCCGTATGTATGAAGCCCATAGAATTTACTCCATAAACCTCAGATTAGAATCCCTGTTACAGATAGAAATACTGGTTGCCTGAGGGATAATAGGAAGAACTTAGAAAGTCTCTTGACACATGGTATCTCTCTTAAAGACACAAGTGTGATGATAGAGGTACTACAAAGCTGTGGATGCAGGAAATTCACTTTGAATAGACATAATATAAAGCAGTCATAGCGGTGGCCTGCAAAAATGCCCACACCCCAATGTCTGGAGTGTGTGTACATTTGTGTGTTCTTTACCTACTGGTGGGATAAGATACAAACTATCCAACACACTTCTATCAAACAAAGAATTAAGACATGAGATGGCATTATGCCTTCCAATTTGCTGACATTAGAATACAAACACAATCCTGGATAACACAGACATACCTAGTATAATCACAAGGGTCTTTGAAAATGGAAAATGTCAGAGGAATGAAGTGTGAGAAAGACTAGACAAGCCAATAAATGCAGGTGGCCTGTAGAATCTGGAAAAGGAAATGACACAGATCATCCCACAACACCTCCAGAAGCAAGAGCAGAGCCCCTCCAGAATCTTCACTGTTGCCCAATGAGACTCGCTTCAAACATCTGCTCTCCAGAATTACAAGACAATAAGTCTGTTTTGTTGCAAGCCAGTAAGCTTGTGGTCATTTGCTTCTCCAGCAACAGGATATCACTACAGTAGGGATGAAGAAGAGCAAAAATCTGTCCTTTTGCAGCTTGTGTGGGAAGCTAGAAAGATGGATTATGTACATGTATTAATTATTTTTTTGTGTGGTTGTGAAAAAAATGCTTGACAAAGGCAACCTAAGGAAAGAAGAGTTTGTTTTGGATCACAAAGTGTATGGTCATCATATAGGAAGTCATGGTGACAGGAGTGTGAGACAACTGATCACACTGTATTAACAGTCAGGACACACAGAGATGAATGCTGGTGTACAGCCTGCTTCTTTATTTTCATTCAAATAGTCTAGGGTCTTAACTCAGAGAATTATGATGCTTTCATTCGGGGTGAGCCTTCTCTGCTGTATTAAACCTTCCTGGAAACACACTCAGGCACATTCACAGGTGTGTTTTCACAGTGATTCTAAATCCAATCAAATTGACAATGAAGGTTAACCATCACATATACAACTTTTTTGAGGCAGCATTCAAAGCAAGCAGAGCAGATCAATGTTCCGGAACTCTAGAATGGTTTGATCTGAAGTCCATTTATTGGAAAAGAAAATACGAAATAAAGAAGTAAATAAATCTGAGATAAATCAATGGCACTCTTCCATAAGCACCTATCACACACTTGCAGGCTCTGAGTCAAGATCAAGTGCATGGGTTTATGTGTTGATGGGACAGGCCTCCTAGTGTTCCACAGAGAACATTTCCCTTCTTTTGATTGTAAGAAAATAAAAAGCATTTTTGGTTGCCTCCTTCTCTAAGTCTATTCCTCAGCTGGAATTTTTAAAAGGTAAATTACTAACAGTATGACTGTAATGACAATTAGAGCAACTCCCTTTACATGAGAATGTATTTCCCATAAACTAAGAGAAAAATCACCTAAAAATTATTTTCTGTATTACTTCATGTTTCTTCATACACCAGTGTCCTTTGTATCTTTCCTTTATCTTTGCAAAAACTCAACTTGAAATTGGTACCTCTCCCAGTAGGTGCAAATAAGTAAGCAAAACGTATTTCTTTCCCAAAAATCCATAGACAAACATTCAGTGTCAAGGACAGATTTTTTTTCCCTATAAGTTTTGAAGACCACCTACAACAGCCATGACAGCTGTGCTAATCGAAAAAGCAAACGAGGCCACAAAGGACTGTTCTTTGACCATGTAATCAATTTTCCACTCAATGCATTGTTCATTCTTGGAGACTTTAATGCCAGAATTGATTTTAACAGCCATTATAGAAATACTTAAGTCAAAGGGCTTGCAACCTTTTTTAGCATGACCAATGGAATTTTTTAAATAGATATGTGAATAAATCATTGAGTATGATTCATATGCTTTTTTAAAAAGGTTCTTTGAGTCACTGTCCAGACACATTCTTTATAAGTAGTCAAGTGGACTAAGTAAAATCCCATACTATGAAATAGTGCATTTGCTCAGTTTATGCCTATAAAACTATGCTTGGAACAATTTCCAAACCATTTGTGTACAATTTCAGCAGCTCCTAGAAAAGCCAATAGACAATCAGTTAGTGATCACTATTCAACACGAAGCCTGAGGAAGAAGTCATGTAAGCAGTCCTGAGACAAAAACTTGACCTTAATTCGTGTTCAAGGTAGATATCAAAAACCCCAGGATGAGGAGAGATCATGAAGAAATGACCAATTGCTCCTTAGGGTTACCAAACTAAGAATGATTATGAAGGAAAATTTGAAAGAATTAATTAAAAGTCTTCATATAAGTTTCAAATATTCAGAGTGAGGTAAACTACAATCCTTTGTTATTCATTCTGTTAAGAGTTACTAGGATATTCCATGTCTAAAAACAGAGTTGTGTGTAAAATAACATCTAAGACATAATTAGCATGAAGAACCAATTGGAAAGGCTGCAGATTTACAGGCATATTACACATGGAAAGTTTCTGCAATGGCAGTAGACCTTTCAGACTGCATTCCCACAGTAGGCAAACTTCTGACTTGTGTCTGCTTAACTTACAAGAATGAGATTACCCAATGAAAAAACGTTTTTGCAGAATAATTGGGTTCATATTTGACTGAAATAATGCAATTGCAAATCATCTGACTGGACCATGTTAGTTACTACTCTATCTTAGTTACTAGATTACAAACGAACTTTGATCCCCCACTCTGTGGTACAAGTAACTCAACATTTTTCTTCAGAGAGAATATATATAAGTTTGTCTAATGGGTAGTTATTGGCCTTGGAGTGAATGTGTCACTACAGTACAAACCAGCATCCTTCAGATTTCTCTGCATTGTGTCTGTTCTTAAGGAAATGTCCTCATGCATTGTGGGGTGTACTAGTGACAGTGGTATGACAATTGTGTTGTAATCAACATTTGCCTGTGGCATTCTGCGCACAATATAAAGCTGTACTTTAAATTCCATTTTGGCTTGCATCTAGAGCAGAAGAGAGTGGACAAAGGATGATGTCTTTTTTTTAACCTTTGTCATCAGTGTTGAATCTGATCCATTCATCTCCAGCTCAAGGAGTTTTCTTCCTACCTATCCCTTTCAAAAGAATTAAGACAGAAAAGTTCCCAGAGTAAAATAATTTCATTTTAATTCCATAGAAATAGTTTGTTGCTTCTCAATATGTACATAATCTCTTGGATGGGAGGGTAGAAAACAGTACATTTATTGGTTTCATGGTCAATAATAGCTCAAAAGTTGAATGCACTTAAGGACTTACACCTGACATTGTGAAAGCTACTGGTACTTAAAGTGCATTAAAGTTGTTTATAGAAGATACTTAAAATGAAGATTTGAAGAAAGTACTTTGAATTTGTTCCTTAATGATAAAGAAACTAAGTCAGCTTTACTAAGAATATTAGATCATGCCAGGCGTGGTGTTGTATGCCTTTAATCCCAGCACTGGGGAGGCAGAGGCAGAGAGCACTGGATCTCTATGAGTTCAAGGCCATCCTGGTCTACATAATGAGTTCCAGGCCAGCTGCAGATAATATAGGGAGACCCGTCTCAAAAAAGACCAAGAAAAGAAAGAGAAAGAAGAAGAAAGAAGAATATTAGGTTATTAAATATCCATTTGAGCATGCATCAACACTGACCGTTCTGCCCTTACACAGTTTAACTTCTGATTTAGAAAGCAGTCTCAAACAGAAACTTTCAGTACTCTTCAGAGAGTTTATTTGATGATTTAGAGACTTATTTCTGATTCTCTAACAAAAGACATTCTTAGGGACTACTGTGACCTTCAAAAGTCAAGTATGGAACATAACATGTATGGTAAAAGTCATGAGGTATGGGGGACACACGGACGGTGAGGAGATCCGAATTTGATTGAGATCTGTTGTATGAGATGTACAAAAGCTCAATAAAAAATTATTTTCAAAATAGCTAACAGATGGAAGTAACCTAAATGTCCCTCAGCTGACAAGAAGATAATGAAAATATGCTACAGTTACACAATAGAATTCTACTCAGCAGTAAAGAAAGACTAAATCATGACATTTGGAGGTGACGGATGGAACTAGAAACTGTTATGCTAAGTGAAGTAAAACAGAATCAGGAAAGCAAACAACATATGTTTTCCCTCAGTTGTGGCTCTTGGCACCAAACCCTTATATGTGAGTGTATATCCTGCTATAACTAAAGGAACCAGGAAAATGGAAGGGAACCAGGGAGATAAAGCAAAAAAAAAGAATCTGAGAGAGAAGAATAGTAGAAGACAGGTGTTACTAAGGGAGAAATAGATAAAAGGGGGCATGTCAATGGAAAGGGGAGGGAGGGTATAAAAGGAACTACAGGGATAAAGGGGAAAAGGGAGCTCAAGAGCGATGGAGTGGTGGGAAAAGGGATATAAAGAAGTTAAAGATTTATTGAGATGCTCTGTATATATAAAACACACGATCCAATAAAAAATTTAAAAAAAGATTAATGAATAAGTTAAGCATGCATCCTTCCTATGCAATTTTCCTTCTGAACTCTGCCATATTCTTCCTTAAAGGCAAAGTTTACTTTTGGCTTCATTTATAGAATATCAAATAAACTTTCAGCATTGTATTAAGAGTATTTTAAACCAGTAGATAACTGGTATATTTAAATACAGTTTTGCTTATTTCTCTGTTGAGGGCTTGTATTTTCTGTGTTATGGGTGGCATGTGCCTCTTCTAATATTAACTTAAAAACTATTTGTCAACCTGAATATATATTTATGGACTTCAGTAAATACTTGTATATTTAAGGTTATAGATTCAAGGTAATTAGATATGAATAAAGTTCTCAAAAAGCCTTTGTCAGGAAAGTGGGTAGATTTCAAATGCCTTCCAAAAATAATTTGTGAACTGGATAATTATGAGAAATGCAACTATTAATGATGTATGAATAATGTTTAAGTGTTCTTAGACTTTCTTATAAGCAGGTGGATTCCAAATTGCCTCCATGATGAACTAATCAGGGTTGGAGCATCTCATGTGTTACAGTAGAGTGGGAAGACAGACAGCAGCATGGTAGTATGGTGCCTATTAGGAAATGTCAGAGAGTTACAAAACTTTAAAGGCAAGTTCACGGACCTTTAATTTATACTTAAGTTTGTTTTCTGCAATTTCTATCCTTTAATAATCAAATTCCTAGAGAGTAAATTTACTTTTTCAGAAATCTAACATCCTTTGAATAAATCTCCAAACCATTCATAATGCTTTTCAATATTTTCTGTATTTTAACACTTTCTGTACACAGACAACAGTTACAATCTTTGCAGTTTTAATTCTTACAAATTATCATTTTGTAAATTAAGAAACTGAAACCCAGAGAGGCTAGGTAACTTGCCCAGACACAGTCTATTACTCCTAACCGGTAAAGATGCCATCTGAGCTTCTGAGCCTCTGCTCTTAAATATACATGTTCCTGTCCTGAAGAAATGGAATAGCATTTTTTTTTCCTTTGACTGGGTGAAAGTGTCTTCTGTTTTTGCACTCGCAACCATTTAAAGTTGTTTAGATATCAGTGACTTTCCAAAAAATATGACACTTCTTAAGCACCTCATTTGCATTCCTTCTTCATCTCATGGTGTTTCTGTCACCAAGAACAGACCCACCTCTCTCATCTTTTGTGTAATCAAGCACAGAAAAAGATTAAGAACACCTTATATTTGTTCTAAGTAGGGTTGAATTTTGAAAGAAAGAGTGTTTTACTTGGTCTATCACTCAAGAAACATGAATTAAAGACAGAAAATACAATATGTGATTTCATGTCCTTGTAATTTGTGTTTTAGTTTGTGTCTTGGAGAAACCAAATATTTATTTATCACTTTTACTTCTCTGTGACTCTGGAATTTGAAATTAGCCTTCAATTTGGACTTATCTATACCATTTTTAAATAGAATCTATCTTTCCCCTTTCTGACCAGAATTGACCCTAGCTGGCTAAGAGGCAAAAAACACAAGAAATGGCAAGCAAATAAAGTCTGTAGAGTTTTGTCTTTAAATAAGCCATGAGCAGTGCTCTGTGGGACAAACAGCATTAGAAATGTGAAAGCACACTCCTTTTAGATACCTGTTAAGGAAAACGAGTGAAGGAAATATGGTCCCTTTGAGCAGAGCTGCCTTTGCTTTAGATTTTTCTCTTCCTTCCATTTTCACAATAAACTCACATCTCTCAGCCCTCAAGTGAGTTTCCCCCTTGTCTCTTCCCTTGTTGTCACTCTCTGAGATGTAAAGTGTAACAAGTGAAGCATGAAGATCACTAGAGCACAAAATCAACATGTATTTTTCCACAGAAGTTAGTCTTAATTAGCACTGTACTATTGAAAATGTTGCAAAAAGGAAAGGAGCCAAGTATGGTCCTCCAAGGAAGGAGAAGACTGGGATGCTGTATTTAGTGGGCCAGTTAAGCGAGGGTGGGAAAGACCGGTGACTGGAGACTCTCTGCAGCTGTCCAGCACACCAGTGATACCTTGTACAACAGCACTGGGCCATCCAGACAGGGCTCCAGACTAGGAGAACAATGAGACTGAGATGCTGAGCTTTGCTGAATCCCTAACCGTACTCAGCTCTCTCTGTACATATGACTTCTGGCCCTGAGTTGGATTCAGTTTTCATTTCTTCCAAATAGCAAAATCTGAGTCGCATTGACAAAAACAAGTCTTCTCTGTTCCTAAAATAATTGACTTGGTTTGTTAAGTTTTTCAGAGAGGCATGTTTTATAAAGTCTAAATTGATTCAGCCTACAAAATAGAAGCTTCTAATAGAAAACATCAGCAGAAATGCATTTTTAAGCCGGTTTCTTGTCATTTTCTACTTCCTGGCTTACTGTTCCAGTGTGAAGTATTTTATCATTGCACAACCTCTTGAAATCAATGTGTTTGACTAAATAGAGGCAACAAGGAACAATTTTATCAATGAGTCACAAGCATAAGGAACATTTTCCTAAGGACTTGCTAAACAGTTCATAGGCTTAGTTGTTTTACTGCCTTCCAAAAATAAGAATAAATGGTTTTGTTTGTGAGATTATCTCTCTAAAATGCCTATTTTACCAAGCTACATCCCAGTGATTTCTGCTTTACTATATCCATTTCCTCACACATTGAATTATGAATGAATTGGTAGGCAATTTTTACATGATTTTTCCATTTTCATTTACTGCTTACATATTCAGGACAAATTCATATTACAACTGCTCTGTCTACTCTATCAAATAGGAAAAGCAATAAGAAATGAAAGGAAATTTAAATTGAAATCACAATGTGATTAATTCTATTAGGACATAAAATGATAACTGTAAATTATAAAGTACACAATGTTCACCAAAAAAATACTATCTTACATCTAAAAATAAATTAGTAGTTTTTATGAGACAAGGTCTACTATGTAGACCAGGCTGGCCCTGAACTCGTAGAGCTCCATCTGCTTCCGCCTCCCCAGTGTAGGATTCAAGTATGTGCCTTTGCACCTGACTAAATTAGGAATTTATCTTATTTCATGATGATTTTATTTTCTTCATTATGCTTTCTTAATAAGTCATTCCTGGTATCCCTGTTACTTTTGGGGGTAAAAAGGCCACCACCCTTCCATTTTACACTGTTTAACAATAATAGAAACCTACCATCCACTTTTACCAGCTTACTAAACTTAATAGAAAAATGTCAGCTACATCCTCTGATTCTTAACTACACAAATCCACCCCCTTTTCTAGTACTTCTTACCTTAAATTACAGATTATTTAACCTTCTCGGATACTACTCCATCTGAAGGTTACCCCTGATCACTATTACATGAAATAATCATGTATGAAAACCAAATGCTGTGGCTTGTCTCAGCTTAATATATCTTTATATGTCTTCCTCCAAAATGAAATCTCAAAGAAAATAAAATTGTAACCCACCCTAAAATTAAGAATGTTCTACAGTTTCTTATTACAAAAATAACTTCAGGAATTTTGCTCCTAAAAATGGTATAAAAACACTATCAGATAATTAAATCAGTTAATTTGATTATCTTAATTAGTTTATTGTGAATTCTAGGATCAAGCGCCATGTCATTCTGTTAAATAGAGTAACTGTTTAGATGAGATCAACAAAAAATAATGATTTTATAGATAGAAAAGGGCTGGAAAGAAAGCAAGATAAAGGAAAAAGCAGACTGGCAATTTCAAAGTTACTTTTCCTTATAAGCAATGGACAGATTGCAGGGGAAAAAGAAATGTATTTGTTAACATCAGATTATTTCAAACTCTCTCTTCTTTTAATGTAAGAACTAAAATGGACAGAATCTATTAGAATACCAGTTAAAATTGTCTCATTGGGAAATTTTGGTTGTTATCTCTGAATTTTATTTCTTGAAAAGTTATAAATAGCTTAGTGTCTACTAGGTGACCTGGTGCTTTAGTTTGAGTGATTCTGTGTTTGGTTTTTAACCTGTCCAGGTAGTGCCCAGTGCAAAAGCTTAGTATAAAGCAATGATAGCCTATAGTGTTTCACAAAACAAATTGAGAGCCTATTTACTTCTGCTTTCACTTTACTTTCTGTTTTAATTTTTCCACTCTAAAAAGTAAATAACACCACAGTGATCAAAATGCCAAGAATAAGTGACTATGGGATGTGCATCCCCAATTGGTACATATACAATGCACTCCTAAGGGTCAGGGAACATTGTGGACGAGGGGTGGAAAGATTGTAAGAGTCAGAGGACCACGGTCTAGATGTGACAAGGAAGCTGCACCATGAAACCTCAACAATATGGTTGCCTAAACAAGAACTATGTGATAACAGCATCAACTGACCTGCCAGTGTGGATGCGGGAGCTTCAGAAGGCACCACTTGTAGTTGAAGAACTACAGGCAACTACTGGCTGCTGAGGGAAGGAAATTCAGTTTTATTCAGGCACACGATAGGTTAGGTCGTCCAATCCCAAGTGGTCAGCCCTAAGCAGAGGTACAAACAGGTAAGCTCCACTAAATGGACTCAGTAGGTTTATCTGTCTATGTATCTATCTATCATCTATTGTCTATCTCTCTGTGTGTCATAATAATTTTAGAAGAGGTTAATCTGAGAGGGAGGCAGGGGTAAAAGAAGGAGGTAGAGGGAGAAAAAAGAGATGGAAAAGGTGCAAATATAGTGTACCATTATGAAATTCTTAAGTAAACATTGTTTGAAAGAAATTTAAAGTAGATAACAAATATGGAGATGTCTCATCTGCATTTTAAAAAACAAATGACATTATTACACTGTTACTCTTGTTTCTTTAAGTTCATCGATGGATTCTAATTTCCTCCCTCTGTATACTTAGAAAACTCACTAAGGGATTCTCTTCTGATGCAGACTCACATCAGATGTCACTATCACTGATGCTAGCTGATACGCGGGTAGCTGGCATCCAGAGCAGCTTTCCATCTTTCCACTTCATCAAACCCCCATCATTGTCTAATCACACATGAGAGCATTCTTTTTCCATCTGAACTATTACATTTTCTTTTCTTCTGCTCATATTTAATCCCAATATTATTTTAAATCTGGTGTTGGCAGTGGTAGCATGCATATAAAAGGCTATGCAAATGAAGCATTATCACATAGATAATACATATGAATAACTGTGCAGTTAGCTATACAGCCAAACCAGAGATGCGTGCAAGGGCACGACAACCCCAAAGAACTGGGAGTGTCCATGCTGCTAGACTTTTAACAGACACCTGCACTCTGAAGGTTGTCTGTCTCTGAACCATAACTGGATGGCACAAAGAAATTATTTTGATGATACAAATATTCAAACAGGAAGTACTCACAGTAGATTATCGCTTAAATCTCGAAGTTCCTCCTCTGTGACTAAAAATATATAACAACTCTATCAGTGGCTTTGTTATTATGCTAAATCATTTCTGCTACTTTTTAATGGTTACTTTAAATTACTCTCCTTTTAACCAGCAAGTTTTGCCTCCTCTTTGCAAATGAGACACCTCTTTGGAATAACATTAGGAGAGTTTGGCATCACATAATTTTGAAATGTTCAGGGTGGAGACTGAGGCATCTGATTGATCCTAATCTTTATATCCAGTGAAAATATTCATTTGTACAGAAATATGAGATCTTACCAAATGCTGTCTTTCATCCTACATCTGTGCTTGCTGTCTCCAAGTGCTAGAAATTCGTTTCCCTCTACTTATGTGGGGGTCATAAATTTTACCTTGAAATATACAGGTACTCTTTTTTCATATGAATGAGGTCATTATTGATTGGCCTAGGAAATGGACTGGAGACAAGTGTTCATTTAAACTCCATTCCCTGAGGAAAGTACATTTTCATAACAATAATAAAAATAAAATATTCTAAACGCAGATGGAGCTGTATATTTCCTCTCATCGCCGTCCTTTTCTGATAGTCTCTTAAACAGAGCCTCATAACTGGCTTTGGTTTAAAAAAATTAAGAAGCCTGGGGTCAAAAAAATCAATTTTGGAAGTAGTAATATCAATTTCCTTGGCAGAGTTGCTGAAATAAGAGTTTTTATTGACTGTGAATCTGAGTTACTAAGAAAAATTAGTGGTATTAGCAAATGGTTCTACTATGCAAATCCTTGTGATAGAGTGACAATGGCTCATTGTTCACAGGATGAATGTGGAGAACATCTTTGAACAGTCTGAAATGATACAGATCGTCCTTTACATCGAGACAACATCACAGATAAACCCTAGATGACTTAATTTATTCAACCTCTTCATATTACCCCAAGTTTAAATTAATTTTGCTTCATGTGTGTGTGTGTGCATGTGTGTGTGCATATTATGTGTGTGTTAATGTGGGTATATGCACAACTGTGCTCATATGTATATGTGTGTGCATGCTTGTGGAAGTCAGATGTCTTCCTTGATAGCGTTCCACCTTGTGTTTTGAGACGAGGTCTCTCACTGAACCTGCAGCTCTCTGGATCAGCTAAATTGGCTGGCCAGTGAACTACAGACATCTGGTTTTCTACAATTCCCCAGCGCTGGAGTTACAGGTACACACACCATGTCTGATTTCTATGTGGGTTTTACGGATCCCGATTCAGATCCTTATGCTTGAATGGCAGATACTTTACCAACTGAGCCATTAACTCAGATCTTATTTTTATTCTTGAAAAAGAAAAAGAACAGAGGCTAACAACTGTAATAAAAATAAAATCACTTCCCCCTTCAGTGCATCATATGCATCATTTCCTTAGCTACATGTAATATTGAAGTACCCAATAATCTTCTTCTGAGACCTTCACTCTTAGGTCTTTCATATGTGAAGACCTAAATTATGGAACACTTGGCTCTAATGGAAATCATTTGACTTACCAGTACTTATATTAATTTGCTTAGTCCCATCAGTATGACTGCAGATGACAGATCTTTTGGGGCCAAATTATATAAAAAACGAAGTGTTTAATCAAAAGATGGACAGATCCTTGTTCATTTGTTCTTGATTCTCTTTTTTCAGAATTATTTTAATTCCCTCTCTGAATTTTTAAAGTGTACTATCAAATCCTCTGTGAAAGCAATGCAAGCAATATCTGGCAACCATTTACATGTGGTTCCTACAAACCATTTATAAAATCTGTGTCTCACCATACCTCACCCCAGTCAATCTTCCCCACACTGTTGTCAGCTTGTGATATTACTCTTGGTGGTTAACGTGAATAGGTAAAGCACACCTCATGAGTATCTGTAAGGATGAGTATCTGTAAGGATGTTTTCATTAAAGATTAACAAAGATGGGGAACCTTAAATTTGGGTAACGTCTTCCTACAGACTTGGAGTGTGAATTAAATAAAAGGGAATAAAAACAGAGGGAGTTTCCTTTCTGTTAATGGGCCACAGTAGGGTCATTTTCTCCCCCGCTTCCATCTCACTACAAGCATTGACATCTAGTACTCGTCACCACGGGACTGAGCGCTCTGAGATCATATGCCATTGCCAAACAAACCTTTCCTCTTCTAAACTGTCTCAGGTATTTGCCACAGTGACAGGCTGTCAAAATGAGACAGATAAACTACCATTCTGCTTATCTCCCACATGTTATTGCCTGCTGCACTTAGAAGGGAACACTTAGCTATACAATGTAGTCCAATCAAAACAAAATATTCTGTTACTCCATTTTTATGTTGTACCATCATTTCTCTTAGCATCTTAATATTCATAGCTTATTGTTTGTAGCCCCTTCAAATTATGAGCCTCCCAGGCTGTATTTCCATATGCTAAGTGTCTTTCCTCATAGAGATTCTCACCAGTCACGTAGGGCTTTTATGATTATTTTGCATAGATTACCCTAAAGAATTCTTTTGAAGAGTCCCTAGCTATGGAAACCTCCGTTGATTCTTCCCCTCAAGACTAAATTACTCATTCCAGGGTTTGTAGAAACACAGGAATGGATACAGGATGTCTAAGGCATGGTTAGTAATTTTAATCATGATTATAAAGTACATCATTTTTATATTGAGTTACATATGTATTATTTATATGTAAATATCAAGAAGGTGAAGTGTTTGATATAGAATAGTCACTCCATTTTCAGAGAGAAGTAGCAATGTTGTAGGCCAACATCATTTATAAACTGGAAATTCCACTGCAGCTATCTTTCTAGTTTCTTCAATCAACAGGTATGTACTGAGTGGTGAATAGTATCTAATGTCTTTGTAATTGAGGGATGTGAGCCTCTTTTTATTGTTCCTATATCCATTCCTCTGTATCATTAAGTTTTTAATTTTAGTTACTTTTATATTTTAAAATAATATGAAAATGGATATATATATATATTGTTAGATGTCAATCAATTTCCTGCCCATCCAGAGAGAGATAAGGATTTCTTGACCTGTTACTTCCTTTCAACTCCCAAGTTCAGTTACACACGATTTTCTTGTAGCAAGAGTAATGGCATCTATGTTCTGTTCTGTGGAGCATAATTACGTCTCTTCATATTTTTTTGTACTTACAAAATATCAATGGCTATGTTGTTGTGGCTGTGTAAATATTATGTACAGCATAATCAATAATGTACCTTAATTGCATTTTCTTTTACATACAGATTTATTATTTTATTCACTGGCTTTTATTGTTTGTTTTTGTCTTCAGCTTCTAGTTCCACTTTTTAATTTAGGATTACCTTTACTGTTCTCATAAGTCATTTCAAATTCCTGATAATATTATGAAATCTCTGGGATTCCCTCTTTATCCCAGTGTTCTCCCAGAACACCCCCTCTCCCCAGTCCACTCCCATCTGGACTCATTGATCTCCATTGTAGTAGTTACTTTTCTGTTGGTGTGATAAAACACTGTAACCAAGGCAACTTATAGAAAGAAGGAAGAGTTTATTTGGTTTATGACTCCACAGAGATTCCGTAATGGCAGGGGAGGAATGTCCTGCCAGAACAAAAAGTCAAATGACCCCATCTCCAAGCAGGCACAGGAAGCAGTGAGAAGCTGGAAATCTGGCAAGGCTTAAAAACTATCAAAGTTCACCCCAGTTATGTGCTTCCTCCAGCAAAGCAACACCTCCTAAAAACTCCGAAAACAGTACCATCATCTGGTGACAAAATATCCAAATATTTACAGCCTCTGGAAGACATTCTCATTCAAACTATCGCATCCATACTGATGACTTTAATTGGTTCTTCAAAATTCTCTGATTTCTACATCTTTAGGTTTTCTGAAACTGTCTATAGTTTATCCCACAATAGCTTTCAAAGAGAAATCTTTTGGATTATTCTGCCTTAAGGTTTGGTTGAGTTATTAGCTGAATACATACATGGAGATAATTATTTCTTAAACTTTCAAAGGCGGTGCTCTATTAACTTCTAACATCCAATTATAAAATTGTGTAGTGGATGCTGCAGTGGAAAAAGGCAACTTTTCCTTCTTCCCTTTTAAGCTCATTGTCTAGGGGCCAAAAACAAAAGATAGGTGAGCAAGAGAAAAAGTACAGATACATGTCTGAGCTCCATGAGAACATTCATAAGGAAATGCAGACTTGAGGAAGCAACTGAACACGAGAAATTTTAAAATATGTTTGCTGCAGAATTGAGAGTGGTGGAGAAATATCCCAAGATAAAGAAAGCACAACCTCGAGTAATAAACAGGGGTTTTAGCCAGGTCTTCCAAACGCCCTGTATCCAGTCTTCTAAACACCCGGTACCTTAAGAGAGCAGTGTTCTTCTGCCCCAGGTATAAGGAGAATACAACCACATGAGGTTGTTATGACCTACTTCAAAGGAAAGCTAGAAAATTTTCAGTTTTGTGACCTGCTTTAGAAAGAACGCCACAGACAGAGTCATCTTCCTGGTTCTGCAGTCTTCTAAGATTCCTTCAGCTTGGAATCTTCTCTATTCAGTGTGTGGTAGAGTATTGTGTCCTGAGCCTGCTCAGTGTTGATCAGATGCTCCACGTTTCATTTCCATTTGTTTCCCTCCAGAAAATTCTGAGTTATCTTTAGTGTTCCGAAAACTTCAAAAATATGGTCTAATGTTTTTGTTGTTCTGTTTCTCCCATGCTGGAAACTTCTCCTTCTTTTTAAGGACACTGTCTTTTTCGTAACTTTGATAATATAATAACCTGAAATGTTGGTACTTATGCTGATTCTCTATATGTTTTATCTCTTATCTAAGACCTTTCTCCTCTTTGTCTCCCCCTCCCTTTTAACTCACTTCCTGAGAGATTTCCTTGCCTTGGTCAAAGCTTGTGCTTAGATTTGTTTCTGCTATCATATTGCATTCCCAATTTAATTTCATCTGTAATGACCAAAGACCGGTTTGACTAAATAGCAATATTCAGAAATGAACCTATCTTACTGTTATTGTTGCAATTCAAGAAAACATTATGAAATTTTATGTGGAATGAAAAAAAATTACCCAAATTAAATGTAATATATAAATGAGATGATTTGATAATAACCAAACTGATGAGCTTTTATTTGGTATTACTATATTCTAAACATACATCAATTAACAAAAAGGAAAAGAGTATTTTCAAGCTTCGTTGAGAATTTTGATATGGAAAATAGATTAGGACTGTATTCCTGCTCTCAAATTTATTTTCTTGATCTAAAAAATAAAAATAAATATTGTTTATCTCATACCTTAATGAAAATCCTTTGTTTATAATTATGTGCAGTTAAAGATGAATAGTTTCATCTTTCACCTGAACTGCAGGACTATATAATTATCAAAAATGTAAAACTTCGCTGATGTCATATTTATCCAGTATCACTGCTAGAAGTAATATTAAAGAAGAAGCTTTAAAATTGTAGTGACTTAAAAGTTAAAATCATCATATTTCACGATGCAACTTTGTGCATACAATTTATATTCTACAACAAGAAATCTACTCAAAGGTGCCTTTCTTACATACTTTGTACCTATTTACAAATTTGCCCTTTTTAAAGATTTTAAGAATATGAAATCAGGGAAACAAAAGGATGCCGCTTAGATGAGGATTCAAGCCAGATACCCAAAAGTAGACACTGGTTGTTTTATTAATTACTTTCAGTACAAAAATGGATAATATGCTCCTTATTTACTGTAGTTCATCTTGGCCTTTAATCATTTGTTTATCCACAAGACTATGGATTGCTGCAAGGAGAATGGCAGTGACATCAGGGTGAGAAGAGAAGCAGCAAAATTCTGTGCTGGTGGCTGTTCCAAGCGCTGGAACTATAATTCACAAAGTGATAGATAACAGAAGGTAATTTTATGGTTACTAAGAATGAGTTTGCATTTGTTTGTGTAGTTCCTATATAAATTTATAGATGCATTTTGTTTGTATCACATTTTAAATTTTAGTGGCTGAGCAGGAAGAGGATTGAAGAAGTACAGGAGGATGCTCATGAACTCCTTCTTAGCAGCCACTTGTAAAGGTGGACTGTAATTCATCATGAAATAGGTTCAGAACGCTCCCACAAACTCATTATAAATCAAGCTGCTCCGAAGGTATGGTGTTATTAAGTTTGTTTTTTGATTTCCTTTTGCCCTTCCTCCATCATCTTATCTAGAGAAAGAGTTTAAAGGCAGGAAAGGTAATTCAGCAAGCACCCACTTTTAGTGGCTGAAATAAAGACACTGCTGTTAGATACATTTCACTCAGCCATAAATGTAGTTCCAAGAGTCAGGGATTTTTTTTTCCTTATCATTGACTGACTTTGTCTTCTGTTCTCTGGCCAAAGAATGATAATGAAGCAGTTAATAGATGCATACAAAACTTTGCATGCTGTATGCTTTGGAAGCTGTGGACAGCTATCACAGGAGTCCAGTGATAGCTGATAACAAGAGCAATGCCACATTAAGGTCAACTGAGCCAAGACAAAGGTAAGAGAAAATTGTGTATCACTAGGCTAAGAGAATACACTGAAATTAGGGTGCACTGTGGAAATGAATATATTAACTGTAACAACTTATGCATTTTCCTGCATGCTAGAAAATTGTATTTAGTAGAGATCTTTCTCTCACGTCTTGGAAAACTTGGGTCTTATTTACAATATGTAGAACTGAACCTGGTAAGAGCAGGAGTCCCAAGTCTGCACTGACAGGACTGGCAGAGTTTTTTCAGAACTGCTGTTTGAAACAAGAGTTAAGCCTTGTTGCGTTGTGGGACTGGTACCCAGGTGATTTTTAATGAATTTACACTAGACAAGGATAGACCAAACTTTATGAAATCTGTTTTATAATAAATGTGTTTTCATACTGTTTGCTAATTCTCAATGTACATTCTTAATTTGGCAGCATTTTCTCACCCTGAGGTTGCCCTCCAGCCTTAGGCAGCCTATGATTTGGATCCTTCTGTGTCCCTCAACCTTCACTGCAGAGCTTCACATAAAATAGAGCCAATCAGTGTTCTCCGAATATAGCACATTTTTCTTCCTCCTACTTCGAATGTTCCTGTGGCTGGATTGTTCCTGTGTTTATCTTCATATATTTGGGTCTGTTCGTTTCCCAGTTCACAACTTCTGAAGCTATTCCTAATCCTCCAAACAAAAGTACACTGTCCCTTCTCTGCATCAGCACCATCCTCTAACCTACACTTCCCGCAACCTCCTTCACATCACAGGTCTCCTTAAGAACTTCAGCATTTAAATGCATAAAGCATATGATGCATAAGGAATACTAATACTAGTGTTTGTTCTTTGCTTTCTCTTTGTTCCTTTGCTGCCAATAGTATTTGAGCAACTATTTTAAAGCATGCCAGTATCGATGGGGGAAATGACAAGGTCCCACCTCTAGATGGAGAATTATAGCAAATCAATGGATGCTAAGGGAGGGAGAATTGGTTTTTCCCAGGGACAAACTCCCTGATAGGTTGTCTAATATCAGGTGATTAAAAAAAGAGAGAACAGGCTCCTATAAATTGTCCTCTGACCTCCATAACAGATGGATGTAATAAAAAGTGTTTAAGAAAGATGCTATAACACTATGATCGAGGGATACACAGGAAGAAATTAAGATTTTAGGAAGCTTAACCTGTAGGTGAGTACAAAAGAATACAAAATAATGGATTGACTGAACCTAGTTAAAAATGTGCTGTGCTAGGGCTGGAGCCATGGCTCAGTGGTTAAAAGCCCTGCTGTTCTTGCAGAGGACTGGAGGGCAATTCTCAGCACTTACAGGGTGGCTAACAACCATTTGTAACTTCATTTCCAGGGGATCCAGCACCCTCTTGTGGCTTCCATGGGCATTCTATGACATGGGTGCACTTACACACATGCAGGCAAAACACTCATATACAGAAACAAATAAATAGCCTTATAGAAAAAGAAAAATGTGCTATGCTAATTAAGGCTGAGCTAGTAAGTGTCTGAACTGTGGAATTAGCCACATTGATGGAGAATTTAGAGAAAAGTATAAGGCATTTCACATGATCGTAAAACATGAGCCCAGTGTGGTAGCCCATCACTATAAGTCCAGAACTTACGGAACTAAAAACGAATGTTCATGATTCAGATGCTAGCCTGGGCTACATAGTAAGACTATCTCAAAGGAAAAAGTAAAACACCACAGAGAGATAGAAGAGATAATTATAATTATGAGACATATGGATTGAGGACTTGATGACTCTGAAGATTCAGCTATGGTTTCTTGTATTTCATATTTACTATCATTTACAAAATATAATTACAAGTTCACTGGAGTTAATTTGCTAACTCAGAATATTAAAATAACAAAGCACCATCTATTACTGCCATGTTTTTATTAAAGAAAAGATATTTTAAACTAAACTACAGGGTGGAATTTCTACATATCCCTTGATGGTCTTTATTTTTAAGAGATATTTATTTATTTTTATTCTCTGTATATGAGTGGTCTTGCCTGTGTGTGTGTGTGTGTGTGTGTGACATGCCTGCCTGGTAGTCCCACAGAGCCCAGAAAAGGGTGTCAGATCCCCTGGAACTGGAGTTACAGATAGTTCTGAGCTGCTATATGGGTGTTGGGAACTGACCAGAGGTCCTCTGCAGGAGCAGCCAGTGCTCTTATCTACTGAGTATAACTCCAGTCACCTTTTTTTTTTCCTTTTTTGATTGCCTTGGAAATACTTATCTACTCTCTGAGACCCCTCACTCCTTTCAAGGCCCTCATGACCCACTGTTTCATGAGGCTAACCCTTTTCCTAACAGCAGGCAAAGAAAGTTGAATGTGTTTAATTTGCCCTGTTATATACATCACATTATCCTTATTTATTTACAGAATTGGTTCTTTTGTGGCTATATAAGCTCGATATGGGGACACCCACCTTAAATTATTCCTCACTAAACAGCACAAAGTAGGTGTTGGATAAGAAAGGAAATGATGACAGAAGGGCCTCTAACCTCATTGGCTGAGAGCACTACGGATACTGAGAAGCAGGCTGGTTCAGTACTGCACCTTCGAAAGGCTGCGAGCGATGTGCGTGCTATCGTGAGGAATGACAATGTGGGGTGCGAGTGAGATTCTAGAAAGAGGCCTGTATGTGAGAGCCCTTTGCATAGGTGGTGATTGAAATAAATGATATCTTGGTGAAATAGAACTGAAGAGAAGAAAACAAATGTATGAGTGTTAAAATCCATCCATACTCAGTAAAGATGAGAAAGTAATAAAGACATGGGCAAGAAGTAAGAAAGAGACCAGCAGAAGCCACTATTTCTAACCCAATGGAGGAATGGACTTGGAGAGCTAACAATCTGCAGCCAGATGCCGAAGGGCTAGCCCTTCAGGGTTTGTACATCAACTCTGACGAAAGAAACTGCACTAAAACTGACTGCAGAGTGTCTGACTTATAACAGCTGTTAAGTTATGCCCTTGAGAGAAAAAAGTCAGGTAAGAATACATTATTTGTCGGGATTTAAAGAATAAAAACATCTACACAACAGCTGCAAATTATAAGGATCACGCTTCACAACAGTACGTCCATGAGAATAGTTTCTCAGGAAAGGTTATAGATAATTCTGGTTCAATGGACACTAATTTATTTTTCATTTCACTTTTAATGAATTCACATTAGAGAGGATCTTTTGAAGACATATGTGTTATTTTTTTAATAATTTATTTCTGAACTTTAAAAAATTAATAATATTTGCACAGGGCCATTTTATAATCACAATATGACGCTTCAAGGTATGAATTATGATACAATAACTCAAACTTTATGCGTTTAAACAAGTACTCATCCTGTGGCCTCATTCTTAGTAAAGCAAAAGATATGAATTATTATGTAATAACTCATGCTTTGCCACTTATTATTACTTAATTATGGAAGAAGAGGAGACTTTCAACTAATTTTAATCTTGAAAAAAAATCTAATGTTTTATCCTTAGAAAGAAAGGAGAAAAAAAAAACAGTTAGACAAAAATCCCAGAATGGAAGTAGGGAGCTGGGGAAGAGACCCTAACCTCAGCTAAAGAACTGTTGGAGACTGATTAACAATGGGAGAGGGAGGGTGGGTTTCCTTCAGGACTGTGACATTAGACAGGTTAACCAGGCATTGTGGACACAAACTTGACTCAATAGGCCTTTATGTGTATGACAGAGTGCATTAAATCTGGTGGGGAGGTGGTTATAAGAGAGGTTCAGATAAGGGGTGGGTCTAAATATGATCAAAATGTATTGTATGAATTTTTCAAGAAATCAATTAAAAATAAACATTTTTCAAAGTATCATTGCTCCTTTGATAAAATGAGATCACTTCAGAATCAGCTTAAGACTTTTTTCACTCAGGCCACTTGAGATTTCCTTCTCACAGGACTGTTTCTCTACTAAATCATCTCAAGAATCTCAGAAGAGCTCTGGCCTACAAGCCTGGAATCCCAATATCATCTTCTAGCCTATATTTTACATATTTATTCAATGAAATCTTATTACTTAAAATAATTTTCCCAAGTGCTACAAAGGAAGTAAAATCAGTCTTCTCTTTCAAATTATTGAAAAAAAAGAAGAGACGAAGGGAGAGAGGGATCGGAAGCAGATCAAAGAAACAGAAGAACAGGTGGAAGAGAAACAATGAAATTAAAGTGGGAACTTCAATCAAATGTGATAATTTTCTGATGAAGTTGTGATGATAGAAAAATCTCCTAAGATAATATAAAATATATTCTTCTATACACATTATGAAACAGTATATATATGTATGCATATATATATATATATATGTATTCTTTAAAAAGAACCTAAATATTTTAGGTCCTTTTATTCACCAATAGTAACTATTAAACAGTAGACTTTATTTCAAAAATAAAATGTATAAAATTGTCTATTCAATGCTTTCTCTGCTGTTATTTGCCAAGTTTTTTCCTTCTCTTTTGAAGCTTGCAGAACACAAAGGTAAAGTAAAAAACAGAGAGACTAGATGCATTACAAAAGACAACCTTTCAATAAACTGACCAACATACAAAACAAATACTATAGAGTGTAGAGGTTCTCATTTTTCAGATGAATTATTAAAGAAGGATATATTGTTCCACACTTGTAATCTAAGCTCTTGGGATGAAAAGGCAGGAGGATCACAAGTTCAAGGTCAGCCTGGACTACCTACTAAGATACTGAATTAAAAAGAGGATACATTCAAAAACTTTAGTTTATATGTTAGATAAATGAGACAAAAAAGACTGTGTTCACACAGAGACTAAATCACCATGCTACTGACCATTTGGTTACTGATGGATTGGTTGATTGTTTGAACTGTTTCTCTTAGTTGTGTTATATAGTTTGAATATGTTGTATAAATGTCTTCAGAAGCTGTGTACATTTTCTCATCTAATTCTCTACCATCACATCATTTTCATCTTACGCTTGAGTGGTACATGTCAGGGACTTGAGCTGGAGCTATAATACTTTCAAAACTTATGGAACCTTCTCAATAAATATAAATATACTTGGTGGCATTACTGAGGAAACATCCATTTAACATATATATATATATATATATATATATATATATATATAAATAATTCCATCCTTTGTTATACAATTAGACATTATCTCAACTGATTAACAATTAGAGATAAACGATCTATAGTCAGTTATTAGCAATGAATGATACTTTAATAAAAACCACTCATTTGATGTCTTACATGGGTTTTGTTTTGGTTAAATCATATTTCATAAGTTAGTTTCCAGATAATTTGGAGGAGGATATGTATTCAAGTTGTAGCAATATATTCTCAAAGTCATATATTTCTTCTTCATTCAATTTAATCATTCTATCTTGTCTATATGCAGAATCACTTTTGAAATTTTATTTAAGCAGAATTTCAGAAAATTGTATTAAATGTGATCACTGGTTAAAGTTCCTCTTTGTGCTTATGATTGCTTTAAAAACTTCTTTAGAGCATGAATTAGTCATTTAATGAGAATAATAAAAACAAGATGTTTTTCTTCATGGAATTAGATAAATTCCTAATTACTTTTCTGATTTGCTGCAGTCTGGATCTCATTTATTATTTCCTGGTTCTGAATGCAATAAGTTTTATATACTCTAGTTAAAGAGCTATAGCAAGGAGCTAAATATCACAGCCACAGGCAATTAAGAAAATTAACCTTTTTAAAGAAAAATAGGAGACAGAGCAGTTGAATTCAATTCCGAATGGCAAACATTGTTAAAGCATATTGCTGAAATTTTATTAAAGTATGATACATCATATATTAATATTTATAATTGCCAGATGCTTCTACCCATTTTGTTTATAAAAGATACACCACGGACGCTAAATCCTTTTTGATGCACATATGAGATTAAATTCATGTATCTTTCTATATTCCACATGAGAACTGCCTCCCACATAATGAAAACAATGACATAAAGACCATTGTATGCAGAAAAAAGTTACTTCTATGACTTTGGGCGGTATTGGCAGAGAGAGCCACTAACAGCTTCCTCCCAGTGTCTTTCATTTCAATCTGAGGCCTCTAAGTTCAAAACCCAGACGATGAACAATAACTGGTTACCAATATGAAAAATCTCATAAATTCTGTTTTAGTTAGCTTCTTTATCACTGTGATAAGTACTGACCAAAAGAAATTTGGGAAGTAAAAGGATTATTTCATCTTACAGTGTAGTCTTTCATCAAGTGAAGACAGGGCAGGAAACTAGAAGAAGAAGCTAAAACACTAACCATGAAGGAATGCTTATTGATCTGCTCCTCTGACCTTTGCTAAGCCTGTTTTCTTTTTTAATTTTTTTAAAAATTTTATGTGTGGGACTGTTTTGCCTGCATGTATGTAAGTGCACCACATGCCTGCAATGCCCACAGAGGCCAGAAAAGGGTGTCAGATCCCCCTGGAACTGAACTAAACAATGGTTGTTAGCTGCTATGTGGGTGCTAGGAATTAGACCCAGGTCCTCTGCAAGAAAAGCAAGAATTCTTAACCATGTCTCCAACCCCTAATTTATTTTTATTTGTATGTATATGAGTGTTTTCCCTGCCTATATATAAGTGCATCATGTGCATGCAGTGAAATGGAAGCCAGAAAAGGACATCTATCTAATTCCCTTGAACTGGAATTATAGGTGGTTGTTAGCTGATTTGTGGGGCTGGGAACTGAACCCAGATCCTCTGCAAGAGCATCCAGTATTCTTAACTATTGAGCCATCTCTCCAGTCCCTCAGCCTGCTTTCTTATACAACCTAGGACCACAAGCCCAAGGGTGGCACCACCTACCACGGGCTGGGCCCTCCCACATCAGGAAGCAATTAGCAATGAAGAAAAAGCTTCACATGGCAACAGGCCAGTCTGATGAAGGAAATGTCTTAGTTGAGGTTTCCTCTTCCCAAGTGTGTCAAGTTGACAACTGAAGCTACCCAGAACACTATCTAGCTTTAAAACTAAAGGTAAGTTTGGAAAAATGACAAACATTTGTGGCTAAGTACTTCATGAATACATGATGAAAACAATCAGATTAGTCTCAGTGTGAAATCAACAAACAAATACCCCAGATTCTCTTTTTTGTCTAGTTTCTCATTTGAAGCTCTTTTGAAATAGGTGTCAACTTTTTTCTGTATTTATTACTTCATAGTTTTAAACTAATATTTAATGCTTCTCATAGATGAAAAGGTAATTCTTGCTAGGACTTCATCTTCTCTATCTCAC
The DNA here is from genome assembly GCA_035773235.1 of Eospalax fontanierii. NCBI lineage: Eukaryota > Metazoa > Chordata > Mammalia > Rodentia > Spalacidae > Eospalax > Eospalax fontanierii. Next base: position 105,010,022 of record CM069524.1, read on the forward strand.
TTTCAAAATAAAATTTGTTAAAGAACTAGAAACTAGGTATGACTCAATTGGTAATAGCCAACACCTTTTGAAAGTTTCTGCATAAAATTGGTTGCTGCATGAGTGAATAAACCATCTATTCTTTGTAAAGAGCTAAGTCAATTATTTTCAAATACAGTAGTATACAGTCCTATATTCTAGCTGAAACTTAGCAAGGTGGTTTCTTATATCCTTATAAATGCCTGCCCTTTTAACATACTGTAAATGCATTCTAAAATTTGTGCTAGGTTCTGGTTGTTATGAGGAAGAATTAATGTGTTCTATTAAATTTAACTTTTGCTGAAACATTCTTACCTCAGCTAAAGCTCAGAACTGTAATTGGAGACTAGCTTCTTAGCAATTAAGGAATAAAATACTTGGCTTTTATAATCCATCTTTTGTTCTGGGAAATGCCTATACTTAAATCAGTATGGCATTGGACAGGGACTTGTGACCACTAAATATTTAATTTCATCAAAGTCCATCCATATCCTGTGCTTTGACAAGCCTCTAACTGTGTAAGTATTCTTTAAACAAGAAGGAACGTTTCAATTAACTTTATACTGCAAGTGATTATTCCCTATCTGTGCTCAGAAACCTGCTGCAGCTCCTAAAAACACAGAAGCAGATGTAAAGACCTTAGCCCAGGATTCTGGCCCTCATTCTACTCCTTAAACCTGTACTCTATATTTAGCTACTTTTATCCCGGTTTAAAAGCTGCTGCCAGTTCCTAGAATGTCGCCGTTTCTTAGCAGCTTACATCCTCCCAGTTCTTTGAAGTCCATTTAGAGTAAATTAAACCACGACATCCTCCCATGAAATTAATATTTCCTTCCATATAGACTCCCGTCCAGCATGCTTTCTAGCATCATATCTATGCAAGTAGCTCACTCCTAAGATGTTAAACTATGTATTCAGTAGGACCATGATATGAATGATGTTCTTATGTTTTGTCTTCTTTTAGTGCCTTTGACAGAGCAGGTGTTCAATAAGCATTTATGGATTTGAGGTAGACAATAGACAACACTTCATTAGCCAGATAGCCTAGGCCTCACATTTTGAGACATTACATATCAATATATATATGCAAAATCTGTTAAAACAACACATTGTCAACTCTATCATAAGGATCAGTTGCTTCTTGACACAGAACAATTCAGTCTTATATGTCTACTTTTGGGCCAAGCATAGCTCTGGACCCACACACACAAAAAAAAATCTTTGTATTGTTCTGCCCAGTATCTTCCAAGAAAACTACAGCTACGACAATATCCTTTGTGTTTGTAGGTTATGCCACAGCCTGCGAAAAAAAAGGTTTAGCATACAGAAAATGTATATTAGTAAATTTGAATTCTTCCTCTGTGACTACTGCAGCTAAAATTATGGTGTATAGTAAGTATAGCCCATTAGCCATCTTCTCATCTCCCTTTGTATCAAATCAATTTATGGCATTCATAAATTAGTATTAGCAATAGCACTGGAAACTAAAAACAAGCTTGTCATATTAAAAAACTATAAGCCAATAATTTACATTGGTTATTACATGGCCATTGAATAGAATTATTTTATTATTCAACAACAAAGATATAAAATAATTTTTAATAACACATTTAAAAATATTAGCTTTATTTAAAGACTTTCAGTGTACTCATCTTTTTGAATAATTTTTATTCTTTTAATTTTGGTCAATAATTTTAAAAATAAGAAAATATTTTAAAATGTAAATATTCTAATTTATTTTTAACATTGATTTAACTGTATTTTATGAGAATATAATCAAATTTAATATATTTTAGTGACAGTTGCAGTGAAAAATACAAAAAACTCTTTGATTTTTAAAAAATATGTTTAAAATGCACACACGTACAAAAATTGCTTGTAACTTGATCATTTGCACTATTTAAAATGTAAATGAAAATTGACCAATGTCACTATTAAGATATCAATCAGTGAAAATTTTCCAATCTTTCCAATGATTTTTTCTGTATTTATCCAAACCTCTGTGTTCCAGCATTGTTGAAACAAAATTTGAACCATGAAACATAAAGTCTCCTGCAACATGATGCCTCCAAATTTCCATACTGAAAGTAAGAAAATAGTTACCAGCCTCTTCTGCTAGGAACTTCTGCTACTACAGCAAGTCCTAGGACTCAGATGCTAGATTCTATATTCTTTCTTTTCTTGCCTTCTACAAATAACCATGGTTTATGGTTTTCCCCAGAACTGGATTCAGTTGCTGATTTGTTTCTAAACTGGGTACTTCTTCAGATTTATTCAAGGTGTTTTGTTTTGTGGTGTTTTTCTTTTTCTTTTTTCCTCTCTGTTCAGAAAGCAATTGTCATTTGCAAATGGACCAAACTTTGGAGCCCAGAAAGTAAATGCCTTCAAATCATCCAAGGTATAAGAAAGCAGTTCATCAGTGGCCACTAACCATTCCTATTGAAGCCAGAAGTTCTCTTTGAAAAATATAAATAAAAGCATAGATTTTACAGCGAGGACCAAAGGGTGGATTCATGTTTCCAGTGAAGAGGGATAGTTGCTTTTAATTTAAGACTGTCTGAATTCTGCAGTGGCTAAGCATGACCACAAAGCTCAGTGAGAGCAAGCTTCCTGCCCACTGCCTGACCGTCGGCAGGCACATGAATTCCAAAAGGTTTCACTCCCTTCTGGATTGGATCAACTACATAGCCCGTGTATTGCTCCAACCCCGTGAAGATCGCTGCATAATTAAATTGTTTCACTCTTTGGCTATCATAAATGCCACTTCTATTTTAAGCCATGTTTTATTTCGTTAAAATTTGTTTTAGCGTTTACAGAAACGATTATTAAAATTGAGCAGATATTTCGGCTCAAGTTAAAAATCAATATTTACCTGGGCCTATGGTGCTAAATTCTCAAACTCCATGTTTTCCACTTTGCTGCAGCTTTGTATCTAAACATCGCTGACGGTTCTTCTCCCTGGTTCACCTATGATTTATGGCTGTTCTAGGCAGTGGGACGAAAGCTTCAAGGCCTCTTGCAGTGTTTAAGTTTCTAATAACCAACGGAGTTTTCCTGTCGTAGTCTTTGAACTGAGACTGCCATTCTCAAGTTTAACTCTTAAGAAAGTGGACTCTTTAAGAGGTAGAGCTCAATCTGTATTATAAAACAGTAAATACTGAGACTTGAAAACAATGTAATCTCTAAAACATGCCCTCAAATTTCATCCAAAGCAAAATCATTTCAGTTCCTATAGTTAGGTTTTTTTAAGTTTTTATTTATTTTTCTATTTCTGCAAAATAACTTGATGAGAGATGAAGGTTTCAAATGCCCTAAAGTAATTTCAAACAGTAAAAATTTTCTAATTGCAAACTTCTCATTCAGAAAACTATAATTCACTCTTTAAGGCATGGTATTTCTATTTTCCTGCTTAATTTACATAATGAGAGTGGTTATAAATAACATTATCAGAACGTTTCATATCAAAGCATAAATGATTATTAATTGCTTAAACACAAAGAAAGTTTGTCATTCAATCACCATAAAAATTATTTTTCATTATGTTGGGCATGTTAGAAACTAATTATTTAAATATGCATGGTTAAAAATTCACTAAAAGACATCCCTCAAACGAGAACTGTATTTTTAAGAGAATACATTTGAAAACTAAATTACTGTTAGCTTAACCAAAAAAAATCACCCAAGTCAATTTGATTTATTAAAGTATATATTGCCAAAAATGTTTCTTAAGAATTAATGCACAAAAATTCAATTGCTAGGGTTTTATTACAATGTACTGATTTATTTCCTTTTGTTACCTAATACTGGCACTGCAATAAAAAATCAAATTTATAAGTAAGTTCCATTTAAATTATACTAGGATGTGTTTATCTACTAAAAATATTGGTATGAAAGAAATGTGAAAAATCCTTGCAGTGCTTCCTCTTGGGTGTCTTCAGTGTAGTTTTACATTATTTCATCCACTCAAAGGAAATCTGAAAATAAATGAGTTGAAAATACCTCAAATCAAGCACATAAAACCTAGGGAAGTTGCACTGTGGTAATGTGTGTTTTGACTCTGCTTTTAAATTTGCTTTAAAATGAAAGAGTATTTGTTGTTAACATAGTTTTAAATCCATGTAGCAGGTTTTAAACAGTAAATCTCTTATTCTTTTACTCAGTTAAGTTGGCATTCAGAATAGTAATGTCTTCATTTTTGTGTATCTATTACTTGACAATGTACACTACAAGAAACTTAAAAATAATTTCAACAATCAAAAAATAATAATTTCAACAAATATTTTAAATGACCATAAAATTAAAGTTTAATATAAATAACTGGAGAAAATATATTGAGTATTTGATTTCCTTTCCCCAGTCCCCAAGAATAGAAACTAGTTCCCCCAAATAATGAATCCATTACTGAAAGAACTCAGTATACACTTTTAATAAACATTAATGAGTATTTACATTTAAAATATCAGAAACACTTTAACACTGACTTATACCAAGGGATGTTCAAAAGCCTCCCTTTCCTTTATTTTCAAACTTCTATTTGGAGAGAAGGGAAATAACCTTTACTGTATAGTAGGTATAAAAAGGAACCCGATGATTCATCTCTGTGAATCTGCTTGTTGAATTTGATGGATCATTCTTAAAAGCGACGTTGCTAATCTTCAGGTTTTCTTTTTTAGGTTATTCACAGATCAGTGGGTTTTCCAGCTAATACAGGTCTGATGCTCTTCTGTCTCCACACATGGTATTCATCATATCTTGACAAGAAAAGACCTTCAGTCTACAAATAACCTTCACTGAAGTAAGACATGTAAGTGGGTTTCTTTATGAAAGATAGATTTTATGGCTGAATAAAAAACAACTGTAGTTAAAAAGTGTCATCACATGGCCTTATTTGAAGATATTTCTTTAAAGGAACTTTAATGTTTGGTGCAGAAGCTACTAATAGACCAAAAAAGAGAAAAGTATTAAATTACTTTATCATTAACCACAAATGCAACAGGAAGGGTTGATCAGCTCCGTATTTTATCATTCAGAAGCATTCAGCCTTTAAAATATTTAAGCATCCACATTAGTTCTTGTCAAACTAGCACAAAGCAGTGCATAATATGACCTGTGTGTAAGAGAAGAACAAGATAAGAGGTTACAGCCAGACCGAAGTTTCCACAATGGGACTGCCCTGTGTGTAGATAATAGTTTGCCTTGCTGTTTCCAGACAATTACTAAGTCATGTTGAATGTTTTCTTTATATTTTCACTTGGTCATTCTAAGCGAGGCCACCAGGTTCAGTTAACACTGAACTGGCAAGAATGAGAGACTAAATTTGAGGCATCCTTTAGGTCCTGTATTATTTCACATAACCAATTAGAAAAAAAATAAAATTATCAAATTTCAAGGTATCAATCTGATAGTGCAGGATCTCATGGTATAAGGAATATAGTAAAAGAAAATATTAACAACTTTCAAGTGCCAATGGGATGGCTCAAACTTAGGTAAAAACACTTGGAGTGCAAGTCTGATAGCCTGAGCTTGATCCCTGGATCCCGTGGTCACAGGAGGGAAGCAACTCCTGGAAGTTGTCTTCTCACCTCCACAAGTGTGCTAGGTGAACACACACACCCACATAGTAATAGTAATTGTGGTGGTTTGAATAAGAGTGTCCCCCATGGACTCCGAGTATTTGGGCATTTTTGTCCCCAGGTGGTGGCCCTGTTCTGGGAGGTCTTAGAAGGTGTGGCCGTGCTGGAGGAAAGCACATCACTGGGGGTGGGTTTAGAGAGTTCTTAAGCCTTGCAGCATGTCCAATCGCTCTCTGCTTCCTGTGCTTGAAGATGAGCATGCTTAGCTTCGGCATCTACTCTAGCCACTTTTCTGCCACCATGCTTCCCGCCATGATGGACGCTTGCCCCTTTAGAACTGTAAACTAAGACAGCTCTTCTTTGTATATGTTCACTTGGTCAGTGTTTCCATTGCAGCAGCAGAAAGCAAACTAAAACAACAACAACAATAATAATAAGCTTTCAAGATAGACACTCAATAAAATGAGCTTTCAGTGAATGTAAAATACTTAGTAATCTCTACATACAACATACTGTGAATGGATTAAAGATATAACTAAGATCCATTTTTAAAATACTCTTGAAAAAAAAATCCACCCTCATAGATTATCAGTGAAATCACTATAGAACACTTATAAACACAAATTTTAGTCCTTTTATTATGCAATGAGAGAAGACAGGGGAAATATAATTGTCAGAAAGGAGTTACACAGTACTAGAAAAAAGTCTTTCCAAATTTACAGTTTTATTGCAAGCGTATTCCTGTCCTGACCCAGAAATTGCCATTTAGTTCAATGATCATAGAGAAAAAAAAATACTATTATTGAGACAAGAAATTCCACAATAGTACTCTCTTATTATTGAAACTACATTACTTTAATCCAGTTATTCATTCTTTCTTCATTCATTCATCCAACAGACCCGGGGTTTCTGTTACACACAAGTTCCTGAAGAAACATTTGTGAACAAGACAGATACAGGACCTACCTTAAGGAGTTTATATGTGGTAGGAGAATATACCAAAGAACAATAACAACAAAAAAGCAAAACAGTTAAAGACCGTAATACACAATGTATCAAATAAACAAACTGTTGAAATGAAATAGACAGGTGAACACAGATTAGCTTGGAAAACAATATTTAAGTTGACACCTAGAAAGAAAAAAAGAGGAGCCAGCTGATTATGGGGAAATCAGCAGTAGAAAGATGCTTCCTTCTGATGAAGCCACAAGGATAGAAACTTGGAAAAAGTCAGTGTAACAGATTTAGTGAAAAAGACACAGTCCTAAAGATTAAACAGGAGAGTCAGTCAGACTGTAACTGGCCTTTTAAAGTTGGGAAAAGTCTGGATTTTATTCTAAAAAAATCATTAATAATTTTATGCTCTCCTGAAAAGACATGATAAGTAAGATTAAATTTCAAAGCATTAAAACTGTAGAGGAAAAAAATTCAGAAATAAAGAGTACTTCAAAGGTAGGCATATGGTATTTAAAAAGTTAAAAACAGACCCATATCTTGAAAATCTTATAAGTTATCCCTATTACTGAATTGTCATAGAAACAAAACAAGCAAAAAAAAAAAAAAAGCCAACTTGGCGGGGTACACTAATACAACACAACTGTCAATCATATTCATGTACACTGTAAAATAAATATGAATCCTAAGTGTTTTGAGAGAGAAGAGTTTTGTTAAGATCATAGACTTGATAAAACTATTGAAATTTCAGCTGCAAAAAAGAAATTGAATGCTAACATAACATATTTAATTTTTAATTAGTCTCAAGCTATTAACTTCTAAAAATCTCTTTTTTGAAGTAATAACTTACTAACATTTTATTCACATAAATGATCTTTAACATTTGTAAAAAAAGATAGTTCTCCAGACTAGCATCTTAATAAATATTTGGGTGCTATCTTTAAACTCACGATTGAGGGCTGCAAAGGTAACTATGTTGGTAGAATGCTTGCCTAGCAGATACAAAGCCCTAGGATTGCTTCCCAATACCACAAAAATTAGTTGTGGTGATACACTTGTAATCCAGAATTTGGGAGGTGGAGGCAGGAGGAAAAAAGTTCCTCAGCTACATAGCAATTTTGAGTCCAGACTGAGGTACCTGAGACCCTGTCTCAAGAAACAACAAGACAAATGAACAAACAAAATATAAATTGAATAATTTAATACCAAAATATTAATCCATTGTAGAATAGCACACAGAACTGTTTAAAATAGCATCACAAATGCCTGGAGAGATGGCTCAGTAGTTAAGATCACTAACTGCTTTTGCAGAGGAACGGGATTCAATTTCCAGCATTCACAAGGCTGCTAACAACCATCCATCCATAACTCCAGTTCCAGGGATTCCAGTGCCCTCTTCTGACCTCCACTGGGCATTACATGACACGGGTGTATTACCATACACACAGGCAATACATAAAATAAAAATACTAAAATATTTACATAGTATCACAAGTGCAAACATAACTGAAAGACTTGGGTTCTGCATTTTAATTGTTCAAAAGGACTTAAGAAAATAAGCAACATTCACAAGTTGAAACAGATAAATGCACAGCAATTTATAGATATGATATTGCATATATTAAAGTGTTTCTATAATAAGCAAAGATCAAGGGAATAACGGCTGGACCTATTATAAAGTATCTTTAGCAATGACGAGTTCAAACTTGTTTTCTACTGCCAGAGCTCTTTGTGTTTTGAATAAGAAAATGGATCAGATTTAACCTTATCCAGTCTGTTAAGGCAAGCCTTAGGAGGAAAAAAGGCCAACCTTGCTCCTACTTTAAAATTCTAGGGAATGTCAAAATATGTGGTGCATTCTATTTTTATAGTAGTTATATCTTTTTAATTTTATAATTTTATTGAATTTTTATGACTTTTCATACAATATAATTTGGATGATTTTGATTGTTGAGTGGGAGGGGGACCCTGCTCACTGTGAGCGGTTCCACCCCTGGGCTGGTTGTTCTGTATTGTACAAGAAAGCAGGCTAAGCATGGACCAGGAGAGCATGCCAGTAAGCAGCATTCCTCCATGGCCTGAGCCTCAGCTTCTGCCTCCAGATTCCTGCCCTGACTTCCTACCTTGGGCTCCCTAAGTGATGAACCTGGGAGATGTAAGCTAAATAAACCCTTTCTTTCCCAAGTTGATATCATTCAGAGTGTTTGGTCACAGCAATGGAGAAACAAACTAGAACAGAAATTGGTACCAGAATCATGGGGTATTGTGACAGACCTGACCTTGGTGTTTGCAGGAGGATTGTGGAAGCATTTGGAACTTTGCCCTAGAAAAGCCATTGAGTGCTTAGAATTTGTTGCTGTGAGGCTTGGAATAGTTATGCAGAAAGATTTGTAGATTTTGGAGGCCTGGCTTGTGAAGCATCAAAGGGAAGCAGAGACTATCAAGGCTGTTTGTGTGATATTTTGAATTGAGAATCTGTGGGTTCTGGTTGGCTGGGGCTGAAGAATCAACTGTGATTAAGAAGAGACCAGAATCACTGAAGTGAAACTTTATTTTACTGGGACAATTGACGCTGGTTAGCTGTGGTTGAAAATTCAGCTGTAAGTAACAAGAGACCAGTATCATCAAGGTGAAATCTCCTGGGAAGAATTTCCTGAGGGTCAGCACACAGAAGCTGTGGTCTGAAGCCTCCATCTCAAGCTGGCAACACGGCTTGGTAATATGTAAGAGTTCCCTGCACATTTCAGGTGTTGAAAGGTGTGAAGGGGTCACCGAGAGCAGCTGAGGCTCGGCACTGTGAGAGGCCAGGAAAGGCCACTGGTGAAAGTGCCCCTCAGCTGCAGTGAAGACCCAGGACTGCAGAGTCATGGAGAGAATCAGGTTTTACACCAGGCGAGGCTAGAAAAGCCCATTGGTGAAGGTGCAGCATCAGTTTCAGTGGGGACCCCAGCTTTTTGGAGATGCCAGGACCGCAGGATAACCACCAAGAGTAGAAGCAAGTATGAAATGGAGCCAGCCTGGGCCTATGAGACAAGCTGTGTGCTGTGAATGACAGAGCCAGGGAAGTGGAGCTGCCGAAACCCTTTAGAGGCCAGAAGATCGTGACTGAATTGCAGATGTGCAGTCTTGAGCTACTTTGCTGGATTTAGCTGTTGCTTAGGTGTGCCTGATTCTTCCCTTTGAAATAAGACTGTACTTGTTTTGGATTTTAAAGGAGCTGACAGGAGACTTTTAAGAGACTGAATTTTTAAGTGTTTGAATTTTTTAAGGACTGTGGAGCTTATAAGATTATACTATCTTATGCTGTGATATTAATGGTAACATCATGTCTTGGGAACAAGAAACAGAAAGGTTGTGGTTTAATAGTGATATAATTTGTGTGTCAGGTTGCCAAGGGGTCATTTGTGCTGGATAGCATTAGTTGTCAACTTGGCACACCTGGGTTGAGGGAGCTTCAGGTGGGGAATTGCCTCCATTGGACTGGCCTGTGGCCATATCTTTAGGGTGTTTTCTTGATTGTTGAGTCATGTGGGAGGGCTCAGCCCACTGTGGGAGGGCCCAGCCCACTGTAGGTGGTACCACCCCTGGGAAGGTTGTTCTGCATTGTATAAGAAAGCAGGCTGAGTATGGACCAAGGGAGCAAGCCAGTTAGCAGTGTTCCTCCATGGCCTCTGGTTCAGCTCCTTCCTCCAGGCTCCTGCCCTGAGTTCCTACCTTGGGCTGCCTCAGTGATGAACCTGGGAGATGTAAGCTAAATAAACCCTTTCCTTTCCAAGTTGGTATCACTCAGAGTAATGGAGAAACAAAGCAGAACGGATGGTATTTATCTCCCTCCCTTATCCCCACCTCCCTTGATTGGCCTCTCCCAATTTAATAATTTAATGTGTGTGTGTGTGTGTCTGTGTGTGTGCACGTGTGTGTGCCTGTAAAGTCTAATTGGTGTCTCCATATGACTTTCAGTGTGGGTCCATCCACTAGAGCCTGGTTAACCTACCAAGTCCCATCTTGAAAGACACTGCCTCTGCCCTTCCCAGCAGCCATTTGTTGCTACAGATTCTTTAAGTTGGGTTGGGGTTTCTTACTTCTTCATATCTATGCGTTTTTTTTTGGTTTGAGCTTGCATAGAACTTGTGAAGATTATTCTACTTCCTACATTATTTCATCCATTAATGCTTGCAAAATTGATTTATTGAAAAGTGTTATGGTTTGAGCAGGAACTGTTTCTCAGTTTGGGAGATTCTAGAACCTTTAGGAGGTGGGTCCTAACTGAAGGAAGTAAGTCACTGAAAGCATGGAATTTTTTAAGATTTTTTTTATTACTTTTAGTTATGTGTCTTTGTGGATGTGCCATGTGCATGTGCCCATGGAGACCAGGGGAGGGTGTCAGATTCCCTGGAGCTGGAGATACAGGTGGCTGGGAACCATCTGCTGGGAACCAAACTCAGGTCCTCTGGACCAGCAGCAAGTATTCTTAGCCACTGAACTGTCTCCAGCCCCATGGACCATGGATTTTGAGGTTACATGTGGTCTTAGGTTCTTTCTCGTGTCTGTTTCCTATTCTCCATGAGGAAAACAACCTCGTCCACATGCTCTAGCCACCATGCATGATCCCAAAGCACCTCCTTGTGAAAGTGACTTACAGACAAAAACTCAAAGGAGGAAAGGGATGTGTCCTGTGTCTGAGCGAATCCCATTCAGGGCAGGGTCTTAAGGACGGTAGATCACAGATTTTGAGAAAATAAAGGCTTGAGTGGGAAGAACAGAATGCTGTCATTTTGTAGGCTTCTGGCCCATGCAGCAGGAGCCTTAGGATTCTGTAAGGGAGCGACATAGGACAACAGTGTGGAAGGAAAGAATGGCAGTTAGGAGACTTGATTTGAATTTGCAATTTGGCAACAAGTATATTTTTCCCTTGAAATTTTGTTTTTAATGTGTTTTGCCTGCATGTATGTAAGCAAGTACATCATGTTTCTGCCTGGTTCCTGTACAGACCGAAAGAGGGGTGCTAAATCTCCTGGAACTGGAGTTAAAGACAGATGTTAGCCACCATACGTGTGCTAGGAATTGAACCCAGTTTCTCTGGAAGAGCAGTAAGTGCTCTTAACTGCTGCGCCATCTCTCCAGCACCTGTCTTGAAATTTTAATCAATTCCAGCTGATGACCACAGTGTTCTAGAGGTTATTATAGGTGAGATGTATATTGCAGTGCTAGGGGTTTACACAATAGGCAAGCACCTTTTCCTTGAGTCTAATTTCCCAGCCTTATTTCTCTTCTTAAGGATGCTGCATATTCCACCTCCTCATTGTCCTGTAGTCCGTAGCCATGGTTCAGAATCTTTCTAAAGATTATACATGCCTCTGACAACTAAAAGAAATCAAAATAATAAAGAATTCAAGGATATGCCCAAATGCGGAGTTAGATATACAGTCATCGTGTGGGAAAGTGTGGTTAATATGTGAGGAAATACAAGGTCACTGAAAAGTGGGCATTCAAGTGCTCTTGGTTTCAAAATAGTACAAACAACTAGGAAGAACTGTAAGAAGAAAATCTTACATGCAAGACAATCTGTCTCTTCTAATAGTGGGCAGCACTCTGATTTTTTTTTTCATTAAATTTGCCCATTGCAGTCAAAATGGGGGATGAATAGTATTGCCATGTTTCAATATTTTTAAACAAAGCAGCAATCTTTTAATAAGCTGCCATCTTAAAATATTCCAAAGGAAAGCAGATCGTTCTATGAAGCAAAGCGCTATTCTCAACAAACCAACAATATGTGTTTATTGCATTGGAGCCCAGGACCACCCCGCTCGATTACAGTAAAAGCGCTGCATTTTTTCCATCTGGCAATGAGAACACAAGATGTTGGGTAAACTACCAGAAGAGCTCTATTTCATTGTAATTAAAATTTAGTGTTACACTTAAGCAATAAGGCAACTCCAGGAGATGTGATTATCATGAGATAATGACCTTGGGGTGTTACAGGCATACAAGGAACCAAATGCCTCTGGTCCTCTAGGGGACAAGATTATTTCTATATAACAATCTCCGCCTCTTGCATATGCACCCCTGCCCCTGAAGCTGTATGATCAGGGCAAGATGAAAGCTTGGGATTAAGAGGTACCAATATGATTTCTGTAAAAAGAAGGCATTGGGGGACTGGTATATGACAAAATCGACATTGCGGAATGCTGAAGCAGCAGTTTCAAACGAGCTGTGTTGTTTGTGCAATAATTATGCAATGGCTTTAGAATTCTCTGGACACACATAGACCTGTCAGTGATGTCACAGTCCTGTAAGCAATCCTTAGCAAAGGCACGAATCTAACCTTTTCCCCCCTGTTTTTGTTTCATGATTTTCATTCCATAATAGCAATACAATATGACAGGTGGTACATTTCTTGAGGGTTTATTAGTCTTCTTGGGTGGTTGAAGCCATTCAGCCTTTGGCCTGAACCTCTCAAGACATCTAAGATGTTTAATAATTTCCCCAAAATGCAATGCTTGTCATTTCTTATTGCTTAATTACTTTGTACTTACCGAGTAATTTTTCTCAAAGTGGATGCAGATAACACGGCTTACTTTATAGTTTTACACTGCTACAAACTATTTCTAAAATGTGATACATGAAATAATTCTGCTCTAATGAATGTTTCATTATATTACTGTTATAAACCCTAAAATAAAAGGTCACTTAAATTATGGAAAATATTTATATTCTCTAACAATTTGTTGCAGGAAAAAAATGATAAACTAAAATTAGACCTAATATAAAATAACGGAATGCTCAAGGACAAGTCATGATAAAGAGATGGGTACCATAAATATTAAAATAATTCTTCTACATCAAAGAAGTAAATGTAATATTTTATAAAGAAATAGAAGGGACCTCAATTTATGAAAAGAAAGCATTAAAATTTTGAGAAACTATTTTAAAATAGCAATAGAGAAAGGATTTGTATATGTGAATGTACATGCGTCTATGTATAATCCATACTGTGTGGACAAGCTGAAAGGACAAAGGTATAAAGCATTAATTTTTTTCTGGGGTAAGAAAGAACCTGCTAAGTAGACATGAACCTAATTAACAGCCTACCCTGCCTAGGTTTATATCACAGTTTTATCTCTGTATGAAACATGCTTTGTTCCTTTCTGGTTTTATAGATCATTTACCTAAGAACTCTTTTCAAAAAGAAGTTAAACGATATCTTCTTTTTGTTTTAAATGTTGTTTAAAATGTGTTCTCTCCATGCAGTACATGAACACAGAGGAAATTTTTTACTCTCCATAAAAAGTAAGAGCACATATTTCCATAGGTAAATTAGCTATGTACCAGTTGGGCATAGATTTTAGTGACAGTGAAGGCTTCCTCCTCTCCTCCCCTCCCCTCCTCTTCTCCTCTCCATCCTCTCATATACATACAAAGAGAGCTGTCTCCATCTCCGTATATCGTCTATGTACACCTTCACACTCGCACTATCAGTAAACAGCATCGGTCCCCATATAATCGCCTAAAACTATTTTCTTTTGTTTTCAGTTCTGAAGGAAACTTTGAAGTATTCTTAAATTAGGTCTGTTGGGAGTAGGTAAAGTTAGAATTCTGTGCTGAATGAAACAATGTAGAAAAGCAATTACATTATTGCCACTTTCCCAGATGCTCTCTATCACTGGCATTTGTCTCTCTGGAGGTAAGAGTGAAAATGTGGACGTTTCTCTAAATCAAGTACAGGTTCACCTTTAACAAAAACTATTCATTCACCTCTGAAAGCTGTGTAAGCAGGTTTCTCTGATATTTACCTCCCTCTACACACACACACACACACACACACACGCACACACACATGCACACACACCAGATACAGACACATAAGCCAAAAATACAACCACTTTTAAAAGAGTAAATTGTATTGAACTTTTAAAAGAGCCAGATAGCAAACCTGATACTGAGGCATTAGTAGTCAATGCATGTTTGCTAATAATCTGTCTACCTACCTACTTGCCTACCATCTACCTATCAATCAAATATCCATCTATCTACTTATATTTTGTAACTCCATCTGAGCAGAACACTATTTAGAACAGAACAATGTGTTTGAGCAAGAAACCATAATCCTACACTCCTTCCCCCTTTGTCAACTGTGCTCCATCAACAATCTAACAGACAGGTTTATTAGTGAACCACGTCCCTATGTGCTTACACTCCTTCTTGGTGCTGATGGTGCTGACTGTATTACAGAACGGTTGCCTTACTGCTGCAGCTGTTTCAAGACTAAGCACGACTCTCTAGTTTCTGAAATAAATGTGTTTTCCAGAATGTTCAGTTTTTTTCACACAATTTCTAAACAGTCTAACACAGGCTTTTCTTTTTCTTTTTTTATATTTTTTGAAAAAAAATATGTATTATACAGGAGTCCTATCCAGGGACACATACTCTGCAGTCACTTATTCTCTAAAACTTGGCCAGTTGTCCCTTCCATGTGCATTGCACTAGGGTTGGTTCATGAACATAGAGAAACAGAGGCTTTCAGTCACTGGAAACTGCACGTGAGCTCGCAGCAGGGGTGGCACTGAGCACAGGGCTCGTGCCGACCCAGCAGACAAGGGCCCAGAGTGGAGCGAGGGAAATAGCCTGTGAATTGCTGGAGACTGATTACTACTGGGTGAGGGAGAATAGAACTTGCTTATCTCTAGATAGCCTGACTAGACACTGGGAGATGAACTTGAAACAAAGGACATCTGTTTACAAATGCTTATATGGATGTGACTTATATGCATGGCAGAATGGACGAAGTCCAGGTGGGGGAGGGGAGACTAAATTGATAAGAACTGTTATAGGAACTGTACAAAAGCTCCATAAAAATTAAGAAAAAGTATTTATTTTTACATTTTGATTTTTGGAGTGTTTTTGGTACTTGTCTTGATTACTCGTTAGTTTTTGTTTGTTTTTTGCTAAGCACTGATTCCTATTTTCTCTCACCTTTTAAATGGTGGCAATAGTTACCATTATATATGAAATAAGAAGTTATCCAGGCTAGGGATGTAGCCCTATTGGTAGTACTCTAGCCTAAGTATATACAAGCCTGGGTTTGATACTCAGCAGTGCTTAAGTGGAACATGGTGATGCACACCTGTAATCCCAGCACTAAGTAGGTAGAGATAGGGTCAGAAGCTCAGCATCATCCTGGGCTACACAGTGAGTTCAAGGCCAGCCTAGGATATATGAGATACTGCTTAAAATAAAATGAAACAGTGACAATAAAAGCCATCAAAGATCTTCCCAAGAAACTTTATGACAACTTCTTGGAACTCTGTTCTGTTCTCTAGCATCAGATGTATCTATTGTGGACTTTTTGGTGGTTCAAATATACGTCCTCATTCCTCTGAGTTAAAACTATGAACTGTAGGTGCTTAAACTTCAGGAATATGTTTGTTGTCTATAGTCTTGCATCTTCCCAGTGCTAACTCTTATGACTGCCAAGAAACCTAACATTGAAAGACATTCAGGCAGTTTCATTTAGGAGAAGAATGTCTTCATATTTGCTTCATAATGCTGAAGTAGCATTCAGATGCTATTTCTCATTTACCTCTTACATTGGAATGTCATCTAGCATTTCAGAAAGCTAAGTATCCATAACTATTTTCATTATTCATGGTATGAGGAGAGGAAGATTTCAGACTCATTTTATCTGCATGATTGTATAGTCTTGGTCATCTGAATTAAAGGAAAGTACATCTAACTGAGCATGAGAAGTCTGAGAAGTGTTCTAATGGGAAATATCAGGATGCCATAGCTTTAGACTTTTTTCTTCTACTTTAAATAATAAACTGGGTCAATCATGGAAAGACTCAGTTAGCTACTACACTGTCATTTACATGGTTCATGACCATTTACATGGTCACTGGATGATATATTTATAAATTGGTTGAAAATTATGAACTAAGAACGCAGTGGTTCTGTAAGGACATAAGCATGAGAAGATTCCATCCTCAAAATATGTTTTCTATTTGCTTGTTCTCCTTTTTAATTAAGTGGCTGAGTCAAATTTTAGCAGGTTTCATTATGAATAAAAAAGTAAGAGAAATAAACATAACAGTCTAGAAAAATATGTGGAAAAATAACAAAGGCTCTAAAAAATTTTTAGGAAGTTAAAATGACACAAATTAGTCTGGAGAGATGGCTCACTGATTAAGAAGAGCACTCACTACTCCTATAGAGGATCTGTGTTTGTTTCCTAGTACCCATAAGGTAGCTCACAACCTTCTGTAACTCCAGATCCAGGGGATCTGATGCCACCTTCTGGCCTCTGTGAGCACCAGGCACATACATGATGCACGTACATTCATGAGGGAAAATACAGAAATATATTTAAATAAATTATTTTAATAAATATTATATATTATATATAAAATATATAAATTAAAAAATGACTCAAATCACCTTAACATAAAAATTATCAAGAAAACTTTTAAGAGAATTACTATTTTAAAGTTTCAGAAAAGTAATTTTTCTGTTATCAAAAAAATGAACAGAGCTAGTATAGACGAAATCAATGCACCTTGTAAATCCAAGACATTTAACACAACTACTTAGCTTAAATTTCACTAAATCATGAATGCTGATTGCTAACAAAAACCTCTGAAGTTTCATCTCCTTCGAGTTACTCTTTTCAACTTCACCAACTATGAAGAATATAAAATAATAAGGGGTCATTGAGAGAAACATCAACAGCTTATCAAATTCTCATTGTAGTATTTGTCTCTTAAAATTTTGGAAGGCAATCTAAAGGTGACTTAATAGTAGACTGCAATTTCAGCGAGGATGATTAAGTTCCTACTGTGTGTCACCACTCCTCACTAGTATCTGAGTCAGCACATTGGAGGATTCGGGAGAAACTAACTTTCAAGTTTTTGTCCTCTATCTCAAAGCAGTCAGTCTAAAATGAATCTCTGCTTACATAAATGACTTCCTCGTTTGTCTTGCTGAAGGAAATTAGCTTATCTGAAGCAGCCTGGTGACAAACCCAAAAGTTTCTTGATGAGAACAGATCATAGAGTTCCAGTAAATTAGCACACGTCGAATCCAGTATGTGCTGAATCTTCAGTATTCCAACAGACCTGGAAGTATTGTCAGCAGCTGAAAATGATCTTCAAGAAGCCTGCTTAAACTAAGGTTCCTGGAGTTTAATTGAGGCTGTGACTAGACCCAAAGTGTTGAATTTTTGCTCCACTACTCATTCTGAGTCTGTGTCCTCTCTGATTTCATGAATTTATTAACTCTAGAGAAGCTTTAATATACTCCTAAAGTCCAAAAAAACTTATTCATGGAAACATTCTAAAGTTCTAGTGTTTCTTTGCCAATAATTCACAGCTACAAGTAGGCAGAGCCTGAGTCACAAGGCTGTTGTATGGATTCACATCCATCCAAACACTGAGTTCCTGGCAGTATTATAAAGTTGCCGACTTGGTGCATTGAATTTCAGGAAAGAAAGAAAGAATGCTGAAAATCATATCTAAAATACATTTAAATTAACGTGAATTCATTAAATAGCATGATACACTCCTGTTTTCACATTACATAATTCTAACTAGTTCTATCTAATCCCATATCTAGCAAAAGCCTCTATAGATAGATCTATCTATCTGTCTGTCATCTAGCTAACTAGAGAGACAGAGACAGAGAAAATAGACTAAATAGTTGGTGAATCTGGTTAAAGGATTTATTCCAAAGTTAAAAAGAACAGACTTTGCATTTTCATGTTTTTCTTTTTTATTTATTTTATGCATATTAGTGTTATGCCTGTGTGTGTAAGAATACCTGTTTCACGCAGTACCTGCATACAGTAGAAAAGCACATCAGATCCCCTGGAACTGAAGTTATGGATGGTTGTTTACCACCATGTGGATGATGGGATTCTAACCCGGGTCTTCTGAAAGAACAGCCAGTGTTCTTAACCACTGAGCCATCTCTCTAGCCCCTGTATTTTCATGTTTTTCTATGAGTTTCACATGATATCAAAATAAAAAGTTAACTCTCCTAATTATAAAGAAAAAGGGAGATATACAGTTCCATCATAAAATACTTGCCTGGCATATTAGAAGTCCTGGGCTGGATCTTCAGCACGAGACAAAAGAGTAAATTAAATTTGGAGAGGAAGATGACAGAGATATGAAAATTTAAAGACATACCTGCATCAGAACCAGATATTAAAGGCAAAATTTTTCCTCAAGGATGCTGACTGGTGACATTTCAACAAAGTAAGTATATTGAAAAATAATTGTGCTATCGTTTTATAAGTGAATATCCTTGTTCTCCGTCTTAGGAAATGTTTAGGGGCAAAGTGGTATGATGTCTCCAAATTATTTTCAGAACTTAGATATATATATGTTCACACATAGAAGAAATAATAATAAATTCAGCACAATTAATTTTTGGTGAGTCTGGGTGAATGGTATACAGGAAGGTGGTTTGGGGCAATTCTTGCAACTTTTCTGTAAATTAAATTTTTTTCCAAATAAAGATATGAATATAACACTGGGCTACATCTCCAGCTGAAATATTTTTAATAATTACAGAATACCAACAAGGGTTCATCAACCCTCCATAGATGTAGATGATTTACCTGGCATGACTCCTTCCTGTTCCATGAACCAAGGAGTACAGAACAGCTATGGGCCTTTCATCCTTGATCCCTCATTCACAGCCCGTGACATTCCTCAACATCTCATGGCTGACATTTTGTGATCATTGAATTGTCACATGAGTTACCAGTTTATGGCTTCAACTCCCTACTGACATTAACTTCCTCTGTGTAGAGCTTTGATTCTGGTTACTCCCTTCACAGCCCGACTCCTACCACACCCAATGATGATCCTTGAATATGACTGTCATTAGTTTGCTGGCAGATGTACTTCTACCTTTTGATTCAAAAAGACCTGTCTGGTAGGCCTGCTATTTCAACAATAGAATTCTTACCTCTGTGTCTTCGCATATGCTTGATTTGTGTTATCTATCTATTGAAACATAGTAAAACACTCATTACTTTTCATTTTTCTCTTAAACCCAATAATTTATAAGTTTAAATACTTCCTTTTACAGATAATTTCAACTTCACTACTGTTATTTGAAAATCAAATGTGCCCCATAGGCTTATGTGTTCAAAAATTTGGTCCCCAGCTGGTGTTGCTGTCTGGGAAGGTTTTGGAGACTTTTGGAGGTGAAGGCTCCCTATAAAAACTGGTTCAATATGGGTGGGCTTTAAGGCTTTGAAGCTCAGCACCACTTCCTGTTCACTCTCTGCTTTCTGACTGCATATGCAATGTGACCAAACTATTAAGCCTTAATTCAAATACAGTTGAATTAAGGCAAAAATACTGACGTAACATTGACAGCTTTCATAGTATGCCAATTTAACACTGTGACCATTTTTAAAACTCTCCCTCCACTTCACCAAATAGATGGGTTTGAAAGTGGAAATGTTCACAACTTCCTGTCTCTGATGTGTTATAATAGTATTGATGTTTGCATAAAAAATTAATCTTTCCCAGCCAATAGATGGATTTTCAAACTATATAATCTTTGTTGTCACATCATATCTTAACAAGTCAAACCATTAAGCTCAAGCATACTTCTACTAATAAAAGAGAAAAGAGAAAGACTGAGGATGCAGGTGCAGTGTTAGAGTGCTTGCTTAGCATGGACAAAGCCTGGGCTTGGTCTCCAGCACTGCCAAAATCATTCATTCATCAGTCAATAACAGCATTATGTAACAGGCAGTTTTTCATAAATTTTTTATCTGGATCTAAAAAAATCTCAAAAAAGTCTGCATATGTCAACTGGATTAGGAGCAAATAGCTCATCAATGAAATATAATTTAAACTGTGGGTACACAATAGAAAAACAATAGCTGCCTTTGAAAAGACAGTGCTGAAATTTCGTCACAATATTGCAGGGTTTAGTACAAGAGGCTTAATTTCTCTCATATTTTCCTCTCACTTTCCCTGACCCTGGAAAGATACTAGTGGACTAAGAGTAGAACTAGCAAGAATAATTTTCTCCAACAAAGGCAAATCCATCAGACAGAGAGAGCAAATACACATGTCAACAGCCAAAATTATATATTGCAACCAGTACTACTAAGAATAAGTGTTGATACAGCCTCCAGGCAAAAACTGAGGTCTATAAGGAGCTCTCAATGGTGATTTAGAGGGAAGTGTATTGTGAAACTTATGTCAGAGAGTCCACTTTGGGGAATTCAAATCCTGGTACCTTTTGACACATTTTGCTCAGAAACAAGAATACCTGTTCAGAACAGCAGCCTACTGTTTCCCTGGAGATCTGTGAAGCCCAAAGAGCTCTCATTGAGGTTCACACTAAGCCTTAATTTTCAAAACTGCTGAAACCTGGATAACTGTTACTAAGGACCTTTGAATTTAACACCTTGGCCATTCATTCCAAAAGAAATTATATAGTAATGTTTAGCAAAACAAAGGAAATAATGATGAAATGTCCCACAAAGTCTTTATGCTTTGCTTACTGTATGTCTATGACATATGTTCTATATGTTAACATGTAGAAATGTTCCTAATAAAGACACTTTCTCTTAACTTTGACTAGATGTCTTTGGTAATGTCTATACAAGTTGAAGATTATTTCTCCTTCAGAACAGTCATAGAGTCAAAGTCCTTCACTGAAGAAAGAAGGAAAAAAGCAACAGAGATTCAGCAATGGAGAGTTGCTATTATTATCATTATTATTGATCAAACCAAGAACCCCTACTTCTTCTGAGCAAGGACTCTGCCCGTTTACACCCCAGCCCCAGTAACTATTATTTTGAATAGCAGATAAATAAGGATGTTTTTGAAGACATCTTTGAATTGTTTTTGCCATCAAATATTCTAAACGTGATGAGTGTGGTGGCAGAGGCCATGAGTTGGAGGCCAGCCTGCTCTACATAGTGAGTTCCAAATCAGATGGGGCTAAAAGGAACCTGTCACACACAAAAAAAATCTGAACGTTGTCTTAACCTCGTAAAAGAATTGGATAAGATAATGTATTTGCCCCAATCTTAAAATAAATAAATAAACAAAAATAAATAAATTAAAAACTTGGAAGACATGTTTCCCACTAAGGATTATGAAAGTGTATTTCTAACCAATCCCAGAAGTTACTGTCAGAGATTTACACTTCTTTTAAAAAATTTTTATTGAAGTTTTGCTATTTTCATACAATATATTTTGTATTCAGATTCCCTCTCCTATTCACATCTCCTCTTACTACTCTCCATCCAGTTAAATGTACTCTATTATATACATATTATATATACACATATATATGTCCTATAGAGTCTAATTTGTGACCCCAAATGTCCTTCAGTCTGAGTCCATTTACTGGAATCTAGTTAACCTACCAGGAATCATATCCTTGAAAGTGACTGACTCTACCCCTCCCCAAAACTATCAGTTGTCAATAATTCCTCAGGTAAAGTTGGTTTTTAATCCACTTCCCCATGTCTATGCTTGGATTTTGAGCTTGAGTGGGACTTGTGCATGCTGTCACCATTGCTGTGAGTTCATTTGAATAAATGACCAGCTATCTAGAAAACTATTTCCTTGTGGTCAGCTACTACCTCTGGCTCTGACAGACTTTCTGGCCCCTCATCCACAATGATCCCTGAGCAGAGGCAGAAATTTAATGTGTGTCCTATTCAGGACTAAGCACTGTGTAGCCTCTCATTCTCTGCATATTGGTCATTTGTGGGGTTTTGTATTAATCACCATCTGCTATATAAGGTGGACATTACCCCTACTAGACATCCTAGGCTACCAAAATAAAATCTCAATGCCAGTAATGGACTTCCTCTCTTGAAGTTGTTGATCAACATTCCCATAGACACTCAAACAATACTGACTATTGTCCTTGCTCTTGGTTATCCACTGTAACTGAATGGTAAGACTCTATTCCTGAAGATACTACATACATAATCTGTAGAATAAAAAAGGTGAAATGAAGCTGGAGCTGACCTCAAAGCCTCATCTCTACTGGCTATTGTTCCTAGTGCTGGAAGATGCTATGCATGCTACTTAGAGAAAATTAATCATCAGCCTTACCCAGCTATGAATCCTGTGAGCTACAACAAAAACTGGCCTGGAAAGATATGTCCAGTGCAATCGTGGCACAAATTTTATGAGAGTAAACAACTACATTGTTATTGACTTTAATGTTCTTTTAACAGAATAGAGTCCATAACTGACATTTATATCAGTATCAGGTCTAGGAATCTAAGGCTAGATAGGATATATCACAGGGATAGGGAAGAGCCTAAAACTAGTTTTCCGCTAAAAGATACAGTATTAAACTGACTCTTGATGATTTGTTGTTATACTCGTAGATTAATACATCACTCAACTCTCTTCTCTTTAGATTTACATTTCTAAATGGAATCAACAGCTGTAGTGTCCCCAGCCAAGCCATACAGGCAATGGGGTATGATAAGCCTCTCCACAATACTGCTAAAGTCTAGTAGAGGCAGCTGGACCAAGAACACTTGGCCCGTCTTTGATGCTCCCATGCTGCACTACCTACAGCAGAAAGAGGTTTCTAGGTTCACTAGCTTAGTTTCATTCATCCCTTCACGGCCAGAATTCCCAGGAACAACTGACTACATATGTACAGATAGCATCTTACCTCTGTAGATAATGTTACTTTCTCCAGCTCTTAGTGTACTTCGGAGGAGTTAACTTCATCTAGATATTTTGGTCTTGGACAACTTGGCCGATTTCCAATGCTACCTTGATAGAACTATGGGAACAAAAAGGGATGCCTGAAGAATAACTCATGGTACTCTCTCTTTCTCAGGGACGATGTAGCAACCTAAGGAGGCATAGGCTTTTAAACTGCAGAGTACACTGGGCTGAATCCCTGTCATGCTAAAGGCTATTGTAGGATTGTGGCCTGCTTGGGGTTTACTTAGAGAACTCTAATGAAATTTCCTGACAGACACTAAAGCAAATGCCAAGAAAACCGCTTCAGCATTGATATAGTATTCTTTGCATGACTGAATCATTTTCAAATTAATTATATGACCATAACATATACGATATTGCCAGAGGCTAGCCTTCCGACTACTTGATAACATAAAGCGTTCTTCCATACCATGTTCCAGAGTCTAAAATTTGTCTCATTGTCTATCCCTTCTCTAATCTAGTAGACGTAAACACCGTAAAGATAGTGACGTTGTTGTATGCACTATGGTCATGGTCACTGTAGCAGTCACGGCATGACAGTGACCTCACCCACAACGGATACTGAGAAAGTGTTTTTGGGAAAACAAATGCCAGAACACTCTGACAACATGGCGAACACAGAACTTGGCTATTCCAGAAGATGGGTGGCTGGGATGGGACCTTCATACATCTGTTTTGCACATGAAGGCCTCACTTATGTACAAGTTAAAGTCAAGCACACAGAATACGGAGTCTAAGAGAAGCCTTGTCGTAAAGTGAATTTTAGGGCTAATGTGATAGCTTTGTGGTCCCAACAGGCCCAGTGAGGAGGCTTCAGTGTATCACAGCATCCATAGCAGAGCTCTTCCAAATCATAGGCTACTGGAAAAGACAGAGGTTGACAATGATCAATCAACAAAGATGTTTTACAAAACTTGTTTCATAGTGTTCTTTGCCAAAGTGCTGAAATCGCTGCAAGTGAATGTTCTTAGAAATTAAGCTGAGCATTTACACTGTGGGATTTCCTAGAACTAAAAGGAACTTACAAAGCTTATCTTCCACAATAAAGTGAGGCAGTGGGTGGGAAGGGCCCTGCAAAAGAACATTTTCTTTTTCAGCCTTTAGGTTTAATTTTTATGAAAACAGGTATAGTTCTGTAGACCCTGGGGAACTTCCTATCAATGAAAGTCAATGTTTAAGAAAAAGCTTAAAATAGTAGCTTTCAAACCTGAATACGATACCTTTATGGAACTACAGAGTCTGATAAAACCTAGAGAATGAATAGCTTACATGGGCTACAAATAGGTTTGTGATCCCAAGTACATTTTAGAGCATCCTGAATAGTAATGTTACCCTCCAAGGGAGTGATTTACTGTCCTCCCTAAATCTGGTCTCCAGAGCTGACTTGGGCTAATTTCTAGATCCTATTGCATCTACTTAGATCTCGTTTCTCATATATTTTGAATGCTAAATGCAAAACATGTACACTATCACTGGCTATATTTTTAGGTGGGGAATGCAATTCTTCCCCATAGTGGCAATACAGCATCCTTTCTGTTATAAATATCTTCACTTCAATGAGAAAAGATGATGAAATTCTTTTTGAAGACTCTCAAAGGGCTTGCAGATTTTTAAAAATATTACCGCCACTTTGTTTGGAAGAAATACAGTTTGGTCGTAAAGCCATCATTTGTGATTGGATTTATGAACATGACACACATTTGCATGCTGTGCATGGAAACCTTGCACCAAAGACTGGTTCTCATATTAAGAAACTATTGCTAGTGAGGTTTTTTCTCAACTGTATTATAATTAACAAATTTCAAGTTCCATCAACCTGGTAAAAATAAATATAACTCAAAACCAACTTCCTTTAAATGAACAGTTTATCACCTTCAAATTTCTTGTACTTTAATTGAAAATTTTCCAAAGAGTAAAAGAAATATCTTTTTATACAGGTCTGAAAGTACTTTCCCTTTTCAAATCAGTTGTGGAGGGAGACCTTTCCTTAAATTTGCACATGTTCAGCACTTAGAATCTATCTGAAATTTCCTTAAAACATTTTATTATTATGAACATAAGTTCTTAAGAGTGAGCTAGTTTTGGTTTTTTTTTTTGTTTGTTTGTTCTTAAGTTACCTCTCAGAACTCAGGAAGCTGAAACAAGAAGTTCCAAGTCAGCCTGGGCTACACAGTAAGAGTTTGCCTTAAAAACAAACAAACAAAAAGATACCTACCAAATCTCATTTATTCAAAAATCTTGACAAAGTCCAAGAAATAATGCTAGTATGTGAATTTCTTTTTGAAAATTGCATAACCTAAATTAAAGAAGTTCACATTAAATATTTCTGCAGTATAAAGTAGAAGAAAATAACAGTGTGATAGATGTTTTATGTTGAAAATGCACAGAGATGATTAGCTGGAACCTAAGAGACCTGACTGAGTTTCCTGAGAAACTGCCTTTTGCATTGGGATTGAACGAGAGGATTTTAGTCATCAGGATGTGAGAAATGTCTACGAGAAAGAAGCCCAAGACTTGTAACACAGTGATTGGAAGTCTTGTCTCAGATCGGCAGTGAATAGGCTCAGATCAAAATTTCATGAAAGTAGATGCTTTGGATTGATATTGAAGATGTAAAATGAAGCCCAAGGCTTAATGTATACTTCTCAGTAACTACAGTAAAGCAAGCCTTTGGGAGTGTGGTGACTGGCTAAATTATTTTCAATGAAACAGTGTCCAAAGATGAGATCTAGATTTTAAACACCTAGTATTTCCATACAGAGGTAGTATAAATTAGGATTCCATATTTTAACCAATTTTTACTGTACTCCCTGAGAGAAACAAGAATTCCTTTATAAAATAAAATGCAAAGTAGAATGCATTTGGCAGATCATTCTGCACACATGCAAAGTAGCATAATCACACCAGCAGCTGCTTTGGATCCCAGTGTTTTATCCTGTCAATAAGAAAATCCTTGATGTGCTATTGAAGATGCAGTTATCTTGACAGCCATCTTCATGTAATATTCAAGATAGCTTTTACACAGCCTCAGTTATAATATTAGTCTAAGATCTAATGCTTGCTCTTTATTTAAGGAATGATGAACTTGATTTGATGCTTTCTCTGCTGTGAGCCAATTCAGACCCAGAATCCTCCTGGGCAGATTTCACTATCTTTAACTGACTGTAAACCTGAGATGTTCCTAGCCAAAACCTGATTCTGATCAATTACTGTTCTATGCCCTAGCTTTACCCAGACTTAACTGAAGAGCTATTTTCGTCAGCTTTCCACTGTGTTTTGGGCCTGCGCTTTGAAATGTTGTAGTCACAGAACTGCAGAAAGACCTACGTTACAGGTTCTACCCTGATCCAAAAGGGAAAGAAAGTTCTATTGACATTAACTGTCTCTAAGCTCTTCACTATTATCAGTCTACACAAGACTGTTGGGATGTAGTTTATCAGACTGAAAGTTATGCTTGGGAATGAAAGAAGGAAGGAAAGCAGGAAGGGAGAAAGGAAGGAAAGGAGGGAGGGAGGAAGGAAAGGAGGAAGGAAGAGAGAGGAATGGAGGGAAGAAAGAAGGGACAGAGGGAAGAATGGAGGAATGGGGGAAGGAAAGAGAGAGAGAGGAGAGAGAGAGAGAATACTTACAAACTCTCAAAACTTAGTGAGAAGATGTCATCTTATCTCCTTTTATGACATTAGATATACAAGCCTAGATCCAAGAATTAAGCAGTACTCTTAACTCAGAAATCATTTCAGATTCTGGGTTCGAGATGCAACACTGTAAGTACTAAGGTCTTTAGTACTCCTGAGAACACCAGTTAAAATAAACCAAAAGTCAACACACTTATCAGTCATGTTTCTAGCGGGAACAGATGGCTCACTGTGTCATGAGTAAAGCATTTAGTACACTATTTACAAAGCTCTAGACAGCAGGCAGGGAAGGCATCGGAAGGAGTACCTACAAGGCTAGAAGGAGTTAACTATCTCACCTTCAGGCCTGAAGGAGCTGGGGCAGCCAATGGGAGGAGGCAATGGATGGGCTGTGAGGTAAGAGTCACCTGCCAGAGCCGGTGACTTCAGGTACAGGTATCAAGCCATCCCTTGACAGCTGTGCAGCAAGGAAACAGCCTCCCTCTTCCCCTCCCTCTGATATCCAGCTGCTGAAAATTGGTGAAAACTAGTGGGCAAGGGAACCAGTGAGCAAGCAAGGAAAGCCACTGCCACATCCCAGAGAAGTTCTCGGAACCTCAGAGTAGGATTCAGTAAATAAAATGGAGGTTATGTCTAGAGGAATTCAGCAGAAATCCAGGACCTCAAATCAGCAATGCAAGTTAAGCAAAGTACCGCACACAGAAAGTTTGTGAAGAAAGATCACTATTAGAGTAAAAAACCCTAAACTCTTCATTGCATCTGTAATAACATTTTGGTACTAATCCGGCAACATAGAAGAGGTCAAAGATATTTGAAAATAACTCATGTATGTGTGCATGTATTGTGTGTGATGCATGCACTTGAGTACATGGGTGTGCACACCTGTGTGTGTGCATATGGAGCCAAACTAAGGCATCAGGTGTCCTCTTCTTCTGCTCTCAGCCTTATAGCCTTATAGCCTTCTCACTGTCCTCCAGTTGTATCCTTAGTTTGTGATAGTTGTTTGTCCCACTCACACCTCCAGTCACTTTTCTGAACACTAATTTAAGGGTTGCAGTTGCCCTTTATGATTGTTACTTTTGATTTCCAACTTAAGAGAATCTAGAATTACTTGTGAAGGGAGTCTCAACAAGAAACTGACTGCATTGGGTTGACCTGTGGGCATGCCTGCAATGAATTTTCTAAGTTAAGAAATAAGTTAAGTATAAGATGTCTCACTGAACCAGCTGGGAATCCCCCATATCTGCCTCCCAGTGCTAAGTCTGCACGCACTAATGCATACAATGAAGTAAACTGATCTAGTTAATGCAAACTCAAAAAGTTTCTGTGGAGAGTTAGCAGATCATCAGATTTTGAAGGCTCTGTTCAAAGGTGGTAGTCATGAAGATCTTGTTAGTGGCTAGAAAGATCTGAGAAATTTTGGACATGGAGACAGAAGGAGAGGAGAGGTTAAGATAAAATGTGTAACACCTTTCTTATGGAATGCTTGGATTTATTTTGCGCTGTCATAGGGTTACTAATTAAAGCACACTTTATTCAAACATGAAGAGAAATACAGTGTCTGCATGCAGATTTTCCTTGCCTTCCAATGTGGGTACATTCTGATAAACCTATCATAGAATTGCCAATAGAGAAAATTGAATACAAATAATATAGGAAACACCATATAATATAATCATTGTAGAGTGCCAGCTCTTTCACTTCATGATACTGCTTAGCATCATGAGGGAGTGTTGGGATTACAGGTGTATGTCACCACACCCATATGCCCATCTATATATTCTATAACTGTCTCATTTCATTCCATAAGGTCTCAAAATGTCAGCTGGTTAGGGAAGAAAAACATTACACTTAGTAGTATAATCCATTAGTTTCTGTCTCTGTTCATTCGAATTTATTTGGTATAAACCATATAGAACCTGGTTTAGATGGAGAAGCAGAGCTTTAAGGGGTTTCTCTCAGGAGGCATCAGGAGGCCACTAGCAGGTCTTCTCACTGTCCTCCAGTTGTATCCTTAGTTTGTGATAGTTGTTGGTCCCACTCACACCTCCAGTCACTTTTCTGAACACTAATTTAGGGGTTGCAGTTGCCCTTTATGATTGTTACTTTTGATTTCCAACTTAAGAGAATCTAGAATCACTTGTGAAGGGAGTCTCAACAAGAAACTGACTGCATTGGGTTGACCTGTGGGCATGCCTGCGATGAATTTTCTAAGTTAAATGAGGTGGAAAGACCCACCATGAATGTAAGTGGAACTATTTGAATTAAAAGAAGAGGGTAAGGGGCTGGAGAAATGGCTCAGTGGTTAAGAACACTGACTACTCTTGTTAAAGGACCTGGGTTCAGTTCCAAGCATCCACATGGTGGCTAACAACTGGCAGTAACTGAAGTTCCAAGGGAATCCAACACCTTCTTCTGACTTCCACGGACAGTGTACAACACAGGTGCTCTTACAACATGTAGGCAACACACTCATACATATAAAATAAAAATATTATTTTTTTTTTTACAAAAAGTAAAGAAAATGAGAGCGTGAGCTAGAGCCAACAAGCATATATTCATTCTGTTCCTGACTAGATGTTACTAGTTACTTCAAGTTCCTGTCACCTTGACTTCCCTGCAGTGATGAACTAAAACTTGAAACTGGGGGCCAAATAAATCCATTCTTCCTTAAGTTGCTTTTCGTCAGGGTATTTTATCACAACGGCAAGCAAAATTAGGACACCCTCGATGACCAGTGGTCACCTGGTGGCACCTTTGCTTGCCGAGAAGCTGTGACATGGGCTGTGGCTCCCCTTCAGTCTGTTCCCAGGAGGTCTGCCCCAAAACTCTCAGCCACAGGCCCGTTTTCTCCCCCCCACCTATTTAGAGTTCATTATCCATTCTCCTTCAACATCCTGCCCACGGAAGCTATGAGTATAACTGAAAGTGGTCAGACACCCACCTCATGCACCTAAGGAAGCTACACGTTTACTGTAAGGATCACTCAGGGACATTATCTGAGACAACTTCAAAGTCACAAAGACAGGACTTGCCCAGAAAGAGATTAGGGTGCATCTGTTCCCTGCCTCTCTGAGGTTGTTTTATCTATATTCTTCCCACAGTCTTATTCTGTTGCATTCGTTAATTTTCTCATCACTGAGACAGAATACTTGACAAAAGCAACATATAGAAAGATTTATTTTGGCTCACAGATATTTCAGTTCACCATGGCAGAGCAAGTATGGTGACTGGTGTGGTTCCATCCTAATGGCAGGAGGGTGCGACTGTAGCCCCTCATTGAGATAGACCAGGAAGCAGAGAGCACAGGCTGGAATTAGTGGGTGTGACCTTCAATACCTGCCCATAGTGATTTATTTTTGCCTGCTGAGTCTCATGTCCTGAAAGTTTCACAGACTCCCTTTTAGAGCACTGCCAGTGGGAGGGAGGTCAAGTGTTCAAACACACACACGAGGCATACATAGTGTCTGGCAAGGCTAGTTTTCCACTTCATTGAACCCAGAGATCTCTCCCTGAGTCAATGCCTAAGATGCATCAAGGAAATCTCAAAATGGGATCTGGGGGAGCCTTTCAGGAAGTCTGAAAGATCTGAACAAACCGATCTCATTAAACCCGGCATGGTTTGTACTTCTCAGCCTCATTTTCCTGCAAGCATACAATGGGGATTTCCAGAATGGGCATGATGTGTGGTTTCACAAAGCACTGCAAAAATAATGTAAATTTCTCTTCCGTGAAATCAGGTATTTTGCAAAAAAGGTTAAACAGTGTCTTCTAATGCTTTTCTTTTGGTTTCAGAAAATATTGGATTTTGAGGTGAAAATGTGCTATACTACACATAGTGGGCTTATTAAATTTTGGGGATCTTTTTGAGACAGGGTTTCCTGTAGCCGTAGCTACTCTGGAACTTACTATGTGGAACAGGCTGGCCTTGATCTCACAGAGATCCACCCGCCTGTGCCTCCCCAGTTCTGGGATTAAAGGCATTGTACCACATTACCAGCACTTAATTTTTATTTTTAATTGATGTGTATTAATTGCACACACTTAGGAGAGTATGTATACAGTGTGTAATGATCACAGGCATATCCAGTGCCCCAAATACTTACCATTTCTTTGTGCTGGGAACATTCAAGATCATTTACACTAGTTATTTTGAAATATACTGTCAATTTTTACCAACCACAGTTAGCCAACTATGCTATAAAACATTAGAAGTTATTCCATTTATATAATTGCATCCTAAAACACATTAACCATTACCACAGAGTCTGGTAACCAGTGACCTACCCTGTATTTCTGTGCGGTCAACTATATTGATATCTTAAAATGAATTCATGTATAAATATTTTAGAAACTTTTGTCTTAAATTCTATTAAGAAAATATCAATAATTAACATAATTAAAATTCTATAGAACTCTGGTGATTTTTTAAAAGTGAAAAGGCCTCCTGAAACCAAAAAATATGAGATCTGCAATTCTATCTGCTCTGGCTTCCAGGGTTCCTTCCCTCAGATGTCAAAAGTATGTTATCTAGAGACAGCCCGACCACCACTCCCACACCATCTCACACCGAGCCATAGTCTTGATACCAAGCTCAAAAGAATCAATGCCAATCCAAATGTTTCTGTTCTGGCAAGACCAGCATACTCAGTTCTGAACAATAAGCTTATGGTTCACATTTGAAGGTATAAAGTTCAAATGTCTTTAGGATTGACCACTTAGGATTAGAAAACCTATCAGGAGCTCATCCCTGGAGAAAACTGATGACAAACACCCCCAAATGGACTCAGTACATTATGTGTATATGTGTGTGTTTTATGTGTATATGTATATGTGACAATAATAATCAAAGAAAAAGACATGAAATTGAGAATGGGGTCATGGGCAGAGTTGGAGGGAGAGTAGGACGGCATAAATGATGTATGTACAGCATGAAATTCTCAACAAGTAAAATTTTTTTTAAGTTCAATTGCTGAAACTCATGTGATGGGGGTATAGAAAGTACAATTTAATATCAGCAAGATTTTGCCTGGGATACTCTGAGATTTAGGGAGAACATAAACTGATGATAAGATTCTGGACCTTGGTGGTTCAGAACCCCAAGCAACAAAAGTTGACAAAGAATTAGTCCAGACCAGATATTTTTGCCTAGAACCCTGCTCTCCAGTCCAGCTGGAGCTCTTTGAGAGTTCCAGGCAATGAGCTGAAGAAACTATGCAAATCTCCTGAGGCATCCTGGAATATAGCCCTCAAAGGGACTCTTAAAAAGCAAGCTCAAATATTCAAAGATATGATATGAGCAAAACTTTCCTGACACATGAGTGTCCCAGGAGAAATGTAAAAGCCAAGGTCTTGCATCCATCCAAGGCAGGATCCAGGTGCAATGATTCTTGAAGAAATGGCACAGTCATTGGCTGGAAAATTCCATTGCCTACATATGATCACATGCTGATGATTAAACACAGGTGTAACACAAGTTATCATAGAAATATAACACAATCCATATATTTTCTTTCTGGAGCAGCCAAAAATTTATAACTATTCTTATGAACACAGAGTGACTATTTCAAACATGGTAAAGAAAAATTATGATAATTAAATTAATATTTTGGAATGCTGTATGTTATTCTAAATAGTTACTTATAAGTGAATCTTGGCTGGGCATAGTGGCACATGACTTTACTCCCAACACTTAGGAGGCAGAGGCAGGTGGATTGAAGCCAGCCTGGTCTACATAGCAAGTTTCAGGCCAGCTGGCACTACAGGGAAATCTTGTCTCAGAAAGACCTCAAAACAAAGTGAACCTTCAACCGGTGTCTGAAATACAAGTGTTTTAACATATCTGTCATTATTATCATCACCATCATTATTGAGTTGAAGAAACCAAAGACTATACAGCAAATATTACTAAAATATGCTTTTGAATTTTTTCTCCTCAAATCTACTTTAACTGCATAATCTGGTAGTCTGTAATGAAACATGGTCATATCACATTTCAGTGTATTTGTGACAGAAATGATGCACTTCTCAACTCTCCATCACACCCTACCTCTTGCTCACAGATTCCTATCGCAAATGGTCCTGGGAAAAGCAGTCTGCTTCAATTTGCCAGGAGACAAAAAACTCCCACTAAGGTTTAGCAACTGCTACAGTTGGAATGCTCTGAAACTGAGGCCATGTTCCTGTCATGGCAAATTAGGTCAACATGATGAGACATGGAGCCATGCATGGGATGACGGGATGTAAAAGCACATTATTAACTGATGTCCTCTCCATTTTATTTTTCTTCAGTGACATCTAACAAATTGAATGTAAGTGTTCAGAAATACAAAATGCTCCATTTGATGGTTTGGAGAGGTTGGGGGAGGGAGAAGTCCTGCATAAGCTGGCAGGCACTGTAATAATAGACACTGAATACTGGGACTAATTCAGGAAATGTTGTTTTCCTTTTATTAATTACATTTGTTCTTTGACAATTTCATACAAGTATATGATGCATTCTGATTACTCTCCTCCCTTATCCATTCTTATCTCCCTCCCACCTCTGTCAACACCACAACTTCTCCTCACAATTCCCTTTCTTTTGTTTTGTTTTGTGACCACCGAGTTTAACCAGGGCCATCTGTGTCACAGTGTATTTGGAACTATCTACTGAAGCCTGGTGGGCTCACCAGTAGGTATGAAGGCAATGATTCTCCCTCTCTCAAAACCTATTAGCAGCCAATAGTTCATCAGAGAGAGGTAGAGACTGATGAGCCCTGACCCACAAGGCCAGCCTTGTGCACATTCAGGACAAGTAATCTCAGCTGCTGTGAGCAATGGCTTTGTCATACCTGGAAAATTCCATTTGTAGCCGTTTTCCATGTCTTCTGGCTCGTATACTTTGCCCCCCTTCTGAGATACACCTTGAGTCATAGTGGAGGAGGGATGAATTCTTTGTTCAGGGTTGAACATGCAACCATCACTTATTCTGAGAACCTTGAGCAGCCATGAGTATCTGCATTCAACAACATTTACTGAAAAGAGAATCTTTTCTGAATTAAAGCTGAGAGTAGCATGTGTCTACAAATATAAAAATAGATATTTACAAGGCAGCTTGACAATATCTCAACCTATCTAAACAACAGTATCCAGTTACCCCAAGGGCCAATGATCATTCCTGCCATGTGTTTTGTGCCAGGTTTACAGTACCAGACATGGATTCCTTCCTGTGAAATAGGCTTAAGATCCAATCAAAGACTGGTTGGCTGCTCTCCTAACGGTTGTGCAAATATTGCATAAGTGGTCTACTCTTGCCTGGCAGGTTGTAGTTCATAGAGTTCACAAATAAGTAAGACCACTGAAGCCTTTTCTCTTTCAGCAACCTATGCATCACCTTCCACTACTATGAAAACTAGCCAGGAGGGAAGTAGTTTCTAGCTAAGTTCCAGCTTAACTTCTCTCTACCTTGTAATCAAGGTATATGTGGTCTTCAGCAATATGGTCTTATCATCTAGTTCCGGTGGGCAACAACAAGGAATTGAAACCGTCTGTATTGTTTGTATGGCCTCTGGGGCAACAGTCTGTATTGTTTATAGGGTCTTTTGGGCCTCCCAGGCCAATAACTCTTACAGACGTGTATCACGTCTACACTGGGATTTTTTGTTTAGAAACCCATAGCTTCTAGGAACAGCTAGAACATGCAGGGTATCTCTCTTCTAATTCTTTTTTAAATTATTATACATTTTAATCAGGGTATAAGATAGTAGACATTTACATGGCTTTCTCATGCACACTTCATATGAGTTAAATCTCCTCTCCCACCCCCTCAACTCTTTATTTCCCCACTTCCTTTTTGATATTACCTTTAAGAACTCCACATCTTTTTCACAAGTTACTGGCCTTTAAAATTGAAAGAGCAGGGACTGGAAAGATGGTTCAGCAGTTAAGAGCTGCTCTTGCAGAAGACCGGGGTTTGAATCCCAGCACCCACAAGGCACCTAATAACCTTCCGTAACTCCATTCCAGGGGATGAAATGTCCTCTTCTGCCTTCCGTGGGCACGGCATGACACAGGTGTACATACACATGCAGGCGTAACACTCATATGCGTAAAATAAAACTAAATCAAAAAAATTTGAAAGGGCTAATTTGTAAACCTTTAGGTGGTTAAAACATGTATTTTTAAATATGCATTCTTAGAATTATTAGAATAATGATATTATTTTAAAAATGAATAAAAGCATAAGCATCTTAAACTTACCCTAAGCCATAGCAGATACCAGAAAATGGTTAACTTTTTATTTATATTTTATTTTTATCACAGATTTAACATAATAAGTAAAACAGAGTGTGATCTGAAGGTCCCACAAGTAGAGCAGAGTCTTCGGTTGGATCAGGCTATGCCTGACTATCTGTGTGACTTTGAATCATGTATGTAACTTCTCTGTGCCAATATTACCTTTGGACTATGAAGAAGGTTTAATAATACCTACCTTATAGGAATTTTTATATGAAATAAATGAACAAATGTATAAACAGTTCTTTTAAAAGGCCTGATACATTTCAGGCGGTCTGTAAAAGTTAGCTACTAGTATTTCAGACCTGATTGGCTGTCACTGCTGTTCCAACCTTGGTATCTTGAGGATGAAGCTCAAATTCAACATGATTGCTTTCACCAATAAAGCACCAATCAAATCACAGAGATGTATTGAAAAGAAATATAAATCTGAATTCAGGGACTTGAAAAGAACTTGAGTTCTATGAATGGCTTTGTGCAGATACAATATGCAGAACAAAAACATTCTGGTGCAAATATATACATTTTTTTTCCACTTTTTGCTTTTCATTAACATAAATCACACAGATCCTTTGTCCCATGCTCCCATGCTCTTAGCAGAAAGATTACTTCAGACATGAATCATACCTCTCCTCCAATGAGCATGAGTTAACTTTCCTCAGATTATACTTGTTCTGTGGAGTTTGTCACCAGGAATCACTCTTGATTTTTGCTTTGGATGCATAAGCATAGTTCTTGCCCAAGTAGAACCTCAGGCATGACCCTTCTCAGTTTTTAAGAAGAGGAGTTCTCTATGGTTCTAGAGACCCTGCATACAGCCAGCAAGAACAACCTTGGGCCAAAGATGTGCTTGCCTTTCAGAAACCTTGTTCCCATCAGGCCTCCACAGACTCAAGATAGGAGAAAGACAGGTCTTCCCTTACATATTTTATAGGGCCATTAGGACAGTTGTGTCAACAAAGAAGATACAATGAGAGAAGCAAATACACAGTTACTATAACTGTCCCAAGAAGAAATGTGGACAGAGAGAGAAGCATACAAGTCATGGTTTCTCTGCTAAATATAACGAATATAACATGAAACTGTTTTCCCCACAAATGCGAACAGTTTGATATGGACAGAGACAAGCACTGATAAGGTTATGAAGAAACTAGAACTCTGGAATGTTGCTAGTAGTACTGTTCACAGTGCAGTCACTTGAGGTGGAGAAAATTGATCTCAGTGAGATTGAGACCAGCCTGGTCTACATACACATAGTGAATTCCAGGCCAGCTGGGGCTAAAGGGGAGACTTTCTCCCAAAAAAAACAATATTACAAAATTTAAAAATACTGTCCACAATAAACTTGTACACAAACCTTTATGTCATCATTTCTTATGTTAGCCACAAAGTATAAAGAGCTCAAATGTTCACCAACTGATAAAGCACATGTAGCCTGCACAACCACAAAAAAAGAATGAAATATTGATATACGCATAAAACAACGTGGATGAACCTTGAAAATGTGACAATAAGTTAAAGAAAACCAGTCAGACACAAAAGTCCACATAGTACATGATTTCATCAGTATGAAATATCCAGGGTAGTTGAAGTCATGATGACAGAAGGTAGATTAGGGATTACCTGAACCAGGAAGGAGGAAAGGTATGGGAGTAGCATCTAAGGATGTAGTTTCCTTTGGTAACAATACAAATTAAGACTGTGGGATTGGCTGGGCAACTCTGTGAGTACAATGTCCCCTGAAATGTATACCTTAAGAGGACAAATTATTAAATCTATTACAAAAATTATAGAAAACATACCTAAGGGTATATTTATTTATCCTGCCCTTTCAGAATATTAGCAGTTTTTAGAGTTATCTTATGAAAATTTCATTTTTAAGGATACAGAATTTGGCAGCATTGGTGTCTTCTGGTTCGAGCACCCTATACGAAACAGTTGCTATTAAATGATGTTTCATGTGCTCTGGTCAAAAATTTTTAGTTCAGTGTTGAATGGAAGAGTCATTCAATAGTGACCAACATCACCAAATTTAAGCATACTTTGTACTCAAAGTTTGTACTCAAAGCATACAGAGTACATATAGGATTTATTAATCCTATAAATAAAATATATATTCTAACCCAATTACAATGATTGCTAAAGAAACCATTGACACAATGCATGACTAAGTGATGGACCACAAGCATGGTTTAAATATGTAAGTTGTCTCTTTTGAAAAGTCCAGGATGCTCACTGGTATGCTATTAACACTCTCCAATTTGTTTCCTTTATGGCCATGGAAGTCTAAATTCCTTGGAAGTTTGTGGAAGAGGAAGCTATATCCAAGTTCTTTGAACCTGAAAAATTAGAAAAAAATACTGCTAGGTTTATAAATTATATCAAAACATTGTTGATTTTACAATCAACTTTATACTTCAGGATTTTTGCTAGTAGTTAATCCATTTACCTTCGCTCAGCCTACGATATACCACTACAAAAGGAAGTCAGAAGACTGTTCCTTTTTCTCCTCCTTAGGACGAAGTTTATAAACACCCAAAGCTTATGAAATTCTCTGCATGGATTAGGAGTTGGTGAACCCATTTCTTCATTTCTGTGTCAATCATGTTCAGTCTCTTTCTTATTTGTGAACTAATAAATGAATTCTTTTAACAGTTGTGAATATGGTCAGGATGTTCTTTACCTTCCAAATTATGAGGAAGATAAGCAAAGAGAAAATGTGTGCATGTTCGGGCACACACACACACGGCGGGGTGGGGGAAGAGGAGAGAGAGAGAGAGAAAGAGAGAAGAGACAGAGAGGTATAGAGTCCAGTATAAAGTGTTTTCAGCTAAATGTATTGGGTTATCAAGGTAGTGATTTCATACTTGCTCTGAAATGTTGAAAATATTGAAACATTTAAAATTTAGGTGTTTGGCTGAAAGAAAGACTTGGAATCATTCCTAAACACTTTTGGCAATAAGAGTAGGAACTTGCTTCTTTAAATCTTGTAATGATGCCAAATGTTCTATCTTCCATTGACTTTTCATTAAAAATGTTCACCTTCCAAGTATAAAAAAATAATAATAATTAATTAAAAGTAGTGCAGCAAATGCTGTGTATTTTTTATGAAATTTTAGCAATGATTTCTATGCCAAGTTGTCCCAACCTTCTTTATGCTTTGAGAACAGAACTATATTTCCAATAATTAGTTAAATTAATATATACTAAAGTATGCAGACCTAAGGTCATTTTTAAAGACCTTGCTTTTGCTTGGTTTGATTGTGGTTTTTCTTCTGAGTGAAGAATGCTGTCTTTTCTTTTTCCTCCTTCTATTTGTTTCCTTTCTTCTCAGAGGCACCTGCTATATTTTTACAACACTTACAGGCCTATTTCTTTGTCTAAACAGGATTAGGATTTTCACAACTATCAAGTTTTCAAACCACACAAATTTAAAAAACTATTAAATCAGGTTATTAAGAAGCTTTCCAACACAAAGTTCAGGAAATAAAGAGATCTTAAAACAAACATCTCAAGACAATATAATTAAATCCAATTAAAGGTTAGAAAACTGAAGAGACCATAAAACAAACATTTCATACATATGACCTGCTTGTTGTTGCAAAGAAGAAAGTAAGAAATCAGATAGAATGATTGTGATTTTAACATCAGAAAAGTCTTTCAAAGCATTCATATGTCCACATGTGCAATTTGAAACAGCATAGGAATGGACATAATTAATATACCCCTCTAATTGACTGCACCATAAATACCTGGTGCCCATATCTGCTTTCATGTTTAAGTTTCATTTTGACTTATTTTTTTTCTCCATGAGCTCTAAGAAAATATAAAATTGCATGTATTGTTGATATTCAGCATATCAAATCTCCAACTTACTAAATGAAACTAGCAAATTGAGTGAAAAGACTTCAAAAACATCTTATTTCTCCATTACTCCAAATATATCAAAGATTAAATCCTGTAGGAAAAAAAAGAGAGAGAGAGAGAGAAAAGTTCCAGGGGAGCTCAGTAGCAGTCTCTAATAAAAGAGGAGTTAAAGAATAGCTTCCCTCCTGACAAAACCCAGTCCTAAGCCATCAGAATCTTGTACACCAAGCAGCCCACTGTTGAGGTAAACCAACAGCTCCTGGATGCTAAGCTGCATTTCTTTTGGCTACATGCCACCTTGTTTTAACAACTAACATACTGTCTCCCCTTTTACCTGGCATCATAGGTCATAGGACATTTTCCTAGAAATCTACTCTATTCTCCTACTCCACTACACAAACAAAAAGATATTACATTCAGTCACCAATTCACAGTCTTTCACCCTCCACCTTTTACCTACCTATACCCTGAAAACTAAAATTTCAATATTAACCTAAATAAAAGTCATTCCCATTTTAGAGATCCATGCATTAACTTTTTATCATGTTCTTTAATTATAGTGAGAAAAATCTCATTAAAATAAAAAAAATCAACAAAGGTTCAGCAAGTTGACATACATTAAGCATTATACAAAACTGTCTTTAGAGATTTCTGTCCTAACATTTGATATTTTAGGAGCCCTTGCTATGTGTAAGGAATGGTACTTGCCATAAGAAGGGTGGTAAGAAAGAAAAATGGTCTCTCCTTGTGAAATATATAACCTAATTGGGGAAGTAAAACTATTTTTAAATTTTTAAAAAATATTTTATTTATTATTTTTATTTTATGAGTGTATTGCCTGTATAGATGTAAGTGTACCCATGTCGTGGAGGTCAGAAGATGACATCAGATCCCCTGGAACTGGAATTACAAACTGATATTAGCCACCATGTGGGTGCTGGGAATCTAACCCACATCCTCTACAAGAGCAGCCAGTGCTCTTAACTGGTGAGTCATCTCTCCAGCCCCAGGAAATGAAACTATTGAAAGTTTGAAAGTCATGGAACATAACCTGGTTATATTCACATAAATAAAGGACTACTTAAATGAATGAAGCAAGGAGAAGTAGACCTTCAGAGTAATAAATATCAGCTGAGCTAGGCTGAACTTCGGGGATTTTACAAAGAAAGAGGGTTTTGTGTCAGGACTTGAATGATGGACTGGAGTCACAGGGGACAGAGCACATTCCAGTGGGGGAGGACGGATTTAAGCAAAAGCACAACATCAGAAAAGTTCATGGAAGGTTAGGGTAGAATGCAGCTGAGGTAAAATGCCAATGCGGTAAACAGTTAGTGCCTCAGCATCCAGTACTACGACAGTCAGGGTCTCACAGTGTCAGAATAAGCCAGTGTCTCCTGGCGAGCTGCAGAGTCCCTGAAGCCTTCCAGTGGGGAATGACAAGATTGAAAAGGTGTTTCATGATCAACTTGTCAGCAATATGAATGACGCACTGGCAATAATAAGAAAAGCTGGGTGTCAGGTGAACGGTTACAATTAAAAGTTTCTGTAGTAGAAAATGGAAAGATAATAAGAAGTTCAGCAAAGAGTAGTGGCACGCATAGAAGAGAAATCTGGGGAGAAGTGGAGTCCATGACTGTTTAAAGGAAGACACGGTAAATGTAGGTGATTGGTAAGAGCGAAAGACAAAGAGTACACATGATGTAAAACTTTAAACATCAGTGTAAATAAAAGGCACAAAGACAGCATTGTACATTCTTGGGATGTATAACCATTAATTTTCAAAACAGGTTCATACTGGGAATAAAGAACTAGAAGCCCTTGTCATAAACATTTCCCTGCAGTATGGCACAACTGTTTTTTAGCTACTGCAGCTTCATTAACACTGCTGCTAGACTCGGGTCCTGCTGGGCCAGGGAGCGTGGCTCTCTGCAGCTTCTCAGCACAGCACAGCTACCCTTCCTCTGATAGTGTGTGCACAGAACTGGGCTCATCACTGAGGACTTCACAGAGTCATCTCTGGATCACCTAAACCCAGAAATCTGGAATTAAAATTTAGAAAATTGTTAACTGCATAGACTGGAAAATTCAAAGCTGAGACACATTGGAGAGAATCCATGAAGGGAACACGTGCAAACAGAGAGAAAAAAAACATAAGACCGAGAGACAGGGGAAGGAAGAAATGAGGAGGAGGAGGGAGGTGCATGGGAAAGTGGCATCTAAGCAGACAACAGCAATGGTAAGACGCCACGGCCTGCGCAAGCATCTCTGTC
The DNA here is from genome assembly GCA_035773235.1 of Eospalax fontanierii. Classification (NCBI taxonomy): domain Eukaryota; kingdom Metazoa; phylum Chordata; class Mammalia; order Rodentia; family Spalacidae; genus Eospalax; species Eospalax fontanierii. The sequence goes on from CM069524.1 coordinate 105,051,355, forward strand.
CTGCTCTGTCTCGTGAGTCAGCTCCTGGTTTCCAGTGAGACCCAGTAGCACTGCCCACCGTGGCTCAGTGACATAGTCTGTATCCTTCCTCAAATGGCTCCTTTCCCTCAAGCTTATTTGACCTGATGTTTGTGCCCTGCAACAAAATCATCCCCAGCAAACATCCTCATGCTATCATATCAGGGTGCCAAGAAATGAAATAGCATAGTCAAGAGTAAAGACAGCCTTTAAGAGTGGATAACAAGGAGAGCAGTACAGATGCTGCGCACATTGGAATGTATTGTAGTGTATCATGCCATTAGAATTATGTGGTAAAATAAGAAGAGAGTCAAAAATGGTTACTTGTCCAGAAGTAAATACGGTGGTAGAAATCTTCTCACCTGTGCTCGTGGCAGAAGACAGACGAGGAAAGGGTAGGAATGGATCTAAGATTTTGCCAGATCTCCAGGCCATGATCCTACAGTATGACCAAAAAAGAGAGAAATCTGGTTTTTTTTTCTCAAGCTATGTCCTTTATCCTTTGTTTGTGTCTACTGGCAGAAACGTCACTCCATCAATGACACTCAGAGTGGGCCTTTGAGGTGCAACAGGACAAGGGGAAAATGAATCAGTTCTGAGAACCAAGAAGCAAGACAGCTAAAATCCCTATATTCAGAACTCACCACAATGTTGAAAGTGCATAATTCATGTAGGAAATTCTGTAAAACTATTATTGCACTTGACTTGAAATCCAGGGCCCAGCTTTAAAAAGAAAAAAAAAAAAAAACTTGGTGTCAGCAAGTCTCTAAGAACAACATGGAACTCATCTAAATTAGATGTGATTCTTGTCTGCCGCATGTAGTTCAGGGTAAATGTATCCTCTTTTAAATACAAATATATTCAGGGGGAAAGTTGAAGTTTTGTAAATAGTATCAATGAAGTTTCCCTATTTCAGATGTAAAAAGAAGCTGTTTTAAACGTAAAATAATCAAAGAGTTCATCTTGCCACATTCTTAAGGGGTAAAATCCACTGGCAGACTGTAACAATGTTAATTTTCAAACTTTCAAGTTCCTTCTCAAACCACAAAAGCCAGCAAACTAAAGGTAAACCAAAGGAGCTGTTTGGTAAGGTTAGAAATGAACTACACCTTTTGAAGTGTTTCCAGGGAAATATGTGTGGAGTATCTAAGTCCCCAGTGAGTTGCAAAGGTTATTCATTCACAAGTGAGATAAATTCATAGCTGTCAAATTGTCTAGATTCTCTGTGTGATCACCAGGGCTTCAAATCATTTATTTTTTTTTCTAGCAAAAGTTCAATATTTTCACAGCCTCAAATTTGATCGTACTTTATAATTTGGAAGTAAAGAATTGCTTCTCTTCCTCACCTGCTCACTGAAGCAGTAAAAGCCTATGAGTATATTAAAGCAGTGTTTCTCCTCATTGCTATTTTCTTTCTCTTAGTAAAACCAAATGTGTCTAAATTGGATGTTTCTCCCAGTAAACTAGCTGCATATAATTAGCAGTGTTTGGTTTCACCAAATATATTGAGGGGAATTAGTGCCACTATACGTTTTATAATTAGCTATAGTTTCCAGCACAGTCGTAGATAGAATTGTTCAGAAGTCTTCTCAAATAAGTTTCTCTATTTTTCTTGCTCTTCTAAGAACTCTTATCTTTTTAGTTTATGAACTACCTTATTTATTTATCTTACACAAAAGTATAGTTTTGGAAATAATTCAGTGACTCATTTCTGCTATTAAATTTCATCCTTGGGAGTAATATAATAAGACAGTTCTACAGGATAACTAAATGCACTTTTTGGTAGATGGGTATGTGTGTGGTTTATACACACGTGTAGTATAGCAGGTATTTCTATTCATGCGTGTACAGAGGCCAGAGGAGACTTCAGGTGTCCTGCTCTGTCACCCTCCCCACCTGCTCCCCTGATCTGAACTTGGAGCTAGGCTGGCAGCCAGCAAGTCCCAGAGATGCTTCCTGCCTACACCCAAAGCACTTGACAATACACACACTCAACCCTCCCTGGACTTTTACGTGAATGCTTGGGAGTCTAGCTCAGTTCCTTGCATTTGCACAGCATGCACTCTTACCCACTGAGCCAACTCCCCAGCCCCACTCACTAAATACATTTTGAACCATGTCCTCAAAGATAATTCCAGCTTTGAAATTTTAATTTAAATATTTTCAAACTTTTAGTAGCATACATTCATGTGCAAAAATGATGATTTCATCACGCCATTTCCATAGATGTTTGTCAGGTACTTTGATCGCATGTACCTTTCCCATTACTCTTTCTTATGCTCCTCCTCCCTCCTGCTGGTCCCAAATAGCCTCCCTTGTACCTTCATGTCATCACTTTTAAATCTGGATTCCATACATGAGACTTAACATGCCATATATGACTGAGTTTGGCTTATTTTGCTTAACATGACGAGTTTAATCCAGGTTCATCCATTTTGGAACAAATAATATAATTTCATTTTAAAGCCTTTGCCATTTGGTAAAAACTTAAGGTAAGAGTTGGCAGGATAGTAAGGGGCTCCAGGAACGACAGCAAAGACGTGAGAAGAAACGGGTTGGAACTGCTGCAGGGGCTGAAGACATGCTCGGGGTCTTCTCCTGCTGCCCATGAAAAGTATGCTTCAGCAGCTTCCAAACGCCAGATCAGGAGTCCCCTTTGACAACGGCAAGCCAGAATTACTAGGATTTGAGGTATCTACACAAAGCGCAAAGGCAAGGGGGAACTCGTACAAAAAATATATCCCAAATAATCCTTCTTAGTCAATTTAAAAACCACTCATTTTTCCAGGCCACGGTGGACCCGGCAGCTGTGATGCTTAGCTTATTTGTCAACTGGGTAGGCCTAAGAGTCACCATAAGAGAAAAATCCCACACGTCTGTGAGAATTTATCTAGATAAGGTTAATTGAGGTAGAAAGATCAACCGGCAATGTGGGCAGTACCGGTCCCCATGCTGGGGTCCCTGCCTGATAGAACGCCAGCTAAGCACCAGCATCCAGTGTTCTCTACTTTCTGACCACAGACTCAGCCCGGCCGGCTGCCTCAGGTTCCCGCCCCCCATGATGCTCCACCACAGATCTATGAGCCAATAGAAACTGTTACTTACTTACGTTGCTTTTGTCAGTTATATTTTGCCAAAGCAATGAGGTAAGTAACAACACAGGTTTATTCCCAACACTTGGGATGCTAAGACAAAAGGATGCAAGTTTGAGGTCAGCCTGGGCTACACAATGAGGCCTTATTTTAAAAGAGGTCACATGGCTGAACAATAAATTCTCAGACTCCCACCAGCTTTCTCTAATATAATGCCTGTAACATGAAGATTTCTCTTTCCTAGCATCTATAGATGTCTAATGAATGATTAAAAATTGGGGGGGGGGGAGCTTGGCATTTTTATCTTTATTCTATGTCTCCTTAAGAATTGAGTCAGATTCTATTCAACTCAGGGGATCCTGAGTGAACTTGACCCTTGTGCCACAAGGTACAAGGCCAGAATGCTTCCACATACAAAGGAAAACATCTTTTGAAACTATGCCTATGACTGATGAATAATTAGTAAACTTTAATTTACCCCACCCTCAAGGAGAAATCAAATAAAAGCCTGTTTTTCCCTCATTAGGCGGAGCCATCTGATCACCTCTTTGGTCCCAGTTATCCCCCTTCAGCTCTCAAAGTGAGTCCCTATTCTCCATTAAAACTTGCTTATCTTGTCCAAAGTATATGACTTGGTCTTTTTCTGCTGTTTCTGGGCCTCAAGATCCCACTGTCCAGTATCAATTATACTTGGCACAACAACTGAGGAGCCAGAAATGAGCTGTGGTTACTGGCCTGATTATCTCTGGAATTGTTTCAGCTAGTTCTGTTCTAGACAAAAGTGCCCAGCCTAACCTTCTCTGCTAAGAAGAAAGCCAGTGGTGTTCGTACTGAGTGTCAGGAAGTCACAGTGTATCTGACACTGAAGAGGGAATGAATGTAAGCCAATACATATACAATGGCTCTGAAAGTCCAGACATATCTGACTCTAGTGAGAAGAAAGGACATTATTGCTTACAAATTCCTATCGAGGACCCACTAAAACTTTGAAGTTAGTATTGACCATTGTGTTCAACCAACCTATAGTATCCTTGGGAGTCAGGGATCTATGCAAAATGTTCAACAGCAGATGTGACAGAGTGAATGCTTACTGGCCTACCAAAAACTGAAACAGAGTTTGAAGGACCAAGAGCCTAGGGTAAATGGAGTGGAAAGGAAGGAACTGTAGGCAACTGTCAAAAGCCCACAAGTTTGTGTTATTGGTGTGATAAATTATGAGAACAAAGAAGTTGGATTTCTTCAGGGCACCCACAAAACAAAAAGAAGGTAAGATCAAAATGAGAGAGAAATTTAGGTACTGAAACATGGAAAGTCTTTTCTAGATGAATATCACATATGCAGTTGATTGTTAAAACAGTATTGATCTGTGGTTGGAGAAGGGAGAAATTATAGCAATAGACACATTTAAAGGTTATAATAGATATGAATGATTAAGAGCAGGGGCATGGCCCAGCCAATGAGAAGAAAGAGATGCATAGCTAGAGTGTATCAAGTGTATACACACAAGAGGGCTACAAAATGCATCAGGTAAAAAGAGAGAATAAGACCAACAAAAGGAAACAGGCAGGTCAAGTTTGGGATCACCTGATGAACAATGACATACTGTACGTGCAAAACGAATACAACCTGAGAAGAATGAGGGAATTTTCATCCAGATAAATCAGTTTGATCCAGATAAACTCAGTTAGAGATTCAATTATAAATTCAGGTCATATTCAACATTGTCATACATATGCATATATATGATTTGTTCCACAAAACAATTTATGCAAATTGTTTAAAAAATAAAATACGCTCTTTTCACATATTTCTTAACACTAGCCAACTTCAACTCAGGTGTCTCATGCTTCACTAATATATGTTTTTAAATTGTTTATAAATCATGATATTTTAATGACCTAAAAAAAGTACCTTTAAAGAGAGTCTATTGTGAATTGCCCTGTGCATTGAAAGATTTTTGGTATGACATCACATATTTTCAGGAGATAAAAATTTACAACAAGACCAGAACATCTGCATGGCCTTGTTTTTGATCAACAAATGCAGTGAATTCAGAGTGCAAAAGGAAAGCCAGAGAGAAACGTGAGCAAGTAGAGTCTCTGCAACTTTCTAGGGTAAGGAATGTATAAATTCTACCCTGACCTAAAGACTAGATCCCATCTAAAGGGTGGCTTCTAATTTGTTGTTGATAAATATTAGAAGACATTTCAGAAAGTCCAGTTACCTTTAGATTTTCTAAGTAGATAGATTAAGAGTCCTGGATTCAAATTTAAAATACAGTTATGGGGCTGAGGAGATGGATTGGTGATTAAAGCACTTGCCTCCAAAGCATGAGGCCTGGAGATCAGATCCTCAGAATGCACATAAATACTGGGAGTTCAGATTCTCAGAAGGCCCATAAATGCTGGATGCCTACCCAGGTGTAGCAGCCTCCTTTTGAATCCAGCCTCAGAAAGTGGAAGCAGGGGATTGCCAGAGCCAGCTGGCTAGAGAGAACAGCCATATCCACAAGTTCTAGGTTTGAATGAAAGATCCTGCTCAATGAACAACATGCAAGAGCTATCAAGATGATTCCTGACATCCACCATGGGCCTCCATATGCATCCACACACTTGGGCACACACATACAAATATGCATACGCACATACCACACACACACACACACAGATAGAAAAAGGAGAAAAATAAAATATTTTTGTATGCTTATCAATGTATGTGTACGTAACAATAAAGAGAAAGAAATTGAGACGGAGTGGGGGACAGGGAAGGAGTGGTGAGGGACTGGGAGGGGTGGGACTAATGAAGACAAAACTCGTATATGAAATTCTCAAAAATGAAAATTAAAAAATAGAAATAAAACAAAATATAGTCATGCAGAATTTTAAAATGTCACACAGAGCAAAAAGGGATACCAGACTGAGAACGATGTAAGACCAGAGTCTGGATCCTCAGAACCCATGTAAAAAGTAGGGGGCAGAGTAGGCCACCTGTAATCCCCTGAGCAAGCTGGCTAGCCAGTCTAGCAAAAATGACAATCTCTGGGTTCAGAAAGGTACTTAACTATGAGCAATCTTCAAGTGAAAATAAAAATGGTGAAAAGGCAAAAAAAAATAGCTTGGTAAATAGGTATCTACACACCTGTGTTCATCATTGCACCGTTTATAAAGACTGAGTTGTGGAATCAGTCTAGATGTTCACCAAGGGATAGATAAAATTCTTATATAGATATAGATATATACCAACATGCATGATTCTTTATGTGTGATATAAAGAGAGAGTAATTGTCATTCATAAGAATAGTATTTTCAAGAAAATGGATGGAACTGAAGGCAGTCATGTATAACAATCCATTCTCAAAGACAATTATCCCAAGTTTTCTCATATGTGTGGAATCGGAGGTGGGGTATATCAAAGTTAAAGGAGACCATCTGGGATTGAGGGAGGTAAGGAAAGGAAACAGAGTGACTATGCTTAAAGTGTGATATACACATGCATGAGCGTGCATAATGGAACCCCATACTGTGTAGAATTGAAAAACAAATTTTAAAATGGTGAATAGGTTGGGAGGCACGGACCATGCCTCTTGTTATCTGATAAAATATTTAATAAAAAGAAACATGCCTTGGGCTGGTAGATCCAAACTTTTGCTTTCTACTAAGGAAGAGAAATTAGTAATAAGGCTATTTATTCAAGGGGCTTTCAGCCACAAAGTGAACTGTGATTTTAGTAGAAGTCTTAAACAAAATACACACATGCTCTTTATGTGATTCTTTATTATATAGCCTGGAGGAATAATTTTAAATTGGTTCTGTGAAGGAATTATTTTTAAACAGCAGATGGTTAGAGTGATGCTTTCTAAGTAAATGATATTCTTTTAAAGACAGATTTATTTTGAGCCCACTATGTGCCACTATCTATGTGAGAATACAGAAATGAAATTTAGGATTCTTTCTTGCCCTCAAAATTGGAACAGTTCAGTGGAGAAATTCAGCTGGAATGGAAAACTCCTTGAGTTAATGGTGTGCTTAGGTTTTGTTATTGTTTAGGTTGTTTTCGTTTGTTTTCAAAAAAGGCAAAAGTAATGATTGGCAGACCGGCTAAATGTGTGAGACATCTTCAGTGAATTTGAGACCTGAAACTTTAGAAGTCTTTTGCCAAATACATAACAGATAAATACATTGCAAAGCAGGTTTTGCAAATGAAGACTGAGCATGTGCAAGAGCAGGAAGGCATGTGATCACAGGCACTGATCAGTTCAGCATTTCTGGAGCTTTTTAGTAAGACAGAGAGAGGTAAAGGAGAGAAAGATGGGCAGAAGAAAGTCGATTGTGAGACTGAGAAGGGAGATTAGGAACAAGAACATCAAACAGCTGGATCAGAGGACAAGGCTGGAATCCAAAAGGGAAGAAAAAAGCTGGAGCTAGGGCAGAGCGAGGGAAAGTGAGGGGCCCTGGCAGCCCAACCCCAGGACCCAGTCTATACCAGACCACTAACGTAGGCAACTTTGAGGCAAATAGAGTATTTGGCAAATCATGTTCATGAATTTTACTTCCAGAAAATCGAGTCTGGACTAATTGATTTCTTTTCCACGGGGGCAGATTCCAGCATAGCCTTCCAGAAGAAATTCTAGTTTAGATGGAATTAGAGATTGTGATGGCTAATCTTGGTTGTCACTTGACTGGATCTGGAATTAACTAAAATGAGAGACACTTTCTTGATCAGATCATTTGAAGCCAGAAGACCCATCCTAAATGTGGGCGTTATCTTTTGATGGTGGTTCATATGAAGATCATGACAGAGGGAGCTTTCGATTCCTCAGTTCCACCGTAGACTGAAGACTAGCAGATCTCCAGGAATCCTTGTGGAGAATGGAACTGCTGAGACATCCAGCCTTATGGCCTGAGCAACTAGGGAATTCTCAGCCTCAGCCTCTCCAGTGTGATGCAGGCAAGGTTGGACTACTAGGAGTCTGTCTTGTAAAACAATCTAATAAATTCCCCTACCTAAAGAGGACCCTAGTACAGGGATGGAAGATTAAAGGCAGGATTTTTTTCTTTTTAAATGGGAAAGTTGAATAAATTTGTAGGCTAGGAAAAAGAGTAAATAAACATACTAAGAAAAGAAAGGATGTTTTGTGGCAAGGCAGTCCCATTGCTATTGCCATGCAAGAAAAATTTCCCAAAACCTAGTGACTTAATGAATGTTGACATTTCTTTTGATCACAAAGTCTAGGACTTGTTAGGGAAAGCTCAGCCTGCTCCACTATGGATAGGCTGGAAAGGCATAGAGCTGAAGTCAGCTGGAGGTGCTCTCCCTCACTACTCATGGGCCTGACAGCGGATGATTGATGGTCTCAGTCCTGCTCTCTGTGGTCTTCTCTGTGTGATCTCTACATGAGCTAATTTCAGCTTCCTCACACCATGGTAAGTTGAAGAATAATCTCAAAAGAAAGAACCAAGTGCAAGCAAAATAATACTTTTCTAACCTAGTCTTAACAGTCAATACAGTCACTTCTGCTATGCTCGGAGGACCACACAGGCTTTAGTGGGCACAGACCCCTTCTTTTAATGAAGGCCATCAATATCACACAGTCGGACAAATACTGCTCATATAATGGTCGTGTGTGTGTGCGCACACACATATGCACACACACACAGGTTGATCATCCCTAATTTGAGAATTACAAATCAAAGATACTCTCAAGTCTGAAACTTGACACCACAAGCAGAAAAATTCCAGAGCATAAAGAGTTAGCTCAGGATACAGAGATGAAATGCCTCCTATAAGCAGCAGGATGATTTCTCTGTTCAGAAGGGGCCTGGCCAGGAGTACCTGACTTATGAGCAATTTGAGGAGGACAAGGAGGATGGAGGAAGCGGTACAAGCAAGCTTTGGTTATGTTTATGATTTCCATCTAATTCTCAGACAGTCTCCTGGCCTCGCAACTGCCCTCTTTCTTCGTAAAGTTAAGTTTTGGAGTGATAATTTGTTGGGTTTGGACGAAAGTTTTATTCACACATTAATATATTTGACCCTGAAGTCTCCCTTTTTACTCTAGAGCCATAGTAGACAGAGAGGACACCTACCACGAGTATTTTGAAAATGTAGTTTTCAATATATACACACACCCTAGTGAGGAAAAATTAAGAGATGGAGTTTAAAAGGCAAATACTGCAATAAAGTGCCATTGCAATTACACTCCGCCTTGGCCTCACCCAGTATCAGTATCATTTACCCGTTGCATTCTCTGAGGTATGGAGAGCTTGCTACATTTTCCCAAGGATGAAGAAAAGACATCCTTACATAACTGCATATTTAATAATGCTTAACACTTACTGCTGAAGTAATGTCAGCATTTACACGTTGCTCACAAGTAGTAACACTGATCTAGTTTTCTTGCCTTTAATGTCTATTGTCACACCTTAAAAATTGTAAAGGTTTAATTTTAGATTTAATCATTTCTAGAACATCTCATTTATTTTAGATATATTAGAATTAGTATCTACTTTTTATTTCTTTACTCCTGGGTACAAAGAAAATTAAATGTTTTTAAAATGTAGATAAACTATGGAGAAATATTATTCATCATATACAATAAGTTTGGAGAAAGGTAAGAACAGCCTCTTTTAACCTATTCTGGAAGTCAGGGCCAGTAGCTGTGCTAATGGGTCAGCTGTTGAACTTTAAGGAAAGTTTAAAAGTACAGGAGTTGAGAAGCTAAACCTTTGTATGCCATATAGTTCTGCTGGCAGGATTTCTAAAGAAATGTGGGTATCTGCAAGGGAATTATGAATGGTGACAAGCAGAGCACTTAGAAGGAACTCTAAGGCTGAATGTGACAACTGGCCACTAGAACAGCTACAAACATTCTATACATGACTTTTTCTCAATCTGAAGAAGAAGGTTTATCATCCACCAAACAATAGTAAAAGGGGCTAGAGAGATGATCAACAGTTAAGAGCACTGGCAGCTCTTGCAGAGGACAGGGGTTCAGTTCCCACATGATAGCTAATACCATGCCTAGCTCCAGTTCCATGGGCTATATTGCCCTCTTATGACCTTTGAGGGCACTGCACAACAGAGGTGCCCTTAAATACATGCAGACAATACATTCATACATGTAAAATAAAAATCGATGAAATATGTTTAAAAACAAAGATTTGTGAAATTATATAAGTTTGAAATCATGTTGTCAATGCATTTCTTCTCATTTTATACCAAATAAAGCATCTCCTCTGCAACAATGATTCATCCCTCTGGGTGAACTCTGGTCCTTCACTGTCTTCAAGTCTTAGGATATTTAGTTTCTGATTATTGCTCCTCCCTGTATTTTTTTAAAAACTATTTTTAAATTATTTTTATTTGATGTGTATGAATATATTGCCTACATGTAAGTACACCCATGCCACGCAATGCCCATAAAGATCAGAAGAGTCAGATCCCCTGGAACTGGAGTTACAGACAGTTGTTAGTTGCCATGTGGGTGCTGAGAATCAAACCTTGGTCCTCTGCAAGAGCAGCTGGTACTCTCAACTGCTGAGCATGTCTCCAGCCACTCCTCCTTGTATCTTGAACTTCTTCATCAAGACCAAATCGTTCTTACTAGAACACTAATGCTAATGCTATTCTGTCTTTAAAGAAATCATCATTCATTGACTACTAACTCTCCAACTTTCCTCTCCAATTGCTCTATTTCTCATCAGATAGTCAAGCCTCTTCAAATAATTGCCTCCAATTCCAACAAAAAATGTCTCACCTTCTCACCTAAGAAGCTCTCTAGTGGTGTTTCTACTTTGGCAGTCACACCAAAAGTAATTTTGCCCAAGAGTATCAACCTCTATGTAACAAATCTAATTGGCACTCTTCTAGTGTCTCCATCTTGAACTCTCACCAGCAGTTAATAAAATTGGTACCTGAACCTCTTTAACATATGACCACTAGTGCTTCTTGCTGTTGTCAGACAGGTTCTTCACTTCTTCTGACTTTTAAAAGTTGAAAAATTTTAAGACACCATGTGATGAAGAGTCAGTTCTCCTTGCTGGTGTGACACCTGGTAAGCTGACCAGATTCCAGGGCATGGACTCACACCCAGGAGCACAGTGAAGACATGGAATGGAATTGATAAGTTTTTGACAAACAAAAAATTTTAAATGAATAAATAAAAAAATAAGAATAAGTTTTAAAAAGAAAAAAGATTTCTACTACCAACCTCATGTCAACAATGTCCACTTCCTGTCTAGAATTTTCTGCTATGCCCAAAACTCATAGCCACTGGCCCTTCTTGGGGCCTTCAAATATCTCATAAACAACTCAATTTAATATCTTCCAAACTAAAATTCTCTACACTTCCTTCTCCCTATAATGTTCTTCAGTTACTCTTAGAGAATGATTCCATGATACTGTGATCCATCCAGTTTACATTAACAAATGTTTGACACCTGTCTCTTTCAAACCAAGATGTAAGCCATAACTACGCCTTCTACATCCATCCAAAAACATATCTTGAATTACTCTACTGCTTTAGATCCTCTGCTCTAAATGAAATATATATATAGACATATATGTACACAGATATATGTATATTTATATAGTTAATTATCATGGTTTTTAAAGTACCAGAGAGCTTTATTGGCTCTTCAAATTTCAGAAAATACATTTTTTCATTTAACTTTAAAAACTTACTACCAGAAACAAAGGAATGATGTCAATTTCTTATGCACTATTCCTAATGAATAAATTTCATTTTTAATTTAAATTTGTCTGAAGTTCATTCTACTCAGCATGGCTGCTACATACTCCCCTTTGCCTCCTGAAACTTCCTGCTGGGTTGAATTAAAGGTCATTCACTCACCCAAAGTAAATGTGATTACTACAGGTCAAATTCCTTATGTAAAGAAGGCCAGAAGATATTCAAGAAGGACAAAAGGACAGGAGGGAAGGATGGGGAAAGACAAGGAAGGAAGAAGGAAGGAAGAGCTGGAGGGAGGGAAGAGGAAGGAAAAAGAAGAGGAAGAAGAAAAAGGAAAAGAAGGGGAGAACACTGAGGAGGATGAGGAAAACAAAACGAAAAAGACAGGAAAGGAGAAGAGGAGAGAGAAGAGGGGAAAGGGAGGAGAGGGCAGGAGAGGAGGGGAGGGGAGGAGAGGGAGGGGAGGGGAGAGGAAAGTTTTATCTAATTAGCTAACATTCAAAAACTAATAAGACCTAAGGATCTGTCAGTAAATAATCTGGGACACAGCATTTAAATAGCAAAGGTAAGATTGCTTACCTCCACCAGACACCTAAGGCAAAAAGAAAAAGTTTCACTAATTTATTGAAGTCAAGAATAAGGATGGCATTCTGCTTGCAAAGTGTCATTGTGCTATGAACTGTGCAATTCAAGTTCATTGTGTGATGTAGACGTGTTCAAACTGAATTTCCTTTATTGTATGCCCTTAATCATAAAGAGCTTGAGTGCTTTTGAAAGAAAATGAATTTACAATAAAAAGAGCAGAAAGACATCTTTTATTTTAAGGCATTGATATGACTAAGTTATAGGAACGAAGATATTTATTCAGTTACTACCTCAAATGAAGGACTTTTTGGAATTAATGAGCTCTGAGAGTCCCAACTTGTCAGAACCCCAGCGGTTCAGAAGATGTACATCTTTGTGAATATGACAAGACATCTAAACACCCTGAACCTGAGACTGCAGGGGAACAAGGAGCATTACATATCTGTTTAAAGCATGAGCACGCAGGCTCTGTGTGGACATGTGGACTGAGCAGATGGCAAATGCGATCATACTCACTTCCCATTCTTGAGCATTTTGAGCTCAGTATATTTAAATTTTTGAAAAATTATAGAATTGTTGGAAATAACACTTCAATTTTAGAAAGGATTCATGCAGCTTAATGGGTACAATTCCTGCTAATGCCTGTGGTGGCACTTAGAGGTAATAGCATATCAGGATATGTATGAATTAGAAAAGACTACTCAATTTGAAGAGAAAGATGCTTTGGATAAGTGCCTACCTAGAAGATCGAGTATCCTTGGAAATTTAAGTGATATATGAATTCAATTGATCAAATTATTTGGATATTTCTATCTTGACCTGAATTTATAATTATAGTGAAGTCTCATGTCCAGGCCACATCTTCATATTCAGTACTGATATATTCATCTGGTGTTGGTGTTGACTACTAATGGCATGGAATCAAAAATCTTTTCCACATAACTGTTTTCAGACAAGCAAAAACAGCCTAACCTGGGAAACTATGCTTCACCCTCATTGCTGGATACAGACAGTTGTGAATGCTGCTAGGGGTGGGGGCGAGGGAACTTTGGGCTTGCTTGCAACTCCCCATGAAAAAGTAAATACTAAACCCCATTAGATATAAGCGCCTTCTTACTGTCTATCCTGTTGATTATATTCCTTTTCTCCCAGGAAAATAAGTAATGTTCACCTGAATCTCTTTCCCATGTCTTACTTCTAAGAAATAAGAATTAGAATAATTGGTGTTAAATGTGATCCTAAGAAGCAGCTTCAAGTGTTAATGTTCTTGACTTGAACTATTTGCTAACCACCTGAATGAAGATTCCATTATTGGTTGTGAGCAGAGATATTAAAAAACTAAAATCCTGGCGTGGATATGGGAAAGGGAACCCTTATACACTGTAGGTAGGCATTTAAATGGTGCAACAACACTGAAAGTCAGTATAAATTTTTCACAAAAAAACTAGAAATACATCTACCATATGACCCTGCTGTCCCCCTCCTAGGCATATGCCCAAAGGACTTTCCACCCTACTACAGAGATACCTGTACATCCACATTCATTGCCACTCAATTCACAATAGCCAGGAAATGGAATCAATATAGATACACATCAACTAATGAGTAGATAATTAAAAACGTGGTACACAGTGGACTATTTCTCAGATGTAAAGAAAAATGAAACTTGGAGGTACGGTTGGAGCTGGAAAACATTATTTTGGGTTTTGGTTAATCTACCACCTACCCTTCCCTTTCTCATCCCCTGTCTCCATCACCACGTAAACTTTTAACTCATAGTTACCCCTCCGCCCCCCACATTTTTTACAGCACATGTGTTCTACACTCTTACTATATTTCTTACATGGAATTCAAGATCGTAGGTTCCCAGGTAGCTTGTTATGCACATTTCATGCAGGGTAAGCCTTCTCCTGGCCCTTTGTTTCCCATTCCCAGCACTCTAGCACCTGCTTGAACCCTCTTGCCCCCAGTATTCCCCTTCTATTTTTATTTCACCTATATTACACTATCCAATGTCTATCCTCCCTAAATCAATCCCCAATTGTCCATTTTTACTTTCCTAGTTCCCACAATTCAGGTCAAATACATAACACAAAAGTTTTAAAGCTAAGGCCACATTTGAGAAAGACTACATAGCATTTTGTCTTTGGGGGCTTGGATGACCTCATTAGTTCATAGGCTAATATTAGAAAAATATTTTTAAAGGAATTTGAACATAGTTACCACACATTAGTGAACAATGCTTCTCCTAGAAAACATGTTAAATGAAAATCTTCTTTAACAAACTAGGAAACTCTCTACTTTCTGGCAAGCTTTCATAGTGCTGGAAGGTGCTATGCAAGCTGCAGGGGGAAAAACGATACCAATGGTCTTATCCAGCATTGGACCCCTGCATACTACAATACTGATCTTCCAGCAAAGATGTACTCACTGTTGTAATCATGGAAAGACTGTTTATGGGAGGAACCAACTGCTGTCTTTATTGGATATAAGGATTGCTCCACAGGAGGGAGTTCATGACTGACAATATAAACATGGTCAAACCCATAGTTAGGAAATTCATAGTGCTGAGGGAAGAATCTATTAATGTTTTTCTAAAAGGTCATGCTGTCAAACTGAGTTCTAAATATTTATGTAGATTTCCATAAACTTGTGCTGTTCCCAACCTTGGTGAGAGAAGCTTTATTGTTGTGGGAAGTTATTAATGCAGACTCATAACTGGTCAAAGTGCTAAGAATAAGCAAATATAAGTGCTCAGCCATAGACGGGGCATCTGTAATATCAAAGGCTCAAGGAACATTATGGAAGAGGAGGCAGAAAGGATGTAAGAGCCAGAGGATGGGAAGAGGTACTGTAAAATGTAAATGTAGAGGACACTCTACACATGACACAGCTGTTGCACATACTAACTCATATGTGCAGTTCACTATGCAAGATCAAGCTAGATAAAAATTCTTTGGGAACAATGTATTCTGATTTGTAAGCAAGGTGCTCTCAAGGTAAGTCTGGTTATGTTAAACTCCCTCACAGGGTAATCAACAGCTATCTAATTGCACTTAAAGGCCACTAAATGGGAGAAAACTCATGTGTAGTGCTGTAAACATGATTGAAGAGGTCATAGATGCTACAGAAAACCCTACATCTGTCACATCCCTAGAAAAATACAATTTCTTACTGCATGCTAAAAATGGTCCTTATATTACAAATATACAATTCACCACTCATCAAAGAAGCTTCTTTTTTCAATAGATGCAGACTGTTTACAGAGTTGCACAACTGGTCACCCCCAGAGAATAAGTATCTGTGAGATATCCAGCCCTAAGGGACACATCTACAATGGAAACTCTACACCTAAGGCTCAGAACATAGTAGAACAGGAGATAGAAAGAAAGTGATGAATCTCTCAACTCTTACAGCAAAGCTTTCCCATGCAACAGACAGCAATGAACACAGAAGGCCACCACTAGCCAAAGTTTAGAGAATAAGAGACTACAGAGTCCATATCCCTAGAGGGACTCCTAAATTAAATCTCTGCCACCCAGAGCTCAGGGACCACTGTGGAAGAATGGGCAGGAAAATTCTAAAAGCTGAGACATGGTGCATGACCACAAGCAAATAAGTGTCTTCCAGACTTCTTGGAACTTGCTCATATGAACTTACAGCAATGGTTATAGCAAGAACAAGACCCATGCAGACTCAATCACACAAAAACCAAGCATAGCACTGGGGAAATTGGCAGCAGATCCTAACCCTTGGCAAGGAACTATTGTCAGCTGTGTAGCTCTGTGAGGAACACTGGTCTTCTTTTTTCGATCTTTTTGAGACAAGTCTCCCTGTAGCCCCAGCTGGCTTGGAACTCACTATGTAGACCAGGCTGGTCTCCAACTCACAGCAACTCACCTGCCTCC
Organism: Eospalax fontanierii; assembly: GCA_035773235.1. NCBI lineage: Eukaryota > Metazoa > Chordata > Mammalia > Rodentia > Spalacidae > Eospalax > Eospalax fontanierii. The sequence continues at coordinate 105,067,647 of CM069524.1, forward strand.
ACCTCCTGAGAGCTGGGATTAAAGGCGAGAACCATAATATATAGCAAGAGTTGGTCTTCTTTAAGGGAATGACTCTAGTTGGGCTGACTAGCCTCCAGTGGATGAACTTGCACTGAGGGACATCTAGGTACACAAACTACTTTATAGGCCTTAACATGTATGATAATGTGATGTTTGGGTTTTGGAGGGAGTACAGAAAGGGGAGGGATGTAAATATGATTAAGATGTGTTATATGAAATGCAAAAATACAATAAAATATGTACTGAATAAAAATATTAATTAATTAATTAAAATTAAAAAGAAAGGTCCAGAATATAGAGATGAGGCACTCACAAGGCCACACCCCTAGCTTAAGCTGATGGTTGCTGGAGGAGGGAGAATCAATTCTCTTTGGAAATGTAACCACTGGTAGGTTCCTGATGTCCTGTAAATGAACCTAAATCCACACACAAATTCATTAATTGGACTAAGTGCGCTAAAAAAAAAATCAAATAAATAATTCAAAAGGAAGATATAAAATTGGGAGGGAGATGAGATTTGGGGACACTGGGGAGGAGTTGAAGGTAGGGAGTGAGAGGTGAATATCAAGGTATATTTCTTATATGTATTAAATTTTCAAAGAAACAAGAAATAATTTAAAACGTACAAATTTAGTAGTGCTGTAAGACATAAAATCAACATAAAAAATCAGACTCACTAAGAAGTTATCTGAAAAAGAAATCAAGAAAATAATTCCTTCTATAACAGCTAGAAATAAAATAATTAGGTATGTATTTAGCAACAGAGGTAGAAGATATGTAGACTAAAATCTGTAAAACACTGATGAAAGAAATTAAAGACACAAATAAATGAGAATATAATCTATGTTTATGGTTTTTAAGAACTGATATTGCTAAAATGTCCATACTAACCAAACTGGTCTAGAGATTCACTATAATTTCTGTTAAAATTCCAGTGACATTTTTCACAGGAAGAAGAAAAAAACAGTCTTAAAATTCATGCACACCACCAAAGGCTTTGCAGTAGTTTACAAAATCTTGAACAAAAAAAAAACCAGAGACATGGTAATATTCAATTTCAAAATCTACTACAAAGCTCCAGTCATCACATGGGAATAGAAACACATACAATAACAGGTGAGGACAGAAAGCTCAAAACAAACCCCAGCATTTATGATATCTGAATTCCAAATGAAGAGCCTAAACCATGCCCTGGGGACAATGATGGGGAGAACGGATACTCACATTCTAAAAAATGAAAGTTGACCCTCGCCTCACATCAGACACCAATCTCAACTCAACATGAGATAAAGAATCAAATTTAAGGGGCTGGAGAGATGGCTCAGCAGTTAAGAGCAGTAGCTGCTCTTGCAGAGAACCCAAGTTTAAATTCCAGCACCCACATGACAGCTAACTCCAGTTCCAGGGGAATCCGGTGCTCTCTCCTCACCTCCGTAGGCATTGCACAACATAGGCACACCAACATATACGCAGGCAATACATTAGTACTCATAAAATAAAATAAATAAAACATTTTTTAAAAAATTAAATTTAAGACATGAAACTGTAGGATTGCCAGAAGAAAACAGCAGAAAAGCTATATCGACATAAGTGACGCTTTTTTGGATGTGACGCCAAAGCAAGCAGCACAAGCAAAGTCAGACAAACAGGATATGTCAAACCATCAAGCTTCTGGATTACCACAGAAGTAACCAAGAGACAATTTACTGCCGCCTTGTTACAGCCATGCTGTTACCCCAGCAACAAGCCCAAGGAAGTAATACCAACTATACACAATAGGAGACCCTCTAAAGGGGAGGAGAGATTTGCCAACTATACAAATGATCAAGGGTTAAATCCAAAAATATATAAGTAACCTTTAAACAGCCCAATAACAAGAGTAACAAATCTGATTAAATTAAATGACAGAGGACTTTAGACGTTTCTTAAAAGCACACATGACTATCAAAAATAAAAATCCTCGATACTGTTTATCATCTAAGACATACAAATTAAGATCATAAGATCAGTTCACTTTTTTAAAACTGGATAGTATCAGAACATAAAACATAAGTAGTGTTGGTCAGGATGCAGAAAAGAAAGACATTTTAGGTGGGAATGCAAATTAGTATAGCCATTGTGGAAAGCAGTACAGATAGCTTTAAAGTAAACTAAAAATACAATTATCATATGATTAAGCACTCCTATAACTGAGTATACATGTCCAAAGGAAAGGAAACTAGTGTGTGAAAGAGATCTGCACTCAGGTTCATTTACAATAGCCAAAATATGGAATTAGTTTTAGTGTTTATTAGTGGATGAATGGATGAACAAAACATTATACAAACCGGAGTATTACTCAGTCCTTTAACAAAAGAGGAAACCCTACCAAATATAACAGTGTGGATCAATATGGAAACGAAATAAGCCAGACCCAGAAGGTAAAGTACTTTGTGATTCCACTTATCATAGACTCTGAAATAGTCAAACTAACCAGAGGGTTACTATAAGGGAAGTAAGGGAGTATATTCATTACTTTCACGTTGCTATCATAAAGCATAGTGACCAAGGGAATTTACAGAAAGAAGAGTTTCTTTAGCTTACCATTCCAGAAGGATTAGAGTCCACGATGGTAGGGAGGCATAGTGGCAGGAGGTGGCTGGAGCAGAACTGAAAATCTCGCAAGGCTTAAGAATTACCAAAGTCCGCTCTTAGCACCCTGGATCCCCAGAGTACCCTCTTAGTCCAGACCCACCTAATCTCCAGTAATCAGAATACTATATTTTTCAATCTACATTCTTAGAACCTTCGCAAGCTCTCCCCATACCCAGCTTGCCATTGCATTCCTGAGACCAGCATTCTACCCTGGCAGTCCCCACCCTAACTTACCTTGGATTCTGGAGACCACCCTTCTTTGCTGGTAAATCTGATCCTGCCCACTGAATACTTACTCCCTTACAGCTGCGGAAACTACAAATTCCTCCACCCACATCCTGTTCTCCATCTAGCCTTAGCGCAGGCACACACTTACTCTGAACCCCCCACCCCAGATCTCTGGATTACCCTCTTACATCTGGTGGACTGTGAGCTCTCCAAATCGCATCATAATCATCCCCTTATATTGGTACCAGCCTCTCCTACTGCTGCAAGGCTAGGCTTCTGTGTCCTCTTGTAGAAGCCCCGACCTTTGCAGACTGGCAGAGAAAGAGAGTTCAGCCTCTGCCTAGCAATTTTCCTAAATTGTGCCGTGCCTGCTGGCTAGAGAAACCCAGAACCACCTGAGGAAACCCTTGAGCAGCTAAACTAGAGCCCTTTGGTCCTTCAATATAAAATCAAAAGAAAAAACCTGAGGCCTTGACCAACCAACTTTTCTTACGCAAAAAGAAAACAAAACAATCAAGTCACATCAAGCATACGAACAGAATCAGACTTCAACTCAACAAAGGAAGGCTTGAGTCTCAAATCAGAATCATGAACAACAAAAGAAATCCACATGCCAAGATAACAACGAAAAAAAAATACTATGAAAAACCCAAATACTATGTCCCCACCCAGCATCACCAATCCTATAAAAGAGTTTACAAATGAGAACCCAATAGAGATAACGCAAGACAGAGAGTTTAAAAGAACAATCATAAACATGGTAAAAGAACTCAGTGAATTTAAAGAATATACAAACAAACAAATCAAAGAACTAAATAAAGGAAGGTGTAGATAAATGTCTTACTGAATTCACAAAAGAGAAATATTAAAGAAAACTCAGGTTGAAATGAAGAAGAAAGTGAAGAACTCAATAGGCTAATTTGAAATAAAAGAAAGTCTCAACAGAATAAATGAAATGGAAAATAGAATATCAAGAGTAGAAGATAAAGTTGAAGAACTGGAACACTCAAGCAAAGATTATGGAAAAAATGAAATAAGGCAGACCCAGAAGGTAAAGTACTTTGTGATTCTACTTATCATAGACTCTGAAATAGTCAAACTAACCAAAGCAGAGTAGGATGTGGGTTACTATAAAGGGAAGTAAGGGAGTATATTTGTTACTTTCACAATGCTATCATAAAGCATGGTGACCAAGGGAATTTACAGAAAGAAGAGTTTCTTTAGCTTACCATTCCAGAAGGATTAGAGTCCACGATGGTGGGGAGGCATAGTGGCAGGAGGTGGCTGGAGCAGAACTGAAAATCTCGCAAGGCTTAAGAATTACCAAAGTCTGCTCTTAGCACCCTGGATCCCCAGAGTACCCTCTTAGTCCAGACCCACCTAATCTCCAGTAATCAGAATACTATATTTTTCAATCTACGTTCTTAGAACCTTCGCAAGCTCTCCCCATACCCAGCTTGCCATTGCATTCCTGAGACCAGCATTCTACCCTGGCAGTCCCCACCCTAACTTACCTTGGATTCTGGAGACCAGCCTTCTTTGCTGGTAAATCTGATCCTGCCCACTGAATACTTACTCCCTTACAGCTGCGGAAACTACAAATTCCTCCACCCACATCCTGTTCTCCATCTAGCCTTAGCGCAGGCACACACTTACTCTGAGCTTCCAACCCCAGATCTCTGAATTACCCTCTTACATCTGGTGGACTGTGAGCTCTCCAAATCGCATCATAATCATCCCCTTACATTGGTACCAGCCTCTCCTACTGCTGCAAGGCTAGGCTTCTGTGTCCTCTTGTAGAAGCCCCGACCTTTGCAGACTGGCAGAGAAAGAGAGTTCAGCCTCTGCCTAGCAATTTTCCCAAATTGTGCTGTGCCTGCTGGCTAGAGAAACCCAGAACCACCTGAGGAAACCCTTGAGCAGCTAAACTAGAGCCCTTTGGTCCTTCAATATAAAATCAAAAGAAAAAACCTGAGGCCTTGACCAACCAACTTTTCTTATGCAAAAAGAAAACAAAACAACCAAGTCACATCAAGCATACGAACAGAATCAGACTTCAACTCAACAAAGGAAGGCTTGAGTCTCAAATCAGAATCACAAACAACAAAAGAAATCCACATGCCAAGATAACAACGAAAAAAAAAACTACGAAAAACCCAAATACTATGTCCCCACCCAGCATCACCAATCCTATGAAAGAGTTTACAAATGAGAACCCAATAGAGATAACGCAAGACAGAGAGTTTAAAAGAACAATCATAAACATGGTAAAAGAACTCAGTGAATTTAAAGAACATACAAACAAACAAATCAAAGAACTAAATAAAGGAAGGTGTAGATAAATGTCTTACTGAATTCACAAAAGAGAAATATTAAAGAAAACAGGTTGAAATGAAGAAGAAAGTAAAGAACTCAATAGGCTAATTTGAAATAAAAGAAAGTCTCAAGAACAGAATAAATGAAATGGAAAATAGAATATCAAGAGTAGAAAATAAAGTTGAAGAACTGGAACACTCAAGAAAGATTATGAAAAAAAGTTAAAACACAAGAATGGAATATGGAGGAGATGAACAAAAGACCAAATCTAAGCATCATAGGGACAGAGGAAGGAGAAGAACCTCAAGATAATGGTATTGAGCAGATCTTCAACCAGATTATAGAAGAAAATTTCACAAAATTAAGGAAAGACATTTCCATACAAATACAAGAAGCACATAGAACACCAAATAGACAGACCGGAAAAGCAACTCCCCACGGCATATCAAAGTAAAAACCCTAAGCATACAGAACAAAGAGAGAATTCCGAAAGCTGCAAAAGAAAAACAAGTTACATATAAAGAAAACCGATCAGAATGACAAATGACTTTTCAGTACAAACTATGAAAGTCAGAAGAGTCTGAAACAATGTGTTCCCAGTTTTAAGTGACTGTAGATGCCAACCTAGAATACTTTACCCAGCAAAAATGTCTATTATAGTTGAAAGGGAAAGAAGAATCTTCCACAGCATGAACGGAATGAAAGAATTCATGTCTAGAAAACCAGCCCTTCAGAGACTACTTGAAACAAAACAAAGAACTGAAGAAGGAACAACTATACCCAAGAGGAAAAAAATAAATAAATAAAAGTGAAAGACATATAATTGAGGAACAACAAAGTTAGACCAAAGATGCAAACAGATTTAAAATGATGGGAATCAGCACACATCTTTTGATAATAACTTTAAATACCAATGGAATGAACTGCCCAGTCAAAAGACATTGGCTAGCTGAATGGATCAAGAAACAATATCCAACCTTTTGATGGCTGACAAAAACCCATCTCACCTTCAAGGACAGGCACTAGCTTAAGGTGAAAGGATACAAAAAATATTCCAAGCAAATGGCACTAAGAAACAAGCAGGGGTTGCGATTCTAACATGGAACAAAATAGACATCAAGCTAAAACTAATCAGAAGAAATAAAGAGGGTCACTGCATTCTGATAAAGGAACAATTAACCAAGAAGACATTATAATCATGAACATAATATGCACCAAGGTCTTGAAGGGGGACAAGAACACCACTGGAGGAAAGATGGCATCTTCCATACATGGTGCTGACAACTTAGGATCTCCACCTGTAGTAGAATTTTGAAATTAGACCCTTATCTTTCACTTTGTATAAAGGTCAACTCCAAATGAATCAAAGCCCTCAATGTGAACCCTAAAACTCTGACAATGTTACAAGAAAATGTTGGCAGTATCCTACAAGATATAGGTGTTGAAAAGAAATTTCTAAATCAGACCTCATTTGCTCAAGAATTAAAATCAATAGTCATAAGTGGGACCTCAATATACTAAAAAGCTTCTGTACAACAAAAGAAACAACCAAGGAAATAAAGAGAAAAACCATGGAGTGGGAGAGATCTTCACCATTGACACATCTGACAGAGATTTAACATTCAGAATATATAAAGAACTCAAAAAACAAAGAATCAAGAAAACAAGTGACCCAATTAAAAAATGGGCTAAGGATCTGAGGAGAGAGTTCTCAACAGAAGAAATAAAAATGGCTGAGAAACATCTTAGAAAGTGTTCAACATCGTTAATAATTAGGGAAATGCAAATTAAAACTTTTTTAAGATTCCATTTTACCCCAGTCAAACTGGCTAAGATCAAGAGAGTAAATGATACCGAATGCTGGAGAGGATGTGGGGAAAGAAGAATGTTCATTCAGTGCTGGTAGGATTGTAAACTCATGCAACCCTTATGGAAAGCACTATAGAGAACTCTTAGAAAACTAAAAGTGAATCTACCATTTGATCCAGTTATACCACTCAAGAAGACAAAAACTCAGCATGGAACTATGGAAATGGGTAGCAGACCCCAACCTCTGCTTAAGAAATATTGACAATTGATTAGTGTTGGGTAAGAATGAGCTCATTTTCCTAAAGTGAGAGACATTGGGTAGGCTGACTAGACCTCAGTGGAGGAACCTGCACTGAAGTCATTTGGGTCACTAACTTAACACAATAGACCTTAACACAGTTGAAAGAATGTATAGATCCCAGTTGGAGGGCTATCAGAGAAGCCAGTGGGGAAAATGATATAAAGATGATTAAGACTGATTGAAAGGTTCCATGTGAAACACACAATTATTCAATTAAAAAATTTCAGAAGTAGAGTGCAAGAAAAGAAGACATCCAACAATGACCACTTAGCCCCATTTGCATGCACATAAACACACATAATAAATAAAATGGATAAATTAATTAATAAGTAAAAAAAAAAAAGAATTGTCAAAGTCGACGGGGTGTGGTGGTATACATCTTTAATCCTACTACTGAACAGGCAGAGGCAAGTAGATCTCTGTGAGTTGCACGCCACCTTGTTCTACAAAGTGAGTTCCAGGCTAGCTAGGGCTACATGGAAACCCTGTCTCAAACACCCACCCCCAAAAAAGAATTGTCAAAGTCTACCTCCAGTGACATGCTTCCATGGCATTGCCACCTTAAGCCTCCCAAAGCAGCTCCACCAATTGGTGACAAAATGTCCAAATACTTGGAGCTGATGGGGGATATTCTCATTCAAACCACCACAGGAAGTTTGTGGTGATGTTGATTGTAATAAGATATAAGGGATAAGTTCAAAAAATTGTTGTACAACATGATAACCATTCCTAGTTTGACTGAACCATTTTCTTTACAATGATGTGAAGGTGATATGAATTAGCTAAGTACTGTACACACCATACACTTGAGTAATTATAAGTGTTTCATGCAAATAAATGTGTGTGGAATAGTACCTATGTGATCTAGCTTGATTTAGTCATTCTATAGCCTATATGTTTTAAAACATTATATTGTATGTCATAAATATATGTGATTTTTATTTTTCACTAAAAGTAAATATTTGGATAAAAGAGAAAATTAACACTTTAAAAATAAGTTCTTAAATAAATCCATAAACCCGAGGATGACTCAGAATGTGTTCATGGGAATGAAGCAAGTAGTGAAAAGAGCATGTATTTTGCTCTTTATTTATCTCCTCCTTTGCTTTTTTATTTTTCCTGCCTTAAATGTAGGTGTGAAAGTGTGATTCCTGGTTGTAGCTTTGCCATTGCCCTGAGAGTACCAGCCAAAGGACACTAATGCCATTTCCTGTGCTTGTCGAGGCAGAAGGTTGTGGACACTCTGGAACTTATATGATATCACTGAACAGCATCTATGCCTCCAAAATTCTTTACATGTAAGATAATTATGTGTTCTCATGGCCATAGTCACATGGTTAAGCCTCATGATTTGAAGGAATGCTTTGCAGCTGGTGAGGGAAGCATAGCGTTTATTTGACGTTTTAAGAACACAGTCACTGTATATTTATTTTGGAAAGCATACATGTACACAGTTCAAGTACACAGACATGAAAGGGATGCCCTCTGTGCTACAATTCCCCTAAGTGGGGGAAAACTAGATGAGTTTTTAGTAGAAAAAGGACCTCCAACTGTAACTAGAATATAACATTCATCTCAATTTTTAAGGTTTGTTTTTATTTCTATTTATGCATACCTGTGTGTATGCCACATGTGTGCAGTCACCCAAGGAGGACAGAGGAGGATGTCAGATCCCTGCAAATGGAGTTACAGACAGTTGTGAGCTGCCCGGCATGTGTGCTGGGAATTGGTCCTCTGTAGTTCACTATGGAGCCATCTCTCCAGCCCCATTTGTTTCTTCTTTTTAAAATCCTGAAGTAAATATACTTTATGTTAAAATCTGCTGAAGGATTTTAGCCTTCTCTTTCTCTGAAAAAAAATGCAAAGATATTAAAATACATTGCAAATTTAAAAATTAATTCAGGCAAGAGATGACAAGATATTTACCAAAGTCAGAAACTTTTTGGACTCTCCTGGCATGGAGATGTTTACGAGCTCACCCCTCTCCTTCTGAATCCCTCCTCTTCCTCGGCAAAGAACAGAGACAGGCAGGGATTGACTGTAAATAACACCATATGGCGATCTCCTGGAGAGGCAGGCACCCTATCTTGACCACACCCACGAGGAAATTTTAGAGTCACTGACAAGCTTTCCCTGTACCCAAGGAATTTCTAGAATCCAAAAATGTTTCTTCTCCTTGGATCACCATTCTAACAGGCGTCTAAATGCTTGATTTAACTATGCAAAAACAGTACTAATTATATTCATTTGTGTGACTGACTTACCATTTGAATCTAATTGCCATGCAGCAAAATAACTGTTAAAGCATATCATTAAACTACTTGAATAATTAGAGAGAGATTTCCTTGTGCTCCTAGTCTGAGCCTAAGCTTCTGGGCAGGGTCTTCACCCCCTACCTTTTGTATGTTCTTAAATTAGCTGGAGAAATGGGGTGTGGGAACACTGGCAGGCAAGCCATCTTATCAGCAATCGGGGTCTGCCGAACAGCAGAGGCTTCACGCAACACTCTATTATTCACTGTCTTAGTTTGGGTTGCTATAACAAATTACCTTAGACTATGTGGCTCATTCAAGAAGCATTCATTTCTCATACTACTGAAGGCTAGAAGTCCAAAATCTGGTGCCAACATGGCTGCTTTCATGCTCTGGTCCATGGCCCTCTTCCAGATTGCTAACTGCAAACTTCTCTTTGTATACTCACAGGCAGAAAAAGAGCAAGCCACCTCCCTGGCCTCTTCTTGAAAGGCTGCTAGTCTCATTCATTTTAGGGCTTCATCTCCATGACCTATTTGCAGCTTCCAAAGAAAGACTGTAACTCTAGATGCCATCACTCTGGGATTAGATTTCAGCATGTGAACTTTAGGGAGATTCAGGATGCAGCATTCAGCAGCCTCTCTTTTCCTAGCTGGCATTTCTCCGGTGCTTCACCACACTGTTTTCTTTGGGGACTTTGTTATCGTATACAATCCACATCTGCCACACTGGGTCCAACGTCCTTGTCCGTTTCTCCCCCAAGTTATTCATCGTTCATTCAATTCTACCTGAAAACCTCCTTGTGCCCTTTTATTCTTTCTATCCCACTCCCGGCTCCTCCTCAGCACTCGATCCTGTCCTTAGAGACCACAGCTCAACCATGGATTCATTGTCTTGTGTTTAACCTTTCCCCCCACATTTTTCTTCCTTCAAAACCTTGACTTCTTGAAGTCACAGCATCTTCCAGGGACTTCTCTTCTTTCCACATCTACCAGCTCAAGTAACGCAGCATGGAGGGAAAAGAAGAGCCTTCTCATTTATTAAGAACACTAACAACTGTCTCATGGAACTGCCCTCTTTTTGACATTCTAATGCTTTAAAGTCAGATATCTGTGCCAAGTTCAAACTCCATAGGTTGTCAGTGGCTCTCCTCCCTTGGCCATCATATCAGTTCTCTTTCCTGTGGTCTCTTCTGTCTCTAATGCCCATTCTTCTCTCTCCTCTGCCATCCATTCTTACAGTTAACAAATCACTATCTTCACTAATTACCCTTCAAACTCCTTGACATTTTCAAACTTCTGGCTCCAAATCCTGTGCCAAACACTAGAGAGAGGACGATAAGAAAGATCACCACAGTTCCCACCTTGTAGAGCCTCACAGTCCAGATGAGGTGACATGACAGAAATTTAGACACATACATACACACACACACACACACACACACACACAAAGTTATTACGTGTAATATTATAAAGAAAAATCAGAGAACACTACAAAATCATCTAAGAGAGACAGTACTTATTCAGTTGGAACAGGGACCATGTCCATGAGCCAGAATCTGAAAGACAATCATCCGTGAGCCAAATGGAAAGGTGGGCACAAAGCACGGGAAACTAGCACATCATACATACATCCCGATTTCCTCCAGTTGTTAGTAATTCCTTATAAATACCCTGTACTTACTCCACTCTGGGTTCATGGCTAGACATTTTAATATGTTTCTTTGAGCAGCCTAGATTCCCTTACCTTTACCCAGACCTTCCCGCTCATTCTCAACCACACATTCAAGTCACCACTGCAATCCATTCTGTCATCTGCCCCTGACTCCCCAAATAGCTGAAATATGAAAGTGTCATTTTTGTAGATAAAGGGATATCAAATTTTAGAAATCCTATATGGTTTGAATATTATTATGGATATTATAAGTAAACTTAAAAACTAGTTGGCCATAATTGCAACCACTTCTAGCTATGGTGTCACTCTTTAAATTTTTATTGTACTTCTTTAGTGACTACAGAAACATGTCGATCACTAAGAACTCCAGGCAAAAAGGTGTTGTCACTAAACTAGCCACTCATAACCTACTTTATAACTGAATAAAGGTTTTCATTTCTAAGTGTCCCTTTCAATTTATTCTGTCTCTGTCTGTCTCTATCTGTTTGTCTGCCTGTCTCTCTCTCTCTCTCTCTCTCTCTCGCCAGTTAGATAGAAAGATGATTGATGATAAATAGATAGATGATAGGGAGGTAGATAGTTTATTGATCTAATATATGAATAAGCTGTTCCTGATATGTAGAAAAACACTATAGACAATAATAAACTACAATAAACAATAATGTCACTTCCCTTGATGTTGTTATTCTGTGGTGGCTTAGCTGGCTCTGCTCATACTACATTGTGACTTCAGGACAAAATGAGGAAAGAATACAAGTAAAAAAGCATTTGGGGGAATTTGAATATATTAATTGCATTTGAATCACAATCTTATAAGCTACATGGGACAGATAATGTTATCTCCACTTCAGAGATGTGAACACTGAGTCCCAGAGATGAGAGGAGACTTAACAGGCAATCAGTCCCGAAGTGGGAAAGTCAGGCAAGTGTTCACTTCTCATTCTAATTCTAAGTTCTTTTTAAAGCCACCTCTTCTCCTAAGCCTTTCAGAACACAGAAGGGAGGTAGGATGCCTTATCAAAGCAAATGTTCTGGATTCTTTTACAGGATAGTTAGACTAGGTAAGCCAGGACAGCTCGGAGCCTGCAGACATTCGTACTTGTCCTCTGTTACTAGGCCTCCTGGTACATTTCCCTTGCTCTGACTCTATCTCACTGATCAACTGCCTTCTAATTCTGAATTCCCCAGAGCTTCTTGAGTGGGGTGGGTATAAAGAGTCTGGAGACAGCACTGACCCAAGTTATACCTCCAAACAAGGAAGAGGACTGGATGAAGAACAGAGTGGAAAAAAAGGTGAAGGGCAACATAGCAGTCAATCAAATGTTCAGTACTTGTGTTCTCTGCTTGGATTTTATTCACTCTTATCTCTCTCTATCTCTCTAGAGACCCAGATGTTAAAGATATTTTTTGCACATATCTCTCTTGAAAAAAGTTTCACATCCTTTTTAAATAAACAGCTTGACAAGCTAATAATCTCAAAGCCACATGTAAGGGAAAGAAAGGATTGCAGTCTTTCCAATCATTATAAATTAGGTGTCTTTGTTGTGCATTTTAGAGTTGGCTCTGCAATTCCAGGGGTCTGGGACATGCTGTACTTTCCAGAAAGAGAAAGGAGAGCAAACGCATAATGAAACAGCTGTCCTGTGCCAGGCACTGTGCTGGGATCTTACATAACGAACGGAAGGAGGCGCCAATGCAGGAATCGAAGAGGGCAAAGAAGGTGGTGGCAACAGGGACGGTGGTGAGGGTCCCCATTGTTTCCTGAGGGAAAAAGGAAGGAGAAAGTTGTGCTTTGGCTTTTCACTTTTTACAAATACTAGGCAAAATAGGGGAGCGACCAGAACAGTGGTTAAGGGACAGTAGAGAAAGTACTTGGAACTGGAGAAAGTACCTGTAAATTTGCCACCTCCCTTCACCCTCTCGTCCCACCCTTTCCCCTCCCCACCCTAGGATGAAATGATCTGGGACAGACTAATTGAGAAAACTAGTAGCGCATGCCTCCGGGAGGTTTTATTAATGGAACCAGACACACTGCTATAACAGAATGTACGACTGCTCTCTTACATTGATCTAATTAGAACATTTACATACTGAATGCCTCCTGGACAATTCCCTACCAATGACACTTACTGTGTGCACCAGGCAAGACTACTCTTTAGGTGAAATTGAACAAAGAAGTCATCAGGTCTCCTTTTTCTCTAAGAAAAATAACACTGTCAAGGTTATTCACAGTCAATAAACTGTCATGGTCGCAGCATAGATGGGGGGTATTGGGTTTCCTTGCTCTCAGAAAAGATGGAGAAACAGAAAGCTTTTCTCACCCTGATAAGGAATACTCTTTAATGACGTTAAGATTCAACAGAGAAGGGGGAGAATGAGAAATAGTCATCATTCTGTGCCGCTCGTCAGAGTAAAATGCAAAAATATTAGATAATTTTGGTAGTTATACAGTTACTACATCATGGCCTTGTGGCACTGTATAAAATTTAAGCATTTTTGTAAGGCTTTGCTCTAGCCTTACCCAAATTCTGTGAAACAATAATTATTTCAGAAAATTGGAAAGCAAGACAGCCAAAGTCACATGTGGCAGTAGGACTAGGAGGAGACTAGAATCCGGGCCATCTGTTTGTGCAAGCTCTTGTTTCTATGTGAAAAGGAAGACTTTCCATGCTCAGCTTCACCATTTCCTGACACACCCAACCTAGCAACTCTGAATCCATACCCAAAATCCATTTTTTAAACTTCATCATCAGAAGTAGGAGATGGGACCTCAGTATATAATTGTGGTCCTTTGTCAAGGGATCTGAGCGAAACAGATACTTTCAGAATCTCCACCTTAAGGAGCAATTAAATTGAATGGTGCTCTTTAGATACTATCCTGAAGGGAACTGTTTCTATGTCCTAGTTTTACACAAGATGTCAAGGTTCTATAGAGTTCAGAAACATGGTAATATGAGTAAAAATGGACACCTGCATACACTAATACACGCGGCACTTACAAGGGAAAAGAGCAGATATTTCTTTGCCTTTTCTCTCCATCCTGCCTCATTGTCTTCTTTGTTCCTTGTCTCTACTCACCACAGCTGAGCAGCTGATCACAGAGAATGAAACTAAGATTCTCTGAAAATGATCAAAATACAATCTATTTCTAGATGAATGGCCAGGCATCACAATTCAAGAGATCCCAAGCAAGCTATTTCCCTAGTCAAAGGGCATTCGTATGCAAACTATATTAAGTACTGGAAGGACATGAAAGAGATGGAAGAACTGATCCAAACAAGGTTGTTTATATTGTTGACCAACAGCTGAATGAACATTGTCGCTGACAGTGATGAGATTTTTATGGCTAGTTGATGCTCACGATGTTGGAGAAACAGATCATTCAAACACAAGCCAGGCATTTACAGAGACGTTGTTCATCCCAGATGCTCTTATTTTCATTCTGAAATTTTCCACCAATGGCTCAGTAATTGCACTGTTGCTTATTTTCTGCAAGCCAGACATATGTGTTCCTTTATGAGACAGTGAGGCCTTGTCCAAGAGCCCAGTCAGCTGGCCTCCAGCCTAATGATGCTGTTGTAGATGTGGCTTCTCACTGGTTCCTCCAGCTACGCTCAGGTTCAAGGATGTGCAGTTCCTCCTAGTTTCAAACCACAGAGAACCAACAGCCATAAAGGAGATTAAACTTTTACTTGTATCACATGTTTATTGCATTATCAAGCATATATGCAAGAAAGCATGGCTTCTTAAGGATGATTTGATATTCGTTATGAAGGCTCCAACCAATTAAGCAATGAAGGGAAAATTAAATTTAGTCCAGTCTATAATAAAAGGAAATATGAGCTAATAATTAGAAATATTTCTCTTAGTCTAAATGAGTCTTTGAAAGATGTTTAATCATTAGTTATTCCCATGCTTTCCTAGATGCAGTACAGGAAAACTACAGAACAGTGCCTTGATATATATAACACTTCACGGTGTTGGGATTAATAGGATTCTTTAGACTTTCTCTGGATCTTCTGTGTCTGTTTTGTTTTCACTTGGCAGATTGCTATACTCTGCAGCTAGTAATTGCAGTTATTGATCTACTAGTTGACTCTTTCTTGGGCTGCTCATTGCCTCATGGTCCATCCTAAGAACCAGGTCTTTACCTTCCTTCTTTATCCTTGTTGCTTCTGCAGAGCTTCTGGGTCTCTGTTCCATCTCCATCTAATCCCTGTCCTCCATTGCCTCCCATTCTTGGCATGTTAAGCTCCAAGGTTTCCCACTGGAGGTTTGACCATGTTACCAAAGGACATTCTTGAGTACAAACTAGATCCTCTAACTACCTTAATCTTCTACTCCACTACTTTGTAATTCATCAGCTGTCTCATATATGTAAGGGCATTGTTCAGTATGCCAGCAGTTAAAAACAAAAACAAAAAAATAGTGGGACAAAAGCCTCCTTATCTTCTGTTGTCCTCTTATCCTTGTCGATTTGCCTCTCCTCTCCACTCAGATATTTGAAGACCCAAAATGAAACTGTTGAGACACAGTTTTAATAACTCTCCCCCTGCAATTCACTGATCATCTCCCTACTAACCCTAGACATGAAGAATAGGCAAGTTCAGGGTTCCATTTTTTCTGCTTCCCTGAATAGAACATACCTTCATGCCTTAGCTTTCTATTAAATGATTTCCTCTTTTTCCTTTGTATTAGGTTTGGTACTAATAGAGGGAAATTGGTTTCTTATTGAATATACTTAATTCAGATATTTTGTGCCACACACTTCTGGACCAGGTTTAGGAGGTATCTCAGAGGTAAGGAAGAAAAGGAGAATTCCTTCAGAGCCCAGGCTTCAAGATCAGCAGAGAAATGTTGTAGGCTATTTGTTTTGTTGCGGAACCTTACAAGACTGCCACATTTAACAATCCTGTCCTACAGCTTTTTATGGAAGACTGCAATAGCACATTTTATCTTCTTTCCTGGCTATCCATAGCCTTCTGCTACAAGCAATTTCTGGATATCAGGTCCTACAGGGGCTGAAACAATATTCTATCCTGTTTTCATAACCTGTTTATTTTAGAAATTGTTTTCGTACTTTCAAGGACAAAGTGAATACATTTCTTTTTTATAGTTCCCTTTGGTCTTTTGGTGTGTGATTTGTTTGTTGTCCTGTGTTTGACTTGGATAGTCCAAGACCTTCATAAATGTTGGAAGAAAGGAGAGGCCATATGAATTCATTTTTATAGTTACTACTAATAATACTTTTCCAAAAGAAGAAGTTGTTTTGAGTGTTTGACCAACTTTAATAAAACCTCAAGTCAGCTGTAGTGGCATACACCTTTAATCTCAGCCTTTGGGAGGTAGAGACATGTGGATCTCTGTGAGTACAAGGCCAGCCTGGTCTACATAGCAAGTTCCAGGTGAGCTGGGGCTACAGGGGGACCCTGTCTCTAAAAGGCAAAAATAAATAAATAAATAAATAAATAAATAAAGCCTCATATAGCTGAGGTAAGCAGAAAATGTCCCAAATATTAAAGACTAAATACTTACGTTGAACACTTTTCTTTTCTTGTGTTTCAATTAGACTATTCCCCCAAACAATAACATAATATAAACTCATATTTACTTCTTAAAGAAGGAATCAATAATCTCCTTCTCAAGGTTCTACTTCAGGGCTCAGTAGCTACTGCCCTTGTCTCAAGAGAAAACTATCCAGCCTTGCCCATCCTGTGCAGGAAAGGCAAACCTGTGTTTTCTGTTTAACTTCCATGACTTACCTTCACTAGCACTCAGCCTTTACTTTCACAGACACTTTTAACAGATAAATCACTGAAAACAGGTCATGAGATCCATGAACCCCCAAGTTTATCTATCTTCTTGTGCTTTCTTAAGATTGTTGTTATCTCCTCTGTCCTTCTTAAAGATCTAGACTGCAAAGACTACCTGCCCCCATAAAGCTATCAAAACATCTTGGTTTTTGAAAGTAATATATAGGCAAGGCTCTGGTTGCCAGTCCACAATGTTTACTGTCACAATTGTCCTAAAGAGGCTGTGATCCATCCAAATATAACAAACTACCCCAGAGCCGGAAGTTAGTAGAACATAGCTGAGGCTAATGTCTCATAATCTGCATCCTGTGGCAAGTATTAGATTTTTCCTGACAGAGAACTTTGCCGTAGGTAACTCTGTTGGCTAAGGTGTTAGAAATACCATGCAGAAATTTGCTGCTGGGTTTTTTTCAGTATTAAATAGACTTCAAAAAATTATAATGTCTTACACACTTTATTCAGTATAAATGCTTATGCTCAACTCTCCTCATGGCCCAAAGAAATGCTTGCATCTTGTTTCTCAAGTCCTAAATGTAAAAAAAATGTACTTTCAAATATGAATCCTTCGTTTCTCTAAATAGCAAATGTTACATATTATGAGAGTCTGGGATATATTTAGCATATTTATTTTTCTATTTCAAAAGTTGTGATACAGGAATTGTCACATGAGCAAACCCCAGTGAATAAATACTTAACTAATGCTATTATTTCATTGAGAGGATGATTTAAAACATCATTAAAATTCTCAGAATTAATCCTTAAATTCGTGGTAGGATTTTTGTAATACCCGTCCAAATTCCATCCAACCATAAAAATCATTTAGAACTAATATGATAGGAAATTAGGTGAACCTTAATGTCTAGGCCAAATCAGCTAAGTTTAAAATGTAATAGCATATATAAATGTATATATTGTAAATATAAATGAAACAGATCACAGGGTAGTTGAAAAGTGACAGCTGCTTTAATTCGTAGGAGTTTAGACTTCCAGCCCCTCTGGAAATTATGAAATGAGGAATAACAAAAAAAAAAACTACCCCCCATTATTATCGAAGCACAAGTGATGTAAGATCATTTATCTTGATGTATGTCACCTTAGAGCACATATTATCCCTATCTCTCAAAGTGTTTTTTCCCCCTTATTTCATCTCTGACATTCATTGTAAATTTAATGATCCACATACGATTTGCTGGTGTCTCAGTCTGGTGTTTTGAATCATGAAACTAGTGCTAAATTTATGGCACTGCAGTACCACTTAGTGAATCATTAAGCAGTACAGTGATTTTAATGATTTGGATCATACTGGACCTCATCACTATATAATGAGGTTCCATTTAGTGTAAATTTTATGTAAAAATTCAATTTGCAAACCAACAACATGAAACTACAACATTTTTTCTAACTTGACATTGTATTTATTTATCTCCTATTTCTACTGGGTTTTAGTGCTAAGTTCTTTAACATAATAATACTTTACTTTTTATTAGCATGATAATCAAATGATAATAGGATGGAGAGTGACCAGAAATGCCATATAGGACCTTAAACTCTATCAGTGTCAAGTTTACACAATGCACGGAACTCAGAAATAATTGCAAACTTCTATATGGTCTAAATATCTTTGATATGTGCATTCATTTTACTATTTGCAAGAGAGATGGCTTTATAACCCTTCATTACCAAGACAGATTACAAATGCGGAAAAGTAACTATGATTACAATGTATTTCTCTTGCCTCCTCCACTTGACAAGAAGTCTTTAGCCTTCAATAATTATGCTTTCTGTAGTGAAAAGATAAAGTTTAACACTCTAAAAGATATTAAATTAAAATACCAACTATAATTCAGTTATACCATATCAAAGAGTTTTCCTTAAAATAACACTTTGGCTTTAAAGCATTGATTACATTAGTAATATGACAGTAAGACTACAACTGAAATTATTAATTACCTAAAAAGGAAACTGATGCTATAAGAAGTTACATATCTTGATTCAGAATATGTAGCAATTACGTGGATATCGAGAAGAAAATATGTCCCTGAACTCCAGCCATTCTTCTCCAGATGTGTCTTAAAATTGAGGAGAAACACAGCAACATATTCTTTTCATATCTGCAAATCTCTGATTTCATGTTTTTGATATTTCCATTTCCTCCCCATCATCACTAGGTATGTCTTTGCCCTACATTAAATGATGACTTTAGCAACCAACTTCTAACAAGATTTGGAATAATAATTTCATAAAGAACAATGAAAATGAACTGGTTTATAGGCCACAAAGGACAGTTTTAAAATGTTCTTCTTTGACCTAAACAAATGTAATTCAAAGGGCTAAGTCCATAGATAATGGAGAATTTTTCCTTGCTTACTCTAACGTTGTGCTTTTAAAAGGTATAGAAAGGCTGAAGGGAAATCAAATACCTATTTCAAAGAGACTCATGCTT
This sequence comes from Eospalax fontanierii, assembly GCA_035773235.1. Taxonomy (NCBI): domain Eukaryota; kingdom Metazoa; phylum Chordata; class Mammalia; order Rodentia; family Spalacidae; genus Eospalax; species Eospalax fontanierii. Next base: position 105,087,138 of record CM069524.1, read on the forward strand.
CCAAGTAGAAATGGTATTGTGTTCATAAATCATGAAGAATTGTGGTGTTCAGACCCCTAAACCTCACCCTAAGACCTTAGTCTAGTAAGGACAGAAATCAAAACCACGGAGCACAATCACTTCAAGACACTTCTGAATATTTAAAAGCATAGTGTGTCTTATTCTTATATGTGAGAGGGACTGGAACAAAAAGAGAGGCCAGGCGTGGTGGCACACGATTTTAATCCCAGAACTCGGGAGGCAAATGGATCTCTGTAAGTTTGAGGCCAGCCTGCCATAATGAGACTCTGCTGAGAGAGAGAGAGAGAGAGAGAGAGAGAGAGAGAGAGAGAGAGAGAGAGAGAGAGAGAGAGACTGCTGAGAGAGAGAGAGAGAGAGACTCAGAGACTCTTATCTTTTCTCTTCTCAGAGGTTCAGAGGTCCGGGAAGTGAGAGCTGGGGACCCTGATGATTGCTAAGCTCTGTGGTCGTTTTCACCTTGCCCAACCTTCAGGTTTAACCCTGCAAGGGTTCACACTTGAGGGTGGAACTGAGAAGACAGAGGCAAGGACTCTTCATTCCAGGGCCCCTGCAAGCCCAGCTTCTCAATGTTCCGTCCTTCTTCCCACCAAGCCAAATGCCTACCTTTTACAAGAATGGCACCTAGTTTTTCAGAATTAATAATGAGATCAAAATGAAATAAAGATAAATACCACTTTTCTGCTTAATATCTCCAGCTACTCATCTTTTTAGTAAGAGATAAAACTATTCAAGAAGTCTAGACTTGGGTAAAATTTGTCGCAGTTTACCAAGGTTCAAAAGTCCTCACAACAGTGTGACTTCCAAGCGCTCACACCATGATTCCAGCGGAACATGTGGCGAACACAGGCATAAATATGGCTGGATACACAAGAGAGTAGCTGATGATGAATTCCAAAGCAGATGAGGTTCCAACTGGGGCAACCAAGCAATGTTTCAAAGAAGAATTAAGCATATATTGTAGGGTAAAAAATTAGGGTATCTGAATGGATTTGCACTTAAGTCCCCAGTGTTCCAAAGAATGCCCTCTCTGAGATATTCCTGAGTGCGCACGTCTTCTCTCTGCTTTACCTGGTTGGCACTACTTCTGCTTTAGGCTTGATGCTGTATTTCAGACCATCCTTTAAAACCATGATCCTGCTTTGCCCTTTGTGTTCTTCTCCCTGTTTAGGATATCCCAGAGATCTCAGCAAGCAGAAAAGTGCTGAAAAGTATGTTCTGGTCAAGAGATCAAGTAGTTGGTGTTTGCTGTTGTCTCAGCTTGACTATTGTCTGTTTGGGAGTAGACAGGGTGCCTGCTCGGTTCTGCTGCATAGGATTTTCTACAGCCAGAATGATAAAGGCCCAGCCCAAGGGAGGCCATGAGGCTCCCTGACAAGTCCTGAATTTCATCAAAGGACCACAGAGTATGGCATATTCCTACTGAATCTTCAGGACCTCTATTTCCCAGCCTAGTGTAGCCACCTCCATCCTCCTTTCTCCAAGTCTTTTATGTCTTTTTGTCTCCTCTGACTGCCATAATATTTTCAGAAAGCTTTGGCTTACAAGACCTAAAACTGTTGTGCACACCTGCAATTCCAACACCCTGCAGTGAGAGACATAAGGATCTTAGTTTGAGGCTACCCTGGGCTATGTGGAGAGCCACAGGCCAGCCTGACCTACATACCAAGACCAAAAATTTAATAATAAAAGCATAACTAGAGTCATTAGAGATGGGGTATTGGATGAAAAAAATACATTTATCACTATCTACAAAGAAAATTCTAATTTCTGCTCTAAAAAACGACTTTAAGGCCAGGAAGCAAAACAAGTTCTGACTACTTACTTGAATAAAGAGGAGAAAAAAATACTAAATTTTTAATTCTCAATGAACAATTATCCTACCAAACAGATCAATCACAACAGCATTAACTAAGCACTTACTGTATCCTGATCCTTATGGAGTACTGAATTATTACAGTAGTAAAACAACTCTTTAACAGAGAACTGATGACAGGAATAAATCCCGGGCCTATTTGGAGCCTTAGCTTTCTGGTTTTGATGATCAATTACCTGGTCATAGGTCCGCCTCAAGGAAGAGGAGCTCACCTTAAGCCACACTAAAGAGATAGGTAGAATACCTAGTGTTTAATGAGGTGGTGAACTTGTCCTGCTCCCTAGTGCAATGCTTCTGAACCTGGCCACATGGCTCTCCAAAAATTTGCCCACTTCTTTTTTTTCTAACTCTTTTCTAAGTATACATTTCCTACTGATTTGGGCTGCCCCAACATTTTGGGTTTCTTTACTTTTTCTCTAAAAAGCCGTTGGCCTCCCTGCTCCTAGGCCACCGCATGTCTGACTTCCATGTGGGCTCAAAACTTCTAAACAGTAATGGTTTCATGATTTTTTCCTTCTCTCCTGTTTTCTTCCTTTAGGCAGCTGCTGTGATACACAGCTTGCCTTCCCTGAGGCTTAAATTCTAATAAAATTGCCCTAAAACTTCCATTTGAGTCCATTCTTAAATTGCTTTATGAATGAGACAAAGAACTCTGAAAGAGGAATTCCATTTTCCCCTGTATCAGAATCATCACAAAGAGTATTGAGTACCTATGTGCTGGATTCAGTGCTAACACTGAGACACATCAAGTCATGCACAGGCTGCATTCCTGAGGGGCTGATAGACGACCCATGCTCACCTCCTACACACTGATTGTTGCAGCGTTGAAATGGCACAGGATTAGCCTATAGGATTAAGGAATTATTGTAGGTTAAATGATCAATATAAAGCAGATTACATGTCTCACTTGGGACTTGTTAATATTTTTCTTCTCTTTTCTTTTCCTTCTTCATTTGTTAATGGGATTTTACTAGATAGCCCAGACTAGTTTGACACTCACTGTATAGCCAAGGCTGGAAATTTCAGTTATTCAAGGACTGGGATTACAATAATGAGTCATTACACTTGGCTTACTTTTGCCTTTTGAATCCTAGATCACTGGATCCTTTTTTCAGCCCACAAATAGTCACCCTGGAGAGTAGGCATCAAAAGTAAGTTTGTAATGATATAGATCAACAATTGTCACAGAGAGAAAATGGCAAGGGTGAAGTCTATTTAGCAGCAAACTAAGACTCTGATGACAAACTGTGAATTTAATTTATTAAGGTCTGCTGTGTTCATGAAAATCTGAAAATAATAAATGGAGTGCATTTTAATAAACCTCAGTGACAGTTTGGTAAGTGTGGCCCCTAGTATAATTGCCTTTTGTGTAAATTTGCCTAAAATTATCCAGATGTCACAAATGAAAAGTTATGTGTAGAGCTATACACTAGGAAACTGAATCAAAGCAGAAGTTTGGTAAGATGCATCCTTTTCATGCTGATCAAGAAGTCAGTACGTTGCAAACTCTCAAAATAATAATTTAACTCTCTTTTAATGACTTAATCAGTACTTGGCTTCACATACTTTTAACACGCAATTATATCACATTGAACTAGTCTTTGATGTTTTTGGTAAGATGAGGACCCAGAGAAGTGAAATGATATTTTTAAAAATGATGTTTAAACATCACTAATTAGGCTGTTAATTTAAGGATCCATTAGGATATGGTATGTGTCTCATCACTGTATGTGCCTCTTTTCTTACTTTTGTTAAAGTCACATTGGGTTTTCTTTCTTTGTTTACTTGCTTGCTTGAAGTAAGTTCTCCCTTTGTAGCCCAGGTTAGCCTCAAACTCATGATCTTCCTTTATCAGCTTCCAGAGTACTGAGATTACAGGCAGCTGTCACTATACCAGACTGAATTTACATTTTTTTTCTTTAATTGACACAGGACAACTGTATAAATGGATGGGGTACAGTGTGATCATATTATATATATCGGAGACTGATAGAAGAGGTTGGGGGAGGATGGAGCGTGTTGGTCAATGGGGACAACGTTAGCAGGCAGTTGAGGGAACAAGTCCTATCACTCTATATTGCACAGCGGTTAACAGTACATGCTGTTTATTCTGAAATCGATAAAAGAAAGCCTTTGGAATATTCTCAGCACAAAGAAATGAAGATAGATTTTAGGAGAGATTATCCTCCCTCTCTCTATCTCCATCAACAATTCTTAATTTCAAAAAGCTCTGAGAACATACATAAACTTAGGTTAGTAGAACTTCTCTTGGTAGCTGGATAATGCAAAGTGTCCATCTCTAGAGTCTTGTGTTCCCAGTTTCAGTTCTTCATATAGCATTTGTTATAACAATTCCTAAACTCAAGGAGTTGCACTCTAATTATTGTGGCTTTAGGACCAGGGCCTCAAATGAATCCAGACCTCAGCATGTAGCACACTGCAGGGGTGAGGTTACTTAAACCAAAACAAAAGAACCTTGTCACAGGGAAAATGCCTTAATTAGGTCAACATGTATAACTAGTGATAAAATTAATATTTTATAGTTAAAACCATGTATAATGTTCATAGACAAAACATTTCATTGCAGTGTTCCAGGATAAATTTTAAATGAGACAACATTCTCAATTTCGTATACTTCACAAAACATGAGCCTTTGGAAAATTTTGTCAAGCTTTCTAAATACATGAGAAAATACCAAATACAAGAAAATGTGTTTGGCAACAAACATGAATAGTAAGGAATAACACAGAACTTTGTCACCTGTGGTGAATCTCTACAGGCTAAAGAGACCCACACCAGATCCACCAGGCATGCTATTCCTGAGGGCAGGAATGAGCCCAGGGCTTCCAGATACTTCAGCTTATCTCTCCTCATTCCCACATTGCTCTCTCAGCACTAAAAATAGGAGCCTACAGCTGCAGAACCCCATAGAGCCCCTGACATCTGCCATCTTACCCAGTTGCTGTCTCACTTGACACCATCAGAATGAGTCTCTTGTGCCCTTTGGCTCTTTTTATACTGGTCCCATGAAGCTCAGACTCTCACTTCGTCCCTCACTTACTGCACACTGATTGTCACAGAGTTCACAGGCAGAGAAGCAAGGGTTACTGGTGTGCCTCCTGCACTGTCCCTTCATGACTTTTTTCTTTACTGCACTGATAATCAACTCTATCGCTTTTTGTCTTGCTGATTTTCTCCATAGACTACATTGTTGATGAGAACTTGGCTAGTTTTTAGAATAGCAAGTAGCAGGTGCTCAGTAATGGAAAAATGAATAGATGAAGAGATGAAATACAAGTAAATTATATTAATTTGACCCAAATTAACTTATGTTTGTTTTCTATATAAATGTGGCAGCTACCTGTACGTTTGTTATATGAACAGCATTACAGATATGGAGATGAATGAGACTAGAGCCTTTGTTCTACTGATCCTTGATCCTTCACATTTGTTTATTTGACTTGAAAGGTTAGACATCTGGATGGAGAGAGAGAGAGACAGAGACAGAAACAGAGATACATAGATACATAGGTAGATATATAAGATTTAAAGCTATCGTAGAGAAAATGTAAATTTTGAATATTCCATTTCTGTGGTATTGTTCCATCTCCATAAGATAAAGCAGACGCATGGTATGTTCATTGTTTATAGTGTAATTTATATGTAAGCATGTAAATTTATAACACTATTGGCAATACTTAGTAAGAATTGCATATTTTGCTAGTACCCCAATCAAATTCCCTTACCTAGCAAGTAAAAATAATTTGGGTAGGAAATCATCAGTGAGGAAAATATTGCACCAAAAGACATTGAAAGTCAGAAGAGAAAACAAGGTTATTAGCCTGCTTTTAGGCAATTTATAATAACCTATCTCTAGAGGGGTAAAAATGGTCCCATTTCTGATTGTTGGCAATTCTTCTCAATGACCAATATGTCTACCAACATTTTCTTCTTCAAAATATAGTCAAAGTTGTAACGAAAAATCACAGATGCAATCAAATTTATCCTAATGGTTGAAATGCGCCATATGCGCTCTGCTACCTATGCACAATAGGGTGCAGCTTTAATGACTTTCTTATTGTGCCCCTGTTGTAATTAGGTATTAAAGGACATATGGTATGCTGCCGTTTTAACAGTGAATTTCCTTGTTTTTTATTGTTTTCTATCAGAAGCTTAACAGTCTTTCGGGGTAGTATTAGTAGTGAGAATTAAACCACATGTTGATTTCATTTTTTTAAGCCTTGGAATCTCATCTTGATTAGCCTTATTAGTGGAGTGCCAAAGAAAACATCCAAATTGAATCTATTTTCAGTTAATATGAAGTGAAATACATTTGAATTGGTAAGAAATAAGTGAAAATTCCTCTAGAAATATGAATGTGTTAGTAGAATATTATAAGTAAATGTTTAGAAAGCAAATAATAGCTTGTGTGTTCATTAAGGTAGAAAAGTGTGGTTGCTTCAAGATTTTTTTAATCTTCTTCCAAACCACTTTTGAAAAGTAAGATATTTGTTTATCCTTGTCAAAGGACCCAATAAATCCCAAATAAACATATTCACAATTAAAACCCTAAATTAGAAACAAAAATTCAAATGAATAAGAACATTAAGAAAGCCATGTCATGACATTTTGTTGAATTTGTTCAAATATATGCTTGACATTTTCAAAACAAGATGATTCTGAGTTATGCAAATTTGCTGAGTTTGAAGAAAATCTGGATCAGTGGAGAAGGGCATTTTTAACCACCAACAAAGGAGAAAATTGAGAATAGATACAATGGAAAGTTATACTTTTACAAGTCATTGCAAAACCACCTGAATTTAATTAAATCTTCCTTCTGTGTTCACCTTGTGCATAAGTACTGAGCAGTTTTAAATTCAGAAAGTCTTCAGGATCTAGAAGAAATGCTACAGATTCTTGGGGGAAAAAAAACTCCCACTAAAAGTTCCATCATCCTACTTGAACTTTTCTAGATGTCTGCATTTCAGGCCAAGGAAAGGGAAAAATCTTACCATGCAAGTTTATATTCTTCAGTCATAAGCATGGTTACACATCCCTGTCCCAGTCAGCACGAGGGCACATTACAAGATAGCCAGCCAGGCTTCCAAATGAGCCATGAAGATTAATAAAATACCATCTCCAGTGCATGTTGGCACCTCCCTGTCAAGCTAGCTAATGAGTACTGTGTTTCTGTAAGAGTCAACTGTCACATTATCTCTGGACTAATAAATGGGTTCAAAGACAAATAACAATACACAACTAAAATTCAGTCTGAAAAGAGCTTTTCACTTACTGCAGACTGGTGCACCCCCGAGAGGCTCTTGAGCTGTCAGCCCCACAGCCCTGTCACTTTTTACAGGAAGTATTCAATGAGGGCAAAGTCAGTTTATGCAAAAGGAATCCAGCGTTACTTTTCTAAATTTGAGATTTAACATGAATAGCTAGCTAGGATCAAGTTTAATTCATAGGCATGTAAGCAATCTACAACATTTACAGAAAATATGTTGACCCTAAATATGCCAAAAATATAGTGGACAAAGCTTGTTTGGGGAAAATGTTCAGCTCATATTTGGAGAAGTTTAAAACTAAACATGAATACATTTCTTGCAGTGTATTTATCTGAGTTTCAATAACCAACAGCAGAGGAAATCAAGGGGAAAAGAAAGAATAAAAAGCAAAGAAAGAAAGGGAAACCAAGCAATATGTTGAACACATCCACGTTACTTCTCTTCCTTTACGATAAGGTAATAAATTTTGATTCACTTCTTAGCATCCAAGAAAGTAACTTCACAAACTCAAATGCCTAAGAGGCTCATCTGCTCACCAACTTCTGTAACATTTCAGGATGAAGTTAAATGAAAATGTTTAAAAAATTACCAAAATGAGTCATCACCAATACTCTAAAATACCTAGGTTACTCTAAAATGCATATGGAGAAATGCTCGCTCTATTCATCTTCAATTACTGTTATTTTCATGTTGCTGGATTGTAAAGGTTGAGAGATCATTTCAACAATATGTACCATGCTGTGCTGGTAAAAGCTAGGTTCTTAGTAAATAGGTATCCTCTTCTTCCCTTATACTCCATCTCTTCTTCCTTCCTCCTTTATCCTTTCTCCTAGCTTGTATTCAACTTCCAAAGCTGAATTGTCCAGAAAATAGAAGACAGTTGGAGGTATTCATTCCACAAGCCTTCCTGTTCCTTCCTGATTGAACTTTTTTGACATCAACACAATGTTAATAAAGATTTTTGGCAAACAAAGGATTAATTTTTATTACAATATTGAGTCATTTCATGAAGCAATGATTTGAGTTAACATGAAAATGTTTGCAAATAAATGTTATCTGCTATTATCATTATTGCTATAATTAGCATTATTATTGCCATTCGTTATTGACAGTTTCGTATATAAAATGCATTGTGATTGTACTTACCTCCTACCACTCTCTGGTATCCCTCTTCTCTTCCTTTCCCTGTGAAGCCCTTCTTCTTCTCATTCTGTCTTTCAGTGGCTATGCCGACAGAGACAACATCCCCACCCTACTTTCATATGCCCTGCTTTACTGACTCTCAACCTTTCGTGCCTCCTCTGCACCTGCCCCCTACCCCGGGCTCCTTCCCTGTCATCGTTCTTGCCTCCTGGTATCTATAGACACTCATTCAAATTTAAATACGGATATTAATGCTTTGGAAAGCAATCTACTAGGTATTTTAAATGTATATATTTATTGAATTTTTGCACATTTTATATAAAATATTGTAATCATCTTTACATGCCCCCTCATCCACACCCTCCACACAACTCTCATCAGATTTCATGCATTCTGTCGGGCCTACTGGGACAGGCAAACTAGTGTGTCCTGACATCCCTCAGTGCAAGTTTATCCACTGAGATCTAGTTAGCCTATTAGAGTCTGTCCTTTAAAGATCAACTCTCACTTACCTGGCAGTTGTCAGCTGCCAGTAATTCTTTGGCTATGTTTAGGGCCTGCTTCCCAGTTCCCAAGTTCTAGCTAGGTTTTTGTCTGATTGAATTCCATGAGTCATGTGCATGCTGACACAGTTATTGTAGGTTCATATAAGCAAGATCCCAGGAGCCTGTAAGACTCTATTTCCATATGGTCATGCACCTCCTCCTCTGGCTCTTACATCTGTCTAACCCCTCTTTTGCAATGGTCAATGAGCTCTGAGTTGGCGAACTTTAATATAGAGTCCTGTCTAGGGACCCACACTCTGAAGACTCCTATTCTCTACACTTTGGCCATTTGTGTCCTTTTGTGTTCGTGGCCGTCTGTTGCATCAGAGAGCTTCATTGGTGAGAGTTGGGAGACGCATTTGTGTTCTCTCTACTCCTTGTTTCACAATGTTCTGTGAGCCTTGGGTGTAAAGGTTCCATTATTTTAAGCCTACGGCACTTCTGAAGTAATGAGTTCTTTGGCTTGTCTCCTTCCATCTTAAGCAAAGTTTTTTGCTATCTGTTCCTTGTATTTCACACAGAACTTGCAGAAAAATCTTCCTTCCATTTAATATGCAGAATGTGAACCACAAACCACATAACAAGGGTCAAGCTCAATGTGTCAGGAACTTTATATACATTTCTAATTTAATCCTCACAGTGATTTAAATATAAGTATTTTATCATCCCAATTTTACAGAGTTATCATCCCAATTTATGAAGTTACATAACTCAGTGTCTTATCCTGAACTAAAAGAGTCAAGATTCAAACCCTGTCTATCAGCTTCCACATAAGAGCAATATCCTGCCACCAATATGAAACCTCTACATCTACAGGATTTCTTACAGAAAAAAAAATCACAGTCTATACTTGTCAGCTTATATGTTTAAGTCAGTTGCCCCTAGATTCTCCAGAGAATCTCTCAAAGTTTTGCCAACCCCATTGTTAGGGTGCTGGAGAAAGATAGTTGAGCAACAGTAACAAAATTTTATCAGTCCACCAAAAGGACAGAGATGAGTTCCCGAAGGGCAAACAAGGAAAGCTTTCCCTCTTTCACTGGGTCTAATAGATGCACTGATGCATGTTCCAGTCCAGAAAGGAAGAAATGCAGCACATCACTCATGTTCCTGACATTTGTAAAATGCAGGATTCCAAATGGCCAAGCCCCAGCCTGAATGCACCGCAGAGAACTCTGAGGCTCTCACCATACAGGCTCTTGCAGGCTGTCAGAAACACACAGTGGCTGCTTTGTTAAGTCTCCTTTGTGTGGAGGAGATGCCGTTCCAGTTGCATGCCAACTCTGTAGGCCTGGAACCTTTTAAAACTTAACTTAAAAAAAAAATAAAAAAGAGCATGTCCAAGAATAACAAATGACAATTTTATATCTTCAAAATATGTAGATTTGAGATTTGTTTGGGGGAAAAAAAACACAAGCTCTACTGAGCATCTGTAACGATGATATATCTACACATTATATGGCCAGCTATCTTTAGTTTGTTTTTATATCCTGTGGAGTGTGACATCTGTGCAAAAATTATGAACTGACTCATATACATGCAGTGCTTATTCTGATTTTGAAAAATGGGCCTATTCTTCTACACTCAAATTATTTATGGAGAAATTAGAAAGAAACTTCAAAATCTTGGAATCTTTTTCTTAATTTATTTGTGTGTTACTCTAGTCCATCCAATCAAGCAGAAACTATCTGTAACAAGGGTGAAGGTTTTTCTAAGTGGGTTAATTATATTTATTTTCATGGCCACCAGCCCCTCATTTGCTTTTTATAAATTACTCAGGTCAAGGGGCTAATCTCTGTGATCGCTCTCAATCTAGATATAACAGTTCAACCTTTCATTTGAAGTGCTTTCTTTCTATTTCTTTTCTATTACAATTCTTTTATGAACCACCTATGAAATGAAAGCTATTTCTACATGGAAGTATAGGTATATGCATATAAAAATTTATAACTATTCCCTAATCACTCAGACGTGTAGGCTAAGCATCACTTATGATTACTACACAGATACTATTATACAAAGAAGTACATTTATATGGAAAACTAAAGAAAGCTTTTATTATAAGAATAAATGCTCACTGATCCTTAACTCTAACTGTCCTATTAATGCAACAATAAGGAGATTCATTCATCTTTGTCGGTCCATACTTAAGGCCCCCACCCCCAAGTGTGCCTATAGGCAACTAAGAAATTAGATGATTGTTCTCTTTTACTTTGCTATTCTACCATAAAATTCTTTTCCCATCTCCCTTATATTTTTCCTTTATTTCTAAATAAATTGTCAATCAGGATTCCAGTGTTTGTGTGGAAAATGAATCCTTTATTCATGAGGAAAATAAATCTTTGCAAACCACTCGTTTGTTCAGTCCCATTTGACATCAGCCATGGACACGGATCCAGGGTAAGTGTCTCCTATCTTTTGGCCGATTCATCTTTAGAAGTTCAGTCTGAGTGTAAGAAGAGAGATAGAGATAAGAAGAAGAGGAAGAGGCTGAAAGAAAAAACACATAAATTTCTGTTGAGCACTGTTATGTGCCGAGCACCATGTACAGTACTTTAGTGTGTCCTTGAAAGAGATAAAGAAAGTACTTCCCAATTTCCTAGACATAGGAGTTGACTTTGCTGCATGAAAATGATAAAAAGTTAGAAATCAGAGAGAGAGGAGGCAAGTTTCCTTCAGCCGTGGGTCTCGTGTGTCTGGAGTTAAATATATGTTTGTTTCATGTGTATGTGCATGTACCTGAGTGAATGTATATGCACCGTGTACATACAAGAGTCCATGAGATCAGAAGAGGGCATTGGATCTCCTGGAACTAGAATTATAGGCAGTTGTGATCCACCATGAACCTAGATCCTCTGCAAGAGCAGCCAGTATTCTTAACTGATGAGCCATATCTCTAACCCATGTTTGAAACTAGATGTGCCCTTCTCAGAGTCAAGACTGTACCTTCCTAAAACACGTGTATAACTTCCAGAAGGGAGCCAGAGCCAAGGATCTGAGCTGTCTAACACACAAGCAGGGAAAACTTTGCAAACTGAATAGACAGCTTCTGTGCTATGCCCAAAGAATTACTTAGCAACACTTTCATCCACAAATTGTAACCCTACCTCCCACATCATTTTACTGAGTAAGCTCTGCTTTCTACTCTTAGATTCATTTTAAAGCAATAGGCAGTAATACATGTTCAGTCAGCACTAGGTATTCTGTGAGCTTTCAGCTAATTGTTCACTTAAGTTTCAAGGGAGATGAGAGTGTCCTTTGGACAATGGGACATGGGTCTGAAAGATGACTAAGGAAGCAAGTGTAGGAAAAGTATAATTGGGAAGAACAGAATTCTGAAGAGAAATAAGTATGCTGGAATATGCAGAAAGAGGTACATTGATCTAGGGTCAGTATTGATCAGCTGGAGTGGTATGTGGAATAATTATGCAAAAACTCTTAAAAGAAATAAAACTACATCAAACAATATTTTTATAAGTGATGTTGACTATTCTGATTTTTAAAAGCATGCTAATCATGCAAACCTAATCCCTCCCTTCCAAAAAAATAAGGGGGCTGGGGGAACTGTTTGATCTGCTTCTTGCTCCACTAGGCACTTGGCTTACATCAGCTATTTCATGAACAGTCAGTAAAACTGATTGTGAGAGGACCATGAAGACAATCTTTGAGCGCTGGAGAATCCTTGAGAGCAAAATTCTCAAGGGGTTAGCAGTTGAGAGTTGTAAAAAAATATGATTGACTTTTTTTCATCATTTTTTTTCTGTAAACACCCAGTTTTTTTAAAAAAGAAAATTCTGGTCACTAAAAAATAAGGAAAAAAGCAAACCATAGAGACAAGGCCCCTTTAATATTTTGCAAGGCTGACATCATCATTGTTAATAAAGCATTTATTGGGGGCCCACTGAGCACAGTGGCATCCAGCTGCCCACTCCTGCTACCTACCATGCTCTCTGCTGGACGCCAGCCTCTCCGTGCATAGTTAAACGGCTGTGATGAAGCCCTCTTGGTTTATTGTTAATTAACTTTCCGTCTAGATTCCCTACACATACGACTTAAAATACAGATTGTGCACACTTTGAACATAAAGTCTTTGAACACTATTCACTAATTGTTTAAATGATGTGTGGATTTTGTCTTTACCAGTTGGTTTCACTTTAACCTTTGGACAAATTGAAAAGTTTTTTTTTTTTCAATAAAACTCAACTCTTCTTTGTAGTCTTAATTCTGTAGCACAGGGACTCTTTAATAAGCAGTTTACAGGTAGAAAGGAAAGACCTGATGACCCAATATTCTCAGTTTTCCCCAATGATTAGATGTAGAAATTAGTCAAAAAGAAAAGAAAAGAACAGAAAGAGAATTATGATTGGCTACATATAAATAGGGGCAATTCCCAGAAGTCGTTAAAGGAGCAACAATGAGAGAAGAGTTGCTACTAAAATTGATTTTAGGTGTAAGCTGATTTCATTTCCCCAAAAATCTTTTGTATATTTACTTAGTAATTGCTCATGAAATAGTGCTTTAGATGGGCATTTTAGAAAGCATGTCCCCTGTTTAATAAATCTGAGACTTTGATAATTATTAATACACAAATGCCAGCCCGAGATGCTTTATTCTCCATGTCATGGTTCAGCTATTAATGATACTCAGAGGAGTGAAAATTACCATTTCGGAAGTGTCCAACGTGGTAAACTGGTAAACAAGCCTGCAGTTAGGGCTATGGATGATGTGAATCAACAAGGGTGAAAAGATTTGGTTACTCTGTGTATTAGTGTTAATAGGAATAGATTATAGAGGAATATTTGTGGTGTGACCTTCTGTGCACTAATTGAAATAGTATTCAGAGTCAGCATTGGCGTAATCAAGTTAAACACGGAATCATAAATCATCATGAAAAGTGCTGTCACAACTTCACCATTAATGCCCTGGACTGCTGGGCAGCCCCGAGAAAATATCTGCTATGCCGATCTTTAGGTTAATAGGAACAGAAATGGCATTTAAAGACTATTTGGATCAAATCTGCTCTGAGGTTGAAAGTGTTCCTCTGTTAATTTACTGGTAATTTGAAGTGATGTAGTTAGGGTTAGAGGGAGCACAGCTGAGCCCCTTCTAGCAAAACAAAGGGCTGTGGGAGTTTCTTCTAATATTTATTTAATTGCTTTAGGGTACAATGCTAATCAGTTTTAATATACACGTGTAGTTTCCTTTGTTTCTCAGATTAAAAAAAACAGTTGGCAAGGTGATCCAATGCACTTCACTAGCTCTACGGTTTCACGCATTTGGATATCTTCAGCAGCCTTATATTTGACAGAGATAGGTTTTATTGTATATACATGAAAATGTTTCTGACAAGTTGAACTATGGGGTGTCCTGGAGAAAGAATAAGAATTTACTAGCAATACTTGTCTTAGGAACATTTTCTATTGATTGGATAGCCTCAAACTAACAGCCTTAAGAAAAATCACAGAGGAGTTTGTTAAGAAATGATATATACTATTGCCAATAAAACCCCATGTCTCAACACAGGGAAAGGTTGTGCTAATTTAATCAGTTACTCATCAGATCATGTAGACAATAAGCTATTTGATACTAAGAAGGAAAGGGCTTGTTTATTATCATTTGTTTCAAATGCTATAAATTAATAGAAATTCCAGAAGGAGACTGATAATTGAACTTTCCCCAAAACACGACATTTTGCTTCAAATGAAAACATCGGCTTACAGTGATGTAGTGGAAACTCTGTGCAAGTTGGCAAATGTAGGTCTGTGTCGGAAATTATCCTAGGCAGGGATTTCTAGTCATTGTTGTTCACCTGAAAGAAAAGGTATAAATAAAGTAAGATATTCTTGAGGAACTGTTGAATTTCAGGTGCTCTTACAGTTTACCCAGAGGGTTAAGACAGAGTAACTGAGATGATTTTTGCAGTCTCAATACTTAGATTCTTCCTCTTAGAAGAAATCAGTGACCTCTGAAAGCCTTTGGGTTATTCCAGTGCCAATTTAAGGATTTGGGCACTGCAAGTTACAAAGCTCAGGCAGTCCATCTCAGTCCAAACTCACTTTAGAAATGAGATAGCTGAGCCTCCCAGGCTGTAATGTTTAAATTCCCACAGTCAGTCAGGTTCCTACTACATAATGAGAAGTAATCGACCAAGGTGTCTCTAAAGCATTGCTATGGAAATTCTCACTTTAGTTCCAGGGATGAAAAGGTTGTTATCTCTTAGACGCTACTTGTTTCTTTTCACACATAGTAAAAAAAAAAAAAGAAAATTTCTCTGTTTGCCAACACTCGAACATAGACCTTTCAGCTCACATTCTCAGGAGCAATCAATTGCTGCCAGCTACAGGAATACTACCATGTGTGCCTTTGTGCAACCAGCAAGGGTAGGAGGGGCACCAACCACACCTGACTAAAACACTGGCTAACAAAGCAGTCTCACAGAGAGATGGAGGTCATATCTCAGAAAAAGTACTAAAAACTACCGGGAAAAAATTCAGTCATTACCTTTTAAGGTAGTATTAGTGATGGGAACAGCATCTGATGATCCTTTGACAATGAATTTGAAACCTTTCAATAACAACCTGGTTCTACATAAGCAAGGGGGTGAGCACCCACTGTAGGCAATTTTACATTCCACCCTTTCTTGCTTTGCCACCATGTTTACAAATGTGAATTAGACGCCATTACTAATGTTAAAAACTTTCAGTAGGATAGATGCAGAGTCCCAGAACTGCAGAATCACATGCACCTCATGGCCCTAGCAGGAAGGGAAACCTCATCTCCAGATTCCTAATCCAAGGCTACATCTTTCCAGAGGTGCTCCAGATCACCTGTAAAGCAGAGGGCAGCTCCCACTGGTTCCATCTACAATGCTCAGAACAGTGACTCAGAACAAAAGAGATGCCAGAGAGAGTCTCATATTATCTAGGGGCTCTGTGGACCCCCACAAAAGCATCAGTTCTTGCTGTAGTCAGCCCACCCCACCAACCCCCTCACAGTCACAGGGGAATGCCAGCCCCTGGCCAGCAAATCAGGGGAAGCAAAAGAAAGTTTTCTCTTATCAGCAACTGGCTGTTTTTTATGATTCAGGGAAGGAAAAGACTCACCCTGTAACACCAATTAACACAGGAAGCTATCAAACACACACTAAGACCTCTTGTCGTGTTTGCTGGTCTCTGTTGTCTTCTGGAACTACAGACTTTTCCAAGTTTGGGTTTTCTTTCCTATTAATATTTACAATAACCTAGAATTGTTTGCAGCACACAGAAATGTCATATAAATATGACATGTATGTTTACTCTATGGTTAAAATTTTAGGATTTTAAATGATGTGTGTTTGAGAGGTATAACAAAAGAGCAAACCGAATTGACATCTAAGTGGAGATGTTGTACTTCAGCTGTAACAATTCCACATCTGACACTAATTTTAAAACCTTTTCTCCCCAATGCCCGCTCACTAGCTTGACTTTATAGGCCAGCCTGCCATCCGTGAGCAGAGCTGCGTGTCTCCTCCACTTGAAGAGCCCCGTGAGCATAATATAGTCAGTGGGAGTGCAGGACAGAAAAATATACACTGCTTTGCACACAGCCTAGAAATCAAGGCGAAGAGGGAAAATAAATCAATGAGCCCCATTCGGCCTTTGCATGCATAATTCGCCAGTCAAAATAAGTACCTAAAATGTTTTACCAGTGAATGTAGGATAAGTAATTTTATTTTTTCACTGATACCGAAATCATAACTATATCCCAAACAGTTTCAAAATAGATCATTTGAACTCTGTGTGCTAGCAATCTGAGATGTATATCAACTTGTCGATTTTAAGAACATTTTTACTGAAAGCAATGAAGAGCATTTTAAATCCTTTTACAAATTCTTAAAAATAGCCAAAAAAGCAGCACTTGAAATTGTCAATGGAATTAACATTTATTGAGATTTTACAATGTATTGATCACTGTAGTCAACATTTTCATAAACATTATCTCATTTACTCTTTCCCAACCTCACCCTCCTATGGGATTGGGTTATTTCTGTTTGTGGACGAAGACACAACTTATCTATAGACACATAAATATAAAACAGGGGACTCAACTTGTGACCCCAAGCATCTTGAACCTGAAGCCATGCACTACTTCTCTAACTGGATGAGCAATTGCATGAAAAAAAGAAATTACATTCTTGAAAAATAGGGTGTGTGTGTGTGTGTGTGTGTGTGTGTGTGTGTGTGTGCAAAGCAACCTGTGAGTAAATAGTAAAGAATTTAGAGCCAAATTTGGGTTCAATTAAGTACACTTTCCTTCATTGTCAAGCAAGCATTGCCCCTCAGCCTCTCATGAGCTTGATTCAGTTGTTTCATATAGTAGAAAGGCCTTTTGACTTTGGGGAGATAAATGAGATGGTGGACAGAATAGATTGGATTGGAATGCATTGCTTTCTAGATTAGATTTCCTATGGAAATTAAATATCCACAGAGCTCACATATATGTAGAAAGCTCCTATGGAGTTACAGGAGGAAGGAAAGGAGTAAGACCACAGGATGGACAAGTAAAAGTCAAAATGTCAGAAACTCATCCCAAAATGTTAAGTGTTAATGTCACCCGCCATTTTTATAAGCATCCTGAAAACATGATTTAGGACACTTTCCCCTTTGCAGCCATCACACAGGAATGGCTCCCATGGATGAAAAGAGGGCAAGATGCGAGTGTACTTTACTTTCATTTGGAGCTGGGGTCTCCAGGCAAACACGGTTCCATCCGAATGTAAATCGCCCCCCACACTTTCCCCACAGAAGAAAGAGGCATAGCTAAGCCTGAATGCTCCATCTTATGGTGCAAGAGGAGACTGGGAAGCATAAGTCCATGCCAATCAAGAGCAAGGTTAGATATGTTTTGCAGATCCTAGATCTGAATGTGCCTTCCAGCAGGTAAAAATACCATTATGAAACTAAGAAAGGGCTCAGTGAGTACTTGAACTTGAATCCTCAGCACCCATGTTAAAAGCCAGATGCGGCTGTACTCAGCACCAGTAATCCCAGCTCTACAGAGGTGTGGAGACAAGAGAATCCATTGGGCTTGCTGACTGCCAGACTAGCTCTAAGTCCAGTGAGAGACCCTGTATAAGGGAATAAGGTATAGAATAGGTGTAGAATGACAGAGCAAGACCCTGGAAGCCCTCCCCTGGCCTCCACATGTGCAGGCACACATATGCACATACACTACACACATGTATCACACAAACACACCCGCACACACAAATTTTAAAATGCCATTATGAAAGTCACAGTTATTCACTCTATCATGTGCTCTTTGAAGTCACAGCTAATACTACATTATGTGACGATCAGTCAAAAATGTACTGACGAAGGTAATGAATACATGTAAAATTGCATTAAAAACGCAAATTCCATTTAACCTACTGCACATTTAATATCTAGACAAGTTTTATCTCATCACTAAACTTCAAGCCCTTGAAATCTGAAATTTTAGTTATTCAACAACTGAGATAAGTACATTTAAATCACCATTATCAGTTTTTCAATATTTTTCTTGTCTATTTCTCTATATTCACATTATGACCCTACAATGTCTGTACATAAAGAGCCTAATAAAATGTTTAATGTTGAATTTTGACAGAGTGATTGTATTCATTTTTTAGATGTTCTCTTATACCAAGTCCTAAAAGATTGTCAAATTAAAAGCTCAATTCCAAAACTCCAAATAAATTATTGTAACTGAGGGGCAAAAAAATGCTTAAAATATGAATTAAGAGAATTCTAGCCCATACATTATCATGCTTGGCAATGAACAAAGTGCTTGAAAGAGAAAGATAAATCAAATTTAACATTATAACTCTCTTAATAATAAAAATGTATAGATTCAAAACCCCTTCAGTGAACCTGTCTTACACAGTATAATTCCCTAAAACTTCTAAGTCACTCAATGATAAGAGGCTGATCTAAATGCTTCCACTGCATTAATCAAATACCAGGTCTAATTAAAAGAGCCATGCACAAAGCTTTTTCAAAATGTTGCTCAGGTATTGCAATAATTTCTGATCACCCAAGCCTGGAAGACAAATAATTAGAGCTGCCAGAGCATTCTGATGAGTGATGTCAGCATCTCCAAGTGACCTTCCCTCCACTAATTAATTTTCATCTTAAGAAAAGAGACCCTGTTGTTGCACATTATTAATTGAGTTCACTAAAAGATGCGCCTGATTAATTTTTGTTGATAATACTTGTCATTCTAGGCAGCGGCTGTAATCATTCTATTGAGTTTTATTTTTTTAAGTTGATCTAAGTCCTTTGCAATGTGACTGATATATCTGATACAAAATATCATGCATAAGGGCATATCCTGTAATGTGCCTGGGCTATTTTTCATTGCAATTGTTTGCCAAGGTAAAATGAAATGTCAAGTTGGAGTTTTCTGAGCTGTAGAAACTGCAAAGGTGTCATTTCATTTTGCCCTTGCAGCTTAGTGAGGCCACCTATTCATTGGTTCCCCCAGAGAGAACACTGCACCCATTTTGTAGCCTCTTTGGTTTGATGGTGAAGGATTCCGTCACCAGAGAAAGAATTTGCATTTATCTTACACGGGTTCTTCATCGCATCTCTGTGATTATCAAAAGACTTTTTACAACTTCTTTGTTCTTAGAATAGGACAGATAGTGGGCTACGTATTTCCAGGCTTCCAACCCTTTGTGAGAGGCAGAAACTAAGCTTAGAAATTGGATTGCTGCCCTGTTCGTTCATAGAGTATTAGGGTATGAAAAAACAGAGCTGTATTAAAGTATTTATTTCATTAACCTAAAATTAAATAGGAAATTCGGGGACACACCTAATGAATGAAAGCTGTACTATTGCAAGGGAGCGTTCACATCTCATTGAATTTCACATCCCTAATTAAAACCACAGTTTGTTTTTAATGGAACCTTTTAAATGTAGAATCAATTTCTTGGGAAAATATTGTGTTTCAGTGTCTGAGTGAAAATATTTCATTTGCATTCAGAAAATGAACATACAAGTCTTAGATTTTAAAGGGGTCTTGTTAGGAAAATTTTGATAAATTACTCCAAGTGGACAAAAATAAACAGATTTATGTGCTTAATAACTGGGAAGAAAATTAGGAAGGTTTGCTGACCCTGAAACCTTTGTAAAGAGTGTTAATTCTCTAGCTTACAGTTAAGGTGAGGCTCTGTTCACGTTGCTCTTTGCTCAGAAGTTTCAGAGCATTCAAAAGCCCAGTACAGAAGAGAAACAAAGTACCACAACTGTTCTCTAAATCTCTTTCATGGCAACTTCCCTTTCTGTTCGAACCAACTGGTTCATTTCCCACTGGGTAGAGGTAAGATGGCTCTAAATTATTCTAAATATGAAACCTGATGAAGTTGCCCCATAAGCCAAATTCTCATCACATTGTGAATGATCTTCGGTGGGGAAAAATGTAGCACCGGTTCTCTAACACCAGCATTCAAGTTCACTGTTATCCATCAATACCAGTATTAACCGTGCTGGGAATTCGCACTGTATGTCTCATCTCAGAAACTACAAGACCTAATGTCCTGTCATTCCTAAGGAAACAGGTCTGAAGACTCTGAAGTCTGGCAACAAATGTAATAGTTATATGAATTGGAAAATGTATTCATCATGTATATTTTAAAACAAAACACATCCAAATACAAAATCTTCTGTTTCATGTTCATGAGATATTTTCTCACAGTATTTTTATCCTTTTTTTTTTTTTTTTGACAGGATCTTTCCTGTAGGCACAACTGGTGTGGAACTCACTATGTAAACCAGGCTGGCTTTGATCTCACATAGGTGGACCTGCCTCTGCCTCCCAAGTGCTGGGATTAAAGGTATGCGCCACCATGCCCAGTCTCACAGTATTTTAAGAAAAGAAAAAAACTAGATATTGGTTATCCAACCCCAACATGTCACACATAAAGAAACCAATTCCCAGAACATGTCAAATAAACAACAGAAATCAATCCTTTCTTATGTAACTGAAATACAGAAAAACAACTGACAGTAAACACTAACTAGCATTTACTTTAAACGTCTTTGTCTAGAAAGCAGCCCTATTGCTCAAGGTAGCACACAGTTGTTTGGAAATATTCTCTAGGTATCCGAGTGTCTGAGTGGATGTGCTTAGTGGTGTTGAGGTCTTTTTTACATTAAGGTGCTAAGGAACTCATTTATTCTGCGAAATATCCTAAATAGTAGTGCCTTTTTTCAGATGAGGTAAATGAATAGAATCAAGAGGAGGGAAAGAGAGGAGAAAAAAGAAGAAGAGGGAGGAGAGGGAAGGAAAGGGAGGGACAATCTGACATAATTTGGTCTCATTTCTGTTTTTCGCCCTCATTACATTTTTCAACATTTTTAACATATGAACCTAAGAAAAAGTCTTCCACATGACAACTTGTGGCCAAGAGTATAACTGCATTCATTTAAATAATTGATCTTGAATATTAAATAGAGGAAAATGAGCTGGAAAATAAATTGTCCTAATAATAATAATAATCTACATAACTTCACTTTGTTTAACTTCTATGTAGTAAAATCTTATTATGCTTAATGACTAATATAAAAAAAATCTGCTAGTGCATTTCCAAAATAATCTAAATGACAAGTACCAGGATATATTTTTTTATCAAAGGGGAAAAATTGTCTTTATCTTTTTAATTTGAAGAGAGCATAATGATCTTGAGAGAACATCATTTTGGACCTTGGGGATAAAAAGATGAATAGGGCTCAGGATACCTTCCTGAGGACAGTGAAGAGGAGATGGAGTGGAATGTCAGGTATTGCTCTGAATCCAGGTCATTATAGCTGAAAGTACACCCAGACTTTGGAGGGTTGAGTGATGTGATTTAAATTGATATGGAGAGATCATCTCTGGCTAATATATCTGACATTAATCTTCTAATCAGATTTTAGCTAGAGTCTGTCAGCATAACTTTCAGAAATAATCATCAATATTTCACTTCGATGTGTAATCTTTCTCCTTCTCTTCTGGCTTTTTCCTGTTTTAGTAGCATTGAATTTTAGTAATTATATTTTAGCCAAATTAGAAACTGAAAGAGATGTTCTCCAAATTTGGATTCTAGTTTTTAGCTCTGTTATCACTCTTCTTGGCCAGTGGTACCTTCAGTTTTCTACAAAGGACACTCACGTAGGGTAGGTATCTTGAATAATGCTTGGCCTGAGATATCTATCTATCCCAGCTAACTAACTTTAGCTTTTATCATAATTTATATTGTTTAAATATTCTTCATTTAATCATATTTTCCCAAAGAGTGAATTTAATCTTTAACCACAGTTCATGTGGATATGACATTTTCAGACACCCAAATTCATTCTTCGCTACTACAGTGTAAAGAATGCAGTACCAATTGCACTCAGAAATATGTATAAGGTCTAAAAGTTAGATTGATTTTGAGAAGGGATGTAGTGTCAGATACACTGAGATTTGGAGTCAATCTTTGGTTGGAAGTTTCTTTATTAGATAAGTTACTTCAAGTCCTTGAAACTCAATTTCTAATAAATATATACATATAAATAAATATAAACATAGTTTACATTGAGGAAAAAATAACATAATTGCTGTGAAATCACCAGCCTGGATGCATGACGTACCACAGACATTCAATAAACAGTATGTTACATTCAGTCTGGCTTTATTATCCCACTTCATTCATGAAGAAATTCTGCTACTCTAGCATCTCAGCTTCCCTAACTTTGATAGTCACTTAACTCTTGCCTCTCACACACAGAAACATGCAAAATGATGGGTTCTCAGGAGACCAGGCAAAAACCAACAAAGTGGGCCTGCTGGTCAACCTAGTAAGTATGATTGCTCAGACTGACCAGCTGTAGGTTTCTGGACCCTGGAATCTGAGGGACCCAGAGCAAAGTCCAAATCCTGACTCAAGGTCAAGCTGGTTAGGGGAGTTTGAGATCATATATCCTAATATAGCCCATATTCAGTAAAAGCTCTGTTCAGAGTTTTTGGAGTGGAAGTGGAGAAGGGGAAAGAACTATTGGCAGTAAAACTGAAAGTAACAATTTGACTGGTTCTCAACCTGATTTGGAACAAGAATTTTAAAGTTAAAAGCTGGCAGGCAGCATGATCTATGGCTGTTTAACTTCTTAAATGGAGTTTCACAGACCTTACTAATTTTTGACAAATCTCACATCATTTAATTTTTTAAGAGGTGCGTTTGACCTGAAGTTTTTGAAATACCTTTATTTCTGACCTCAAAGGTACCTTCTGCTTATTCTCTATTAATGATAATTTTGACAGAAAGTTAGCTTTGGCTGGTAGCCATATTACCATAAGTTTTGACCTTGAATGAGCTCCAATTTCTAGCAGTATTTGAATAAGTGACTTTTGGGTGAAAGTGAAGGGTCAGGAGATAAAGTACCAAAGTTATCGAGATTGATTTTTATTATTTCTCTTTCATTAATTGCCTATGGACTACCCCTTCCCCTCTGATTTAATATCTTCTGAAAATTTCCTTCATTTGTGGGTCATTAACAGCAGTTTTAATGTAGGTCATGTCTGAAGCAAAGTGATAGAGCTTTAAGCTTGAAGTAGGAAAATCAGAATCCTATCCTGGTTCTAACATTCTCTAAATTAGTTAAATTAGCTCCTTTACCATAGGTAAGTCTCCTAGTTAGCTTTGGCTCTCAAGGTGGCAGCCCTGTGTTATCTGAGGGAGCCTCACCTGGGGATTGTCTTAATCAGATTGGCCTGTGGACAGGTCTATGGGGCCTTTTCTCAATTGCTAATTGATATAGGATGGCCAAGTACCATCCCTGGGCAGATGGATCCTTAAGAAAGCTAGCTGGAGATGAGCTAAGCAGTAAGCTAGTAACCAGCATTCCTTCATGGTTCCTATAAACTCCTGCCTTGAATTCCTGCCCCGACTTCCCTTCATAATGGACTGTAAGCTACAAATGAAATAAACCCTTTCCTCACCAAGTTGCTTTCGGTCATGGGGTTTATCACAGCCACAGAAAGCAAGCTAGGACAGTGAGATAGAAATAACCAGCTATCCAACCTCAACCTCATAGGGTCTTTTGTATAGCTTAAATAATATCTTCCTTGCAAATGCACAGACAAAGCTATAAAGAATTGTGCACATAAATTATCACTCTAATCAAATATATGTTTGATTGATGATCTTGAAAATTTGAGGATCAAATATTGTTTCAATAAGTGATTCTTGGAACTAATTCCCACCATAGAGGTGTGTTGAAGTGAAAATATTTATATCTAGGGAATTTAGGCAATAAAATTCAAGGATGTGATTTCTAAAATAATTATATTCTATGACGTTGACTGTGTTTTACCCTAAGAACCTCCTAAAAGATCATGATGTGTGTGTCCTTGACTATGTACAGTTTATTTGCAACAGTTGCCAGAATGATCCTTTTTTAAAAATCAGATCATTTTACACCTCTGTTCAAAATTATCCAATGCTTCTTCCTGACAGAGTAATAGCTAAAGTGCTTATGATGGCCAGAAAGACTTAACATGTATGGGTCACCTGTCATCTCTCTGACCTCATTTATGATTGAGCTTCCCAGATCCATAATCCCTCTCTAGGACCACTGTGCTGTCTATTTTCTCTCTCTGGGACACTTCTTCTAGACATAACTGTCATTTATAGCATCCAAATGTTTGTTAGAATGTCATCTTCCCAACTAGACCTTGCCTGACGACCTTACTTAAAATGTCACTCTTCTTCCACATGATGCTCTGATTTTTCTTTGTTCTATAGCACACAGTGACTGCCTTCTAACAGACAGTATAATTTCCATATTGAGGATGATTTTTTTTATTTCCCTCACCCATCATAATGTAAATTCCACCAAAAAAAAAAAAGATGTAAAACAGAGAAAAGTTTTCTGTTTTCTCCACTGATAGACTCCAAAAGCTGGCCTCTGACCTCCATACATGTGCCTTGACACATGCGCACCCACATTCACAAAGACATAAAGTAAAGAAACAATAGCATAATAAAATAAAAAATAAGTGATAGAGTGACAATACTACATGCGTCTTTGCCACTAGGTGTGCTGGGTTGTCGGCCTGTTCTTCTGGTGAATCATAAATATTTTTAGCACATGCGCATAGAGCAAAGGGTGAGAAATGTGGCAATAGAAGAGAATGAAGTTGTGCCTGGCAGGGACTATGAGGAGAGACTCAGCAGGAAGCCCAGAGCTGCCCAGGCGTTTGGGCCCTGGACTCCCCACCACAGAGAGAACTGTCACCTCTGTAGGGTCCCACCTTTTAGGATGCCTTCTTCCTTCATCTCTTAGGAGATCCTGTCACTTAGAGCTTGAAATACCTGCTTTGGGACTTATTAAAGGGGGAAGGGAGGAAGAGGCAGAGAGAGAACATGAAGCTATCCAGCTATTCTAGGTGCAGAATCCATGACCTTGGGATCTCTTTGTACATTTTTAACAAATGATCTTAACAGCATTTTCTTTGTCCTAGGTCTATAGAATATGACAACATTAATCTCTTGGTAAATTTGCATAAAATTTGCAAATATAATTTCATGATCTGTAAAACCAAAATCAAAGTATAATATAGCAATTTCGTTGACTTAATCTTCCAGAATTCTATCAGGAAAGTAATTAGATTTTCTTATCATTATTTATTCTTTTTAAAATACTATGCCTCATCTTTCTGCTATGATGAAGAGATTGATTAGTAAATTTTCCTTTAATATTTATTTCACTGTTTTAGTTAATATTAAACTAATTACACCTAGTATCTAAAATTATCTGTATCTTTCATCTTTAAATCCATGAGATACTATGTTTAATTTATATTTAGCTATGCAAAGTTTCATACTAGTTTTTAAACCCCATTCAGTGCTGATAAATAATTCTGCTGCTTGGGCATCCTATACATATGGGCAAGTTCATGATTCTACCTCAGCTATACTATGCTTTAGTAATGTTATAGTTCATTAATACTACACTTTTAGCAGTGACAACTGAGGTCTTGGGGTTATTCTTCCTGTTCTTGATTGTCTTCTTATTTGCAGTTGTATACCAAAGCTCTGGCTCTGTCTCTAAATTTCCAATATGAGGGTAAGATATTCGGCCTGTGCAGATCATTGAATATAATCATGGGAATGAAGCAAAGAGAAGCAGTCATGGGCTTCTCAATAAGGCCATAATTTTATTTTCCTTGTGTATGTTTATAACGTATACATGTTTACATGCTCGGGGAAACACACACACACACACGTGTGTGTGTGTGTGTGTGTGTGCATGTGTGGAGACCAGAGGTCACTGTCTGGTATCCTCCTCAATCACTCTCCACCTTGTTTGTTTGAGAGAGGCTCTCTCACTGAACCTGGAGCTTGCCTATTTGGCTTCTACACTGGCTGGCCAGCAAGCCCCAGGAATCCTCCTGTCTTCATCTCAGGGCTGTCATTTCAGGTATCTGTCACCTTCCTTCACCTTTTATGTGGCTATCAGGAATCCAAACTCAGGTCCTCATGCTTGATTGTAGTAAGCATTTTACTGACACCTAAATCTTCCTCAGCCCAATGCCATAATTTCTTCTTTTTTGTTTTAATTGAATTTTCCTTCCAGGAGCATGCATAGCACTATGAACACGGGCCAGTAGAGATCAGGCTCTGAAGGCAGCAACAGCTTGATTTCTCCTTGTTTGTTCTATAGCTCATGTGTGTATGTAGTGTCTTCAGCAAAAGGGTCTTACCACCCGGTTCTGGCGGATAACCAAAAGCAGGGACAATACAACCATAACTTTTAAAATCACATTGCTACCTTTCCACCATTCCATATAACCTCAGAAAAAATATTATACTAACATGAAATCCATTTGTGAAGTCACAGCACTGCAAAAACATTTTATTTAATTTGATCACTCAGTAAATTGTACTTAAATACTTTAGCAGACTTCCTTTTCTCCCCTCCCCCTTATTTTATTTTTAATTGGACAGGATGAATGCCTAATGTTACTAAGCACATTTTCTAAGGTCTTTCATTTTTCCTACTTTGGTTCTACAATCTCACAATTCAAGTTCTCCTTGTCTTCAATCACCATGACTCATCTCCAATGGCATGCACTCTTTCTGGTTTTTAGGATAATTGAAGTATTTATCAAACTTGAAATGAAAGTCTGTCTCACTGGATAGCAACTGTCTGTCACAGATCAGAAACTGGAATATCAAAGCTACTGAATCTGTGTAAATAGGACTTGGGGGACTTTTGTACAAGAGCACAGAGCTCCCAGTGATCCTTTCCCCCCTCTATTTCTGTGTATAAGCTTGTTTGTCTTCCGAACCTTGCGGCACAATTCTACATCATTCCATAAATTTGTTTCCTAAAATTTCTTGATTCCCCTCATTAGTCTTTTAAAGGTTTTATTATTTGCTTCCTTACCAGAATATATTTCTCTAGAAACATTATATAGATATTATCCAGGTGTGCTAACTCCAGGGTTTTGGCTATTGTCCAATTTGAACAATTAGTTAAAATTCTCTTTTAGTTTTAACCAGATGTTACAGTCCTCATTTCCTGACCTAAAAGGCTCTTTCAAATTATGGAGAACTTTTAAATACCTGTCTCATTCTCTTTGTGAAGTAGGTGTCCCTCCATGCTAACTTTTAATAAAGTTTCTTATTCTGTATATACATTTAATTAGTGTGGTTTACACAACATTTGGAATAAATCAGGCTAAACAAATAGTTTGAATATGAGAAAGCAAGCATTAATGAGCAAAGATTTTCACATTAGATAGCTATAAATCTTAAATCTCCTTTTGCCATAGTTTTTGGTTGAGATATTAATTAATGAAGAGATTAGTATTAATTTTGATGAGTTTCCTAATTTTGAGGTGTTTTCTTGTATTCAAAGAGTACTAAATATTCTAAAGTACTAATATTAGATAGCAAGCAGTTTTTATGAAAGTATGTCTTTAGCCATTTGACCTGTTATCTGAACCTAATCAATATTCTTACATTGCAAGTCTGTGATATATTTTTATTAACACATAGCTAAGTATTTTTACACTTGAAGAATTCTCAAAAGCCACCCCCAAGGTCAAATTATTTTTATCCCTAACAAACATTAGTCATCCATGATCACAACCATTTAATCTTTTTCTCTCAGCCTTTCATTTCCTGTTTTGTATTAATTCCTCAAACACCTTCAGGGAAAGAAATAAAAATGACTACTCCCGCCCATCACAGGTGACTGAGCATGACCAGAAAAGTAGCCAAGGTAGCCTGAGAAACTGGTGGGCTCAAGCAGGTCCTGACAGCTCTGCTCAGCCGGGAGCGAGAGTGGAGTTTCTTGAGAGAAAGGAGCCAAAGAGCAGAACGGAGGAAACATTTTTAACGTCCAATCAACTGAGTAAGTGAAAATCTACAAGATGTGCCTGTGCACAGAGAATTCTTAGAGCAAATATTAGCCCCAAGCTATTCTTAACCTTCCCTGTTCTTTACCTCTAGCAACTATTGAAACCACACGCTTAGGTCTTTTAGATACAGCCTTTGGGCATTTAGATAAAAGTGAGTTCAATATTTCTTTATTAATTTTAACTATGTAACAAGAATGGTGTATCATTTTGACATAAAGAGTTCAAAGTTACTATGCAAGTACTCTCCCATTAATCTTTAAAATATATTTGCTGGGTGAGCAGCCAACATAATCCTGGCTAAACAGATAAGAAAATAGAGAGCTAGTGATAAGGTGACTTGTTTAAAGCTATATAACAAATCAAAGCGCTGTACTGCAAGTTCTCACTCCTGCTCCCAACTCTAGACCTCCATAAGCTCATAGTCCCTGCAGCAGGAAGAGCCCTGATGCTTCATTGCCGCACATCAGTTTGTAAAAGGGCCTCAATTCTACTGCCGATGTAGCTCGGTGGTAGAGCATTTGCCTTACATATATGAACCCTGAGTTCAGTCCCCAGTGCCACCAAAAATCACCTTGTTTATGTAAAGGGAAGTCAGTGGTCTTGCCTGGCATGGTCATGGTCCCAGGTTCAGTCCTCATCCCTGATAGATAAAGTTTTAAATAAATAAATAAATAAATAAATAAGAGCACAAGCTCATTTTGGTCATTTCCGAAGAGTGTAGGACTGGAGCGATGCCTCAGCAGTTAAGAGCACTGACTGCTCTGGCAGAGAACCCGGATTCTATTTCCAGCACCCACATGGTGGCTAAGAACCATCCTTAACTCCAGTTCCAGGGGATCCAATGCCCTCTTTTGACCTGCACGGCATTGCACGACACAGGTACACTCACATACATGCAGGCAGTTCACTCAAATACATAAATTTGAAAAATAAATAAAATATTTTTTAAAAAGAAATTTCTGCAGAGCTCAGAGGAGAATTCCACAAGTAGAAAGAAAAAAAAAAACCTGTTTTCTGTCATGTCGGTATTTATTCTGAGCCATGTCCTCAGTTGCAGAACATCAGCTTTTAATTATTTAGAGAATAATTATCCATTTGTGGTTTATCAAGTCCTCTTCCTTCTCTCCTGCTTCCTGCCTTTGGGCCATTTCACTGCTCATTAATATTTGCATTAGAGGCCTGATCTGCCGCTTTGCTGGTGGCCCTGGTAAAAATACATGAGTGTGCAATGAGACAGAAGTCGTTGAATATGTGAATCAACCGTAGTGGTCATCCTGAGGTCGCATCCAGTCACATTAGAATAGTGAGGTCGATAACCAACGACAACGTGGTTCCTCAGTGGAGAGGTAGCACTCCGTTTTACTATACTAATCTATTTTTCTCTAATTCCACACTTGCTGATAATGATCACAGATCACTGGAATTTGGCAAAGGATATAGACATTTGTCTGATGGAGTTTGAAAATGCTCATGTTTTTAAACTCTTCATTTCCCACCCTTAGAAACCTCAATAGATACATCTTGCATTTATTAAGAGATAAATGAAAAGCATGTCCTCTCCAAGTTATTTGTAGGTTGGTAGATAAAATTCAGCAATCAGCATCCTGGTCCCTGTCCCCCACCCTTCAAGGATTCTCAGCATTAAGGAGTCTGTACTGGCAGTGGTGGATTAGTGAGAAGTGGAGATTGCTTCATGAATCAGGGCGAAGCTGCTCGCAGGTGGCAGTTAGTTTGATCTTCCTAGTCACTCAAGGAGGATATATATCTCTTGTGATTATCACTCACAGGGATATCCTTGAAGGAAAATGAGACAGCCTGACCAAAACACAGCTAAGTGAGACAAACAAAAAGGAACAGTGACAGGGAACTGGAGCAATGGAGAAAATTACTCAGAACCTGCACGAATCAAAGGGAGTCTGTAGGTGAACTCCCTCCACGGCTGCAGCTCAAAGCTCCATTCTGAAGCTGTGCTGACCGCATCAAAACCATGCTGCTGCATAAGCAAGGGAATAAACAAAGCAGAGACCCATTAGCTCCATTTCCATTAGACACGCAGAGAGTAAAAAAAAAAAAATCAATAACAGGGAAACAGAAGATAAAATTGATAGGAAATAAATGTTAATTTTAGAGCTTTAAAACAAGATATTGCAAACAATGGCATGCAATAAAATCTTGAAAACTATTTTTAAAACTTTCAAAATCATTTACATGGGGACAGAAACTCTAGCAGGAACATATAGAGCATATTAAACTTTAGTGCATTTTTAATGACTTGTCTTAAACAAATTATGCATGAGATAGATTACACATCCTTCACCCACTTAACAAAAAGGCACACGCATGAACAAAAAACAAAACCAGGTGGCTTTTAAAAAGAAATTAAGTGTATACTTGGTGACTGATTGGGCGAGATGCCAAGTTGTGTGAAGGACCTGGAAGAATGCAGCTCTCTTGAAAGAAGGCAGATTGATGGGCCTTTCGGCCCAGACTGTAGGAAAAGCAGTACAAACAATATCAGTCTCTGCTTTCAGATCCCACCTGCAAACGCCCTCCACAGACAGGCAGGGCAAGGGCAGAAGCAAGGACTTGCACTTGAGGACGGTGCAATCCAAGTGTTCATTAACTGCACAAACCTCAGCAAGGCTCTTTTCAACTTATTTTTATTTCATTTGTAAGGTGGAGATAACAGTAGCAACACTGTCTTACCTTCTTAATTTGGAGTGAGGTCCAAGTTTTGGCACTTTTAGAAATCCCAGCTTATTGTTCTGACAGGCCTGATTCATCAGAGTTGATTTAGAGAGGGAGTTCTCAAATTTCTTGGTGTGTCTTAGTCACCTGGAAGAGTTAATAAAAAGAGATTCAGTTGGGCTGAGAGCATGGCTCCCCAATGCAACAACCGCCAGGCATGTGTAAGATCCTTTGTGTGATCACCAACATGGGGTTGGGGAGGGGGTGAGACAGAGGCTCCTGAGCATTGCCAGTTGTGTGCAGGGATGAGGATAAGAAGTTGCATTTCCAGTAGTTTCCTGGGTAATTCTGGTGCTGCTTTCGGTGACCACAGTCAGAACATATGGTCATGTCTTACAGTTTTAGCATGATCCATAGACAAGCAGGATCAAATATCACTAGAATCTGGGGTGGCAGGGGTTTGATATAGGTGTTCTATTCAAGGACAAGCTCTCTGTAGTCTCTTATTTTCTGCATTTTGGCCAACTGTGGCTTTCCGGGTTATAACAATCTGTTATATACCTGATAAGTACTGGGAGAGGGAGAGTTAGTTTCCTTTAAGGGTGTGATGATAGATAAGTTTAGTGGATAGAAAACCATGTGATGATAGATAAGTTTAGTGGTTAGAAGACCACAGAAGGACATTTAGGGACACAATCTTGACCCAATAGGCTTTAACATATATGAGAGAGTACATGAAATCTAATGGGGGGCCTATAAGAGGAGTCCACATAGAGAAGAAAGGTCTAAATAGGATCAAAATACATTGTATGAAATTTGCAAAAACCTCACTTAAAAAAATAAAGATTAGAAAAAAAAATCACTGGGATCTGACTTGTCATCCATGCCAAGCAGACCCTCTTGGAAATGCTGACCCATTCTGCCAAACTGGAACTCATATTTGACAAGATTTCTGAGTGATCTGCATGTACAGGAAAGTCTGAGACTCACTGCTCTTAGAAGGGCACAGAACCAAAAAAAGAAGCTGAAAACTTGCTCTAGGGTGTTTGTAAGAGAACCTCTAATTGAAACAGCAAAACTCCAAGGCCTTGGAAGTCCCATTTGTGAAATCAACAACCGGAAATAGCTACTTTTACCATGCAAGTAGCTGATGACTCCTGTGGTAGGTGCCAGATGGCAGGTGCCTATCCGCGCAGGGAGGTCAGGTTCAACCATTTTTACAGTACCACTTTCCTATTATAATGATGTTATACTCTTCATTTGCTGTTCTTTTTCTTGTCCTTCAGAAAAGTTCCTTGTGCTTTCTGTCTGAGGATTTTTTTTTTCTTGTATATACGTAGGGATTTGGTGATATGGATTCAGTTAGTCGGAAAGTTATATGAAAACACCCGTACATTTCCATCAGGAAGTTCCTGTAGGCTAAAGAGTCACCGAGTTAAGTGTCAATGGTCTCATATCAGCCCAATATCACAACAGCCCCCTCATTCAAACAAGGCTCCTATTACTGGGAATACAAATCAGAGCCCCAGCATCACATCTGTAAGATTTATATGACCATTTAGAGAAAGTCCTCTTGTAGCTCCTCCGATACCATCGCCAGCAATACAAAGCTGAATGGCTCAGATCAGATCTCATCTGTACTGTGCAGTGGTTTAGTGTTTGAGGATGAACTTATAGACTATTAAATTTATAAAAAAAAAACAAAGACAAATATACAACATAAAACAACTCAAGCTCCAAATGCTTTCGGAAAAGAACAGCTACAAGAAGAAAAAGGCCATGAAGATTAAATCTCAAGATTCAATTTGTCTGACTTGCCAAATAAGGGCTAACCTTGCTGGGGACTTAGAATTATGACTTTATTTCAGTTCACAACTAAGTAAGGCAACAGATATCATTTCAGTGGTAACTTTTACAATAAAATCAATAAGAAAATATTTCAGAACTACCCCCATAAGTGATGTTAATAATGTAAGTATTATGATAATCACAAAGAGACCATGTTAACAGTATAAACATGGAAAACTTGGATTTTCCCATTTTATTTTCTTATCTGCAGTTTCTTTCCAGAGATGAAAATGGTGAAATATATAAATAAATCATTAGAACCTAAGAGATGTTTTAGTATTAAATTATTTTTCAGCCTCATATTCAGCTTTTTTCTTACCAGCATTATAAAAGGCATCTTTATCAAACAAATAAATCAGAATGCTAAGCACCATCTACTTTGCAGGAAGCATACCTTCTGCTTCCAATAGCACCATCCTTGTAATGAGGCATTGCTCAATACAGGTGTTCTTCTCCTTGATGCTAATTCACTACTGTATCTGAAATTTCTCCCAGCTTTGTTAGAACTCAAGAATTCCTGCTTCTCTCATGGAAAGTCATTGAAACCTTCCTATTATGTATTTTCAGGCAGCAGACTTTCTTAACAAGTTACACTGCACAATCCATGTCCTGCTTAAGGAAAGAGGATCTGATCATTTGAAGTGACATGTGCAGAACATTAATCGGCTTCCTTGTGCTATGTGCATCTTGTGAAACCCATGCTTACATCAAGTGAGCATCTTATTCATCTTTATAACCCCTTCCCCATTGGCACCTTCCCATAGCCCCCCCACTGGAGTTCATGCATTCTGCATTTGTATTAAGGTCTACCCAGTCAAGTTAGTGTCCTCAGATGTCCCTGCAAGTTCATCCACTGTGATCTAGTCAGCCTATCTAGAATTCCTCCCTTTAAGATTCTCAGTGGGCAGTAATCAGCTGCCAATAATACTTTGACTAAGCTTGGAGACTGCTGCCCATTTCCATGGTTATATGCTGTGTTTTTGTCTGCTTGAGTTTGCATGGGTATTGTGTGTGCTGACAGCATTGCTGTAGTTCATATGAGCAAGGTGCCAGGAGCCTGTAGGGCTCTGTTTCCATATGCTCACACATCTCCTTCCTGGCTCTTACAATCTTTCCATCCCCTCTTCTAAAATGATCCCTGATCCCTGCGTGGGTGGAGTTTAATATAGAAGTCTTGTGCAAGGACCCACACTCTGCAGACTATTATTCTCTACACTTTGAACATTTGTGCCCATTTGTGTTCCTGGCCCTCTGTTGCATGAGGGAGCTTCGTTGATGAGAGATGAGACATGCATTAGTGTTCTCTCTATCCCTTGTTTTACTATGTTCCATGAGCCTTATGTGTAAAGATTGCATTGTAGATGTGTCACTTAGGTTTGAGCAATTCACAGACAATCTCTGTGTATGACCAGCTGTGGAACTCTGTAATAATCGTCATCTGTTGCAAAAGAAGCTTCTTTGATGAGTGGTGAATGGAATACTTGTCTGTAAGTATAAGGATCCATTTTTTTTCACATAGTAAGAAATTACATTTGCCTGAGGTTTTCTCTAAGTTCTGTGATCTCTCCAGTTGTGTGTATTTGGCTATTTTTACAGTATCACACATGAGATTCTTCCCATTAAGTAGACTTTAAGTATAATTAGGTAGCTATTGATTATCCCAAAGACAAAAGTGCCATTACTGCCCCAATATAGTTTGTTGTGCCAGTCATTGTGGTTATTAGACCTTAAAGCTGGGATTGAACCATTAATTGATGTTCTCCCTTAGTAGTTTGCACAGTGCTCTCCAAAGCTATAAGAGCTAGCCTTCAGGGGAGTCAGTTCCAAGTCAGTTCCAGCTCCATTACTCCAAATCCTGTGTCCAAATTATGTTCTGTCTTCATCAATAGAGTCTTACTTTCAAGTTCTGCAAGGCAATCAAATGCCGTGGCAATAGCCTGTGTAACTTTGGGAGTCTCTTGGACTACCTGGGCCAACAACTCAAAAGGAAACAGGGATAGAGGAGAGATAAATAAGGCCTAGCTAATATTAAAAAGCAGAGAGAATCATGTTAGCCAAAATCTTACTGAAAAATTGCACATACAATATCTTTACATGAGTTCATGTGTATAGGTGAGGCTACATAACAAGAAACAGTGACAGTCTGGGGTAGCCTCTTCACCTAGACTGGGATATTGAAATTCCCAGCCCAGAGCTTAGCAGAGCAGTTATATGTTGAACTGAATTCACACAATAGAAGCCATGAACAACAATGAAATAAACATATCAGTGTGCTGTTCAAATCTTACTCATGGAAGTCTCCTGCTCTACAAAATACTTTAATTTTTGGGGATTAACTTTTATGTAGTAAAACCATGCTAAAAAAATTAACTCAAAAAGTCTAAAAAAGTTATATAGCAAGGAATTACTCCCCATTACCCTGATTCTAAATATGCAGAACTCATCCTAGGAAAGATCTGAGAACCCACATTTTATGAAAGGAGGTATGTTTTGAAGTTGTTTTAGGTGCTGTGAGAATTGAATTTATTTGCGGGGGGGTTATCTCCATTTCTCCTGTCTCTTTAGGTCTGCAGAATACAGTAATTCCTCAGTGCACCAAAAGAGATCTTGAAGCAATAGTAACAAAACTAGCAATAGCATGCTAAAACCCACCCGCCTGAGCCCTGACATGTTTCTCTTCTGCCAACCTTAGAATTATGATGCTCTGATAGCCACTGAGGGTGGCTGTCCCTCTAGCAACCATATGCTTAAAGCCACGGTACAGGTTTACAGTGGAAATTTACTGTTTCTGGGTTGACTTCTCAAAGATAATGCTCAATGACCATTCCTGAAGCTGGGATTTAAGAAAAATGATGAGTGGTTTGCTGCTTTTCCTAATCGTGTAGATAGAAAATCTACTCAGACTAAGAATATAGATTAAGGAATAGATCAGCAATAGATTTCATATTGGTCACATTTCGGGATGTTTCCAACCTGCTGCTCTGTCTTTTCTTTGTTTTGCTTTGTTTAATTAGATTTCATGAACTTTTCACCTATATCCAAGAGCCTAGAAATTTCACTGAAGCTCAAAAGCAAGCACCTGTTCTATGTTAACTGAAAACAGATACAGAAACTGCATCTCAGCCTCATGAAGACATGCTAGTATCACTAACATCATTTGTATTGTTACACTGAGTCTTAATGACTGTAAGGAAATCCTAGGGCATTTTGTGTAGGTTCAGCCAACTTTACTCCAAAATGATTTTAGGAACTGTTAGAAGTAAGGGGTAATTAGTTAGCATTAAAGAATATTCTGGAGACAATGACAAATACAACCTCTCTTAAGTTTTATGGAACATTCTATACCATTCCTGTGATTGCACATCACCCAGGAACACTGGCCTTCACCAAACCTGACTATTTATTTTTTTAGTCACTGGGTAAATATTAAATTGTCTCTGTACAATATCTGACGATCTGAAGACCTGAGATTTTTCAAATAATGACCTGTACTTAATTAAATAAGAAAATACCAAAGGCAGATCTTCTCAGATATTCCAAGTTTGCACATCAAGTCCACACTCAGGTACTATTCTGTTCTCTGAGCAGTTGGTGTAAAGTAGTAATAATATGAACACTCACCTGCTAAAATTCACATGCACATGTCTAAAACGGATTTTTCCCAAAATAACTGATGGTGCATATTATCTACTGGGAGGCAAGATAGAGCCCTTAACTTTTCCCAAGGGAGCTCAGACTCTCTTCTTTCCAGCAACATTGGTCTTTGCTTCTCTATCTTAAAAAAGCTTGATGAATTATTTTAACTTTAAGAAAGCAAATGAGGGGCTAAAGAGATGAGTCCACAGTTAAGAGCACCGGCTGCTCTTGCAGAGAACCAGGGTTCAATTCTCAACAACCACATGGCAACTAATAAGCAACCTAACTCCAGTTCTAGGGGATCTAACACCCTCTTCTGACCGCCACAAACATTGCAAAGCACAGGTGCACTTACAGACCACAGGTAACACCCTCATGCAAATAAAATGAAAATAGTTTTTTGAAAAAAGAAAACAAATCAGGTTCAATTCAAAAAAGAAAAAGGAAGAGAGCAGCATTCACATGTTTCTGGAAGCTGGCAGCTACATAAATCCAATATGACAAATCCCTGCGGGCTATTAACTCAATTTTTTATGGAAAACACACATAAGGCCTGTCTAATGAGAATGGAGGTACTGATGAAGAGTGCTTCAATGGATGTGGGATGAAGGCATCTCTTTGACATGCTGATTTTATCTCCTTTACTCAGCATCTGTATTGCTAGATCATATTGGAATTAAGGTTCAAAAGTTTTGAGGAACTTCTGTATTATACTGCATAATGGATACTCATTTTATCTTCCTATGTCCAGGATATGGAACCAACCTATGTGCACAATACCATATAAGTCAACAGAAAATACATACCATATAAACACACACACACACACACACACATACACACTGGATGCTATTCAGTCTTTAAAGAGTAGAAAATACTACCATTTGCAATAATTAAGATGATACTATATTAGGTAAAATCAACCAGGCATAGGACAAATACTATATGACCTCACTGATAACTGGGATCTAAACTAGTTGAACTCAGAGAGAGTAGAGAAGAATGGAGAGAGAGTTATTGGTAAAGGGCACATTCAATTAGCTAGAAAGAAGCAGTTCAAAAGATCTATTAAAGTCGTGGTGGTACATGCCTTTAATCCCACTACTCCGGGGGCATAGGCAGGCAGAGAGCTCTGTGAGATCGAGGCCACCCTGGTATACATAGCAAGTTCCAGGTCAACTGAGGCTACAGGAAAACCCTGTCTCAATAAAAGAAGGTCAGAGGACAACTTTTGGGAGTAAGTTCTCTCCTTCTGCCACGTGAGTTCCAGGGATAGAACTTGGTAATGAGGCTTGGCAGCAAACATCTTTATGAGCTAAGTCATCTTATCAGCCCCATTGTATTGTATTCTTGAAAACTGCCAAGAGGATAGATTTTAAGTGATCTCACCACATGTGTAAAGAATGAATACATGAGGCATATATATATGAATATATAATTAGATAAACTTGACCATTCTACCATGCACATATTTTCAAATGGTATCTCCTAGACCTGGAGAGGTGGCTCAGTGGTTTAAAGCACTGGCTGCTCTTCCAGAAGACCCAGATTCGGTTCCCAGTACTCACACGGCAGCTAACCATCATCTGTAACTACAGGGCATCTAACACCCTTTTTTTGACCTCTGCAGGCATTGCATAACACGGGTACATTTACACACATGCAGGCAAGACACTCATACACATAAAATAAAAACAATAAATAAAATATCTTTAAAACTAGTATCTTGCACAAGATAAATATATATAATTTTGTCAATTTTATTTGCACAATTTTCATTTGAAAGTCGGTAGTGGGCAAAGGGGATGCTTCATGGCCAGAATCTGACTGAGTGAATTCCTCCAGCAGCCCAGGAAAACCAGCCAGTTCAACTTCGTTATTAAAGAAAGCTGAAGAGCAGTGCTGCCAGGAGCTCGTCACATTAGCATAGAAGCTTTCCTCTCTTCCTCCAGACTGTGTGTGCCTTGTGTGCTCAGATCCTACTTTGCTCATCACTGGTTCCCGTGTCCAGCAGTTAACCCTCATTCAATGACTGTGAGTGAACGAGAGAGTGGCCACAGACAGAGGACTATGCTGGGGATTTTGACAGATATATGAGTCAGTACACAGAGAAGCATAACCGCTAGAAAATACTTATGTTCTAAGAGATCTATCATAGGTCCTTCCCTCTGCTCACTAGTGTGAGCTGATTAAACAGTGAACACAAGCTGCTACTTGTATATTGGTACTGAAGCCAGAAACAAGCAGCACAGGCACTTGGGAATCAAAGCTCTTAAGAGGAGGCCACTGCACAAAAGAGAAGCTGTAAACGTGAAGGAAAATCTGCAAAGATGAACCTGGGCCAGCACTCACATCTTCTCCCGTCCAGGACTCTACCTATTATGATGGAGGTGCCTGTAGTAAAGTCTATGCCAGTCAGGGAGGTAAACATACACCTGACCAGTGAGAGTGAGGAGCTGAAGGATGAGATCCATGGGCTCATACATTTCCCTACACCAGCCAGGTGGGCCAGGATGGATGCCCCAGTGAATAGTGTGTGCAAGCTGCAGCAGCACCTACTGCCCTACACACACTTTCCAACTCAAAGCAATATAGCTAGAATTGGAGAGTTAAGAGCATTTGTAGCCAAACAGGGTTTGGTTCCCAGAATCCACCTGATCCAGGAGGTCCAACCCCTTCTTCTGGTCTCTGAGAGCAGTGCACTTATATACATGCAGGCAAAACACTCATACACATAAAAATAAATCAACCAACCAGTGTTTTAAAGAATATAGCAGTATTTCACTTGCAAAATGTCCCTCTGTGGTCCAGGCTGGAAAAGGGAATTCTGGGAAATAGGTGTTAAGAGCTTACTAGCTGCCTGGTACTTTGTACTTATTAGAGTACCACAATTTGTATCATCGTTACTATAAAATTTCCGAAAGTTATATGTAACATTCTTGCAGCTTGGAACATGCCCAGCTCTGGGCCTGGGGTCCAGGTCCTCACAGGCCCTCGCCTGCATTCCCATGCCTAGAGAACAGATGCTGCTTTTTTATATGTGGCCTCAACTCAGCTGCAAGTATTGCTTGGGGCAACCCTGAGGACAATTCAAAGCATCTGGGAAGAGCTTCTACCATTGTCAACAATGACAGAAACGGTTGAAGA
Source organism: Eospalax fontanierii (assembly GCA_035773235.1). NCBI lineage: Eukaryota > Metazoa > Chordata > Mammalia > Rodentia > Spalacidae > Eospalax > Eospalax fontanierii. The sequence continues at coordinate 105,126,734 of CM069524.1, forward strand.
CAATGATTCTTTCATACAGGGCCTACAAAACCAGACAGTCTTGGTGGAAAGAATTATGAACTATAAGATCACACCCTTGTAAAATGGGAAGAGGTGGGAAGGAGAGTGAACCACCAAAAGTTGGGTTTAGTTCTCTCACCTCAAATGTTCCCATGTGCTCTCAATAAACAGGTCCTAAGGCAGTTCCATGTTCCTAGGTGACCTCACCATGTCTATGATGCAGATCTCTGTCTGTTTGCAAGGCGAGCGAAATGGCAGAATTACATCATATGATGCAGAAGACAATTGCTCCCTACCTGGAGACATCTCACCCTCATGCCTTCAGAGCCAGATGACATTCCCCAGCATCACAGGGAGTTGTGTTGGGCACATTCCACACTACCTGCTTTCTTAAAAGTATAAGTGCTCAGACATCTATTTCTGGTAGCAATGCCTCTCTCAGGCACATTCCTCGGGCATCTCCTCAGGCTAGGAGCTCTTCCAGACATGACATTTCATTTCATCACAGAGTGGTTTTTAAATATGAATCTGAGAAAGAAGACAGAAAAGTCATCTGTGAAAAAAAAGTACATGAAGCTGTGAATTTGAAGTTCATTAACTTTTCTGAGAAAATGTTTACATATGTAAGGACGAAGGTAGATTATTTATACAGATTATAACATTAACAATATATATGTTGATGCCTTCCAAATATGTAAATATAAGCTCTAAGAAAACTACCTGAAATCAATGGAGCATTTTTATATCTCTTTTTATTGACTGTATGCATGTTATTTCATTTTAGAATTGTGTGTCTTCGTTCAATCCAAGCCAGGCTATAGGCAAACGGAGAAGAGGAAGTTGAATATTTCAGAACACTACAGACTTGCACCCCAACACACAACTTCTAGGACCCATGAGCCAGGAACTTAACAGAAATTTAATTTCTCTTGTGCTCATTCTCTCTGATTCTATCTATACCAACAAAAAAGTGGCTAATACATTTGTGTTGAAGGCTTAATACTTCCCAGAGCTAGTAGCATGAATCCTACGAGCAGAGATCTTCAATGGTAGCTCAACTAACTGCCTTCCAAATTTTTCGGACAGGCAAATGATGTAGATGCTTGGTCAAAGAGGCCAAGAATGAAAAAGGAAATTTGCATTTTTAATTTTAAAAAGATGGAAATTGCACAGTACAGCATTGTGGTCATAAAGTAAATAAAACGTGGCTCATGCCAGAATGTTCGTGCATGTCATTCTCCAAGATTAAACACGGTTTCTATGCCATGATGTATTTTTAGGAGGGCAAAAATTACCTTTTCTATCTCTCTTCTTATTTCGCATTGGTTTTTTCCAAGGTCGTTAAAATGAAAGAATGGCAGTAGACTTTCTTATCAACAGCTTGTTCCAACAGATACAATACATGGGTAGGAGATCAAAAAGAGCATGAGAAGCATTTCTGCCAACATTGTAGAAAATATTGAACATCTGCTATATCTGGGATCCTGGGAGTTGTAATTATAATTTTTTGAAATCTGTACACAAGAGTTATAAATATTAGAACTGTAGCCTGTGAAAGCCATGAAATATTTAACTTGTTTGGCAGGCTTAAGCAAAACTCATAAACTTAATTTAAGCAAGCCAAACACTATAGTTTTACCAATTTTATATCTTTCATGTCATTAGTTGGATAAATTAAAGCAAACTATAAAACAGCCTAGAGATCGCTCTCTGGAACTCCAGTGGGTATACGGGTGTATCAAAGAAGTGCATTTGGGGAATGACTCATTTTACTGTTTGCCTTTCACCTCTGCAGTTATTCACGTGTGTCAAAGGCTCTACTCTTTAGATGGGGATGGGAGGAAGGGGTTGATAGTAAGAAGTGTCTTCGGGGTAAATAAAGAGAAAAGGCGCATCAGGTACCTTCAGCAAGTTCCAAGCAGCGCAGTAAGACCCACAGGCCGCTAGCAGTTTCCACAAGAGTGAGTTCAAGCTGTCCAAACCCTATACGCCAGTCTGAGTGAAAATCTTTCAAACTCAGAAACAAAGGCCTGAAAAATGGCTCCATGCTACCAGCCGGGACACTGAGGAGTGGGGAGGGGCCAGATTTCCATCATGGTAGATCTAGAGCCCAGCTATATCGCAGAGACTTGTTCTTAGAAAGGAACCTGGACCGGAATACATTTACCTGCATCTGCCTTCAAAGTGTCTTTTATGTTTAACCACACAATGATGATTCCCAAGACAGCTCATGTGCCTGTTAATAAGTTGATAGTGCTGCACAACTAAGAATCAAATCTTCTCCATTTAGGCTTGGAAAGCTGACTCTGTCAGTAACGTGCTTCCTGTACAAGCGTGACGACCTGTGTTCAAACCCCCAAACACATTAAACAAAATCATTAAGGAGAAACATTAAAAGAAACACTCAGTGACATGTACTTGTAATCCCAGAATGGGGGACACAAAGACAGGAGCCTTCCCGGGGCTTGCTGCACAGCTGGTCCAGGCAAACCAACGAGCTGCAGCGAGAGAATCTGTTTCAAAAAAAGTGGAGAGAAACTGGAGAGATGGCTGAGATGCTTAAGAACTCACACTGCTCCTGCCCTTGCCCTTGCCCTTGCAGAGGACCCAAGCCCAGTTCCCAGGACCCACATCAGCCAGCTCACAACCACCTGCAACTCCAGCTCCAAGGGATCCTATGGCCTCTCTGGATTTCACAGGCACCTGTGCTCACGTGTGGAGAGAGAGAGAGAGAGAGAGAGAGAGAGAGAGAGATCCCCACAGAGATATACATGCATATACATAATTTAAAATAAAAGTAAATCTTTTTAAAAATCTAAGTGTAGAGAGATTGAGGAAGAAACCTGAAGTCAACTTCTGGCCTCCATTTGTATACACATGTGCACATTTACGCACAAACGGCCTCCATATGTATATACATGTGCACATTTACACAGAAACACACACACCAAAAGAACTCTTCATTTTTATTTCCACCATGCATAGCCTCCCAAACAAGAAACTAAGAATGTTCACATTAGAGATTCCTGATAAGAACAAATGTTCATCACATATTTTACAGCTATTGTTTAAAAGGTACAACCTAGAATCCACCTTGCTTATGTCCATGTGTGAATTTAGAAATTAAATAGCCACAGGCATGTTATAAAGTGTGCTCACAATCACACAGCTGACAGTCCCAGCCTGAACCTGAGGCTCCCTGAGGCTTGAACCAGCTCTCCAGTCACAAGAGAAGCAGCCCATTCTCAGAGCTCAGAACATTTGCTCTGATGGGGACCTGAAGCCAAAATGAGCTGATAGTTCCTAGTCTGTGAATGGTGCCTCTGAGACTCATGGCTTCTCCTTCCCCCAGTGCTTCTCTGTGTCCTGGGGCTCTGCAGATTCAGCATCTCTATTAAAACTTCCCACTCCTCTCTCCCAGCCTTGTCTCCTTCTCTTAACCCCTACAAAGGACTGAAACTGGCTGTCAGTTCTGGGGCTTGCCACAGTCATAGCAGTCTTTGTTAACAAGTTAAGAATCTACAGGAATCCCCTCTTTGCTGTCTCTACACTCTGTACATGAGAGCAATCAAATGGATCAGCTGGAAACCCCTAGCTGTGAATTCATAAAAGAGCAAATGAATAGGAAAGTTCAAAGGAGATATTTCACTGAAATATCCTGCTGGTCCCGTTTTATTCTGCATTTAAGAAAATAATACCCATGCCCAAACAGTCTCTTTCTCCCTGAAGTAGAGGGTTGCTATCACACAGAATGTCTACACAGGGGAACCAATTCAAGGCAGAGCTAAAAGTTCCAATTCAATCCAATCAATCCATGTCATACGTCTGGGGCCAGTCCAGCAGGGCTTAGAATGTGATTTGAAAGAGCCAGTGGGAGTTGTCAGAGGCCCACACAGGCAGGGACTGATACTTCAGGTTCCCTCAGATGAGAAATGAGCCTGAAAAATTTCTATGAGTATCTTGTATGCCAGGCACTGGGTGAGGCTTTTCGCATTTCTTAATTCTCCTTCCCATATAAAGGAGGTGGACTTTTTCTATGTTAGTACACCCCTTCTAAACAGACATTAAGTCATTTCTTTAAAATTAAAAAAACAAAAAGTGCAAGATGCAAATACAGAGGCAAGCTGCAGTAAGTAAATAGGTGAAGTCAGAGCTACAATAAATACTGGAGTCTCTAGGTTCACTCTAACCCAGAACTCCAAGCCTGGAGGAGGATGGCTCACTAGACTGACCTGCTGTTTCCTAGAGTCCTGCACTGACTGGAGAGAACCAGAATCAACTCATGTGCTAGTCCTAAGAGAGTCTGTGCAGGGAAGAGAGCCTGAGTTACTTCTCCAGATTCTTCCTTGTCCACTCCTCCTAGGGGTCTGGGACTAGGGTCCTTGGTCACTCCTCCTAGGGGTCTGGGACTAGGGTCCTTGTCCACTCCTCCTAGGGGTCTGGGACTAGGGTCCTTGGTCACTCCTCCTAGGGGTCTGGGACTAGGGTCCTTGGTCATTCCTCCTAGGGGTCTGGGACTAGGGTCCTTGGTCACTCCTCCTAGGGGTCTGGGACTGGGTTCCTTGGTCACTTCTCCTAGGGGTCTGGGACTAGGGTTCTTGGTCACTCCCCCTAGGGGTCTGGGACTAGGGTCCTTGGCCACTCCTCCGAGGGGTCTGGGCCTATGGTCCCTGCTCTCGTGAGGGAGGAGTCATGGATAGCACGGGAAGGCGAGCCTGGAATCAAGGGAGCTCATCTTTCACATCAAGAGTAATATGAAAAGGACCAGACTGAAAGCTCAAAGCCTTTCTCAACGTAGAATTGAAATGACACAAAACGTCATGATTGACATTAATTTTCCTTTTACCGCAGCTTTGTAGAAGTGCCAACTCATAGTTAAAAACTGTATTTCCACTGTGTGGTAGGGAGTCTCACTGCCCACAGGGGGACATTACCTCTGATTAGACCAGACAGACAAGTCAGAGGTCTCCAGGGTCAGGGCCATCTACAAGTTCCACTAGAAAACAGAGCAGGAACATGGAGGGGTCTCTACAGTCCATGGACCAGGGAGCCCACGGGTGCTAACACCTAACCACCTCCGTCCCTGCCTGTACAGGTAGTACAGCCTTGGGGAGCCTTTCCAATACATTTGAATGGCAGGGAAAACTGTGACCTTTCAGAAGTTTATAGTGTCAGGAGGTAACTCTGCTAGGATTCCTACCAAGCCACTCTGGCTGGTGGGTACTGCATTTTCCCCTGAGATCGTCAGCTTGTTTACACGTGTTTTATTCAGAGCTGCAGTAATCTGTTCACAAGAGACAGAAATCCTGGTAAATCAATCCTTAAAGCCTGTTGACATTTGTCCACTTGGCAGATCATAAAAGCCCCTCGAAAAGCACAGGAGTAAATGTGTAAACTGCTTCCCAAATTATGTGGTGTAAACGCCAAGAGGAGGCATTCCCAGGATAAGATCATTGAATTGTGACTGCCTTCCGAGTGGAACTTTATTTTGGTCTCTGCTTATATGTGAGATATTTGCCAAGATCAACTAAAAGAAAGACAAAGACATATGAATTCAGCTCAAGAGCTGGCTTTTAAGTTCTCTGTCTTCAAAAAGACTGGAGATTTTTTATGAGATACAGTTTTGCATAAACAATCTTTGCTAAGAAAAGTTCTCCCCAAATATCAGTTAAATTTTAACTAGTTCCCTGTAAATGTTATATAAGTGCCAGAAATGGCCTCAGAGTGTTGAAAGGAAAAAAAAATAGAACCAGACAAGCTTTGCAGTATAAACTACACACTAAATGGTTGGTGGTAGTCAGACTTCAAGAGGCTGAGAGTTCAGATTACTGGCCCCACTTGGCCAACATCATCTCCAGAGAAATTTCTCAGAAAAGTTGAAGGGGATGTAATAGAATAATCATGCATGAAGCAATTATAAGTGCCCATCACAGTGCAAGTAAATCTCTACCTGAAGCTATTCTGTCTGAGTGGAGGCTTTTCTTGGTCACTCTAAGAAATTAGGTTCAAAGTTTAAAACTCTTTTTACATATCATAGTACTCTCTCTATGGATAGTTTTTTCTTTTCGAAAGGTGAAGTTTTTTGTTTCACTGGTTTATACTAATATTAAAAACTCCACCACACCTATAAATCATCACAGGTGAGGTGAGAAATAGAGAAAGGATGTTGTCATATGGATAGAGTGGGGAATTCAGCTGTTCCCTTGGGGTGGCATGGGATCTTGGAGTCAGGGAAGATGGATATGAGGTCTTAGCTTGGACCCTTAATTGCTGGTGGGGGTGGAGTGGGGGATGGGGGACTCAGGATGAACTAGGAATCATCTCATGCCAAAGTGCAGGGCAGGAGCTGGGGAAGTAAGGGAATCACTGTACATTTTCCCTGCAGACTAGAGATGAGAATAAGAGCTTCAGAGACTTGTACCCCTATACAGGAAATGTGTTAGAGCCCCCAAGTTTGTGTCTGGTCCTGTTTCCTCCAGTGGCAGCTCCCATGGGGGCAAAACTCCAGCGACAGTCTGAATGGACACAGTTAAACCCATGACCCCAGTTATCTGCAATTGTTTTTGTGCAAGCAGTCTATAGACGCAGTGTGTGAACTCCTTTGCAAGTCTCTACTTTGTACCTTGTAGTAGAATAAGCAGCAGTGGGAATTGCAACTCAAAGACAAAAGGGAGGGACCAATGATACATTCCACTCAATGCTGTCTTCACCCCACCCACACTTGATGGGTGCCCCTTGTATGCTGATTCTGTTCTAGGCCACGTTCATAGCTAAGACACAATCCCATCCTAGAGAAGCTTAGTACCTAGAGAAAAATCTAGGTGAATCAACAAGCAGGTATTGACCATGGTCAGGGCCACAAGAGCTCACGGATGAGGCTTCTACCTATCAAGGACCTTCCTAGTGGACTGAACATTGAGCTAAGTAGTGGGTAAGAGGTGAGCCAGGACTTTCTCACAGCAAAGAGAAGAGCTGCTATAAAGAACCACAAGAATGTGAGGGTGGAAGAGTCTACCACCTGCTCAGAACACGGAGAGGAGCATCCGTTCCTCCCTGCCATGAGTGTGCCTCCCTGCCATTAGTGTGTCTCCCTGCCATGAATGTGTCTCCGTGCCATGAGTGTGTCTCCCTGCCATGAGTGTGTCTCCGTGCCATGAGTGTGTCTCCCTGCCATGAGTGTGTCTCCGTGCCATGAGTGTGTCTCCCTGCCATGAGTGTGTTCCGTGCCATGAGTGTGTCTCCGTGCCATGAGTGTGTCTCCCTGCCATGAGTGTGTCTCCGTGCCATGAGTGTGTCTCCCAGCCATGAGTGTGTTCCATGCCATGAGTGTGCCTCCCTGCCATGAGTGTGTCTCCCTGCCATGAGTGTGTGTCTGTGCCATAAGTGTGTCTCCCTGCCATGAGTGTGTCTCCCTGCCATAAGTGTGTCTCCCTGCCATGAGTGTGTCTCCGTGCCATGAGTGTGTCTCCGTGCCATGAGTGTGTCTCCGTGCCATGAGTGTGCCTCCCTGCCATGAGTGTGTCTCCATGCCATGAGTATGTCTCCGTGCCATGAGTGTGCCTCCCTGCCATGAGTGTGTCTCCATGCCATGAGTGTGTCTCCGTGCCATGAGTGTGTCTCCGTGCCATGAGTGTGTCTCCCTGCCATGAGTGTGTTCCGTGCCATGAGTGTGTCTCCCTGCCATGGATGTGTCTCCATGCCATGAGTGTGTCTCCCTGCCATGAGTGTGTCTCCGTGCCACGAGTGTGTCTCTGTGCCATGAGTGTGTCTCCCTGCCATGAGTGTGTCTCCCTGCCATGAGTGTGTCTCCCTACCATGAGTGTGTCTCCCTGCCATGAGTGTGTCTCTGTGCCTAAGATGTGGATATCTTGTGGCCTACATAAAAGATTTTCTGAATTAGTGTGTTCCTATTTAAGCTTTACTTGACTATTAAAGATTAAAATAAAAATCACTCACATATTCAAAAATCTAATTCTTGAAATACATAAAAGAAACAGTTGTGCTTGACTCTGTGGAACTCACAGTCCAGAGCCAATAATAGACTTTAAAAAAGAAAAAAAAAAAAAAAACCTTTCATGCTACCCAAAGCAACAATATGAAATATTAGCACTGGTTATTTAGTTGGAAGGTTTAAGTGCTTAGTTTAAAGGTTTTATTAATTTATTTCTTTTTGCATAGTTGGATTGAGGAGTCTTTCTGAGATAGAAACTCAAAATAAAAGTTTCCTGTCTTCCTATGTTTTCTCTCCTCTTAAGCAAAAATAGCAGTTGCTGTCCTGGAATGCTAACTGAAAATCAAAATGCATTTTGATCAGTGGTTATCTCAATGGCTATTCCTTCTATTGATCTCTGAGAGTCTCTACAGAGCAAAACAGATAAAGACTTGAACCACTCACAGGGGAAGTTAAAGGCAGAACACAAGCCTGGCAAGGCATAGGCCCTAAGGGTCTTGTGAGAAAATTCTGGAAAAGAAGGATACTATCAATGACAGTTAAATGTTTAAAAAGAAGAAAAACTAGAAGAATAAAATAAAAAAGCAAATGTGATTAAAGAAAAGTAGCCTCTGGTTGGGGAGATGGAGCTCCATGCCGAGCCTGATCATGTGAGTCTAATCCCCAGGAATCACATTGCAGAAGCGGGAAAGGCAACTCCTACGGGTTGTCCGCTGACCTTCACACATGTACCATAGCATCTGCAAAGCCACATACATATACACTGTCACATACATAAACAAATAAATAAATAAACGCAATAAAAATGAAAATAAAGGAAAAATTTTGAATTCTATTTTAACTCCCATTGCCCTAATTCAAAGAATGTTTTCCAGGGATTCCCCTTAGTTGTAATGGAAGGCTCTTGCCCTTGGCCGGATTGACACTTTTGGACTGTGTGACTCTGCTGGGGCAGATGGAGGGTCTTTCTTCTATACTACAGGATATTTTAAAGTATCTTTGTTCTCTATTCACCAGATGCCACAAACATCAGTTTGATAAACCAAATTGTCTCCAAACATAGCCTACTGTCTTACGGCAGGGTAGGGGTGGGAGGAAATCTGAGTCACTAATTCTGACTAACAGGGATATGGAAGCAGAACACAGTCGAAAGAATTTAGCGAGACAATGAAAGGGCTTTTACCATAAAAATTGTCATTATTCTGCCACTGTACATAAGTACTCTCCAAATTTTTTCAACTGAATAATCTTTAAAGTCTGTTATACACACACACACACACACACACACACACACACACACGAGTAATTTTTTTCAAAGCTTCTTTATATTGTGTGAATACTTGAAAAAAATGTGTGCTCTGTAATATAAGAATTAAATGGATTTCCAAATCAGCTTCCTGGGGTTTCAGAATAATTTCATGTTACTACATCAGGGCTGGAAAAAATATATATCTCATCAAAACCATTCTAGAAGCACCTCATTTTGATAGGAAAGTACTTTGTGATGATTACCTAATAGACAGCATTTGTTGAAACGCTTTTAATAGACCTTTTTTATCACATGCAAAGAATTTCAATGCTAGTTCAGTCTCCTGTTTCATTCTGTCATGAATCAATTTGTAGAGACATTTAGAAGTCAATAATCCACTGCAGCTTTGATGACAGGTGATTAATTTCTACATTTTAGAGACATAATAAGATTTAGCAATAAAAAGGCCTTGAAGTAACCTACCAAACAGCTTTAATCTCAGCCTTGGGACTGTTGCTAAATATGAATGCTTGTACACAAATGTGAGTGATTTAAGTTAGTGGATTTTATTACAGACTCCTTGTGTTTTCATATTAATCTTGCTTTACAATCAGGCTATCTATACAATGAATTTATGTTAGATTTTTTTTCCAACACAATGCTTTAAGGGAGGAGGGGGCTCAGACATTATTTATACACAAAGGGTTTGTTCTACAAAAGAAGTCATTTTACATGCCTACTGCTGAGGGGATGACTGGTTTTATTGGTAACAAGGAAGGAGAAAAAAGAAGTGAAGGTGGCCTTCAAAAGACTAAAGCAGGGCAGGTTCAGGGGATGGATGGCAATGAATGTGAGCAATACTCCCTTCCCAATAAGCAGCTGCTTTCTTCTTCATAGAATCCTTCTTTCCATTGTCTTTTTTATAATATGACTAGAGGCAGGCTGAGGAGATAGCTCAGTCAGAGTTTGCCTTGCAAGCATGAGGACCAGAGCTTGATCCCCAGCAACCGTGTAAATAAATAAATAAATGTGCTGGGCATTGTGATATCTGCTTGCAAGGCTCGGGAGGGAACACAGGAGGGTTCCTGGGGCTTCCTGTCCAGTCAGCCTAGCCAGTTTGCTGAGCCGCAGGTCAGTTAAAAACTTCAGCAAAAACAATCAAGTGGTGGACAGCACCTGAGGAATGACGCTTGGGTCTGTCCTCTGACCACCACATGTGTACATATACCCACACACAACACATGAACACATACACACACATAAATAAATAAACAAAATCACCAGGAGCCTCAGAGTAGTTCCTAATGCTGTTAAGCAACTTCTACTAATTTAAGAGCTCATAAAAAGAGCAAAGTTGTCTTACTCAGATGTGAACCTTGTGATCTGCAATAATGACCAGCATTGTAAGGCATGCCCATGGCTGCGAAAGTGGCTTTAATGTTATGGGGTAACCAAACACTGTCAGAGGGGGTTTAAGGTCCATTGTACAGGAGGAAGTGATTGCCTGGTGCCATAAATCTGACCAAGAGCCCATTGTTGGGGAGCTCATGGCCCTCAGGTGGGTGATTCTGCTAATATTATTTTGTTAAATGGACATAGTACAAACTAACTTTGCATCTCTCTACCCATAGATTAGTGTAGCTCTCAGACCTCATCAGAGAAGTTTCTTTCTGTAGCGTAAGGCAGTCAACACAGAAATTCACAACTATTCAAAGTGCAGTATGGAGTACTCAGACACAACTGGGAAATCTGTATCACGGACCTTTCCCCCAAAGCTCATAGCCCATTGCAGAAAAGAGGACAGGAAAACTGTAAAAGTCAGAGATTGGGGAGGATCAGACAGTGTCTTCTAATGTAACAGGACTGTGAGCTCACAGCAGCTGTGTTTGCCTGCACAAAACTAAGCCAATGGGCATCCAGCATGGAGGGAAGAGAGGCTCAGGAGACCCACCTTAGCTGAGGAACTATTGATACTTTGTGGCTTTGCAGGGAAGTGGGATAAATTTTCTTTAAGGGTGAAGCCTCTGGTAAATAAACCACACTCCAGTAGACGGCCTCATATCTGTGAGTATATGGAGAGCACAAATTGGAGTCAGTGGGTTATTTAAAAAAAGAAAAAAAGAGCATGAAGTTAGAATGGGGTGGGGGAGAATCTGGGGGAGTTAGGGGGAAGAGTGAGGAGTGAATATGATCAAAAGACATTCATGTATGAAATCCTCAAAAACTAGTATCTTTTTCAAAAAGAACAAAGTTAATGTGACCTGTAAAGAAAGACTTGTGGTTTTATTTTTTTTCTGCCACTGGGGGATAATGGTAAAGATTCAAATGTGCAAGCTTACTTAAAAATAAGTATCTCTGTCATTTTTCATTTCTAGTCAACAAATGGTGAGTTCTTAAAAAACACTAAGAATCTCCCAGGCAGATATTCCATGCTCTGCTGAATTGCTGCTTGTTAAATCTTAGTAGCTTGAGGTTTGCTTTCATCTGACATGTTTTTCTAGAAGGGGAGGATCGTTCTGAAAGTTTTTATGGAAGAATTTTTTAGAAGAAAATGATGAAAAGGGAAAGCTACTTGACACATGTACAAAAAGAAGACAGCATGCTTCTGGGGTTGATCCAAGAACAGGACACACACAGAATTTTCCCCAAAAGACCACCCAATATCCAAAAACCCAGCCCCTCCCACTGTTCTCTTCTTTCCCTTCCCCAGACTCCAGGATCAAGATCTGCCTTCCTCAGTATCCTCCTTGCTTGGAAGATTAGACATGAGGTATTGTCTTTATTCTTTATCCTTTTCATCCTAATTTGGCACGTTTCCTATGAAAAGATTGCTTAAAACATCTCCTTTTTCACTTTCTGAGTTAGGGCACCTCACCTACCTACCGAAGTGTCTCATCCAGTCACAAGTGGATTTGCTGCCTCAAGCCTGCCAGGCGCTCTCCCACATGCTCAGTGCTGCTCAGACAAGCCTTCTTGCAAGACTCCTTTCCTGACTGTTTGCCTACTCTGTAAATTTGCCCACTGATGGCACAATTCTTTTCTCTCTGTCTCTCTGCCCGCCCCTCTCACACACACACACACACACACACACACACACACACACACATCTACACACTGGGCACTGAGCTAGGGACTGGGGATACATACACACTAGACACTGAGCTGGGGATTAAAACATGAGGACATGATCCCTTCATTAAAATGGTGGTGTGGTTTGAATGAGAAATGACCCCATAGGCTCATGTTTTGACACTTTGGTCTCCAGTTAATGGCCCTGTTTGGGAAGGTTATGAACTTCTAGGACACAGAGCCTTGCTAAAGGAAGTACCTCACTGGTGATGGGCTTGAGAGAGCCACCTGCTACCATGCCATCTCACAATTACGGATTCTAAGATCTGGAACCTTAAGCCAAAATAAACTCTTTCTTAAGTTGCTTCTGGTGATGGTATTTTATCATCATAATAGAAAAGTAACTAATATAAATGGTTTGAAATCTACCAGAGAAACAGTCACATAAATAACTAGCAGAGAGGTGAGCCCATTAAGAGGTCTGTAAGGAGATATTCACAAAGTGGAATGAGATACCTAGTCAAACTTTTTCTTGCTAGCTCCTAAGAAGACTGCAGGTCAGAAACTTACCACATCTGACAAGGTTCACAAGAAGTGTATCCAGATGAGAAAGCGATTGAGTAAGAACACAGTCAGCTCTAGATGAATGGATAATTATTCTCTTGGTTTCTTTCTCTCCCTCTCTCTCTCTCTCTCTCTCTCTTTCTCTGCATTTTTCTTCTTCCTCTCTCCTCCCTCTCTCTCTGTCTTGCCACCACCTTTTGTTCCTTTCTTTCTCCTGCAGTTTCCTTAACCTCCTCATGCTTGCTGCCTTCCTTCCCACTTTCGCTCAGCCTTACTGCCTCACTGACACTCTTTGCTCCATTAGAGGATAAGTGACCTCCTAGAGACCAAGTCCAGTCCTATCTTATGGGAAGACTCTTGCATTTAAAATATGGGGTCTGTCTCTTTACTTCCTTGACTTTGATGCAGACTCAATGTTTTATGCCCTTTCTCCTACTTTTCAGGCTTTTATGAATTCACTTTTTTACCTGTCTTTAAAATTTGAGCTAAAGACTCTCCTTTTCCTGGTACATAATGCTTTACAAAAGAGGGACAACATTCTCAGGGTTCTGAATAATACTTACTGCCCTTTCCCATCTCTCTGATATCAGAACCATCATATACAGCTACTGCAGAAATGCTTGCAATGTTATATCTAACCAAAGAGAACATCTGTCAATGGCCACATTATTTTTAAATGGAAAGGAGAGAAGACACAAATTTTAAAAAGCTGAAGAGTAAGTTTCATCTAAATCAATCACACCCATTAAGAATATATTCTGATGTTCCAATTAGGATGAAAAGATATGTTGCTGTAGTACAAGAATCGACTGACTATGTTACATATGCTGAAATAAAGTAAATGACTATAAACACGTGATTATGGTTCATTCCAGGAATTCATTTACTTTCTAAGTGCAAAGTCATTTGGGGGTTCTATGTTTTTTTTTGTTTTGCTTTGGTTTTGTTATTATTGTTGTTATTGGTGGTGTTCTGTTCAAGAACTTAAAAAGTCAGAAGCTGAGGTGATAGCTTAGTCAGTAAGGAGCTTGCTCTGCAAGCATGAGGTCCTGAGTCTGATCCCCACCATTCATATAAAAACCAGGTGTGGTGATGCACACTTATAATCCCAGTTCTGGGAAAGTGGAAACAAGTGTATCTCTGAAGCTCACTGGTCAGCCAACCCTGCTTAATTAGCAAGCCCCAGGTCCCAGTGAAAGACCCTGTCACAAAGTAGATGCCTCCTGGAGAACAATACACCAGGCTGATCTCTGGCTTCCATATGCACATGCACACTGGTGCAATTATACCCATTCAACACACACACACACACATACAGGGTCTTTTCGAGTTCAAATCCAAAATCTAAATGTTGGTTTTTATCCTATCTGCATAAAAATTAATTTTTCACTTTTGGATATGATTTGAATTTCAGAACCAAACCCAACTGACAAGCTCATGAATATCTGATTCCAGCACAAAATGTGCAGGGTGTGGTGGTACACGCCACTAATCCCAGCACTCACAAGGCAGGAGGATCTCTGTAAGACTTGAGGCCAACCTGATCTACACAGCAAGTTCCAGGCCATCTGGGCCTACAGGGAGACCCTGTCTCAAAAAACAAACAAACAACAACAAAAAAAAACAACCAACACAAAATGTTTAGGATACATACTGCTTTCTCTCAAGAGTCTTCCAATTTTCTTGTTGATTCAGTAGAGAAACATGACATATATATATATATACACACACTTGTTAATCCTCCGTTTGTTAGAGGGTTGATTATTAATATTTTCTATGGTTCTAAATGTTGTAAATGGCTTTACTTACTAAATTTCAGAACAATATAATGAGGTAGTTTTTATTGTCAATTTTGAGCAAACAAAGAGAAAATAAGCAGTTTGCTCAAGGTATATCTAGATTCAGGACAAGCTCCAAGGTTCTTCACAATTCATATAAATAAGATACAGAAAGAAGAGAAAACTATGAGAATCTCCAGGCACTAAATTCATTCTTCTGTGGGTTCAACTTAATACTCCCTTTTCCCATGTTTCAGTTTCAAGGATGCACATTTCCTCCATCCTCTATTTACATGCAATGTTCATTCTTTACATCTAGTCTTGTAGATTTAGTCCTCTCCCCTGAAATGCCTTTCATCATCTCTTTCCTATCCAGATCTCTTTAAGTCTAAGTCATAGTCTAGATTATGAACTTCTTTTGTTATAATATATTGCCACTTAAAATTTATTATAATAAACATTATCACTTAAAATTCATCGTTCTTGGATTATTTTCAACTATTCAAACTTTCCCATCTGGGGATGGGAATGGCTCAGTGGGTAAGAGCACTTGCTGCTCTCACAGAAGACTCAGGCTCACTTTTCAGCACCTATATCAGATGCCTCACAACTGCCTGTGGCTCCAGTTCCAGGAGAGCCTATTTTTCTCTTCTGGTTTCCATGGGCATCCAAATGCACGTGGTCCACATATAGATAAGTAAGCACATAAAAACACACGTTAATAAAAAATAAACAAAAATTTCCCAACTATACTGAACAATTACAAATACTTTGATGACAGAGAACCATTCCATATCTCTTTCTCCATAACTTCATGGCTCACTATATGATATGTTGCTAATAGATATTTGTTTAACTGAATGAAGGACAATTAAGGGTAATGGAATAAATAAATAAAAGATCTCACTTTTCTTTCTGAGACACAATAATGAATGCAACAAGGTCTATTCCATCTGCTCCTGACTCATCCTGTGTTGCTTGAGAAGCCTTCACTGCAGCCTTTTTTTTCAAAGATGCCAAACATCACCTACCTGCAGAGCCTGAGGTCGTGATCTCACCAACCATAGTGTGAAGTCTGGATGAGGTGTGTGCTGACTTGATCAGAAACATAAGAGAAGAATCTGAAGGACCAGGTCACATGCCTACAAAGACTTTGAGTACCTGTAAGAAAAACACCTTATTACCATACGAGATGCCGTAAGTGACTCCGGGACTCATACAGTGCTCCTAAGATTGTAAAGCAGATTAGTTCCATGAGTCCTGAGACAGGAGTACAGGCTGAAGTCCCCACTGCAGATGCCTAAGTCATCTATTTTAACAAATTGTCTTATCAATTGTTTAAAAGAAGAAATAAACATACATGATATGGATTTTTAATGTTGATTAAAGATTTTTTTAAACTCATCTCATGAAGAGAAACAAGACTCTTCCAAAAATAGTACTTTAAAACCCTTATCCTGGAGGCTAGAGAGATGGCTCAGCACATAAGAACAGTTATTGCTCTTACAGAGGATCTGAATTCAGTTCCCAGAACCCATGTCAGATGGTTTACAAGTGCCATAACTCCAGAACTGCAGTTCCAGGAACTCTGACACCTTCCTCTGGCCTCTACGGACATCTTCACACAAGCACAGATTCACACACAGGCATACGCTCATACAAATAGATTTAAAATAATATAAATCTTTAAAAAAATCCTTATCCTATGCACATATTCCTAGACCCTCAGAGGAAGACACTCAAACTGCAGAGAGCACCCAATCCTGTGTATGCTATGTTTAACCCTGTACACTCACAAACATGATAATGCTCTATTTATCAGGTAGGCCTTAATAAATAATAACAAGCAGTATTTAAATAGAACAACTATAACAATATGCCACATTAAAATGAACGTGAATGTGGGCTCACAAGCCACAAAGACAAATATTACACTTTGAGAAGCCCACCATCAGCCTTGGTGGGTGAAAAGTGAAACCACAGATAAAGGGAGAGTACTACAGTTCAAAGACTTAATAAAGTCGTTTTTCTTGTTCCAGCCTCCACTGAGATGATATAAGCTGAAGCAGAGGAGTGAATACTGATCTAGCAGTCACTGTGGGACCTCCACAGTGGACTTTGAGGTATCCGTCCCAGGATACCTGCAAATGGTCTTCCGTCCTGCTTCCACAGGTGACAAAACTAAGACTTAGAAAGAAGAAGAAATAATCTTGAGATTAGACACCCTCAGCTGAGGAGCCATATTTTGAATTCAGATCTAGGTGAATCCCAGTCCATCTCTTTCCTTGTGTCCTTCTTCATTCACTCTAAAGTGATTAATACATCCTTGGCTGTTTGCCATGCTAAGGCAATGATTTTCTAAAGATATATCAAGTGAAAGAAGAAGAGATAAGAATTAGAGCGTGCCATGAAGATCAAAGAAAATAATTTGTACAAAGTATCTGGAAAATACCAGGCGTTTAATAAATGTTATTTCCATTCCCGTGGATAGGAATATTCTCAAAAGAAAATATTTACTCTCAGAGTCATCACACTGAGACACATAAAATAGAACACAGACATGAATTAGGATTGAAGCAATATCTGACAAATACATTTTTGGCTATTGCTATGATAGATAAAAGGATCAAACAAGGTGTGTGTAAATAGAATTATGAAGGATCAAGAATTAGAAATATAGAAACTCTTAATTTGATAAATGTTAAAAAAAATTCTATTCCAAACTTCTTGCCTTTGTTTTTCAATGATTTGCTTTCACTGATTGAATAAATAGATGCAACAGAGTTAAAAGGCAAGGAACTGTTGGAAACTGTGACTAGTCTTCTTACCCATTCCTCTATAGATTTTCCTAATTTTTTCCCTCACCTTGGATACCGAAATCATACATCAGAGATTAGAAACACCAAGGAGACAAACAGATAACTGTCTGCTGGGCTGCCTTCAAAGAGCCGCCGCAGCGCGCTAGCACCCGCAATAAAGCGGCAGATGCCGGTTCTGTCACCAACGTCAATTCATCATAAAATACTGAGTAGAAGGGAGGAATCAAATCCTGCAGCCCCTGAAATCTTATGTGAAGTCTATAACCGACCCAGTGCAAGGTGGACAAACACACTGGGAGGGCATGAATCAAAGCAAAGGATTAGATAATTGAGAAGGCGACAACACATCAGATCGCAGCTGGCAGAGTGAGGCATGGAACGGAGTTGCCTGCCCAGTAACACACAAGAAGAGTTATGACATTTATGCATTTTCATTTCTACAGGTGGGAACCTCAAATCATTCCATGGGCTAGTCTCTGAGTACCTCTAATCCAAGCCTGCCAAGAATCTGTTGATATACACCTGTATCGTCAGAGATAGACCCAACATATTTTCAACAATATTTCTTTGGTTCTAACAAGACACATTTTAAGTCTAAATAACCTGTAAATTCAAACCTTATTTTCTATCGTTAAGATATATGTCCTTGCAGGTTCTGTGGCACACATTCATAGACCCAAGGAACAGCACATTATTTGACCACCTACTCTGTGTCAGGCTATGCAAGATCATTCTCCTGTGGTCTCCCATTTTATCTCAATAGCTGTGCTCTGTTGTATGAGCTATTATATTTACTTAGTTGGTGAGAAATTGAGAGTCAGAGATGTTAAGTGATTTGACTAAGAGGATATATATTTTAATTTTCTAATTTTTATTTTTATTTTGTGTGCATGAGTGTATTGCCTGCCTGTATGTAGGTGCACCCATGACATGCAGTGCCCATGGAGGTCAGAAGAAGGCTCCAATTTCCTGAAAGTAGGGTTATGGACAGTTGTTAGCCACCATACAGGTTCTGAGAATCAGACTCAGGTCCCCTACAAGGGCAGCCAGTGTTCTTGACCACTGAACCCTGGGGATGTTTTTTTCAATGCTTTTCCTCTGTAGTATTGTAAGTCTGACCACACTTGCAGCATTAAAGGGCTTCGAGACAAAAGTTCTCTACCTTCCATTTGAGTCTAGCATCTGAGAGCTTTCTCTCCCCTCAAGACCTCTGAGTCTCTCATCCAGGAAGTTCCAAAACCAAACCAGAGTTTGGGAACTGTTTTTTCTTTTTATTTCATACAATACATTTGTCCTTTTAAAAGACACCATGACACTTGACTGTCTTCCAACTTCATCTTCTGCTTTATTTCACAATTTTTCAAATTGTTTTTTTCTTAGTCTTCTGAAATAACTGCACAAGGCCTCAAGGCCTAAGAGTAAGTCAGTGCCCCCAGTAGGAGACAAGGAGCCCCAAACACAGATTCCAATCCCTTCCAACAAAGTTCCATTTCAACGTTAAATCGTCTTCTTGACCTTACAGACAAAACTTTGTGGGAGAGAGACACCTAAAACCACTGTTCTTCATAACTTTGTTGAGCTATAAGTTTAAAGTTTCTCACAAAGTATAATAAACCCCAATCCAAATGCAGTTTAGGAAAGTTACAGGAAACATGTTGTCTTCTGATCCCAGAGACTTTAGCTTTAAAGTGTTTAATTCCTTAGAGACAAGGATCTTGAATTAATAGTTCTCTAAAATTAATCAAATGTCTTTAAAAAAATCTGTATTTTAACCCAAGAAAGCTTTCAAAGCAAGGGTCATACATACGGAAGCCCTTGATATGACCTTGCTGTGATTCGATCTTAAACACAAAGTTCTTCAAACTTTCAGAAGCATTCACTATGGGATATCATATCAATATGGGATATGGGAAAACCAAAAGAAGTGAGACAAAACTAGTACCCTCAGTTGTGTTAGCCTAAGACGTCACACTGTACTAATGACTTTTCCATAGCTATGACATATATCTGACATACATGACAGAACAACCTAAATGGGGAAAGAAACCTAAATGGCCCACAGTTTCCGAAGGTCCATTCCTTGGATGCCTGGCCCTGTGAGCTTATGTAAAACATTATGGTAAAAGAAACTTCTCACCTCAGCAACAGTAGATGGGAAGCAGAAAGTAAGGAGGAGAACGTGAACCACTTCAGAGACACATCTTGACCTACCCTCCAACGAGGCCTACTTCCTAAAATTTTCAGAACTTCCCAAAATAGCACCACAGCTAGGAATCAAGTATTTGACATGAGAGCCTGCTAGGGACATGTCATATTCAAATTATAACACATACATTACTCTACAGGGGTTTTATAAAGCCTCACCTGAAAATAATATGCAGTCTTCAACTTAGATATTTGGAAACCTCGTTTCATGATTTGACTTCAGGATAAACCTAAAGCCATCTTTCTTTAATTTAGAACAAATTTATCTAATATTGAGCTCCTCTCAATTCTTTTCATTCTGGAAAACAAATGAAAGTTGCCTGGAGTTGGGATAATTTCTCCTTAGTCTGTAGGATGAAGTTGCTCATACTTCTGTTAGAAAAGTATCTATTTCAATAGAATACATTTCAAAACTTTTTTTTAACAACCCTACAGTGTAACTAGAATTTGAAGGTCCCATTGAAAAAGATAAAAGTACTGTAATACTTAATTTCCTTCTTCCACTGTGTACTGGATGGCACCAGATAAACTCATGGGCACTGAAAAACAAACCAAGTGAGAGGGCAGACCATCACAAAGAAGTGACTTGTCTCTGTTGTTTCTCAAAAACTAAAACATTGCCTACCATATTGTAGGCAGTTGATAGTTATTGGAAAATGAGGAAATAAACAAGCATGTGAATAAATTTGTTTCAGATACACCGAAGACAAGGAATTCATCTTGGATTATTGGTAAACAGAAACTAAGACTCAGAATCTCCAGATTCTCACCCTGGCCACAGGGTCACTGTGCTTATTTGGCTTGTTGCCTTGCTTGCTTACTTTATTAAAGATTTGTTTTTATTTTAATTATGTGTATGCCCATGTCAGTATGGAGATATGCTCATTAGTGCGGTTGCCATGGAGACCATATAGGGGTGTCAGATTCTCTAAAGCTTGAGGTACAGGTAGTTGTGAGCTGCTGGACATGGTGCTGGCAACCAACCTCAGGTCCTCTGTTAAGAACATCAAGTGCTCTTAGCTCTGAAGCCATCGCTCCAACCCCTGGCTTTGTTTTTAATATGCAGAAATTGTTTTATCATTTTTAATTTATGGGTATGGATGTATTGCCTGCATGTACGTAAGTGCACCCAAGTCATAAAATGCTCATAGAGTTCTGAAGAGAGTTGCAAATTCCTCTGGTACTGGAGTTATGGACGGTTGTTAGCCATGATGTGGGTGATGGGAATCAAACCTGAGTCAGCCAGTACTCGTAACTGCTGAGCCATCTCTCCAGCCCCTTAATACGCAGAAATTTTAAAACTGTACTGATTTGTCTCAAAATGTCATATACAGAGCTTTCTATATTGCCTAATTACAGAAATCACTATGCTTGTTTAGTGAAACTGAAAGTTCCCTGGCCCTTGCCTGAAGATTCTGGTTCTGGGTCTGCCACAAGGCAAGTCAGGGAGACAGTGGGGTCATGACATCTCCCCTTCCAACCACAAGTTCACCTGGCGCAAGGCAGAAGGCAGAGGGTGAGGAGACTCCTGTCTGCTCAACTGGATGCATGAATCCAGGAGTCTTTGTTTACTACAGGTAAGTCAAAGGACACTGCAGAGAGCAGTCGGGAAGGTGATTTTGAGGGCAGAAAACACCTGGGAGAGACCGCACTTGCCTTTGATTCATTAATTAGAGTTGGAGAAAGTCAGCTGCCAAGAGGTCGCGCAGCTGCTCAGCTTCACTCCACTTTCTCTTGAGAAAGAAACAGATGACCCTGGGGCACGCGAATGTAGGACTTGGCTTTTCCGAGAAAGCAGATTTTAGTACCCCAACCAGTGTTCAGTCACTTCTAAGTTCCATATCACTTACATGGGCATATTTATCATATTCGTAGTGGACCAGAAAAGGTTCAAAGATAAATATTTGCTTGCTGAGTAAATGGATGGAGAATTTCCTCCATGACCATAAGTGCTAATATACGGGAATTGTTTTGATAAGGATATAATGTTTGACAATACCTAATAACATTCGGGCATTTTTACCTAGAATGTATTTATCTGCAACCAACTAAAACTAAATTCTTCTTTAACTTATTTTTATTTTATGTGCATCATGTTTTGTTTGCATGCATATAAGTGCACTTGTGTTGTGCAAAGCCCCAGAGGCCAGAAAAGGGCATTGGACCCCTGGAATTAGAGTTACAGACAGTTGTTAGCCACTATGTGGGTGCTCAGACCTAAACTCGAGTCCTCTGCAAGAACAACCAGTGCTCTTAATCACTGAGCCATCTCTCCAGCCCTTAAAACTAAATTCTTATTTAATCTGTTCATTGAACAGAAAAATATCCTAGTAACAAAAACGTGGAAAAAAATTAGTCCAAAGTATCTAGTTTGTTTTTTAGCATTTCTAAAATGCCAGGGATATTCTCTTATCAGTGTTGTTAATTTGGTGAGTGTATTTATTAGAAATTTAAACACAGCAGTGTGTACAAATACTGAGAAGAGACATAGCAGCCTTATTTTCCATATACTTCCTTCTCTTTCTCTTTTATAGTTAACTAAATTCCCCAAGAAGAGTCTTTATAGAAACTAGCCACCATTGTTAGAAAATAAATATAGTATTGGATATAATTTGGAAAAATGTCAATCTAAAATAAATTTAAAGTTCTGACCCTTGAAAAGATAATGTCATCGGGGAATTTACTTCCCAAATAGCTCATTTCCTGACAATGATGAATAACTAGATTGAGCTATTTATAAAAGTGGTTTCGTTGGATATATACAAATGATAAAGTTCAGCTCATTTCGTGTGAGAACAAGTATTTCTATGAGGAAGAAAAAGAAAAACAACTAAAATAATATGTCAAAAAAACTTTTAAGAATTTAGGTCTGCTTTATAAGTCACATCCATTGGGAATGTGATAAACATTAAGAGGAAAAGATCAAACTCACTGTTATAGTAACAGCCATGGTATTTGGCATTTTTCTCTATGGAAGAGACATCAAATATATCCTCTGAGTACACTAGACTTGAAAAAGAAAATTAAGATGATTAAATGTTAAATCCAACATTCAGAAAGTTCAGAGAAAATACAGTTGTGATCACATGGGCTTAGATTCTAAGTGGTAAAATAGACTAAGCATGTAGAAACCTTAAAACATGGAGTTTACTTCACTGCCCAACAACTATAATTCATCCTGAGAAGAAAGAAAAGAAACTTAAATCAATGAGCCTTTGATATAAAACCTCAGATATATTTGAACTAATACTAATGTTCTAAAGAGCGAGATACAGGAATATAATGAAGACTATGTTTCCTAAATATAAACAATGTTCAATTAGAATTATACACTTGCTAAATGCCCCTCTCAACTGCATCAAAATGTATAGAATAGTTAGGAAAAAAAGTAAGCACAAAATACTTCAGATTAACATGCAGAAACCTACATAATACTTTTCAGCAACAAAGAGCACCATGCCATGCTAATGAGTCAGTCCAATGCTGCAAGGCTATTAATTCTTCCCCAATCTAAGATTTCTTCATTGAAAATACCAATAAAGCTTTTGACCAAATAAACCTAAAGTTCACTTGGAAAAAAAATGTGCCAGTATGAGCAATAGCATTTTTAGGAAGAAAACTCGTTTAGGGAATCACTCTGGCAGATCTTGAATGTATTTTTGCAAAGATACAATAATTATGCTAGTTCAGGCATACAGGACACAACTGTATACTATGAAACAATTTAATTCACAGCTAACACAAATCCTGTCAACTTAGACTGTATTTTTAAAACTGTAGGAAGAACACTGACAAACTAGTTTACCTGAAGAAGGGAATGCTATAAATTGGCTTGGTTCCATGGCAGAAATTTAGCCTAGGCAATCTCTGATGGTTTCTCACCTCCCAAGACCCTATGAAATCAAAGTAGAACAAATGCAGATGACTGTGATCTTAAGCTTTTAGAAAACATTTCCATTGGGGCTAGAAGTGTAGCTCACTTGGTAGAGCATTTCCAAACATGCATTAATGAGGTTAATATGATAACACACTGAGGTATCCCAACACAGGATGGGTAGAGACAGGAGGATCAGAAGTTCAAGGTCATTCCTTCCTGGATACATAGTAAGTTGGAGGCCATTCTGGGATACATGCAATCATGACTCAAGAAAACAAAATCAAAAGAGCCCTTGCTTCTTTAGGAGACCTTTTGGCAGGTTGGAAGAAGAAGAAATGAGTGTGTTCAAGTTTGCATATGGTGAAGACTAGTCCTCAGTCAGGACTGAGGAGTCTACAAGGCGTCTACAAGGTCCAGCAGCTGGAGGACCAGGTCAGTGGTGGCTTAGGAGTTCCAGCAAGAGACATGGTTAGTACACTCTAGCTTTGGAAATGAAGAGGAAACAAAAGAATCAGAAAGTACTCAGGAAACAAAATTATCTTGACAACTAATGGCATATCAAAATAAATATGAACCAAAGACCAAGATAATTCACAGATATTGAGTCTTAAGCACCTAGTAGGAATTTTTTTATGAATGGGTTTAGAGGGAAAAATAATGAGTTCAGGAATTAGGTCTCTCTTTGGGGGAATGGATCTGCATATTTTTATATATTTGATATGTTAGCTATATTTTATATATTCATCTTATGAATTTTGTGCATTAGAATTGGCCACATAATTATAAAACAATTCTCTTTCTTTAACAAAAAAGTAAAAACTTACTTTACTTTTTTGTTAAAAGAAAAAAAGGTAAAATCTTACAAATATGAATGAAGGCCTTTGAATAGTGGCTCCAATTTTCATTTTTGAAAGATGAAAGTGACCAGCTTATAAAGTTACATGTTCTTCTAATTAGTGTCAAACAGGAAGAGGTTAGCTCTGACACTTGTGATCTTAACCTTATTCCCAGATCACTTGACCACAAGTAGAAGAGTGTTGAGAGTCACTGAAACCCCAGAAAGGACTCAAGTTATCTTCATCTAACCCTTTGATTGCATGAGAAATGGAATCTCAGACATACATTTGCCTCACATAGTGACTGCAGTGGCCAAAGCTAGATTAGAATCCAGTAGAGTACATTTTAATCTGCCATATGGCTCACTACTGCATCCTGCCTCTCAGACTGATGCTAATTAGCAATCGTATTATTAGGACTTGATGACACTTTGCAATTAACAAAATGGATTACAGATTATGTTAGTCAACCCTCACAGCTTGATTAATTAAGACATTGCTTTTCTCTGTATAGATGAGGAAACAAAAATGTATAGAGAAAAATACTTTGCTCAAAGTCACACAGTAAATGTTAAATTAAACTCAGATCTTGGAACTCCAAGTTTTTCCATAATCTGCTAATTGTAATATAAATTATATATATATACATTCCATTAATGCTATTTTATGAACTAATACTATATTTCAGAAGTTGATTACAAGATGATTTTAAAAATAAAATACACAAGGTTTATGTGTCATATTTAAATGAAAATCTTTTAAATTGTTACCTAATTATTTGCCTTGACATCATAGATTACTTTTACTACTGTCCTTGAGCTGAAATATTTGATCATGGAAATATTTATTCATGGAAAATGAAACACAACTATAAGGATTGATTTTTAGATCTCTTTATTCAAAGTAAAAGATGAGCCAAAATCAAATTTCAGTGTGTCTAAGATTTGTGCTTGCAGGGACAGTCCAGCAAGTGTCAAGTATGGAGTGGTATATTAGCATTGTGGAAGATCAACAGGTATTGGGTGAAAAGGCCATCATCAATAAGACAGTGCCATACAACAATAAACAGGGCTCATACAATAAAAAACAGAGCTCCAGATAAGAATTGTTTTAAAAATATGCCCAGCCTTCACTGAGATGGCAGATGGCTTCTAAGAATATTCGTAAGTGCTTCTAAAACTTATAATGTTATTCCTCAGTACCAGATTCTAGACAGCATTCTTCCTATTCACAAAATAAAGTCAATTTCCAATATGATAGAAAGAAAAACACAAATGAGAAGCTTCAACTTCTTGCTCCAGGCAACATGGCACCGTGGTTAAGAGCAAAGATAACCAGCCTCTGGATTCCAGTTCTATGGCTTCTGCTTGCTAGCTACATGGCAGTGGCCTTGTTAGCCAATGTCATTATGCCCCAGTTTTCTCAGCTGTTAAATGGGGATAAGAGTAGTTGAACCTACCTCTTTAATTTATATTACAATTAATATTTATAAAGCAGATAAACTAGTTTTCCCACCAAGTAACTGTTGGAAAAATATCTTTCAGTGAAGCAAATTGTATGAATTCAAATAAGTCATCTAACTTTCTGGACCTAAATTGCATCCTTTATCATATAAAGGGACGGAAGATCTCTAAACTCAACCAGTTATTATCTCAATGAATCAAGTGTTCAAAACTACTAGATACTTTTTTTCTGAATATCTTGGCAAATTTGGCTTCTAGCATCTATGGATTTCAAGTCACCTCTTTGGAGGATCACTAGACGAAGAATATGGGCAATATAATGAGAAAAGAAGGGGAATGCGAACTAACAGTAAGAGTAAACTTGATGAGAATTAAGTTTTAGAAGACTTGATTATGGAATCATAAACATAGGGAACAATATGACTTTGACCAAATCTGGCATCTTCCTGACCTGAGTGTCCACTGACAGAATCCTTTGCCTCTCTGAACCTCCCAGTCCATATCTCTGTTAAGGTAAACAGCACTATCTCTTTTACAAGTAGTTGGTAATTACATTATATATGTAAAGCTTAAGGCTTGGTGCATAGTAAGAATGTAATAGGTAATGTTCCAATGATGATAAAAATAATGACGGTCATGATGCCCATGAAGAAAAGTAACAATTTTATAACTAACTTTCCTATTAATTCACAATAGCATTGTAAGTACAAGTGTTATATTAGCTGAAAATAATGAGACTTAGCTCAGCTTTTTTCAGTTGTCAGGTTTACCACACTCATGTTGTACAAGCACAGTTTGAAAGCTGCACAAGTACAGTATTGCAACTTATATGTTTCACTTAAAATATTTTATTTAAGGACTGGAGAGATGGCTCAGCAGTTAAGATCACTTGGATCCAGAGGACCAGAGTTCAGTTCCAAGCATCTACATGGAGTAGTTCTCAACCAATAACTACAATTCCAAGGAATCTGATTCTCTCTCTGGTCTCCACAGGTACCTGTGTGCATTTGACATAGACACCCACACGTGGCCAAAAGTTAAAAACAAAAATAAACTTTAGAAATAAATTATTTTAAAAACCAACAAGGAAGATGGATGGAACCGGATATCACCATATTAAAAAGAATAAGCTAAACTCAGAATACCAAATAGCACATTTACTGTGATGTAAAATCTAGATTATATATATATATATATATAGATAGATAGATAGATAGATATAGATATATATCTTCAAATATGCATACCCATCAAATTATCTGTATATGGCTTTGTTTTCATTATACCATGCAAAATGGAATGCTTTAACATATTTATCTCTGTAAAATGAGGTTATAGTCCTTTCTTACTGCAATAAATGTTGCTGACATCTTTAAAGGTAACTGATGCATGCATGTAGAAACATTGAGAATGGACTCCTATTCTCCAGCCTGAGAGACATATACCCACAGGTACAAGGTTCTCTGTGGTATAAATCACAAACTGCTATCCAGGTTCAGTATAAAGTACTGTCCCTACCTAACAGATGCAGAGCAAGTTTACCATAACTTAAGCCTGAAAGAATTTCTATGTCAGAAAGAATCCTAATAATTTAGACAGATGAATATCTATTCTCTATATTTTAAAGAATGAATAAATTAACCTGAACATCATTTCAAACCGTGTTTTATTACATTGTAATCAGGGAGAAGTGAGTTGTTAACATCATTATTAGCAATTATTAATATTTGGTCCAAATTAAGACAAAAGTAGCATAGAGGCAGGAAAGCATTATGTGTGCCTTACTAAACACATAATACATATGTGTCAGTCTGATATTGGCATTAAAGTGAGGAAACACAGTGGCTCTGAGATGCAGATGCCTGGTGAGATTTAACAGTTTCACTAATACACCATGATTCCATGTGAAGGAGTTAGAGGCGACTGAGAGAAGGATTTCACTGGTATTCCTACCAAAGGTTATTTAACTTGTCCCTTTACACCACAGCACAGAGCTGGTTATGAAAAAGGAAATTATAAGAAAGAGAACAGAGGCAGTCAAGGTATAAAAGAAACAGGGCATCCCTGGGCCAACAACCCATACCTGATGAGAACATGTGGCGTCCTAAGACAGATAATGTGAATCCAGAGCTTCTAAAGAAACTCCAGGATGGACCAGAATTGAAGGCTACCCCCTTGTCATACTCATAAAGGGTTAAAAGTCACCACCTGTTGGATATGGCCAAGGCACAGGAAACTAATATCAGAACACACTGTTTCCTTTAGTGGATGTTGTATGTTCAGTAAAATGGGATGTCGTTCAAAATATAGTTTCAGCCAGTCGCTGCAAATCAGCAAATTCTATGGTATTTTTCAAAAATTCCTGAACTAAAGAGTAAATACAGACTCAAATTCTGGTTCTCTGAATAGAAAAACTTTAAAACAAAGATATATTTCCAAATGGTCTGTTGACAAACATTGCAATCTGCCTCTGCTAATATTGGATAAGGATCTCTTAACATAAAACATCTGGAAATTCCTGATGTCTTAAACAGAATGGTTTGGCTTTGGCCAGACAACATTTACTTCAAACTATTATTCTGTACCTGAGAAAGAGGAAATTTCTAGACACAATATTTAATTAGTACCTAATTAAGAGCATCAACTCGACAAGTGATGCAGGTTCTGGCCCCAATGTTTATACCTGGACATGAGTAAACAGCTCTAGTAAGTCTTGGCTGTCTGACAGCTCTCAGCTGTCACTGGCACTATAGAGCCCAGAGAGGTGCTGACGCTGTTTGGCAAATGATTTTTAGTAAACATTCAATGCAGTTGGAAAAGTCTAACCATACCAAGGAAACCACGAGAGAGAAAATGTGGAGAACAGCAACTATTCAGGTGTATGTGCTTCTAGCACACCTCAGTCATTACCCCAGTTGCCAGCAAGGGTTAATCAGTCCTTTCCACACTCAATCAAGGTATCAACTTCCATGAGTATCTTTAAGAATATTGTTCATCCAGGTAGAGTCAGTTCTGTTGCCAGAAAATCAAATAGTCATTTAATGCAAGAAAATCCTTGATGAATTGAAATTAGCAAATTGACTTGACCCTGGGGAGCAACCTGCCTTATGCCTAGACATCAGATAACACTGCAGTGACACCTGGAAATATAGTTGCGATTGTTCTCAATTTTTTTATAAAATTTATTTTTAACTTATACATAAAAATATGTAAAATTACAAATATGACATTTCAATACATGTACACTGTCAAATATTTAAATCAGGTTAAACTTACCTATGGCAAATATTTATCGCTTCTTTAGAGTGGAAATGTTTACAATTTTTTATTTTAATTTTCTGAAATGTACAATTGTTAATTGTTTAAAAATACTAAGCAGCTTTTGTAAAAGGAAAACCAGCACTAAGTTTCTTGTACTCTCTCACTCAGTAACCAAGCCTGTGGCCTTGGACTAGTCATTGAGCCTTTCTGGGCCTCAGTTTCTTTATCTATAAGTAATAGAATTTGCCCAAGTACTTTCGATGAGTTAAGCTCTAAAATATAATTTGGGGCTATGTATTTATATAGCATATTCCTCCTGCAGAATTCAAAGTCTCTCAAGAGACTCTCATTAGTATTCTCAATATTGCTGTGAGGCAGGCAGGTGGCAAGGTTTATTATCCCCATTTTTTTTTAAGAAAAAGAAAGAAACAATGAGACACTTTGCCGACACAGCACTCTTAACCAAGTAAGGACTAAAAGTTAGGTGTCCTGACACTAATCAAGAACTCTGTTAAACCACTTTAGTACTAAACTAAATGGAAAGCCTCTGATGAATAAAATATTCTGAGTTCGTTGGGGGGAGGGTCGAGTTTGATCATCTAGCAAAAATGTAATGGTTTAAAACAATGATTTCCAGAGTAAGCCTATATAATAGTCCAGGTAGCTTTCTCAGTCCTCATTGACATGTCTCCGTGCATATTTTCTCCTTTTTGATACACATATCAAAATGTGAACCTTCAAAAGTGTGGTCTTAAAAAATCTGTGCAAAAGCAAGAAGAATTTGAAGTAGTAATAATTAAATTTGCAAAGGAAAATTTTCAGAGAAGAACCCACATCATCCATATTAATATGGAGAAATTATATCGGAAGCTCAAATGTACATAGCAGTAAAATGAGATTATCACCCCAAATTAATTCAAATAGTTTTCAATAATAATATTTATCAAGAACCATAGAGAATAGTACTTATCTGCTAGCTAAACAGAGTCAACCACAGTTTTATGAATGCTAACAGAAGATAAGATTCCTTTAAGAGGGTGGTGCTGGAGAAATGGCTCAGTGGTTAAGAGAAATGACTGCTCTTGCAGAAGACCCAGGTTCAATCACCAGCACCCACATGGCAGCTAACAACTGTCCATAACTCCAGTTCCAGGGGATCTAATGCCTTCTTCTGTCTTCCATGGGCATTTCACAACATGGGTACACTTATACACATATAAGCAATGCACTCATACACATCAAATAAAAATAAAAAATAAAATAAAAAGATACTCTTAAGGGATGGCAAGATGGCTCATGGGTAAAGGCACTTGCTGCCAAGCCTGACAACATGAGTTCAATCCCTGGAATCCACATGATGGAAGGAGAGAACTGATTTGTCCAAGTTGTTCTCTGATCTCCATGGCATGCACTTGTATGCATAAATAAATAAATAAATAAATAAATATTTTAAAAAGAAGACAAGACACCGTCAAGTAAGAGACAGTCTTTTACTGTCAGTAATAGCAATGACTGGAGTGTCATTAGTTTTGCTTTGGCTTCTCAAGCCCCTATTCCCACAGGGTCACCCAAAGACTGGAGATGTCACTCTATAGTAGAGCAGTTACCTGACATTTACAAAGCTGTGGATTCTATTCCTAGCACCACAAAGAAGAGAGTGGGGCAGGTAAGCTTAGACCCTGATCACTTATTCTAAGGCACAGTCAACATTCCGCTCTTTTCTTTGGAGTAAGGTACTGAGTCTCTCTTCTAAGGCAGTTCACTGTACCAACATTCATGAAAAGAAAGTTCAGAACAAACACAAACAGTGCCTCTGCCCAAAAGGGTAGAAAAGCACTAGAGACCTATGGAGAAAATATCCCAATAATATTTTCTAACTTTATTTGCTTATCAAGATATCTAATAGCTTAAGTATTCTTAAGGACTTGTATTGGGTTACTTTTTATTACAATAACAAAATACCTGAGGCAAGCCATCCCTGACTCTGGAGCACATGAGTTTCCAGAGCACACATGAGGCTTCCACTCTGGTATATAGAAGGGGTAAAAGGAAGACACAAAAATGTGAGCCAAAGTTTTTCATCTATGAATGCACTGAACAATTAGAGGAAGGAAGAAATACTGAGATTACCTTTGGAAAGTACAGAGGTTTGTTTAGAGGCTGACCATCCAAGTCCAGTGGTCTCATTGATACAGATTTTGATGCAGGCATGTGAGAGATCCCATCAGCATGCAGGAAGGCGGAGAGAGACCCAGGGTTTAGGCTCAAGCTTTGACCACAGCTTTTGTCTCATTTCATGAGAATTCAAGGGTTTCACAGAGCTACTTATATTCCTTCTAAAGGGAAGACCCCAAAACTTCCTGTTAAGAGTCCATCTCCCATATTGCCACACTAGAGACCAAGCGCCCAACACATGAAACTGAAAGACATCCCACTGCCAACCACAGCAGTGGTAAAAGTAATAACAGCATATTGATGCACTTCCTGGAAGTCACCTTAGCTCTGTCCGCTCTAGGAGTTAATGAATTCAAAACAGATAAATGATAGCTCACATTTGCTCCCTTATGTTTATGACAGTGAAAGCCTCATGTGTGCTGTGGAAGTCTATGTGCTCCAGAATCCAGGAGTGGCAGCTAAATCCTAGACGTGCTCTTCACTAGCTATGGGACCCGGTCTCGAGTTTCCGTGTCTCAGTGTTGTCATCTGTAAAAAGAGGTCACTATCACCTACACCATAAGATTTGGAGGAGGATTCAAATATTCATATACAAAAAGCATGTAAAACAGTTCCTAGCATGTACATACCGAACAAATTTTACTGATGAGTGAATTCTCCTAACATGGAAAGCACTCATTAGTTAGCCTCTTACCCAATATCCGAAGTGACCCAAAGTGACCAAATTAACAGTACTGTTGCTGAAACATGAGTGAACTAAAGCAAAATGGACCATGAACAGCATCTTTTGGGGAGGGCAACTAAAAAAAAGTTATGGTAGTCACAGTTTGTTCTTATCAATAAGAAGAAAAGGAAAGGAAGAGATTTAATCTAGTTTATGCACTGAAAAAAAACTGTTCCAGAATAATCTGATGTATTCCACATTTCTCATCAATTATTAAATGAGAATTTCTTTCTGTGTTTCAAGATTTAACATGAGCTGATAGTATTGTTTTGAACAGACTATGAGATTGTGATAGGTAAGCTGTGTCTTCTGCACTTTGAGTTCATGGACCTACAATTATTACTTCAAGTAGAAATGCAAAGGCCTGATAAGTGGTGCAGTCAAGAGTCACCATTCCATACAAACAAATACAGAACAAGAAGTCACTAGGACCAGGTGTGGTGGCTTACACCTTTGATCCCAGCACTCAAGAGGCAGAGGCAGGCAGATCTCTGTAAGATTGAGGCCACACTGGTCTTCGTAGTGAATTCCAGGTCATCTGTGGCTACAGGGAGAAACTGTGAAAGAGAGGAAAGAAAGAAAGAAAAAAAGAAAGAAAGAAAGAAAGAAAGAAAGGAAGGAAGGAAGGAAGGAAGGAAGGAAGGAAGGAAGAAAGAAAGGAAGGAAGGAAGGAAGAGGAGGAAGGAAGGAAATGGTCATATCATTTAACATGACACTTTACAGTATTAAAATTACCCCCCAAAAATATTAAGTGCATCTCACATGCAACTATCTTTGAAATTCTAATCTTAATTTGTGATGCTAAATCAAGGGAGATTATTTTTAACCTGCTATTTGATCATTTTAGAAAAAAATCAGAGTTCACCCTGAGTTTGAAACACCTAACAGAAAGCTTTTTGTGCACTATGACTGGGCAGAGGTGACACAGGTGTTGATCATTAACTTATGTTCATTTATCCCAAACTTTTCTATAAGAACATGACAAGTTTTATAAAATATGAATCACGCATTTTTAAAAAACAACTTATTTACAATGCTTTGTAAGTATTGTATTGGTGTGTGGCTAAGTCATAATGTAGATTAAGCCAAGTGGCGAAAAGTCACTGCTGGCCAGATTTGATGTCTGTCATCCCAGCACCTGGGAAGATGAGGCAACAGCAAGAGTTCAAGGTCATCTATTACTACACAAAGTTCAAAGCCAGTCTGGACTACGTGAGTGTCTCTCTCTCTCTCTCTCTCTCTCTCTCTCTCTCTCTCTCTCTCTCTCTCTCTCTCTCTCTCCTTCATAAGAGGCCACCAGAAAAGAAAAGCAGCATCTCTGTCATTCCATGAGAACTTCCAGACAAGATAGAGGAAGGGCTCCGCATCCTGCTGGAAGTCCAGTCGTCCTCATGAAGTCCTTCTGCTCTCTCCTCCCACTTCATCCCTGTCTTTATGTTTTCCTCACCACTCCTCCCCCAAGTCCTCTTGTTTTTAGCCCTCTATGTAACCCCTTTAAAATTTAGATTTCCCTGGTATCTTTCTTTCACTTAAAATAAATGTTAGTATGTATAATATGTAACACACACACTACATTTTGTCAAATCATTTGGCAATATTTGTTCTGTAAACAGCCCTTTGCTTTGGGCCCACGTGAGAGTCCTGTATTTATACTCTTGCAAGGAACTGTGTTGTCCTTTTAGTTGCACAAATGCCCACTTTCCTTTAATTATTTCTGTGGTGAGAAATTTAAGTGGTGCCATCTCTGCAGTTGAGGAGAAAGCAGAAAGATCCCAATTTCCCATGCACTTTAATGTGGGTGAGCCAGGCTCTACTTGTTAAAATTCTTGGATTGCTAATAAAAGTCATAATATACCAAATGGTGGTAATTTGGATGAAACAAGCATATCAATCATTGAGGAATGGGCTCATGGCTCTTTATCTGGGCAGAATCATTAAGTAGAATTTATGATATATAATGTATACTATTAAGCAGCTTCCATTAAACTTGCCTGCCAAACTCATTCTATACAGAGGGATGTTTCTAACAGCAAGATGTATGCAAGAGCGCCACCTATAGTAAAACTTCCACACTTACATTAAAATGCTAAAAACCCACAAAATTACTAGATTTTTGAACAGTAAGCTTAAGGAAAATAAAAATATCCAACAAATGAAATGTATGCTTTAATCTGTTGTGAGTCCAAACCATTTAAATATTGTGAAGAACTTATTTTAAATAAAATATAATTTTTAAGACCTGACTCTGATTAAGTGAAAATGTTCTCATTTTACAGATAATTTAAACTACTGTTACAGCATTTATTTACATGATAAAAGAAAAATGCTACAGTTATTTCTATTCTTTTAACATTCTCCTATTTTCTTGTTGATTGGTTGATTGTTGTTTTAACAGTCTGTTTTTTTGGAGACCTGAAACCAAGTCATTTAAAACATAAATAAATAAACTTCTTTCAATGTTTTGTTCAAAAGTGCATCACACGATTAATTTACTTCAGCATATGTTTAAGGCAAATGGAAACTGCTAAGGCAGCGGTGGCTAGCAATGCTGTGAAGTGTCTTTTAGGAGTTGATGTCCACACAATTTAGTCTTAAATACGTGTTACTTTGACCTAAAAACTAATTATGAGGGAGTTGTGCCAAAAATTGAGATGAATAAAAAGAAATTCCTTTGGTATTACAGAGATGGTTGCCAGAAATGGCTTACAAATCATGAGCCTATGCAAAGAGGAGAAGGCCAGTCTAAATTATTATTCGGCTGGGTCCTTAAATCAATGGAGAGCAAAAAAATGATTACAGTGGACCTTTAATTTTCAACCGTAAAAAGTCAACACGGTGGCAGGTTCAGTAGTGTTTTACTGCGGGTCGTGAAGTCCTTGGCTTTTTCATTTCCAGAAGGGCAAATGTGCTGGGATTTTGTTAATATGGGGTAAAATCAGTCATTTCTGCAGATCACAGAGGAAGCGGCTTGGACCCTCTGATTAGAGCGGGTTATAAAGCATTAGGAGAGGATCTGCCCGTACCCACATTGTCACCTTCGGGGCCGCCTGACTTTGGGGGCTATTATTCGTTCTGGTAAAGCAAGGTGTAAGTAGACACAGTGCCTGTCAAGCAAAGTGCCAAACAGCAATCCACACTGATGCCCTCTATTTGCAGAGCACGAAGTGCCAGGACAGCAGCCGCCTTCCCGCCAGGCACTGCGCGGGTGCTTCATCTCTGCCCTGGGAGGCCCACTTCTCACAATGAGAGGATAATTCACTCCGTATAGCCCATTCAGTCTTCAGCCTCTCGGCTGACGCTGCCAACAGAAGTGCCAATTAATGCCAATTACAATGGTGACTTTTCTGTTATGGGCACCTACTCATATAGGCCATCAAACAGCCATCATACATTAATGACTGTCAGTCATTACCAATATGGGCCAAGTTTGAACTAGTGACCTAGAGGAGAACTAGTCTGTATCCGACTTCCAACTCCCTGAACCATCCAATCTCCCTCCCCCTTTCTTGGCCAATGTTCTTAATTATAGTTTTGTACCTGAATAATGAATGTGCTACATTTTGACAGTGACAATTGCTGAAATTGTGACAGCAGAGGCGCAGCTCCAGCCTGCCATTTACTGGTCCCTGTCACAGCCTTCAGGCCAGGGAGGTCCAGCTCTGGCCCTTCAAGGGGCACTATCATTTCCTTCATCATTTAATCAAGTGCATTTCTTATTTGTCTTACTCCAAAGACAAAAAGGGGAGCATTTTTATGCAGACAAATGTGTCATGGATTTCTGTGTAGAGGCTGCCATCAGACCTTCCTTATCTGCTCATTATTTCCTATAGCCTTATGAGACGGAAACTCCCCATACAATTAAATACAATGCAAATTAATCTACAAGTGCAGCTTTCAGTTTCAAACCAGGAAAGCAAGGGAAAGACAAAAAACATTCTCCATAAAGGGAATGAGTTGGGATCTTCTGTAAAACACACACCTTGATTTTTCTTTCCTTGAAAGCCATTTATCCCTATCTGGGATGTAAAGTGCTCAGTGACCAGTTGCCCAGTGCTGTCTGACTGGCATGTTAGCGTGTTTGTTGAGACCCTAAGGTATACCTCACTCCACTCTCAGAATTGATAACAGCCTGCAACAGTACTATTTCTAGATTTGAGAAGGAGAGAAATTTATGGGAAAGAATTTAACTAAACACATCTCTCTGCTGTCCAAGGACCAGAAAAAAAGACCCAGAAACAACCCCTACGTACCTCACAAAAGAAACCAAATGACAGTGTATACTGTCATTTCAGTTCCTTATTCTTTCTCTGAAGTGGCAACAATGTGTGAATAAAAATGTTCTAAAATTTCACTTGTTTCATCTACATCCATAATGTTTCAAAAAGGAATCCCTTTAAAGAACTGAATTCCTGAACATCAATTTAGAGATGAAGTACACTTCTCTGCTCTTGTGGAAAACCCACGTTCAGTTCTCAGCACCCACATGGCAACTGACAACTGTAGGTAACTCAAGTTCAAGGATTTGATGTCCTCTTCTGACTTCCATGGACACTGCATGCACATGGTACATTTGCATCCAGGCAAAACACTCACACACATAAAATAAAAAGGAATTTTTTTAATTTAAAGAAGATCAAAACAGGTATTATTGTGTGCTGTTGCTGCTGCTGCTGCTGTTAATCGAGGTTATTCATATTCACAATGCCCAAAACTTCTTTTGCACACTGTGTATACACAATTCACATAATGGGCAGCCTGAAAAGGAAATATGATTAGCACCATCCTACAGGAAAGGAAAGGCCAAGGGAACAGGGCCTGAGGAAAATGCTCAGAATAAGAAAAGTAACACTGGACTGGGATTGGAACCTGATACAACAGCCTCCAAAGAACTTGATTCAGCATCTCTCATGATTTCTAAGATTCCATGAAGCAGCTCATGGTTCCTTAAGCCAATCCAAAGTGGTGTAAAAAACCTCAGAGTCCATGTATATCTGAGATGGCAAGTCAGTCCATACTACCATAGAGTAAATGGGGACACAGCCAATACGACATAAAGGGGGCAAAACATGCTTCTTTCCATTCTTCTCCATAATGCTGATGCCATATAGAAAAGTGATTGGGACATAATAAAGTCAGACCATGGCAACTACAATCCCAGCACCAGGAAGGAAGGAAGGAAGGAAGGAAGGAAGGAAGGAAGGAAGGAAGGAAGGAAGGAAGGAAGGAAGGAAGGAAGGAAGGAAGGAAGGAAGGGTTAAGACTTCACTGCCAGCTGTTCTACATAGTGAATGGAGAGCTCTGTGAATATAAGTCACTAAGTGTGCCATCTAGCGAGACTCAAATAAACCAGCAGTGGTGTTAATATTGTCAGTGCCCATTCATTCAGCTCCACTGAAAGCTGTTTGTGAATTATGTGTTATTTGATTCTCACAGTGAGTCTTACTGTCCAATTTAATGGATGAATAAACTGAGGATCCATGAAGTTTAGCAAGTTGCCCAAATGTACCAAGCTGGAGCTGGAATCAGAGGCCAGGGCTGTTAAACTTCAAAGCCAGAAGCTTTTTCATTTCCCTGCTTCTCAAGATCTTTGCTCAGAGAACTCCTGGTTTAAGCAAGGTATGTCTAAGTAGACCTAGCTCATTGATGAATCTGTCTTTGACTCAAAGCATCGGCAGAAAAATAAAACGTCAAAAACATGTTCAATGACTATATCGTGACAGTATGTTAAAAGACAAGACTTTTTCAACAGTACAAGATCAGGAAGAAAAGAAAACTAAGATCAATGTGTACAATAAACAGATGACATAAGTCTAGAAAAATAAATAAGTAAAATATTTCTCTATCCTCCTCCTACTTCTCAAAATAGTTTATGGATCAGCTATCCAACAGTGCAGAAGAAACTCTCTCAAAGACACCCAGTTACTTAGTTTTGTTTTGTTTTTCCTTTTTTTTTCATGTGCCTGTATGTGTGGTATGTGCACGTGTGTGCATGAATATTCGCATGTGTGGGGGAACACATGCAATTGTGTATGTGTAGAGGCCTAAGGTTAATGTCAGGAATTCTCCTCAATCATTGTTCACCTTATTAATTGAGGTAGGATTCCTCTATCAAACCTAGAGTTCTCTGATACCCAATTTCACCAACCAGCTTATTTTTGCCTTCAATGCTGGAATTACAGAAAGCTAACACATCTATCCAGCATTTAGTGGGTTCTGTGGATTTGAACTCTGGTCCTCTTGCTTATGTTAAAACGTTTTAACAGTTAAGCCATCTCTGCCAGCCCTAGTTCCTTGGTTTTGAAAAGCACATGTTGAGCAGTTCTTTTCCCATACCAGATGGGTTGGATAGAGTATTTCTTTCACAGGAAACGTGCAACGCTGAAGAACCCTCTGAATCCTCTATAAAGCATCCATGAAACATTAGAAATGATACTGGATGTAAATTTCCCTACAACCAAAACTCTAACCCTGAATGCAATACATCTTCAAAGAGCACAGCGTGGTAACAATCTCCATTCCAGAGCAACACAAGGAAACTACCTTGGAAGACAAGCAATCTCGAAGACTGAGTAAGAAGTCACCCAGGGCCCCAGGAACCCAAACAACACAGGGATTGAATGCAAAGTCATGAAAGATTAAAGGAAATAGTAAAATGTCTGTGGTTTCTTGAAATATGACTGGGAACAAATGTGCCACACTCAAAGGAATTTTCTAATGGAAAAATGTTCTACCGAAATGTAGACATAATTTGTTGGCACAGCTGAAATCAAACACTCTGCCTTCCCGGCAGGTTGACAGAGGATGTAACTTCACTACTTGCAGAAAAGACTTTGGATCAAAGGGATAAAAATATGAATGTTCCACTCCTGAGGGCTGACAGGAAAATAAAAACATAATACAAGGAAAAGAACATAAAGATAGGACTTTTAATAAACAGCATGGAATGATGGGAATATTGAGAGCGAAAAGAACTCACATAGGTACTAAATGAACCAAATTTAGCACTGAGTGCTATGTGAGAGATTTTCCTATGTTCCTACCTGTGGGAAAACCAGCAACTTCTCATCTTTTAAGAGGCTGAAGTCTTTCTCCTCACAGCCCTTCCTCCTTTGTTCTTCTTGCTAGATTTGACTGTTTTCCTTTCTCTGACTACATTTGGAATGCTACTTATTTCAACTTTAAAACAGTTTGTATGCAAGATGTTGTTTTGTGTAAAGAAGGGAAAAGACTGACAAATCTAAACCAAACAGGGAAGAATTATAAATATTTTGCTTCACTATTGCAGCTTTCTCCATATGCCTCAAATAAAACATTCCCAATCAAGCTCCACTTCTGCACAAAGCTTACCAACAAAATCCATCTTTATTTGTATGTAACATGTGTAAATGTAATTAGCTTTTTCAAAAGAAACATTTGAAATATGATGTTCATGGAAAGGAACTGGATGTTTTTTCTTCTCTTTTGCAAATGTAATCTGAAACTACACAGGCTATTGACAGACTGATGGCTGGGTCGGTTGCCAAAAGCTGGTTAGGAAGTCGGCCTGAAGGTCACTAATTTCATTCTGTTTTATTTCAGCGGGACCTTGAAACAAAGAACACAGCCTTAAATAGATGGTGAGGAAGGATGAGTTATTAAACTACTATTTTCCTAGCCAATTGTATGAGTTTTTCAAAAAACAAAGGTTGTATTATCTTAAAAATGTTATCATAAAAGAAAAATGGCTGTGAATGAGGTAAAAAAAATATTTGTAGCAGTGACTGACTTTCATTTTTGCAACACTTTTGCATTTGCCTTTCTACTTCCTCAATATATTTTAATTTTAAATCAATCAGCTATCACTTTATGATTTAGGTGGATGTAGGAGGTGTTCTTTGGGCAATTCCTATAATTTTCTGCTTGTTTCAGTAGTCTTTCTCAGAGACTGTCTATTGTTTTTTCAACTTCATTCTTCTCACCAGTTAACAATGGAATCTGACTAAGGAAATCCATTCCCAGGCAACAGTTACTTATTTGTAAATTATTCTTTAATAAAACCATCTTGTTTGGAGAAGAGAAAGAGTAGCAGCTAAAACTATTTTGTGATTGTCTTTATTAAAATAAATGACTAAATAAACTGAAAACTGGTCTGAGCTCTGTGATATGCTTGAGATCATTATGCCTGGAAGAATTATATTTTAGAATCTAAATACAAACTGCAACCTTGTACTTAACAGCAAAACTTAGTCTTTTTTAAACTAAGAATTTATTTTTACATACACTTTATACTGCATGTGTGTGCACACAGAAACAGAGACAGAGACAGGAGAAGAAAGAAGAAGACTGGTGATAAATCTAGTAAACAGAATAAAAGGAAGTTAATTGACAAAATTGATTTTCTGGAAAATCAAAAGAAATTTAAAATATTCTATTGAATAGATACAAATTCAAAAGATCCAAAAGATAAATTAAGAACGAGACATAAACATCAACTGGGCCCCCCGAAGTCCCACTGAGTGCTATGCGTTCCCTCTTATTTGGGTTACCACCCACATAGTCAGTGTCAGGATAAGAACCAATCTTTCCACAGCAGTTTGGCCAAGTCAAGATTTAATATATCAGCCTCAGGATGGAAATGAGAGCGCATATGCTCCTCCATTTGGCTACAAAAACTCTTCCCCATTAAATGAGTCCTTTTGAAACCTGCAGTCACAGGACAGTGTTATCTGGTTCTGAAGACTCCCACAATTCACATACTGAAACCCTCATCTCCAATGTGATGGCATTTGGAGGTGGCACCTTTGGGGTAGTTAAGTCATTAAGCTAGAGCTGTCATGGTGGGATCTGTGCGTTCTACCCCCCCTCAACTGTGTTTGTACTCTCAGTCTTTTATTTCCATGCCAGCTTGTATAACCATGGGAAATAAACTTTAGCTGCCTAAGCCACCTCTAGTGTTTTGTTGCAATGCAGTCAACTTTCTGGTTTGACCTACTAGTGTTGGGCTAATTGTTCACATAGCTATACATCTTCCACTACCAAACTTTTCAAACAAGTGTTTGGAACCTCCTGTTTCACAGCTCCTAGATCTATCTATTCTACTGTTTGAGGGTGTTGGAGGCTGAAGCTTTATGATCTTCCCTTTCTTTTTCTAAACTCAAAGTTGCAGCATGACAAAGTAGTACAGTGGTTCTGCTATCCACTTAGCCCAAGGAGGTACATTCCAGCACTCCCAAGAGGATGCCTGAAACTTTGGGTAATACTAAACTTTATGTATACCATTTTTCATGCTAAATAACTAGCAAGCAGATACTATAAACAGTATGGATCCACTGGACAAAGGGATAACTCATGTCTTCGGTGGGCTGGAATGTAATGGAGTGAAAGTTCATCATGCTACTCTGAATGATGTACAATTTAGAACTCATAAATTATTTACCTATGAGATTTCCTATTTAATATATTTGGACCACAACTATCTGAAGCACAGCAAACAAAACTACAGATAAAGACGGTCTGCTGTACTTTGCAGCACTTCCTTTGATACAACTCTGTTCTCCTATAGTGTAGTAGCTAGCATGATTAAAGTTTGAAGGATTTCTGGCATAACCCTTGCCATGTTCAAGGGATGGATATATCT
The DNA here is from genome assembly GCA_035773235.1 of Eospalax fontanierii. Classification (NCBI taxonomy): domain Eukaryota; kingdom Metazoa; phylum Chordata; class Mammalia; order Rodentia; family Spalacidae; genus Eospalax; species Eospalax fontanierii. The sequence goes on from CM069524.1 coordinate 105,168,321, forward strand.
CTGTGGAGCTTGCTTTTTTGTTAATCCCAAAGCCCTTAAGTCATAACACCTTTGAATCTCTCTCTCTCTCTCTGTCTCTCTCTCTCTCTTTCTCTTCCCCCCTCTGTTATCTTGACTCTTACTTCATAAAGCTAGATTCAATAATATCTCAGCTAAAGATTTCATCAAGCTAGATTCCATAATATCTCAGCTAAAGATGTTCACTGCCTGAGAGGAGATAGCTCAATAGGAAATTCTGGCATCTTTCCTATTCTGACTCAAACTCTTAGACTTTCCTCATGCTGTCTGTGGAGGGCTAGGCTCCACCTGTGATTCTCCACACATGGCCACTAAAGACTTCTGCTCCTAAGATACATTTTCAGATGATCCCAAAAGTATCCATGATCAGCTTCTCTGATCTCCATAACTAGAAGACACCACACATGGTAGACTTCATAGACCTGGGCCACAAAATATTTCTCTTCTAACTCTTTTCCCATAACCAGTGAATAAAGTGCATGGTTTTTACATAGGAATTTTAATCAATTATTCATCCAAAATATCCTTGTTTCAAAAATGACCTGTGGTAGGGGAAACATTTATTAAAAACTTTAAAGGATCTCAATGTTAAACCGTATCTATCCTCTTTGGAAATGAAGGCCCACAAAGAATAGGGAATAATCTATAATCACTGATGATAATCTCTTAAATTCTTTATTTATTGACCATTAACTTCACAAAAGAATATTACATTAAGACTGCATCTTCATGACTTTAACATATGAGGCATTAGCTCACATATCTTGTTATTCAGAATTTCTGATTAAATGTTTTAATTTAAATGGAAAATAATATTTAATATAATATCTAGCCTAAAGTATCCCTGAAGCTTCAATTGCAAACAATCATAATAAAGAATGTTCTTGTTTAATCTACAAAATAAGTACATTTGATTTTAATTACTTGGATAATGACCAAGCAAGTACATCAGGCACATCCCTTCCAAGAGATAATGAAAGACACAGAGGAGCAAACAATATTCCTGCGAACAGACCATCACATTCTGACTCTGAGGATGACTCCACTAATGAAAATCTGTCTTTGCAAATGACTCATCTTCTGAAGACTGTTCTGAAGATGTTGAAAATCAAAATGATGCATGTGAAAATGGAATTAATCAATATGAAGATGGGGAACAGCAGTCTATCACAGAAGGGCTGTTTGATAATAATGAAATTGAGGAAACAGTCAGTGGTAGAGAAACAAATGAAAGCACAGGAAACATCAATGATAATAATGAGTGTCTAATTCTTGAAATTCAAGAGGAAGAGTTATTCAACAAAGACAAATTATCGTGCATATAAATGAAAAGACACAAAACTACAGTTACTTTTAAGTCCTCCTCTTCCAAGCTTCTGATGATATGAAAACAGTAACATATTCAACAGAAGAAGAATCTCAAGGTTACATACTTCTCCTCTCTAGTGAAGTGTCCATTTTGGCTGGAGCAACGGCATATGGGAAGGCAGCAATGGGAGAGAAAACTAAAAATGTTTGACTGAATTTCCAGAAGGTATTTGGGAATGTCAGTGTGAATTCTTTCCTTTAATTACACTTGCCTGATTTTGATCACATTTTTCCAAGTCCACAGTCCTGCCTAGATCCACTTCAGTCTGCCATAACATGAGAGTTCTGTCTTCAGTAGCTCTAAGTTCAGTCTTTAAAGTGTAGTTGTTCAGTTTGGGTTTCGTCTCAATTCTATGTTGCTTATCAATTTCAATTTTCTCATAAGTACTATTAACTGTAGTATCAATGGTGAATTTTTAGCTTCAATTCCTTCATAAATGCCATTATTTATAGACCCTTAGTGGAATCATAGAGCCACAAAATGATTCATGGAGAAATTATGGTTCCCTTGGGCATCTGAAGGGCAGATGCCTTTGGCTATTTTGAATAGTTTAGAAGATTCTTTGCAACTGTGCAAATAATCTGTCCTTATTATAAATACTTCTTTTTCTCAATAAAAGACTCATCTTTTGAAAAACACTATCTCAAAAAAAGGATGTTTACTCTAGTAAGCTACTTTTAGCTCTGCAATGTTCTCTAAGTATTAGGAACATCAACAAATAATTCATATTTCTTCACCTTTATTGCCTGCATGTAGATTTTTGTTTGTTTTGTTTTAATTTTCTAGAAATTCAGCATATAACACTTGAATAAAGTTCTTCTTTTCTTAAAATTTTTCAATATATTTCCTCAGGCTAAACTACACTCAACTCAAATTCTGGCATTTAGTATGACCTAAGCTTTTAACAGCTGGACAGAGGGCTCAGCAGTTAAGAACACTGGCTGCTCTTGCAGAGGACAGGAATTCAGTTCCCAGCCACCTACATGGTAGCTAACAACCATTTGTAACTCCAGTTCCAGGGGACCTAACACCTTTTTGTGACCTCTACAGGCATTGCATGACATGGGTGCACTTACACACATGCAGGCAATACACAAAGAATTTATACACAGAGAATAAAAACAATACATAAAATATTTTTTAAAAACCTAAGCTTTTATAAAGCTAAAGGAAAATCCATTGAATCTCTAGTTATGAAGGAATTAGAATGAAGGAATGGTTATAGCCATATTATCACATGCAAATATTACTTTAATTCAATGATTTTAATTCAATTGTTAAAAATCCATCAAAGGAGTCTTTTTAAATGAGAACTGAAACAAAATTGGATTTAGCATTTAAATCATGTGTTAAATGTTCTAGGCTTTTTCTTGTGAAGCTGTGAGAACATAAAGCAGGTAACAGTTATCAAAGAATGAGAGACAGGGTGATGGATCAGGGGTAAAAGTGCTGCCATGAAAGCCTGAGGGCCTGATTCCATTTTCAGAGGACATGTGAGATGCAGCGGCTTATACCTGTAATCCCAGTACTCCTACTGCAAGATAGGAAGCAGAGCAGCTGGCTAGAGGGCGCCACGGTTAACAGCTCATACTGTTCTTGCAAAGCATGAGTTCACTTCCCAGCACTTGTGTTATACGGCTCATAACTGCTTATAACTCTATCTCCAGGGAATATGACACCTTCTTCTGGCCTCTGTGGGCACATGCACTCACATGTACATGCCACACACAGACACACATCATTTAAAAATAAAATAAATTGTCGGGCATGGTGGTGCACACCTTTAATCCCAGCACTTGGGAGGCAGAGTCAGGTGGATCTTTGTGAGATCAAGACCAGCCTGGTCTACATAGTGAGTTCTACGCCAGTTGGACCAAAAAAAAAAAAAAAATATATATATATATATATATATATATATATATATATATTCAAAAACTAAAATAAATTTTGAAAATAAAAATATGGAAGGCTGAGACTGGAGAATCAGCCTGAAGCTCATAGGCCAACTAGCATGGAATACACAATACAGCATAAACGACAAGAGAGACCTGCCTCAAAAATAAAGGGAAGGAGACAATCCACTCCCACAGAGTTGTTCTCCAACCTTGACATGGCATTTTGGCACAGAGAGAGGCAGAGAGAGAGACAAGAGAGAGAGAGAGAGAGAAAGAGAGACAGAGACAGAGACACATAGACATAGACACACTAAGTTAAAGTATTTTAAAAAGAAAAGAAATAGACAAAAATAATTGAATGAGAAGTGAGAGCAGAGTAGCATGTGTGAATAATTCAAGACATTTGGAGCAAACTAGCAAAGAAAGTTAAAACTGGATGCAATATAACAAGGACGTTTTACAGAATGGAAAAGTGCTGGGGGTGTACACACCTGTGTAGAGGATAATGGAAAGAAACGAACAGGAAACGTGGTATCCAAAGCAAGGAAATGCTGAGCCAGGCCAGTTCCTAGAACAGCATACAGGCTCTCTAAGATGAATCAGATCCAAGTTGCCTTTGGGGAGCCTGCAGCATGGGAGCACAGACTAAGACAAGTCTAGGAATGCGACAAGAATATGAAGGGCATCAAGACTGGAAAGAAGATTCTAGAAACTTTACAAAAATGTTTGACCAGTGGAGAAAATGAATGAAAACTCCAAGCAAGGAAAATAGTAGATGGAGGGCACAGGGTGCGATGAATAGAATACCTGCAGAATGTGTTTGACAGAAAATAATTGATGTGGATCAATGCTAAAATATGGAAAGATAAACTGGACCCAGATGTTTTAAACATCTAAACGTATAGTTCTAAAGATTTTGAAATTAATATTGCATTCATTCTGAAACACTTTGGAAAGGAGTCCTTTCATGCCCTAGTTCATTTGACTTTGTATTGTTGCTTACCTTGATTGCGCAATACTACATAATGGAATACCTAAAAGAAAAATACAATTAAAGTATTTATCCAGTGTCTACCATTTATTTGTCAAGTGTTGAAGGGGAAAATATGAACTAAATGAAATCTTTACCTTCCAGAAATAAGCAACATGAAGGAAAGATAATAGGCAAGACCAATTGTCTAGCACTAGCCAATGACACATAGTGAAAATGGTATGCCACATGAAGGGCTGAACTGTCGGGCTTTGTTGAATGCCCTGCCATTGGGCATTGTGGAGAACATTTAAACATGGAAGAGTCTTAACCTTAAAGTGACTTAGAGTGTTAGGCCAGCGCCACAGCTAGAAAGATCCTAGGGTGGATGAAGTCACAGAATAGAATGTCACATTCTGCAATAGTAAGCCCTACCTGACCCTCTAGAGCAGTAACCACAGGACAGGAATGATTTACCTAGTATGGTTTGCATCAAACTTCTCAAGTACTTTATGCTTCACCAGTGATATGGTATACTATATTTTTGGTAAACAAAACATGGGAGCCAGTTTTATCTTACTATACAAGCCATACAGTTCTATAGAAGCTTACATTATTCCCAGGCATACAAGTTCACAAATATTGACAAAATTGTCACTATTATGAGTATACAGAGAGAACTGACTTTGATACCTCTACAGTCTTCAACTTCCTTCAAACCATGCTCCTCATACCTCCCATTACCAGCCATGTGTTTTGGAAAGGGAGGCATTAGCCTCTCCCTCTTGCAATTCCTGCCTCTGTTTGTAATTTATACTATTTCCTTTGCCTAATGCCTTTTCCTGCCATTGATTAATATTCAAACAGACCACTTTTTTCCTAAAGTATGCCATGCTCCTTCACACACACACACACACACACACACACACACACAATAACATCATATCACATCACATCACACTTCCAACCATACAAAGCAACTTTTCCTACAAGTCAATAAACAAAGAATTATGTTTTATTATAGGTTTTGCTGTGTGCCTGGCTCTGTGCATATTTTATATCTGTCTTTGAATTCCTTAAATACTTTATCTGCTTTTCTATCGTGGTTTTGTGGCTTTAAAATCTATATCTTGTGTTTATATATATATATATATATATATATATATATATATATGTGTGTGTGTGTGTGTGTGTGTGTGTGTGTGTGTGTGTGTGTGTATGCATCTTTGTCACCTTTGAAGACAAAGCCAAATGTCACTCACAGGAGTGGACATGAGGTCTAACATGTGGCAGGCTCTCAATAATTTTTTCAGTGATTGAATGTATGATTTCTAATATCTATTGTATTTAGCATACACTTCCATGTAAGATTGTCATACAGAGAAGGAGTCTGATTAGAAATTCCTATCATCTTTTGTTTCTACAGTTATACCTGATTTCCTGCCATACAAACTTCTTCCAGTAATGAGGTGCAGAATCCATTTTTAAAACTCATTCTGTCTCCTGAAAAGCACAGGAAGTCAGAATCTTACCAGAGAAGGTGCCTTCCTTATGAGGACATTTAAGGATTTTAGCTGTTATACCTATCTATTGAACATGATTATTTAAGTGTCATAAAGTAGCATTCATCAGAATCACTGACCAATCATCAGACATGGGCAAAACTGTGAGGAAGCCCAGAGAAACAGCCAAACAGCTTTAGACTTCACGGGACACTAATTAATCATTTTGGCGAGAAAGCCCCTCTCCCCATGGAGCATAATGGCTTCCAAGGAAGGTTTGGATGAAACATTTCACCAGATGGATCCAGTACCTACATTAAGACTCCGCCACCCACACCCTTATGGATTCATTTATCTTGCCATAAGATATTTGATAGTATGTTGAGATAGTAGAGCCTGCACTAACAATGAACTGAATAATATGTTGTGTGACAATTCGCCTCCAATTTCTCATAGCTGAGTGTAAACTAAAATGGAGGTTCTTAATTGAAATTATGTCATCAAATAAGTGTCAAGCAGTGCAGAGCAATTCAAACTTAAGCTTTTTAATGCTATTCTTTTTAGAATATCACAGACAGGCAGCAGTACAGCTGTACCCCACTAATACTGCAAAGACTCCAGGGCCCATCTCCACTGCTCTCCTCATATTTCAGGAAAGAAAATACCTGCTTAACCCAAAACCACACAGCATAAATCTTTATAGTGCACATTCCTTTTGGTGGTTGTATTTAAATTTTACAAGATCCATAATAAGTATTGTCCTCTTTGGAGTACCTATAACATGGTTAGCATTATCCTATTGCATGGATGAGCAAAATAAAGGCTAGAAAAGTTAAATAGCAAAAACAGTATCCAAATATAATTCTTCTATATCCAAAGCCCAGGCTCCTTACCGAATATTACTTTGTCATATAGGTCAATGCTTTATCAGAATTCTCCTTAAAGGTTTTACATTTATAACCTAAGAAATGTGGAAAGTGTAAAGAAGTTACATGCAGAAAATGAAAGAATTTTTTATTTTTAATCTTCTGCTAAGGACAATGACTTTTTAAAATGAAGGCATAAAATATTAGTTTTATGTTTACCTTAAAATTAATAATGATCAGCTTCATTTGCAAGGCTTTATAGCAAAGGTTAAAATAAATGTTGATAAATTAATACTATTAACACAGACTGGTAATAGTCTAAATAGCAATTCAGAGGCATTGCCATCTTACACTTTAATGAAATGAAAATTTGAATTGATTGTATAAAGAATCTCTTGTTTACTCTAATCTTAATATTATGGTTGATAATTTCTCCAGCAGTCTTGATGAAAATGTACCTGGGATAATGACGCCACAGGAAACTAATGATTGTAATGAATCTACTGTCGTTGAAGTGCAAAGACATAGACTCATAAATCTTTTAAAAATTACTAAAAGCAAACAAGTGATCAGGATTAACAAATTATTAGTTTATCATTGTTTATATGTGCTCTACTTTATATTTATTATTTATTTCCTGGTAATGATCAAAATGCTTTTTAAATACTTGCATCCAATTTTAATCTTTACTCTTTATACTCCACAGAAGACTTTAAAGAATGAATATCAGCATTCTTGGCTTTACTGTCATTGTTAGTGGACTTTTTCTTTTATTTTTTATGTATATGAGTGGATGGTCTGCATGAGTGTAAGCATACCTGTGTCATGCAATGCCTGTGGAGGTCAAAAGAGAACATCAGATCCCCCGGAACTGATGGGTGCTGGTAACTGAACCTGGGTCAAACAGAGGACTATTTAACCTTTTGTCCTCCAGCACATCAAAAATAATCCATATCCAATTGGTAAATAATATTTGTTTTCCTCCCTTAATACTATGTTTTACCCACTTTTAGGAGTTAACAAGTTTGAGGATAAATTGTTATTCATATGGGAAATATGCACGATGCCCATGCTTTTTAAAATATCTTTGTATCAGGTGTCTAAAATCAAAATGCAAATATTACCTATTTTACTACTTAGTGTTTTACACATAAAGAGAAAAGTTCAATAAATTACTCAAGAGGTTCTATCATCCCCATAACCTATGAAACAAACAAAATGAAACAGCATGAAACAAAAACACTTCACTTAAAGATAATTGCACTTATTTAGACTATTACCTCTAATGAGTAGTCACATACACATGGCTAGAGAGGTCAAAGATCTTAGAGAAAACCCTAAGACTGTCACATCCTTAGACAAATGTAATTTATTACTATATGCTAAATATGGATCCTTACATCCTGACAAGTATGCCAGTCGCCACTCATCAAAGAAGCTTCTTTTGTAACAGACGGGGACTATTTGAGAGTTCCACATCTAGTGTAAACCTTCCTTGTTATTAATGTATAATGCAAATACAACCAAGTTTTCATGAGCAGAAACTAAATCCATAAAATTAAATCCACTTTGAAATGACAATCAGAATTTTTTATGATTTGATTGTAATATTTTTACAGAACTTTTGCTTTTATAGAGTTTAACCCTTCTGAGATCTTAAGCATCATCATGTCTCCTATTAATACTTACAAACTAAAAGGCATTGAAGAATATGGTCTTCTCTGGCTTGCTCAACTTTGATCACACTGCAGCTAGAGACTTGTTAAGTAGTGTTATGAAACATCCTATGACAGCCCAGTTTCAAGGGAGGGGACATGTATTCTTTGCAGAATATATGACTTTCTAAAATCAGAATTCTGCTGCCAAATACTCCTAGCTTTGAAACCAAACCATATCAGTTATTAGATGTATGTGTGATATTGACTGAGTCACTTGATTTCTAGTGCCTCAGCTTCCTGGTCTATCCAGTGGGAACAATAAGATCATAAGCTTCAGGGTGAACTGTGGATATTAAAGGAGTTTATTAGCTACTTTTCTGTTGCTGTGATAAAACACCATAACCAAGACAACTTAGAGAAGACAGAGTTTATTTTGGCTTATGTTCCAGAGGGATGAGTCCACATAACTGGGAGCCATGGCAGCAAGCAGCAGGTGTGGAAGCAGGAGCAGAAAGCTGAGAGCTCACATCTTCAACCACAAATACGAAGCAGAGAACAAAGTGTAAGTGGACAAGGCTATGAACTCTCAAAGCCTGCTCCTAGTGACACATTTCCTCCAGCAAGGCTGTGCTTCCTAAAGGGTCCATGACCTCACAAAACAGCATCACCAACTGGAGACCAAGTGTTCAAATATTTGAGCTTATGGGGGCCATTTCTTATTCAAACTACCACTGTGAGACATGTATAAGTAGCTAGGCAACACAGTATTATCAATCATCCTTGTTCTTAAAGATACAAATGTGTGTGCACTTTCACCCAGGATCCTGAACTAGAATAAGAATCTGTGGGTCCATTACCATTGGTTAGTGAATCTACATAACTGGGACAACTAAAATACTGGTTAACTGGAAAACACATTTTAAAAAGAATCTAAATTTGTGCCATCTGGAGAATGACTCATAACCATAAAGTTACTCAAGAATTTGAGTCAAAAAATCCATTTTCTTATTCAGATCCATAGTTGAAGCTTGACCTATTCCCACAGTTAGTTAGCTATCATCTGTCTTTTCCATTTTCATACCTACTGTTTGCCTGTTTTTCCTAAATCAATACAATATATAAGTCCAAACTGCCTGCCTCCTTGGTTCTCAGTCTCAGAGCTGTGGGTGCCTGAAATGCTACTGAGACATTACAGAAGAGATGACATTCCATATGACCAGTCAATCATATTGCTCTTTAGCTAAGTTACTATTATGTCTCATACATATATACAATCTTTCAAATGAGTTGTGATGTTTTGAATGAGAAATGTCCCCCATAAGTTCATGTATTTGAATACTTGACCCCAGTTGGTAGCAGTGTTTGTGGATGTTTAGGAGGTGCAGTTGTTGGAGGAAGCAAATCACTGGAGGTGGGCCTTGGGCATTCATGGCCTTGCCCCACCTCAAGTTTCCTCCCTCTCTGCTTCCTGAATGTGGTTGAAGATGTGAGCTCTCAGTTTCTGTTCCAACTGCCTCATACCATGCCTCCTCCACCATGATGGACTCTTATCTCTCTGAAACCATAAGCCAAAATAAACTCTTCCTTCTAGAAGTTACCTTGGTCATGTTTTATCACAGCAACAGAAAAGTAAATAATACACATATGAAATATACTAATCTCATATTGTAATACATCTCCATGTATAACAAATTGGTCACCAGACCCCTTGAGTTTAAAGCTAATGTCTCCAGATTCCTTCTTAACTTTCCATTCGCATTGGTACCTCCCTTGACCAGGTCTTTAAATCCATCACTTAATCTATTCCTACAGACTTCTAATTGACTCTCCAAACCCCCATGAGGCTCAGTTCTGGATGACTCTGTGCTGTTAGGTGGCTCATGATCCAGTCTCACATTTACTCCTTTCAAAAATGGACTGTGAATCTGACCCCTCACAAAATCACTGAGAATATATAATGAGTTGATTGTGAATGAGTATTCTTTATGAACTATAAGTCACTGAAATAAGAATTACTGTTAGGAAGAATTCTGACTTTAGCCAAGACTAATTTATTTATTCAATAAAAATGTGTCAATGCTTGTTAGGTTTGTGCAAAACATTAAATATTAGTGACAAAAAATATCAATGAAACTTGGTCCTGAGCCTTCAAGAAGCAAAACATCATCACAATAGAAGTCCTTTGTAGTATCTGTCCAGATAAAGCATGAGTTCCTCCTCTACTGAGAGTTGTTTACCATTCATGAGGTGTCCTGCACAGAGAGGCAGGCTCTGGTGAGTCAACTCCTCTGGACAGGAACAGGCATCTGAAACAGATTAGCCAATCAGACATGCCTTCTCCAGAGAATTTAAGGCGAGGGTCCCAAGACAGCTTCCATGAGTAGTTAAAAATATAGCTTGTATAAATTTTGAATTATCTCCATAGGAATAAGGAAACCAAGAATCTGTCCTGATGAATAAAAAGAATGAATATCTCTCTCTACTCTTTCTCTTTCTTTCTCTCTCTCATACACACACACACACACACACACACACACACAAAGAATCCTGGGTTTCTGGTCATTTTATTATTTAGTTCAAGTCCCTCACTGAGCTTGGGTACATTTCCCTTTTCTCTCCCTCCAGGTAGACTTGAAACAGAAATTTTCTCCTAATAGTACTCACCACGGTTCCTCTTACTTCCAACCAAAAGAATATTTTAAACACAGTATTTATATAATTAATAGCAGTATAATGTCCTGATTACTGCAATAAAAGCATGCATGGACAAGTTTCAGAAGCCAGAGATGACTGCAGGACACTGAAGTCAAGAATGCTGCATAATTAAGTGAATATCTGTTGTAGTATCTTACAGATGACATCATTTGCTGCCAGATGAGACTTTCTCCAGCACCTGTGCTCTACTTAGGAACAGCTTTATACAGAGGATTAGTTGCAAGCCCCGGGCTTATCATGCCCTGTCACAATAGCTTGAACAACAACTGGACTGCTAAGTTTTAAGCAAAGCACCTTAGGTCACCGTTTCTGTATTTCAGCTGCTTATCTGAGGTCAGACAGTGTCTAAGAGATTTTGAGCAAAAGTGTTCTGATTACAAATACTATGTTTTTCCCTCTATTCTGTGGTTGGTGCAAAGTTCCTGTGAGGAGATCCAGTATCTATAGGGACCCCAATTTCAGAGTCTCACAGGACTGCATTGCCTATAAGCTCAAATTCAAACATACAAGCCCTTCACAACCTTTAGCATAACATTCAAAGCGTGCAACGAGCTACCCCCATTTCAAGCTATGCCACCTCCTAAGCCTACCACTAATGCTCATGCCTCCCTTCATACTACTCTTTGATGAGATGGTCTGAAACCCATTTCTTGCTTCTATCAAGTCTCCATCGTCCACAAAAAGGTTACCTCATTTCCTACTCTGTCCAACTTTACACATCAGTCATCCTTCTAAACTAGTGGTTAGTTGTAAGTTCGTTAGCATGTCTGTAGAATCACACCTACTCAGAAAACAAGAAAGAGAAAGACTTATTGAAGAAGAAAGTAAATACAATCTGAAGTGGGGCAAAAGCTCAAACAACACATCAAAATAGCATGGTGCCGTTTTCAAACTGCTAGGGGTGCATTTCCTCAGTCGAGCCCTGCTTGGTTTTCTATTAATATGAAAATATTTAAGTAACCTACGTATAAATTAATATGGCATGCATGTCTTCTGTGACAAGATGAACTAAGCCACGAAAGAAGCAAGTACATAAGGAATGAGGTACAGAAAGGAGAAGAAAGGTCAGAGAAGGGGGACATGTAGATAGACACTTGGCAGGACTTGAGACTCGTGCATTTAATTGATTAGCAAAGCATCAGCAGACATCACTATCACTGAAATCACCAGGATTCCATTTCACTCTCTCAACGAATTTGCTGCAACTAAAGGTTGAAATGCTATTTCAATTGATTTTTAATATATGACAAAATACATTTCCTTTTGCCATCTGCTGATGCCATTGAGAGGGCACTGGCTATCGCATTAATAGATGAAAAAGTCCAATGTAACCATTTTGTAAAAATGATTTGATAATGCAGTACAAGTCAATTCAGCTTTTGGTCAGTTAGCAAGAGATGCTAAATACCCACCACTTAGGTCCTCAGGGTACAGATTGTCAAGTATAAAAAGATTGAGGCTTGCAAATTCAGAGAAGGAAAGAAAAAACAGCTCAATGTTATGTTTACCTTGTCACTAACCCGGAATTTAATATCAATCACATTATTGAATCTACCTTTGATTCCGCCATCTGCAAAATTAGTATAAGACTGTTCCCACTCAGATATCAGAAAAGGACAAATAACTAGTTTAGTGAATTTAAATTTAGAAATGGTCTGATTTTATGACAAGCAAAATGAATATAATAACTCTTCATAACGAGAACTAGTTTTTAAGCCAGTATGTACAATAATGTTTGATTTCCAAAAGAAGGCATTTCAAAGTCACTCTAAAAGCAAACATACTTCATGACCTGGGATATATAATAAGGATTTGTTTTCATTTTACCCCTTCTTCTGCAATCTATGCTAAAGCTTCTGGTTTTAAGAGTTTCAATTTCTTCCTATGAATGTAAAAATCTGGTCACAATACAGTAGCAACAACAACGGTAATAACATCAGGAACCAAACGTGTGTTTTCCTTGCATGACCTCTTCTAATTCACACAGTTAATTTTACAGATAAGAAAAATGGGAGTTAAAGGACTTAAAGTTAGCCACATTCAGTCGGAAGCCCACATCTGCTGTAATGTTCTATTTGACTCAGTGTTTCCGGAACGGGTATGTTTTCACATCGCTCTAGAGTTGCTGAGGAATACACATCTCAATGTTAGTTCTTGGAGCAAGATATATAACAAAGTCAACGAATACTGCACACCTTGTTCTGGTGGGATCTGTCTTAAGCTGACCACAGGGTCACAATTTGAACACTGTCCCCCAGAAGTCAGGTCTTCCTTTCCAGGAATATTCTTTTAGTATCTAATTCAGACTTTTGCATTGTAAAGGGAGTTCAGCTGCTGGTTGTAGGCAAATTGGACCCCAAAAGAAAGATTATAAGTATAAATATCAAACAGCATTCCATATGAAACATACTTTAATAGGAAAATGCAAGTATTAATCATCTGTACAGAATTATACCTTTCTCTTTCACTCTGTTGCCTTTTGTAACTGACCAGGTATGCTATAACAGTATTTGAGTGTGGGGAACATTCTGAGAATAATTTCTTTTTCCTATTAAGTCTTTCTAATGTTTTTGCTTCTGCCAGCACACTCCATGTCAGTTATCAGCTATACCCCTTACATGAGTCTAAAATATTGAACTATATGCTAAATAAGTAAAATATTTTAAGGTAATGTCTTGAGGGAATAATATTTCATATTATAACTCAATATGCCGTAAGGTAATTATTCAGATATCAGTATGCAAAATAGCTATAAGTTGTAGTACTCTATATTTCTTTTTATTTTGCTTCTTTGTAGCAAGTAATAAATTTAAGTGTGGAGCAGGAAAAAAAAGGAAAAGTTTGCCATTGATTTCTTTAACAAGATTGTTTGCCTAGGAAGAGAAAAATTTCACTTGGTCCTTTCTTAATTATTCATGTAAATTAAATTCCACAAGTGAAGAAAATTCATAAAAGTCATACTTATTCATCTGAGAGGGAGATATGGCATATGAATGGGGCCCATAACCTCGGAAGGTGAAATGTAGAAAATATCACAAGCAACTCCCACATTAAGTTAAGTGAACCAAAAAGAAGGGAGACTCTTGGTGTGAAGGAGACTTCAAGGATATCCTCCCTAATCGCCTCTTAATAGTCTTCAGTCTGTGACACAGGAAACAAATCAAGAATCCAGAGAACATGGAATTATTCATCACTTATATTTGATACAAAATGTAAGCACCACTAGACACATTTTAAATGTTAAAAAACCTTTGAAATAAAATGTTTAAAAAGGAGGCACAAAATGCAATTTAATTTTCTAAGATATTGGCAATGGCATACATGAGGACACATTCTCATGTATTCTTCTGGACTATGCTGGTTTTTTCCTCCTAAGTCTAAAATATATTAGTATGAAATTAGCAACAAAGCTTAGTTACTGACTGATGTTCAAGATTCAAAGTGAATTCAAATTATTCAGAAAAAGGTGTGCTGAATAAACATCTTTTTATAAGCATTGTACTAAATAAAACGGCATTTTTCATTCAGATATAAACAGTTAAATCAATCTTTTTACAAAAGACTCAGTAACTAAATAGGAAGTATGCCTAACAATCATGACACTGTCTTCATTTGCATCTCTTTGGGATAAAGTTAAAAACTGAAAAAGAATAAGCCAGAGATAGTGACTAGTGGAATGGGAGCTGAAGAGAAAGAAAACAAAGATGAAATTGGGCGAGAGGAGCAAGACCTGCATGACAAGTGCACATTTATATCTATAATGAGCTCAAAGTAGCAGACAGACAGGACAGAAGGAATAGAAGTCACTAAAGGTATCTGACCAAAAGTAGAGTGCACCAAAGCATTGTCCTAAAATACATAGTAACAAGTTAGGAGCAGGAGGATGTGCAGCTAAGACACAACCACTAAATCTGGGTAGAAGGATAACATCAGTGGCCTCAAGGACAAGTCATCCGAGAAGATACACATGACCATTATGCCCATGAAAAGATGTTCAACATTCTCAGTCACTAAGGAAATAAAGAAATATAAAGTAATCCACACAGATACAACCTCACATGCATTAGTATGGCTATTACAAATATATACACATTCAAAATTTGAAAGTCAGAAAAACAGGTGCCAGTGAGGATATAGGAAACTGGAACACTTTTGCCTTACTAGTTGGAATGTAAAATGGTACAGTTGCCATGGAAAATAGTTTGGCAGTTCCTGAAAAAGTTAAGCATATAATTTTCAGATGATCTACAATTCTACTACTAGATATGCCATATATATATACGTATATATATATTATACGTATATATATATATATATATATCCAAAGATATTAAAAGTAAAGACTGACAAACACTTGTAGCCCAAGGCTGATAGTGTCATTCACAACATCAAAGAGGTAGAAGCAACATACATATCCCTGAATAGGTGAATGGATTAACAAAATGCAGTGTACAGACACAGTCATAAGAAAAGGAGGATTTTGACCCATGCACTTTGAGCTCAGCTTGCTAACATGAAGTAAACCTGACACAAAAGGACAGATAGTGTATAACTCCACTATGAGTAATACCTACAGTAGGCCAGTTCGTGGAAACAGAAGCAGAATACAGAGTGAAAGTGGTTAGAGGAGGAGAGGCCTGAGAGTAATTAACGTGCACAGAGTTTCTCCTTGAGATCATGAAATATTCTGGAAAGAGACAGTGGTCATGGTTGCACAATGCTATGAATTTACTTCCTGCTGAGGGGCCAGGAGGAAAAAATACAAGCAACAAAACTGTGAGAGAAGAAATTAAACAACAGGATAAATGAGTTCATGTATTACCCTGACTTGAGAAACTAGAATATCCTCCAAGCTGCTCAAAAAACAAACACTATGGGAATGGAAAATGACTCAGAGGTTAAGAGCAATGACTGCTCTTGCAGAAGACCTGTATTCGAATCCCAGCACTCACATAGCAGCTAACAATCACCTATAACTTCAGTTCCAAAGGATTTGATGCCCTCTTTTGTCCTCCACAGGTACTGCCTGACACAGGTGCACTTATAGACAGGCAGGCATAACACTAATACACATAAAATAAATATGTTTTTTAAAAAGAGCAAACACTGTGCTTAAAATAAGCAAACAGTAACTAAGCTTTGCAAACAGGAAGTAAGCATGTCAGCAGAACACACTCCCTAGATAGAGTCGATACCTGGTCATGGTGGGTCTATGAATTTAAGAATCTAGTCTAGTTTCCTGGAGAATACTGATCCTGGAACAAATTTATCATTTCTCCAGGGCATTTATTCAGCACTTACTATACTATAGCCCACAGATAGCTATTAGAAGCATGGTAAATTACATGCAAGGAAGATAGCTATCAGCAGAACAAGACTGCCAGAGCATATCACTGTCCCCTCCTAAACCACCTGACTGTATGACCCCAGTTCATACCTTTGAACTTAAATGCCCATGTAACAATATTAAGTGGTAGAGCCTTTAAGAGGTGATGACATCATAAATGCAGACACCTCATGAATAAAACTAGTGACTTTACAAAACAGATATAAGACAACAGGATACCTCAGGTGAACAAAAATAAATAATTGTTTATTTCAAAACAGCTAGTAGAGAGGATTTAAAAATCTTCCAACATACATACCTAGACATACAAACTGATAAATATTTGAGGTGATGGCTATGTCGATTATATTGATAATTACATTGTATATAAGCATTAAGGGGTCATATTGTACCCCTATAAATATGTACATTTGACTATATCAATTACAAAATCATATGTGTGCACATACATACACATACATATAAAGTGTGAAGGAGTAGTTCCTTTCTTCTACCATGTGAAAACACTGCAGGAAGGCACTATCGATAGATAAAACCGAAGTACAGTCAGCCCTTGCCAGGCACTGAAAATGTCAGTGCTTTAATCTTACATTTAGCCTTCAGACTATGAGTAATAAATTTCTGTTGTTTATAAATGATCTAGCCTCAGGCTTATTGTAGCAGCCCAAACAGACTAATTCATGAGCCCTTTCCAAACAATGCTCAATATGGCTCCCAAGCTAAGGCTTCTTATTTCATAATCATAACAAAAATGCAAATTGTATAATAAGGAACAGTGTGATTCAAATTTCTCCTATATTACAGATGTCACAATCAAGATTCCCTCAAAAATATAGTTTTACCCAACACTGGTAAAATGATTCAATACAGTTTAAAGAATCTAAAAATTAAATTTCTGTAAAATTAATTAAAATAAATACTTCTACATCATTACTCCCTTGGTTCCTATCTTAGCAAGAATCCTAAGGTTTCAAGATATCAAATTCAACACAATAATGTCAGACAGCTACTAAAATACATTTTTTGAAGAGCATCAGCAATTTCATGGATCAGAAGAGAATCATAATTTCTGGCTCTATAGTTCCAGGGTAACACCTACTTGTTTCTAAAACCCAACTAACTGATACTTCAAATTTCCTTTTAGGAAAAGTTATAAAAAGATTATACTTTCTGTTTTTATTTATATCCCACTTTGTACTTTTCCTTGATATTTTAATGACAAACATTGCCTCTTAAAACTTGGATATTTACTAGGTCTTTCTTACTTTGCTTCCAATCACTGTGACAAAACACTCTGACTACTACAGACTTGGGAAGGAAAAGATTTATTTGGCTTACATCTCCTAGATCACAGTTCATCACTGAGGAAGTCCAAGGTAGGAACTCAGGGCAGGTCCTTGGAGGCAGGAGCTGAAGCACAAGCCATGGAGGAATGATGAATACTGGCTTGCTCCTCTAGCCCACGCCCAGCCTGCTCTTTTATACAATACAGAACACTCTTCCTAGGAGTGACACTGCCCACAGTGGACTGGGCCCTTCCACATCACTCAACAATCAAGAAAAACTCCACAGACATGGCCACAGGCCTTTCAATGGAGAAAATTCCCCAGTTGAGGCTCCCTCAACCTAGGTGTGTCAAGTTAGCAACTAAAGCTATCCAGCACACTGGGTAAATTACTTCTGAATGATTATTATGGCTCAATGACCTACCATTGCGTGGGCATCTCCTATGTGCAAACACAGAATTTGACACTTCATAATAGGAACTGAAGGAGACAGAAGGCTGGGAATGGCAGAAAAAAAGATTGGTTAGTCTTCTTGCTTGTCTTCAAGAAACATCCAGTTTAGTAGGACAGCCAGGGGCATCTACCTAGTCATAATACAGTACAAAACAAACTAGAATGCAGCTAAGAAAAATAATGGGCATCTGGAGATAAAAAGCTAACATCTGTAAGAGAGATAGCATACCAGATATCAGGGGCTTCAAAGACATAAAAGACTATATCCCTTCCTAAAGCTTATAATTCTGTAACAATATAAAATATAAGCACAAATGATACATGTATCAGTCACTATTTATAAATACTGTGAGCCTGACACAGTAGTATAAGATCCTAAGATTTCCCTCACATCTGGTGTGCTGGTTTGAATGAGGAATACTCCCCAGAGGCTCCAAGTATTTGAATACTTAGCCCCAGTTGGCAGCTCTCTTTTGGGAGGTTTAGAAGATATGGCCTTGCTGGAAGAAGCATGTCACTAGGGGCGGGCTTTAACCTTGCCCATGTCCAGTTTCTCTCTCTGCTTCCTGTGCCTACTTGAAGATGTGAACTTCCAGCTTTCCACTTTGACCACCTTGGCCACCATGTCTCCTCATCATGGTGGACTCATCCCTCTGGAACAACCATAAGCCAAATGCTCCTTCTATAAGTTGCCTCGGTCAGTCATGGTGTTTTATTGCAGCTACAGAAAGGTAGCTAATCCATCTGGCAAGGAGGAACAACGACGCTTCCCTTTATGGAATACAGCCCAAGAATCCGGCCCCTGACTAAAGTCTCCACATAACACAATTTTCAAACCTGCAGGCTGAGAATTGTGAGAGACAGATTCTAACATGGACAGCATTTTCTCTGCTTTCTGGTTCTCGCATCCTCCTCACCAGTGTGGGTAGTATCTGAGATTTACTTCCTGCCACTGGAATATCAAGAAGGGAGAGGCATTTCTTTGATCATGAAACACAAGATTGAAACTCATGTCTCTCTAGGAAAGAAAGGTCATGTGGTAAGGAAGTAAGAACAAGCTTCCTCCTCCAACATGCAAGGAACAGACTCACTCCCACCAGGACCAGAAGGCTGTGAATTCCAGCAATCATGTAAACTACAAAGCAGATCTCTTCCCAGTCAAGCCTTGAAATGACATTACAGTCCTAGCTGACACTTTGATTACAGCTTTCAAAAGAGATCCTGAAGCACAAAACTCAGCAAAACCATATATGAACTATCTGAACTCCTGACCCACAGAAGCCATGTGATTGAAGCGGGTTGCTCTTTTACACTATAAAGTGATCGGTAGTGTCATCTACATAACAACAGAACTAATATAGATATACATAGATATTTTATGTCCTTTTTCAAAAGGAAATACTGAAGATGTGTGTGGTGTGTGTGTGTGTGTGTGTGTGTGTGTGTGTATGTGTGTGTGTGATGTGTGTGGTATGCATGTGTATGGAGGATAATATGACTATTTAATCACAAGCTTCCCAGATTTCACTGGTCTATAGAGGGAAAAAAAAGATGCTGTTTTATTGGCAAAAAAAAAAAATGCTGATTCTTGCCTTCATCTACTGATTATTAAGCCTGCTCACAGAGAAACATTTCTAGAACAACCCAGAGTATATTTCCTATGTGTCACACGTTTGTCTCTGAAGACCAGAGGCTCTTTCTAGCCACTGTTGATAATACCTGTGATGTTGGAGTCGATTGTCAACTTGATCATGTTAAGAAATGCCCAGAGATTAGACCTCAGGGTGCCTGTATGAAGGTTTTTCCAAATTAGATCAGGAGGGTTCTGACCTAATGAATGGTGTGGTGTATTATAGATTCAAATCTTGATAGACTTATTAAGTGGACCAGGAAAATGGTTCAGCACGTAAAGTCATTTGTCTTGAAGCCTGACAAGTCTACTTCAATTGCCAGGACCTATATGATGGAAGAAGAGAGCTGACTCCCACAAATTGTCCTCTAACTCCCATACTCCAGTTATGGTACATGGACTCATAAACACACACACACACATACACACACACACACATACACACACACACAATAAATAAATAAATAAACAAACAAACAAATAAAATAAAACAAAAGGCAATTACAATTTTTTAATATGCTATTAAGAGGTGCTGGAAGTGTGGAAGGTAGAAGCTGGTCGGAGGAAGTAGGCCACTGGGGGCCCTTAGAGAGATACATCCTCCTCCAATGTCTTCCTGTGAGTGTTCCACTCTGCTTCCTATATACCTCTGTCACACACTGCCATAGTCAACATGATCTGTCTATTTAAAACAGCCAAATGTCCATGAATTGAATCCTCTGAAACTGTGAGCCAAAATAAATCCTTCTTCCCTTAAGTTATGTCTGTCAGGCATTTTGTCACAGTGATAAGAACAGTTGGCCAATACAGCTCCACAGTAAACTTCTATCAAAATAGGAATGAAAGTAAGAAATGTTTCAAAGACAATATAAACATGAATGTCAACAGACTAGATATAGGAAAAGCTAAGAGAATAAGAAAAAAATTTACTAAAAATATGAAGAGTCATGATGAATAAGATAGTTCAGAGAAGTTTGATGGAAAAAAAAATCTGAGAATGAAAATCAATGAGCCAAGAGAAAAAGAATGAATGAATGTGTACCCTGGAAAGATATAAGAGAAAGCGTAGTAAGATCATGGACATTTAATAGATAAAGATAAGGATGGTTGACTCGACTTCTTTTCCACCCCAAATTGTCATTCTAGATCACCTAAACTAATGAATTCTCCCCAATATTGTCTAGGGGGTATACATTTCCTATGCATGTTCTAATCCTACTAAAGTGAAAACTTTCTAAGGAGAAATTTTCTAGCATTGTCCAAAGTAACATGCAACAACAATTGCCATTACCAGCCACCTTTCATCCCTGAGTGAAGTCAGTATTAGGAAAAAGTCAACTGGACCAGGACAGAAAAGAAAGCAAAGTAACAACTTTGGCATGCTGTATTTAAAGTCGGCCTTCCCCCCAGTCTCCGTATATTTTATTTTTTTTAATTTTCTTAAAATAATTTTCAGAAGAAAAAATATCTTTCTGACCAAAATAAAATTCATTTAAAAGAAGTCAAGTATTATAGGCAAATTTGAAAAAAGAAAATTGACTTTCAGTATTAGGAAGATTGTATGTTAGTATCACTGACTAGCCCACTACCCATTCCAGAGGATGACTACATGTACCTGACCCTTCTCGTGTGCTTTGCCTGTGTTATCCATGTCAAGACCGTACAATCTGCCTTAAATGTGAGTGGACAATCAAACATGGCCATGCAGGGCCCATACTATGTCTGAACAAATTACAAGTTGCCAGCAATTTTCTAAACTTTTCCATTTGCCTCATCCTTCACCATGGCAGCTTTCCCCTGGATTTCCAAATGAAAAGAGGGGAAAAAACAGAATTGAGAAGAGAGAGTTGTAGGAGCAACAACCAACTCATAATTATACGTTATATAAATCAAAAATAAAGATTTGTTATTTTACGTAACAGACTTTGTAACTCCCACACAGCTAACTAATGCACCAGTGGAACTCTTTAAGGAGTTCCTCTTCAAGGATACAGTTTCTTTAGTTAGTCCAAAATATCAGATTCTAGGGGATTAAGGAATCAAAAGGTGTGAAGAAAAAAGCACATGCTCTTCCAGTTGGAATATAGAATGTCCCAGAATGTCACTAGGTCAACCTAACAATGAGGAAATACTAATATACAAAGTTTATTATTTTTCTTGGTTCCATCAGAGAGTCAAGAGATAATAAACTAAATTCCTAGGGCTTGCATTTCCTCTCCAGTGAAAGATAGGATAAGCCTTCACATTCAGCACGTAATGGAAAAAAGAGTCGGTGCCAAGGAAATGGGGAAGAAGTGGGTTCAAGTAAGAAGAGAAAAGCAAAGCCTAAGCTGAGGAAGCAAATGAAAAGAGCGGCTCACTACTCTACCTACTTCAGCTTCCCACTTGGAACTTTGATACACAAGCGTACTGTCAGAACTTGTAATGGGACTCCAAAGTCATTACTCAAGACCTTTAAACAAGCAGAGAGAACAGAAGGGAATGTTCAAAGATCAAGAACTCACAGTTACCAAAACGGGGAACAGATTATTCAAACATGAAAATAAGCAGCCTGACAGTAAACCTAGGTAACAATCCACAGCACATGAGATAAGGGTGTTTAAGTTAACCAGGAATGAGGAATCTCATTCATTCTAAAGTAAGATGCACCAAAAGTCAGAAAAATCCACTGGCATGTTATATTTGAACTTTAATAAAGCTTGGGGCAGTCTCTCATGATATTCATATGTATAAGGTGTGGCTATAAGAATAAATAGCAAGAATTCCAAGATACAGGGTCTATAGAAATTTGAGAGAGTGGTCATGATCCCTAGTCTAAAGAGCTTCCAAGGGAATGTCTGTGAATTGGAAACAGCTGTCCAGTTAAGGTAAGAAATTAGTGCAGTCACTGTAGGGGTAACTTTAATAGCAATAACAAGAACTTACCTGGCATTAACTACATAGGATGCTATGCATTGCACTTTGGCTTTTCCTGTCTTCATACAGTCTTTAGAGGTGCTAAGTTTCCTTTGTACAAACAAGGAAACAGGTTCAGAGAAGTTAAGCAACCTGTTCAAAGTTGAGTCTGAGTCCAAGGGTAGTTCTCTTAAATATTAAAAGCTGTCCCGAGATAATGTCTCGAACCTGAACAAAGACAAAGAACACAAGGCAACGTGGAAAGACCAGAGTAACTTAATCTAACAGGAAGGGGCATGGGGAAAAGTCGGCAGCCAGGAATGGAGGGTGTGGATGAGATGAACCGGGGCCGGGGGAGGAGAGATAGGGACTTGGTGGATTTGGAAATGGAGAGAGAAAAGCAAGACTGTTTGAAGTGGATTAAATGAAGCCTCTTACACTATGAGATGTGCACCATGACTTTCTTCTCACAAAGACATTTGATGCATTTCCCTGTAATGGCATACTCACTGCACTTGGCACCCTCGGGGTTGCTGGTAGAAATCAGCAGACTAGTTGGCAGAGACTTGGACAGGCCTTATGTAATAAATACTTTGGCTCTCTTGTCACTCTTAATAAGTTTATTACTCTTAATAACTTCTTAATTAAAACATTTGGGTTTCATTACAAATATGAAATTTTCTTTATTAATCAGCAAGACTAAAAATAAGGTTTAATTTTTTTATATCCTACTAACCTTATTTCTTTCACTTATACTAATGCTGCATTTAAACAATGTAATTTATGTAAACTTTAAACAGTAAAGATATTGGTATTATGTGTTATTGTCAAATATTACTGTAATCTATACTAATTTTTCCAAATTTAATGTACAGCAATATGTGCTATTTAAGTAACAAATCTGGAATTTGGGGAAGCAATTAAAATTTATGAGAGCAAACAAAAAAGTTCAAAAGCAACAGAGCCTTTTAAGTTTCTGTGACTAATATACACAGATATTAATACAGCTAAGTAACCCACAGTGGCACTATAAATGGGGCACAAAATTATTGCAGTCATATGCATTATAATAAGTATGTGCACATCACAAAAATGCGAGGTTAAAATATTACAAAGAAAATGTTGTTTTTCTCTAAACCTATGGAAACAGTTGGTCATCTAGTAAGTCCAAGGAGAGTATAAAGTTTTTTTTGTCGTTTATAAGCAGTCTCCTTCCTTAAATGTAAAATCATTGGCTTACACAGTGAATCATTATAAATCTCTCACAAGCTTTTAAACCAATCACTCAAGCTTAGAATGCAGTGATTTGGAGAATCATAGCTCTGAGGCTTTGGGGCCTCACTGTGCAAGGGTAATAAATGTAAATGATTTTGTAACTTGTAGAAACACAGGTTAGTTCACTCTTTACCTCCCAAAGAGCAAGTGGGTTTGACTAAGGAGGTTTACTGTGATCCTAGGGAAAAGAAATCTATTATGTCATTTTCTTTCCTGAATCCTGGGGAAAAGAATAACATAAAAAGCAGTTAATCTGTTAGGTACACAAAGCCTACCATATAGAAAACTGCCACTCAAACAGCCTTGATTCTGTGTAATGTGCAGCCTACTCAGTGAGAAATGAGCCTTTCTAAAGCAACATACAGTAAGTAGTACCACTCACCAAATTTCCCCTGCTTTGGGCAAGAGAATCTTCACAACGATAAAGTATTCATCTCATGCCATCATCATTCTAAAACAGAAGAAACCTTTTTGCAGTCTTCAAGAAATCATGCTCAAAATTTGAAGATGAATCTTATGCAGAGTTTGAATAATTTTTTTAAATTAGAGTCTTCATTTCATGGAGAGAGCAAAAGTATTTACTGAGTATAGTAGTGACGTTTAAAACTGAGAATTATATACATATTATCATAGTTAATTAAAGCTTAATTATATACAAAAAACTATAAGATGATGTAAAGTAGGGTGTTAATAAGGTTTATGCTTTCTTCTCACTAGAGGCCTGATCAAATTTCTTTAATTCAAAATAGACAATAACACATTCCTCTTATAGGTGTGGTCTAGATTTGTGATCTGCTGTCTCACTTTTCTTAATGGGCTTTGCATTCATGATGATGTGTTCGTGTCTCCCAGTGACAATTCTAAGGTGACACTGTCGTATTGTCAGAACAATAACTAAGTTTTCTTTTTCTTTCTTTCAATGTTAAGGTTTTAAATTAGTTCCTCTGGTCAACTTTGTTAAGTTCCTTCTACTCAGTAATGCTGTTTCAACCCTTCTGAACCTTCTGCACTCTTCATTTTACTGTAAAAATGAGCATTTGAAAGAGCCTATTAGAACTGCACACTGACATCCAAATGGCAAAGAGAATGGTCTCATTACCCACAAAGAGGAGAAATATAGATGGCATGAAGATGCCTCTCCATTGCACACTCTCTTCTCACCTCCCCTCTGTCTGTAGGAGGCTTTTGGTTATCATTCCATGTTCCACAACATGGAAGCTATGCTGACAAGCATAAAGGGCTAGAAACTGCATATTACTCAGTTAAGCAATGATTTCCATTCACCTAGGAGGAGAACCTTTGTAGATGTGCACCAGATCAGCTATAGAGCCATTTATGATCTAAACTTAGATGCAGATGTGACTGAATGTATGAACAAACACCATTCTTTCTGATGTATACATTCTTCTTTTTCTGTTTTCTTTCCTTTTTTCTTTTGTCTTCTTTTGCACCCAAGGCAGAGGATCATGCTAGGCAAGCATTCTATCCCTGAGCCATACACACTTGCCCTACACATTACTCTTGGTATGCTTTTAAATTATTACAGCTCCACATATGAATGTAGAGAAGTTAGTCTGGCATAAGGTAAATCTTCATTCCTACAGAAAAAAATCAATATAACCTATGCCAAAACAAGTTTTATTTGAAAATGTGTTACTATGATTGATAATGAAAAATAACTAAATCAAAAATTGACTGAAAATTGCTTCAAAACATAACTTGGTAGAAGACAGAAAATTTAAGAATGAGAATATTTTGACAAACTTTGCAATTTTCCCTCATTTCCCCAAACACCCCTGTAACATGAGTACAAAAATGCCATCATCTGACTGGAGATGGAGTCTGGTGATAAGTGTTTATACAAGGCTCTAAGTTCAATCCACAGCACTGCACAAAAACACAAGGAATCTTTCTACATCGGTGAAAAATATTTATTGGTGTATGATAGTTGTTGGTCCCATTATTTATTGTAGCTTTTGAATTCAAAAACTATTTTTCTTAAATTATATAAAGTATTGTCATAAAACACTAGCAATAGTAAAATTAATAATATCAAGTACAGAAAAGCTTATCAACTCTGAGTTTTTAAATATTTTTAAGAAAAACTGGGTGTAAATACAGGGAAGATTCCTGTGACTGTGAACAAAGCATGTCATCACTATGGGGTGTATTATGGTTATAGAGCAGTTGGAGACATGACTCAGAGGTTAAGAGCACTGGTTGCTCTTGCAGAAGACCCAGGTTCAAATCCCAGCACCCTCATGGCAGCTAACAACCATCCATAACTCCAGTTCCAGGATCTCTGACTCCCTCTTCTGACTTCCACAGGCACTGCATAGCACAGGTACACTTACATACATGCAGGCAATATACTTATACACATAAAAAAAGATAATTAATAAATATTTAAAAAGAGGCTGTAGGATAGTTTCCTCTAATTCCTCCACCCTCAAAAATACAGTGTGATTGAATAATTTTCTAAAAGTAAAAGCCCTAACTAAATGATGGCCCCAAGGACTCTCCATAATTGTTCAGTGTTGCGCTCTTACAGTTTTGTTTTGGCCATGTTGACATGAATGAAATGAACTGTAGTATTTTTCACTACAATGACATGCCACATAACTATGTTTCAGTTATCAACCAACTGCATTTACATAAGATTATGATGTAGCTGAAAAATCTCAGAGGCCAAGTGATGTCACAGTCATTCTGACATCACAGTGCAATGCATTCTTCACACGTTTGTGGTGGTGTTCACGTCAACAAACCTGCTGGTTACACACAAGAATAGCACAAACACTCATATGCAGTACATCACAGTTACTAATGGCAGTAAATGACCATTATACTGCTTCCTGTATTTAGTACTTACATTTTTATCCTTATTTTAGAACATATTCCTTCTATTTATGGAAAAGTTCAATATGTTATTCTGGCAGCAGCTTCGTACATCTGCATACCATATCTCCTGATTGCATCATTTTCCACTGACCTTGATTTAGTCTCGTTGCTCTGTTCATCCTGCCCTAAGAGCAGAGAGCTAAGCCGTATATATGTAGCATAGGTACACAGTAAACTATGCTACTTAGGTCTGCGCAAGTACACTCTATGATGTTCACACAATGACTTAGCTGCCTCAAGACACACTTCACAGAACATTTCCCCTTCATTAACTTCATTAACATAAACAGGGCTGTGTTTGTATTATTACAAAAGTTATACATGTACTAAATATCACACTAAAGTTTTATGTCGATGAATTGAGCTTTATATTTCTTGGTCAAGTTTCAAACTATGATTGTGTACATGGTTCAGTTACATAGTTAATTGGTTAACTTAATTTGTTCATAGGAATTATTGTTCATATAAACCTAAAAAATGTAATCTTGAAAAAACTATGTTTAACTATAATATCACAGACTGATATTTCAACAGTAACATGCATCAGGTAATAAATAGCTCCCTTTGATCATTGTTTTTAAAGTCTCTTGAACCATGCTTTGATTAGTTCTATTTAATATTTAACATCTGGTTAGTCAATTTCAATCTGCAGCAAACACTGCTGGAAAAATGCTGTGCTGACTAAATACATTTATAATACTACAAAGCTGACATGTAATTGATTTTAGTTCCCATAAAAAGATTATGTTAACTTTCCTTAATCTATATATTTGTATTTTGTACAGTCTACAGAATTCACACTAGGGATGCTAAATTTTTATTTCCTATCAATATTTTATGTAAAATTGATAGGATTATATTTTAGTCTAAGTACCACTTTCCAATTTTTCCCTTGAAGAGGAAATAACATACTAGAGACTGTTACTGCACAGCCGTAGCACTGATACAATAGAGCGCTCCTGGGCAGCTGTGCTGCTTCTAATCATGGAGAGGCAGACAGCCGCACTTCTTAGAGACTGTCAGACCCCAGACAGAATCTTAGGTTCTTCTTAAAATATGAAAGTTTTTATTTCTCAGCAGTCCAGTGTATTTTGCTATTATTATTATTATTGCTGTTACTATTATTTAATTAGAATTAGAATTAAATAAAGAAATATTTACAGTTATTTAAGTTAGTGCTTTAATAATTAACACTATTGTATATTAATGCATGTTAAAATATGTAGATATTCAAAATTTCTCATTAATAGCCATTTTTAAGTAAGTCGCAAAATCTATAAAACACTTTTGTTTTACCTTGAAAACACTGGCTTTACTGGAAGAGACATTTATTTTCTTTAAATAAATAGAAGTTCTGTTTTGTCTATTTAAGACACCCATCACGTTGAAAGTATGTTTTCTTTTAATTTCAGCATTCAGGTTCCCTTTGTCTATGGAAAAGAGGCTAAAATCAAAATGCATTATAAAAAATTATGAAGACAAAGTCCAATTTTAGATTCTTTCTCTACTCTTTTCAAAATATAATCTATCATTATAATTGTAACTAGTGAGAGTCACTAATAATGTAAAAAATTGCTAAAGGCATTAAGTGAGTAATAAAACATCTTACTAAAGAAAAAGTCATCAAAAAGAGTGATATCTAATAAATACACTAAAGAAAATAAAGGTCTCCCTGTAATGATTGTGGGTAACTTTCCCAGCCCTAGTCAGGTTTTCACAGGTCTATAATAAACCACATTTTCTATCACTCCTTAGGCATCTAGTGACTGAGCCATGGGCCTGATATCTGGCTGGCTATGTATACTATTTCAGTTAATGAACCTTTGTGGATAGAGCACAATGAAATTGTATATACAACAAGTAACTAGTTCCTAAATGCACTTGCAATGCTAATTTAAAGGGAATTGATACTCACTGGTTGTTTAAATTCAGCATATTCTTTCTTCTAATATAATGTGTGATGTTTAAAAAAAAAACTTAGCTGTATCAAAACTAATTTTTGTAGTAAGGAATTTGTTGTTTTTTCTAAGTGAAGTAGGAAGCATCAGAAAAGTTTTGAGCCGGTGATCTGGACCAAAAAAGATGATGATGAGCACAGCATGGTGGTGCATGTCTTTAAGCCCAGCACGGAAGGCAGAGGCATGTAGATCTCTGTGAGAGCAAAGTCATCCTGGTCTAGGTAGGGAGTTCCAGGCAAGCTGGTGTTACAGGAAGAGCCTGTTCCCCACACATGCAAAAAAGTGGTTGGACCAATGTTGAACGACAAAGTTAGGAATGGATGCTCGACACTTTGTCAAAGTAGGCTGTATTAGCTACTTTTCTGTTGCTGTGATAGAAACACTGACCAAGGGAATTTATAAAACGAAGAGTTTATTTAGCTTATGGTTCCAAAGGGGTAAAAGTCTATCATGGCGGGAAGGCATGAAGGCAGAAGTGACTGGAGCAGGGGCAGAAGCTAAGCACTCATATGTTCAAGCAGGCATAGGAAACAGAGAGCGACTGGAGATCTGGCAAGGCTTAAGAACTATCTAAGCCTGCCCCCAGTGACACAGTTCCTCCAGAATGGCCACACCTTCCAAGACCTTCCAAAATAGCACTACCAGCTGGGGACAAAACGTCCAAATACTTGGAGCCTAAAGGGGATATTCTCATTCAAACTACCACATAGGCTCATCACATAGAACAAACCCTCCCTCTCATTCAGTATTCTGATAGCAGGGAGACAGGAGGTATATGGGGAGAAATCTATCTTCCATTCAGTTGTTACATGAATTAAATTTGTTCTAAAAATCATAAGGTTATGTTTTATAAAGTTGTTGGATTCTGCACACATATTTTGGCAACAGCACTAAAATATTTGGTCAGAGAGAAGATGTGAGCCAAAAGAGACAAAGGTCCTGAGACTGTCTCCAAGAACTTTGAGCACTTAGGAATGTAGAACTGGAGCTATTTTTTAGACAGTAAGTTACCTGGGAAGAAGGTTAATTCACTGGTCTGGAGTCCAGGAAACCACTAGCAACTATGAGACCTCTTAAACATGATCAGCTCATGAAGTCTCACCCTCCTGAAAAGTTTGTCAACATGCCTGGAGAAAAAGTTCAATACACCCAAAACGTACACAAATGGTTAACCAATTCAAATATTTGGATAGGTACTACACTTACCTATACTACAATGACTGTCTATTTAAGTCATAGTTCAGCTGTCACCTAAAATGTGCTTGGAAACTCAAGAGAGGAGAAAACTGGACTGAGTAAATGGCTCAGTGAGTAAAGTCACTTGCCACCAAGTCTGATTAAGTGAATTTGCTACCCAGGACCCACAATGGTAGTAGGAGGCAAGCAACTCCTGAAAGTGTCCTCTGACAGTTACACATGTGCCATAGGGTGTGTGCACCCAAATACACATAAATACACACATACATACATACATTTATCACGTTTATTAAAATAACAGGAAACATAAGAAAACAGGTATTTCTTTATAATTGAAAAACTAAAATTTGTGTATATTTGCCAGATACACCTTGTTTCAAAATGCATGTTATAAAATTATATTATTTTATTTTATATTTTATTAAAATATATTAATATATTATATATATATATTACAAAATGCTAAACCAAGCCAATCAGTATGTCATTATCACATATATTTACCATTATTGTTTAAGAACACTTAATTAAGAACACTTAAAAATTATTCTCTTAGCAATTTGCAAAAATACAAAGGGAGCAGGCATTCTTACATAGTTATAGTCTTTTTGACATCTTGTGGGAGTTTTCAGGAAGTATATAAAATGGGAAATACATTTGCAGTAATTCTATTCCATTTTAACAATATTTATTGAGCATTTGTGATGGGATGGCTTCCAAGGGGCCTACAAATTAAATAGAAACCTCATAAATTTTGTAAAAATATAAAATATTATGACTCTCAAGATACCTATATTCTAAAGGGGGGAAATATTCACAAAATAGGAGAAATGTTTCAAAAGCAGTGATTTTTAAACTTAAATGCACATAAGAATCTCAGCATCCAACCCTAGAGATTCTTTTGGTAGACCTGAAATGAGGCCTAGTACTTCAACAAAACTCCATATGATTTTAATGAAAATAGTCTGTAACCTTAAACAATAGGACTAACTTTCAACTGTATCCAGTAAAAATGATCCTTCATAATTTATAGCATTGTATGCCTAACCCAGACCTAAGGTGCAGGCCTATCCCTTGAGATCTGGGTAAAATTAACTCAGACTCTAAAACTTAGTCTTATAAAAGTCTAAAGAGTTTTTAAAGATTTCTATGTAATCTAAGAAAGTAGCTTTTAGTCTTAATGCTCAACTCTGTCTCTTAGATTCATGTTTCTATACCTACTGTTTCCTGCATAGATTTATGAAGATGTAGTCTTCCTTCCATCATCAATCTGTCTTCTTACAAAGAAAGAAGGTGTCAGTGCAGAAAACAGATTTTATTAAAGTTTTTTGGGGGGAAGTTGAGGCAAAGAATAGCAAACACTTTGAAAATAATTTTAATTTCAAATTCAGCATCAGACATCACATGTCCTACTGACTCCCACAAATCATAAAATTTACTGTCTTTAAGCTGCTTTAATTACATTCTACAATATGTGTAAAGCAGAAATGAATGATACATAAAATCATTATTTCATGGATCAGATCATTCTCTGAAACTCTTCTTTCTTAAGATAATAGAAATGAGCTACTGTGATTCTGTGGTCTTGAAGAATGGATGCCATTTTCAGGCCCTTTTATCCTTCAGGTTTTCTGATTATATGGGTACTTATTGCTGTTTGCCTAGAACTTTTCTCAAAGGCTCCCTAAAATAACATATTTACATATGATATGAACTCAGCTCAAAACTTGCAGCAGTAAGCAATTCATTTAAAATTTTGGGACCTGGGAGACTAAATAGGAAGCCAGAGGAGCCGTATGCTATGGAATTGCTAAATCAACAAAGGATAATTTCAGAAGCTTGTCAGAGAACTTTCTACATACAATGCCCATTTCAGACTAATATACAGTACCCAAGGCAAGGGGGAAAAGGTCTCCGGGCTCCTCTCTATGATATGGATAATACCTCACCCTGATCCAAGAAGTAATATAAAGTTATACTGACATAAAAATACAAACACACCAGCTACACAATCAAGTTCAGTTATCCATCAAGTGATCTGCATAATGTGATAATGTGTTCTTATTCTTAAAGTAGTTAGACAGATCAGAAGAAAGAGAAAATCCTTAAGAAGAGCTCCACAGAGGAGCAAAGATTTGAAGCAGGGAATGATAGGAATGTATTCGTAAAGAGAAATTCAGGGTAAGAGTGGAAGTTGATGAAAAAATGGTGAAAAATGACAAGGATATTAACTGGATTGGAGCTGTGTGCCCATCTGTGTGCCACGGGCAATGAAGACAGATAGTCTGGATAGACTCAAGTGGCTCATGAGAAATGTTAAGTGTAATTTCAAGCACATGATTAAGAGATGAATGGTGATTGTTTGGGAGCTTAGGGAAGATTCAATTCAAAATAAAAAATAGATTAACTTAATTTCAAATAGAAAGTTGAGTATGTCATGAAGGCAGAGAGCAGACTATACAGGCACCTTGGTGAGCGAATAATAAATAAATAATAGAGCACATTATTTGTCAGGCAGTTGGTACATTTACAAATGTTCATTTATTTATTTCCCTTGTCGATCTGTTTATAGAAGTAGCAATATTATACACATTTTATAGATAGGCATGTTGAGATATAGATTAGTGAAATCATGTGTCCAAATTTACAGAGCATACAAGGGAACTCAAACACTATGGCTTGCATGTGAGAGAGTATATTTGTGTGTATTATACATGTGCGAATTGTGTATGTATGTGTTGTATGTGCATATGGGTATGAAAATGTATATAGGTGTGTGTGCCTGTGTAAGCTTGAAGATTAAAGGAGAACATCAGGTGTCTTGCTCTATCATTTTATGCTTTATTCCTTTGAGACAGGATTACTTACTGAATTTGGAGTTAGACTGCTGTCTCATCAGACCTGTCTTTACCTGTCCTGCACAGTGCTGGGATTACAGACACACACATAGTCAAGCATGGCTTTCAGTATGGGTACTAGGAATTTGAACTAAGGTCTTCATGCTTGAACAGTGGTTAATGACTTACCCACTGAATCATGCCATAGTCCTACAATGGCTTTTTCATTTTTAGTTTTGGTTTTCTTTTTTGAGACAGTCTTACTCTGTAGCCTCAGGCTTTCCTGGAACTCACTATGTAGTCTAGGCTGTCCTCAAACATAATCCTCTCTTCTGAGGGCTGGGATTGCAGGCCTGTACTGTCATGCAGCACTGTGATTCAAGTCCTATCTCTTAGCTATTATAACTCACCAGAGTTCTTAGAGATACAAAGAGAAAGAAAAGATAGCGAATAAATATTACTAACAAGAAGAGTAGGGAAATGGGGGCCAAATGGACGGCAAAAAATATTGAAAATGATTCCAAAGTTTCCAGTGTAAAAACAGAGTGTTTGATAACTATAAGTTTTTAAGTAAATTAATGACAATAATAGAAGTGATGAGATATTTGCCAATCAATATGTGAGCATCATTTCTTTTAAGGTTAGAAAATGTTCACATTGAGGAAAAAAATATATTAGGACTTGATTATATCTCTTAGTAGCTAAATCTAGCGGCTTGCGGTTATTTCTCATGTGAGATAATACTCTATATTTATGTAACACCTTTCTCCTAAGGAGCTCAAAGCATTTTACCACAACACATTACCTTATTCATCCTCATAACATCCTCTTTTAGAAAAGGAAGTGTCAAGTCTAATGACCACAATTTTACAGATGGGAACACTAAGACAAATAGAGCAAGGGACTTGCCAAGATCACAGAAAAACCCTGTAGCAAAATTCAGTCTAGGAAAGCTTCCTGTTGAAATTCAAAATCCATTCCACCCTCTTCTCAATGAAAGGCCTCAAATTTATCTCAGAGTTTGGTAGTACTGTACCAATAAACTGACCCACTTAGGATCAAGTTGTCATCTAGCATTGTCTGCGAAGTGAACATCAAGAATTTGCTAATTCCTAATTGAAAAGTCTATCAAATGGTAAAAAAAATAGGTGGTTTTCTCTTTTATATTAAATAAAAAAGACAAGATTCTCATTCTCAATTGGATATTTACTAGATTTAACCATAAAGAAAGTTACAACACACACACACACACACGCACGCACACACCTTGAATGTCTTAACAAAATGTTTTTTTATTTCAAGAATCTTTAACAGCCAGAAGCCCCAAGTTATCAGTAAGCGATGAAAAGAGGATGAAATGATCTCTGTGTGATATACACGTCAGGTAACAAGTAAGCTTGTCAAAGGAGAACTTTATACTGTTAGTAAGAGGACCAGAAATATATCTTTAAACTTTAGTCATTTTTTAAACTCAAAAATGATTATACTGTTTGTATCTATCTTAACTGAGATTTCTTTCTCATTTTTACTTTATCACATAAGAAATACAATGTAAAATTACTTGATAATAATATTATATATTTAGTCTAAAAAGAGAGACAATATAGAAAGAAAAGGTAACAAGTTAATATAAAATAAACTAATAGAGGGTTGGCGGAAAGACTCAGTCAGTAAAATGCTTGTTTTGCAAGTGTGAGAACCTGAATTCAATCCTTGGCAACCATGTAAAGGAACCTGATGTACATACTGGTAATCCCAGCACTTGGGGAGGGAGAGATCCTTAGAGCTTGCTAACCAGCCAGTCTATCTCATCCTTAAGTTCCAAGGTGAGTGAGAGACTGTACCAAAAAAATAAGGTAAAGAGTGATGGAGAAAGATAATCAACATCAGTCTCTAGCCTGCATGGGAACACACACATATGTTCATACATATCTGCACATAGGCACACATGAACACATATACGCATACATGTGCAAAAAATCCTAATTGAGTACATTCACATTCAGAGTCCTTTAACAGAACCCTTACGCACACTGGGGGCGGTGG
Source organism: Eospalax fontanierii (assembly GCA_035773235.1). Taxonomy (NCBI): domain Eukaryota; kingdom Metazoa; phylum Chordata; class Mammalia; order Rodentia; family Spalacidae; genus Eospalax; species Eospalax fontanierii. The sequence goes on from CM069524.1 coordinate 105,203,139, forward strand.
ACACAGTGCACAGTGCAAGCTGAAGATGGTCTAAGGGATCCCATGATCCTAGACATCTATGCATTCTACTTTTCTACCCTAGGCTGCACAGGCTCTGTCCTTAAAGGGTGTCCAGCCTTTTAGAATGTCTGCCCAAGGCTGACAGGACATGGCAGTGTTAACATGAACTGGAGTTGTTTTGTCAATGGCAAACTGTGGAGAGAACAAAGACGATGAAGAGTAAATGATGTTCAACAAAATGCCGAAAACGGAATCAAGTCCCGTTCATCATTATCCCAAAGTCAAAGGATTATTTGGGGACCAAGGCTGTACTTCAGATTTATAGCATTGTATATAACGTGGGCCCTTTACTTAGGTATTTCCCTATTTCCCTATGCTGTAGGGCTGCCCTATGTTGCACATCGATGGACAATAGCCAAACATTTTCTTATTTAAATAGAAATTTAAGGAAATTATAAAAGTTTTCTGAATGAATAATTCAAATTACTATATGCTTTGAGTTTTCAAAAATGCCAAGCTCAATGGTCTCAATTCGACACTGACCAAAACGAGAGTCCTTCTTCTAATAACATGAATGTCATAATGTAAATTCACTTACTTATCCTATAAAATTTGCTTAACATTTGCTAAGTGTCACACATTGTAGAGAACTATAGGAACAAATCAATAAACAGGGGCTGAAGAGATGGCTCAGGAGTTAACAGCATTGGCTGCTCTTGCAGAGGACCTGGGTTCAAATCCCACATATTATCCATGCTCATGGTGAATAGCAACAGTCCATAACTCCAGTTGCAGGGGATCCAACACTCCCTTTTCTCCTCTGCTGGCATTACATGACATGGGTGCACTTACATACACACTCATAAACAAAGTAAACATAAAGTATTTTTTAAAAGAAAAAAACAATAAACAAAAAGTTGCTGCTTGCTGTTCACAGAGGAAGAAGTTAGAAATTAATAATTAATTTAATTAATTATAGTATTAATACACCTAGTGGTTAGAGTGACCATGGAAAAAAAGCTAATTACTGAGACATTAGAGTGCATGGATGATCTCTAAAGGAAGGAAAACATATCCTTGTGCTGTTGAAAATCGATCAAATAGAGAAACAACCTGCAGGGAAAATGTAAATTCCATCTTGCTTTAGAGAGTTCAGAAGCTCCAGTGTGAAGATGATGAGCCATGCGCCCTTCACTAATTCTCTAAAGATATGCTGAGGACCTACTATGTACAAGGCCACATGTTCTGGAGTGTGTTGTGTGAGATATAGATTTTGCCCTCAAGAAAACTGCACATTCACAAGGGCAGCATAAAAATCATTTGAGCAATTGAGTGGCATCCGGGCTGTAAAAAATGCAGAGAACAAAGCAAGTCATCTCAGCTAAAGGACTCCAGAGAAGTTTCATCGAGACGGTGGCCTCTGAGTGAGACCCCGAAGAATAAAAAGGACTTTGGCCAAAACCAGCAAGAGCAGAGGTGGATGTGAGAGAGGTTGGTCCTCAGGGGAACCCAAAACACAGGAAGTCCATAGACAAGAAGCTGAAACAAACAGTCCAGGACATAACTTGTAAGGACTTGAATAAAGAGATTTAAGTTTTATCCTGTAGGTAATTAAAATCCATTGAACATTTTGCAGAAAAAAAAGTTTATCACTGTTCTAAAGTCGAACCACTGAGACATTCTGACTTACACTAATGGTTGACACCCACCTATTTATTAAAATACACAAAAGTAAAAGTGAACAAACCACCAATACCACTTGTTCTAGTTTGCCTCCCATTGATGTGACAAACCTCTCTGACCAATACCAACCTGGGGAGGAAAGGGTTTATTTGGCTTGCAATGACTCTGATCACATTTCATCACTAAAGAAGCCCAAGGCAAGAGCTCAGGACAGGAAGCTGGAGGCAGGACCTGAAGCACAGTTCACGGAAGGACACTGCTTATTGGCTTGCTTCCCTGGCCCATGCTCAGCCTGCTTTCTTATACAATATAGAACAATCTGCCTAGGAATGACACCACCCACAGGGGTTGTGTCTTACCACATCATTCAACAATCAAGAAAATGCCCCACAGATGTGGCCACAGGCCAGTCCAATGGAGGAAATTCCCCAGTTGAGGCTCCCTCAACCCAGGTGTGTCAAGTTGACAACTAAAGCTATACAGCACACCACTGAATTTTTGACCAAGGAGAAAGAGTAAGCAAGATGGATGACTAAGCAGTCTCTGGCAGAGAGGCGGAGGAATGGAGAGGGAAACCATAAAGCAGACTAGGGGGGTATCTCCTCCATCAGTCTCACCAGAAATGGAGAGAAGGTAGAAACAAGAATTGAAAGCAGGGAGTAACTAAGGTAGAGTTTCTACCCAGCAACCAGAGCCTGAAAAGTAGGAAGCATTAAGTCTATGTATTCTTGCTTTTTAAGAAAACTTCCAAATGAGTAGCAGTGTAATGAAATACCTCCAGCATCTTTTGGAATGGATTCGAAGGTAAGAACGCTGCTTGCAAAGTTGAAACATCTACTGGGAAAAGAATAGATATCAAATACTAGTAGGCTCTGTTTGGAATGAAAATGCCAAGCCTCTGGCCAATTACTCCCCACCCCCCCAAAAAATTTAGAAGATAAATTACTGAAATCACTATACAGTACAGAGCTTAATCATGTAACACAAAGTGTTACCGGATGCTAGGAATTAGCAGGAGCCCTTGACTAAATAACAGACATGTTATTAACCAGTCTTGGATTTAGTTTCTTTGACATAGATACAGAAAAGAACGGGGAATAAAAGCCTTGATCAATCTTTCCATTTGACCACAACTTCTCCCAGTCAAGAATCATTTCCTTTTTTGTTTTGGGTATTCAATATGGGTACTATTAAATTCCTATAAGAAAAATTTTCCAAAAACAAATGAGTGTCAGTATCAAAGAGTTCTGCTTAATTAACTCTGGGACTTACTCTTATACATCATTTCTGATAATTCCTCGACCACCTTTTGAGCATTCAAATATTTGTAGGATCTTACAAGACAGGCAGTATTTATTACTTGCCTAGCTATACATTTGTCTTCTATCTTTACTTATAAATCAGTCTTTTTCTTTGCTAATCATTGTAATTGTTTTCTTCTGAATGTCCTCCAAGTTTTCTTCAAATTCTTCATTCTGAGATATCTAATGTCTAACGGCATTCTAAGCTGAGCTTGTGTGTAGCGATTTTCTTTTTAGTTATTTAACATCCTGCCCATGTGTGTGATTTACTGCTGCTGATATAAACTACAGTTCTCACTTCAAAGAGATCATTCTCTGAATGAGAAACTCAGAGTCAACTTTGCGAGTGCCCATGGACCAGGAACACAGATTCGCGTTGCCTTGAATGACCTGTCCCAATGTGGAAGCAGTTACATTAACATTTTATAGTCACAGAATAAAAGAACATAATAAATCAAAGCATTTATCAAATATGTTGGTGGAGATATCAGGTAGTCGAGTTACAGGAAAGCAGAGAAATCTCTGTTATAAATCTCAAATGTTATCTGATGCCATTCTGAACTTTTGGGTTGGTGAAAGCTAATGATCTCCTCCATTAATACATTCAAAAAGGTTTCATGTGACAGTCACATGATGTTAGGTCAAATATGGACAAGAAATGGTTACAAAAGGGACCATTGTAGTTTTGAATCTTCAACATGCCAATTTTCTACAATCAGGAAGTTCTAATCAATCAACTTTACAGAATCTTCATTATAGGTGTGATTTCTTCTTATTTCTGAGAACATCAAGCCACAGGGAGTATCCTTAGACAGTATCCCTAGACAGTCAGTGATGCACAAGTGTTCTTCATTGTTAAAGATAATCATAAAGCTAACAGATGTGATTTTAAAAGGAAATCCATCTTGCAATGTTCATCAATGATTAGAATGACTATAGAAGATGCCATCATTCATATTAGCAAAGTAAGCAAATGAACATTTTTGTTTTATGTTTCTTCACTATTCAATACGGGCTCTTTTTTTCTTGGTCTTTCTAAAAGTTGACTGAAGTGGAATATCTTATTCGCAAAGTATGTATCACAGGTAGAATCTGTATACACTCAAAATTATTTTATGTTTCCTCCTTTATGTTTTATTCTACCCAAATTAATAGATCTTGTAGCCATTTACTGTGAGTTTAAATAATAATATTGGGCCCATGTCCTGCTCTGCTAGCCTTGGGCACAGGCCTGCTCTTGCCCATAGCACCCCAGATTTCTAGATTACTCTATTAGTCCAGACCCACACAATGTGGCCTGTATTCCATACTCAGACTGGATCAATTTTTCATTCTACACTGTCACAACCCACAACTTCCCTCCCCGGTCCCTAGACCCACATCAATCCTGACTGTCCCTTCCCCCAGCCTAGCATGGATTTCCAGTCTTCTTCACTAGTAACTCTGACCTTGCCCACTGCCTTTCTGCTCCCTCCCACCTGAGCAACTCCACTCTCCTCCAGCCCCATGTCCTATTCTTCTAGTAGCCTTGGGTACAGGCTGGTCCTTCCTTGATCTTAGCACCTCAAATCTCTGAACTACTCTCTGAGCCCAGACCCATCCTCTTACTGGACACTGATCCCCCAGACTCAGAACAATTCAATTTTTCAGTTTAGTTTGTTAGAACCTTTAGAAGCTGTCCCCACCCTCAACTTGCCTTGTTCTAAATGACCAAAAGAAGCCCATAACATACTGAGACCAGCCTCCTGCCCTGGAAGTCCCTACCCCCAACTTGCCTTCGATTCTAGTGAACAGTTTCTTTCCTGGTAAATCTGATCCTGCCCATTGTGTCTCCACTCCCCTACTTCCAGCGCAACTCCAAACTCCCCCACCTCACATTCTGTTCTCCATCTAACCTTGAGTATGGCACATTCTTAGTCACCCATATCTCTGGACTACCCTCTTACCTCTGGTGGGCTGTGAGCTCTCCAAATCACAAAGTTCTCATCCCGCTACATTTGTACAACATGCAATCCTTCACCGTTCTACAGGACTAGGCTGCTGGGCCCTTTAGTAGGGGCCTAGACTTTGAAGACTGCCCAAGGAAACCTGATTCAGCCTCTGCCTAGCAATTTTCTCAAACTGTGCTGTGTCTGCTAACTAGAGGGGCCCGCTAAGAAACAGCCTGAGAACATCTGATCTCAGCTAACCTGTCCCTCTGAGGGAACTCCTGGGCAACTGGACAAGAGCCATCTGGTCCCTTCAATATAAAATCAAAAGAGAGAACCTGAAGCCTTGACCAACCAGATTTTGATACACAATAAGAAAACAACCAAGTCACAACAAGTATACAAACAGAATAAGACTTCAACTCAACAAAGGAAAAAAAAAAAAAGAAATCTACATGCCAAGATCACAATGAAAAATAAATATTATGAAAAACTCAAATAATATGTCCCCACCAAACATCACAAGTCCTGTAGAAAAGTTCTACAACGAGAACCCCAAACACATAACACTGAACACAGAGTTTAAAAGAACAATCATAAACATGATCAAATTCATGAATTTAAAGAACAAAACAACCGAATCAAAGAACTAAAAGAAGACAGGGATAAACTTCTGACTGAACTCACAAAATAGATAGAAATTCTGAAGAAAACTCAGGCTGAATGAAGAAAGAAGTGGAAAACCAGTAAGCCACTTTGAAAGGACGGAGAAAGCCTCACCAATATAACGAGCAAAGTGGAACAACATCAAGACCAGATGATAAAGCTGAAATAGTGGAGCACTCAAACAAAGATAATGAAATTTTTTTTAAACACAGGAATGGAAAATGCAGGAAATGTGAAAGACCAAATAAAATGACCAAATTTACAGATGATAGGTATAGAGGAAGGAGAAGAATCTCAGAATAATTGTATTGACCAAATCTTCAACCAGACTATAGAAGAAAATTTCCCAAAATTAAGGAAAAACATTTCCATACAAATACAAGAAGCACATAGAACAGCAAATAGACAGGACCATTAAAAAAATTCCCCACAGCATATCACAGGAAAAACCCTAAGTATACAAAACAAAGAAAGAATTATGAAAGCAACAAGTCATATATAAAGAAAAACCCACCAGAATTAGAGATGACTTTTCTATGCAAACTATGAAAGCTGGAAGAGCCTGGACCATAGTATCCCCAGTTCTAAATGACCAAAAGAAGCCCATAACATATAAGGGAATTGAAACAGTAGTACAAAATCACCAGACTAAAATAAGTCCAGTCTCAGATGGATTCACAGCAGATTTCTACCAGACATTCAAAGACAATCTATATCCAATTCTACTTAAACTATTCAAAAGATAGAAACAGACAGAGGACTACCAAATTCCTTCTATGAAGCCAGAATCATTCTAATACCAAAACCAGGTAAAGATAAAACCAAAACAGTAAACTATAGACCCATATCCTCAATGAACACAGATGCAAAAATCCCCAACAAAATACTTGCAAACTGCATACAGACACACATCAAAGAGATCATCTGCCATGATTAAGTTGGCTTTATTCCAGAGATGCGGGGGATAGTTCAATATACAGAAGTCAATAAATGTCATAAATCATTAGAAATGAACTCAAAGACAAAAATTACATGGTCATCTGAATAGATGAAGAAAAGGCCTTTGAAAAAATTCAACATACAATTATGTTAAAAGTACTAGAGGGAATTTTACTGGAGGGAACATACCTCAGCATAATTAAAGCAACTCAGAATCAATATGGCTCTAAATGGAGAAAAATTAGAAGCACATCCACTAAAATCAGGAACCAGACAAGGCTGTTCACTATCTCCTTTTTAATGTAGTGCTTGAAACTCTTGCTAGAGCAATAAGACAAGAGAAAGGAGTTAAGGAATAATCATTGGAAAAGAAGAAGTCAATTATCCCTTTTTGCAGATGATATGATATTATACCTAAGAGATGCCAAAAATTCCAACAGAAAATTCCAGAAATGATTAACACTTCCAGTAAAGTGGCAAGTTACAAAATTATTCTACAAAAATCAGTAGCCTTTCTACATAGAAATCACATGCAACTTGAGAAAGAGCACAAGGAAACCTCCCAATCACAATAGCCTCAAAAAAATTAAATGTCTGAGAATGAACCAGACCAAAAACACTAAAGATCTCTACAATGAAAATTTTGGATCTTTAAAGAAAGAGATTGATGGGGACACCAGAAGATAGAAGGACTCCCATGCTCATGGACTGGAAGAATTAATATTGTGAAAATGAACATCTTATGAAAAACAACATAGAGATTCAATATAATCTCAATCCAAATCCCTATGACATTCTTTACAGAATTAGAAAATCCATTCTAAAATTCTTAGGGGAGCACAAAAGATCCCAGATAGCTAAAGCAACCCTGAACAGAAAGAATAATTCTGGGTGCATTACTATACCAGATTTCAAAATATATTACAGAGGGATAGCCATCAAAAGAGCATGGTACTGGCACAAAAATAGACCTGTAGACCTTCAATATAATTGAAGACAAACATGAGTACATGCAATTTCAGCAACCTGATATTTGACAAAGGGGTCAAGAACACTCATTGGAGGAAAGATAGCATCTTCAGCAAATGGTGCTGGCAAAACTGGATCTCCATCTGTTGGAGAATGAAATTAGATTCTTATATTTCACCTGTACAAAAATTAACTCCAAATGGATCAAAGACTTCAATGTGAAACATGAAACTCTGAAACTGCTAAAATAAAATATTGGCAGTTACCTATAAGATATAGGTATAGGAAAGGACTTTCTAAAAGACATCAGTTGCTCGGGAATTAAGATCAACTATCAACAAGTGGAACCTCATTAAACTAAAAAACTTCTGTTGAGCAAAAGAGACAACCAAAGAAGTGAAGAGAAAACCCACTGAATGGGAGAAAATCTTCACCAGTGACACATCTAACAGAGGTTTAACATCCAGAATACATAAAGAACTCAAAACTGAAGAATCAAGAAAACAAGTGACCCAGTTAAAAGATAGGCTAAAGATCTGAGCAGAGAATTCTTAACAGAAGAAACAAAGATGGCTGAGAAACATCTTTAAAATATTCAACATCATTAATATTTAGGGAAATACAAATTAAAACCACTTTAAGATTTCATCTTAGCCCAGTTAGACTACCTATGATCAAGAGAATAAATGATACCAAATGCTGGAGAGGGTGTGGGAAAAGATGAATGCTCATTCACTGCTGACAGGATGGTAAACTTGTGCAACCCCTATGGAAAACAGTGTGGAGAACTCTAAAAATGACTCTATCATTTGGCCTGTTATACCACTCCTTGGCATCTACCCAAAGGACTCATTCTATTGCAGAGATACTTGTACATCCACTTGTACTGTACGTACTTGTGCTGCTGCTCTTTTCACAATAGCTAAGGGATGGCAGCAACCTATGTCCCTCAGCTGACAAGTGGATAATGAAAATGTGGTACATTTACACAATGCAATTCTAGTCAGCAGTAAAGAAAGACAAAATCATGACACTTGCAGGTAAATGGATGGAACTAGAAGCTGTTATGCTAAGTGAAGTAACACAGAATCAGAAAAACAAATGATATATGTTCTCCTTCATCTGTGGATCCTAGCACCAAACCCTTATATGTAAGTATGTACCCTGATGAAACTGCAGGAACCAGGAAAATGGAAATGAACCAGAGAGGTAAAAGGAAAGAAGGAATAGAAGAATAGGAGAAGAATAATAGGAGACAGGTGTTACTAAGGGAGAAATTGATAAAAGGGATATTTAAATGGAAGGGGAGGGATGGTTATACAAGGAAATATGGGGATAAAGGGAAAGAAGGAATTCAAGAGAAATGGGACCGAAGGAGACTGGTATTATCAAGGGAGAAATGGGGAAAATGGGAACTCTTTAAATGGGGAAGGCATGAAGGGAAAGTTAGGCAGGTAGAGAGAGGGGGAAGAGAAAGAGAGAGAAAAGAGAGAGAAAGAGAGATAAATGGTGCCTAGCTAATGTAAAACACCAGAGGGAATCATATTAGTCTGACAACCTAATTACAAATTCCACATACAATATCTTTACATGTGCATAGCTGAAGACTATGTAACAAGAAACAGTGCCAGGAAGGAGAAACCTTCCTTTAAGTTGTTGGCCAGGATAGTTCAAGAGGCTCCCAAAATTTCACAAGCTAGTGCCACAGCCCTTGCTATCCTCCAAGAACTTGATGGCAAGACTCTATTGCTGAAGACAGGGCATACTTTGTAAACCAAATTTGGAGTAATAGAGTTGGAACTGACCTGGAAGCCACTTCCCCTGAAGGCTGGCTCTCATATCTCTGAAGAACACTATGCAAGTAGCCAAGGGAGAACATCAATCAATGGACCAACACCAACTTCATGAACAAATAACCATATCAATAACTAGCACAGCTTTCAATACTGGTGTCATAGTGGCACTTTTGTCTTGGGGCCAAGCAATGGTTACCTAGTTGATCCTAGAGCCCACTCAATGGGAGAAAACTCATGAGTGGTGTTGTAATCACAGTCATGGCTTCAGTCATGGCTGAAGAGGTTATATGTTTTAAAGAAATCCCCAAGACTGTCACAACCTTAGGCTAATATAACTTCTTACTAAATGCAAAATATGTATCCTTATACTTACCGTCATGAATTCCAGTCACCACTCATCAAAGAAGCCCCTTTTCCACCAGACAGAGACTACTACAGAGTACCACAGCTGGTCACACAGACATTGTCTGTGACTTGCCTGTGCCTAAGTGGAACATCTATAATGCAGCCTCTACATCCAAAGCTCATGCAGCATAGAACAAGGGGTAAAGAGGCCACTAATGAATCTCTCAACTCTCATTACTGAAGCTCCCTTGTTGGCTTCCATTGGTGCCAGACGTCAGCAGGCCTTGGCGGGTCCCTCAGGGGAGGGGGCAAGGAGGCACGGAGCCAATGACACAGACCCCCGGGAGAAAGTGGAACCACAATCTTGTTTAATTTTAGAAGGGAAACAGGCTTTATACTTTTGCCAGGCTTAGGGGAAGTCTTTATCTAGTGATCTGAAGTGCTTCATTCAGGTAGGTCCTGAATGCCTCTGATGATCTGATATTCATCATTCCCATTGGTCCTGGATGGCTGCTAGGGCCTGAAAGCTGCCCCAGGTTAAGTCCCAGGAAGTGTTCACTGCGCATGCATGCTCAATACCGGTTCTAGCCATTTTAGGCCAGCAGGCTGGGGGCCTGCCTGGCCTGGCCTGAATCATCCTACATATCCACCCTTTTTTTATTTTTTTGGATGAGTTTTAGTGGGTTACTCCACCTTGGGGAAGCCCAGCATTCGAGACAATGCCTGTCTTAGGTGGGTTCCTCAAGCACTGAGTCTTACCCGTCATTGGCATACAAATGTTGGTATTAGTACCTTGTCATTCACATCCTGTCTTAGGTTGCCCAGGCTAGAGGAAGCCTTGCACATCTCTGGCTACCAGCCCTTAGAAGGGTCTTATCCCAGTCCATTCATCTGGGTGATAGGATGTTAGATAGTATTATGTTGTATTTCCATAAGTCATGCGTGCATCATGCGTGCATGCATGGGGGGGCGTGCTTGGGGCATTGGAGAGCCATCAGGACCTGAAGAGTTGTTTTGTTGATAGCACGTTGCTGGGATCAATACTGCAACAAGCACTTAAAGAGAATTAGTAAGGCGTTACGTACACCTCCCAAGATGGCATAAGTGGTGATCCAAGAGAGGTCAAAGAGGGTTTTAATATTATTCCAGATTTTGGACAGAAAGGAGTTATCAAATTGGATTGGGTCAACCCTACCCATATTTAGATGGGATATTTGTTGACTGAGGAGGACAGAATAATTTAGAAACTGGTTTGACCAGTGGCCTGTAATATATTGAGCCAGTGTAGCCCTCTCTTGGGATGCATAATTTACTTGGTATGGCGTGAGGCAGAAGGATTTAAATCGGGGATCACATGCCAGGAACATCATCTGTCTAAGTATTTGGGTTTCCTCGGCAAGGAGGTTAAGTTTTGGTTGAAGGATATGGACTGACTGATAAAGATGCCAATTAAGGAGTTCCTGTGTATGCAAAGCCTCCACCGAGCACGACACAACCTCATTTAATGCCTCAGCCATGGTAATTGTTTGAGTCAGAGCCACATAAAGCTTGACTAATACTCCAAATTCTATTTATGTTAGCAAGTGTAGTAACTGGGTCCACATGTAGTAACCCAAGTGTAGCATTAGTCGTAAATAAGACAGGAAATGTAAGGAAATAAGAGTCTATGTCCATAGGCATTAATTTGGGGGGCAGGGGCAATAAAGCCCAAAGGTTGGCAGCCTGGGTGTTGAGAAGAATGGACTTTAGGAGAGGGGAATACATCACCCAAACGTGTCCTTGGCAGCTCCTTGATCTGTGGCCAGGCGTATATTTCTCAAGGGCACCCATATTGGTGTAGTTGCACCCTAAGGAAAAACACAAGTATATCCTCGCCCCCTGGGTCATAAGGGGGACAGGTGATTGCCAGACCTGTGCTGAGAGGTCCCTCCATCTGACCGAGGGTAATGGTGTCTCCCGAGGCAGGAAGGCCCAGTGTTTATATGCTGGCTTCGCCCCTTGTCATCAAAGGTTAGAAAATTTAAATGAAACAGAACCTCAACCAGTGCTAGGTTAGGGTCCCTTTTTGCTTCCTGCAAAATATTTTTGTGCAGGGCTTCCTTGAGTGTTCTGTTAGTTCTCTCCACGATGACTTGTCCCTGTGGGTTATGGGATGCCAGTAGTGTGGGATATTTTCCAAGAATTAATAAATTCTTCAAATACAAGAGATTTGTAAATGGGGCCATTGTCTGTCTTAAGAGCCCATGGAACCCCCATAATTAACATTGCTGATTTTAACATTTTTATAGCATTGGAGGCTTTTTCACCTGACCTTGCTAAAGCATAGAAAAAGCCAGAGTAAGTATCCACTATCTCATGTACATATCTTAGGTTGCCAAAGGCTGTATAGTGAGTAACATCCAACTGCCAGAGCACGTTGGACATCAACCCTTGAGGATTAACTCTCATTCTTTGTAGGGGAGCCAATGGGGCAAGTGGTGCACAAGTTGCACAGATTCTAGATAAATGCTTACTCTGAGCAATTGGCAGTTCAGGCAATAGTTTATGCAGAGTTTGTGGTGTTAAATGAAATTGCTGGTGCAGCATTCTAGCCTGCTCTAGAATATCCGTTGAAATTAACATGATCAGGGGATCTGCAATTTCATTGCCTCTAGTTAAAATCCCTGGCAGCTGGGCCGGGTATGTGCCCTGATGTGAGATATATACCATGGCCCTGTTCTTGGAAGTAGAATATCTTGGATTAGGAGCATGGTTGTAGTAATTTGAGTCAGGGAGTTTTTTATTTTTGAAAAGGCTAACATCAGTAACTTGAGGGAGTAATACTAACTGAGCGAGTCTTTGACCTTCCTTAATTACTGATATCCCACCAGGAGAATGAGCCATGATCTTTATCTCTCCTTCAAAATCTGCATCAATTAGCCCTGGGGCTACCATAATCCTTTTCAATGTAGCACTGCTTCTTCCTAGCAGTAGTCCTATCATCCCCTTGGGCAAAAACCAAACATTCTTAAACAAACCTTGACTAGACATATAATTTGTTCTTCAGACTGTCTGAACTATTACCTCAGAAATTTTAAGATTACATATACATAGTTTTCTCTCATCTTTTATATACCATAACATATCAACTCAGATCTTCAATCGCCTGTATATATTTTCTCATTTTAAAAATATCTCTATTCCCATATCTTTTTAACATCATCTTTCACCCTTTCATTTTCTTTCTTAGTACCATGAGATGTAATAACATTAAAAAATTAATTTTGGAAAAATTACATACAGCTGACTAGAAGGATTGGCTGGATACTCAGGTGAAGGTCCAATGTTTTCCCCTTTCACATCTGGGACACAAGCCTGACTCCCTTTTAGGAGCATTGGCACTTTGTTTATTAGGACATTGCTTCACTTGATGTCCAGGTTGTCCAAACCCAAAACAACTTCCTGGGAACATATTAGCAAATTGGAGTCTACAATCTTTAGCATAAGTACTGAGGAATTTTAGGCAGAGGTTGTTATCTATTTTCTCCAAGAACTGTTAATTGTATTAGTGACTTATTCGTTGGTGTGAAAAAATAGAGAATTCCATGATCTACTTTTGCTATAGACATGTTACACCTTAAGATGAATAACAACCTCTTTTGAAACTAGTTTAGCCCTTAGTTATTCTGAACAGCACAATGTCTTTACACTGAGGCTGTTTTGTTCTCCTTTTTTGCTTGTCACAGGGTCAGGTGGCCAGCCTGAATCTGTACAAGTCTTGAAGACCATCCTGAGACAATAGGATTGAGTCTGAAGCCAGATGGCCAACCCAGCTCCAGAGTCAACCTCTCAGTGTTATCAATATGATTTTCACACACACAATATTTGTTTCTTTTTAACTCAGTGGTTTACATGGGACAGAAGAGCTGTTGAATTTAGTGACTACTAGCAGGAATGAAAACAACTGTCCTATTTCTGTTGCTATCACTTCTGCTGAATAGCAAAACACAATAGTACACCTGATACCTGGTGCTGGTAGGACAGGACACAACTGTCTGATTGGGAAAAGATCAGTTGTGCTTGCATTGTTCAAAACTATGCATGGGAAATATAGGTGGGAATAAAACTCACAACCTTATGTATGCTAGGCGAGCACTCTACCAGTGAGCTATTTTCCCAGCCCAGCAAACTAGGAAGTGAAAAAAGGCTGAAATCCTATTTAGTCCACAATAAGATTAATCATGCCTTTATTCCCATCTAGATCTCTCCATTGAACTGGCCGGAGGGTAACTCGTGAGTCCTGCTGGCTCCCCACACCACTAATGGGGGGGGGGGGCAGGCTTAAATTTAAAAGCCAGATTAGAAACTTGCTGGAAATAAGCATATTGCCCAATAGTGGCCTGGGAGAGAGGGTCAACAAATTGTCCCCTGCCTGTGAGCATATCATGGGTGATATTAATCCCATATTGTAAATTAAGCCTTGCTTGGGTTTCAGCCTGATCATCATAAGCAGAATGCCCATTAAGAAAGGCAGATGGTTCCACAATGGACTTCAGATGGTTATACCAATCATAATGGGTCTGGAGCTGCATAGACCATTGCCTAAATGCCTACTCGAAATAAGGAGCATCAGGACCAGACTCAGTGGCCACCTTGTGGATGAGTGAGAGGTCTCTGAGTGGAGTGGGAATCCAGGGAATCCATTAGTGCCTACATTAACAGGGAAAGCCTGGAGAGGCAGAGGAGTTGTTGGGGGCAATCCCTGAGGAGGCCACATGGCATGGCCGATGGTATCAATAGGAGCTGATGGATCACATGGGAGTTCACTCCAGGGGTAAATAGGTGGGGGTGTAGGATTCCAGGGTGGGGTGGGAGTGGGCACAATGGGAGTAAGAGGGCAGGGGTCCATCTTGCAAGAAGGCTCCCCAATATCAGACTGCGTGGGATCCAAGAGAGGGGGAGCTGAAGTGATAGAGGACAGTATTACATTGCTCTTGGCAGTGCTTATTATGGGCAGCTATGACTTTCTCAGGGGAGGATGATTTGAGACTGGCAATTATAGCCAGAAGAATAGGGGAAAGGATAACTGGGGGGACACACCTGAGGCCACTTCCCATTTTCTAGCCAAGAACAAAACCTGCATCCAGAGCTCAGGCTCCCACATGTTCTCTGGGGAGATCCAGCGGGCCAAATCAGCTGCCTCATTCCAAAACCTTTCCAACTCATCATATTTAACTTTAAGGCCTCTACTGGAAAGTGAAGCCTTAAGAGTCCCTACATGGGCTTCTTTACAGTCACTGGGGAGATTACCCATGGTAAACAATTATGGAAAAGTGGAGTTAAAAGGGCTCCCTCCAAATGCAGGGACCGCTCCCTTAGCAGATAACCACAAGAGCCATTCCCTTAATCCTCATAGCAGATAATCACAAGAACCACATTCTTAATCTTTGTAGTAGATAATCACAAGAACTACTCCCTCAATCCTAGAAGCAAATAACAACAAGAGCTACTTCCTTAATCTTTGTATCAAATAAACTTGCCAGGGCCCACACTGCAAAAGTGCCCTTCATATCCTCATTTTGTTTTAATTGAGCAACCCTGGGAGGCAGGATTCCAGGCAGGAAAAGTTCACTGCCTCATTTCAAAACCTTTCCAACTCACCCCTACTGGAGAGTAATGCAGTAAGGGCCCCAATATGAACCCCCTTAGAAAATTTACCCTAAAATTTGCGGAGAGAGCAAAGCAGACTTCCGAGGTTTGTTAGGCCATGGCCATGTGCCCACATGGGGTCTCTGGCTGAGATTCAACTGTCAGGAGTTCAACTGTGGCTCCGTTTCTGGGGGGTCAGCCCTTATGTGAAATACCCGGTGAGCCTGAACCAAAGAGATGTACCTTCCTATTCCAAATGGACGAACAAAGAAACACGTAGACAAACAACATAAAATGAAAGTGAAAGCCGGGGTACCGCTGAAGCAGGCCCAAACTCACTGAAGAAGGGACCTCCAAGCCGAAGTCACTGAAAAGGGGGTGAAGAACAGCACCCAGAGCAAATAAGAGGGTCCGACCTGCTAGCAGAACTAGGCAAGACGCAAGCAAAGGCAGGAGCAACAGGCAAAAATGAAAAGCCAAAAAATGCACAAGAAGCACAAAAATTGCCAGTGGCCAGGTGTGCCAGATGTTGGGGGCCATGGGTGCCAGATGTTGGCGGGCATTGGTGGGTCCCTCGGGGGAGAGGGCAAGGAGGTGCGGAGTCAGTGACACAGACCCCAGGAGAAAGTGGAACCACAATCTCGTTTAATTTTAGAAGGGAAAAAGGCTTTATACTTTCGCCAGGCTTAGGGGTCAGGCTTTATGTGGTAATCTGATGTGCTTCATCCTGGTAGGTCCTGAATGCTTCTGATGATCTGACAATCGTCACTCCCATTGGTCCTGGATGGTTGCTAAGGCCTGAGAGCAGTCCCATGTTAAGTCCCAGGAAGTGTTCACTGCACATGCCTGCTCAATACCGGTTCTAGCCATTTTAGGCCAGCAGGCTGGGAGCCTGCCTGGCCTGGCCTGGCCTGGCCTGAATCATCCTACACTCCCTCATACAACAAAATGGCAGTAACACAAAACAATCACAAATGGTTAAATTATGGAGATTAGGAATCCCTGGACCGTATTCCTATATTAAATTCCACTCATCCGGGGCTCAGGGACCATTGTGGAAGTGGGGGTAGAAAGAGGAGGTACACGACCTTATAGAAATAGAATCCTACAAGCTCCTGGTACAATGCTCATATGAACCTAAGCAGTGGTTTGGGCATCCTCAAGACCCATGCAAACTCAAACAGAACAAAACTCAGCAGGGAACTGGGAAATAAGTTTAAGAAATTTTGGCAACTGCTTACTGTTGAGTGAGGATGGGCTAGTCTTCCTAAAGCAAGTGACTCTGGGTAGGCCAACTAGTCCTCAGTGGATGACACTGCACTAAGAAACATTTGGGGACACTAACTTGACACAATAGACCTTAACACAGATGAAAGATTGCATAGATTCCAGTTGGGGGACTGTGGAGCAGTCTAGTAGAGAAGTAGATATAAAAATGATTAAGATTGACTGAGATGTTCTGTATGATATACACAAGGATTCAATAGAATAATAATAATAACAGATTCAAAACAAGCTTCAAATATATCTGAATGTATTATCAATGCTATCAATCTATGCAAAGATGTATAAAATACTGCAAAGGGCATTTTGTCTTTTAAAGTGGATTTTTATTCTGGAATAAAACTACCACACTGTGTCTAATCTTGGTTGTCAATTTGACTGGATCTGTAATCGACTAGAATTCAACCTCTGGGTACTTTATTGATCAGATTTTCTGGATCAAGAAGGCCCACCTTAAATGTGGACAGTACCCTCTGCTTGCTTTCTGACTGTGAGTTTATGTGTCCTGTTTCTGTGGCATTCCTTCATTAATATTAGAACCAACTTTTTCAGGTTTCCAATGTAGACTGAAGACAAGCAGCTTTACAGGCATATTCCAGACCTTCAGTGCCAGATTGGGATTGTTGAAATAGCCAGCTTTGTGAACAGAGCAACTATAGGATTCTTGGCCTCTCCAGTGTGAGACAGCCATTGGACTACCCAGACCATATCCTATAAGCCAGTCTAATCAATACCATATATATGCTCTGTTCCTTTAGAGAACTCTGATTAATATACATACTTTATTTTCCCTTTGTATCACCAATAACTATGAGGTTCTCATATTTTTATTTTAATTTGCATTTCTAAAATTGCTGTTTGATTATAGTATGTTTTAAGCATCAGTAAGCCAATTGGTAAGTTGAACAAGCTATTTAAATTAGGTGATAGTTTTGTTATTCACAAAGACTACATCATATAGAACTAGTATCAGACTATTCTTGATAGTATACTCTGTGTGAGATA
Organism: Eospalax fontanierii; assembly: GCA_035773235.1. Taxonomy (NCBI): domain Eukaryota; kingdom Metazoa; phylum Chordata; class Mammalia; order Rodentia; family Spalacidae; genus Eospalax; species Eospalax fontanierii. The sequence continues at coordinate 105,220,683 of CM069524.1, forward strand.
ATGGCCTTATACTCAAGAAATACAAAATAAACTATTAAGGAGAAAGGGAAGTTATACTTACAACTTATTTGTAAATTATTCTAAAACACACATATACATGCAAATATACACAGGGAGAAAAATAGAGATAGAGCAGAGAAAGAGACAGAAAGGAAAAAGAATGATTGATCAAATGTAGTAAAAGATCAGCATGGAGAATGCATAAAGGCACATAGGATTTTTTGTATTAATTCATGTAACTTTTCTGAAAGAGTGAAAGTATTTATTATTTCAAAATAAAGAGGTTTTAAAAGTTTTTACTTAAAGGCCAACAAAATGGCTTAGTGAGTAAAGGCACATGTTGCCAAGACTGATGACCTGAGTCTGATCCCCAGAATCTACATGGTAAAAGGAAAGAACTGATGCCCACACATTATGCTTTGATTTTCATATGTCACAATACATACCCATGTGTACATGTGCATATATATAGGTAATGATGAGTCCCATTGGGCCTATCCTCCTCACCTTGACCCCGCTTCTACCACACACACACACACACACACACTAATCACACCCCTTTCCCAGTCACTGTATCACAGAGTGGAATCACAGATACACGACAATAGTGAAAACACTGTTGCCAATCCTCCATGAGAGCTAATGGAAAAAGAGCTCCCAGACAAGTGGGGTACAATAATGGCTTGGAACTCTTCTGGTTTGTTTTCGGCCCCAACTTATCCAAATGGCATCCTAGAGTGGTCTCCTCAACCTTTATGAACTATAAACTATGAACTGTGCACTCTAGGCTTGAGAAACTTTAAACCATGTTTTTGAGAATATGAACGAACAGACCTTTTATTCAGACTTACTGATTTCACTATGCCTGTGCCTTGGTTTCAATAATTATTTTCCTCTCTTTGATTCAAAATCTTTCTTAACTAGCACATCATTCCAATTTTTCTTTTTACTCAATATATACTGATCTGAATAGTCAACTATCTTGGCATTTCACATCCTTCGAGGGCAGAATAAATAACTGGTCTCAGTGGAACACATTCTATTTAAAAAAAGTATTTTTGCTCTGTTTAGGAATTATACACCAGCTAAATAGTTAAAGCTCTTTCTTTTCTCTGGGAAAGATTGACCCTGAACTGACAAGGAAACCCTAGGTGGGATATTTAAATCTTAAGTGAGTGGTCAGTTAAGTGCCTGTAGAGGTAAAAGGACAGGCAGCATATTTGGTTTGCTAATGGAATCTATTTACTTCAAGGAAAGTGACAAAAACATCAATCAAATCAGAAGAGGCTATTAAGGATTGTTAACTCCCTTTCAGATGAGCAATGATTTCCATTGGGATTTAAATAAATATTTATGAAAAGGACCAATGACAGAAATTTCACCAAAATCACACTGTGGTAGGGTTCTTACATAGTTTATGAAAAGCTTGGCTCTCAGCTTCACCAGAATATCTGAGATATTTGTGCTGTGTGATCCTCCTTTGAAGAATGTGAACATTGGCTTTTTTCCCCAAAATTTAAATCCAAAATACACTTGTTTAAAATTATGCCCTTGAAAATCTCTAACTCTACCGAAAACATTCTATAACTTCTTATCAACTATTACAGTCATAAAAATGTACTAATTCTAATGCCTGGAAATTATTCAGAATTGTCAATAAAAGAACTTTAAGAAGGATAAAAATTTAAGAAAACAGTGAAAAGCTGTATTTTAAAATTCTCTGCAAATTATCTAGTACTATTTTTACTAAACAAGTCAAACATTAGGTGGTTTTCTCATGTTGCCACCACCTGGTGACAACTCTGTCCAAATTTACTGTAAATACCCCAAAATAAAATCCCATGAGAAAAGTCCAGTTCAAAAGTCCATTAAGGAGCTGCAGAGATGGCTCAGTAGGTAAAAAGTGATATGATTTTTGCAAAGGAGTCAAAATTGATTCCCAGTACCCACATGGAACCTCTCACAATTACCTGTAACTCCAGCTCCTTCCTCTAGCCTCTGAGGGCACCTGCACTAACGCACACACAGACACACACTTATACATATAATTTAATTTTTTAAAACAATAAAATCTGTAAGTCTAACAAATATCTAATGGTCTACCATTATATTTTTAGGACAAGGTTAGACCAAGGTTAGAAAGAGAAATAGACAGAGATCCTGTCTTAAAGTTGCCCACAGTTGAAATAAAAAGGCAAAAAAATAAAAAAGAGGCAATTCTTAAACACTGTAGGACAGCACTGAAAAAACAGTGAACATAAAAAGGAAAGAAAGCAAATGTAGGCCTTAAATGTCATGTTTCCAAATGAAATGGGCCATGAACTGTGTTTAGAAATATTGAAAGGCCAGACTACAAGGGAAGGAAATTAAAAATCAAGTTAGTGAACAGAGTATTGGGAAGACTTGGAAATCACGCCATGTGATTAACATGATGTTCTGGTTTGCTTGTCTTTATAAACATCGTGACCAAAAGCAACTTATGGAGGAAAGTTTTTTTTCAGTTTACAGGTTACAGTCCATCATCAAGAGAAGCCAGGACAGGAGATCAAAGCAGGAGCCTGGAGGCAGAAACTGAAGCAGAGACCATGAAGGAATGCTGCTTATGGGCTTCTCCCTGGCTTGTTCAGCTACTTTTCTTATAGGGTTCAGGGCCACTTACCTAGGGTTGGCACTGCCCACTGTGGGCTAGGCCCTCCTACATCAATTAGAAATCAATAAAATAACTATAGACCGATCTAATGGCTTCAGTTCCTCAGTTCCTCAGCTGAGGTTCTCTCTTCCCAGATGTGTCAAGCTGACAGCCAAGATCAGTCATCACATATGATAAAAGTGAAGTCTTCAGGAAGACTATTAGTACAAAGAAGGCTTTAATTTGGACTACATTGATGAGATTAAAAAACCACAGCCACACCTCAAAGGGGATAGGAGATAGCTTATTCCACATCCAGATAGAGTGACCATGGCCTAGGAACATAGATTTGGATTTCCCCAAATTTCACATTCCAAGATGGCAACAGTTCCATGAAGTTTTTAGAGTAATAGAACAAAGAAAGTGATAAATTAGGTCATTTTTCATACACATTAGTGGAAACACCAGGTTACTGGGTAACAGTGAAGTGGGGAAACCTCTGCTACAGGCCTCACATGCTATGTGATGGTATTCTTAGTCTTTTAGTTGTTGGAGGCTAGTGATCTGCTCATTTAATACTTTCCAACAAGTTTCATGTAATAGTCACAAGGACGTTAGATGAGACAGAAATGTGGGTAATGAATTCTATCAAGGGGACTAAAGATAGCCCAAAATAAATTGTAACTGGACTCTGGACCAGCAACATTCTCTCCAAAATCACTGAAGTTCTCATCAATCTATTGGTCTTTATAGAAGATTCAATGTAGGCAACAGCTTCCTTTTAGAGAACTTTAGTTCACAAGATCAAAGAGGTAGAAGTTGTTTCAGAAGTAATGCAACAACACAGTGTTGACCAAAACCTAATAGATCAGTGATAGTAATAGAGAGGAAGAAGTAACCAATAGGAAATTTTAAAGGAAAAATTGAAAAAGCTTAGTGACTGGTACTTGAAATGACAAGACAAACCGTAGCTGGGTTGGACTGTGATAACATATATTCATTAGTACAAAAAAGAAATGAAACAAAAATTAAACAATAGAAATCAAAACTGTGTTTTAGGATGCTGGTTTGGGGATGTGAAGTGTGCGGGTAGCCACTCCACACTGAAATCCTGAAACTTGTTATTCAGTTTGGTTATTAACTGATGAAGAATTGAGTTAAATGTACTTCTTCATTTTAGCTCTCTAGTAAAGAGTAAAGTTTCACCTCAAAAAAAATTCTCATGAAAATTAGTCTTGATAAGATTCATAGTCAACTAATTGAGTCCCTTCTAACTGCCAGTCACCCTGGTAGATACTTTCACATACATTATCACATTTAATTCTCACAGCAACTGCGTGAAGTTGTTTATCTAGAAATTCTAATTAATTATATTGTAATGAAAATGCAACTGCCAAATATTAATCAAGTATTCATTGAATTAATTAGACATATATTGTTTGATTTCTAATCCTATACTGCTCCACTGCCCAGATTTCAATTTTCCTTTTAATAGACATTAATAGCATGAAATAACAAAAAGAGTAGTTCAATGTCAAATAATGCACATGAATAAAATGCCTTAGTGAAAACTGAATTGTACTGGGGAACGGAAGACCCAAGTTATAAACTAAGTTCAATCTGAGGCAAATCAAGAATTTGCTTGAGGATGGATTACTTCATCTCCCACGTGGAATTAATAATTCTCATTCACTCTGTCTTTTAGGGTTGTTGCATGGGTCAAAAAAGGTATTGGCTAAAAGCTATTTACTAAACAAGGTTTAGTAGAGAGAATCTTAGATGTATCATCTCTCATTTTAAAAATCTTTCTTCAAAAAGGCTTTGTGCATAAAGAGAGATAGTAGGGACGCGGCCCTTTAGATTTGCATTACCTAGAAGTCCCTCTGGTCTCCATTAATGTCCAACACCCACCTTTTAGTTTCCTGGGTGGCCCTAAGTCTGTGCATAGGTATATCCCTGCAACTAAGGCTATCAACTTGCTATAATGATAGTTCATATGGCTTTATTCAATCATTGTTAAAACTGTCAACGTTGAATCATTGAAAGTCATCGATCATTGAAACATATAAATGAATTGAGAAATATTTTAAAGAGAAAAGCATAGATTGAGCACATCCCAGGATACTAACTGAAAATGAGTTTAGTTTACCTGTGGAATCTATTCTTTTCAAAGAGAAAAGCCATGAAGTCATGTAGAAGAAAGAAAAATGATGACGAGTTTACCAAACAATTATTTTAGATGTCTGTTTACCAATTAACACAAGCATTATCGCAGGGTGTTCAGCCTTCATTGCTGGGGAAGTAGAGAAACATAAGCCAGCAGGTGCTTAAGTTGTAGTTCTATCCTTGGATTCTGTCCTGTTTCCCCAAGTCCTTTTCTTCCTTCTTTATCTGATACATTTCCTTTTTCTCTCTCAGTCGGGACAGTTCTTCCATCTTGATGTTGACAGGATAACCTCAGAGAGGTCTCAAAATTTCTATCTACAATTGCTCAAATTGAAGTGCACATTTTTCTCTTTGAATCCTATAGTTACTGATTGTAATTCGTTGTTATTTCTGTTCTATTCCAATCTAATAAATCTGTGCAGTGCAAGGATTAGAAAAGTCGCATTGTGACTACTTCAATATGTATGCACATAAGTGGTCCCTAAAATACCTTTCACCTTGATGTACTAAGGTGAGAAAGTTCATAGCACTCTGTAGATTTAAGCATGGTAAGGAATCTGTCATCAGAGGCTGTCAGAAACCACAGTTTCCATCCGGCACTACATGCATCTTCTCCCTCTTTCCGAGAATCTCCCTGCCTATTCAGCTTGCTAAGAGCTACTCACTTCTGAAGGTTACCTCAGCATGGCCTTGAACCAAAGTGACCTATCCCATTTAACATGAATTGAATTATATAGAAATTTGATATATTGGAATTTTGAAGTAGATCTCGTTTTCCTCAGTTTTACATGATCCCCTCCCACTGTCCTTATACCAAATACCATTTAAGGAGCCATCAGCTATTGCACCAAACATGAATCTTATAAATAGTAGGTTGAACAACATCAAATCAGTATGTTTATAGGTCAGAAATAAGCAAATTCATATTATCAATCTAGTAATTTTCATTCAAAACATTCAACAACTTTAAAAGTAGACATAATCAGCTGGGCACTCTGGAGGCAAAGACAGGTGGATTTCTATGAGAGCAAGGCTAGCCTGGTCTACCTAGTGAGTTCCAGATCAGCCGTGGCTACACAGTGAGACCCTGTCTCAAAAGACAAAAAAAAAAAGGAGACATAATCAACCCCATTTTAAAAACAAAAAAACAGTAGCTCAGATTGATAATTAAAGAAGCTAAGGCCAAATGCCTGAGTGTCACTCAGCTTTAAAATAGCTACCAAAGGTCTCTGTGGCCTCTTTGCTCACAGAGATAAACTGTGAGAGTATGGAAGAATCCAGTGAGTAATTACAACAAAGAATATAGACCAAGATTCAACATTAAAGTCATCATCACATAGAGATAACTAATAACAAGTTCTGAGAGCTTTTGCATGAATGATCACATAGTATTTTCTCTCTAATGAAGATAAGACAGAAGGGAAAAGATGCAAATTTCATCAAAAATTTGAAAATAAAGAAAAATGTCTTAACTACTTAAATATAGGACTAGCTGTCCTGAAAAACCAGTTGGATTATCTTCTTACTGATGTGTTTGTTTTGGCATTTTGTTTTTTTGAGACTGGATCATATTATGCACCCCAGGCTAACCTCAAACCATTGACTCTCCTACTCCAGTCTTCTGAGAGTTAGAATTACAGTCCTGTGCTACCACACCAAGCCTCCATTTTTTCTTTAAAACAGGCAATATCAAGAGTCATAAATAAAATAACCAGTCAAAGGATCAAGAAATCTTATGAGCTTGATTTCCTAACATAACTTAAAAGATGACAGAGTGGGAAGATGACCAGAGACGGGGAACCAGCTGGCACTGCTGAAGGGCAACCCTGATTCTGAGTTGGCAACCCAATGCCCCTAATAAAACACTCTGCTGTGCAGCACAACTTTGGAGCAAGGACTGAATGAAAAGACAGTAACTTAATTCTCCCACTATGGGAGGAAACAGAATCAGAAAGGGGGGTATAAGGACTAGAATATGTAAAGGACTCATATCTACTAAGAGTAATAAAATAAATATCTTAGAAGTTCTCAAGTCACTGAAACACAGAGCTAGTCTTCAACAAGGTAGAAGTAGGACATTTAACCCATTTAACAGAGCCATGTGGGAATCTCTCTTAAAGCTACTGCTGGCCATGGCGAGTAGATAGATTGCCAGGTAATCAGTTGCCATTCATTCACTGACTGAGTGCTCTCTCTATCTCTCGCCTCTCTCTCTCTTTCTCTCTCTTAAAAACTAAAATCAGTCAAACTTTTTAATGATAAATTTTCTAATCTAAATTACCTATTTTTCATTGTAAATTTCCTCTTCAGAATTCCACTTATGACCATTGCTAGCATACAATTTTTGTTCTGTGTTTTTCGACTTGTCATTATGCCATAAACATGTTTGCATGTGTATAATCATCACTAAATGCAATTATCTGCAGGATTTTCAATCTAGAAAATTGATTTATTCCAAATACTAAACTGAGCAACTGAAAGAGTTTTGCTTTTCATTCTTTGAACTCTAAAGTTCAAGAAAGAGATCTGAGGTAGGCACCAGTTGTTTTTGCCTGCAAGCACTTGGTACCCTTTTTGCTGACAATTATGGAAGCAGAGCCATCTTCCTTTTAGAATGGCAGCCCACCTGCTCTTTAATCCATTTGATTCAAGCATGATCCATCCTGGCTCTGGAATTGGGTAATGGCTACATTAAACAATATGAATGGGTAAGGAAGTTATGTCCTTATTCAGTCCAGTGAGTTACAATTTTGTGAAAGAAGGAACTTACACATCCTAGACTTGAAGCTAGTAGTTACAGTGCTGAATTTACATATGGTTACCGCAGGAGAGAGTTTGCCTTGGACTTTAAGCAACAAAGTAAAGCAAAGTTTGGACAAGAGTTTGGGAAAGTAGAAGAGAAAAAAAAATTCTGTTTGCATTTTGTTTGCTTTGCTTTGTTCTGAGTCCTTAAATACAATAGTGCTGGAATTTTCAAATGTTTGAACCAATAAATCACCTTTGAGGTTTATCCAACTTGAGCTAGTCTACTGTTACTATGATGTCTATGAAGCCAGATGTGACAACAGTAAGATGTATCCACACACAGGATTAAATTTAAGGAATATGTAACAACATTCTCTATTAATGTATATATTTTACCTAGAAATAAACTAAATATGATAAAGCCTAAAGCCTGCAATTTATGAGATGTAATTATGCCATTATGAGGTTATACAAGTGACTAGAGAACTAGCCTACATACTTAGCTGGATTCCAAGGCATGGCTCAAATTCAACTTTGTTATAGCTGCTATTTGCTGCTACCTAAGGGCAGAGTTGTCCGATCTACTTTCCATATTGGTGGGGACAGTTGGTGAGTGCTGATGATAACTCCCAGGACTGGTGACAGTGGCAGCTGATGATACCTAGTTAGAAACTTTTGTTGTTCTGATCCAAGGAGATAGGCATAGAAGAATACTGGTGCTCAGGGACGCCCTGTCAGGAGCCTCCTGAGAGTTCTTTTCTCTACCTAGCCCTTCACACTTTCTCCCCTCAAAGAAAATTATTGCATTTATTTATTCAGGCATTCATTCATATTTTAGGTGCTGAGGATCAAACCTAGGAACCTTAACATACTAAGCAAGCCCTCTCCCACTGAGTCCAGTAGACAATTTTAGTTCAGAGCAAAGACTGGACAAAGAAATATATTCAGTTAGCTCTATCTCAGAGTTTTACTGCAATGAGTTTATAAACTTTTATTCTGCTATAAATACCATATATTAAAATATACATATATGTATTACATATACATATCTAACATATGCTGACTTTGTCTTGAATCTACACTGTATGAGACAGACCTTATAGGTATGAACTTTTTTAACATGAAATAATTATACAGTATCCATGGAAATTACCCTGAATGCTCCATTTTGAGCTCCTCGTTTTTATGTGAGGCTTGTGAGTGGTTAGAGCTGGCCCAAGGATATCCAGAAAATCAGTAACATGACCAAGGCTTGACCTTAGAGTCCCTGACCCTGCTCTCTTTATTCCTCCATGGATTCACTTTGATCTTTGACTTTCCTTCCCACAGCACTTAAGAGCATACATAAAATATGGGAAAAACTACCTTCTGATCATCAGAAACAGAGATAGAATGTCAAAATTCAACCAACAGGGAAGAAATTGATAACGGTTAGTGAATTGGTCATTCTGGAGTCAGATGAGGGACAGGTGAAAGGTTACACAGATGGTGTTGCCTTCGATGAGGAAAAAAAGAAACTGACCTCATGGCCTTATTTTATTTTTAACTGTATAATTACAATCATCCCTTTCAAGGTATGGGGCGGTCAGAAACTTAATGGGAAACTATTGTTGGGGGAAAAGCTTCAGGATTTGGTAAGAAATTAAATTTTTACCATTTATAATCATCATTGAAAGAAACGGGAAGTAGAAATGGCAAGTTCATCCTTTTCCTGTTTACTAAATAACATCAAGTAAGATAGTCAAACATATGGAACTGCTAAACGTGTGGCTAGAAAGAAGCATTGTATGATGGGAGATTCAGAAAATCAAAATAACAGAAAATGAGTTATTTATCCACCTGATTAAGGCCAGTTAAGATGAAGTCAGTGAAGCTGGTGCTTGACACCTGAGGTCACTCCACATACTCCCTCATTGGTCTCCATACATAGGAAAGGCAGCAAGACAAAACAATGGCCAGTTTCTCATCCCTCTCAACTACCAGAGGGATTAGATCGAAGCACAAATCTCCCTTAAAGAGCTTGGATGAGCACCATGGGGTATCCAGTAAAACAGACCTAAGGAACACCAAAATGGCTTATTTAACTAGTTAATTGTTAGCTGATAGGAGGCAGGTGATGGCAGGAAATAGGAATGAGCCTGCCTTCTGCATGAATGAACTCAACACATGGAATTCATGTTCATATTTACATTTATAACATACAGAATTTCTGTGTCATTGACCTCAAGCTGATAAACCAAATTACAAAGTTCATTTTAATTTCACAGACTTGGCCAATGTCATCAGTCTCTCCAATAGGTTTTCATATTGAAAGAAAGAGAAAAAATGTGAAGGCATACATTTATAGCCAAGAATAAATACAACAATAATAAAGGAAATAGAAAAAGGAAAAGTTACCTTGGCACAGTTACGTACATTTTTCCACCTTTCTCGTGTGGCTAGTTTCCAGGTTCTACCATTTCAAAGAAAACACCTCATTGAAGAACACGTAATTGCACGCTGTTTCCATTCTTTAAATGTGGGAAATGAAGCTTTTTCACATTCACATCATCAGCTGTGCCCCAGGAAACCTTCCATTCTTTCCAAATTAGTTTTTGTATCATTAAACCAATCAGCATTAGGTACTTAGGATTATTTTCTGGAATAAGCCCTGAATCATTACCTACATCATGTATGTAATAAAGTCAAATAATGACATCATTATATAGCATCTGAGCACTGACCCCAAATGACCAAGACCTAAAAAAATCAGGGCATTCCTAATAAGAATCAGGCAGAACGCCTAATGAAAATCAAACAGCAAGTCTAATACGAAACAATGTATTTTACCTCCTTCAAATTCACATTTGATTTGCTTTTCATGTGAATCCTTGTTTGAATCAGAGCTCCCGCAGGCTAGAATTCTCTGAGCTAACTCTGAGATGAGTAACTCCCAGGTGGTTCTCTGGGCCATTTGATCTGGGACAAGAACCACTCACTCATGCAGTAAGTATTTGGTGGGCATTTACCATAATCATACACTTCAACTTGACTGTTTTGTTGAGTGCCAAGTGCAAGCAAGGGATAGTGCTAGGCAGGGAAACAAAATGACATGTAAGCAATGTCATAGGTGTTCATTACGTGCCGGGCGTAATGCATATGCATTATTTATTACTAATTTAATATTCCGAGCAGCCCTGTGAGAAAGTATACATTGATTGCATTTTAGAAATGTGGAAAATTAGGCTCATACAGAATGAAATACTTACCCAAGGTCATACTAGTAGAGAGAGGCAGAGAAGATGGGAACCACTCGACCTACCTCCATTTCAAGTAGAGCACCACCTCTAGTTCAGTTTAGGCCCTTTGCAATTGCTGAGAATCAATAGCTTTTAAAAATATAAGATTGTTGCTACCTCTTTGAGAATTGCACAAATGCCTTTTGATGCTATTCACCCTGGCCCCTCCCCCTAACTCCTCCCAGATCTACCCTCTTTCAAGTTCCCACTTCCTGTCCTCTTTTTCCTCCCCCCCCATGGAGAACATATGATAAATGAAGACTGACTTCTGTTTCATCTCCTAATGCTGTAGTTATTCCAATCTACTCTATTTCACAAAAGTACATGGAATATTCCATTTGTTATGCCAACATGAAAAATATTCTCTATCTATGTTTGTGTATATGTCTGTGTATATTTTTTCATTTTTCTGTTTTTTAAATTTATTCTTTGAAGACATCATACATGTACACAGCATACCTTTATCATATTTACTCCTCACTCCCCCTCACACATTGCTCCATGAACCCCCATCACATCTCTCCCCCAACTTCTTGTCCTTCTTTTATAACTTTTTATTTATTTACTATTTATTTATTCATTCATTCATTCATTTTAATTCACTGAGTCCAAATCAGTGCTGCATATATGCACAGGATTATGAGGAACTTTCCAGGACCACTTTAAGTAAAAGTGGCTCTCTCTCCCACAGCAGTCATCAACTGCAAATAGCTCCTTGGCTTTGTTCCTACTCCATGCTGAAATTTTTCACTGGCTTGATCTTGGGCAAGTCTTGTGTAGGTAACCACAGCTGCTCTGAGTTCATGTGTGTAACAGGATATTTCCTAGCACTCCTCCCCATCCTCTGGCTCCTATTCTCTGACTCCCTTCATTGCACATTCCCTGAGTCTTGGGGTGCTGTGAGGGTGGGGACTCACAGCTGCTTGTTCTCAGCGCTTGGAACAGTAATGAGTTTTGCTTTGCTTTAACCACTACCCACTCAATAAGAAACTTCTCTGACCAAGACTGGAAGCAGCACAAATCTCTGTTCATGAGTGCGGGGCCATCAGGCGTGTCTGACCTACCAGGAACCACACCTCGGAGAAAACTGACTCTCCCTCCTTCAGGACCCATCAGCTGTCAAAAGCTCCTTCAGCTTGGGTGCGGGTTCATGACCCCTCTCCCACTCCATGATGGAATAGTGACTGGCTTGATCTTGTGCAAGCAGCCACGGTTGTTAGTTTCATGAGGACAGTGGCTTTGTCATGTGCAGCGGGCACTGTTTAAGTTCAGTCCTTCCCAACCTTTGTTCTTACAATCTTTCTACCCACCTTTCAACAATGGTCTCTACACTTTTGTGAGAGGGAGTCTGATATAGTGCTTCATTTGTAGCTGAGGACGCCACAGACATTTGTTCTCTACACTTTAACCAGTTGTAAGTTTCCTTGTTAACTACCATTCAATGTACAAAGAAATTTCTCTGATGAGGTCTGAGAGCTGCATTTACTTACGGATGCAGAGATACAAATACAGAGGGCACTTTGATACTATGTCCATTTAGCAAGCTAATAGTAGTAGGTTCACCCCTGGGGTCTATGAGCTCTCCAACTGGATTCTTGGCCAGATTTACAGTACCAGTCATATGTTTCCTTCCTGTGAAGCAGGAATACAGTCAGAAAGTGGTTGACTACTCCTAACATTCTTTCCACTATTGTACACATGAGCATATCTTGCCACATTAGTCATTATTGTAAATCACAGAGTTCACAGCTGAGTAGGACTACTGATGACTTTTCTCCCCTGGCAGTTTGCATAGCACCTTCTGGTATTATGAAAACTAGTCAGCAGGGAAGAAGCTTCCTAGCCAGAACCAACTTGATTTCTCTATATTCTATGACTAAAGTGCATGGTGCCTTCAGCTGTAGGGTCTTATCATCAAGATCTAGTGGGTAACCAAAAGCAGTGGCTTCAGGATACCCCTGACCAACAACTCATCAACAGTTATCATAACCTCCAGGAGAACAGGGGCATCCCTGTCTTCTAACCCCGGGAGAAGCTCAAGGTATATTAAGGAAGACAGAAACAAAAGTTCTACAATAAAGGCCGACTTGCAGTACAATAGTCTCCAGATCACCAGGTCTGTATACCCAGTCCACTCCTGACACTTCCAGAAACTATTCTGTGGCCTTATCTGTTAACCCAAATCATCTTACCTACATTGCAACCTAAACCCTAGTCACAGATGAAATAAGTGAGCATATAATATATTTGTTGATCTTTTTGAACGAATTTAAGAAAATTTAAGAACTTTGTTATAGTTTTGTTCATTTTGTACATGTATGTGAGTGTGACTATGTGTACGCATGCCACAACACACAAGTGAAGATCAGAGGACAACTCTGGGAATTCAGTTCTCCCTTTCTAATATGTTGATTCAGGAAATCAAGCTCAAGTTGTCAGGACTGGTGGACGGCACCTTACCCTGTTGAGTCATCTGGCCAGCCCATGTGTATTGGCCTTGTACTAGATCCCACTCGTCCCTGTCAAACTCTCATAGGAACAGTATGGAAAGGCAAAAGAAATCTGACAATATTAGGCCTTGCCTCAAATAACCTGCACAGAGAAGGCATAGTTATGTGTCAAAGGAAACCAAGGTCAAATACTTGAAGGATGCCAAATCAATTTTGTTTGTTTGTTTGTTTGTTTGCTTGCTTGTTTTTTTTTGAGACAGAATCTCATCATATATCCTTGGTTGGCCTAGAGCTACACAGAGTCTGTGTAGACTGAACTAGCTTCAGTCTTACAATGACCCTTCTGCCTCAGTTTCCCAAGTGCCAGGATTACAGGTATGTAGCACCATACCCAGCTTCAGATTGAATATTTGCAATATTCATTCATACAAATTATTTAAAACAAAATCATATGATTTATATTTCACAAAGCATCTTGCAAATCAAAAATAAATTTAATTTGAGCATGCATATGCCTTGAACATACATAAATTGTTTTTGTTTTAAAACGGAAAGTTTCCATCTTCAAATATACATTACATGAAGTCTAAATTCCAGACAAAGTTCACTTCGGCTCTGCATGTATCCTGCTAGTCATTCAACATCTATGTGCCTTGAGGGAAGATCAGAAACTGATTTACCTCTGAGTATGATTTTTTGCATGTGGTAAATATGTAAAAGTTGACAGAATTGACTGACCTCATTTGCACAGAGAACTAATCTTTTTCTTCCAAGACTAACAGCCTTGTGAAAGCAAGGACCACATCCTTTAATTCCAAATTTTTCACAATTTAATGGCACACAATAAAACAAGGTTTTTTTGGTTGCTTTATTTAGGTCTCTAATAGTATTTGCAACTACAAACCAGATAAAGCCAGTAACAAATTGTGTCTACGGCCTTGATGTTTGTAATCAAAAAAAAGGGCTGAGTTGCAGGAAACACTGTTTTATCAGTCAACCATTACAAATATTCCACATCATATTAAGCTTTTGCAGAGCCCAAACTGACCAACATGAAATACTTCATCTCCTTGGACAACATATCCCGTAAATTATGAAAAGAAAATGGTATTTTATGAGAGCCAGGCAACCTCATTTTCTAGGCAGCACATTTCATTCATATTGTAGTTATTAATAGGTCACTTACAGGATTCATAACTGGTGCCGCTGTGTGAAGGTACCCGCACACACGGACAACCACCATGGTGAAAAGTAGTATATCTCAGCGCTTCCCAGAGCGGTAACTTTATCAAAACTATCACAGGTGTCCTTTGAACTCCACTCCAAAGATTTTCTAATTGAATTTACATTATGTTCACCTGAGTTCCCATAGACTTTTTAACGTTAAAACTTCCGAAGTCTCCTTTCCACTAATGAATTTTGCCTACTAAAGTTAGTATTTCTTCCAAGACTATTGCATACAAAATTGCCTCACTGTATTTTTGCAACTCTCCAACCAGCTAGTCTCTTGCATGAGCAAATGTACCGGAGATTTTTAAAAATTAGAAGTGGAAAAATATACACAATGATATGTTACTCTAAAGTAAGCTAGGACAGATAATTAAGGATTAAAATCTAAATCATTGCCTCTCATGCAAGGTACAGCAAGAAACACGGATGGCTTCTCATCTCCTTAGAGAAATACAGATGCAATATACCAGATAAGGCATTCTGTAGTTTTCATTATAAAGTTAATATTTATCTTACAGCATTGAGTTTATCTTACCACCATATCTTATTCAGAAAAAGAATTTCTTGATTTACTACATTAAAGTAAATATTGCTATGAGGTACGTGTTAAATTTTTAATAAAAACCACCCTATCTTGTTTGGATCAAAGAGAGCTGCCTCCGCTGAGATACAAGCAATACCAAATAAAAATACTTCATTCTGAGTACAGAGCATCACCATGCTTATTGGCCAGCCTATCCCGGACAACTGCAGTTTTATATGCCTGGACTCTAGAGCATTTTGGAGCTTCAAGTAAGTTTTTATAAGCTGTAATCTCAGAGCTAAAATGTGCAATTACCTATACCTGTAATGCTGACCCACAGCATATCAGTTCAGAACTGCACACGCCGCATGTCTGAACTATGCTCCCCAAAAGGCACAAAAGTTAAATTCAATTCAATGAGATTTATAAACACTGTCCTTTGCCTTGTGTGGATGCATTTTTAGTATGAAAGATTTATTAGCATGGTGTGTTTTTCTCTACACAGGATAGAGTTAGGCATAAAAACCTAGTTTGTTCTCACTCATTCCCTATTCCTTAACATAGCAATAAAAAACCCTATTACTGGAGAGCAAAAGCAAGCTGATTGAGTGATCCTGATCCTCCTCCCCTCATAAAGGAGAGTGAGGAGTCAGCAAGCCCAGGAAGGATGGATCTTCACATCTTTATGAAGCAATTCTCCAACAGTCTATAGCTAAAGTCACCCGGAATCTGTTTCTCCTTTTGGAATAAGTTTGAAAAGGGGAAGAACATGAGACAAAACAGGCTTCAGAAAGGAAGAAGAGAGGTAAAGCCTCAAAATTAGATCATGAGAGGAGTATAGCTAATTGAAGGTGTGCCAACCGCATGACCTGGCCTCCTTTGTGGCCGCCTGTGGAGGGAAAGCTCCATGGCCAAAGGCCACAGGCTGCATCCAGATTCTCAGCAGTGGAATCTCAGCTCTGACACTTAGCAGCTGGCTGACCCTGAGGAAAGGCATGACTTCGTTGTGCCAGGGATTCCCCACCTATAAAACGGAGACAATTGCCATAGTTACCTTCTACAGTTGATAAGAAGTTCCAGTAATTAGTTGATAATTGTTAAGTTCTTGGACAAAGTATGGCACACGGTACATGGCACTGTATATGTAATTGTTAAATAGAATAAAATGTGGTTTTGTCAGAAGTCTTTGATTTTATGACCAAAGAAGTAGAGAGAGATTCAAACCCTTCTTTTCCCAGTCCATGCCTTTTCCTTCCTCCTCTCCCCAACACATTAGCCTTTTAATCAGTCAGGTAGTTTGTTCTTCATAAAAAGAAAACCCAGCATTTAAAAAATAGCCTGTATGTGCCAGGCAATTATATGTTAATTATCTCATTCTAATCTCATAAACACAGTGAACTAGATGTTATTCTGATCCCCATATGATAGGTAAAGAAATGAAGGCATTGAAAGGTTAAGTCAATTGTCCAAGTCAACACAGTTATTATGAAGCAGAACCAATATTTAAACCCAGTGTTGAGGATTGTTTCATTTGTGAAAAATTTATCATCCTCAAGATTCCTAATGAACTTATGTATAATAGAGGTGCACTTACTTACATGTGTGTATTGTCTGATACACTCAAACACATAAAATAAAAATAATAAATATCAAAAATAAAATATTAAGGGGAAAAGATTGATTGATTATTTTTATTTTATGTGTATGAATGTATTGCCTGCATGTGTGTAAGATCAGAAGAGGGCATAGGATCCCCTGAACTGGAGTTACTGATTATCGTCAGCCACATGTGGGTGCTGGGAACTGAACCCAGGTCCTCTGCAAGAGTAGTCAGTGCTTTTAACTGCTGGGCCATCTCTCCAGTCATCCCCTTTAATATTTAATTTAAAGCTCAACACACCTAGAAACATATTTCAAGTTAACTTGCCTTTTTAATAAAGAAAAATTAAAATTGCAAATCTTACAAAAGATCCAGGATTCCATGAAGTCAAAGAAAGTACTGTCCAAATCCCATGCAAGAACAGTGACCAAAGCAGTTAATAAGTCAGTCAGCAACCAAAGACCAGACATGTCAGCAAGTTCAATTCTGCAGGTGCTTTCAGAGATAGATTCAAATGTCAACAAATTGTGGGATGTCCTTGCAAGAATAAATAATGTCTGTGAATAACTTCAAAAATGATTTCTTTTCTGAATGTACCATGCATATAAGCCAAAGCAACAACTCCTCTTCCAGAGAACAGAGCTGAGCCACCAGAACCTAAGTTTGATTCAATCCCAAAGTAGGTGGGAGACAGGTGAGTTCCTTTATTTTTTTTGTGTGTGGTACACATTTGAAAATGAAATCTAAGTTTGGTTCCTTATAAGAGCAAGCAAAGATATTTGTATAATTATTTTTCAAGATAAGGCCTCATTCAAGCTATGTATCTTGTTAATCTTATATTTGGTCAGTATTTTTAAGTGAATTGACTTAAAAGATCCTTTATTCCCCAGAACCAGCTATGCTCAGATAGTAAAGTAAGGAGGACTTCCCCTCCCTCATTTCTCCACAAGCTTCCAATAAGTAAAGCTGCCTGAGGTATAAAAAGATTATAACAAGAGTAATTCTGCTATCTGGTGGCAAAACACACAAACAACAGGAGCAAAGGATTGGACTGAGTACCAAAGACTTGGGCTAAAGAAGTTCCTATTATATTTCTTGCAGATGACTGACTTTCTAACCTTAGCTGAAAATAAATGAATGTTGTTAAGGAATTGCTAGTAATGAAGGAAAGAAATGAACGGGAAAGATGAGCTATTACTGAACACAGTGTACTCAGTGTTGTTGGAAACTTCGAATTCAACTAAGAGAAAAATGTAGATCCCTAAAATCCTTCTCTCATGAACAGAGAACAACTTCCTAACACAATCCAGTTGTTACAAAGATAAACTGGCCAATTTGCCACTGTAATATAAATTCTTCCTCTGAGATAGAAACATACTCAGTGAATTTTAAGCAGGAAATGGTCTTAAAAATCATTTAAACTCATGTTCTCAGTTTACAGATGCGGCAGAATTCAGAACTGTGACTTGTCTAAATCTATTCAGCTTCTTAGAGTCAACAAAAGATCTAGAAGCTGAATTTCAATGGTATTCTTCCCTTTCTCTTCACTGAAAAAATAATGCTAGAGCTTCTGAAGAGAAATTCTGTCAAAGCCTGTTTTCCCTCACGACTTATGCTCACTTGAAACAGTGAATGGGTGTATCAAGAGTGAGTTTGGTATTGTTCTCCAAACTTAAACACAACTGGGCCTTAAACTTCAAAGCAGACTGCAGGAGCACCTGGATAGGGATCTCAGGAAATCAGCTTGTGAATGTCATTCATTCCAGCATGCAGGGCCAGGCACCACAGTGCAGAACACAGCCTACACAGTGGGTCTTGGAGTGCAGCTGCTAAACCAGCGTCAGCCTCACCTGGGAACTTGTTGAAAATGTATGTTCTTAAGTTGAACTCCAGATTTACTGGATGAAAAGTTCTGAGTATAGATCCTCCGTTTCTAGTTTAACAAGCCATTCCAGTGTTCAAATTTTGGTCACAGAACATACAAGCCAACCAAACTGGTATTTCTATAGATGGTTAAAAAAAAAAAAAACAAAAAAAAACACCTCTCCATGGTATACTCTTAGAATATACTCAGGCAGCAGGTGCACGGATTGTATAAACTAATGGTTCTTAGAGTTCATTTTGAACACCGGAATGGCTTGTTAAATCAGAGACAGAGAGACCCACTGTGTCTATTTGGTGGTGGAAGCCCACTGAAGATGGAAGGAGGTTTTTTTGTTTTTGTTTTTGTTTTGACTTGTTTTACTACATTCCCCAAGATAATGATAATCTGGATTCCGAACAACACAGAAATAAATGATCATAGCCAAAAAAATATCTCCATAATGCAGAGGCCAAATGAGAAAGAATTTCCATGTCCTTCTCCTCTTCTCCTCTTTAATTCCTTCTCCACTGTGACCCAATATCAGCTCGCCCGGCTGGAGTCATCTCAGCAACCTACTGAGTCTCTCGCCACCACTAATGTTGCTACAGGACATGTAGCCCCTCTGCTGCGTAACTACTTTACTCCCCTTCCCTCCAGCTTAAAACTGTCATCATCTAAAATTTTTCATAGCCAATTATGCCTTCGCTGAGCACTAAAAGATCAAGTAGTTACATATCATTATCTAAAAGAAACTTGAACTTAGGTCCATCCAATACAGGAGAAGAAAAACTTAAGACTGGGGAAGTCAAATAAATTATTCACTGCTACATAACTATAGCTCTCCCAACTAAAGAAATGTAATTATATTTTTCTATTATGTAGATTTCTTGCTTAAATTCAGCATATCAACCCTCAAAGTCATGTCAAAGTTTCCTTTTGTCATTGTATAGCTATTACACCTGGATTAGGTTCACTAAAATGTTTCCTTAGTCTACCTTTTGATGTTAATCCAGGCTTCGCTGAGAATAGTCAGAACCCTAAAGTTCTCAGTGCATCTGACCCCTTCCTTGAGATCATCATCAAGACATTGGTTCCTAAGTCCAATCCAAGCACCATTTATTACCATCCCTTCTGAATTTCAATATCTTTGCAAAGTTATACCTTTCTTTTTTATTTTTATTTTATGCATATTAGTGTTTTGCCTACATGTATGTAAGTGCATCCATATGTGCAATGCCAGTGGATGCCAGAAGAGGGTGTTGGGTCCCCTGGAACTGGAATTATGATGGTTGTTAGCCATCATGTGAGTTCTGGGAGCTGAAATCAGGTCCTTTGGAAGAGCAGCCAGTGCTCTTCACTCCTGAACCATCTCTCCAGAACTTTTTTTAATTTTTATTTTTTAAAGTTATACTTTACTTTAGCTCCTGTGAAGTGTCAAGTATTAGAGACCGTGTGGGGCATGGGAGGACATAGCCTTTTAGCTTACATTAGAGGAAGAGAGAGTCTAACACACAAAATAAATAATGAAATGGCATACATGCCGCAGTAAATGCTGAGGGACAGATCAAGCAGGGATTGAAGAGACGGCACAAAAAGTGGTCAAGGAAGGCCATTTAGATGGGAACGTTTTGAGTTTTTGAGGCATGCTTTTCTCAGAAATGTCACATATTCATCACACAACATTGAGTTATTTGTCGTTATTTATTTCTAAGGGTCCTTAAAAAACAGTTGCTTTTAGAAGACTCAAAAAGCAGATGTTTTTCCATGCATCCTAGAAATTTCTAGAAGTAAACACCTACGTAGATTATAAATTTGTCTTTTGTTGATTTTGTTTTTCATTTTCTCAGAATTAGTAATTTCCTAGATAACCGGCAAGAAAACAACAGAACAACCGGCACATAGGAGGTAGGAGAAACCGTTCTGCCCCGTCCACAGAGCTGTGCCTCCTGTCACGCAGAAACACCAAGGAAGCGGCTATCTAGAAAATTTGTTCTGCCCTTCGGTGCCCTTATCTGCTGAAAGAAAAATATTGGTATTTATTATTATTATTATAGCTGGCTTCACAATCTATTAAGAACTTGGCAATAAAATGTGAAATGGCCACATGGGTAGAAAAGAAAAATTATGGGAGAAAAAGCAGGATGAACCTTTAAAACATCTTTTGCAAAGAACGATATCCACCTTTTTGTTCCAGCCTGAACTGGGAAAGACATAATTTATTTACCCAGAGCACCTCACGTCAGATATAGTGTCTGCATTTTCCAGGGGACATCTTTTTATGCCATTTTATGGCTTGGTTCACACAGGAGCAATGAGTTCAGGTAATTTGGCCAAGGTCACATGCCAAGAATTTCTGGGTTTGCCTATTTTAAAAACTAGAGAAGTTAGGGCTTTCTCTTTCTTATTATACTCAGCAGACTCCACTCTTCCTTTGTTTTTCTCCCAATTTTCACAGCCAAAAATAAATAAAACTTGGAGTTTTTAACACTTTTACCTTTTGGTCATTCTAATTCTTTTGATTTAGTAGGTTTTTACAGATTGCTTGACAACCAATATAATGTGTCGTTGTAAAATGCCCAACACTGGTATCTAAAAGGGCAGAAGAGGAATGCCACACAGATGGTAGGTAAAACAAACAACAGCAAAATGTAACAAGAAATCTTTAGTTATTTCTGCATCACAGTGACTAAAACGCCTGACAGAAGTGGATTAAGCGAGGAAGCCTGGTTTTGACTCACAGCTTCATGGGGCTTCATTCCATCAGAATGAGGAAGGGTAGAGCAATTTATCTCTGCAGTGGGAGCTTGTGGTGGAGGCCATTCTCATCATGGCAGAACAGGAAACAAATGAAAGCGGTACAAGGGGCCAAGTGTAATCTTCAAAGTCCCCTCATGACCCCTTTCGCAGCTGAGGCCCACCTCCTGGAGGTTACATCGCCTCCCAAACAGCACCATCAGCTATAAGACAAGCATGTACGCATTTCTAATTCAGACCTTAGTGCTCACTAAAGAATCCATAGGCTGCTGATTAAGCTTTGAATATACTGGCCTTTGAGCAATGGAAAAGCTTGTATTTTGCCTTCTATCAATTTAGCAGCTTTTTAAAATGGTGCTTCTGTCTTCTGTTTTACCACACCAAAGTAAAGGACTCCTTCTAAAATTATCTATCCCTGAATTCTCTCTTTTATTTTACCAACAAACATTTTTACTTTACCAGAGACATTCGATACTCATTAGTAAAAATATTTAGCAGGATATTTATCAAAAATGTAGAAAATAAAGATAAGTAGGGCGCTTTAGGGATGGCTCAGTCAATAAAGTATCTACCACACAGGAATATGAAGACCTGAGTTCAGGTTCCAAGTACCCTCAAGAAAACTAGGCCTGATGGCATCCTTCTGTAATCCCAGCCCTGGCGCGACAGAAATAGGCAGTGGGAGCTTGTGGTGGAGACCATTCTCCTGATGGAGGAACAGGAAGCAAAGGAAAGCAGAAGAAGGGGCCAGAGCTTTCTGGCCAGCCAGTCATTCACAGAACTGTGGGTTCAGTCAGAAATCCTGTTTCAAAAACATATAGTAGAGAAGTGATAAAGACAGCTGACTTCGACATCTAGCTTGCACAAGCATGCACATACAAGTGTGCATGCACACCCACATGAACACATGCACACATGAAAAACACACATTCCCACAGGCATGCACACAAATTCTTTGAAAGAAAATAAAGACAATGAAAAATTAAATTACCTCCACTTATAATTACTGAAGATAATGAGGTTAACAGTTTGTGTGTATGTTTCTAATCTTTTCTTCTATAGTTAAATACAATAATTTATTTTTAAAATTCTTTCACTAGCTTAACTCATTGCTGTAGTGTAACATACAAAAAATGCATAAACCAGAGATGTTTTCACAAAGTGAACATACCTGGTGTCATTCCTTTTTGATGTGCTTTTTCAATTTTTTAATTTATTTTTATTTGATTGTCTGAGTATTTTACCTGCATGTATGTACACGCACCACGTGTATGCAGTGCCCACTGAGGCCAGAAAAGGGCATCAGATCCCCGGGAACTAGAGTTACAGATGAATGTTAGCTGCCATGTGGGTACCGGGAACTGAACCGGGATCCTCTGGAAGAGCAGCCATTGTTCTTAGACACTGAGCCATCTCTTCAGCCCCTCCATGTGCTTTTAAACTTAACAAATCAGAAACTTAACAGCATGGCAGTGTTGGAGCTGGGTTCTGCAGCCAGGCTGAATTTGAACAACTGAGGTTGAATATTGCGTTAACATCTCCCACTGCTATGAGTGAGGATACAGTATTTAGCCTTCCCAGGTCACAGTTAAACAGTAGTAGCTATCCACACATGAGTTAATGTAAGTAATTTACTTAGAATAATTTGGGGCCGGTATTAATATTGTCACTGCACAATATCTAGAGAACTTTTTGTCTCACAAACATTAAACTTTCCTTCATACATAATTTTTTTCCTGGAAAAATTTAGTTCCCTTAAGTTCTCTGATGTCCTCCTATGCAGTCAGCTAAAGGGAAAGCAATTACCACTGTAAGCCTCCTCTTTCCTCCTGGTACCAAGATCACCAAGCACCCCTGTCTCTAACTTTTCTAAGACATTTAAACTTGTTCTCTTGTATAAGCACTCCTAGATCAAGCTGCTCTCAGACCTGTACTTAGGTCTTGCTTTGTTTTCCTTCCTGTTTTATTTCTATCTCTGGTTTGGGCTTACATCTTCCTGCCTCCTTGAAATGCTTTTCTTCCATCATTCTTCGGCTTTCCCACATTCCTCCATACGTGATTTTCCCTCACACCTGAACTCACTGTTGCACTCACTCAACTGGTAGGTGCCATGCAATGCCTTAACAGTGAAGCAGGGACATGTGTGGTGGCATTCACAGTTTACAAAAAAAAAACGGTACATACAAAGGGTTTGTTCTACCTGTGTGTGGGTTGCTAAGCCACATTACAGTTATACCCAAATAAAGAAACAGCCTGATTCTCAGTTTTGCATTTTAAGGCCAATAGTAAGCACAAACTCTGAGAACCACTTCAGATGTCTCATGGAACTGTGCTCTCATGACAGGCTTCACTCATACTTTTATTCAAGCCATATCTCCAGCATCAACTGAGAAAGTCAAAGCTAAGATCTACCCCCATCTCATCAGAGAATCATGCCCTTTGGATATCTCTAGACCTTAAAATATCACACACACACACACACACACACACACTCACTCACTCACTCACTCACACTTACAGACTTCTCAGTTATTCTCACTGTTTTCACACTATCTTGGGAGGAAGGCAAAGTGGAGTCCTGAGGGATTGAGTTCATATGTCCAAAGCACAAGATCACATGGCTCAGTGAGCATGTTTATATCATAAAGAGTAGCTTTTTAGTGCAAGTTTAAGTAAAAGTCCTTAGTCCAGACTCTGTCTCTATTGTAAAAGTCATTCTTACACCTGCTGACACTGATGAGAAAAATAAAACCATGAGTATTATCCCCCACTTTATCATGAGGAAGTCAACTCTTGTCATGAAAACATACCCCATCCCTGCTCAGAATGAAAGCTTCTCCAGAACAGACATTATGTTTCTTAAATTTTTTTGACAATATATATTTGTTCAAAACTGATATACTATGCAAATTGTTGTCACAATAATAGAGAATTGTGAATACTTTCTATACATCTCTGAATTAAATATACATGTCCTTGTCTCTTATTTAGCAATATATTAGAATGTTAGGATGTGCATCCTACTCTTGTGATCCTCCAGTCCAGCTGAGAAGAAAAGAAGTAGAATAACATGAATTCCAATATAAGATGGCACATGTATGTCAGAAGGGTCAAATACATACTAACTTGGAAAATGTGAGATAGTAAGATTTTGCTTTGATATTCAGAAATTTCAAGCATTATTCTAAAGCTTCATTTGTCACCAATTTTATAAAGGTTTAAGTTATGGAAATTAAATATGGAATAATTCTCAGGGGCTGGAGAAATGGCTTAGCAGTTAAGAGCATTGGCTGCTTTTACAGAGGACCCAGGTTCAATTCCCAGCACCCACATGGTACCTAACAACCATCCATAATTCCAGTGTCAGGGGATACAAAGCCCTCTTCTGACCTCCACAAGCATTGCATGACACTGGTGGACATACATGCATGCAGGCAATGCAGTCAGACACGTAAAAAAAAAAGAAAATATTAATTCTCCTTGTGGGAGTTGATTTTCAAGCAGGAATTGGATTAATTAATTTGGGTTCAACACTATGTTTAATGTCCTTTATCCTGGTTTGTTGTATTCTCCTACACCTCTTCCAATGGAATTGTAAAACTTATAGCCCCAACTTCCAAGGTAA
This sequence comes from Eospalax fontanierii, assembly GCA_035773235.1. Classification (NCBI taxonomy): domain Eukaryota; kingdom Metazoa; phylum Chordata; class Mammalia; order Rodentia; family Spalacidae; genus Eospalax; species Eospalax fontanierii. The sequence continues at coordinate 105,245,547 of CM069524.1, forward strand.
AAAGAACAGGAGAAACTGTAAGAAAGCTGCTCTTTGATCTCCATGTACATCAATTACAGGTAATAAATCCCCCTGCAGTAGAGTTCAGACAGAATCTCAAAAACACATGGACTTTTCCTATTAGAAAATATAAACCAAATAGTGGCTATTTGTTGTTTAGATTTATTCTGTGAGTAATGTAACTGAAAAAACAAGTTAGCATTGAAGGATGTATCATTTTTAATCTCAGCACTTTTAGCTGCTTGCCAACACCAGACAGAGTATCTTATTGCAATAATTCAAGGATTTCTCTATTAGTTTCTCTAAGCCCTTAAAGCAAATGAAGCTCTTATGATATAAAATACCTTCTTTCTCTATTTTTTTCCTCAGCTCTCAAGCCTAAATGCATTTCAGGGTAGAATTTTAAATGAACTAGATAAATGAAATTCTATCTAACTGTATTAATTTTTGACACTCTTTTTATGATTCTTTTAAAAGAACATAGAAATGGATGGCAGCTCTGGCCTCTGTACAGTCATGATGAATAGCATGCTACAAATAATGTTTTCTTCTAACTTTTAAAAGAACAATTTAGATTTTTAATGTCTTAGCTGGATTTACAAATACCCTACACTGATAACTGACCAAAGAGCTGGAAGTGAGGTTTCTTAAACAAAGAAAATCATTCATATATTAAAGAAAGCATTTTCATACTGTTTTCCTCTTTATTGTGTAATGTTTTGTTCCCATCGCAAATATCTATGCTCAGTTTTATCTCTGACCTTGAAGGATGATATAGCTTTATCGAGGCTCCTTTTTAGATCACAGATGACCTTCAGCTGATATCATTGAGCTCTGACCTGCCTCACTGATCTGCTCCCACAAAATACATATGCTGAGCAGTGCTGGTGTGTGCAGAAGGGGTAAGTGAATTATTTACAAAAATTTGAGTTGACACCTTTTATCAAATGTGGAAAGATGAAGACAAAACAGCTGCTATTGCTGTCGTAAGCAATCTGCTGGTGATTGAATAAAAGTGTCAAGAAAATGGCTGCTTGATGGCCTTTTGTTCTCCCTCATCCAGCTTGATGTTAGTTTGAGCTGTCAGTTAGGAATCACAGCAGTGTGATTTATCAATAGACGGAGTGACCTTCTATTTTCACTTGTGCTGGAACTAGAAGACAGCACCCTCTACTGCGGACATACAGCACTTCTTCCCTTGCCATTTAATGCATGTGATTGGCTTACATTTGCCAAAAGCAACTCATCCTTAGAATAATTATGACTTTTTACATTTTGTCTTGTTTCAATGGCCTCCACCCACTTATTAAAAATTAGCAAATACCAAAAAGGAAATTTCAGGCATATTTCTATCCCTTCCAGCAAACTCATTTAGAAAATCAGCGTTTGAGATGAAATGCTTCCTCCTTGCTAATTAAACTGAAAACTATGGAAACATTATCTGTGAGAGCAAACTGAATCTTTAAACAGTGTTTGGATTGTATTGACATGAATAACCCATCTGCAGTAACTTAAATTATTTTATAATCTCTATAGAAAGAAGGATTTGAACTTATTTTCTGCCATAATAGTGTTCTGTCTTCAGGGAAAGATATTATTATCGGCCAAGGTTTGGGGATCCTTCAGAGATATGAAGCCATAGTGACCAGGATTTGACAGATGAACATCCCTGCCAGTATCAAATACAATGCTGAACATGTGTTCATTAAAAGTAGGGCTTTCAATACAATAGATGTCTATTTGATCCCAAACACAAATATGTAAAAATGTATTATAAGAAAAATAATAAATTAGTTCTTATTGAAAAAAGAAATATTAAATATATTTCAAAGAATTAAAGTAGCATTACCTGATTTCCAACAGCATATAACCTTAGTTTTCAGATCTAATTTGCTATAATATGATTCAGTTTTTGTTCTTTTAAAAACTGCTACATCGGCACAGTTTCACATACATTTATTATTTTTCTCTGAAGCATTTGTTTTATAATAAGTTTTCATTTAGCTTCTTGTATGTTTAAATCAGGTATTAAAAATCATTGTTATTATTTTGTTGGCTGTATCTTAAGTTTAATTACTTAAAGATACTTTTGTGAGATCACGTGGCTACTCAGTCTCTCTTAGATATAGTTTTCACTACAGTATAGATTAAGCAAAGTGGATTCAGAAGATATAAAAAGATGCACTTCATCTACACAATTTTCATTACACCAAGTTTTTTTCTCCCCTATCTTCATTTAGACAATTAGGCAGTTATCCTGCTATAGTCACAGATGCAAAATTCACAGATGCAGACTTGGGGTTCAGACCTCAATTCCTTGCCTGAGCTTTGGCTTTTTCTTCTCCATCCTGATATACATACATACCATGACTTGTTCATAAAAGCTCTGCAGCAAAGTTGAATAATATGTAAATTTTATGTTGTAATGAATTAGGTCCTAAGATCTTTAAAGGTCAGACACCTGGTATAATACATCACATTTTTTAATATCAACTACAAAATAACTGTAATAAATTTTTCCAGCACCACATCCTCACACACTGTTACCCACAAGGAAGCACCAAAGGAAATGTGTCATTTGTCAAAACACGTAGAAAACCTGGCATGTGTACAGGCACTTTAAAAGTAAGCTCAGATTAGAAATAATTTTCCCAATGATATTTTGTGGTTAAACAAAGAAAAATATGCAAGTGCTTAACTGAAATCATCTCTTGATATGATCTTATTTTAAAAGGTAAAAATAACTAATATTTTTGGCTATATGATAAAATGATTTTAACTGGATGCAGGATAATGTATGATTTATTAGCAAACAGTCTTATTTGATTCTCTTTAGGGAAAAAAATCAACAGGCATGGAAATTCCTCTCAGGTTGGATGAGTAAGTGGGATACCATAAAAATCTATAACTATCTGAGTTATAGAAATTTGATAGTTGGTATTAAAATAAAGGTATTTATTTCTTTTATAATGCTATCTGCAAGCTTCACTTTCAAATCTCTATTATAAGAAATGCCTATTACCAACAGAAGGAAGAGATTTACCTACAGATAAAACAGACTCTGCAGACTCTGGGGATTTGTTGAAAACAGAAACCCACATCAGTATTAACTCTCTTAACCATCTCTCACCATATCCTTCTTCACTAATGGTGCATCATGTTAACTTCTGACACAAGTGAAATGGATGTGTTAACACAAGTGTCTGTATTTAGTCTGTCTAGTGTGGTCTGATAGTATCCATTGTTATTGATATGAGTGAAGGTTTGCCCTTAAAATATGTATTATATGTGGTTATTTTATATGCAACTTTTGAGTGAGCAATGAATTCCCTGATAAGAATTGAAGCTGTACTGGAGGAAGCAATCACACGCATCTGTTCGTTTAGATGATATTTCTGTTTTAAATTTGAACATCCTTAAGGAAAGATGATGATCTCTTAAACCCAATTTCATTTTCCAACACATTCAATGATGGTTTTGTTAGCACGTACATGTGGTATCAGTCAGTAGTCACCAAATAAAGTAGGATTATTGTCCAGGTCTTTAGAAGGTATTCTGTGAGTAAAACAACTAAAGACAGCATAGTTTCAATATTTGATGGTTCTGGAAATGTTCCAAAATCCCATGCCCCTAAATACATACACATAAAATTAGCCACAGTATTCATAATCTTCATAGCCAACTCCGAAATAGACTTCCTAAGCTGAGAACAATGTGCTGGTATGAAAGCCTCCTCCATCACGCAGCTGAGTGCCTATGTTCTTGCCCCCAACAAACCCAACATAGAGATTGTTAGACAAAGTGAAGAAGCAAAGAGATGAAGAATGAACTTTTAGGTGGTTTAATTAACTTCTTCAAAATGGCCCAAAGACAAAGAAACAATTTACAGAAAGACAATGTATCGTAATCAAAGAAAATAAATGTAGAGTGAATAATCCAAAAACCTGTGTTAGCCCATAACACACAGCACATAGCACACAGCACACAGCACATAACACCAAATAACACACAGCACACAACACATAGCGCATCACACATAGTACACAGCACATAACGCATATCACACAGAACATAACACATAGCACACAGCACATAACATGTAGCATATAGCACATAGCACACGGCACACAACATATAACACACAATGCATAGTACATAGCACATAGCACACAGCACAACACATAGCATGTAACATACTACATAGCACATAAAACACAATATATAACATACAGTACATAGTACATAGTACACAGCACACAGCACATAACACCAAATAACATATAGTACACGGCACATAGCATATAGCACATAGCACACAGGACACAGCACATAGTACATAGCACATAACACACAACACATAGCATATAGTGCATAGTACACAGCACACAGCACATGGCACATGGCACATAGCACATAGCACACAGCTTAGAGGTGTAATAAGAACATGCTCATGCCAGTATAAATTTCTTTACCCATGACCTATTCATTCTCTCATTCAACAAGGTTTGTTAAAAGGCTGATTTGTACCTCCTTCTCAGGAAAAGGCTCTCAGTCCACAATTTTGGCCTGCCTTTCCCCTTCCTGTCCTAGCTCTGACCAGTCTCTGAGAGAACTCATATCCACTCCCTGTTCTTTCCTTGTTGGTGTGGTTTCAGTACAAAATGCCCACATGGGGGCTGGAGAGATGGCTCAGAGCTTAAGAGCACTGGTTGCTCTTACAGAGGAGCTGGGTTCGATAACACCTACATGGCGGCTAACAACCATCCTTAACTCCAGTTCCAGTGAAATCTCATGCCCTCTGACCTTTGCAGGTATTGCACGAGCTGGGTGCCTTTACTCACATACAAGCAATACACTCAGACACATAAAACAAAATTTTTAAAAATGTCCCTCATAGAGTCATGTGTTTGAACACTTGGTGACCAGATAATGGCACTGTTTGGGAAGGTAATGGAGCCTTTAAGAGATGGAGGAAATACGTCATTGGAGGTAGACTTTGAGGGTTTACAGCCTGGTCCCACTTAATGCTGTCTCTTTATTTCCTGACCGTGGGGCACACTTCTGCTGCCATGCCTGCTATGAATGGACTATAACCCCTCTGGAACTGGTAACCAAAATAAGCCATTGCTTCCTTTTCTTCCATTGCTTTTGTCTGGGTATTCTATCACAGCAACAGCAAAGAAACAGATATCCTAGAGAATAAAATGGAAATCCCGGACCCACATGGCAGCTAACGACTGTCCATAACTCCAGTTCCAGGGTATCCAACATAGTTTTCTGGCTTTCATCTGTATGTCACATACATGTAGCAAAACACTCAGAGACATAAATTAAAAAATAAATAAATAATGCATAAAGACATCTTTGGCCATTCATGTGGTTGCTTTTAAAATTTTTTTTTGATTTATTTATCTTTATTTTATGTGTATGAGGGTTTTGCCTGTGTGTATGTAGATACACCACATGCATGCAAGGCCCATAGAAGCTAGAAGATGGCATTGGATCCCAAATAACTGGAGTTACAGACAGTTGGTAGCTACCATGTGGGTGCTCGGGACCGAACCCAGGTCTTCTGTAAGAACAGTCAGTGCTCTTAACTACTGAGCCATCTCCAGTAGCTGCTTTGACATTATAACAGACCTGATTAAGAGAGAATGACTTACAAATTCAAATATTAACTTTTAGTTCTTTACACAAAAGGTTCTCAGGTTGTTGATCTATGGATTTGGATTATAGATGTTTTCATTTCCTCCTGCATATGTATTTTCCATCTCTTCTGAAGATAAAAGTATAAAATGGTTAAATTCAGAAAAACGTAAATAATTTGTCCTTTCCCATTGTTCAGGGAATACATTATAAAATGATGAATGGTTGTTATCAAATCCAGTTTAGTTCACAGTTATCGCTAAATGGTTTCAAATGGGGGCTATAAAATCACTACTTATATCACAAACATTACTGTTAGCGCTTACTGCATTTTAGCCAGTGCTCTATGTGCTTTAAAACTATAAACTCATCAGATCTTCGCCACAGGTCTTTGAGACAAGAATTCCCATCACCTTTCACAGATGAAGAAACTGAAAAGCAAAAATAACTAACACAACTCACACACTCACACATTGCAGGCACGATTCAAATCCAGCTAGGATCTTCCCAGGGAAGTGATAAATGACTTCTTGCAACTAATTCTTGAACCATCTGCTTTGAAGGAAATGTACTTGGTCTACAGTCAGAATTTATTCTCTCAAGGTAAGCAGCTTAAGTCCAAAGTCTTTTATAGAGGCTGAAACAAGCATGAGGGTAGGAGAGAGGAAGTAGAAAGGTCTACATAAGAGGCTACATCTCCCAGTCTATACTGTATCAAAATGATAGGTCATGAAAAGGATTCCCGTGTGGGGGCTGAACTCTCCAAAGGAAAACTGAAATGATGTGTGTGTGTGTGTGTGCATATGTGTGTGTGTGTGTGTTGCGTGTGCACATTCAGAAGCTGAGCAGTTGACTCACAAAAGTCATGAGGAATGGTAATTCCAAACTCTGTAACATAAACCTTCAGTTTACAGATCCAGGAAAGAGCAGTTTAAAGGCAGAAATCTCTTTCTCATGAAAATTCTTTTTTTTTTAACTTACGACTTTCAACTGATTGACTAAGGCCCATCACAGAATGCAGGATAACCTACAGTCAACTGTTTTTAATCTTTATTTTATCTTTATAAAAAAGTATTTACAACAACTCTTAGACTGGTATTGATTGATCATCTGAGTGTTGTGGCCAAGCCAAGTTTTCAAATAATAAAATTAGCTATCACAAGTGAATACACAGAGAAGAAAAGAAGAACATAAATAAGAAAGAACTAACTGAAGCAGCTCTAAGAGGATGTGAGATTCAAGAAGGGAGAACGGGTTCCTCTACCCACAAAGAGCTCACAATCTCGTGGAAAAAAAATAATAATAATAAAACAGCAGAGTGCTGCAGCTGCAGTTGAGCTCCTGATGTGCCGTAGGACAGGTACATGTCTGAACATAGGTGATCAATGGAAAACAGACAGCCTGGGGAATAGGTTTGAGAGATTAGCTAGAGAGACAAGGAGAGGCTTGGTCAAGGGAGATGGTGGTAAAGAACAGTTAAAAGAACAGCCAAGAGCCCAATATTTAATCCTCAGTCTTATATGTCAAGTTAAAACTGAAAGAATTGTCTTCATAGTAGGTTGTGCTGACACAAACCTGTAACCCCAGATCATTGGGAGTCTGAGGCAGGAAGACCACAGGTTTGAACTCAGCTAAGTACATTGTAGGATGCCTGTCTTTAAAAAACAAGCAAGAACAACAGCAACAAAACTTCATGAGGCATTCCATGTCTTTTGATAGCTTCAGTCGTGTTATTTTGGTGAACAGAGGTCATGTGATTCAGGGTGGATGGTGGGGCAGTGGCTTCACTTCTATGATGAGGGTTGCAAAAACCTGGACCACTTTTAGACCTGCTTGAGTTCCCTGCTTGAGTAGGTCCAGAGAAGAACGTTCAGTGCATTCATACAGCGGCAGCAGTGAGGCCGGAAATATCAAATAAGTGTTTGAGCAACTGAAACCAGTGACACCAGATGGGAAAACAATGAACATAAACACCTGTTAGATGCACTGCCCCGGCCAGCAGGGCATGAACAGAGCACGAGTCTCAGAAACCTGGGATAAAAGAGAACAAAGGGAACACGGAGGGCCGACAAGACAGTCTCCTGATCAAATTGCAAATCTTTATTCTTTACAGAGTTCTACATACTGCAGCTGCAAGGGGCTAGGTGTGGCGTGGTGGACTAGGGTTGCTAGGAGGCAAATCACTGGAAGATCCAGGAGCCAAGGGCATGTGTAGCCAGGGCAGCTACAGGTAGGGGAACTTGTCTGTTTAGACAATAAGAAACTCTAAAAGGCACTTAAGAGACTCCAGGTTAACATAATTGGTGTCAACAAGTATCACAAGATGTTACATTTGCAGGAAGGGCAAGACAGAGGTCACTTGGTCCCCGGCAATGCACCTAGGGAATCCTCAGGGTTATGGCGGAACCTGTGCCTGATTTAAGAGGGATTTGAGTTTGGATGAATATGCAGGGGAAACCTTGGAGGCCCAGTATTCTATAATGCCTGTTTGGATGGACAGAAGTGTGGAGCAAAGGCAGGGTGCCGATAGAGAACATGAGCATTTGGACAACTGCATGCAACCCTATGCAGCTTGACTATTGTGGTTTGAATGAGGTATGTCCCCCAAAGGCTCATGTTTTCGAACACTGGGTTTTCAGTTAGTGGCACTGTTTGCAAATATTTAAGAGGTGCGCGTTGCTGGAGGAAGTATGTCTCTCGGGTAGGTTTTAAGAGTTCATAAATTTGTTCTACTTCCTGTTTGCTCTTTCTCCTTTCTTTGTGTTTACTCTTAAAGATGAGCTCTCTGTTTCCAGCTGCCACGTATATCTGCTGCCATGTCTCTCCCATCATTATAGACTCTCCCTCTGGAACCATAAGCCAAAATAAAGTTTTCTATAAGTTGCCTTGGTCATAGTGTTTCATCACAGCAACAGAAAAGTAACTAATAGAACTATGAAATCTATGTGTAGTTGGAGTTCAAGTCAGAATCAGTTTCTCTAAGTTCATGAGCATTTTTCATTGAATTTTTGTATATTTCATCCAAAATATCTTAATCATCTTCATACCCCCTCCTCTATCGATACTCTCCCGTAGTGTTCCTCCCTGCCAAATACCATGCACTCAGCCATTTATGTTAAGGGTTATCAAGTCCTCCAGACGTCGTTCAGTGCAAGTTCATCTGCGGGTGTCTACTCAGACTATTTAAAGTCACACCCTTAAAGAAGATCAGCTCTCCCTCACCCAGCAGTAATCGGCTGTCAATAGTTCTTTGGCAAAGACTGGGGCATGTTGCCCATTTCCCCAGTTCTATGCTGGGTTTTTGATTGCGTGAGTTTGCCTGGGTCTTGTGCATGCTGACATATGAGCAGGGTCCCAGGAGCGGAAGGCTCTTTTCCATATGGTGCACCACCTCCCCTGGCTCTTACATTCCTTCTTTCCCCTTCCGAAATGGTTCCTGAGCCCTGGGTGGGTAGAGTTTAGTATGGGAGTTCTATCCAAGGACCCACACTCTGCAGACTTATTCTCCATGCTTTGGCTATTTGTGGTCTTTTGTGTTCATTTTCCTCTTTTACATGAGGGAGCTTTGTTGATGACAATTGAGAGATGTATTAGTATTCTCTCTACCCCTTGTTCCACTATGTTCCATGTGACTTAGGTGCAGAAGTTCCATTGTAGATGTGTCACTTATGGCTGGGTGTTTCACAGACACTTATTCTCTGTGTGTGACCAGTTGTGGAATTCTGTAATAGTCTCCTCTGTTGCAAAAAGAAGCTTCTCTGATGAGTGGTGATTGGCACACTTCTCTGTAAATATAAGAATCTATATTTAATATATAGTAAGAAATTACATTTGTCTAGGGATAGGACAGCCTTAGGGTTTTCTCCAAGATCTATGACCTCTCCAGCCATGTGTATTTAGCTATGTTTATAGTACCATATGAGTTCCCTCCCATTGAGTGGACTTTAAGTCCAATTTGGTAGCTGTTGATAACCTCCAAGATAAAAGTGCCACTACTGCTCTAATGTAGTTTGTTGTACTGGTCATTGTTGTAGTTATTAGGATTAAAAGCTGGGATTGGACCATCAATTGATCTTCTCCCTTAGCAACTTGCATAGTGTCCTCCAAAACTATGATAGGTAGTCTTTGAGGAGATGGCTTCCAGGCCAGTTCCAGCTCCATTGCCTCAAATACTGTGTCTGAAGTATGTCCTCTCTTCAGCAATAGAAACTTACCTTCAAATTCTGGGAGGCAATCAAGGGCTGTGGTAACAGTCCGTGTAAGTTTAAAAGTTTCTTAGGCTACTCTGGCCAACAACTCAAAGGGAGGTTTTTTCTCTGTCTGGAACTGCTTTTTGTTAAATAGCCTTCAGCTATACACGTGGCACATGTGGAGATATTGTATGTGTAATTTTTCAGGAGGCTTTTGAACTAATACATTGCCCTCTTGTTTCTCACACCAGCTAAGCATTATTTATCCCCCTCTCTCTCTCCCTGACCATCCCTCCTTTCTCCCCCATTTCCCCATTTCACCCTTGGTAATACCTATGTGTCCTATGGTTCACCCTCTCCTGAGTGCCTTTTCCCCATCACGTTTCCTTGTATAACCCTCACTATTGCCCTCCCCTTTAACTATCCCGGTTTCCCCACTTCTGTCTTGACAACACCTGTCTCCTGCTGTTTCTTTCTCTCAGTCCCCTCCTTTCCCTTTTGCATTGAGTCTTTTCAAACTGAGTAAATGAATTCCAAATATTCTCCCTCCCATCTCTCTACAGCCATTCTATTCTATCCCTGCATCACAAAATTCTGTTTAAGGGTATCTTCCCACCCAAAGAATTTGTGTTCATTGCATACAGTAATTACCCAGAACAAAACCAAAATGTAAGTTCCATCAGGATAGGAATTTTGTTTCCTTTTTTTCGGGATGTTATCCCTGATTCTTGGCAGAGAGTAGAAAGACAAGATACATTGTTAAGAAAACAGATAACGGAAACAACGCCATCTCTTTATTTTGGAAACAGTAACTATAGGGAAGACAGAAAGGTGAACATTGCTTAGCATTTTTCTGCACGTGGTAGCTCAAGGAAATTGTTATTATTTATATGAAGAAGACTAAAAGGTACTAAAATTAATTTTCCAGAAAATGCAATAGTAAGTGTCTGGGCTTATAGTTGCAAGATTATGATGTGTCTCTGTACCATATACAGATATCTTAGCTTTCTCTGCAAGTAAAATGAAACTGCTGGAAAACTTTCATTGATTGAATAAATGTATAAGTTACATTTTTAAGATCTAGTGTGAAAACATTGGAGTGGAATTGTGAAAAGTCAGAGCACTAAAAAGGAAGTGGCAGCTTAGAAAGAATATTTGGACAATAAAAGTTGGCAGAAATAGCTGAGCAACTCAAGAGAAAAAGGAAAAAGAGCAGGGAAAATGTAGCATGAGTCTAAAATTCTTACTGAAATGTTTACAAATGATTTACCAAGAAAGCTCATGTAATCTCCTTTCTAGAGGTAACTTAAAGTGAAAAAGAGCCACCTTTGTTCAGTAATTCAAGGCCTGAGCTTGATCCAGAATTAATCCACTCTTGAATCCATGATTTCAACAGAAAAACAGAAACAGGAACTAATATACAGTGTATATAAGGTTTGAATTGGGTTCATACTCTATTTTTCTGTGTCTGTATTTTGTCTTTCTGTACTCACAGAATGTCTTCCGATCGCCTTTACATGTGCTATCATTCTCTGCTAGGAATTTTTTTCCAATCATGTCCTCATTATGTCCTATCACTTTATGACAATGACATTGCTGTATCGTGACTTCATGGCTATAAAGAAACAATATGAGTTTACATCTGAAAAAAAGCATAATTAAAAGCATAAATTACTGCTGCTGTCAAGACAACAGACATTAACACTGAAGCTGCAAACATAATGCAAAAATAGGTTAGGTTTATGCCACCTGAAATCATTATGAACTTTGTGTATTTTCTTCACAAATAATCCACCCAAAATTATTTCATCTTTTTAGATGAAACTAGGTGAATCATCTTGTATTCCTTCTTTTCTAGGCTTTTCTTCTCCAGAAAGTGCTCTACCATTCAAAGGTGTTGTAAGAATGTTTTAAAAGCCAGTGGAAGAGCTATTAATACAAAATAGATGCTATTAAAAAATAAAGACATTATGCATATATGTGCTAGCAGCAAATTTTAACCTTGTGAAAGGTCCAAGAATACTTTTTCAACATCTCTACACAATACAATGATTCAACCACCATCTGTGAACCAAAATCACAGTTGTATCAGTTTTTTAATTGGGTACAAACTTAGTCCTGGAAATCTTTACCAGATATGTTTCTGCCTGGAATTATGGGACCATAAACAGAGATCCACAGCAAAAAACTGTGTAGAGATATACTTGGCTATTGTATTGAGGGAGATGTGGCAGAAATCCAAATGGATGGTTTGAGTGAGAAATGGCCCCCATAGGATCACTCACATTTAAATACTTGATCTGAGGAGATTATGAAACCTTTAGAATGTGGAATCTTGCCCAAGGAAGTACATTGCTGGCGGGGGTGGGTCTTTGAGGGTTTTTATCCTTGCCCCGTTTCCAGTCAGTTTCTACACCAAGATTATTCAAGGGACTAGTATACATGAAAATTAAGATTATCTATCACTTAGTGGCTTTCAAATCTACAGAGCATGCATATATACACACACCTTGAAAACATTATCACTCCAAAATAACAAATAACTCACCCCCCAAAAAAACTTCAAATTTTTCTCATATGTATGTATACTGATATCTGCATATCTATAACTAGACAAATGTAAACATATGTATAGATTTAAATACTTAAATGATTTCTAAATTCTTGAGTATTTTATATATTTGTATCAATTTTATAAAGGTACATACATTTATAAAATAAAATTATGATTCATCAATATTCTAGAGCCTTTCAATATACATGACCCTATAAAAAATAATATGAAGAAAATATATACAGAAGCACAAATTCCTAGACATATGAGGAAAGGTCTTCTCTACTCTCTGGACGCTAAGAATTGCAGCAAGACAATTTCTCTAGTGTGGTTCTAATATAAGGGAATAGTAATTTACATATTACATATTTGGGGGAATATTTTCCAATTTTTTGTAATTTGTATTTCATAACTATTAGAGATATTTGCAAACAGGAGCCTAAGCGGATTAGTACCATCAAACACAAAGAAATGTTTTCCTAATGTTGAGTGGCAGATTATTTATTCCTATATTCCTTTACTTCACCACTAAAGTATCTGCATATGTGATAAACAAGTAGACTCTTTGAAGAGTGATTTGTCATGTTTACCAAAACGTGAGGTCTAGTTTCTGTTAAAATATTTTTCAATATTTTTAATGAATTTTAATAAATGTTTATCAGGCGCTTGTTATGGTGCAGAACTTTTATTAAATTCTGTGATCCATAAAACGTTTTTTTGAATGACACATAGTTTAGTTTTTCATTTAGAGGCTATAAAAGTGTTCACAAAAGTTATGTTGAAAAAAAGGTGATTGAAAGTGCTAAAACACTGTACAGAATATAAAATCCTTTCATAGACTTTTTATGACACATGAAACATGAGTCTTAAAGGTTTAATGTTACTGACTTTTATACAAGGCTTTTTAATTCTTGATTCCAGTTATGGTTCTGCAAATGAACTGTGACATTAAAAGGAATCAGGCTGGAACTGCCTGGGCTCTCTTTCTAGATGAGCTCCGACTGGCCATCAGAGGCTTGCCCTGAGACCCTCCCCGCCCACAGCTGATTAACACTCACTTGCTTTTGCTGAACAGAGGAGTGAGCCTGCCTGACAGATTCCCTCCTACCTAAATTCAGTATTAATGTTGGGGAGGTCAGTAGATTACTTAGCAAATATGAAGTGTGAAGGATTGCTGCTCCTTTATCCTTGTTTCGTTAATGCTGTACACCATTTACTGCTGTAATTGCAGTGTTGCCTTGGTGAACTACAGAACCAGTATTGCTGTCTGTCCCATTAAAATAATGGATAGAAATTCCCTTTGGCTCTACCTTTGAGAATTTTGACTTAACACCCTGACCTGAACCTAGCACGGGAGGCAAATTCATTATTTTTTGTTAAAGTATTGGATTAAGTAAATTGCTTGTTATTTTTGGTAAATCAAAACAACAGACTCTTACAGTTTTTCTGTGTGTTTCACCTTACTTTTCCAAAACAGTATAAAAATTAATGTCTCAAAAACCTCAGCAGGATTTTATGGTAAGAAGGAAGCAATATGTGATGAATGCATTCAATACAATAAACCAACCTGAGTTATTTGGATTAGATTACTCAGTTTAAATTATATTTAGTAGTACCCCAGCATTATACACACTACACACACTATTTGCTATGTGTAGACATTATACTCACCGTTTACTTTCCTTGAAGAATCATAGGAAGCTCAGTTTCCATCTATTGATGCTGTAGTTTACTTAGGAAAGCAAGTTTTTATAGAAGAAAGCAAACTCCTATGATTTATATATAGAAAATAATTTAAAAGTATGATGTCGGAAAAGATATACCCTACAAAATATAGACAGCAATATGGGTTCTGCAGTTCACCAAGACAGCATTAACAGTTACAGCAGTAAGCAACCTATGAACAATGTTAGAGAAACATGAATTGAGGACTAGTAACTCACAGTTTACATGTACTGGTAGTGATCTATGTACCTTCCCAACATTAACTATCAGTTGTAAACTCCAAATTGGTGAAATAAGATATCTGTGCCATATATGGCAGTCATAGTTTATCTATTTATTTTAATAAAGAATCCCTTTCTTATTTCAAAATAATATTAATCTGAAAAGGGCTAGAATGTGGATTTCTCAGAATAATTTACAACTTAGTAACATACATGTAACCAAAAAAATGATCAAATACAGTAAAAATTCCACTTCCTTGTAATCTATGAGTTTGTAATATGAAGTATATGATTCTGATTTAACAAAAGTAATAAACTAATTCATCTCTCTGTACATCTTAGAACTGCACAGGTTTTACTGAGGGAATGACTTTTACACATGGACATAATCTGAACTAATGATTTTTAATTAATCCCAGAAAAAAAAAATGTACTCTTGAGTCTGTGTTCTTGGCACCTGATCTGGTTTCCTAGATAATCTCAATTTGGTACTCAATTCAAAAGATAATGAATGAATGAGTGAGTGAGTGAATGAATGAATGTAGGTATTCTTGAGAGTTAACACAACAAAGTGCTGAAAGGGAGAGCTCCATCTCCATTGCACACAGTGGAGGTTTGGGAAAGATGATTGACCTTGGAGAACTAAGGATGAAAAAGTCAGATGGTTTGTTAAAATTAGGGTTGGAGACAAGCTTGTACTTCCCCAATTGAAGCTGGAGAAATCATTTTGAATAAAATTATGGGTGGAGCCAGGTTTGGAGACATAATTCCAGTGAAAAAGCTCCAGCAGACAATTCCATCTGCACAGTTCCAGGAGATAGATGTCTAGGGGAATGCGTGTCCTCTGAGTTTGGCCCATTCTTAAAAACTATAGTTAAGATTCGGGCTTTTATTTATTCAGGTAAGTATAATGTTGGCATAATAATGCCACATTTTACAATACTTTTAATGTACTTCAAAAATTATTGAAAGATATATCTTTGATACATTACTATATAGTACATTAAAGGCATATTTTCATTAACTTACATGATTTTATATGTTACACATTTTTAGCCTAGTTTATTATATGCACTGTCTGTGAGACATTAAAACTGCATTTCAGCTAGAAGATTCTGTGACAAGACTATTCAATTAGGTCAAATTTGCTGTTCTCTTATGCATTCTAAATTAATAAACTGTTACTAAATTTCCAAATGATTCCTATACTATATATATGATCTTCAAATACTACTTCTCTATCTGTTGCCTGAGAGATGAGTAATACAAAGTTCAGAGAACTAAGTCCTCAAAAGCTGAGAGCTAACAGGCAAAAATCCTCCCTGACACTCATGAAACCATGAGAAATCTGCCCAGAGGGAGAAGATTCTGAGATTTATAGGTAGAAATCTCAGCAAGCCCGTGGGTGGAGAAGAGCCATTACTATTCCTATCAATATTAAAGACATTTTTACAACCATCAAACATTGCTAATTTAGAAAAGAGAAAAAAATAAGCTAAGAAATTTTAAGTCTATTTCCCTTAAAAAGGCTATTTCTAAACAGCTCATATTTTCTAAAAAACATACTTTAATCTTTCAATAGTTGTTGCATATTTTCTTCTTTGGGGATATTTTTATCTGTCTACTGCTTACTCTGTCTTTATTTTAAAATTAAGAGGAAGAGCGTGGTTCTAAGACACATGGTCACTTGCAGCTGGAGGCAGCAGGGAGATGACCATTTCCACATGCCATTCCCCATCAGCAGCCACAGGTAAAGTGGAAAAGTCACAATATGGAAGAACCGTGGCTCCTTGAATCCCTGTATGGAGAAGAGCTGCACAAAAGAGGCACAGAAACTGTCTGAAATGTGCATAAGAAAGCAGACTTTGAAATGTTAAATTACTGATGCATCAAGATTTCTTGGCTACTACAACACAGCCTAGCTTAGGATATATTTTTCTCTGCAGGTAAGCCTTGGTGACATTCCTCTAACCTCAGTTTCTCCTTCACCACACAGTTGATCCACATGCACATGTTGCTTACATTCAACCACTAAGTCACAGTTGTAATACTTAGATCTCCCTCTCCAACCCCTGCCCTCCACATCAGTTCTGCCAGTATCAAATACAGTATCCTTTTGTGTACCAAATCTGTACACAGGCAGCTGTTCTGCTGCTTTGGAAGCATTCCACAACATCCTTTCACTCTCACTCCCCCTAATACCTCCCTGGTTGTTCACCACGGAAAGCTCACCACTCCTTGAATAGCCCAAATTGCTTATGCTTCTTTCTTTGTATCTATCTAGCATCACCTCTGACTTGATAGCTCACTTCTTTTTCTCAGCTTGGCAAACACTATGATAAAGCGCTTCCTTGCACAAATCTGCTACAGTGAATCATACCTTCTATTCATGCTCTGCAACTTTCTCTGCTTTAACAATAGCAATGACTAACACTTATTGAGAACTTATTTTGGGGTCAAGCATTTAAGCACTATCTACATAGACTGTTTCATGTAATTCTTACAAAAAGCTTATGAAATGGCCACCATTACTGTGTTCATTTTACAAACAAGGAAGCTGAGGCTTCAGGTGAACAGTCATACTGTTTTTATTCAGCTAGTAAGAATAGAATCACAATAGGAGCTTAACAATAATAAGTCTGAGTTCTGATTTGTGCATGTAATCACTATCCTTGGGCACTACCTTCCCCCTCCAACCTCTTTTCCTGCCTTCTCTCTTGTATACCCAATAACCTAGTCGTATTGGGCATGCGAATAACTAACATTGTTCCCTCACTGGGAAGACCCTTCTTTATTTGGTCAGTTCAGTTATGCATGTACCTCATTATGTCAGCCCTAGCATACTCCCTTCTCATCTTGCACATGAACGAATGATGCCCTCACATTTTTGTTGTGACATGGATTATCCTGCTCCATAACCATGGGTAAAATCTTTTATCCCTGAACAGCTACTGGAGAGTTTCCGTTAATGTAGTCTCTAGCTAAATGTCCAGAACAGAACAAATGTGCAACAAATGGATTTGAATGGATTGAGTGTGTGAATGGTATAGATTTTATTAATTACACCTTATTGTTATTTAAAGGTTTGGGGGGCATGGTAGGAGATGTGGGGATGGGAGGGGTGGGATGATGTAAATATAGTACTCATATGAAATCTTCAAAAAATGAAAAATAGAAGTTGTTCTTCTAAATCGTTAACTTTTATTGTTAAATGAAGGGCATTTTGTCCCTTTTAACAACTTCCTAATGAAAGATTCAATTTGTGAGTTATATGATCCTATTCCATATTATACTTCTTAATTCATTATTTATTTCACTCATCTATGAATGAACATATATATTACAGAAAATTAAAATCTTAACTAAAATGACATTTTCTCCTAAACTTTTTACTTGAAAGCTAAAATTTAAAATATAACAGCACCAATTTTATTATTTCTTATAGTTGCCTAAAGCATTGTTTTGGAAAATAACTATAGTTTAAAAGTACTGCTTGTTATATATAAAACCTCTGTTCCCATGTCTTAGTGGTTCACCAAAGCCCCACAGAAGTGTTGTAATTATTACTCCCACTTTAGAGATGAGGAAACAGGAGTTTTGAGATTAAGTAACTTACTTAAAAGTCATGTAGCCAGTGAATACAAGACATCAGTACTTCTTTCAAACTCCAAGACATCTCACTTTAGAGTATGCTAAAGGAACATTATGTCTATCTGTCCTATATTTCTGTTTCTGTGATAAAATACTCTGACAGAAAGCAGCTTAGAGGAGAAAGGGTTTGTTTGAGCTTATGATTCCAGGCTACAGTCCAGGGAAATCATAGCAGCAGATCTTGAAGCAGCTGGTCACATCCACAGGAACAAAGAGAAATCAGCACATGCAAGCTCACTTGCTTCCTTGCTTGGGGCTCAGCTCAGTCTCTCCACTCATACCCTTGTCTAGGGTTCAGACCCTTGTCTAGGGAATGGTGATGCCCACATGTGGCTGGGTCTTCCCACATCAATTAACTTAAGACAGCAGGCCATAGCCATGCCAACAGGTCAACTCAATGTAGGTTATCCTTCATTGAGACACTCCTCCCAGGTAGTTGGCTTGGGTCAAGTTGACAATTAAAACTAATGAATACACTGTACTCTAAACAAACTATAAAAGTAGTAAAAAAAAAGTGGGGGTGGGCATTTAGGCTTTGGGAGTGGTTAAAGATGTTAGAGCACATACTACATTTGATCCTAATTGTATACATTTACAATGCCGTAGTGAAGTACAGTCCATTCAGTTGAACTAGCTCCTACTCCATTATGTATAAAAAGCTAGATTTGTGACATAATTCCCATTTTAAGTATGCCTCAATATTCATAATTTTATGTCCTTGAACGTGAGGATTCAGAAGATCTTAAGTTGAATATTATTTTGTTAATTACTTAACATTATGATTTCATAATCATATACTTATATACAAAATACTGTCTCTAGTCATGCCTTGAAGAGCTTGTAACCTAGCATGGGAAATTAGGAAGCAACATCCAATAAGAAAAGGGTACCTAAGATTGCAAAGTGGAGCCAAAAGTGGGAGACAATATTTCTACTTTATGAAATAAGTAGAATTTGAATGGGAACTTGAAGCAGGAAGAAAATTTCAGCAACTGATAATAAGAGAAATATTAATCTGGTCAAGGACAGAAAGGTAGAGGGTAGCTACTGGGCAGAGCAGAGAACAGAGGGGTTGGTAAATGGAGTGAAGAGATGTTCTCTGAGACCCTTTCACATAAGGATGTGTGATAGCAAGCTGAGAAATTAAATGGAATTCTTTAGGAATGGCATAGCAATGAAGCTTCAGGAAGATGCTTTTTGGCAAAATAAATAAAAATGCCAGGCTAGAAATTATAGGCCTATTGTAACATATCCAATTGAGAGATAATAGGGACTTGAAGGGAACAGATATACAGGGACAAATTCCAAAGGTGATCTGGAAATAGAAGTTTCAAGAGTTATAACTAACCATGTGTTTTGAGCCAACACTCAGGGTTTGAAATTTTGCACATCTCAGAACGATGCTTTCTCCCCAAAATAGAAAACATAGCAGTAGAATAAAACTTGCAGTGAAGGATGGCTTTGCCATTTGGACATGTTACACTCTGCAGGACAAGGACTATCCAGTAGAGATGCTAATGGTCAGGTCTGGACTTCAAAGGAGAGTCCATGCTGAGAATGCACATTTTAAAGCACTCAGAGAGAGTATGAGGTTTGAAGCCACAGGATCTGAACAAATGTCCAATAAAGGGAAGGTGGGTGATAAAAAGTTCTAGAAAAATCACAGGCAGAGAGAAGACCACAGTGCATAAACATTTATATGAAATAGGAATATTATACCAAAATGTCAAATTTTACAAAACATATGGAGGATCACAATGAAGCTAATAGGGGAATGAGTTATATACTACATGATACAGAAAGACTAAACACAACCTTGACTGCTGCAGCAGACAGGACATGGGGTCACCTTCCCCACAAATGGGTGAGTTAGTGGATGCATTACAAGATTTTCACTGAAAACAAAATCAAGGCAAACATGACTATTACAGTGTTCATAGTTCTGAAAGAAGACAAAGATTCTGAAAAGGGTAATTACCTAATACTAAGAATATGATATGTACTACTTAAAAAAGAAACTTTTTGTCAGGAATTCTTTGAGAGGTTATTATATGTAACACTGTTGATGCCACAAATTAGAATAACAAGGAGTCTCTGCTCCTGAAGAACTTAATATCCTATTAGATAAATAATACTTTCATAAGGCTTGGGTGGAGCTTGGCAGCAGAGAATGTATACTCAAGTATACTCAAGACCCTGGGTTCAATCCAGTACCTAAAAGAGAGAAGAGAAGGGAGGGGAAAGAAGGGCAAGGGAGAGAAAGAGAAAGAAAGGGAGAAGAAAGAGGAAAAGAAAGGAAGGAAGGAGGGAGGGATGGAGGGACGGGGGAAAGAAGGAAGAAAGGAAATGGTCATAGTGAGGAATTTGTTAGGGATCTTAAACAAGATTCACAAACTTTAAATTGGTAGAGAAATGAATCAGAAAAGAAAGGAATTTCTCATTCAAGTGCAATTAAAGAGCACCTTTGAGAAGAAGATGATGATATATTTAAAGGAATAAAGGGTAGCTGAACTCACAGAGATGAGACACAAAGGAACTCTAAATTTTGTATATGCTACATTGGTTTAAATTAACACGTTCTCTCATTTTCATCATTAACAGCAAAACAATAGCATGTGTGCCTACTGTCATGAGAGCACTTGATGTCTGTGACATAGGAACAAATTAATTAATTGAACATTAGTTTGCATAGAACTATTAAACCCAAAGTATGACTTGGGAGTCTCAGGCTCTCTATGCTTAATGTACAATCCCCTGAAAATGATTTAAATAGCCCATGAGCTAGCAGAGACTATCCATATCACACAACTGACTAGGTTTTAGAATGTAACCTCAGCTACAGAGGGAGTTCACACATTCAGTGGAGGTAAAAAGTAATAACCTAATAGCTCCCTAATTAACAGAGATCCCTAATGGAGAGGAAACACTGATATTAAAATAAATCAAGTCAGCAAAAATGCTTCAAATTTTCTAGATATTTTTGGGCAAAAGGTGAACAAATAAATCAAATGTTCAGTAAATACATCTAAGGTACAAAATAATGCAATTATATTACAAGATAATAATCCACTGTTGGTAATTAAAGCTTAGCTAAACTATCATTTGGTCAAAATATAAATAAACACCAACGGGGGTTTATAGAGAAAAACTGCCTTGCAGCATTTTTGAAAATTTTAATGCATATTCAATATTGATCTTGATTTGTGCATGTTAAATTGTGTCTCCTCAAGTAAAATATTCTTGAAGAAGTCAATAACATGCCATAATTTCATATGACACTAATAAAATAACACGAATGACAATTCATTTTTGTTTACTTGTCTAGGACTTAATAGATGGATAAATTTTGTTAAAAGAGGAAGCAACAAATTGGTGCATAGTAGGCATATTTATAAAACAATTGTGATTGATTTTTTTTAGTCACTTTCCTACTAGAGAAAGTGAAACAATCAATCTCTTGAAATTCTTTCCAGAAAAGTGTTTTTATAGCTGTTGATATATGTTATGAATTCCAGAGACCATAGTCACATATATTAAGTACTTTGCTTTGTTCTCTAAGATAGAATAGAGTAATGCTGCTGCAAATAAAGTCCAAAGAAGCTAAAAACATGCAAAACATGGCCACTATAATGACTTTATATGTAATACAACTAGTTCTATTTATTCAAAATTGCTGAATTAGAAACACTAAACATTGCACTTCAGGGATGCTAATAAAGGGGGTTGGGATGACAGCGCAGAAAGATCATAATGTGAAGTCCTAGATTCCAGGGAAAATACATCAAATAAAAACTGTTTTCCATCTAAACCAGTTGTGCTATTTGTTCATTATGAGAATCAATGAATTGAGAACTTGTTAGCTCAATGGTATTTGCAGTAACTGGTTTCAGAGGAAATAAGACTAAATCTAAAGAAAATAAATCTGAACATGATTCTCTTAGGTATCTTTTCTAGTCTTCATTCAAATACCACATTTACATTAACTCATTCAATATGCTAATCTTTCTAGGCCACGGTAGAAAATTTAAAGTTAAGAGGTAACTCCAAAGCTTACACTCCAGTGGCTTGGGCAGTGAGGATTCCTCCCTGTGAGACATGCATCCTTGGGGAACATGCTGTTTGATCACTGGGTGGATTTGGCTGTGTGTACAAAGTTGAAATGTTAAGCAGAGTGGTGGAAGAAAGTTATTTTTAGGGGCTGGACAGATGGTTCACTGGTTAAAAGCACTGGCTGCTCTTACAGAGGACCCAAGTTCAAATTCCAGCAGCTACATGGTGCCTAACAACCATCCATAACTCCAGTTTCAGTGGATCCAACTACCTCTTCTGACCTCCATGGGTATTGCACAACATGGGTACACTTACATACATGCAGGCAATACACTCATACATAAAAAGTAAAAATAATAAAATAAAAAATTTAAAGTTATTTTTAGAAGTGTTTGTCTATATTACAATAGAAACTTTAAAAAAAAAAATAAGAACCAGCCTTATCTTATTTTGTTGAGTCTTCCAGAGAAATATCTAAGTTGGTTAGCTATCCATATTAGTAAATCTTTTCATTACCATATGAGAACATATAACTCAAAATAAATAACAGACCAAAATATGAAAACTAAATGCTTATATAATCTCAAGAAAATTTAGGGGAAAAAATCTTTGTGACTTCAATTCAGGCTTTTTTGGACTCAAAAAGCATGAATGTTAAAGAAAAAAAATACACCGGACCTCATCAAAATCTAAATCATTTATTCTTTGAAAGACACTGTTGGAGAGATCCATAGTTTCCTCTCTGCTTCGAGAGACAGGCTTCCAAATGTGATTGACATTCCACTAACCAATGATTTAAGCGGGGAGTTCTAGCAGAAGTGCAGGGAAGGCTGGGAAAGAGCAGGCATGGCACCAGGGCTCCATCTTGGGCGTGTGTTCCAAAGGTCCAGGGGACTTATGATCAAAATGCAGGCTCTGCCATACGACATCTCCGTCTCTCTCCCCGGGGATGAATCCTTTGTAAGTAACCCAGAATAAATTAGTTTCTCTAAAAGAGCATTCTCTGTCCATTCAATCGGTTCATACCTAGGGGTGGATGGGGTGGGGCTGCATGCTGGGCCTCACAGAGAGAATTCGTGATACAGACACTGTTAAGAGAAGGAAATGACAAATCATAGATCTGACGGAGATATTTGCAAAGTGTGCATTTGATAAATGGCTAGATCTGGAGATGTAAAGGACTCTTAAAACAGTAATAAGAAAACACTTAATTTTTAATAGATAATAAACTTAGACTCAGCAGAAAACATTATCACAAATAAGTATGTGAAAAGATGCTAAATATTATTAGTCATTAAGGAAACACACGTTAAAACCACGGTAAGCAATATGTATCACAATGATTGAAATTTTAAAGACTGAACATCAATAGTCATGGTGGTGCACACCTACAATCCCTGATATTGGGAAGTAGAGGTAGAAGGATCAATTCAAGGTCAACCTTAGCTACATAGAGAGTTCAAGGCTAATTCAGACATTGTCTCAAAGAACCAAATAGATAATAAATAAACAAACAAATAAATAACCCTTCTGAATGTCATAAAGCATTCAGAGTAACTAGACCTTTCAGACACTACTGGTAGGAAAGGAAAATGGTACAATCACTTCAGAAAAGTGAGAAAGGATCAAAGGCCAGACTGGACTGCATACTGAGTTCAAGGCCAGCCTGAGTTATATGCATAGCAAGACCTTGTCTGGAAAAAGAGAGGGAGAGCAAGAGAGAGGAAGAGGAATGGGAGAGGAAGGAAGCTGGGAGGGGAGAGGAAGAAAATGACTGAGAAGAGCTTAAAATAAAAGTTTGAAAGGGCATTTCAAAATGTGCAAAGTCCACACACACCAATCTGAGCACCTTGTTCTTTCTCCAAGCCCGCTCCTCCAGTGCCTTCCCCATGTCAGTAACAGCAACTCCATTTTCCAGTTCTCAGAAAAGAACTCTTGGAGTCATTTTTGACTCCAGTCTCTCAAACCTCTGTCCTCCCAACAGGAAATACTGTTGTCTCAACATCAGTCTAGAGTCTGACCTCTTTTTTGGCACTGCCGGTTCTGAGCTATCTCCCTGTCTCACCAGGAGACTCCTTCCTGGTCCAGGTGCTTTTAATTTTGCAACCCTCTGTGATCCGTTCTCATTACGGCATCCAGCATCCTTTCAAGACACAAATCAGATCAGGGCAGCCCCTCCTCCCCACTTCACTCAATTTAGAGTGTAATCTAGGACATTGGAGGTCCAAAGGCCTCCAAAATGAGCCTTTGTTACTCTCTCTTGCAGAGCATCTTCCCTTCAGGGCCTCTGTCCTACTCACTGCCATATAGAATACTGTCCTCTTTGCTGATCCTGGAACTGAACAGTAATATTCCCATTGCAATGACTCTTCTCCCTCCTGGAACTTTTTCTCCACATAATTTACATGGCAAATTACCTCTTCCATAAATTACACTCAAGTGTCACCTATTCCCAAATTCTGTACATGAAACTTCATCTCACCTTCCTCCCTCAACTGTCATTTCACATTCTCAGTTTTCTTTGCCCTGTTCTGACTTGGTCCTCTTACCATTGGTCACCTTATAACATACTCTAAATTATTTGTCAACAAAGCTCATTGCCAGCAGTCTTCTTCCACTAAAATGTAAGTATCAAGGGGGTAGAAATTTTTGTTCCCTTTATTGGTACATCCTTACATGCAGTGACTGTTATAAATTTTCACTCTTTTTTTTTAAAGATTTATTCCCACACACACACCCTGTGTGTGTATACATGTGTGTGTATATGTGTGTGCAGGTGCCTGAGGAGGCCAGAAGAGGGCATGCTATCTCTCAGAGTTATAGTTACAGGCAAGCATCTGTGAGCTGCTGGACATGGGTGCTGGGAATAGAAGCCCAGTCCTCAGAAAGAGCAGCAAGTACTATTAATCATAGAGCCTTCTCTCCAGCCCCCCCCCATTTTTTAATGAATGAAAAATCCGTTGAAATGAGGGGGAAAGAAAGGAACTCCTCTAACTGCAAATAGCAGTTACCGCTAGAATGCCAAGGGTATGTGGAATAAGTGCAGAAGGCAAGATGAGATCTGTAGAAGGCATTTCCATGCTCTGCAAATGAGGGTCAATAGCAACAGACCATCTGTAAGGCCTGCACATGGTATGAACATGTCCACAGATTAGATTACTCTAGTCAGCCAGATTAGATCACTGTCCACCAGCCATCCCCAACTTTCAGCGTTCACCAATAAAATGTTTTAAATCGTGTTTATATTGTCATGTACCTGATCCTTCCTGAAGACAATAGAAAACAGAATTGTTAAAAACAAAGATGGATCAGACTGCCTAGGTTTAAGTACATTTCTACTAATAAGTGAAGAACCTTAAGCAAATTATGTACCCTTTCTTTGCCTCCTCTGGAATTAAATGGATTGTTTTGAGGTTTAAAGAATCCAAATAGGCAAAACACCCAGAACAGTGCCTGGGCATAGTAAGTATCATATATATTTTTATATTTTTCACAGTGTTAGTTATTGTGTGGTGGTCATCAACAAACATTTTGTTTCCTGAATAGTTTATCCAACAAGTAACATTAAGTTAATCATGTCTACAATTCTATCACAGATGATAGATATTCTTTAATGCTGAAGGAGTATGCTTCAAAGGTATTTTATTAAATTATAAAAGTACATTTTCATCTTTCCTCAGGTAGTTTTGAATTTTTTATATTGAGAAAGCTTTTAACGATTAAAATATTTGTACAAATTTTCATTTATTTTAAATTAGCAAAATTTAAAGATATTATCATTGAAATGAGCACTTCAAATAAGCATTGTGTTGTCTCTGCCTTTAAACTCCTCTGTCTCAGGTTTCCACAAATTCCAGTCTAGATGAGCAATATTCATTAAAGTACCTGCTGCTTGTTTTATTATTTATAGTTTAGATGTCTTTCCATTCAAACAAAGAGGCAGATTGTCTTCAAGCTGAGACACCTGGAAAGTGCGTGAAGTACAAAGACCATGATTCAAAAGTCTGCAATGCAGTCAACAAGCAATTACTTTTGCATGTGTTAGGAGATTGTCAGCTTCAAACACAGGACATTCTTTGAGAAGATTAGTCCAAATTACATTTTATTACCTTGGCCCACTTGAATGCCCTAAACTTCATCTACTTCTTATTCTAATGGAATTCCAACTGGGACATTAATATATTGTTTATGACATGTTTGGAGTTCTTGTGCTATCAGCATGCATTCATGAGAGAAGCTTCAAACAGTATCAGATAACAGTGAGCTGGATGTTGGATGTTGTACTGCACAGGGGATTTTATCATCTTGTTGAACCAGTGGCAGTGATTAAATTAAACTGTCTGAACAAAGCTTTTGCATGTCAGTCTGTTGAATGGCAAAATGAAAGACTGACACACTTCAAGGATCAGAGGAAGGGAGAGAGGGCTAGGGAAACATAGTTATGGAACTTGTTATTTACAACGTACAGAAAGAAAATCAATAATTAAGAACAATTGCCACTTTCCTTCAGCGTTAAACTTTTTTTTTCTCTTCCCAACTGTATTCTCCCACATTCTTTTTCAAATTACACATTTAGTTTAACTGGAACATTGAATGATGAGATAGTTTGAAGGTTTTTACTATGTTTCTTTATGTGATAAGACTTTTAAATTTTGTTTAATTTCTAATTTTTCTCCATTTCAGAGTGAGATCTTTTAGAAAGAAAATCCCAGAGAAATTAAGATATCTCCATAATTGACAAGCATAATTTTACTTGGAGAAAAAGCACAAAGTTTTTTAACTTCAAGAATGTTTAATATAGTAGGACAAAGCTCAGATTACTTTTATAAAATGAAATACTGTTGAAATTTGAATTCTCTCAAGAATTTACTTCACTGACAGAAAAGTTACCTAAAAAGTATCCAAAGACAACTGAAACACAAAGGGATCTTCATAGGATTCCATATGTTTCCCATCCATGAGTTTTTTAAAGCAACAAACTGTTCCAGCGTGTATTTATTGTTATCTTTGCTAGATTTAAAAAAAATGGTTTTGTTAGTACTGAGGAAAATGTTATTTCCTCTCAAACAAAATAAAACTGGGAAAATATCCAGAAAAAAGCAAGTAGAGTTTTAGTACTATTTGTATTACAAGGTTCACACAGCTCAGTTCCAAGTTATTAGACTGGCGGTGTCCTTTCTATTTGCAAGTCTAAGTCAAGTGTTCAGAAACATTTCTAAAACTTCAGTCTATTATGGCAGTCACAAAAGGTAAGCTTTCAGATGCCATTGCTCCTTGAAAATTCATCAGTTTCTCTGCTGAACTTAATTTTTGATAGGACTTTTTGAATCATAATTAATCTATTTTGAAAGAAATGCTGGCTTTTAATAATGCAGCTTCATAATTTAGTTTTGTATTTTCATTTATCATAAAAGGTGACAGACTTTCAAAGAGATTCACTACTCAGTGACATCCACTATATTTTAAGTTACAAAATGCTTTTGCTAGGTGTGATGGCCCTTGCCTGAAATCCCAGCTCTTGGGAGGTAGAGATAGGGAGCCAGTCTCTTCAGTTACATAGCAATTTAGAGGCCAGCCTAGGTCTAGACCATGGCTAAAATAAAAAGTTCATAGAAAATAAAATGTAAACAAAAAGCCAGGCGTCCTTATAATCCCAATCTCAGGAGGTAGATTCAGGAGAACCACTGCAAGTGTAGAAAGAGCCTGGTTTACGTTAGTCCTGGCCAGCCTGAGATAGTATGACCAGGTCTTAATAAAAAAAATATTTTTTCTTTAGGAAAAAAGTCAACCTTAGTGTTCTTCAGAACACTCCTCTTTGGGAGCTGGGGGGTAATGTTACATAACAATTTCCTCCAAGATAAAACAATCCATCTTGAAGGGAAGCTCATTAAGACCCAGAATGTTCTAAATCAAGGTAAAAAAATTCCATCCTTCAGGGAAGCTTATTAAAACTCTGGAAGTAAACAGCTCAAAAGTTTCAAGAAGTCCGTGAAACAGACCAGATGCACTCGATCCCTCCCTTCTCGGGGTTATGAAAGCAGTAAGCACTGCTGAGAGACATTCTCAGGCAAGTCAGTTGACTAGAAAAGGCAGAAACCAGAAGGGTTGCCTGGAAGAGGAAGAGCCAGAGGACTTTCTTGAAGAGGCTCAGACTAGCTGACATTCCTGGACCAGACAGAACAGTCAGCGCAAATGAGATTCTCCAAGCTGTCAAGCTGCCTGTAAGTCATGAAGTGAGTTCCACGTTTCCAACTTTCATGAGCTGTCACCCTTGCTGAGGTGGGCTTTTGGTGATGAAGGTATCTTGAGCCATGCCTGCTCCTGTCAGTAACCCCTCATCCACACTCCTGTCGGTAACCCCAATAAAGCTCATTGGTTCACCAGATGGGACTTTGGTGGCTTCCTTACTCTGATCTGTTGTCACTTCCCTATCTGGGTTGAGTATATATTTGTTCATGTCTCTCTAAAAATAGTGTCCACTTAACATATGATTCTGTTACTAAAGTGTTTGCTTTGCAAGCAAGAGGACCTGAGTTCAAGCACAAAAAAAAAAAAAATGCCCAGATGTAGTGACACCCTTTTAATTCTAACACCCAAGAAGCAGAAACAGGAGGCTTCTTGGAGCTCACTGGCCAGCCACATTAGTCTAGTTGGTAAATTCTCTCACTTCCTCCCCAAGTAAGGGACCCTATCTTTAAAAAAAGTAGACAGCATCTAAAGAATAATGCCCTAATACATGAAGCTATTCTCTGCCCTCCACCTGCATGTGCACAGATATGCACACATTCATGCACATACACCTACACCCATACGTGCACACACACACACACACACTTCTATTAATAACCACATCAATGGGCATTCTTTACACATTTACTTACTTCTTTCTTAAGCTGGTAAGTATCCAGTATGCTGAGTATAATATGAAATGTAATATAAATAATGGAAGGCAGTCAGGGTTGTGCACAAACACAGCAAACCATAGACTTTGAATTAGTTATGAGAACTGATGCTGGAACCAAGTTAGAAACACTCTCATGTAGAAATATGTAAACAGACCTTAAAAATTTTAGCTATATATGATTTGAATTTCTTCAGTTTCTTATATGTGCAGTATTTTCAGAGTATGTATTTTTGATTGCACAATTGAGAGTTATTTTTGGTATTTTCAATTATACATAATGCTAATGAGAATGTTTATCCAAGGTATTCTTTCCATTTCTATGCCTCCTATAATCCAAAACAATCAAGAACTATATGTAGAATTTAAATAATATGAGTAATAAGAGTTATGTAAACATAAATATTCATATTTCTAAACACAAACAATAAATTATTTGATTTATTTCTGTACTTCACAAAAATTATTCATGAATTAGACAGTGAATCAAATTTCTGAGAAGTCATAAAAGCAGAAAAAAATTAATATGTATTACCTGCTTGGTAAAAAAGTATAATAGAATTTAAAATAAACAAGTAAATTTACATAAAAAGTCAACAGACAGGAAATTCCAAAATAATCCCTCAGTAAATCCTGCTTCAAACAAGAAACTAAGAACATCATGTGTCTGAACCAAGAGAGTATTTAAGGAAAGAACCCCAGGGGGCTGGAGAGATGGCTCTGTGGGCAATGCATGTGCTACTCTTATAGAGAATGGTAGCTGATTCCCAGCACCCACATGGAGGAGGCTCACAACTATCTGTAGTTCCAAACCGAGGTGGATCTGAGAACTCTGATCTCCAAGGGCACAGAAACTCATATATACCTGCTCTCACATAGACCCACACACATACACATAAGTTAAAATAATAAATCTTTAAAGAGAAAAACTAAACAAATCAACAGTAAACATGAAGTTGAAG
Source organism: Eospalax fontanierii (assembly GCA_035773235.1). Taxonomy (NCBI): domain Eukaryota; kingdom Metazoa; phylum Chordata; class Mammalia; order Rodentia; family Spalacidae; genus Eospalax; species Eospalax fontanierii. The sequence goes on from CM069524.1 coordinate 105,275,447, forward strand.
ATATAATTTTAAAAAACTCTCAACAAAGGAGAGTTCCAAATCAAATAAATTAACTTGAGAGTTTTATCAGACTTTTAAAGAAGAATTAACCCTAATACTCCTCAAACTATTCCATAAGATAGAAAAGGCAAGGGTATTTCAAAACTCATTCTAAAAACCTAATTTTACCTCAAAACTAAAACCTTATAGGGATACAACAAAAAACAAAACCATAAACAGACAGAGGTGGAGAGATAGCTCATTGGTTATGAGCATTTGCTGCTTCCAGAAGACCCAAGTTTGGCTCCCTGCTCCCACACTGAGACTCATAGCTGCCTGCAACTCCAGTGCCTAAGGAACCAACACCCTCCTCTAGCCTCAAGGTCCACCTGTATATACATAGCACTCAGAGATAGAGACAGACAGACAGACAGACAGAGAGGGAGACAGAGACAGAGAGAAAAATAATGAAAAATATAAATCTTTTTATAAAAGACCCTACATTGTGATCATGTGAGTTCCATTTCAAGACTGCAAGGATGGTTCAACATGTAAAATGATCAGTGAAATGCAGCATAAAAATAGAGTCAATGGAAAAAAAATCACATGATCATATCAATAGATGCAGAAAAAGTCTGTAATAAAATTCAACATCAGTTCATAATTAAAACCTTAAAGAAGCTGGGTGTGGAAGGCTCACAGAGATAGGTGTTCATTCTTACCATTCTTGACATATATTGTCCTTGAAATTTTAGCCAGAGTAGATCAGACAAGAAAAAGAAGTAAAAGGAATATATTATTCAAAGATGATTTCATCTTATACTAAACAGGCCCTAGAGACTCCACCAGAATGCTCTGAGAGATGATAAACAAATCATCAAAGAAGCAAGGTACAAAATCAACATAAAAATTAGTAGTATTTTAAAACATTAATAATGAACTTGCAGAGAAAGACCTTAAGAAATTAACCTACTCACAAGCATTTCAAAAAATGAGACAAAACACCAAGGAATAAGCTTAACCAAGGAGGTAAAACATCTCTGTGATAAAAATTACAAAACCCAGACAAAAACTAAAAAATAAAAATAAAAAAATAAAAAATCAGAAGATGACCCTGGACAACAGACCTCTCTTGCCATGAATTAACAAAACTAAATATGGTGAAAATAGTCATATTGCTAAAGGTAAACTACAAATTCAATTCAATTCCCATAAAAATAACAATGACCTTGGTTACAGAAGAGAAAATACAGATCATTGGAAGCATAAAAGACCCCAAATAGCCAAAGCAGCCCTGAGTGAGTACAATGCTAGAGACACTGCAACACCCTATCTCAAATGATACTAAAGAGCCATAGTCATAAAAACATCGGAGCTGGCATAAAAACAGCCCAATGGTCTAGAATAGAAGATCAAGATAAAAACCAATATAGCTACAACCTAATGATTCTAGACAAACAAGCGAAAGACATACCTTGTAAAGACTTTCCTGACAGAAGCAATAACTTCTTAAATAAGACTCTAATAGCTCAAGAAATAATAATAATGAGTATATTAGACTGTATCAAACCAAAAGGTCTCTGCATAGCAATGGAATAAAAAAAAAGAGAGAGAAAGCTTACAGAATGGGAGAAAAATCTTTCCCAATCTTTCTTCCAACAGGGATTAACATCCAGAATATAAAGCATACTTAAAAAATAAAACACACAAAAACACATAATCCAATTAAGTGGCAAAGGAACAAAATGGCCACTTGTCAAAAGAAGCACAAGTAGCCAATAAGTGTGTAATAAATAACAAATGTTTCACATTTTTTCTTTTTTCTTCTTTTTTTGAGGCAAGTTCTCACTGTATCCCCAGTTGGCCTGGAACTCACTATATACACCAGGCTGGTCTTATCTCACAGAGATCTGCCTGCCTCAACCTCCAGAATGCTGGGATTAAAGGCCTGTACTAACATGCCTAATGTTTGACATCTTTAGCTGCCAGGAAAAAGCAAATCAAAGCTATATTGATGTTTCTTCTCATCAAAGTCAGAATGACTACCAAGAATTCAAAAGCCGGGTTGGGGAGATGGCAAGTGAGTGAAGAGTTGGCCATACAAGCATGAGGACTTGAGTTCAGATCCCCAGAACTCACTTAGAAAATGGTGCAGCATTGCACATCTGTAAAACCCCAATGCTGGAGCCAAGTTAGGCAGATCCCAGGGACCCATTGGCCAGCTGGTCTAACCCAAATGGTGAACTCAAGGTTCTGTGAGCTATCAAGAAATAACAGAAGAGACTGAGAAAGAAACCAAACATTGACCTCTGGCCTCCACATATACATGAATTGGCATGAACACCCACATATATGTGAACACATATGCATACTTCCCCTACACAAAATACAAAAACAACAAACACTGGAGATAATAGGGGGAAATCTTACACATTATTGGTGGGAATATAAACTAGTACACTCACTATGGAAAGGAAGGAGAGAGGAAGGGAGGGAAGAGAGAGAGAGAGAGAAAGAGAGAGAAAGAATGATTCATTTATTGCATAGAACTTAGAACTTTTGCTTGGCAAAGATATTCTCAAAAATTTAGAAAATAAACTATTGTCTGGAGAAATATTTACAATACATATGAATAAAAATAAGTCAAACAAATCATAGAAGTAAATATGATCATACAGCTTTGACCTAACAATTCTCTTCTTTTAGTAATTCATCAGATAAATTTTTATAAGTATAGTCAGATGACCATTGCAGATAGTTTGTAATATTGAAAATGAGAGACAAATTTTGTTCCTTGGTGAAAGAAAAATCCTAATTTAAATATAATATGAAATCATATATAATAATTAAGGATAGTAAATAGTAAACAAAGTCTATTGTTCAGTGGGGAGTTAAGGAGGAAACAGGTTATAGAATAGTATGTAAACATGGTAAGAATTAAGGCTTTGAGAACATATACATAGGGCCTGGAGGAAAGTCTTTAGCACTCTAGTGACTATGGTTGTCTCAGAGTATTGGGGTTATGATCAGAGCTTCCATTTCTGTCTACCCTGGGCAGGATTCTTAAATTCCTATAGCACTGACTGGCTGAGGAATATTGTGTCACTCTCTGGTAGCACGTCCCACTTCTGGGTCATTTAGCTGCTGGTGGCGAATAACTAATTCCTCTATCCCCCAGGTTTTCTATAACTGAATGTTGTCTTGATTAGACATTCAGATGAGACATTTTTGGTAAAATATTACCTGTTTTCTCCAGAGAGCAGGACTGCAGATAGGGAGAATATAATGAAATTTACTTTCTATGACACATATTTCAATAGTATTTGCAGTTTTACAATGAACAATATTATGTACAATCCACTCTTTAAAAAATAAACATTTGCACAGCTACAGAAGAAATTTAGTAGCATGAAAATCATAAGGTTTGGAGAAAAAGCTAAGTACAAAGTCAAGACTTTCCTCTTATTAAAAGATTATTCATGTGCATATATGCACATGTATATCTATGCAGACATTTGTTAATAAAGATAGAAAATGTTAACAAAAAACACCTTTGAGGGTGGGACTACTGATTTTCCATATTGTCTTTGGGTTTTGTTTTGTTTAATTTCTAGGTTGTTTTTTCCAAAACTTCAAGCTTTGTAAAGGAGTGAAATTCATGATTATGTTATGAGAATAATTACTACATGTTGAAATGGTAACTTTAACCATCAAGAAAAAAAAGGAACATCAGTATACACAAAACTCAAAAGCAACAATTTAGGAAATGATAGCTAAATTATTCAAAAACATACCAAATTCACTTCAGTGTAAGTAAAGCTTCTCTTCACCATCATGTGTTCCTAGAAAGTATATCCTTAAATGTGTCTTCATACAACAGACAATATTTTGCAAGTTACACTACAATTGTTCTTGAGGACAGCAGACAGGGATGTATGTTAGTTTCACAGAACTTCTGTTCTTGCACTGCATGAATCATTTAATGAAAGGACTACATTTCATTAAAATCATATGACTTACTGTAATAATTCAATATATAAAATTGTGTTCTTAGGAAGAACTGAAACAAAGTGTTTTTAGTATACAATGGCCATGAAAATATGTAAATGATGTATGAAAATACATCAAATACAAGCTGTACCCTTTTAACCTTTGGTAGTTTTTTAATAAGAATTTTTAAATAAATGTTTCTCTGCCAAGCAGAGATATTAAAATCATTCCTATTGATTGGTCAGTTAAAGCAACTGGTCAATGCAACTCTATCCTGTAAATATTCTCCTTAAGTTTGGAGATCTAAGGTCTTAGAGAAAACGAATACATGAATCTTCTTTCTCCTTTCTTTTCTTCTATTGATTTACCATTCCTAGCCTTAAAAACTGTGCAAGCTTACCTAGGAAAACTTCAAAAGCAGCTCTAAATGGTAGGGAAAGTCATAGACTCTTGTTTATTATTAACAGTCTGGTTAAAGTAGAATTCATGATATCAACTTGTGTGAATACAAGCTCCAGAGGCTTTGATAACTGTTCTATCTTCCTACTGCTTCTTTAGAATCACTAAATAGTCAATACGTGGAATAAAGTATGTGAGCTTTTTTAGGAATCAGATAAAAAAAAAATATATCTGGTTTTGTTATTGCTATTGCTGTTGCTAGAGACAGAAGCCAGAGCCTCATTCAAGCTAGGTCAGTATTCTACCACTAGTTATATGAGCCCCAGAGGGCAAATTCTTCACAATAAAATTCAAATTTAACAATAAGCTTAAAGGGGCATTTATATGTCAATGGTTAAATTTTCTTTTATTAAATCCTAGGATATAAAAAATATAATCTCTCAAGGCTCTCTTCTTTTGATTGAGATAATAAACTGTGTGGGTGTGTGTATGTATATACAGAGACACACAGAGAGAGAAATCTCTTGCTCTCTTGCCTTCATATCTTCTGTGAGATCTACAGCAAGTTGTGTATCATAGTCACTCATCTGATTGACTGCTTGATAATCAACTGTGGAATAAAAATGCCTAAGCAGATTGTCATTTAGCATAAAAATAGATGAACCGGTGAACCTTGGAAACTTTGTGCTAAGGAAATAAACAGACACAAAACAACCAATGTTATATGATTCTACTTATGTGAAATGTCCACAACAGGCATTTTCAGAGACAGAAACTAGATTATAATTTATCAGGAAAGATGGGTAGCTACTTTCTACCTACGGAAGTTATGTTTGGGATGATAGAGAAGTTTTTAAATAATAGGAAGAACTGCACAGCATTGTAGCTGTAATTAATCATTAAACTGCATTCAGAATATTTAGATAGAAGACGTAGGGATGTAATTCAGTTGGTGGAGTGCTTGTTATCATCTGTGAAGCCCTGTGTTCAATCCTCAGCACCGCATAAACTGGACATAATGGCACACATTTGTAAGTCCAGCATCTGAGACAAGGAAACAGGAGGACCAGAAGTTCAAGGTCATTTTTGGCTGCGAAGTGAGTGTGAGGCCAGCTTGGTCTCCCTAAAATCCTGTCTCAAAAACATTTTTCAAAGGTTAAATTGAGTAGGGTTTTTTTATATTCCTAAAGTTTTAAACAAAAAGTATAGAGTACATTCCACAAGTCTTTATCAACAATTTCAAAATTGTAATTTGTATTTATAAGTCATTTAATAACACAGCCAGCTTGATCTGAACCCATTTGTATGAAAAATGTGACCTAAGTTGAAATCAAGCTAGCTTTTGTCTTACATGCTGCTAATATCTGTTTATTTTGCTGCATAAATACTGACATAAATATTGACAATATAGTACTGCTTTGATCACACTAGGATGGTTTGTAATGTATTGTGTATGTTTCCTTTTAGCTTTTCATAATCCAAACTATTCAGCATTCCAAAGCACAAGAGATAATGGACCTTTAGAAAAGTTACCAAAGTTGTAATACCATCATGGAAGCGTAATTTTTCCTAATCAAAGACTTTTGAAATGCTACTAGGCAAAGAAATGAGAGGTTATTAACTCTTTCACTGTCTCAGGAAAGTTGATAAGAATGATGGGAAAGGCTGGGTGTGATTAAGCAGTTATAACCAGGAAGACTTCTCTAGTGCTAAGAGAATTCTTATTTTGGTTGTGATGGTGATTATCTGAGTAACTACAAGCGATAAAATGATGTTGAATTATGCATTCACATTGTATATAGTCACGTAAGATATAGATAGTGAGAAAGGCTAGGCACAGCATACATGGGAACACTTTTATCTTAGTGCATTCAAAGTACTATCTAAATTCTTCACTGCCTCATAGTGGTTGCCTTTGATTTCTTTTTTTCTATATAATTTTGTATGTATGTTGAATTTTTATGCGTTTTATGCAATACATCTTAATCATAATTAGATTGCCTCCCCTAGATGCATTTCCTCCCATACCCTACCCACTGGATTTCATGCATTATATCATATATGTTAAGGTCTATATTGTATACTCATGTCCTTTGAGTAAGTTCATTCACTGGAGCTTGTTCAGGCTATCTACTGTCACTTCCTCAAAGAAAACCAACTCTCCTTTATCCAGCTGTGATCAGCCGCTAATGGGGCCTCCTCCCATTGCCCCAGTTTTATGTTGGATTTTTGTCTGATTGAGTTTACATGAGTCTTGTGTTTGCTGTCACCACTACTGTAAGTTCATATGAGCAAGTTCCAAGAAGCCTGTAAGACACTGTTTCCTTGTGGTCATGCACCATCCCTGCCTCTCAGAGTCTTTCCACCCTGTCTTCTGCAATGGTCCTTGAGCCCTGGATGGGTGAGATTTAATATTGGAGTCCTGTCCAGAAACATGCACTCTGCCATCTCTTATTCTCTACACTTGGGCCAGTCATGGTCTTCCAAAGAAATTACATTTGTCTAGGAATGTGACAGCCATAGGATTTTCTCTCTAGCCATGTGTATTTGGCTATGTTTACAGTACACACATAAATTCACTCCAACTGAGTGGGATTTAAGTCAAATTAGGTAGCTGTTGATTACCCCCCAGATAAAAGTGCCACTACTGCACCAATAGAGTTTGCTGTGCCACGCATTATTGTGGCTACTAGGCTTTAAAGTTTTAGTTGAACCATTGATGCATTTTCTGCCTTAGCAGCTTTATAGTATCCTCTAAAACTATGAGAGCTAGTTTTCAGGTAAGAGAATTCCAGGCCATTTCCAGTTCCATTACTTCAAGTCCTGTGCCCAAAGTATGTCCCGTCTTCAGTAATAGGGTCTTACCTTCAAGTTCTGGGCGGAAACCGAGGCCTATGGTAATAGCCTGTGTTATTTTGGGAGTCTCCTGGATTGCCCTAACAACTTGAAGGGAGGTTTCTTCTGTCTGGCACTGTGTTTCTTGTTATATAGCCTTTAGCTATACACATATACTCCTGTACAAATGTTGTAAGAATATTTTTCAGTGGGCATTTAAATTAATGCATTTTCCTCCGGATTTTCACACCACTAAGCATTATTCTCTCTGCCTATGTAGTCTCCCCCCTCCCTCCCCAGCTGATGTACTCCCTTTTCCCCCTTGATAATACTTGTCTCCTACTGTCGCCCCCACCCCCTGCCAGCACCTTCTTTCCCTTTATGCCCATTGTTCCTTGATAACCTTCTCTCCTCCCTTCCTAGTTAAATACTTCCACTTTCCCCATTTCCCCCGTGATAATACCTGTATCATACTATTCCCTTGTCTTGAGCTCCTTTCCCTTCATCTCCATGCCATTTTCCTGGCTCCTGCAGTCCACATCAGGTTATATACTGACGTAAAGATTTGGTACTAAGATCCACAATGAGAGAACATATGTCACTTATTTTTCTGAGTCTGTATTACTTCACTTAGCTTAACAGTTTCTAGTTCCATCCATTTGCCCGCAGATCTCATGATTTCTCCTTTCTTTATGGTCGAGCAGCTCTGTAAACAGTGGCCCAGGAGGTCCCAGCACCCCTTTAAGGCCTGTATTTGCTACTTTTCTCATTGCTGTGATCAAATATCTGACAAGAAAGAACTTAAATGAGAAAGGGTTTATTCTGGCTGACAGCTTAAGAAAGGATACAGTCCATCATGGCATGGAAGGCCACAGGAGTGAAGAGCAGCTGGTCACATTGCAGCTTCAGTAAGGAAGCAGAGAGAGAACAGGAAGTAGAGCTGGCTATTGTATCTCAAGGCCTATCCCAAGTAACTCACTTCTTCCAACAGGCTTCACCTCCTAAATGTTCCACAACCTTCCAAAACAGCACCACCATCTAGGGACCAAAAATTCAAACTCATGAGCCTGTAAGGGGATATTTCCCATTCAAGCCACAGTAGAATTAATTCCATTAATTCTTTGGATTCCTATTTTTAGACTGCAGGTTACCTACATTAGCCCATTGGATAATTATGACCATCATCAGACAATTCATTTTGAGCTGCATGGAGTTCCTTTAACAAGATGATCTATACTGAGATAAGTTGCTACAAACTTGATCTTTGGCTCCTCCCCATTTTAAATTTGAATTCAAAACCCAAGGTCACTTCCCACCAAAAAAATTAAGTATTTTTATTTATTTGCATAGTGATCAAGCTCTTAACTTTTTGCCTTTGTGAAATGCCACTTGCCTATGAGAAGACAGATCTTCTTTTTCTTTGACCACTTAATTATACCCCAAATCTGTGTAGAATTCCATTTAGTAATACTTAGTTTTTTAAAATTTCTAATTAATTACTTTTCTATTAAAGAACTAAAGAAATTAAAAATTTTTGTTCTAAAATTCTAAAAGAACTTTAACAGTAGTTCAATATTAAATTAGGAAGGAAAGATCTGAAAAACATCCAAGGAAAGCAGACATACAATGAATAAGAATGAAGCTCTAGAAGATTCTAAGAAGTTTCAGAATAAGAATTATAAAGCCAGTTATGACCACATATGCCTGCAATCCCAAAACTAAGGAAGATCATATGTTCAAGGCCAGACTGGGCCACATAGTGAGAGCCTGTCTTTAAAGAAAATGAATATCAGAAATTCATCTAGCAATTTCCTAATCTTACACAAGATTGGCAATAAGAATATGGGAATGGACATCTAAAAGAATCACCTCAGGGCTGTACTGTAGCTTAGTGGTATAGCACTTGCCTAGCATATATAAGGCTTTAGGTTCAAACCTCAACACCATCAATCAACCAATCCATCAATAAATAAACAAATAAGTCAAAAATAAAAGAGTCACTCCAAACTGAACCAGAAACTAAGTCCTTTGATAGAAATATCAGCAGATAAATGGCAAAGAATTAAGCAGCATAATGAAGTTTACCTTCTTTGTTCTTTCCAAGCATGTCCAGCCTGCAACCTACAGGCCATATGAGATCCAGGATAGCTATGAATAAGGCTTAATACATTTGTAGAGGACAGTGTCATGCCATAATGTCCTACATTTGAATGTCCCTACAAGAATGTACGCTTCTGTTTATGTTTAATTCAGAAAAAAGTGTATCAGTTGAAGACTAATTACCAGATTATACAAGTTCATAAAGATGCTATTTATCCAATATGTGATGCAGTGTTGTTTGGAATATAGAAAGATTGGAATACATCTAAATGCCCATCCAAGTGACTAGAATACACTCTGGCGGTTTAAAAATAAGATAGATGTGTATCTACTGATATGGAGAGAGATTTGTGGCTTATTACCTGGTTAAAAACTGTGTTCTGCTACTTTTGTGAGAAAGAGATTGTGGGTTCCTGTGAATACACATACATATATTGAATCATGGTATAAGAATAGACAAAAAGGCAGACTAATCAATTACCTGGGATTGGCGAGATGGCTCAATGATTAAGAGCACTTGCTGTGCAACCATAAAGACCTGAGTTTGGAGCCAAGTACCCACATAACAGCCTAGCCAAAAACCACTACTTCCAAGTTCAAACAAGACAAACCTGCTTCAAATGCGTGAGGCAGAGAGTGATAAACGAGGATACATGGGCACTTTTCTGGCCTCAGTAATCATGCACACACACAAAGTACCCAGTTGTTCACATTGCTTGACTCTGAAGATGGACATTGAAGAGTACATTAGTCATCCACTGTAAAGAAAGTACCCCCAAACATAGACACTGAAAACAACAAATACTTGTTTCTGTAGATCAGAGTCCAGGGCACAGCTTGGCTTGTGTTTCTAGCCAGAGTTTATCAGAGACCAAGGTGTGGACTGGGTCACCTCAAACCGACTGCTGCTTGACTTTATAAGATCATCTTCCTGTTTTGATTATTTTATTTTTAATTGGACAATATCTACAAATTTATGAGATACTGTACGATGTTTCGATATGTGCATATATCCTATAATAATAACCAGTCAGAGTAATTACAATATCATCAGAAGCTCACTCATTCCACAGAGTTGCCTTGGTTCTTCTTCATATAGACCCCTATCTTCTAGAACATTTATTTTCCATGGACTTCCTTTTGAGTATTTTTTTATTAAAAATCTTTATTTTTATTTAAGGAAATTTAGGACTCATTGCAAAATTGAGAGGAATGTAAGAGATGTCCTGTAAACTCTGCCCCCATTCAGCATTTGTTAGAACTGGTGAACCACATTGATGCCTCATTATCACTCAATGGCCATGGTTTATTTGAGGGTCCAACTTTTGGGCTTCTATGCTTTATGGCTTTGATCAGATGTATGACTATACAAACTAGTATTCTCAGTGCCCTAGAAATCCCCTCAACTCCCCCTATTTGCCCCTCCCTTTCTCCCACCCCCTGACAGCCACTTATCTTTTTACTGTCTCCACATGTTGCCTATCCCAGCAAATCAGACAGTTGCAATTCTGCAGGGTGTGGTTTTCCCATATCAGCGTCTTTCACTTGCAGAAGGACGTATTGGTTCCCTCTGAATTTGGGCTATTATGAATAAAGTTGCTACATAAACACCCACATGTTGGGACTTTTTTGTGCACATTCACTTTTCAGTTTCTTTGGGTAGATTCAAAAGAGTGATATGGCTCTGTTGTATGGCATGTTTAGTTTGATAAGGAACTTCCATGTTTGTATCACTTTGCATTTATATGCCATCATATATGCTTACATAGGTATTTAAAAAATGAAATATGTCTGATGCAAATATTTTGCATAATTCCAAGCAATATGATAATATGCTTAGTAAGTAGTTTGCACAACTCCAGGACAAATTGAGATGAACGAATAGATAGACAGCAATGAATGATGAATATGCATAAATCAATTCAGAAGAAACGTTTTTAATCCTGTTAACTTCTATGAGAAAGTTACAATATCATTAGTGGTTATTATTGGGGATATAACAATACACAAAGAGAAAGATTTCATCTGATAATTTAGAAATATATGTCTAATCCCCCCCTTGTCTACTGAAGCTTATTCTTTTTACTTCATGTTTCTAATCAATGCATTATTTTATCAGCATACCATTATTTCACATAAGTACCATGCATAACTGACTGTACCACTGGAACTAAAAAATGCTACTCTTTCAAATAGTTTGTAATGACCTTGGTAAAGAGACTGTTTAATGCAATGCTTATGAACATAACCTACTCAAACTGGATTGCCTGGGTTCCAATTACAGTCCAGCATTTGCTTTAGGCAAATTACTTAAACTGTGTAAGTTAAGTTTTCTCTTCCACAATATGGGTGCTATTACAATAATGTTATATGCTTCCATAAGGACTAAATGATTTAACGTTCTTAAAACTCATAGAATAATGCGCTACACATAATAATCACTCAATTTTCCCCAGTCATATTTTAATTATTAGTTTTAACCTGTGAGGAAGTTTAACATAAACAAACTTACCTTGAGAGCAGCTTGCTTACAAATCAGAATACATTGTATTGGAAGAAATGGTACTGCCAATAGTGGATAGGAGTCCAGGGAAGCCCACAATGTCCTTTTTGCCTACGATGTGGATGTGACACTATTTATTGTTCCTCTATTCCCTGTATTCTCTAAATAGTCTACATTTTGAATAGAAAGTTATAAAGTAGGCAGAGGGATTATGGGTATCACTTAGTGGCATGAAGGAATATGATGAATGCATCAAGTGGCCTGTGCATCCCTTGCCACTTAGTCTCCACATTCTGACAAACTGTGGATCTGGGTATTAGTCTCTACCTGTTGCCAATAAAAAGCTTCTCTGAGTGAGAGCTACACTTATTTGTGGATATAAGGATAAGTATTTAGAATGCAGTTAGACATTGTATTGGCTTAGGGAAGTAGCAGTGGTTCTCCTCCAAAGTCCATGACCTCACCAGTCATGGGCACAAATTCCCTCCCAGTGAATAGGTGTTAAATCCAATTAAGAAGACACTGCAGGTGGAGGAGAGAGGGGTGGAAATGATGTAAACATTATTTTTTTAATTTTAAAGGAAATAGTCATGGAGAAAATGGGAAGTGTGAGAGACTGTCCAATGCAGTAGAGGAAGTGGGAAGACCCATTTCTGTGATTCTTAAAGAACAGTTAAGTCCAAGCCTCCAAAGATACCAGTTGCTAGGAAAGACTCCATATTACAGTAATTGTAGAACACGTAGCAATTACCAAACTTGTACCTGAAAAGAAAAGCATGAAAGATTCCTATTGAGAATTATTTCTCATCATGAAAAAGATGACTCTGCATAAATAATGGTGGGAGAAGAATGCTTTCTCTGATGGCAACAAAAAAATAAAATATTATTATGAATGAATAAAAAAAATAGGGCAAACCCGACAATCTGTGTTTGGCACGCTGCCTTCTAGATTGAAGATTGATGTGTGTGTCCTGGGCATACATTTGCCTTCTCTGTTCCTCTCCAGTCTTTTCAAGAAGGAGCTTGTCAGACCAAAAGGACATATAATGCAGCATGGAGATGAAAAAGCATCTGGGCCTTTGCACGTGCTATTTGCCTCAGCTTATTTTCCAATTTCACTCATATATACAATGTATTGTGATTATATTCATACTCCCCCATTACTCTCTGGTATCCCCCTTCCTTTCCTTGTGAACCCTTTCTTCTTTCTACCCAGTACCCCAGAAACTACACCATTAGAAAAAATTTCACCTCCTCCCACAGTAATCAACATTAACTCTGCAGAAAAGGATGGTGTCTCCTCTGTCCATGATGGGAAGTTGAAGGGCCGAACCAGCACGGTATCCATAGCTGCCAAGTGTTCATGGCTGCACTGTCATTATCTGAATGGCAGCATTTCACGACACTCTTCCTCATCCTCTGGCTCCAAAATTCTGCCCTCTCTTCTGCAATGTTTTCTGGGTCTTCTGGGGTAGGGGTGGGTGATACAGATATCTCATTTAAGGCTGAGCACTCATCAGTCACTTATTCTTAGTGCTTTGACCAGATACCAGATACGAGTCTCTGTACAATTGACCATCCTCTGCAAAAAAGAATTCTCTGGCCTTAAGCTGAGAGCCTCACTAGTCTATGGATATGAATACAAATATTTAGAGAGCAGTTTGACAACATGTTCACTTGTGAAGCAATAGTAATGTGCTTTCGTCTTTAGCCCATGCTGTCCTCAGTCCTAGGTTTTGATAGTGTTTATAGTACCAGATGTGTATTCCCTTCCACGGCTCAGGTCTCAAATCCAATCACATAGTGGCTGATTATCACCACAACAGTCATGCTATTGCACCAGTTTTAGCAAAACTTCTAGAAATACAGTCAATTCAAACTTCTTATTTGGAAATCATTGGCTCCCGTGAACTTTCCAGACTCCTCAACTTAAGAATGTGCTACCTCAATTGTGGTAGCTCCATATGGATTAAGAATGACTTGTTTGTTAGTCTTTATTATTTTTCTGAACTCATCAAGAAAAGACAAAACATCCACTCATCCTTGAATTCACTGAGCAATACGAACTATATAAATACTGGTTGAGTCAATAAATGAATGATGAAAACACTTCTTTCTTTTCTTCCTTGTTTTGCTTTGACTTGGGACTGAGTGTAGCCAGATCTCTTGTCCTTTTGGAATAAAGGCACTAATGTTAGGTCCAGAGGAAAAGCACTGAAGAAGTTGGCTTCAAAAAGCCATCTCTGATCCAAAGTTTAAAGAGAACCTTGAGTTTTGTGCTACTCAGGTAAGCTGACAGAATCAGGAAATTACAAGTGTCTATGAAGCATCTAGTAAAGTAACTTCTAAGTTCTATCTTTAAGGAATACAAGTAGAGAGCTAGGCAGATGCTATCAACTGAATGCTTGTATCCCCAAAATGTATATACTGAAGCCTCAGTATAATGGCAACAGGAGCTGGGAGCTTTGGGGCATGATTAAATTTGTCGAGTAAACTCTCATGAACAGAAGGGGTGCCCTATTAACTGACTCCAGTGAGCTCTTCACCCCAGCTATGTGAGGATAGTAAGTCAGCCATGTGCATCCCAGAAAGAACCCTTGCCAGACCTCAACCATGCTGGAACCCATCCTGAGCCCAGATTCCAGCCTCTAGAACAGGGAGAAATAAATGTCTTGAAGAAATAAATATCTAGGAGAAATAAATGTCTGGGAGAAATAAAATCCACCCAGGCTATGGTATACTGTAACAGCAGTCTGAACAGACCAAGGCAGTGGGTCACATATACAGATGAACACTGGAACTGCGCGGATGTTCAGTTAAAGCTCACATTGACAGAGGGCAGATCTGCACATGCGTGAATTGGGACTAAGGAAGGAAAATGCTTTCGAGCAGAGAGGAAACAGGGAGCTGTGGGTTAAGTCCTCTTCTTGCCTGCTAAGCAGGCCATCTGTGAGACTCTTCCGTGGAACTGTGGTGAAATGGCAGAGAAGCTGTCCTTCCCTTGTTATCATTGTTACTGCTGTTAAAAATAGCTTTAGGTCATCTAGCATATTTATGGAAGGAGCTGGTCTCAGATTAGAGATAAGCAAATACCACTATATTCCATTTATGGAAATCAGAGCTCAGCAGTTAAATGCCACTAAAAGAGACGATTTTCTAGCTCAATAGAACTAAGGAATTCTGAGCTTTTAAACTTGCTTTTTATCAGATGGAAGGAAGTAATGTTGGAGAATGGGGAGATTAAATGTCAAGACGAAGGCCGTATCTACATAGAGCAATCAAATCCACCCAAGTCAAGTGAGCCTGAGCCCAGCCTACTTTGCAGCTGCCATGGTGGAACTGAGCAGTGATCAATGATGTCAAAAGGATGGTGATCCCACTCAGTCTCCCAGAAACAAGGGCATCTGCTGTGCAGCAATCCAGTACCACTGGTTTAAATTATTATTACTGTTTCTTTCATAAGGACACACAAATCAGTTTCAATGGCCAAATTTTCTCTGGAAGATTAAATCTTTAGTTAAGATATAGTGTCTCTACACATTGCAGAAGCCTTCAATAAATGACTGCTTATTTAAACATACTCATTATGATGCCCATTTTTCTTTTAATTACTGCCTTTTTCTATGTTATATATTTTTCTTCAAATATACAGTTTTATCATGTTTGCCAAATTGTCTAATAAACAAGATGTTGGCTTTTGGCTGTATTTTGTTGTCATCTTTTTTATAGCCTGATGTGTATAAAGTTTTCACACATAGCATAACAGTAGAAGCAAAGGTCCAACAACTAATAATAACATGTGAGACTGATTGCTTAGTTACATAAGCTATCCTTCCTTCTATACCATGCCCCATCCTCTTTTGAGACAGAGTCTCAGGATGGCCTTGAACTCAATCTTCCTTCCTCAAGTGTTCGAATTACAGTTATATATTGAATGCCTGGCATTCTCCTAAAAACTTTTTATGAAATTGAATATTTTAAAATTTTTATTTATTGTTTTTATTTTATGTGTATGAGTGAGTATATTGCTTATATGTATGTAAGTATACCCATGTCATGCCCACGAACTCAGAAGAGGGCATTGGATTCCCCTGGAACTAGAGTTATGGACAGTTGTTAGCCACCATGTGGGTGCTGGGAATTGAACTCAGGTCTTCTGTAAGAGCAGCCAGTGCTCTTAATCTCTGAGTCATCTCTCCAGCCCCATGAAACTTAAATTTAAATTAACCCT
The DNA here is from genome assembly GCA_035773235.1 of Eospalax fontanierii. Classification (NCBI taxonomy): domain Eukaryota; kingdom Metazoa; phylum Chordata; class Mammalia; order Rodentia; family Spalacidae; genus Eospalax; species Eospalax fontanierii. Next base: position 105,291,484 of record CM069524.1, read on the forward strand.
ACTACCTTTATGTTGATCATTAATTCTTTCTTTACTTCATATCATCTTATTTATCCTATTTTCTCACTTTCCTACATACCATAGAAATTCATAATAAGATCTGGTATTTATCATGGTTTTGCCCTTGAGGCACTGTACCATTTTCTTTATAGATCATGTCTTTTCTCTCCAGATCCTTTAAGGTAGTTGCTATTAATGTCATCTCTATGTAAGATGAGAACATTGGTGCTGACTGAGATTAAGCTACATGGCCATGTTTACACAGACAAGGTGTTTAGATAATTTTTAGCAAAAACTCTCTTGCTTCTTGTCTTCCCACTGTATACAGAACAGACTTCCCTAACTCCTTGATATTGAACTTGATTAAAGGATCTACTAGCTTCACAGAATTTTAACAGACATGTCCTGGTCATAGACCTTAAATATGCTCCATGAATTTGGTTTGTTTCTTGCGTTCTGGTGCTTTGTCATGAGAAGAACACGCTTCAAATGGACACTACCACTTCAGCCTGGGCTGCATAATGAAATACATGGGGCAAAAACTAGAAGTCATTGATCCCTGGAATATCAAGACACAGAGTGAACTAAAGTTAAAGCTATGGCTAAGAACCTGGAGACTACCCAAACCAAGTTGCTACAACTTGCAGACCTGTGAACAAAAAAACATTGTTAAAGTTTTTGTCACTAATTTGGAAGTATGTTATTGCTATGGATTGAATGTTTGTGTTCCAGGTCCCCAAGTTCATAGCTTATGCCATAATCTTCAATGTGATAGTGATGATACCTCTGAGAAATAATTAGGTTATGAAGGTTTGTCCCTTATGAAGGGGATTACTGCTCTTACAAAAAGAGACACAAGAGTTCTCATTCTTTCTTAATCTCTTTCTCAATCTCTTTCTCAAACAGGAACTAAACTGATTTTCACTTTGATCTTGCATTTCTAAACTTCAGAGTTGTGAAAGATAAATGTCTGTGGTTTAAACTGCCAGTCTGTGGTATCTTGATATGGTAGCCCAAGATGATAAAAGTTTTTAGTACATCATTATTGTTAACATTATTGTGGCATATAGATCGCATATTGTAGAACTGGAATTCAAATCCATGACTATTAGCTATCATAAAAGGAGTGCTCAATTCTTAATATTGCCCAACTGTGAGATGGTAGAATGTAGATTTGAACACAAGATCTATAGCTCCAGTGTTTGAAGATGAGAATCTGATTTTAAAGGCCAAAAGAAGGAAAGCCAAGACAATGAAGAGGGAAATTGAAGTCTCAGAAGCATGTGGGGAAAGGAGATCATCCACATAACCAGAGAGAGGCCCAGCCCCCCCGAAACACACACACCATGAAGAAGACAGGACCAAAGCATGTGTTGATCCTAGGAAGACAACGTTCTCCTGAGAAAATCCCAAAGTAGATGTTTTTACATGTATTTTTCTCAACTTTCATTTGAAAGACTAGAAAATACTTCTGCACATAATTCCGCTGCTTGCTCTAAGAAACAGTGATGAATTGGAGTTGGTATTTAACAAATGCTCAAGCGTAAAGGGATTCCTTTTGATAGCAACAACACTTTCTAATGGAGCAAGGACCCAAAATTCACAATAGTGAATTTCATTAAAGAACATCCTTGGTACTTTTTATGGAGAAACTTAATAGCACTTGTCTTTTGGCAAAATTCCAAGTCAGGCAATTAAATCATACCTGTTCATGCTCCTCCCACAATTTCAAATGTCATTCTTCTTGCGTTCTTCCTTGAAACAATATGATGTTACTGTGAAAGCCTAATTCAATTCCAGAAGTCAGTGAGCCATGGTGTAGCTTTTCTTAAATGAGAGCTTTCAGAGTTTTAATTAACTAATCATTACAAAACAATTGTATGAAATGAAATATGGTATTTGTAACATTGGTATCAACTAATATAATAATACTTAAAGTCAATAATATCATTAAAAGAGATAATTAAAAAACCTCTGAGCTCATTTCCATCCTCAATACAGATGTTATTTGGGGCAATTTTTACTACAATTGAAGACCCTTCTCTCTAAATAACTTTTATTGATAAGTCTCTATTTCCAGTTGATTGATAAAAGGTAGAACCACTTTAGAACAAAAGTGTGGACAGATTTTATTTTGTTTTGAGATTTTTATGTGCATTAAAATATATACTATGATTTCTTTAAATATCCCAGATCATGGTTTGTTTGGGTTGAAAGTATTTATGTAATTCATTTTATTAGTCAGGGTTTTTCAGAAAAATAGCACCAAAAGGGTGTAGGAATCTTAATCTGATGGTAGCCCAGAGGGAGAATTTTTTACTTTTGTTAAGAATGGAGTATTTTCTCTTAAGGTCTACAGCTGATTAGATGAGGCCCATTCACAGAGAAGGTAATCTGTTTTACTCACAGTCTCCGGATTTATACATTTAAAGACAGGGAATATATGCCCTAAGTGACACACCTACAGTGGAACCTCTATACATAAGGCTCTTGGAACACAGGGAAACAGAAGGTAGAGAGAATACTAATTTATCCAACTCACCAGTGAAGCTTCCTCATACAACAGAGTATGATGCACACAGGAGGCTATGTTTTAGAGAAAAAGAAACTGTAGCATTTTATATCCCACGATAGGACTTCTATATTAACCCTCACCTACCCATGGCTCAGGAACCATTGTAGAAGATGGGGTGGAAAGACTGTAAGAGCCTGTGCAAGAATATAAGGAAACAGAGGCTTTCAGGCCTCTATAAACTTGCAACAATAACCACAGAATGCACAAGACACATGATGATTCAATCACACAAAAACCCTGCATAGGACTGGGGAAATGAGCAGTAGGCCCCATCTTCAAGGAGCTATTAGCAACTAATTACTTTGGGGTGAGGGAGAGTAGATCTTCTTTAAGGGAATGGCTCTAGACAGGCTGACTAGACTCCAATTGGATAAACTTGCACCTAAGGACATCTGGGTACAAATGCTTGATCAGATAGGGCTTAACATATGACAGAATTCATGAAATCTGGGGGTGAGGTAGGGGGTGTGGATGGCAGAGGAAATCTAAATTTTATTAAGATATATGAAATGCACAAAAACTCAATAAAAATATTTTTTAAATGCCACTTTCCTGAAAAATTATTTTTAAAAATATTTTATTTATTGCTTTTATGTGTATGAGTATATTGGCTGCATGTATGTAAGTGCACCCATGTTATGCAAAGCCTGCAGAGGTCAGAAGAGAGCATTGGATCCACTGGAACTGGAGTTACGACCAGTTGTTAGACACTATGCAGGTGCTGAGAACTGAACCAGCTTCTTAATTGCTAAATCATCTCTCCATCCTCTAATCAACTTCCTTTAAAAAATACCTTGACAGCAACATTTAGACCCATGTTGATAAAGTAACCACATACTAATCCAACCTAGTCAAGGGATAACATAAAATTAAGTACCAGTCTCACTGATTACCAAAACAAGATAACTATGTCCTAAGGGATGCTCTAGGCAATCAAAAGACACATGGAAAGAAAAAAGTAAACATATACCTTTTAAATATTTATTTTTATAAATAGGTCATACTCAGAAATAAAACTTAATCTGGGCACACCATGACCTAATCAAGTGTCCACATAAAATTAGCCATCATGCATGGCAAAAGTGTACTCAAATGTGATAGAGTGGAGGTACTTCTGGCAGTTGAAAAAGCTAGCGCCTTGCTTTTAACCCAGTGATATCTGAATTTGCAAAAACAATCTATTAACAACAACAATAACAAAAAAGGTGGGAGTTCCTCATTAAATTTCAGTAAAATCTCTGCATAATTTTAATGGGATTTAAAATCTAGTCTTGATTTTAAATAAGCACTGTATGTCTGCAATTATAAGCTAGTACCTTTGTAAGTTATTCTACCTGTGGCAGCCCATTCATCCACACAAGGAAAAAAAAAAAAAAAAAAACCTCACAATCTTATCTTTGGAATATTTACTTGCAAAGGGACAAGTCAGTATTTCTAAAATAATGTTGTATATCCATTTACAGAGAGAAATCCAGTATCATCAAAAACCCACCGATCAAGCTGGTTTAATGCTGCCACACCCAGATAGTCCTCCTGGTGAAGGAAGCATTGGTAAAGGAAAGTCTCCATAGATTCAGCAGCCTTGGAAATATGAAGTGGGAATAAGGAAAAGTGAATGCCCAAACACAGCTGATCCATCTATACATTGTTTCCGCTTAACCCACAGGTTATTGATCCTGAGTAACATTTAGACCCATGTTGATAAAGTAACCACTTTTGATATTTTGATATGGGGTATTTTGATATGGTATTTTGATATGGGCATCTAAGGAGAACAAGCAGATTATGATTATGCTAATGCAACCTGGAAAGAGAAACAAAGAAGTATCAAACAAAGGAGAAACAACCTGGAAAGGAGAAACAAACCATTATCCTTAGTTCTACTAAACACATGCACATCTGTTGGTATCTTTCTTCAGGCTAAGGATTTCTTGAGCTTGTAATATAGCTCTGTGGGTAGAGTGCTTGCCTAGCATGCCCAAGGTCCTAGGGTCTGTCCTCAGAAGAATAAAGAAAGCCAAGAGGAGTAGAAGGAAAGAATGAGAAGGGAAAGGGAGGTAGCCTGTTGGGCATGATAATACAGGCCTATAATCCTAGCACTTGTGAAACAGAGGCAAAATTGTGAGTTTGAGGTCAGCCTAAACTACCTATAGAAATCTTGTCTCACAGCAAAACAAACACAAAAGAATTTGCCAGTGCAAGTTGATGCTAGAAACTGAATGTTTGTGACCCCTAAAAAACCAAACACTAAATTCCTCCACCTGCCAAAGTGATGGTATCAAAAGGTGGTGTCTTTGCGGATGTGTCTAGGTCATGAGGTCTCTATGCTTATAATGGGACTAGAGTCCTGAGGGAGCTGGTCTGCCCCTTATACCACCGTATGAGGATACTGACAACAGAATCTGCTGGCACCTTGATCTTCAACTTCTCAGTCTCCAGAACTTTTAGGAATAAATACTGGTTGTAAGCCATTGAGTCTACAGACTTTTTTCAATAGCAGCACAGATGAGAGGAAAGGATTCTACTTTCTAATGTCCAAATCAGAAATAATGTCTTATTTCTTCCAGGATCTAGTGGAAGTCTGAATCCCCACTCCATTCCATTATCATCTTTACTACATGTTCCAAATCTACCTGCTCCTTTTTAGTTACTCCAATCTTTCCTCAGCATCCTTCATGTCCTGAGGCACAGTGTCTCCAGTTTTAATAATTATGAGAAAAATGTTAACAATGTTAACAGCTTGATAAAAATATTGTCTCTATTTTTATCTTGCAACTCTGATTAAGTAGTTCTGGAAGGTATATTTTCAATCAGGCCTTTGCTGCCATGACCTGCAGACCTAGGCTCCCCCCAGGAAAGAAATTTCAGTGGTTTTATATATGTTTCTACCTGTAACTTCTTTTAGGATGGAAACACATTTTATCTGTTCATTCGCATTACATTAGAGTTGTAAGCATGCGTTTTCCACCAACTGTTAATTTTTCCTGACCCCACTTTTAAATGTCATAAACATGTGGTTTAAGAAATTTCCTCCCAAATTTGTTTCTACTCTACTTTGTCTTTATTAGTTACCTTTTTTGCCAATTATATATAAGTTCAAAACTTCAGAAAATTTGTCAGGTTTTTATTGACCCAAATAAATATTCATAATTCTTCAATTACTTTTCTATCAAAGTTATTTCAAACATGTTAATTCTTCTGAGATGCTAAAGTTTTTCTCCTGTTTTCCACAGATATACATCTTCTTCCTAAATGTAGAGGCAGAATACCAACCTTCTGTCAACCACAGGTATGGCAAGTATATTTTCTTATGTTTTGTTTCTGGGTTTGGGGTATGTCCAAAAGCTTAAAGCTTGAATATAACCAGTTCTTTCAATTATTTATTTATATTTCTTTAAGTTTCTTATTTGTTGGTTTATGGTTTTTATGGATCACCTTGGAGAATACTATCTTGTTTGAAACTGTTCCTGTGTATGTATTTTTTTTAAATCTTTATGATAGTGTTGCCTTCTTTGCATATGTAATGAGTACATTAATGCACATGAATTATGAGCTATTATTAAATACTAATAAATACTAACTCTTTTTAACTGCATTTCATCCTTGTGAGGTAGATGTTACTACTATTAGATCTCTTTTTAAAAACTTCTTTATTTACTTTTATTTTATGTGTATGAGTGTTTTGCCTACATGTATGTAGTGTATCCATGTTGTTTAATGTCCACGGAGGTCAGAAGAGAGCATTGGATCCCGTGGAACTGGAGTGATGGATGATTGATATCTGCCACATGGATGCTGGGAACAGAACGCAGGTCCTTTGCAAGAGGAAACGATGTCCTTAACTGCTAAGCCATCTCTCCAGCCCCCTAGATTTCTCATACTAATTGGAAAGCTAATTTAGGGTCATGAAACTGGTCACCCAACAAGATCACATAACTAGTCAGTCTGAGAGAGCCAGAATTAAAATTCAGGCAGTCTAACTCCAGAAACTACTTTGAGGACACTTCGGTCTGGTGCTCTCTGATATCTGAAAAAATAAGAGACACTCAGCAAGTACTTATTGAATAAGAGGAATTCAATATACAGACTGGTTTAGTGTTTCTTTGCTATATATATGTACTTTCTTGGAACACCACATGAGAGTTTAAGAGGACACAAGAAACTGCTGATTAAATACAATACAGACCAGAGACAGAAAAGAACCAAACCAAGACCACAAGTGCTGTGACTCTTCGGTGTATGAGCCCTCCTGCACCTGGTTGGCTGCAGAGGGAAATCTCAGATGATGAATGGGAGACAGCACACAAAAAAAGTGGAATCCAAACCAGAGGGCAGTTTTCCACGTCATTATAGCAGTATTTTGTAACAATTTCTTTGGCAACTGACAGCAGGCATTTAAATCAGCTATTTCCTCCTCAGAATTCCTCTCCAAAGAATACTAATGGCCCCTGCAACTCTGAAGGAAATGTAGCCCTGATTCGGATACAATCTTATCTGGGAAATTGCCATGGTATTCGTCACAGCTGTCACCAAGCTGAACCCATTAGAGGTGTGCTGAGCGTCGATCCACAGGGTTGTGTGCTCCGAGGCCCCGTAACATTTTCTTTCTGGGCTTTCTCGGGAAGAGAAAAACCACTCATCAAAGAAGAGGCACAGTCTCTTCAGAGCCGCATCAGCGAAAGAGGGCGATCCATGCAACCATTCTCTCTCAAGGTGTAGATGCAGACACCTGCAGCGCCACCCCGGGAAAGAAAGCACATGGGAGCTTATACAGAAAGCCCAAATGCTTAGATCTTTGAGGTTCAGAGAGCTGAAGAGGAAAAGGGATGTAACTCAGTGGTGGCGCACCTGCCTGCCTACAGTGCAAAGGCCCTGAAGGAAAAGTAGTTCTGAAGCAAAAATAGAAGACAGCAAAAGACCTAAAGGGTCGGATGTGATGGAGTTGGCCTTGGGACTTTGGGTCAGAGTTCTTTGCATTTGTTTCAGCTGAACTGAACTCTAACTTGTTCCAGTTGAAACTGGAACTCTAACTTCATGATACAAAATCTCAGAGACTGGGGGCCAGAGATGTTCCAGACTGACCAGAGACTCCCATTTCACAGGCGGCATGGGTCCAGTGACTTTTTCTAAATTGTGACTCTGAACGAGAGTATTCCTGTTCCTCCAATGTAATATTCCTTAACAGAAAGTGTCCCAGTACAGTGTGATTCTTATATTGTTTTTTAAAACCTACAGTTGGCAATGTGGGCGGCGCCTTCCGGTGGCCGCCCAGATAAAAGGATATGCAAGAAGGAAGCTTTCACTCTTGGCCTGCTTGCCTCACTTTTGCCGGCGAGTTTATGTATCCTGATGCTGTGGCATTCCTTCACCGGTATTAGAACTAACTTCTTCGGGCTTCCAACATAGACTGAAAACTAGCAGCTCTCCAGGAATCCTTCAGGCCCTCAACACCAGATTGGTACTGCCGAGACATCCGGTTTCCTAGATTGAGCAACTGTTCCTCCACAGTGTCTGCTTCATCCAGTTCCCTGACTTCCTTCAATGATGGACTGACTAAAAGCTGTAAGCCAAACAGACCCCTTCTTCCCCCAAGCTAATTTGGGTCAGTGTTTTATCACAGGAACAGAACTCAAACTATAACAGCTTGATTCCTAACGAGATCAGAGGGTCTGATATACATAACACAGCTTTCTTAAGCCAGAAACTCTTCGCATTGATAGCAAGCCACCTGGCAATCCTGCAGGTGCGACTGCCACGTTCTCCCCTTATAGCACCAGAACACCCTTCCTGAAGAATGTGAGCGTTCTCAGCATGTTTCAGAGTTTTGATTTTGTTTTGCAGCCAAAGCCGGGAGAGGACAGAATTCAAGTAATAACATCACAATGCCAACATTATATAATTTTATCAATTTTTCTACATCTTCCCATTTGCTACCCAAATCTTCCCTGCTGCCTTACACTATTATTTTGAGAAAAGGAACTGCATCTCCATTCCCACCACTATTGCCTGACCTGGAACAAATACTCAAATTTTCATAGACTGGACAAGTGATTGAGTGTAAGTCAGTTATATAACCTCTCATTTCCTGCCCCTCCCCCACCTTTTTTCTTTCTTCTCTACTGCTAATGGCTCATGCTTCAATTTTTTGAAAGTCAGTGTTCAGATAAACACTAGCAAAAATAATGGTGGAAATAAGGGACCTGGGGCCAGTGAGATGGCTTATCTGGTAAAGTTCAATCCTTTACCACATAAAAGTGGGATGAGAGAATGAACTCCACCAAGTTGTCTTCTGACCACCACATGGGTTCTGTGATATATGTGCCCATGCACAGGCACAGTAATAATAAATAAAAATTTAAGAATAGGGATCTTTAAGTGGTTTTATATTTTATTTTTATTATTATTTGATATCATATCATCAAATTGTAATGATGCTTCCTAACACATTCTTTTTTGTATAACCCACGTTTAATCTTTTGCTCTCTGCAGGTCCATACAATAATTTTCTCTTTGACCGTAAGTAAACCACAGCAAGAGTAAAATTGTCTATGTAACTCAAGTATTTAGTCAAGTGTTATAAAAGTTCCTTAAAGATTATTACTGATAGGCTGAAGAGATGGCTCAGCAGTTAGAGCACTGCTTGCTCTTGCAGAGAACCCATGTTTTATTCCAAGCACCCACATGGTGGCTAACGATCATTTGTACCTCCAGTTCCGGGGATCCAATGCGCGATTCTGACCTCCATGGGCACTGCATGACATGGGTGCACTTACATACATGCAGGCAGTACACTCATGCACATAAAATAAAAATAAATAAAATATTGTTAAATTACTATTGATAAGTAAAAGCATAACAAAAAATACAGGATTAAAAGAATTAGTGTTATTAATGTACATGGTACATATATTTCTGTACATGGTACAGAAAATATAAATCCTGCCTTTAAATTTTGCCTTGTATGTACCAAACACTATAGTTCTTATTCTCTCCTTTTATTAAAAAAAGCTCATTTTCATGAGTAGTTTTATCATGATTTTTTTATCTATGCTGTTATTACCTGTATATATTATTCCCTACACATATATAGTTATCTATATGATTATATATCATATTCGAGAATATCTCAATTACATACCTAATTATGTGCAGGTATATATAAAAAATGTTTTAGAATTCATTTAAAAGCCTATTCAGTTGCTACCTTTTATTTAAAATTCTACATTAAAAGACAACATGGCCCTGTCTAAAGCCAATGCAATTTCTTCACTTACATCTCAATTGAAATATGTGGTCATATAGATACTTAAATAAACATAAACTATTTTAAAGCTTTTTCTTTTTAATTTTAAGCTTAATGTGATTAAGTTCGTTAGAGAATAATCAGTTGTCTTATAATCATATTCTACTGTTCAAACTGAAATGAAATATACCTTCCTTTATTAAAAAACTTGGCAGAATTGATTAGAGGACAAAGTAATCTCCATTATAAAAGCTTTTTCTGCCATCTAGTGGAAAAGTGAAAGCTAGGATGATGCATGATTTACATTTTAAAATTCTATTGTCTCAAAGTATTTAGGGAAAGCTTATTTGAAATGTCAAGAAAATGTAACAGTGTGCTGTCTCAGCGATTCTGAGGGGAGACCAGATGTGGGTATGCCTAACTATTCTCTCTATTGCAAAAGAGGCATAAAGAAAAATGCACAGATTGCTTCTGGCTTTTCCTGAAAATCACCCAAGCCACTGACTCTACAGCACCATATTAACATCCACTGTTTTAGGTAACTGGTAACTAAATGATAAGAGACACTTAAATCCCACATCCTTTTTATTCCTGTGGATGCTCTAATCCTGTACACTATGGAATGAACAGTTTAGATGAGAGGTGACTTGTTAGGCTCTGTCTAGAACTGTGGTTACAAAACTTTTAAAACTGCAACACAAAACAGGTCTAGTGGGGCTAAACAGTAATTCTAACTACTTGTGAAACTAAGGCAAGAGGATTGCAAATTCAAGGTCAGTCTTAGGTTAAGGATGTAATGTAAGATCATGTAAACGTAAGATCAGCCTGTGCAACTTAGTGAGACCCTGTCCCCAGATAAAAAGGTAAAATTGGTACTGGAGACATAGCTTAGTGGTGGAATCTTATCTACCATGTGGGAGGCTCTGGTGTAAATCTGAAGTACCAAGAAAGGAAGGAAGGAAGGAAGGAAGGAAGGAAGGAAGGAAGGAAGGAAGGAAGGAAGGAAGGAAAGAATGGAGGAAAGAAGGGAGGGAAGAAAAGAAAAAAGGAAGGAGAGAACAAGAGGGAAGGGGAGGAGAGAATAAAACATTGTAACTCATTCTAAAGGATGCATTTCATATTGCCAACTCAAATAAATACACATTTGTGCATGTGTAGGTGTGTGAATCAGGACACAAAGTACTGTTCTTTAGATGAGTAGTCAGAAAGGAAAGGTGTCTGCTGCCAATCCTGATGATCTGAGTTCAATTCCCAGGATCTACACAGTGGAAGGAGAGAACTGAGCTCCACAAGTGTACCATGGTAAGCATGCACGCACGTGTACACACACAATGCCTCCACAAGTACACACACACACACACACACACACACACACACTAAAAATAAAATAAAATGTTTAAACTCCCCTCAACCATAAGCTATCAAACAAAATGCCCATTGCAGGAGAGGAATACCTCCCTTCAAGTTGGTCAGAGGTGGGAGGAGTTAAAGAGACCCTCAGAATAACATAGGTTATTGCCATTGCCCTTGAAATCAAGTTGGTACTGACTAGGAGGCTTCTTCCCTACTGCCTAACTCTCACAATGTCAGAAGGTGTTATGTAGGCCACCAGGGGGGAAAAGTTATTAACAGTCTTACCCAGCTGTAAATCCTGCAAACTAAAATAATGACCATCTCAGCTTGATATGCCCAATGGTGCAATAGTGGCACTGATGTCTTGGGGTCTACCAATTGTCTGATTGAGTTTACATCCTGTTCAATAGAGGAAATTCATGCCTGATACTATAAGCCTCGCCAAGAACTCATGGTCATAGATATTATTATAACTACAGTATTACTAAACATATAGAGTAGCCAACTGCCTTGTAAATATTTATCTTTGGGACTGGAGAGATGCTCAGTATTTAACATCACTTCTTGTTCTTCCAGAGGTCCCAACATCCACATCAGGTGGCTCACAATCACTGTAACTCCAGCTCCAGAGGATCTGACACCCTCTCTGGCTTCAGTGTACCCCACACACATATATTCACACATATGCATACATATAAATAAAAATAAATCCTAAAAGCTTTAAATATTTATCCTTCTAACCATAAATCAGTGTAGCATGTACCCTTCATCAAAGTGGCTTCCTTCTTGCTGCAGTGGACAGAGGCTACTGCAGAGAACTATAACTGGTTAAAGCTCAAAGAATAGTGATGGTAGAGTGCCCATCCCCAAATGGGACATCTACAATAGAGCCCCTACACCAAGACTCAAGGAACATCATGGTAGAGTGGGTGGAAAGAGTATAAGGGCGAGAGGAATAGGAGAACTACTGTAAACAGTGTCCTCTGGACATAAGGATGTTGTTTCCAAGAATTGTCAACAATATGGCAGCCTGTACCAGATCATACCAGTCAACATTCTAGCACTGGTGAGGGAAAAGATCACAAGGCTCCACCCCTAGTTGAAGGACTAGGAATGGGATCAGTGTTCTTCAAGGACAAGATTGCCCCAATAGGTTGCCCATGCCCAGGTGGTTAGATCTATACCCCGCCCCACAGGCAACATTAACTGGTCTCAGTAAGTGATATATAGAGAAGTACACATATAGCAATAGTAATTATAGAAGAAGAAGGCATGAATTTGAGAGGGTATATAGTGGAGGGGGAGTTGGACAAAGTAAAAAATAAAACCTAGATGAGTGGTCACTAAGATATTTTACATTTATTCTGCTTTCTTTCTGTTTCACTTCTTTGTATTACTTTATGCAATTTTAGATTGGCCTCATGATCTACAAATGGTCCTACACCTTGAAAAGCACTAATAATAGTGTTGAGGGTCTAGAGAGCTAGCTCAGTGGTTAAGCGCACCAGTTGCTCTTGCAGAGGATCTGAGTTTGGTTCCCAGCACCCACATGGTGGCTAACAACTGTTCATAATTCCAGTTCCAGGGGATCTGACAACCTCTTCTGACCTTTGCAGGCACTGCACAACATGGGTGCACTTACATACATGCAAGCAACACATTCGTATGCATAAAAATAAAAATAAGAAATAAAATATGTTAAAAATTGGAGGATCTCTCTCCCTCTTAGTCTATGAGCAGCAACGACTATGACTTTTTTTTAATGTACTAGATTTACCCCAGCAGGTGTTTACTATTTTTGAAGGGCACCAAATGAGCTTTCTTTTTGTCTTTCAGCTTTCTGCCTGTGGGAATTCTCTAAATGCCAGTTCAGTTGCAATTCCCATGCAACACACACCCTTGGGCTGTAATGCCATGAACTCTCACAGCTTGTTATCTGAAGCTTCAGTTCCTATTCAATGCTTATACTATCTGGCCATGTTTGGAACTGTATTTCAATTCATCTGTTTTGCTGCACTGTGTAATGCATTGGACATTTTTTTAAAGTGTGTGGGTTGTATGCATGTATATGTGGTCATATTTGTGTGTTCGTGAGTATGCAGGTGGGTGTGCATGTAGGTACACATGTGGAAGTCACAGATCAATGTTGGATATCTTCCTCCATAGATTTCCACTTTTAAGTGTGGGTCTCTCAAAGTATCTAGAGCACACCAGTTGAGCTGGACTGGCTGACCAGGGAATCCCAGGGATCCTCCTGTCTCAGCCTCACCAGCTATGAGATTACAGGCTTCTGTTGCCATCCTTGATTTTTTAATGTGGGTGCTGAGGATCAAAATCAGGTCCTCATGCTTGCATAACAAACACGTTACCCACTGAACCAACTCCCTAGCCCCACCCCCCCATATTAATTTTTTTTTCTACCCTGTGGTACAGTACTATGCAGCCTGTTGAACATCCAGGATTTACTTGCGTACACTTATTGGGCATATCTTTTTGAATACATAGAACTGGAGTTTACCAATAATTATTTCTATATAGAGAAATAAATCTTAGACAGCTATCTTGGGGTGTATATTTCCATTTCAGATTTGGGATTTGGCCAGCATTCTAATTTGAATTATCAATCCATCCTAGCCACTTTTTTAAAAAGTATCTACTGGACTGGAGAGATGGCTCAGTTGTGAAGAGCAATGGCTGCTCTTGCAGAGGACCCAGGTTTTTCTGATCTCTGTGAGCATTGATGATACAAGTGCACTTACATACATGTAGGCACCAAGACACATAAAATAAAAATAACAAAAAAGTTTAAAAGTATCTACTGAGCACTATATGCTGCTGAACACATAAAAAAGTAAGAACGCCATGCAATGAAGGCTCTGACTATGCCCTCCTCCATGTTTCCACATGGTGTGTGTTACTGTACTCCCTTGAGACTGCATGGATTCCTCTTCATGAGCTCCTGGAGGGCAGGGAGTCCTTCTTATTAATTTGTAAATTCAGCAATTAATTTACCATCTGCATATAGCAGATGTAAATATTTGTTGAATAGTCATGAAAAATAATTCTAATGGATAAAATGGAAGTATTAGATATTATGTCCATGTTTAAGAAGTGTACACACAATTTAAAGAAATGATTACATAAATATTCTGACTATAATGCCCTAAGCTTAATAGACATTGAATACATTTTTGTTGAATTAATGTTAAATTAATGAAATTAGAGACAATTTCTATTTCCAGGAAAAACGCTAAATGTTTCAAAAGAAATACAAATAATTCCTTATTCCTTAGGGGACTATAATCAAGTGTGAAGCAATAAAAAAATGTTCACACATCCTAACAGGGGGCTGTGTTGCCTGCCAAATGTCTTAAACACACCATGGTAAAGTGGTATCGTTAGGAAAGCTTTCCCAAAGGCGGAAGGTCTTTTCAATAACTGTGGAAAGTCAGAGATTTTTCCCTACTTAGAAGCTGAAAGTTAATCAGCCACATTTTCATAGAGACTGACAGAGAGTGAGACTCCTGGGTCGCAGACAAAGGACATCATTACACAGCCACATCATGACTTCCTTCACTACATTTTTCTCTAAGGGGGCGGGGGGAGGTGTTAGGAAAACTGTTACACCTTGATCTTAAGGGAAACATTGTCCTTAAGAGTCTACTTGGAGAACAGATCTGTCCTGTGCTGTGGTGGGAGATTCTGTTTCAAGGCTACTTGCTGCACAAATATTAAAATGACTGACCCAAACAAAAGCTGCCTTGGCCTTTCTTAGAAAATGAGAGACGATTCACAAGGAAGCCAATAGTTTTATCTCATAGGCTGAATGCTTTTTCCAGAAAAAGGAAGACAAAAGGTATTCCAAGATGAAAAAAAATTTTATTTTCATGTAATAATTCCATTTGATTCCATGACCTATCTCCCTGAGCCTCAGTTTATCTGTAAATCAGACTGTTAATATGTACGTCACATGGTAGGAGAACTACAAGGGAGTGTATGTATGACATTCAACCTGGTACTTGACATGTAGCAGGTGCTAAGCTGACATTTTATTTCATTTCCTCCTGGATATATAGAATGTGACTCATAGAATGTCCTGATAGTAAGAAAGGTGGAGAAGTGTTGAATTCATGGACACTTATATACTGAGCATCTACTGTGTGACAAGATCTAGGCTAAACATTAGTCCTACTCTCTTGAAGTTTATAGTCTGCTTAATGGGGACACAGAGAGTAGAATTATCTTGTGCTCACCATGTAAACTTGTTGGGGTCTACCTTCATTGTTTTACAATTTCATGTGTCTGGAAGCTAGGAAACTACAGAGACATGAAGGAGTAAACTAAATAAGAACAGCATGGGCCGGAAAACAACCCATTTTTCCAGATCAGATTGAAAACATGGCATCAACACTGGCAACAGTAGATTTTATATGAGTAATATTACCCCATATTCAGGATTAATAATCAGACACTTGATATTTACTGAGCAATAATACATGTTATACATATGGTAGACACTGGAATTTTGAGGATCAAGAGCAAAAATTCCCTCAAGGGACAAGGGATTTTCACAAGTCAATGACCACATTGATCTACATATTAGAGAGATCTCGGGTAGCCCAGAGTACCTTGAACTCATGTAGGCAAGCTTGCCCTTGAACTCCTGATCTTCTTGCCTCCACCTTCCAAGTACTGGGATTAAAAGTGTGCTCTAGCTCGCTCAGCTCAAATTTTTCTTTCTTCAATCTGTGAAATGGATATACAATTACATTTGCTTTATCCGAGACTACATTTATGCCTCAGATCTCATAGAAATAAAACATTAATTTTTCTGAGTGAAAAACTTATAAAGACTATTCCTGACCTGGTGATGGAACCTGCTAATTTAATCACTGTATTAAATGAGATGCATTAGAACAGCATACGAAAAGACCACTCCAGTTGATTTTCCTGGAAGCATTATGGTAATAGCACTTTGTTTTTAATAACTTCTTATGCGAGGTATTTTCTAGAATTTACCTGCCAGGCTAGATTGTGAGGAATTGACACAGGCCATGAGAGAACTATGTGAAGGGGGCTCACCAGAAAGAAACTGAATTACATCTGAGATGGGAGAGGTCAGGGGTATGAGAGCAAAGCCCAATGGAGCCCTCCATCTCGTTTGTATTATACATGGATCAGGAGATGAGCTTATTTGATGTGAGGAGCTGACCTTAGACTGGATGACTTAGGAGAGTGCTGCTTGCAGCAGTCAAATCATGCAAGGGGCTTAACCGTACTCCCCTCTCAGGAACATCATCCTCCCCTACCAGCCTGTGCTGCCTGACTTCTTTCCAGTTAAATAGGATCTCTAGGACATTCTTCCCCAGAGAGGAGAATTGTCTGATTTAGAAACAGCTTGGTATGAACTGTTTCATCTGATCTGCGTCTGTAAAACAATAAAGTCTGGCACAAAATCCTTAGCATGAAATGACTTGAGAAACCCCAAATGAGAAGGCATTGTCTCTTCCACAAGTTCTCACTCCTAGAGCAATCCCTAGTTATCCACATTTACTGCCACGGATTTTTGAAACCTTCCAGATTGACCAGAGTGTTAAGTGAGGGGACAGAGCAATCCATCACAACTCTTTTGGTACTGAAGCCCTGCTAGTATCAGGTCAGGCTCACGCTGGCTTTCCTAAGACTACAGGGCCCCGGGGTTCTTTCCTGCCAGAGCTTCGATGTAAAAAGGAGTTCAGTAAAGTGTGATTGGGGGACATTAAAGCACTTTTGCCTGCATGCCACACAAAATCTCCCTCCCTCCCCTCTTCTTCTGGCTTTCTGAACTTGGTAAAATCCTTTCCATTCCTATTAGGTAAAGCTGGGGAAAGCAGAGATGATGTTCACCCGGGACTTAAAAGAAACCTTACAGAGTGCTCCTTCCTTCTTTCCTTCCTTCCTTCCTTCCTTCCTTCCTTCCTTCCTTCCTTCCTTCCTTCCTTCCTTCCTTCCTTTCTTCCTCCCTCCCTCCCTCCCTCCCTCCCTCCCTCCCTCCCTCCCTCCCTCCCTTCTTCCCCCCTCCCCCCCCTCCCCTTCTGCTCAATGTTCTATCACCTATCACTAGACTTCCAAGGAAGCTTTCATTTACCAAGCTGTTTGCTCCTACTTTACACGATGGTACTCAGCGATCGGCAAGAACAAAGATCACTGATACTCCCATTGGGTTCATCAGATTCAACTGAGAACAATGAGCTCTTTTCATGTTGGAAACAGAGACTTCAAATTTATTCATAATCTTTACTTTCTCTTCCAACACATTCTCATCCCCTGGGCTCCTTTCTCTAATTATCTATGCAAGCATTGACACTAAAATTTAGCTACACATTAATCTTTCATTTTTATTAGTATAGTGTCTTGATCTTCTTTGCTGTACAAACACAACATATGCTTATATTTAAATATTTTGTTCCTGAAAAGAGCTTCTGAAAACAGGTCCGATTGCACTGAGAAAGTGCATTTGGAATAAGCCACTAAATCACTAGGCCACTCGTGAAAATAGGTTGCTACATAAATTCAGTTCATACAAAACCCGGAGTTTACCATTTATTTAACTCTTATTTTTTCCCAGGTGCTTTGGGTTTAAAATCCATTCACCATCTCCATTTACTCTTCATAATGCTGTGAGCTGTACACTATCCCCATCCTGCAGACTAGGAACGGACTTAAGAAAGAATACCCAGAATCCAGTATGTGTGACCTAAAACCAGACTCGCCTACTATTAAATAAGACCATCTATGTGGTTCACAAAAATGTAGAATGGGTGCCAAGGATGGCAGCACAGGGGCTGCAGCATTTAACACGCAATAATGCCATAATGAAGTTTATTCCTGTTCAAGCCTCTTTTCGTCCTTCTGACATCAAGAGACTTGGTTCTGTGTTGCTCATGATTTTTGTGTTTGCACATGTGTATATGTGGAAGTCAGAGGTCTACATTGGGTGTCTTTATTACTCTCCATTTTACACACACATAGACACACACACACCCCTTCTGAGTCTGTTTAGTGTTGCCTATATTTGTACATGTTTAGGACTGACTACTTAGGGTAGTAAGGAGTCTCTGGAAAACAAACAAACAAAATTGGATCTTCTTCAGCAGCCACTGATGTCTGTAGCTCATTTAGGGATGGGCCTTGAGAAATTTTCCTTCATCCATGTTGGCATGTCGACTGGCGGTCTTGAGGATCTTGTACAGACAGCCACATGGTTAAGAGTTCATAGGAGCAACATCCCTGTTCTGTACAAAAGACACTATTTTATCACACATGGGTTGTCTGGGTCCCCAAGCTCTTACAATCTTTCTGCCTCCTCTTCCAGTGTTCCCAGAGCTTTAGGTTTAGTGGTTGTGTTACAGATGCTCCATTTCGTGCTGGATTTTGCAACAGATGGAGGTTATTAGAGAAATCCACAACTGGTCAAAATGCAGAGTAGATGCAGACGTAGGTCTTTTTTTGAGACAGGGTCTCCCTGTAACCCCAGCTGTCCTGGAACTCACTATGTAGACCAGAATGGCCTTGAACTCACAGAGATCTGCCTGCCTCTGCCTCCCGAGTGCTGAGTTTAAAGGTATGCTCCACCATGCCCAGCTCAGAGTATTTTTCTGAGACAGGCTCTCACTCAATCTGGAGTTTGCCCTTTGTCACACAGTCTGGCTGTAAGTGCAAACCCCAAGGACCCACTGGTTTCTGCCTCCCTGTACCAGGATTACAGGGGTGGGATACCACATCTTCTTTATACTTGAGTTTTATGTATTAGGGATCTGAATTCAAGTCCTCAAGCTTGCACAGCAAGTACTTCACCTGAGCCATTTCTTCAGCCTGCATTTACTTAATTATCAAAGAAAAAGTAGGTCTCAGAATCGGGTTTTAAGGATAATCGGTCCTCCTAGCAAATGATTCAAGTCTATATTAGATTTTGCTGTATTTTTATAGTCATGGAAAATAATGCTTATTTAATTTTCAAAGATATTGTATCTTGAGTTTTAAAAAAAAGTCAACCTAAAGAAAATATTTATAAATACCAGTTTTGTGATGTCCTGGCTTCTTTTCCTGTTGCTGTGATAAAATATAATGCAAAAGCAACTTAAGAGAGAAAGGGTTTATTTCAACTCACAGTTCAAGGTAACAGTTAAGTACATCATAGGGGAAATCACAGAGGCAACTGGTCATATTGCATTCACAGTAAAAAAGTAGAGCACAAGGGATGGATGCATGACTGCTCGGCTCACATCCTTCATTTAGAAAGTGCAGTTCTCTGCCACAATTAAGATGGGTCTTCCCACGTCAATTAATTTAATGTAGACACGCACCCCAGGCATACCTACAGGTTTATCTCCCAGGTGATTCTAGATTGACAACATCTCAGTGGTACGAAAATGTGACCAAACACTGTCAAAATGAGGATGTAAGAAATGTGGAGTTTGGGGGAACAGGTGATGAAACTCCACATGAAAACTCACACAATACAACTGAAGATGCTGGGGTCTGGAGGTAAATACCCGTGTACAAGTTTCCTAAATTACTGATCATGACCATCTATTTACCTTTCAAAATGTCCTATGATCTTGTTTCCATTGTTGCTCTTGTTTTAAGATTCATCAGACATCTTTTAATTAACATGAATTAAGGAAATTATACCCCATTCCAGAGTGGTCCCATAATTGTTTTTTGCAGAATGGTGTGACACTGAAGTAGTGTTTCACACTGGTCATACTGGGTATTGAGATTAGATCAGGAGATGTCTATTTTTATAATTTTGCATTATTTGGATATCTCAGTATAGTCAGCACATTCAAGTATAAGCCATAACTGGGACAATAAAAAGGCCATTTGCTCGTAGGAGAGTAGGTAGACACTAAAATATTTAACAGATGAAAGTTTCCCAGCATTATCTTTGAAAATGTAATGTTGGGATCCCTCTGTTGGGTGCCAGCCCAAGGGGGACACAGGGTCTCTGCTGTGAGGGGGTGAGAGGTGCAGAACCTGGGAGCTGGGTGAGAAGCATGGGGTGGGCAAGCAGCAGCAAACATTTATTCAAGGAAGTGCAGGGGGTTTTATGAGTTTGGTTAGCCAACCCCCTGTGGGGTGGTTCCCAACTGCAGCCAATAGTATTCTGTCTCTGGATGGATCATCTCAGTGCAGGTTCTCTCCAGAAACAGGGTGGAAGCTGATATCACCCCTGGCTGGAGCCCAGCACCTCACCCACAGGCGCCACTCCCTTAATCCTCATAGCAGGTGATCTGCCTAAGGTCCACACTGCATCATACACAGGAGCCACTCCCTCAGTCCTCATAGCAGGAGGTCCATCCTGCGTAGTCCCCTACAATGTAATTTTTAGAACAACCTCCTTAAAGGCTTCTGATGTGACCTTCCAAACGTACATCTGATCTACTGCTTTTAGCTGTTAGAGATAATGTGGATTTTGTTCAATGTAACAGTATTTCCATTCTACTGGGACCTCACAAGATACCTCTATACTCTGTTCTATTCTAATAGACATTGTCATTTGTTAACCGATTTTCTGAGGCTGTGAGATGCACTTAAAAAGGAAATATAAGCCCAAATGCAATTTCAGTTGTTTTTAAGCCTCACACATACTAAACAAGTGTTTAATACATCTAAGTTCCATTCCCCAGTCCCTTTTAAAATTTCGAGGCAGGATCTCTAAGTTGTCAGGCAGGCCTAGAACTCACTAAATAACTCAAGCAGCCCTTGAACTTGGCACCCTCCTGCTTCAGTTTCCCAAGTGCCTGGGATTACAGACTTGTGCCCTTGGGCCCAGCTTATTTTATATTGCCCTAATCAAAAGGCAGTAACAGAGGATCTGCTGAAATGCAACAGAAACTCATCACCCACCAACAGATACTCATGAGGAAGAATGAGGCAGACTAGGAAAGAAACGTCTTGGTTCTCAACATCTACTTCTAGATCTTTACTATCTTGGGCATCTGATTCCCAGTCTTTTACTTTTTCCCACTCCACCATTTCATCCCAAGAATGGCCCACAGAGGAGACACTTTCAATCATATAATAGATGCTCTTTTAGGTACCCAGTCTCCTCATTCATTCAATCATGCTTTCATTGTATATTAGACGCTGCTGGAGCTACATCAATGAACAAAATCAAGAAAAGTATCTGTGCTTATGTATTTTTTTTTCAGGCAAAGGCAGAAATTAATAATCATTAAAGTATATACTTGGGAAAGGGCATAAATGTTGTACAATGACAAACAGACATGGATAGGGGTCTTTTGGAGGTTGGCAAAGCTGAAGCTTCATATAAGCTAAAAGCTTTTAGCTTGTTCAGGAAGTTAGATTTCCATTTGGTTCCTTAGGTTTCTTCTTCATCTTAGTTTCTTTTCTATGTTCCTCATAATTCTCCACTAAATTCCATGTTTGTTTGCTAATGTCTGGGATCTGCTTGATTTGAACACTTAGGCCCAGGTTGCTGTCAGTGTATCCTCTCCAGTCTCTTCTTATTCTAACCCATCCTTTCATTATGGGGTATGTGCCTAACAGAACTGAAAAGCTGAACAAATACCTTCATCCAATGTTCATAGCAGCATTACTGTGGACAGCCCAATATCGCTGGTGGTTGAAAAAAGAAAGTGTAGCATATCCATACACTAGATATTACTGACCCCTATAAAGAAAATGGTTACATGCTACATGGATGAATCTTGAAGACATTAAATTGTGTGAAACAAGATAGAGCAAAGGCCAGATATTATGTAATTTTATGTAATTCAATATAGACGAGATGCCTAAAATAAATTCAGGGACAGAATATAGAAAAATGTTTGGCAGAGCTTAGAGGGAGGAAGGGGAGAGGAATCATTAATTAGCATGTTGTTTCAGTCTGAATAAAAAGTCACTAATTAAGACTGAGAAATTGAGTCGTGTCTCATTCCACCCCCCCACTTGTACTTTTGAGACGAGGTCTTCCTATAGCCCCAGCTTACCTGGACTCTTTATGTAGACCAGGCTGGCCTCAATTTCACTGCCTCTGCCCTCCCAAGTGCTGGGATTAAAGGTGTGGGGCACCATGTGTGGCATGAGTTCTTGATCTTAATTAAATATTTGAAAACTGGCACTTCCAGTTACTAAAAAATTTTTTACATATATTTGGAGAAACACAAATAAATTTTATAACGACCTTCCATGTAAAGAATAATCTTATTTGAGGTAATGAAAATCAATAAACTTATTTCAATTATCAACTTTGTTTTAAAGCCTGAGGCAATATTAACATAACTTATCTCTTTTCATCAAGAGGGAGAAAGAATTCCATTTTACTCCTCAAGCTTAATTTAAGATGTAAATTATACAACCTATCTTTAAAATGTTCGTACATGGTAAGTACTTTAATATTTATATAGGCTACCTACAGAAACACATCTGAATTCACAGAAGCATACATTACATCAAAAGTAACATTCGAGTAACAGCAAAATGATTTTATTTTTGTCACTGACAACATGCATGATACTGAAATTGTATCACTGGTTTCTTAAATATTACTTTAATATTCATTAAAAATATATGTTTACATTTAAGAATTGCAACACAATAACGCAGTCTTCTGTAAACATAACCCTTTCTCAATATATTTTCCTACTTTGTTTCATACACAGTAACTATCTACAAAATCATAAATAAAACTATCAACTCTAAAAGTAAAAACAAATTTTGGAATCTGAGAAAAGTACTGCCTTTGATTTTACAAATAACACACAGTGTGTACACTGTTTACTGCCAGTCAAATGCTTATCAGTTCTTTCTCCCAGCTTGTTCTGCCAATAACAGATCTTTAGTTTAGTAGGTCAAGATGCCATGCATTAAAAAAGTCAAAATAGCCAAAAGTCAAGATTTCCTTTTGAGATAGGGTCTATGTGGCCTATGTAGTCCAGGCTGGCCTTGAACTCAAGATTCTTTTATCTCAGCCTTCTGAATAGCAGGGATTACTGATCAACAGGTTTAAAAAGAGCAGAGAAGGTAGCTATCTGAATATTACTAAATCTTATAAAACACTTCAGCTTGTCAGAACAAAACTTGCTACAGAGGAGTGAATACTTGTACCATTATTTAAATGGCATCAAAGTTAAAATTTAACAAACAATAAATTCAGGTTAAATCCATTTTAGCCTTGCAAAAAGTAAATTCCACTGAGATTCTATAATATGAACAGAACCAGTGTTACTGTACATTTTCTTGAATTTATTTTTGGACCATCATGTTGAGAGTTAAAATGCTAATGGTAAAAATACCAACACATAAAATTCTGGAAAGTCATACTTAAAATACCTGATACCCATTTCATTAGTTTTTAATAAGTGGAAATCCTTACTTCTTGAGACACTATTAGAATTTGGTGAAACACAGTACCTATGCAATGATTAAATAGCTACTCAGGATTTATTAGGTAAGCATTACCAATTTCTTTCATGTAAAAAAAGTAAAAAGGGATTTTGCAGGTTGGTTGTTTCATTTTATGCATAATTTTTTAGTCTTTTAAGGTATAAAATTTAGGAAGGAAAACATTTTCAATTAATGCTCTCATGAGATTTTAAAAGTTTAAACTACAAATAATACTAAGCTAAGTCCTAACATTACTTTTTAAAATCTAAGTTTCTAGAAGTTTTAATTTTTAGCCAATTTAAAACTAAATAGTCTCCGTTATTAAGGAGATTAGAAACACATTGAGAATTTAAACCAAAATTCACAAATAGCAGCTGAATCTTGTCAACTTTCATCCCAATGCAACATAAATCCATAGCTGTTATTCATAAATAATTCAAAATTAACATTTATAATGGAAATGTCAACAAGTCATAACTACTATACATCTATCCTGATGGGTTCTACTAACTTTAACCAGGCACAACAGATGTGCACATCTGATAGACAAGACTGCTTAGAATATTAAAGCTATCAGAGCTATAAATAAGGAATACATAAATAAGAACACAGCAATGTCAAAGCATTGGGGCTATTAACAAAAAAGTGAGATTCAACATATTACAACTGATAGTTCTCTCTTAAGCCACTTTCTGCGGATCTATAAAGCTATGGTTTTGTCTTTTCAAGGGAAACATTTTCTACACTGCAAGTAGCAACTTCAGTGTACATCCTTGACTACAATACAATCTTCCCTGCAGAGTTAGACACATCTTATCAGTCCTGAAGAAAGTCAGCTTGTCGTATTTTCAGCAGCCTAGAACAAAACAGTGAGACTCATTATTGAAAAAGCCACAGTGAAAGACATACCATGTATACTGCATTTAACAAACAGCTACTCCCCCATATGACTGAATTGTTTTAACTGAGAAAGAAGTACAAGAATTTTCACTCTTTATTATGTATCAGGCTTACCCTTCAAATTTATTGCTAGATTAAGAACAGAAAAAGTCATATATCTTAATAAAGAGCCCATGTAAAAATGTACTGCTTCTTGAAGAATTAGCATATAATTTTGTTTTTCCAAGATCTTTATTAGTTTGTCTCCATGTTTTATTGTAGTGTAAAACAGAAAACTGAGAAAGACATTTCAAGCGACCAGGTAGCAAGACCAGGAGTAAAAGAGGAACAGTAGCATCTGGCTAATCTTGATTCACCTGCACTCTGTATAACTCCTTGAAGGGTTCTGAAGAAACTCCCAGGTATCAGATCATTCATCAACAATGATTCGATATGCCTGTCTAGAAAGACTTAAAAAGAAAAAGCACACACCAGAAATCCCAGCTCATAGGAGAGGCTAAGCCAGAAAGAGGTTGAGCTCAAGTTCAGCCTGGGTCCATTGGGAAGAGACCCTGTTTCAAGAAACCAGGAACAAAACAAAGGCTCAATGCCAATAGGAAAATGACAAATTTAATTAGTTATATATGCCGTATTTTTAAATGCACTTATATTTCTACTTCCTAATTAAAATGTCCTTTTACTTTGGTCCTTTCAGGAATATCATGCAAAATACTGAGAAAATTATAAATAATGCAATTATGAAGTAGGGCTAAAATTTTTTGTTGCAGCCAGTAGTACTGACTACAGACATACTGAGTTAGCCTTCTCTCTTCTGAACTTGCCACACAAGGGAATTAGAACATAGCTTAAAAAATTTAAGACATCTTTTGCTTCTTTTTGCCTTTGTAGGCTCTTATATTAGCTTTATGTTCACACCCATCATGTACTCTTTCATCTCCCTGCCCACTCTCAGTACATCATTCAAAGAAGTCTTCAAATTATGCACACGATTTTGTTTTAAATCAAAATGCCTTAATTGAAAAATGTTATTTGTTTTGTACCAATTCATTCTTATATCAACTGCAGAGGTTGTCTACCAAACAGACAATGAAACAAGTATTTTCATTTTAAGTAATGCTGTATCATTAACATAAATTTAGAACCTTTATCTGGAAGGGTAACAATAACATCCTGGAGACCTGTACCAGATCACCATAAACTCTCAAAAATTTCAAAGGATTCACCCTGAGAAAAATTAACGTTTGGTAGTGCCCTTCTCTTCCAAACTTCTCTTTTCAGTGCAAGTGGTTACTTCCCTCCCTTGGGGGGATTGGGACATGAAATTTATTTAGTTCTCCATTCCTCTCTCAGTTCAAATTCTACTCTCCAGCACCCTCATGCTGCAGGCCTTTCACATCACAGATGAACTAAGGTATTCATGACAGCACAGGACACCTACAAGAGAAAGGGGAAGGCTCAGTCCCCAGGGTGCATCAGTAATGGTTTAATTCAAGGTACTCTGGTGCTAAATAGATGCTAAAAGGTAGGTGTTGCCCAGTTTCTCAAATCACAATATATGACTTTACACATAAATATTGCCCCTAGAAACATAATACAAAAATTCAGTATCAATAATCATTCATAAAATAACCTCAATTAACAGTTCTATTTTGTATTCTTGCCTTGCTTAACATAAGGTGCCCCATGTGCTACTGTGAAAGAGCTTATCAAACTGGAGACACATTGCTAGCTTTTACTATAAATGATGTAGACAATATGATGAAAATTCAAGAAAAAGAAAGGGAAAACTAGAAAGTATTAGTATTTTTTATATAGTTAACTAAAAAGAAAAGGAAAACACGGTTTTAATCAGTTCCTTGAGACATTTCAAGATGTCCTGATTTATTTATTTATATATGTATATAATATTTTAAAAATTTATTTTGATTTTTGATTTTATGTATATAAGTATTTTGCCTGCATGTATATAAATGTATACATGTCACACAATGCCCACAGAGGCCAGAAATGAGCAGATTCCCTAAACTGAGTTAGGGTCAGCTGTGAGCAGCCATGTGGGTGTTGGGAAATGAACCTGAGTCTTCTGCAACCACTGAACCATCCATCTCTCCAGCCCCTTCTGCTTTTCTTTTGAGATAGGGTCTCACTATGTAGCCCAGACTGGCCTGGAACTTACTATGTAGGCCAGGCTGGTCTTGAACTCAGAGAGATCTACAGATCTCTGCCTTTCAAGAACTTAGATTAAAGGTATATGCCAGCATGCCCAGCTCCCTGGTATATATTTTATACATTCTACAATTTGGATAGTAATACTATAAAATTAAAATTCGAAATGCTAGAGGGCCTAGGTAAAAACAGTAGAATGCAGAAGAAATGGTTTCTTTTGGGCCTGATTTTTAATGCCAAAAGAAATAAAATATGAGAAAAAAATTCATTAGCAGAAGTGACAGAAAGAGCTTGCCAAGTCTGTAACAAGGAAAGCTAGAGTGGCTCAGCGCAGCTCTGGCCAACTAGCTGCCTATCCCATCCACACAGCTGCAGGTAAGCAGGAATAGATTCTACTTACAAAAGAAGCGAATTGGCAGATCCTTTTATAACTAAGTTAAATGAACTACATTTTTATTTTCAAAATAGCACTGTATTATCTAGCAGGATGGTTGTCAAGTATCCTGGGTGATTAAAAGCTGGTATTTTTGTTGTTCTCTGAATCTTCTGGATTTTAGTATCATAAGTGTGATTTTTATAAAAATTATATAATTATGTAATTACTCTAAAAGAAATTTTAAGAAGTTTCAAATGACATTTCTTCTCAACTAGAAACTTTTCAGGATCTTTTTCCTCCCTAGTTCCACTGGCTTACTGGCTTCTGATCATGGGAGAATGTATTGTAAAGGATTTGTACGACAGAACTATTTGTATGAGAGAACCCAAATGTTCAACCATTTCTGATTTTGTTAATCTTAATTGCTAATTCTACCTCCCATATCTCACTGTAATCCATAACAAGGATACTCAAAGCTGGTGTCTAACAAGGATTTCTGAAGTTCCTATCCTAATGCATATACTAAGTTATACATTGTCCAAGAAAATGCTATGCCAAGAATCAACATTCGTTTCTTAGAGTTAGATGTACACTCAGGTTCATTGTGATCAAATTCACAATAGCCAAAGTGCTCATGAACAGATGTGACACATGAAGAACACACACACACACACACACACACACACACACACACACACACACACGTTTTACTCAGTTATAGAAAAGAATGACATTATGTCATCTGCAAGAAAGTGGCATGGGACTGAAGATTATCAGATTAAATGGAGTGCACCAGACTCACAAATTATCACATGTTTTCCCTCACAGGTGAAAGATGGGGTGAAGAAAGGACATGAAACTAACACAGGGAGTATTAAAGATGAAGAAAGGAAAGGAGGGAGGGAGTAGAAGGAAGAACAACAGAGGGGAGGAACATGATGCAAATATATAGTATGCTTGCATGGAAACATCACAATGAAGAACTGTACAATGAATAAATGCTAATAAAAAAAGAAAAACAGGCTATGCCAACTCAGTTATGACCATTACCTGCTTCTGCTGGTTCTGCATGATACAGGTTCCCTTACAAATTTAAATTCTTGTACAATAGAATAACTGCTTCCTATTCTGCCCATTCTCTTTCAAACTTGAGCATAATGCAACATAAATTCTTGTACTTGTAAATGCATTTTCAGAAATCTAGTAGAGGTGGCTAGCATGGCGGTGCAAGCCTTTAATCCCAGTACCTGGGAGGCAGAAGTAGGGGTAGATTTCTAGGAGACAGAGGCCAACCTGGTGTATGCAGTGAGTTCTAGGTCAGCTGGGGCCACAGGGAGACCCTAGCTCAAAGAAAATTAAAAAAAAAAAAAAAGAAAAAAAGAAAGAAAAACCACACACACAAAAAAAGACAACCAAAAATCAAACAAATAAAAAACTGACTAGAATTTAAGAAACATTGGTCAAAGATTCTAGTTTTTTTTTTTTTTTAACAGAATTATGAGAGAATACTGAGCCAGGGAACACTCCTCTGCCATAACCCATGATTTTTCATTTCCAAACCCCACTGCATCCCTTCCTATACAGCTGCCTCACATACTCTGTCAACCACTTAACTTTAAGTAGTTGGAGTTAAGTTAAGATTCAGCTTCTGAGCAGCACATCACTAACAGCAGTAGCAGTTCCTGTCATCAAGTGACTACAGGTGGAAATAACGCCGGTGCAACCTGAACTTATGGTCTACTTTAGCACAAGAAAAGTACTCATTATCCAGTCATACTATTCAGTTATTTTTCTTCTTGCTATGAATGTCATAAATGTGTTTAAAAAGGAGGGATGATGAAGAAAAATAGGTAAGTGAACTGAAAAACTTTCTACAAAAGACACTGGCCAGAGCTCTGTGAAAATACATTCAGAAATACAAAAAACGAGAACCCATGCAAGCTCCTTCATGACATAATGATTGAAACTGAGAAGCTCCCAGTAAAGAACACTAACAAACATAAAGCAAAGGGAATCTCAAACACTGTTGGTGAAATGCAAATCAAAACAACTATTTTGGGAAAGTTTGGCATTACATTTATTAAGTTAAAGATCCATATTACCTACTGCCCAGTAATTTTATTTTTACACACACCTAATAGAGATGCACATATATGGGGATCAAGAGACATGGGTTACTATGCTCAAATCATTATTTTTAGAATGGCCTTACACTGAAAATAATCCAGTATCTAGTCACAGTAGAAAGGATAAACAAATTGTGGTGTATTTATGCAATGAAACTCGTTCTCGAGAAAAGGAGCACATTACTACTATAAACAACATAAGTGTTGGGGACAGTAACTTGACACAATACACCTTAACACAGATGAAAGAATATACGGATTACAGTTGGGGGACTATGGCAGGGTGCAAGTGGGAACGGGGTATAAAGATGACTAAGACTGACTGAGATGTTCAGTATGAAACACAATTCAATAAAAAAAAAAAAGGAAGAAACACAACAGAAGTGGAACATCATACACACTCCTAAATGAAATAATTCAGCAAAAATATTACTCTAAGATTCTGTTTTTATGCAGCTCAAAACTTTTACAAAATTAAAATAGTGTTTAGTGAC
The DNA here is from genome assembly GCA_035773235.1 of Eospalax fontanierii. NCBI lineage: Eukaryota > Metazoa > Chordata > Mammalia > Rodentia > Spalacidae > Eospalax > Eospalax fontanierii. Next base: position 105,321,110 of record CM069524.1, read on the forward strand.
TCATATTAATAAGAATAATGAAAAATGTCTACTACAGAATCCAGAACAGAAATGACCTGAGAAAAGAAAGATTCCTGATGGGGAGAGAGTAGGAATTTCTAAGGTGCTCAATCATGTATTTAGTTGTGTGTGTTTGGACTTGGGGGCGCGGGCAGAGGTCAACACAGTTACTTTCTGCCTTATTTTTTGAGGCAGGGTCTCTCACTGAACCTGGAATGAACCGTCTACCCTGACTGAACACCAAACCTTAGGGAACCTCCTGTCTCCAGCTCCCAAGCTCTGGTAATCTAAACACGCAGGCTGAGCCCCGCTTCTTATGTGGACACTAAGAATCAAACTTAGGTTCTCATGCTTGCATGGCAAACACTTCACTGACCGAGCCATCTTCGCAGTCCCTCGTGTGATTCTTTATAATAATAAATATTTACTCTGTAAATATATATTCCTACTTTCTTTGTTAAGTTTAGTAACCAAGGGGTATTAAAACCAATGAAATCAAAAGTTTATAACTTTTTGGAAAACCAGTCTTAAAAACGAGTAACTTATATCATTTCATACTGTCCCATCTTTTCAGTGATAAGTAAGGGATGCCAGTTTGTTGCTGGACAACTTTATCTGTAATAGTTTGAAGTTTCACTATTCATAACTAATGCTGCATAAACATGGAAATACAATCAGCAGAGATTTAGAATCAGAGAATGTGAGCAACCAAGGGAGGCAACACGATACTTTCCCTGTTCCTAATATTAGTACTAAAAGATGGTTAGTTTGAATTTGGAAAATTCTGGGCTCTTGGTGGCAATAGCAGCCCTTGTAGCCTCTGAATCACCTCTCACTCGGTTTTCCCCTTTACTGAAGGCTAACTACATTATAGTAAATAGTACTCTCAGTTTCCTGTCTGTACAGTTTCAATAATCTTACAGCCTCCTTTCATTTTTTCCTGCCTTTTGTGTCCAAGTTGGCAAGGTTTGTTCTGAAAGGGTTACCTGGAACTATTACATATATAATATCTTCTCAAACTAGCCACATTCTTGATTCTGTCTCCAAAGCATGCAATTTAGATAGCCAAGAATTTCCCAAATCAAGTGTTGCTTCCATTTTTCTTAGCGGTTCCTTCTCAGCTCTATTCTCAGACTTTGTTTAAAGCACAAGAAAGAGAAATCAGGCTGTATCTTTCACACTTAGCTTGGAAATTTCCTCAGCTAAATACTTAGGTTGATCTCTTACACGTTCTATTTTCCATTCGACAACAGAACATAATTCAGTTCTGTCACTTTAACAAGGACTTTTTTTTTTTCAGTGTCCAATGCACATTCTTTTGCCTGCTGTGTCTGAGATGTTACTAGAAGTCCTTTTAAACATTTATCCTTTCGGCAACATTCTGCCCCTACTGATAAATGTACTCTTTGAAACAAGTGACATTTTCTCTACCTCTGTGCATTTACCAACTGCCTTTAATGCTCACAGTTCTGCCAACAGCCTCTTAAAGACAATCTAAATCTTTTCTATTAAGCACCTTAAAACTTTCTAATCTCAGTCGGGTGTGGTGATACATGCCTTTAATTTCAGAGGCAGAGGCATGTGAATCTTCGAGAGTGAGGCCAGCCTGGTCTACAAAGAAGTCCAAGCCAATAGGGGCTATAGGGAAACTGTCTCAAAAAAACAAAATTCTCTCAACTATCCAATTCCAAGTTACTCCGACACTTCGAAGTACTCTTCAAGCAGCTCCCTTCTTCCTAGTACTAAAATCTGGATTTCCAGGGCTACCATAGTAAGGTACCATTAAACTGGGTGATTGAAACCATAGAAATTCATAGAAGTTCATGGTCCTGAAGGCCAGAAGTCCCAAATCAAAGTGCCAGCTAAGCCTTGCCCACTCTGCAGGCTGCAAGCAGAGCCCAGCTTTGCCTCTTCCTAGCTGGTGATCTGCTGATCTCCTTGGCTTATGGATGCATCACTTGAATCTCTGCCCCATCACAGAGCCTTCTGTCTTCACATGGTACTGTTTCTGTTTATCTGTATTCAAATTTCACCTATCAGACACCAATCATAGAAGCTACCCTAATTCCATCTGAACTCATCCTAATTTGATGACCTATCTAAGACATATTTCCAAATACAATTTTATACACTAAAACACAGACACAGACACACACAGTATCAGGGATTAGGGCCCGAACTTACCTTTTGGGGGGCAGATATAATTCTACTCAACACATAGAAAAATTCGAAAAAAGATACCCTCCTAAGAAAGGATAACATAGCTTGTCACAGTAATGTTTGTGATCTGAACACATGCTACAAAGCTTCTAGTCTTCAGAATTTCTCCTAACAGCACCACAAATTAGTGTGACCCTGTTAACCTAGGATCTTTCACACAGTTTTGGTAGTCACTTCTTGTGTGTTTTTTTTTTTTTTTTGGAGAGGGGAGGAGATGGGTGTTAGGTGAGGAGAATAGTATCTCACTATATAGACCAGGCTGGCCTCTGGCTACTGAGTGCTGGGAGTGTACCACTATGCCTGGACTTCATTAGTCATTTCTAAACACAGTATTTTTATTTGTAACAAACTAATACAAATTTCTGACCTTTAGTGCTTCAGTAGCCTTGCGAAGCTCCTTAATAACGGATGACAAAGCTTCTGGGTTAATTCCTTGTTCACAAAGCCGTACACAAATAGACAGAGTTTCCATATCTAAACCAGTATTCAAAATTCTTGAAATCTCAAGTAGAACTGAAAAAGACATAAAGAAAACCTTTTAAAAAGCTTTCAACACCTAAAGCTATGCATGCTGCATTTCTATTTTGAATTCATTTTTACTATAGTTTCAAGGAATTAGCACATTTCAGGATTTAGAAATCAGTGTGCAAGCTGTCTTGCTTCTCAGTTTATTTTTGACATCTATATATTTACTTGTGGGTGCATGTGTACGCGCACACAGTACCATGTGCACACCTGGAGGGCAGAGGACCACTTGCAGAGTCCATTCTCTCCTTCTACATCTTGGGTCCTGAGGATCACTCAATTATTCAGGCTTGGTGGCATGCACCCCTACCCACTGAGCCACCTCATCAGCCCTGCCTCTGTTTTAAAAACTTAAACTTACAACCATCTTTCACACAACTACATTTGGATTATGGTATACACCATACTACTCATTTATTATCAGGACTATTCTCAGCGTTTCCTTTTGTTTTTTAATATTTTTGATAATATGACCTAATTAGCTATATAACACACCTTTTCATAGACATATAAATCTAATTTGCTCTTATACATCCCCCATTAAAATAATACTGTGATATCTGCATACACTAAGTTTTATTTCAAGACAAATACTAAAAGAACTGCGCATTCCATCATGGAAGAAGGGGAGGAAAGATTTTAAGGGGCAGAGGTTAAGGAAGACTGGGCCACAACAGTGTCTTCTGGACATGACAGGACCACTGCTCTCATGAACTCATAGCTGTGGTTGCCTGTAAAAGATAAAGCATTTCAACATTATAGCAGGGAGTGGAGACTCACAGCCCCTACCCCTCAACTGAGGAGCTGCTGATGATTTTTGGCTTCTGAGGAAAGGAGTGTCAGTTTTCTTTAATAGAGAGACCCTTGGTGTGTTGACCATCTGCCAGTAGACAGCTCCATAGTCATGTGTATATGGACAGCACATTATTTTAAGATTTTAAAATAAAAAAGGGGACAATGTGAAGTTGGGTGGCATTAAAAAAAGGCACTAAGTTCAGAGGGGCTGGGGAGATGAGGGTTGCTTCAGCTTTTATTATGGCCCTTCAGTGGAGAAAGCCAAGGTAGGAACCGGAGGCAAGAACTGAAGCAGGGCCATAGAGGAACGTGGCTTACTTGTTTGCTCAGCTAGCTTTCATAAAAAAATATTATTTTTATTTTTTGTGTATGAGAATGTATTGTCTGAATTTATATAAGTATACCCATGTCGTGCAATGCCCATGGAAGTCAGAAGAGGGTGCCAGATCCCCTGGATCTGGAGCTATGGACAGCTGTTAGCTGCCATATGGGTACAGGGAACTGAACACAGGTAATCTGTAAGAGCAGCCATGTCTCTGTCTCTGATGTCCAGCCCTGAAGAAAGCTTTCTTATATTGCCCAGGCCCACCTGCCTAGGGATGGCACCACCCATAGGGGGCTGGACCCTACTGCATCAATTAAGAAAATACCTCACAGACATGCCCACAGGCCAATTCAGTAGAGGTAATTCTTTGACTGAGGTTCCCTTTTCCAGAATGACTCTAGTTTGGATCAAGGTGACAGAAAAACTAACCATCACAGGAGTGCACCTGGGAGGAGTCAGGAAAACACATGGGAGTGAATATGATCAAAATACATAATGAAATTCTTAAAGAACTGATATAAAAATACTTTATATTTTAAAGAAACTACTCAGTCAGTAATGTAAGTATCTAAAGCTTTAGAAACTTTTATAACAATTTGGCCAAGTAACTCTATCTGTTAACACTAATAAAGAAAGAAACATTGCATTTTGTATTTTTAGCTTTATTTCTTATGGTACTGGAATGAGCAGTTTATAAAAGTATCCATCTTTGACATAAGACATAGCACAGAGAACCTAAGTCACCAAATGATTTTCCAGGAATCACTTACATTATGGTTCTGATCTTAGTTAAATAGTGGTTGTTTCCCAGAACATGCTTAGAATTTAAGTCAAGTACTAACATCTGCTATATCTTATGTTATTTTTTCTTACATTATGCTTAGAATATTATTCCCCATGCAGAGACTATTTATCAATATTCTCTTTCAATACTTGAAATGTTTATTTCTCCCTTCCATAAACACCTAAGTATTTAATTCTGTCTGGAGTATGGGTAGAAATCTTTCCCCGACCCCAGACATGAGCCAGTCTCCACCATATAAACTTATCAAATGCTCCATTTTTTTGCCCTTCAACTGTAACTGCTACCGTTACTATGCTGGAAGCTCTCAGAGCACTATTACATGTTTGTGTCACAACTGTATTATTAGTCACTAACTTAATACCGCAATAGTAGGCTAGAGATTCCTGTCATCTTTCATGCTTATAACCCTTATTCTCTGAATGAAATCAGGATTTTTCATCAACTTCCAAAACAAATTTATTTGGATTCCTGTTTAAATTACATGAAACCATGGATCATTTTGGGAAAACCAGGTAAGTTAACAATATTTAGCCATTTAGTAATTTAACTCTAAATACTGAAAACTTTCACACTATTCACATGAACATTCAACTTTTCCCACTTTGTCTTTTCATGCATTTTTATGTCTAAAAGTTCAACCTAACCTTAAAAAATATACTTTCCATGCCAACTTTTTAACACAGAATATAGTTCTAATACTCTTGTCTAATTCTAACATCTGTGCCATTTTTGTCTCTGTTGATAGGTTGAATTTTCCTCAACATGGGCTCATATTTTTCTCTCTTATATACCTAGTAATTACAAGGCAGACAGTATAAATTTTACTTTGTTGGGTGCTGGATATATTTTGTATTTCTAGAGATATTCTTGACCTTATAGTTAATACTGTTGTCTGGAAAATGATCTTTCAAGTCTTAATCTTCAAATTTGTGAGGCAGAGTCAAAGCCCTGCAGGAGGCAGCTAATTATTTTATACTAGCAAGGCAAGACCTTCCCAAGGACTCTACCCAATGTTTCACAAATTGTTTTCCATTCTTGCCGGTAGAATGGTATTATCCTCAGTCCTGTACGAGCACAGTGTTGTGTTCCTCTAGTATTTGGGGCATTTCTCCCCCTAGTTTTCTGGTGGTTTCCTCACCATAATAACTAGCCAGAACTCTTTGCACTACTCTACACATCTCTAGAATTCTCTAGGGCAGCTCTCAAGTACCCAGTTCCTGCCAATTCTTCCTGTGTTGGTCTCCTGCATCTATTAAGCTCCTCAGATCAACTCAACTATCTACTAGGTCTCAGCTGGTTTGCCTGTGTTGCAGTAAGGCTCTAGAAAGCTAGGGTGATAGATCATTTATTTTCTGTCTCTTATGGATTACATTCTTTAGATCCCTACTAACCAATGCCTTGAAGACACTTTTTGGTACATTTTACAGCCAATTAGTCAACATATCTGCTGATTTCAATAACTGTACTGAAGATTTCAATTTCCTTCCATAATTACTCATTCTTGTTGTATAACTGAATGCTAATTTATAATAATTTCTTAGTTTTTGGCTGTTCTTCCTGCCTTTACATAATTAAGGCTCTTATTTTCAATTCTTGTTTTGGAGATTATTTTATGATTTCTATTTTAAAATATATTTATTGTGTGTGTGTGTATCATGTGTGTAAATGTCCATGGAGGCCAGAAGGTGGTGTTAGATCCCCTGAAGCTGGAATTACCAACAGCTGTAATTTCCATGCCTGACATGGAAAATGGAAACTGAACTTGGGTCCTTTGGAAGAGCAAATAAGTGCTCTTAAATCACAGAGCCATTTCTCAAGTGCCTGATTGTCATTTCTTGAAGTATAAGCAAGTAGCAAAAGAAAGGGGATTAGGAGTATGCTTCTAAAGCCAGACTTCGTGGATTCAACATCTAGTTTTATTACTAGAGCTAATCGATCTGTGCCTTTATTTTGCCATTCTACAAAATGCAGGTAATAATAGTATTTATTTTACAGGATTAGTTTAAAGGCTAAGGAGAGTCCTGGGCATACAGTAGAGCTCAATAACAGGGTTCAGTAGTACCTACCATGACTCCCTTTTTTCATCTTAGTATATGTTTTTCATCTACCTAAGATAATTTATGATTTCTGAATAAAAACACATCTCCTATGGGAAACTTCTCTATGTCCTGGATTGTGACAAACTCTTGGATAGTAAAGATCACCCTAGCCTCAGCCCTCTGCACCAGACTTTATAGAAGCATCTTGGCTCTAGATCTACAAAACACATATGTCTCTATCTCTAGCAATGGCAGATGGTACATTTCTGCTTGGTAGGTGACTCAGGCAGTGCAACATGCTTCCTTGGCTTCTATTTAGTGCCCTGCTGTGGCTTTCTTCTGCTCTTTTCTTCTGAGGAATACCTCTCTTTCTCATCAAGGGAGACTTCCTTTCCTTGTTTTGATCATGGCTGTGCTAATAAATATACTTCAACACTATTTTCAATCATTTTTTATACCCTTAGAGTATAAAATTACTTTAACTTTTAATTATTTTGATTGTTTTTATAAGGGATTCTACCATTGTGCATTCTAAAGTAACTATTTTTTTCCTGTCTTTTTGAGACAGGGTCTCCCTATAGCCCTGGCGGGTCTCCAACTCACAAAGATCTGCCTGCCTCTGTTTCCCAAGTGCTGGGATTAAAGGCATGCACTACCATGCCCAACTTAAAGTAATGCTTGATATACTGGGATAATACATATTTTCATTTTATGGCCAAACACTAACAAATGTTACTGAAGCCTCCACTTGATTTTATTTTCTAGTTCAATCATCTTATTCAAGTTTCACCTCCTTTCAAAAAATCTTTTTATTTTCTTGTATTGTGTATTTGCCAAATTTCTTAAAGACAGTATTTTTTAAAACACGGACACAGGTACTTCCTATTTTATTTGGGATGCATTTAGCATTAATGATCATGCTGGTTTCATAAGTAATCATTAATTAGACATGTTTAAAATGTACTGATTTATTTTACTAAGATTATTTTAAATCAGAAAACAATGCTGAGTCTGAAGGGTTTTCATCAACTGATGAAATGACCAAGTTGTTTCTCTCCTCTGACTCCATGAGATTACTACATTATATTGACAGATTTCCTGACTTCAGCTAAAGAACACTGAGCTCAGGAAACCACTAGTTTTACAGTGAACACACTTGCTGCATGGCTTACAGACTAAGAAGGTGCAGATTCACCTATTGGCCAATGTGATATTGTTATGAAAATTTCTCTCTGGGAGAGGCAGACTAACTTAACCTGCCTCTCTCTCCCTGCTTGCAACCCAAGGGGTCCCCCTCCCCGAGGCCTTGCAACAAACACACAAATTTCTCCACTCGCAGTTAAACAGATTTTAGCTAGTTTACTTGGGCTTACTAACAGAGCATTGGGTGAGGGCTTACTTACAGAACACAGGCGCCCACCCTCCCCTCCATAAGTTCCATTATTAAGTCCACGTGGCTGGGATCTTGCGACTTCCCGGTGAACAGATCCTAATGGCCCATGGCGGAGGGGAGAAAAGGGCCCGCCTCCTGGCGCCCCCAGTTTAAATACCTTTAGCCCCTCCCCTTCTCACATCCAAGGCCAATAGACTAGGCGGGTGGGGCATAGGATTTTCCCAGCTCATCCATCTGCTCAAGGTGGTCTTGGGTGATACCACTGAGAAGGGTGTTTGTCCACCTTTTCCCTCGGAGAAGCAATTCACTCCACAGATATATATCCCAACAGTGACATTGTATTGACTTTTAAGACAAGCTGAACAAGGCCAGGTAGCTTCCTTCTGGCTCTCTTGAGATACTCTCACTTGAAACCCAGACATCAAGTGAGGGACACTCATGTTCAGACATACCCCTGCTGAAGGCCCAAGTGACAGCCAGAATCATCTAACAGGTATTTTGAGTGAACATACCAGAAATGACTCAATTAACCGGAACATGTAAGCAGTCCTCTCTAGGAGCTACCAAAGTAAGCCTGGTCAACCCTCAGAATTTTTGGTGGTTTATGTACTAAACTCAAGGTGGTTTGTTATACAGAAACAGATAACCAGAGCAGATAATTCATACCTTATCATCTATCATCATCATTGTCTGTTCATGACAATTCCTCCCTGTTGTTTTTCAAGTCATGGTAGATTCCTACCTATAAATACTGTGCTTATTCTTCACTTCATACCTTTGTTCACTTTTTTCTCTTCTGCTTTTTCTCCTCTTCATTTAACCTCATGCTATCTTTTAGGTTCATTTCAATTCTAGAATCTTTATGATTTTTAATTAACATTGATATATACATTCTATCCTTACAAACTGTAACCAATAATATTTCTTTAAGCTCTATTTTGTAATTGGTACTTACATCTATTTTGAGCCTAGTATGCTAGTGCTAAAGAGGTAATTGCGAACAAGACAGATATGACCCTAATATTCAGGGACATGACCATCTAAGAGAGACAGCAAAATAACTGACTGCTGAGGGTTGAATATGTTTCTCAAAGTTCATATGCCCCCTTGCTGCTTCCTTTCTTGTCACAAGTACTGTTATCTTTTCACCCATCCACTTTGAGATAATGCAGTAAGAAGGTCCTCTGACAAGCACAGGCCCATTCACCGTGGACTACACAGTCGTCAGAACTGTAAAATATAAATTCCTGCTCTTATAACTTACCTAGTCTCATATCTCTTGTAACAAGACAGAACAGACTAAGACTGAGTCACTTTCTAAGTAAAAGAACAGTATATGATAAAAAAAAATTATAAGGGCATCTTACCAACTTTGAATGGACAGTATGTGAGAAAGATGTATCTGAGAAAATGACAATCTTACACTTAGATGGGAGCAGAAACCAACCTGAGACAAGAAGAGCAATAGCAAAACACAGTTGTGCAATGGTCTCAGATTGGAGGAAATGTGATAACTTCAAAGATGTGAACTGCCTGTGGAGGGCAAGATTATTAAGGTGGTGAATGAGTAGAAAATAGAAAATAAGGAGACATGTAAATCCACTAAGGCCCTATTAAAGATGTTAGAACTCTGAGATGCTATTGGAAGATATGAAATGGGAATTTGCATTTGTGAGGTTTTTTTTTTTTAAATGGATTGAATTTTTAATGAGAGCATGAATGATAGGAAATCCAGCTATGTTACTATACTTTTGGTAAAAGACTCGATAGCCAGGAAAAAAGAGACAAGTGGTCAAATATGAAACAAGTGAAGAATTTTAATTTTAAAGGCTTTGTGAAGAACTGAGAGCAGGAGAATACAGGAAAATCAGATGAACACCACACCCAGGTTTACCTCTCAAATGAGCAGAAGGATGGCTCCCAGCAGGCTGGGACGTTCCCTGCTTTAATAACAAAATCTAAGGTTACTACTACTCTAACGCCTCCAGTAAGGAGTAACTGTCCAAAATATAATTACTAAAATTTAAAAATAAAATCTGAGGAGCTACACTGAAGGGGAAACGGGGCAGCTGAATGGCCCAACTGTAGCAAAATGGGAATGTAGCAAAGAGTGTTGAGGGTGTGAGTACCTTATCTCAACCCACAGATCTCATGCTCTATCAGGACTAGAACAGAGCAGGTTCCTTGTGCAGAAAAATTACAAAGCTTATTTGCTTTCTCCTATACATGATCTTAACAAACTCCATTCATTATGTAAAATTCATGCTGGTTTCATGGACTGATTTAAGTACAAGACCCTCCCCTGACTCCCCCACACATACATTCCTCCAACTAAAACAAAAAAAAAAAACAAAAAACAGCAACAGCAACAACAGAAAACAACCTTCTGATCTTCACTTTTTCACATTCTTATACTCACTGTAATTTTCATTTTACATCAAGGTCTCTCATATAGGATGATGATGAAACATTCAATGCAGAAGCTTAGTTCTCAGAAAGTTCCACCAGACTTGGGTTTTCCATTCAAATGGGATCTTACGGTCATATAAACAAAGACTTTAAGCACAGGTAACATAAGAAGAATTGATTATACACCAAATACTATTAAACCCAGGGGGCTGAAAAGATGGCTACAGCACACTGTTCTTGCAGAGGACCTAGGTTTGATTTCTAGCACCCCATAGTAGGTAGCTCACAACTACCTGTTACTACAATTCCAGGAATCTATCACCCTTTTCTGGCCTCTAAGTGTACCTGCAAAGTGTACATACTCACACACAGATAAACATAGTTCCAAGGAAAGATACTGTGGTCAGTTATATGCATATAAATCTGTGTACAAATGTCCACTTTACAAAATAATTGGTTGTGGAACATCTCAGAAGATGGAAGAAAATAGTCTGTATAGTGTTCAGAACAGAATTTCCAGAAAAGTTAAATACTAACTTGGTAGGAAAAAAAGGTGAGGAGGTGTAAAGCCTCTAGGACTTTAATTCTTTAAAAATGAAAGCAGTAACCAGTACAGAAAATGCCAAGAATTTTTGCCAGAAGTTCCTCAGATAAGGAGGAGCAAGATAAGAAGTTGAGTTTGTAGTGAAAGAGACACAAGGCAGAAGGGCTGATACCACCTACTGAGAATTCCAATCTTTTAAGAAAGGTGGCTGCTGATTCCTGGAAACCCTCAAGGCCCACAGCAAATGCCAACATGCAATACCCAATATAAATGGGAAAGATACCTGCAAATGGGATGGCAACAGAAAAAAACCCTCATCACCTCTGATAGTCGTTTAACCTGATCTTAATTTAAAATATTCACAACGATGCCACACGCCTTTAATCCCAGAACTCACTTGGTAGGCAAAGGCAGATGAATCTGTATGAACACCAGGCCAGCCTGGTAGACACAGTAAGTTCCAGGTCAACCAGACTAACAGTGACATCCTGCCTAAATAAAGAAAATAAATAGTCTTGGGCGCTATGGCTTTATTTCATAAAGAAAAAGAAAGTCTAAGGAACTAAGTTCAAAAAGTTAGAAGTAGAAGAACCACGGCAGAGAGGAGATAATTCCGAAGCACTTAATTCTATTTCTTCTGGGTGAACTCTAAAACCCCGTGTGCCCCCGGGTGCGGGCAATGGTGTCACCTGGTTCAACTCGGGTAATGATGGAAAGAACTAGCACAATCGCTGGAAACTTAAATAGCCTCTTACAGGAGCTCCAAGGCCCAGGGACGAGCGGTGCCTGATCTTCCAAGAATACCTTCGGCCCAGGATTCCAAGGATGCGCGCGGGGACCAGGGCGGGGCAAGAGGAGCGCGGCCCGCGGGGGCAGGGATAGGGAATCCAACGCTCCTGGTCCAAGGCGTACAACCGGCGGACGCAAGGCCGGAACGCCCCGCGCGCGACAAACTACGCCGGAGCGGAGGGCCAGCGCTCCAGGGATGGGACCGCTAGTTTCGCGGTCGCCGCAGGGCCCTTCTTCGCGAGCCCTTCGGAGGATGGCACTGGAGACCACACGGGGACCGCCGGGCCTTCTGCGACGTCCTCACCCGGAGCTCGGCACCGGGAATCGTAGGCCGGGTAAAACGAGCACGACCCGCACTCACCGTCCATGGTTTCCCTCACCGCGTTCAGATTGGCCGAGGCCATCGCTCCGGAGCTGGGGCCACTCGCCATGGCCAAGGCCCAGGCCGGCGGGAGAAGGGACCTGACCCGGAACTGGAGCGCCCGCCTCTCCCAGGCAATCAGGCCTCGTGGCCACACACTCACCGGGCAAGCCCCGCCCCTTGAATCAGGGCCCGCCCCCCGCGCCGGGCCCCGCCCCTCACGCCCGGCGCCGGCGTGTGGCGGCGTAGATTTGAATTTGGAGCCTCGTTCTTCAGCGCGGAACGTAGAGCGAGGAGTTGGCGTTCGAATTCACCCCACTGCCTCCACGCCATTGGCTGGTTCGCGGAGGGCGATGAGACGCGATTGGCCAGTCGCTTCTCCCGGCCCCGTGCCCTGGTTGGCCTGAGACAGCGCGGAGGGAGTTAAAGAGTCGGGGCTGGTCGTGGGAGTTGTAGGCCGTGCTGGAGTTTCCCGGTGCTCCCGCTTGTAGGTACGTTCTCCGTGGCTCCTGGCCTTTACTCCTGTCTGGCTTCCCAGCTCCAGATCTCCATGCCCGCCCGCCCCGGGAATGGGGAAAGGAGCGCCCAGAAACTGGAGGGTCGCTGGGAGTGACATTCCTCTCCTGTTCGCCGGCTCTGTTTTAGAAGTAAATTCTTTTTGTCTGCTGGAATTCTCTTTGGAAAGAATGCAGTGTAGCAATATATCCTAGCAGAATGGGGGTCTTGGGAAAAAGCAGCATGTTTGCGGAGAAATAACGCAAGGTAGTTAATTCCCCACCTGAACCCTGCTTTGGTGAGGCTGACGTGCCAGAAGGGTGCCATTGCAGGAGCCTCCTCAACTCATCTTTGCTTGCCCTAAGACTTGTTTAGTACCTGCAGTTGGATAGTGAATTACTGGGGTACTCCAAAGGTGTTCATCCTGTTTAGAATCTTGAGATGATGAATAAAACAACTACAAATAGAAGTTGCTTCGTTGGAAAGGTACTTGTGCTTAGTGTGATCGAGCTGCCTTAAAGACGGGCCTGTACTTATTCTTAACTAGTTGATGTGTATCAGTCACTTCTGAGTTTGTTCATTCTTCTGGAAAATGATAGCAACAATACCTTACCTCTCCAGCTTTCAGGGTGAGCGTGAGAATCACCTGAGAAAATGTATTGGATGCTTTCCTGTAGACCATTGTGAGATACTGAATATATTTCGTCGGTATTAATATTTGTGGTGCTTGATAATTTTAATATGTATACTTCTGTTTTCTTTTTAGTTTGCTTTCTGGGCTATGGGAGACGTCAACGAATTAAAAATGCAAATAACACCGGAAACTCCAGGAAGGATCCCTGTTTTAAATCCCTTTGAAAGTCCTGGTGATTATTCTAATCTCCATGAACAAACTCTCGCCAGTCCTTCTGTTTTTAAATCTACAAAACTACCAGTAAGTTATTCTTAACTAATGTTTACAAGTGACTTTAAATGGAAGTCACCGCAAATAATTTTTCATATAAATATCTTTTATAAGGTAAGAAAGAAATATCCTGGAACATATATAAATGCTTTTTTGTTTGTTTTTCCAACAAAGTCTCAAATATCCCAGACTGATCTGGAGCTCACCATGTAACTGAAGACGGTCTTGAACTCCTGATCTTCCTTGTCTCTATGTCCTGAGTGCTAACATTACAATTGTATTCTCTTCTACCAGGTTCAGTTTATGTGGTGCTGAAGATTGAACATAGGATTCCATATATGTTAGGCAGAGACTAACAACTGAGCTTCCTCCTTTGGCCAACAATGTGCTTTTTAAATTATAGTGTTCATTATAAACTATGGTTGGGTTGACAATAAGATAGAAAAGGTTTTAATTAGTACTTTCCATTTTTAAAAAATTAATTTTTAATGAATACTAAAACAAAAATTGCATATATTGATGGTGTAAGATTTCTTAATTCTTACATGCATTGTGTAAAATGTTTCAAGTAAAGTAAACATCTATTTGCTCAAATGTTTTTGTTGAAAAATTTCAAAATTCTAGCTTTTGGTAATGTACAGTACATAATTGTTTTTTATGATCACTCTATTGTACAGTAGCACCCCAAAGCTCTTAGTCTTTTTTTGTTTTCTTTTTTTCAGTTTTTTGAGACAGGGTCTCACTCTGTTGGTCTGGCTGTCCTGGACTGGCTATGTAGACCAGGCTGGCCTTGAACTCAGACCCATCTACCTGCCTCTGCCTCATGATATCAAGATTGAAAGTGTGCACCACCAATTTCTTACTCTTAAGGAAGTAGCATTAATTTTTGTGATCAAAGAAATTATATACTAGCTTATTATAGTTTGAAGTAGACCCAGAGACTGTGATTGATGTTATGTCTAGTATTACTGTCCTAGTTAGCTTTTATTCTCAATTTGACACAGCCAAGAGCCACTTGAGAAGAGAGTCTGCGTTGAGGAATTGCCTAGATCAGAGTGGTCTGTAAGCATGTCTCTGTGAGATTGTCTTGGATGTTTATTGATGTGAGAGAGCCCAGTGCTGTTCCTTGGGCTGGTGGTCTGCCCAGGTCCTGGCTGTATGATAGAAACTAGCTAAGAATGAACTGTGAGTGAGTCAACAAGTAATGTTCTTCCATAGTTTCTGCTTGAAGTTCCTGCTTAAGTTCCTCCTCTGACTTCCCTCAATGAAAGACTGTGACCTGGAATTATAAGCCAAGTAGATCCTTTTCTCCCCTAAGTTGCTTTTGGTCAGAGTGCTTTATCACAGCAATAGAAAGTGAATTAGACAAAGTACATATTACAAAAGCTGTGTCACCTAATGTTCTATTCTAGTTCATTCAGCAGATATTATTTGAGTACTATTAGGTATCAGAATCAGTGCTAAGCTCAGTGGACAAGTTAGGATCACTTGGCACAAGCCCTCACAGAGCTTATACACCAATATGAGCCGCAAACTTTTATTCTCAAGATCCAGACAGGAGATATTTAGTCTTCGTAAGTCATCTGGTCACAGGTGAACTACTAGTATGTACTTCATATTGAAAAAGCAGCCAGTGACAATATGGAAACAAAAAAATATGGCTCTATTCAGATAAAGAACTATGGACACTGAAATTGGAATTTCATATTTTTATGTCATGAAATATTAATGACTGTTTTATTTTTTTTTCCCAGCATGTCCAAACGCATTGTAGCTTACAGGCTGTTAAAAAAGGAAGTTGCCCCGTATGCTACTGGGATAAACTCAACCGAAAAAGCAATTTCACAATAGTGAAATATGTATTATGAGTAGTATTTAACACAAGGATGAAATGGGAATGGAAATGTGCTGTTTAGGAGATTAGAGAAGGCTTCATCACATTAGCTTATTTTCATTCTTACTCGCCACAATGGCAGGTTCTTTGACTTGTTAACCTCTCTTTTAGAAAAACTGTAAAGCCAAATTACTATTTCTGTTGCGGTTTGTATCAACTTGAACAGTAAGTCGGTGTGCATGAGCCATTGCATGGTTTGTATGGAATCATTTCATTAATCTGGCCTCACAGTGGTCATTGAATCATGTTAAAATTTAGGTGTCTTTTAGTATTAGTCAAGAGTCAATAATGGAGGCTGGGGAAGAAACTCAGTTGTACAATAGTGCTCATTTACCATGCAAGCATGAGGACCTTAGTTAGATTCCCAGGACCCTGTAAAAAAAAGCTCTGTGTTATATGTATTTGTAATCCCAGCTCTGGAGAAGTAGAAGCAGGTGGATCCCAGGAGTTCACTGGCTAGCCAGCCTACATTTATCTAAGAGACCCAAGTCACTGAGAGACCCTGTTTCAAAAAAAAATGAGGGATGGCTCTTGAAAGGGAGCACCTGATACTCACCTCTGGTATCCACATTCAGGGCATTCACCTGAAGGCACATATATGTGTAGCCACATAAACATGCACACATACCTACGCATGCGAAATAATAAAAGAATTGCTATACTTAAATTTCAAGCCAAGTTGGGTGTGGTGGCGCACACCTTCCGCCTTAGCACTGTGGAGGCAGAGGCAGGCAGACCTTTGTGAGATTGAGGCCAGCCTGATCTACATAGTAAGTTCCAGGTCAGCTGTGCCAAGAGGGAGACTCAAAAAAAACCTAACCAAACAATAGTTTTTAGCTGCCATGTGGGTGTTGAGAACCACTTGGGTCCTCTGCAAGAGCAGCCACTGTTCTTAACCACAAAATTTTGTGACTCACAAAAACAAATATTCATGTAAATCTTAAAGCTTTGGGTCAGTTGAACAGTTAAGTATAGAAAGGCAGCCCTGGATATCATCGATAATTACTTTAAGGATCAGTTATTTCATGATCTTTTGGAGCTATCTCTATAGCTAAGACTTAAAAAATTTACTCAAATGGAATATTTTGATATTTTAAGAGAGAGAGAAGTTGACTTAGAGTGACTTGATTATCATCTACCACTTAATTTAGCGATAAACCCACATTTGAAAATACAGGCTTTAAAATTTTTTTTTATAATAACCATCTGCATTTTTTAAGGTAATATTGAGTAGCATTTTGATGAAATCTTTTTAAAATTTGATTTTACATATATGCTTACTTTCTTTTAAGACTCCAGGGGAATTTAGGTGGTCTATCGATCAACTGGCTGTAATAAATCCTGTAGAGATAGACCCAGAAGAGATTCATCGTCAAGCTTCCTACTTAAGTCATTCTCGGTGAGTTTTCCTTTCTTGTACCTGAGTGACTAATATACTATTAAGTGAAGAGAAATAAAGTCTCAAAGTTAGGTATTTATATATGTAAAGATATCAAGAAGTAAAAAAAGAGTTAATGCGGAATGAGTTCCAAGATTTATGTCTGGCAAGATTCCCTCACTTACAGTTTCAAATCTGTATAGGAACCCTTTTCTAGCATAAACAACCTCTCCTGCCACTTAGTGCTTGGTAGAGAGAAGAGCATTTTAAAATTTGCACTTTTCTGCATGGTTGTAGCTTCTGATGTGCTTTATTTTGTTTCAGAATAAAGCAAGATTTTCTTAACACTTTAAGAGTATTAGTAAAAGAGCTTTATAGACATCATTCAACTTTGACACAGTTCATCAGGGTTCTGAGTTTTATTTACTTTTTAAAAATTATTTATTCGTTAATTATTATCAGTGTGTGTGAGTGTGCACATGCCATGACATGTGTGGGTGTGAAGGTCAGTGGACACTTGAGTTGGTCTCTCCCTTCCACCTTGGGATTCAGAGATAGAACTCAGGTAGTCAGGTTTGTGTGACGAGTGTTTTACCTGCCGAGCCATCTTGCTGGCCCATGAATTACTTTCTCTTTAATTCTGCATGTTGCCTGTGCAGTCTGCACTTTGTCGATGTGTTGAGAGGTGCTAGTGCTCCTCAACCTTGTGCTGCTCAGTGATGTTCATTGTAGTGAGAAACGCAGTGCTTTTGCTAATTTTGTTTTATTTTGTTTGGGGTATTTTGAGACAAGGTCTCCTGTAGTTCCAACTACAGGACATGAAACTCCCTATATAGAACAGGCTGCTCTGGATCCTACAGAGATCTATTGGTCTCTGCCTCCCAAGTGCAGGTTTGTTTTTTTTGTGTGTGTTTTTTTTTTTTTTTAATTAACAAATTGTTAGGCAGTATTACTTAAGTTGTAAAGAATTTTAGTTTTGTAGTCTTTTTTTTTTTAATTAATCCAAGTCCTGGAGAGGCAGAGGCAGCCAGATCACAGTGAGACTGAGGCCATCCTGGTCTACATAGTGACTTCCAAGTTGCCTGAGGCTATCAAAAACAAAACAAAACCAACAATGAAGATCAAATACATGCTTTGACCAGCTTTTAATTTTAGGTCTTAAGGTTCTCAATCCAAAACAAGGAATATTTATCCTTGTGACTTTAGAATTCACAGAAAGATGCATGTGTTGAGATACTCTTCCAAATACCTGACTGACTTTTCTACTCCATCTTTTTTTTGCTAAGTAATGTCATGACCATTCACTCATAATTAATTAATGTTCATTTAAATTGTTATGCGAAGGGACTAGAGTAGGAGCTGGACAGGTGACTCAGTTAAGAGCACTGGCTGCTCTTGGCAGAGGACCTGGGTTCAGTTCCCAGCCCCCACATGGTAGCTAACAACCATCTGTAACTGTAGTTCCAGGGGATCCAACACCATCTTCTGACTTTTGCAAGCAATGCACAACACAGGTGCACTTACATACATGCAGGCAAAACATTCATACACATAAAATAAAATATTTTTAAGAAAGAGAATAGCCTAGAGATAAAGCATACAGGATTTAAATTTTTAAGTAATATGCTTGATGGAGAAGCTTAAAAAGACTAAATGCAAATGAGTTCATGAGTTTGTTGTTGCTTTGCTTATTTTATTATTTTGAAACAGGGTCTCCCTGTAGCCCCAGCTGGTCAGGAACTCACTATGTAGACAGGCTGGCTCTATCTTACAGAGCTCCTCCTGCCTCCTGAGTGCACAAAGGTGTACACCTCCATGCCCAGCTCAGAAATAATTTTCATCTTACACAAACTGTATATTTTACTTCATCTCTTCATTACATTGAACTATAGACTATAAAAAGACGTTTATTGAACACGATGAGAAACACTGAAAGCAATATTACAAGATATTATTCCTGCCCCTAAGAGCTAATAAGGCAATTAGACCACAGTTACAACACATTTCTCTATTTCTCTACTGAAAAATAAATGATGTGTTGGGTCTGGCCAAGTTTAAAAAGAGAATCTTGATGTGTTTCAGAAGATACATTTGTTTTATAGGAGAGAGGAAAAGAGTAGGAATACATTCTAATATTCAGCTAATTTTCTAATGTAATTTAATGAGCGCTGTTATGGCTTCTACCAAAGAAATGAAAATATTCTCAGCAGAGCATGATGTTTCATTCTTAGAAACAAGCGGTGATCTCTGCTTCTCTTCTTAAGGAATCAGTAGTACTGTCTCAGTTCTTTCTTCTTAGGCCATAGCACACACAGGCAAGGTTATCTCTAAGGAATACTACAGTAAATTAAAAGATCAGTAGTCAGAGTACTTGCTCCCGGCATGCAGCAGTGGTGACTAGTGCTAGCAAAGTACTAGACAAGGTACTTTGCACTGATGTTGTCTTTGAATTTCAGTTGGCCTCAGTGATTCCAGAAATCAGCTGAATGCTTCAAGTCCCTCTGATGAAACAACAGAAGGTTTCTGAATGGGCTGAAGTTAGATTAGAGCTTACCATAAGTTCATATCATATATGCACTGTTATTTGGACCTAGTTATGATATGACCATGATAGTGAAGGCAGCTGAGTTATTAGACTCAAAACAGCTGTCATTCAAACTAGGATATGTCCTCAAAGGTTATTTTCTTAGAATTCCCTTCAAAAATTCTCTTGGTTTAAATTTCTGAAATGTATACATTCTCATACAAGCTGGGTTCCCCGTCTCCTGATGAGATAGTAACAGATGTACATAAATAGTTTCTCAGAGATATATTTTGAAATTATTGTTTAAAAATCTGCTTACCAGTTTATGGATGGAATGCAAGCATTCTTTCCTGAACATGATAAAGAAGTGGTCTTACAAGGCTAATTGCCAGATTCTTGGCAAGTGATGTCTTGTGCTTGGGACCCAACATTTTATACTGAATCTTATAGCTGATAAATTTGTGTTGCTATAATTCTGTTTTGTGTTAGAGAAGAAAAAAAAGGTGTTGAACAAAATTTTATATTGTTGCTGTATTTCAAAATTACTATTTTACTTATTCAGAACTGCAAGGATGGTAATTTTCTTTCAAAATAAAAATTTATCCTAAAATTACCTCTTTGATAAAATTTCTGTATTTGAAAAAAGAAAAATTGGATAATTTTTAGATTTCAGTCATTTGAGATAGTTGTTCATTTTTGTTACTTAAATCACAAACTTTATCCAAATTATATTATTTGGTAGTAACTTAGATATATCAACATAAGCCTTTTAAAAGAAAGTTTGATTGCATTCACACTTTGAATAGAAGTGAAAAACATAATCTTAAGAGCTAAATAGTAGATTTCAGAATACTGCCATTAACTAAATGTAAGATAACCAATTTTCCTTTAAAGTGAGTTTAATATTTACCAGTTTTCAATGAAGAGAAATTATTTCTTTGAAAGGTTATTGTTTTAAATGTTCAATAAGCTGAAGTAATGGCCTGGTTATTTTTCTTCTTTATCTTTGTATAGAATAGATAAAGATGTGGAAGACAAAAGACAAAAAGCCATTGAAGAGGTAACTTAACACTGTTACTGATCATTAAGCCAGCCTAGGATAAATTCTGCATGTGTGTTCCCTCTTTCAGGATGACTGTCTCATTTCCCTTTTGATCCTTAGTGCTCCCCCTCAGTGTTCTCCTCCCTGCCTATTTAAGGCACATTCTGAGCTCTTTTAAAGAGCCTTCTCAGTACTCTCTTAGTACTCATTTACTATTGTAGTGATTGGCTTAGTGCTTCTCAGACTAGAATGGATACTTCTTATATTGTTCCCTGTTCATCTTTTTATTCTTGGGACTTCCTACAGTCTTCCTTGTGCTTTCAGAATATTGATTAACATAAAATTCTAGTTCAGGTTGGAGTTTATATAAAGGAAGCTGAGTGTTTTTAGGCCTTCACTATCTAGTTTGACATAGGCAATGATTTTTGTCATTTTTGTTAATACTTAAGGATTTTTAAGACAATATTTAATTCATTAATAAAATACCTTACTGCTAAGTACAGATATAAAGCTGTTTTTGTTTCTGTAAAAACAATGAACATTTTTTTTTCTTCTTTTTTCTTTTCTGGTGCTAAATTCCTCCTCAAGAGGAGTGTTCAGTTCTTCCCTCAGAAAGGCTTTATGTCATTGCAGCATTTCTGATATTCCCTTTCTCTCTAACCCTCTCTAAACATCTCTGTTCCTTCATTATGCTTGGCTCTTCTGTAGTCCCAAAGACTTTCAGCTATGGCATGCTTAGAAATCAGGTGATCCATTGCTTTTTCTAACATAGGTTAGAAATCGTCTGTATTTCAGATTAGAGTGTCATTTTAGAAATTAGTTTAACATGTTTACTCCAGAAAAGCTTATTTACCTCTTATTCTCTCTCTGTAAATTTTCACTGTGATCCAGTCACTTAATTCTTCCCCAGCTAAGTACCTCAGGTTCTTCTAATTATCAACATTTTGTAAAATGTCCTCTTTTTAGAAGCTGTAAAGTCATTTCAAGGAAAACTCAACAAGTAAAACCTAAGGAAATAAAGTCAGAGTGAAGATTAGGGTCAGTCTGTCATAAACAAATTATATTCTTTTTCTTTTTAACATCTGTTTTGAAAATGGAGTAATTATATATGTTAAAAGCAAAAATTTCAAATGTTTAGAGAAAACAAAAAAGCTCTTATTCTATACCATTCTCTGAAGGCAACTGATCTAGGGATTAATTTTATATACAGAATAGCATATGTCCTTGACATATATTCTGTAGATCGGTTCATCTTTCTCATACTGTTTGGCATCTTGTTTTTATTCTTAATTTTTTTGCTTAATCTTTCCTAGATTTTTTATATTAACCCACATAGATTTTGATATTTTAATAACGGTGCATAGATATGTTCTTTTGATAGATGTTTAAGTTCTATTCATTGTCTTTATATCAAAATGTTGTGATTTGTCCATGTACTTTGTGTAACTGATGGAGACTTGCTAAGCCAGGAGTTCGGATAGATTTTGCCAAAAGGTTGAATCAATTTAAACTCCTTGTTTATCATAAAAAGCTTGTTTTTCTTTTCTTTTTTTCCAGTTGTGTGTAATAAGGATAATTATGAAACTTAAAAATCTGTGCTAATATTTATTTTAAATAGCATGATATTTGGAGTTCTTTTTAAGCTTGAGTGTCACTATTTAAATCTGTATGTCACTTCATAAGTTTATAGGTAAGAAAATATTTTGCCCTGAAAACATAGGGAAGGGAAAAATCCTGCATTAGGAATGAAGGAAATGCATATAAATATATCTCTTTCCTAAGAGTGACTAGTGACACCCAGGTAAATGCTTAATAACTGGCTCTCTCTTTGTAGACCTAGTATGATTTATAGTGATTGCTACTGTCCGTAGTATAAATACTCCAGCCGTTAGCCAATTTCAAGGTACTAGTGTGATATCACTCACTGAAGGAGGAAAATGTGGTTGTACAACATTGTGTGTAGACATCTTACCACACATATACACAAGGTTTCATTAACCTCAAGAGCAGAGATCCTGACAAATGTAGTGAGATAACTCAGAAGTAGTAAGTTTTGATTATTTTGATGTACTCATTTGTAAACTTAAATAACTTAATTTTAATATTGACTCTTAACAAGGGATATACAAATTCCTGAGATTTCTTCTGCTTTACTTTTAGCCAATTGTGTTAAGCATGAAAACTTTTTAAGTCACTACAAAGTTAATATATACCGTGAACTCTATGGTTATATGAAAATAATGCAGGTAGCTTTTCCCATTCTCAATAGAGTTTACTCATTGTCCAACATTCATTTTCCTAGTTTTTCACTAAAGATGTCATCGTACCCTCTCCTTGGACTGATCATGATGGGAAACAGCCTTCTGAGCATCATCCCACTAAATGTGAGTGTTTTAGATAGTGTCTTAATAATGCCAAGTATTGATTGTAAAGCAACACAGCCAAGTGTCTATTTCTGTGCTTGGGTAAGGAATGTGCTTGCATTTCTGGATAACAAGATTTAACTCTTCCTATGATAAAAATCAAAGCAATTGAAAAATTATTTGGTTTGTGGTTTGTTTGGTTTTGGTTTGTTTGTTTTGGGCTGTCTCTTCTGAATGCATTTTTTTTTTCCATGATCGTTGCATGTATCAGTTCTAGTGATGCCTATATTCCTAGGGAGGCTTCACAGGTACAGATAGTTGATTTTTACATAGAGCTAAATTATAAGTGACATTTGCAGTGATTCTCAAGGTTAGTCTTTTAAATAAGAACCTTAGGTTGCTTGGCTTCTTGCTAATTGGTTTATTTCTTATGAAAGTAGTGGAAGGATGATGCCTTAATTAACCTCTGGGTACCGTATTACAATTGATCATCTGTAAAACTTATAGAGCAATTAAAGGTCAGCCAGTAATCTTTCAGGTCTCTCTTCCTCTAAGCAATGGTTTTCTTGCTTTTGCTCTCACTGTCCTTTGAGCTTTGAGCAGTGTCTGGGTAGTTTGTGCATTCTCTTAGTATAAGGAAGGACTGCAAGAACATTCCTTATCAAACCCTGGCAATAGTGGGTCATGTGGGCTGGGCACTTTCTCTACAGTCAAGTATTTAAATTAATTCATTACAGCTCACATGAGGAAGGAATAGTTGTCCCCATTTTATAGGTGAGAAAACCTCATTTTAGGAAGGTTTGAGCTCTTACCCAGGGTGACTGAAATAATAAAAGTAGTAGAAACTGGATTAAAAACCTGATGTCTCAGATCATATTCTATATCATCAGCCATTACAAACTACAGGTGGTACACAATAACAGATGTGTACCAGATGCTAAGCATCTTGGTACTATAAACCAGAGGATTAGCCTTGATTATTTTCTCTTTTTTGATTCTACTTTTTTATTTGGAAAAAACTAGAGAATTATCCTCACAACTTTTATTTTATCATCATCATCATCATCATCATCATTTTGGTCTTTTTGAGACAGTCTTCCTGTCGTCACAGCTGTACTAGATCTTCCTATGGAGATCAGGCTGGCTTTGATCTCAAGGGATCTGCCAGCTTCTGCCTTCCAAGTTCGGGGAACCTCCACCATACCCCGCACAACTTTTAAATTCTGTGTCCAAGGTGATTTTATAGACCTTAATAATCCTCTGCTCCATTTTAATGTTGGAATATTTTTTATTTTTATATTTTTGCAGATGAATAAATCTCATAAGCTTCTTTTTTGTTTTAATCTAATTTTTTCTAAAGTACAAAATGGAAAAAAAAACATTGTCTTTGAAAAGCCAGTGCTGCCCCATAACAGCATGATGCAGTGGCTAACAAGGTGGTCTGTGGAGCTATATTATTTAATGTGCTGGGTCAAAATAAGTTTCCCGCAGCATCACATTTCTGCATATATTGCAAAAAGTGGTATGGAAAAGTTTTGTTCGAAAAGTTTTTTTGTTTGGTTTTGTTTTAAGTTTTGTGTGTAGGTGTATGTGTGCATTTGCACAGATGTACATGTGAATGTCTTTTCAAAGATGTTTGTGTTGGGACTGGAGAGATGGCTCAGAGGTTGAGAGTACTAGCTGTTCTTATAGGAGACCTGGGTTTGATTCCCAGAACCCACATGGCAGATAATAACCATCCCTAACTCCAGTTCTGTGGGATCCAATGCCCTCTTCTGTTCTCTAAGGGTATTGTACAACATGTGTGCACTTATATACATGCAAGGATAACACTCATACACATAAAATAAAAATAAATTAATTAAAATAAAAAAATTTTAATTAAAAAAAGATGTTTGTGTCATTATACGCCTTGGAAGACAGAGATAGTGTGTCCCTCTAGAGGAGAGAGGGGTTTATTTCTGTGTCCAGAATAGTACAGGGAATGTTTGTCTCTGGAGCAGATTTGCTTACAGCCCATCATTATAGAGAAATGGGATTTCTTTTTTCTTTTTTTTTTTTTTTTTTTGAGACAAAGTCTCATGCTCAAGGCTTGCCTTGAATTCACTGTATAATTGAGGATGTCCTTGAGCTTCTGATCTTTTGAGTCTTGGGATTAAAATTTGTATGCATACCTAGATTAGTGAGTGCTAGGGATCAAGCCTTGCACATGCTAAGTGAGCATACATCCCATCCCAAAAGAATAGGATTTTTTTAAGATGAAAATTCTTTATCTGTGACATAGCCCTAATATTAGTCAGCTTTCTGTTGCTATAATGAAATACATGAGGCACTTTACTTTACAAAAGGTAAGTCTTAAGCCAGGTTTGGTGGTGCATGCCTATAATTCTAATACTCAGGAGGCTGAGGCAGGAAGATTGGCACCAGGCACATGCTGCTTGCTTTATAGAGAATAATATAAAGTCTTTTGTCTTTGACCTAGGTGCCTTATATCTTTAGCCAGCATCCGTAGAACTTTGACACGCTTAGTTTAGCTAATTTGTCTACGCAGTGCTAGATTGCTCTCCGAAATGTCTGTGTGATGTGCTTGGCCACAGCGGTGCCTACTGGTTCCTGTGTATTGTGAGTCCACTCTGTCAGAAACATCAGTGGACATAGTTGTATTTTTTCACAGTATCAGAATTTGTTGAGTAGTGAGTCACAAAGTCTGACCCTGTCCACAGAAGAGGACAGCTGCAGCACTACAGTGCCTTTCTGGGACAACCCTGAAGTACACTGGTGAAGGGAAATCATCACAGTGGGTAGAATTTCAGGAAATGCACATGGTCGTACATTTTATTTGGAATCACACAGATGTGTGATTATATACTGATTCAAGGTCTATAGCGAATGGTTTGGCCACTTGGTCAGAGCCTTGGAAGGAACATGATTGAAAAATTGGTGAGAGAGACATTTGAGGAAAAGTCATGTGGAAAGATTTCTCCAAATGTGCAAAGGACATAAAGATACTTGAGTCCCATGTAAGTGCTCATCAAAAGATGACTTTCAGGGCTGGGCAGGGTGGTGCATGCCTTTAATCCCAGTACTTAGGAAGTAGAGGGAGGTAGATCTCTGTGAGCTCAAGCCATCCTGTTCTGCATAGCAAGTTCCAGGCCAGATGAAAGTGTTATTTGGGATTACACAGTTTCAGTTCTGCATGAATGTCTATCTAAAGGAACTAAAATTAATGTATCTGTGAGCCCATGTTTTTCAAATAATGGAATACCATAACAAGTAGTTCCTTATAAAAAAAAAGAAGAAAATTCTGTCATTTGAGACAATATGGATGAATCTAGAAGACAAATATTAAGTGAAATAAGCCAGGCATCTGTGTATGGAGAATTACCAAAATAGACATAGAAAGTAGAATGTCAGAGATAGAGAGACTGAAGACATGGTGATCACAGGTCACGGGAACAAACAAATGCTGATCTGTGCACACAGTAAAGTAACTAATTCATGTTTATTTCAGTTGCTGAAAGTGGATATTAAATATCACCACAAGCATGTGAAATGATAGATATATGGCCTAATTTATTTAACTATCAAAACATCTGATATACATTGGATACCAAAAATACATAATAGTTATTTGTCATTTTTTTTAAATGTTAAAAAATTATTACTTGGTACTTTCTTACTTGATATGGAAATCGTTTAGTTTTATTCTTGTTTTCCCTTAGAGTTAAATAACCTAACAGAAATATGCCAAAATGATAAATGCAAATATTCATCCTTAAAATAGACAAGCTTCCAATATGTAAAAGTTTTACTCTGAAAAAAGTAACAATGAAGTGAATAAATATAAAATATACAATTTTCCCCTTACAATGTTTTATAGGTCTTAATAAGAATAGTGACTCTCCTACTGTGAAAAAGCTGACTGTTCCTTTTGAGAAGTGCAATGGTAGGTATGAAGATCTGATAAGAAGCGTGTCGTATATTAAACTAGATTTTTAAAATACCCAGTTCATGCAGTATGTCTTCCCTCTCAAGTTGAGAGACAGTTTGCTTTTGCGAATGAGCTGTGTAATGCTAGGAGAGCTGACTTTCTAAAAGCGGGTACATTAGAACAAATTGCATCCTTCCATTTTAGAATGTTTAGAGTGTGAATTGCTTTCTGTTTTTGGAAAGCACTTTTACAAAAACATTTGTTGACATGAGAAATGTCTCAAGTATCAGCTGGCCTCCTTTTCTATTACAAGTGCCAGCATCAATCACAGCCAGGAACTAATTTAGCATTAGCAAGGTTCCACCAGAAAGGTGTGGCAAATCACATGGAGGAAGATGGCTTAGTGTAATAGTATTCACAAGTGGAATCATTGGGCTTGCTGGAACATCCTGGGGAGGGAGGTTGATTGGGAACCACATGCTAATAGCGTGTCATATTACTTTCATTGATGTATACATGCATGTTTATTCATTTATTTATCTGTCTTCAGCTGCTTGTCAGACTTTGCTGTCTCTTCCTGTGGATTTTAATTTGGAAGCTATATTAGGTAAATACTTTATTATTACTTAAACTTTTTTTTTTGGTCATTGTGTAAATGGCCGCCTGCAGCAGTGCTTTTCTTTAAACAGGAAGCTGTCTTGAAGTTTTCTTTTTTCTTGTATGTGGTCTGAATTGTACTTTGATCATAGTGAACTTTACTGTGGGCATAAGCTATAAGAATCTTTTTAAGTTTTTATTTACTTATTTTTATTTTATGCATGTGAGTGTTTTGCCTGCATGTATGTCAGTGCACCCATTTATGCAATGCTTGTGTAGGCAGGAAGAGCCATTGGATCCCCTGGCACTGGAGTTAAGGACAGTTGTTAGTTATCATGTGGGCGCTGGGAACCAAACCTGGGACTTCTATAAGAGCAGCCAGTGCTCTTAACTGTTAAACCATCCCTCCACCCAGCAATAAGAATCTTAATGTTGCTAGTACACTAATAATAAATCAGACATAATGACACACTTCTGTAATCCTAGAACTTGGCAGGTTGAGACAGGAAGATTGAGACCAGTCAAGGGTACATAGCAAGACCCTGACTCAAAACAACAGCAGATAAATAACAAACCACTCCAAAAAATAAAGACAAATATAAGATTTTAAGCATTATACATACATATATTGAAAAAAATTCAAATATGGTACATGATTTTTTTAAAATCAGGTAATATAAGAACAATTATTCCATAAAATGACTAGTTTTCCATTTATTCTGTTATTCTCAACTATAGGAGACTATTTTAGAGCTGATGACTTTGTGGACCAATCTCCTGGAAACCTCAGTTCTTCATCTCTGAGAAGAAAACTTTTTTTAGATGGGAATGGGAGCATCTCTGACACCTTACCTTCAGCTTCTCCTGGAAGTCCTCCTAGCAACGCTCAAGCATCCCTTGAGGTGTTTTATTTAATAGATTTGTCTCCTGTATTATATAGGAGCCCTGTTTAGACAGCAAGTTCTATAAAAAGTATACTTTTAACAGGCTGCTGGCTAATGTGTTAATATGCTTGATGTCAGATCACATTCAAGAATACTTGCTTTTGGGTATACAGAGTGACCAAATTTTTCCTAAGGAATCTCAACATGGGTTACTTACTGAAGTATTAAAAGATTAGCCGTATAACAACTGAATTAGCATTAATGGAGTAATGTGAAAAAATTTTCAGATAGCTGCCTAGGTAAATGATTCCTTAAGCTCAGTTCATTCATGTGTTGACTAATATTCTGCTTCAGTTTTGTACCAGTCTTGTCAGTTGTATTTGTTTCAAGATTCATTTTGTTGGTTCTTATTAACAATTCCTAGTTTATAATGTATTGTGACTTAAAGACAATGTGTAGTGTAACAGAGCTGAGGAAGAGAATCATTAAATATAGTTACTGATTAATTTTGTTTTTTTTTTTTTAATCACAGGGACAGTTTTCTTCTAGCCCTATTCAGAATAGGGTAAAAAAATACAGTTTGGGGAGCATAACTAGTCCTTCACCTATTTCCTCACCCACTTTCTCACCCATCACACTTCAACTAGGAAAAACACCACGGTCAGGTATGTCTTAATAAAATACCTAGTGAAATTTTAATATTATCAACCTTTGTTACTGAAGAAGCTCTTGTAGCTGAGTTGTGAATGAACACTTCAGTCTTAGCATATAGAAACTTTTTTTAAAATAAAAGGAATGGTATAAGCCAGGTGTGACAGCTCATGTTTATAATTCCAGTAGTTGAGAGGCAAAAGCAGGAGGCTCATTGATTCAAGCCCAGCCTGGAGACACATGATAAATTTGTGACTAACCTGAGTTATCCAGTGAGACCTTGTCTAAAAGAAAACAAACAAGAACAACAAAACCCAACAAAGGCTGGGAATATAGTTCAGTGGTATATATTTGCCTATGATATATTTGATACTACCACTGCAACTAATAAAGAAAGAAAAGGAAGGGCGAGAGGGAGTTCAATTCTAATATGGTTACTTTGAGAAGCAATGTTTCTTTACTATGGAAATGGTGGTTTTAGAGAAGTTTGTTTTTATATGCCTTCTGAATTACAGGATTAGATTTTGATAATCAGATATTTATATTTTGTAAATTAGCATATTTGATTAAGTTTTTGTCTTGTTTTGTTTGGGTTTTTTTTTTTTTCCTTTGGGAGGTGGGGTGGTTGACCCCACTATGTAGGCCTGTCTGACCTAGAACTCGCTATGTGAACCAGACTGGCCTCTGCCTCCTGAGTGCTAGGATAAAAAGCCTGTGTTACCACACCCAGTCTTGGTTAAGATTTTTAAGATAAATATGCTCGGAGGTATACATATAAGCCCTTTGAAAAAAAAATCATACCAAATTTTGAAAAGTTAAACATTTTTAGAAAACCTGTTCATAATAAAAAAAATTAGAAATTAAGAACTATTAGTCTTCATATATATGGATATAAATATGGATATACATATGTGAATACAAACTTATACAAACTTATACATGATCCTTTATCTTCTGTTTTGACAAAACATTTATTATAGACATTTTCACAGATCATTCAGATAATTTATTGTTGTTTCACAAGTTGCTTTGAGACCATCCCATGCATGTTCATCCTGTTTATTTTATCTTTGTTTAATTTTTTTCAAAGTCCTGGAAGACAGACCCAGGGTTTCATATCCATTACTCTACCACCAGACTACATGCCCAGCCATGTGTGTCAGTTGTTTTTAATTCTTGATAAGCATTTCAATTATTTCCAATTTATTAAATCACAAAGTGATTTTGTGTTTTGTGTTATAGCATGTAGTACATAATTTTTACCCCTATGTTAAATTCCCAGAAGGAAAATTATTTGGTTGAATAGGTAGACATTTTAAGGGGTCTTTTTTTTAATTTCCTGCAGTACTGGGGATTGAACTTGGGGTCTCAGACAAGTTCTCTGCTACTGAGCTTTATCTCCATCCTGCCCATTACTTGGAGGCTTTTTGATGAACCTTGCCAATTTTCTTCTTAAAAATTGTACCAACTGAATTTTTCAGCATAAAAAGTATTTAGCTAAAGTATTTTTATCATTTTAAGTGTCCGGCTCTTTACCATTACAGTACTTTACATTACTATTTTCCAGTTTTTTGTATGACTTTTTGTGCCCCTACAAACATTTTGTATAAAAACAGTACATTTTTATCCATTTACCAAGTATAGCTATTAAATTCTAGCTTCCAAAATCTGATTTGACTAGGTGTGGTGACCTATGTGACCTATATGTTTTTAATTCCAACATTCAGGAGGCAGAAGCAGGCAAATCTCTGTGAGCTTAAGGCTCAGCCTGGTTTATATAGTGAGATTCTGTCTCAAAAGGGGGTGGAGTGTAACCATTTTGTTGGGGATTTTCTGAAAAACTTTAGTAGAACAGCAGTGTACTTTCAAGGAAATAATTCACTGGGAATAAAACATTTTAGTTGAAATATGAACAGAGCTAGAGAAACTACATATGAACCTAGCCTGTTTGTTGAGGCACATTCACTTTTACTGTTGTTTTTTAACACTAAAATCTCAATTGAGTAAACACAGCTGTTAGAGAAATCCAACTTTTCTGACCTGAAACATGATTACCATTTTTATGTTTCAATGTGATTTTTCCCTCTGATCTTTAGAACAGAGGTTTACATTTCATTCTCCTGATGCGTCGTCTGGAACAAGCGCCACTGGGATCAGCAATCCAAGCATTAGGAGTCCTTACATAGATGGCTGCTCACCAATTAAAAACTGGTCTCCTCTGAGACTCGGAGCTGGTCCTCAGTATCAGACCTCACTGATTCGGATACCTTTTACTCTTGAGACTCACAGTGAAGATGAAGAGGACAGTGTTCCCTCCACAGATTTGTGTCCACTGGGCCCTGGTGCTATGGGGGTGCCCCTTCAGCAGTTGAACGTTGACACTTCATCTTCATGTGGCGAGCCTTTAGTTGTTACTGCCATGTCTATTACGCAGAGTCAGTCCAGCACTTCTGAGAAAGAACAAGCACTGTTGGAGGACATCAGAAATGAGAAGGAGAATGACACAGTAGATATGGTTGATCCTATAGAAACAGCAGATGAAAGCACTTGGATTAAGGAGCCAGTGGATAATGGGAATTTACCCATGACTGATTTTGTGAATGGAATTGCCTTCAGCATTGAGAACTCTCACATGTGCATGCTGCCACTCGCAGAAAGCAGTGTTCTCCCATGTGAAAGCAGCAACATCCAGGTAAAGATTTTTATTTTATACTCCTTTCCTCTGGGTGCCAGTGTAAGAAAGAAACTGAGCTAAGTGTGAGGATGAGATTACCAGTAGTGTAGTGTGAGGAGGATTAATTATTCCTGTTGAATACTCACATTAACTGCTGTCAACTTGGGAGAAGTAAGATGGAAGCAGAAAAGAAATGGGGCTACTGTTCTGCAGCAGCCAGACAGCCT
The DNA here is from genome assembly GCA_035773235.1 of Eospalax fontanierii. NCBI lineage: Eukaryota > Metazoa > Chordata > Mammalia > Rodentia > Spalacidae > Eospalax > Eospalax fontanierii. The sequence continues at coordinate 105,352,879 of CM069524.1, forward strand.
CTTGGAGCTACCTGTCTGCTGTGAATCTAGTGCCAAAAGAATGCGGTTTCTGGGGTAGTACTTGTACTCTAAAAATTGAATAGTTTTTGTTTCTCTCTTATGTGATTTAAGGGAGAAAAGCAGAACTAAGAGCACTTTTCTGTGCACCCTTTTATATACCTTTAAAAAATGTGACATAACAAACATTTTTCATGTAATTATCCATTTATAATTTTCCAAACAAGCCAAGCATCAGAGATTAAAGTAAATTCTCCAAAATTTATAAAACTAGTAAATGTAGAATCAGTATTTAATCCTAGTGATCCTAGTGGTCTTGTGTTTAGATTAAGTTCACATTCTTTAATCCAATTTATGCTAACTCCTAACAGATAATTCTTACATACTGGTTAGCTGTGTAGGTGCTTTTCTGACCACTGTCTATGTACTGTGTGTGTGTGTCATTCTCACAGCTCCATAATGCTTTCAGATTGTCAGTTTGACCTGTACTGAAGTTGAAAACATAGTATAAAACAAAATATTCTAAATCATTGGAAATTTAATATAATCTTTTGCTCATCATTTTTAATTTTTAGGTTAGCATACAAAGCAATGGATTTCAGTAAAGTTTCTTAAAAATATATTTTAGCTTTTTCGATTGATGTTTTAAGCACATCTAGTAAAACTTCATTTTAAAGGCATCGTTAATTTTTTTTTCTTCCCTTTTCATTTTTGTTGGCAAAGCATCTGTAGAGGAATTTAAAATGTTTTTGTTGAAACCTAGATTAATAGCCTCTAGTTCAATAGCCTTTTGGAAACTCACATCCCATAATTGTTATCATTCTGTTGCCATCTAATTTATGTTGCACAGTCTGCCTGGGCATTGCACATCCAAACTTGTCTTACCATTAGTATTATTGATATTTAGTGAAAATGCAGTTCTCAGTTTTATCCTGTAGACTATATCATAATGTTTTTTTGTGTGTACATGTTTTTGTATTTTAGTAATGTTTGGGTACGTTATTTTTCTACCACAGACATAATGTTCAAGTATTCTGACACAAATTTGCTTTCTCATAGTCTTTTGACTAAGTTCATTGTGAATTGCTTCACTTCCGTACCTGGTATACCACTGTCCTCATCCTAGGAAGTCCCTCAACCCCTCCTGTTTTCTGTAGTCCCTTCCTGGTTTACTTCTTATTCCACTGGAACACATTTTCTGGAGGCTTTCTAAGACTGGGATTCTTGCTTTCTTTGTTTTAGGATTTTATACATAAGTACTATATTTGCATTATTTCGACCCTCCCAGGCCCCTCCAGTTCTTCTCAGGTAACTCCCCATTCCTTCTCAATTTCTTGTCCTCTTCTTTGATTATTATTATTACATATACAGACATACATTTGTAGATATACATATATGTACATGTACTAGACATACATATATATATATATATATATATATATATATATATATATATATATAAAAAATGCATTGAGTCATTTAGTGGTGCTCATGTGTGTACCTGTGTTTAGAGCTGCCCATTTGGCATTAGATAACCTCTCAGGGAGCGTTTAGAGCTGCCCACTTGGCATTAGATAACCTCTCAGGGAGCTAGTCCTTGGAGAAAACTGATTCTTCCTTTCTCAGTATCCACTAATCACCTGTAGCTCTTCATCTTGAGATGGACTCTGTGATATTCCCCAGCTCCACCCTGGCATGTCAACTGTTTGTGTCATTATGCAGATTTTGTTAAATTCCCATACTGTGGAGATTTCATTAGTGTAGCTTCCCTATCATGTCTAGAATGCATTAACTAACAGCTGGTGTCTTGTCCCTCTGGCTCCCACCTCTTTCTGCCTCCTCTTCTGCCCTGCTCTGTGAGCCTTAGGTGTAGAGATTGCATTGCTCTGAAGAGATGGTGCAGCTGTTAAAGAAAGGCTCAGCCTCACAACTAAAAAGTGTGTTCTTTAAAAAGCACTTGGGATGCAGATGGACTTCTATGACATGGAGGCCAGCCTGGTCTTCAGAGCAAATCCCAGGCCAGATGGGGTTACAGGGAGACCCTGTCTCAAAAACAAACCAGAACAAAACAAAAACAACTCCACAACAAAAACCAAAACAAAATAGGAGTTTGTGTCTGATGATGTGATCAGTTTTCTCATATTTGAGTTTAGAGATAATTATCCTTTAGTACTTGAAGGCATTGCTGGTCAGAGATCTGAAACTTCTATTGCTCATTCTTCTGCAAATGATTTCTCCACCCTCTCTGGCTTGGCACGTAGAATCTTTTCCAGGTACACTTAGTTCTGAAATTTCCTTGATATTGTGTGGACTTCTTGCCATCCACTGTTCTGGGTACTCAGAATGCCTGTATGGTTTGCAGATTTATGTCTTTAATTAAAAAAAAATTTTAGGTATCCTCCATCATTTTCATTTCTTTTTTTAACTTACTGAAAACTTTTCTTCTCTAGTTAGCAACCTCAGAAATAATATCTGGGAGGGTTCTTAATCAAATTTTATTTTCATTCTGAATAGTTTTATAAAATAATATAATTCAATTAGTCTTTAATTACATTAAAAAATTCAGCTGAATAAATATTGTAGACTTAAAATAATCACATCGGTCATTTTAATTTATTTTTAGTCCCTCAATTTTAGCTGATAAAATCAAATATTTTAGAAGAACATAGCTTTCTGAAGTACCTATGGAAAACAATTAAATTTGTTTCATTTTTTTATATTTATCTTAACGCATATGTATTAGAAAAAGCAATGTACTATTTTATTTCTTTGCATTGTCATGTGCCATTATAACAAATACATACAAAAATCTTGTTAATGATGCAGAGTTCATGATTTTCTTAAAACCAGACAATAAAATTTATGGAACACACATATAATAATGTATGTACTGTATGTGTTAATTTTATGTAAATATCCTCAGCCCATGAACAAAATAGGCACATGAAATAATAATTTAATTCAGATCTTTGATGTTTCATTGATAAAATTATTATTCTGCCATAGAAATGATAGCCTAGATTGTTATTAGCTGTACATTATTATTAAAATGTCTAAAGTTTATTTTTTAATTGACTTCTGTGCATATCATACAATACATCTTGATCACTTTTAGTCTCCCTCCCCTATCTATAACCCCTTGCATAGCCCCTCCCTGCTCCTGCCAGATTTCCTACATCCCGTCATATATGTTAGGGCCTATCAAATCAAGTTTTTGTCCCAAGATGACCTGAGTGTGAGCTCATCCACTGGAACCTGATCAGCTTGTCTAGTGTCACTTCCTTAAAGAAGACCAACTCTCCTCACTGACTAGTGATCAGCTAGAATTGGGACTTCTTACCCATTTCCCCACTTCTATGCTGAGTTTTTTTCTGGCTTGAGTTTGTATGGATCTTGTACATGCTGACACCATTGCTGTAAGTTCATATGAGCAAGTTCCCAGCCACTGGAAAACTGTTAACTTGTGGTCATTCACCACCCCTTCCTCTTACAATCTTTCCATCCCTGTTCTGCAGTGGTCCCTGAGCCTTGAGTAGCTGAGGTTTAATACAGGAGTCCTATCTAGGGACATGCATGCTGCAGTTTCTTACTCTCAATATTTTAGCCACTTGTGGATTTCTGTGTTAATCATCATCTGTTGCTTGAGGAAACTTCACTGGTGAGAGTTGAGAGATGCATTAATATTCTCTTTGCTCCCTGTTCTGCTGTGTTTCCTGAGCCTTAGGTATAGAGGCTGCATTGCAGATGTTTCACCTAGGGCTGGGCATCTCATAGACACTTATTCTCTGTGTTTGAACAGTTGAGGAACTCTGTAATAAGTCTCCAATAGTCTACTCTTTGGGTCTTGAGGCAGAAGGAGCAACATGGGGCCCATTGGTGTAAGGGATTTGAGATCCATGTGCCCAATGAGGCTTCCACCAGCTGTGCATTTGGGATACCTCTGAATCTCATGTCTTTGGGAGTTTCCACCTGTATTGGGATATTACGTTTTGGGAACATTCTCATCTTGAGTCCTTTAGAACTAACCACCTTGCATCCAGTATTAGTCTTAGTCATCCATTTTCACTATTCTTCCTATAACTTTTTTTTTCTACTGTGTTAATTCCTTTGTTCTAATTTCTGCCACTTTAATTTCTTTTTCTCTTTTAGTGTCTGTAATCTGGCCAGTAAGCGTTTGCCTTGCTCCTGTCATAATTTCCTCTTCCCATTTTCTTTGCTTCAGTTCCACTAGCTTCTCAAAGGTTTTTTTGTTTTGTTTTCATTTTTGTTTATGTGTATTAGTGTTATCCCTGCACGGATGTAAGTGCACCCGTGTCATGCAGTGCCCACAGAGGCCAGAAAGCATCGGGTTCCCTGGAACTGTAGTTGTTTACCACCATGTGGGAGCTGGGATTTGAATCCAGGTCTTATCCAAGAGCAGCCAGTGTACTTAACTGCTGAGCAGTCTCTCCAGCCCCCCACTTCTCACCTTTTTTTGTGAGTGTTTGCACATGCTGTAAATTTTCTTGTCTTGTTTGACTAAGTTAATGCCTTCTTTTTGTTTCAATTTTTAACCGACTGCTCACACCCTCAAAGGAGCTTTACCTGATTACATTGGTCAAGCCAGAGCTCATTTTGCATTCTTCCCAATTACATAATCCAGGAATTATTTTTTTACAGAACCCAGAATCTGGCATATGGTAGGCAAGTGCTTTACCACTGAACTCAAATGATTCTGATGCCCTCAGCGCCCATGGGTTTGATTTGTCTGGCTGGTACATAGTAGGCACTGATGCTGATGGTGGCCTAGAGTGAGACAGTGGAGCCAGCCACCATCTAAATGGGCTCCTATTGGTTTCCCTCTTCCTGTAGAGTACGACAGGCTCCCTGTGCTTTACTCTGCTGTACTATTGGGCAACTTTTCCCTTGATACACTCCAGTATGCATTAGTATTGAATTATGAGGCAGTTATTTGGTAGTGATGAATACTAATTAGTAGATTTTCAATAAGCATTTTCATCAGTTATCTTTTGAGTTGTAGCAGAACTAGGGGTTTCCCTTGAGATGTGTTAATTTCAAATTTCACAATGCTTTTGTTTAAATGAAACATGATTCCCAGTAGCAAGCCAATAGGTATACAAACTTGAAAACTAGGAGTAACAGAACATGTTTTTATAGGTTATTCTAAATGTTCATAAGGGGAATAAAGTACACTTCTTTCTGCTCCTAATTTATGGAAGGGTTATGTACAAGGTCAATCCTTTGTGTGTGGGGAGGTGGTTTTGCTTGGTGCTCAGCATTTTGTAAGTAAGTGAAAAGAACCTGGACTTTGGCGCCTCCAGTCTTCATCAGCTCATTACTGTATGGAACTGTGAATTAACCTTTCTGAGCCTTAGTTTTCTCATCTGTATCTGAGTCTTAGCTCCCCTTTCATCTGAGCTAACAAGGATGTTGAAGGACAAAGTAAAAATGTGTTTTACATTTATTTTTCTGTGTATGAACATACTGCCTGCATGTATATAAATGTACCTGTGTCATGCAATGCCCATGGAGGTCAGAAGAGGGTATCTGATCCCCTGGACCTGGCATGACAGATGGTTAGACAGCCAGTTCTCTTTAACCACTGAGCTATTTCTCTAGCCCCCTCACATAATTTTTATAAACATAAATTTGTAAGTTTAGTACAGTGGCCCATCCACTCTGGAGGCTGAGGCAGAATTCCGAGTTTGAGGCCAAACTGAGCTAGAGATTGCAAAAACAAGCAAGCAAACAAACAAACAAAAACATTATAACTGTTCTTTTTGTTGAACCCTTACTGTGTCAAATTATAAGCTAAGTCTTATCATTGTTACATCTATGTAAGAAAAACACAGGACACATAAAGGTTTGGTATTATCTGTAGTTTCAGGCATTCCTTGGAGGGTCTTGGGAAGGTATCTTCCATGAGAGGAATACTTACCAAATTAAGTTTGTGCACATCTCATTTGGGATAAAAGAGTGTTTTAAAATGCAAGAATTTGTATTACCTATGTAGTCTTCTTATGAACAGTTGGATATGAGCATTATGTAGCCCACTTTTTATACAGGTTATCTTCAATACTCTCAAAGGTGGCATGTCTTTTAGAGGTTTTATTTAGCTGTACAAACAGGTCATTTAGAGATTAGCTTGGCAAGCAAGTTGGAAGGTGAAACTGATTGTAATCTTTCTTTTCAAATTGCATGATTCCAGAATATTCACTAGGATCATTATTTCATTGTATTGTTTAGGTGTCCTGAATTATACACCCAGCATTTAAGCTTCTTACACTATGCCATATAAATTAGAAAAATGAATTTGAATCTATAGTTTTATTCTTAGGTGTTTTTTATCTTCATTCCTGTCAGATGGACAGTGGCTACAATACACAGACGTGTGGAAGCAATATCACTGATACTGTTGGGACAGAAAGCTACTGCAAAGAAAATGATGCACAGTCCTTTGAAGTCGAACTTAAACCTCTAGTTTGTAATACAAAGGTAGGGAGAAAATTTAATGTGAGTAGAATGTAATATTTACTGATTTTTTTTTTTCAATCCATCTCTCCAGCAGTATCGTTTTACTTATTTTTTGTTTCTCTCCCCTCTTATCCTGTTAATTAGATGATTTTTAAAATACAAACACTTCAATTTTCTCATTGTCCTCCATGAGAGAGTGTGGGAGAAGCATTACACAGGGAGATCTAGCTCTACTCTGGACAGCAAGTGAAGCCACATCCTTAAAGGGAAATAATAGGAAAGGCAGAGTCTTGCCCCTGGAGTTGTCATGTACTCCGGAAGTATTCACCCATCCCCATTCTCCTTTCTTTATGGACTGGTTTCTTAAAATTCAACAGCCTTTAGACTTGTTCTGATAAGTTTGTACTAAGGGAATATACTTCTGATATAGACATTTAACCTTGATATGATGGTTACAACTGTGTATTTCTATGTGAAACCCATCATCTTAACCACTAAAGAGGATATCTTTTATTATATATATATATATGTATATATTATTTATACCAATTTGTTATAAGCAATGTAAACAAATGTACAACAAACTATTTCTCTAAATGAAGCCTAAGGAAATCCACCTTATTTTCATTTTTGATTCTGCCTTGTTGATATGTATCAAAACATTCTAAGATTAACACCATCAACAAACATTATGATAATCCAGCCCATTTCAGTGATCCATCAAAGCCTAAGATAAGGAAGGATTCTTTTGCAAGAGTGTTAAAAAGAGTACCTTTTGGGCAAAGGTTACTGCTCAGTAGAGCTCTTGCGTAGCATGTCCAAGGTTCTAGGTTCACTCTCCAGCCCTACTTAAACAAACATTCTTTTCCCTTTCCATTCTGGAATTCTGCATTCAGAGTTTAAAAGCAGTCTTGAGTGCCCTAAACTGAAAACAAGGTATTTCTTCTTTTTTAACAGCAAGGGCACACAGTTCAGAGGTGCTGGATGAAAACTGCAAGCCCATCTCAGTGCAGTACTCCATAGTCTCATCAAGACCAAAAGACTGGCTCAGTACCCCTTGTGGGTTTTATGTGCATGATTGATAATGTGATGCTAACTGGGGAAAAAGTGCTTCAAGTGAAAAATCATTCAGTGAAGTAAATTAGTGACAGAAACGAGAAAGCTCCAAGTTGTAAAGTACAAACTTATTTTTTTAATCAATAAATATTTTTGTATTTCTGAGTGAAATGTTACACATACACAATTATGACAGAGTTGATGGCTTTCTCCTCTCCTTACAGGGTCAACAAACTACTTAAGCCTTTTTAATGTAGTACTGAACTTAGTGGTTCTCAAAACATGAAAAAAAAAAGTGAAAATTGAAGGTACTATTATTACATGAAAAATTCTGAGATTTACTTGAAGGAAGTAAAGTTCCTTGAAATCTAGAAAATCAGCTATTTCTTCATTTTTGTGGGGCAATAGCTTAGTTCCGGCGATAACTATTCTAATACTTAAACGTATAAACAGTAAAAAGTTAATAGAAATATCATATGTATTGCCATCTGTAGGAAAATGTGGGATGCCAGAATTATATATACCATCATTCCAAGGGCAGGGCATCCCTTACAGTTCAAGGTTGGCTAAAGAGAAGAACAAAATACTGGAGAATCAGACACAGTGGGATCCTGTTGGGTTTAGAAATATTAACAACTGTGCAAATATATAAGTAAAATACTTTTTAAAATCCATATTGGGCATATAAAACATGTTTAGAAATGTCCTTGGAGAAATGTATTTTTGTATTTACTTATATCTTAAGAACCAATTCACAGAAAAGAAAATTTCATTATTCACCCTAGAAAATAAAAAAATATTGTCGTTTTCATCCTTATGGTGTACAGTACTTTCTGTGCTACCCAGAAAAGTTCATGTCCTCATTTGCCTGCTTAATCAACACACTGAGGAAGCCATTGCCACTTGATTCATTGTGAAACACAACATTGAAAGTTAAGTGTTCTAGGTTTTTTGTTGCTGTGATAAAACACTGACCAAAACTGTGGAGGAAAGGGTTTGTCTGGCTTCTTATGGTTACAGTCTCATGATTAAGAGAAACTAAGGCAGGAGGAAGAAACAGAAGCAGACTATGGAGGAACACTGCTTACTGGTTTGCTTTTCCCTGTCCTGGCTTGCTCAGCTCCTTTACTTGTATAGCCTAGGCCAACCTGGCCAGGAATGGCACCATCTAATGAGCTGAGTCTTCCTCTATCAAGTAATCCTACAAGAAAATACCTCACAGATAATGTTTGAGGAAATTCCTCTAATGAGATTCTCTCTCCCTTTTGTGTCAAGTTGACAACCAATATGAAATAACTGAAGTCTATCTAAAAACAACCGTGTAATCCATGAGTTGAATCCTTAGAGTTGGAGCCTCCCTGGCTAGCTACCAGCTAATAATAAGGAAAAAGAACAAGGTAGTAATTATAACTGAGATTCAAATTAACCTGTTTTACTACTTGAACTGAGCCTTTAAAAAAATCTGTTAAATGGGATAACAGCTGTATTTTGTCCTTTTTCTTTTATTTGGAACGTGCAGCCTAAACTGACCTTAAACTTAAGTCTTCCTATCTCAGCTTCTGGAGTGTCAGGATTCCAGGTGTGCACTGCCTTGCCTGACTGCTTTTTAGTTTTATGGGCAATCCAGTTATCCTCAGTTTCCCTGAGGGACTGGTTGTAGGACCTTCAACCTATAGAAAAATTAGTGGATATTCCTTAAATGACGTAGTTTTTGCATGTAAGCTATGCACATATTTCCATATACTTCAGATCCTCTCTAGATTACTTTTAATACCTAATACCATGTAAATATAAAGCAAATAGTAGTGTTACTGTATTGTTTGGGTACTATGGACAATGAAAAAAAGTCTAAACATGTTCAGCATAGATGCAGGGTCCAATCCCCTCGACCCCCTTGAGAATTTTCAGTTTGCAAATGCAGAGCTTGGAAATTGAGGCTGTGTTTTATGTAATCCCAATTAACTTAAAAACTGGGACTACAAAAAAAATAAGACTCTCACAAAGGTTGCCTTGGGTGAAATTGATTTTTGATTCTGATCAACTAGGACTAGGCCCGCCTCAAAATCACTCCAGACAACTGGAAAGAAACAGATATAGGGCCTGGGGAGATGGCTTGGTGGGCAAAGTATTTGCTGTACAGGTAGGATGACCAGGGTTTAGATCCTCAGGACCCATGTAAAAGCCAAGCATGGCTGGGCATGGTGGCCTGAATCTTTAATCCCATTTCTTAGGAAGCAGAGGCAGACAGGTCTACATAGGAAATTCCAGGCCAGCTGGGGATATAGGGAGACCCTGCCTCAAAAACAAAACAAAGCCAAACATGGCAGCATATGACCTTAACCCCAGCAATGAGGGTGAAGACAAGCCAGCTCAGGGGCCTGCTCGTCAATGTAGATGAAGAGCAAACTCCAGGCTGATCCTGTTTCAGAAAAGTAATGTGGTGAAGTGACCAAGGAAGACATCCAGCATCAATCTCTGGCCTCAAGTGCCAGCACACGTGAGTACAAACACTATACACAACCGTCTTAGCCTCCTTTGCCAAGGAGTACCCCTTTTCCTCTACTACAAGTAAACTATGGCAAGCAGTTTTTTTACCCCCTTTGGAAGAACTGAGATCAAATCCAGGGTCCTGTACATGTCAGGCAATCATTTTCCCACTGAGCCCAAAAGCAAAAAAAGAAATGTTTAATGGTTGGTGTATAAAACTCAAAAGCAGTATTTGTAACACATAATCGAAAAAAGCTTCTTTGGAGAAGTACTTTTCAGAATACAACCAAGCTGTAATTGCAGTTATAGCTAACAGTCAAGATGCTCTCTCTGGTCTTTTATAGAAAAGGTTTGCTAACTCCTATTGTAGTCACTGATCCATTTGTTTAGACCAAAGTTTAAGGCCATCTTCAAGTGAAAAAGTTCAATTACTGAATGTCTACATGATTGTAAATACTGTAGTTATAGTCGTTTAATATATGCTGATTTGGCAATCTCTTTATACTGTTCTGCCAGTTCCTTGAGGGCAGAAATAGTCTACTTGACTGGCACACCACAAGTACTTTAGAAAAAGCATAAGCAGAGCTAAAAGTTAGAATATTCTTGGATATACCAACATAATCCTTGACATTAACAAGACAAGTCATCAACCTGGCCTGTCAAATGAGATAATTTATTCCTTTAAATATGTCTTTAATATACTCCCCTTCTATGTAATATAACTAAAATTTAAAAGCTATCATTTAAAAACTTTTTTTGTGCATGAGTGTTTGGCCTGCATGTATGTAAGTCCACCGCATGTATTTATACAATGCCTGCAGAAGCCAGAAGAGGGCATTGGATCCTCCAGAATAGGAGTTGGGACTGTTGTTAGTTGCCATGTAGGTGCTGGGAACTGAACCTGGGTCACCTGCAAGAGCACCCAATTTCTTTACTAAAGATTAAGGACTGATAACAACAAAAATCACTATTTTCCCAGTCAGGTTACAATAACCCACTTTTTGTTTTCCTGTAAGTTACAAACATATGCAGCTGTCTAAGGACCACTAGTAGAATACAGCAGGCTTCTCAAGGAATTGGGGAACACAATGCCCTAATTAGGCAAATTAAAATGGCAAGGAGGATGATATGCCAAAGACAGCTTAAGATTTTGAAAGGGTAGTTCACTTCTAAAAATGTTCTCTTTAGCTCAGAAAATGATAGGATTCTTTCCTATATTAAATAACATACTTAAAATTAATCTGCTCTTCAATGAGCAGGTGAGTGCTCCATCTAAATGATCTTTACAGATCCCTGAAGTTGCTATCCTGTCACTAAGTGATGGATATTCAATTGAATTTTCTGCATAATTTTTCAGAAACACAGATCCAGTTAACAGTTCTATAAAATGCAAATTTCTTACAATTATTCTTAAAATGTACTTAAATAACACACACTTAGAAGAATGTTCTAAAAAAATTTCTTTTTTAAAGAAAAGCAGTCTCTGAAGTTTTCTGTTGAATGTAGTTACTTTTCAAGTTTTCTCTTCTTTCCCCCAGGTCCATTAAGGTCTATGTTTGAAGTATCAGTAGGCATGTTTATTCCTGGTACCTAAAGCAGTGTAAACAGGGAAAAGCAAAGTGATTAGAAACATTACTTATTAGATAAATCACACCCTCATCTTCTTTTGTTACTACCACTTTCAACTTGAAACAGATGTACATCTGCAAGCCACAGACATAGTCTCAGTGACGGAGAAGCTTTTCACAGGGTATAGTGGCACAAAGTTGCAACCATAGCAAGTGGAGACAGGCAAATATTAGAAGTCTTAAGATTCTAACACGAAGCAGAAAATAACTAGTTCCCTCTCACAAAGCATGTGCTCTTTCCATCATCTACAAAAATTGAGGTTGGTCTCACCTGTGGTTCTATAAGGGCCATGCGGATTTTCTGATGTTGAAGATTAGATGAATCTAACGTGATCTTCACTTTAACTTTATCAAACACATGAAACACTGTATCTTCTATTTTGAGTGAAGGTGTCTTGAATAAAAAAAGTTTTATCAAATTATTACTTACACTTGAACCTCTTCCAATTCTTTCTAGTTTACCTTACATGGTAATGTAAAAGCTTAAATTTAAGATGACTCCAATATTAATAAACATCTAGCTGTTAAATACAAAAAATCCCCACATTTAATCTGAACTATAGTTTCCCTCAAAATATGTCATCCCATTATGTCTTCCCTCATGCAAATGCTTATTTTATATTCAGACTTTATCTTTTCACTAGGCAGCCAACACATTCATTCCCTCTTCTGAAGATTCTACTCTCACCCACTAATTAGCAAGCTGCTGATGGTAGCAAAGGAATGGGAGACACTAGAAAGTCTCTTAATAGGCCGGATTCTTTTAAGTTTAGGAAAATAAGAGTGTAAGATAAGATACTGTAAGTAAAACATAAAAACAATCTCCTCCCCTCTCCTGACCTAGAAGCAGTCATTTATTCCTTTATCTGTTTAAATTTACATGTCATAACAGAAAGAAAGGCATTTGCATGAGAGAAGATATGGTAGGATGACTTTTTGAGCAAAACTATTAGATTAAATGTGGATTTTCTGGAATGTATTTTGACATTTAGGAAAATTCTGTAGGATGCAGAGAGGAGTATTAACAATTTATAGCTACCATGTGTTAACTGTCTCAGAAAGCATACCTTTCTCCCCTAAGAAACCAAGTACTGGAAATACTGTACCTCATGATCATAAATAAGCTGTGGCGTTGGCTTATCTTTTTCTTCAAAAAAAACTGTACCTTCTAAGCCATACTTTGGAATTAACACCACAATTGCATTCTTTCTTACAAATAAAATGTAGGCTTCTTCACTTACTATTCCTTTGCTTTTGAAAAATAACTGTAAAGTAAAAGACAATCTCATTAAGAAATTCACGAAAGTAACACTGAACAGGATTTCTCATTCCTAACTTGGCAAGCAGAAGTTAGATACCTGAGTATGAAATGCTACTGATGCACGCTGAGCATACTGAGCCATTTTGTGCCGGAAATTGAGATTTTTACATATATCTGCAAGCTTGTATTTGTCTGTCAACTCTGGATAAGTACAGTCGGCTCCAATAGCTACAGCCAATAGCCGATGAACAATTATGTCTGCATATCTACATAAAGGAGAAATAGCAAGTTAAAGTTTTTAAGTTAAAAACTAACCATTTTCCACCTCCTTTAATTTTTTTAGGAAAAAAAAAATTACCTTCTGATGGGAGAAGTAAAATGTGTGTATATTGGGGATGCTAAGCCATAGTGATGAAAGTCATTATCCATTCCTGAACAGAAGTAGACAGCTTGCATCATACAACGAGTGGCCAAGATTCTTAAAAGAGTATTCAGATATGGGAAAGTAGGAGATTCAGCCCGATCCAAAGAATCAGCCAAAGACTTAGCTGTATCTGTTTTAATTTCCACATTCTGTGAATAAATGGGAGAAGTACCACATGAAATATTTCAAAATCAGTAGTATCATCTCTTTAAAACTCTAAATAGATTGAAGGAAGAGATCAGCATGTCCAAAATAGATTGTTTCTGCAAAATGAACTAATAGTATGTTTTTACATAAAGAAACTTAGGAAAATGTGAATATGAATTCTTTAGTGTAATAGACAGATTACAATACAAATATAAGTGGTTTTTAAAACTGTAATCCCTTACCTTGGACTTAGCTGCCTTAACAAGGATTTCGTAATTTGATGGTGGTGGAGCTGGATGTTTTCGAAGTAAAGCATGTTCAGAAAATTCTTCATGAATTTTTTTTGCAACAGAAATATTCGCAAGTAGCATAAATTCTTCCACCATGGAATTTGTTTCTCTGCCAATGGAAAAAGCATTAAATATGGAGAGAAGCAGAAATTTCTATTCATAACATTCACAAGCCAACTTCTCTATCGATGAGATAATGAAGCATAATGTTTACTTGTAACAACTCATGGCTCTTTCATTTCTCAACTACTATACTAACAATCTCCCGTTATGAGTCTTCTGTGTACATCTTGTATGCTAGAAACTTTTCAAATTGTAGTCAAGGAGAGAATGGAAGCTTTACTAACTTTTTAAACATAAAATCGAAAACATAAGACTGATGTGGTGGCACACACCTTTAATCTCAGCCCTCAGGAGGCAAGTACAGGTGGATGCCTGTGAGACTGAAGCCAGTCTGTTCTACATAGTGAGTTCCAGGACAGCTGGGGCTATAAGGAAACCCTGTCTCAAAAAGAGACCAAATAAAAATAAATATTTTTCACTTCCTCATATTAGGTCCCAAAAGATTTTTGTTTGACTATATAGCTATGAAAATAAAGTTTACTAAGAAGAGTTAAAAGGTATTTAGGTTATACAATCTTGACTAAAACCCCAAAATTTTCACAATAAACCACTACTATACTGTATTTACAGTACCTACACATACTTGTTTTCTAAGTGAGGAAATAGAAGATATTCAACATTATTCTTATCCTCAATATCAGAGTTAGCAGCAGTATCAAAACTAATATTCTTCCAACCCAGCTTCCCAACCCTTAAGCAATGTGACACAGCTTTCACTAAGCTCTAACCTAGTTTAATAAATGATCTGCATCCTAGAATTCCCTATGTAGACTAGGCTGGCCTCAAACTGCTTCTGCCTCCCAAGTGCTAGGATTAAAGGTGTATGCCACCCCACCCAGCTTCTGGTTTCTATTTTTAGAACATTTACTATTTTAACAATGTTTCTAAATTATGTTAACTTTTAAAATATTAAAATTTTTAAATAGACAAACATCAATCATATGAAGAAATCTCTTAGAAACATGGTTCTCCCTCTCCTTGGCAAAAAGAGATGGATGACAAACTACTGCGGTTTTACTTTTATCAATCTTTTCCTCAAAATCACTGCTAATATTAACAAGACTTATCTGTAGAAAACTTCACTCCAAGAATTTAAAAGGAAAAATTTTAACATTTATTTATTAATCTTATATGTATGAGCTCATGTCAAGGCCTACATGTGGGGGTCAGAAGACAACATAAGAAAGGTTTCTCCTTCGACCTTGTGGATTCTAGGGATTGAACTTAAGTGATCAGACTTGACAAGTGCCTTTACCCTTTGAGCTACCTCACCAGCCCAAATTTTTAATTTTAGACCGAAAGCACATATTGATAGCTTAAAAAAGATCTGAATACAGTCTGGCCTGGAAAGATGGATGAGTAGTTAAAAGAGTACTTACTGAGGGGCTGGAGAGAATGGCTCAGTGGTTTAAAAACAAACACTGGCTATTCTTGCAGAAATCCTAGCACCCACATGGTGGCTAACCATCTGTAGCTCCAATTTCAGGGAATCCAACACCTTCTAACTGCCACAGGTATTACATAACACGGGTACACTTACATACACGCAGGCAATACCATTGTATACATAAAGAATACTTGCTGAATACCATGAGGATCCAAATTTGGATCCCAGCACCTCTGTAACAAGCTGGGTATCCTACACTCATCTATATCCCCTGGCTGGGGAGGAGGAGGAGATAAGAGGATCTCTCTAGTGCTTGTTGGCTTACAGGCTAGCAGAGAAAAAGCAAACCCTAGGTTCAGGGCAAGATCCTGCCTCAGAGGAGCAGGCAGAAAGAGGTAACTTAGAGAAGACATCCAAAGCCCTCTCCTGACCTGACACACACACACGGTCTTCATAAAATCATATGAGTATGTTCTGATTTTTCTAAGAAAAGCGATTATGTTTAATTTCATAATTAGCTCATTAAAAGGCATAGAAAATAATCTTAAATGCTAATTTAACCAAAAATAATATTAGCAAAATGACTAATTTAATACCAATAACAAATACCTGCATATTCTTCACAGCACCATATATAAACAGAAACTGAGCCATGGGGAAATCAAAAGACTCATAACTTATCTAAGCTGTCTAAGCAGCATAGTAGGATCCAAACTTCTGAACCTGGCTTCAATGCCTGTGGTCTCAATCACTATCTCCTAGTACCTCTGTATACTTTATCAAAATATCAAACTGATCAATAAAGTCTTTATTGTTTTACTATAATTAGGACTACAAAAGTTTAAAATATCATGTATTAAAGCAAATCAAATTTGAATTTTTCTATTCCATTTAAATTTCCTCTAAAAAGCAAAAGCACATTTACTTTTCTAAGTAGTTCTAATCCAAGGGCAATTCAGATACTGTAATCCTAAACAGAATTATTTTAGGTTTAAATATTTCAGTTAGTAGTTTATATACTAGTAAATATACTATTTAAAATTAAAAGCTTATCTAATATTCACTTTAAAAATCCACGTACCTCAGTTCCTTGGTCTGTAGATCTATAGGATCATGAGTCTCACTGTCCATGTGGAATCGAACTTCTGGAGAAGACAGAGTCAAAGCCCTGAATGAAAATGAGAGAAATTAGTCAAATAAGCCAAGAATAGCGACAACAGTCTGAAAGATTACTGTAACATAGGAAACAAGTGTGTCAGGTACGTAATAACTGCTCTTCTGAAGGCTTTTGACCATGTAATAAGTTTCATGTTCTATTTTCATACACAGCCTAGTACTGTGCTTCTGAGGAAATGCAGATCTTCTCTAACCAAAACTGTTTTTACTGAGCTATATAAATTTGAAACCAGTTTTCTTTATTAAAAAAAAAGTGACTATAGTATTTTATTTAGTATGGAAAACAAAGTACCGAGGTGGGCAATGATGGAGAAGAAGGGCACTTTCATGGGTAGATTAATAACATCCTAAGATGCACAATCAAAGTGTTCTAAGGCCAGAGAGATGGCTCAATGGTTAGGAGCACTGGCTGGTATTGTAGAGGACCCAGGATTAGTTCTCAGCACCCATAAAGCAGCTAACAACTGTCCCTAATGCCAGTTCCAAGGGTCTCTACAGTGTTTCTGGCCTCCCTAGGCAATGCATGACAAAAGTACATTTATACACATGCAGACAACACTCATTCACATAAAAATACATTTTTTTAAAAGTTAAGTGTATTCAATATAGAGTCAGTCAATGGAGGGGAACCTGATAAATTACTACTACTGACATAAGGACTGACGACTATTTATATTTGACTGCTATGGGTCTCAGATAATACACTAGGCTAATAGTTTTTCATGCATGATTCACTCAATGAGTTCTCCTTTGCAAAGTCAATTCTCACAAGGTTATATTCATAAATCTAATGCTTTATATTTGATCTAACTTTTATCAAGTCATTTCCAAATCAACCTGAAAGTAAGAATTCTTATAAGGTTAGACAATCTTGTTCAATTGTAGAAAAGTAAAAAATGGAGGAAAAAAAGCCCAAGATGAGTTGGGCAAGTTTAAGCGAAATTCTAAGTCTTTGTCCTTCTCTGTTCCTACAAGGCTACAAAAGGAAAATTAAAAGAAGCTCTTGCATACACTAACACCCAAACACATATACACAACTAAAAAATAAACTTTTGTAAAAAGTTAAAACATTACTATTTTTAAAGTAACTTGAGGGTTTTTTATTAATTTAATTAAAAATATTTTGTGTGTGAGAGTATGTTTGCCTGCATGTAAGTAAGTTTATCGTATATGTAATCCCTGCAGAACCCTTATAAAGGACAGCAGATCCCTTGGAACTAAACTTAGGGACAGTCATTAGCTACCCATATGGTGCTGGGAACTGAACCCAGTTCCTCCTAAAGAGCAGTCAATGCTCTTTGCCACTGAGCCATCCCTCCAGCCCCCATATTCCTATTTCTGAAAAGCTGCTACATATACAGATTTATATTTTACCTTACTCTTGTGGTGTTAGGAATGGAACCTAGGGCCTTACACATGGCAACTACACACTTTATACTCAACTCACTAAATTATATTGAGGATCACTTTACTAAAAAAAGGTGGGGAGGGGCTAAAATGATCTCTACATAAACTTTTGATCCCTAGCATATTAGAAGCTAGAAGCTTCCAATAAAAAAAAATATTTGTTAAATAATTTGTTGTTTTATGTAACAAAAAAATTCACTAAGGCCCTCATGGTCAAGTGCATACGGTAATCTCAGGACTCAGAATGTAGAGGCAAAAGGATCAGATGTTCTAGGCAAGCCTGGCTTACATAGCTAATTCAAGGCCAGCCTGTGCTGATCAGTGGTACAGTATTTGTTTAGTAGGCACATTTCTTCTTGTTAAAACAGAAACAAAAACTCCAATGTTCACCTTGTATCTAAATGATAATCTTGAGCAGTAGTTTGCTCTAGTTTAACTTTGTTTTCATACATTCGTACATAATCTTTAAATGCCATGATCTAATGGCTAAACACACCTAGTATGTCACCATCAGTTATCAGATCTTTGAGAAGACTGCATTCCTGTAATTTTCAGTCATTTAAAAATGAAAGAACTTGGATTAAATACTCTGTATAATGTCTACTAACTCTCAAGTGCAGTGAGAACTTCATTTACATGTGTTTGAACATCTGAAAACCAACAGTCGATTTGGAAAACATTCCTAATTAAAACTGGAAACATTCCATAAAAGTCTTAAGAAGTTGTTCTTGGAACTTTTTCAAGATCTTTAATTCAATTTATCTCTAAGCATAATTCCTGGACAACTATCAAGCCAGAGCTAATATATGAAAGGTAGTTAGGAGTGGAGCAGCTCTACTTAAGTATTCAGTCTATTAACTAATCATTGTTCACAAAACACTTTTAAAAAGTCAAAAGTTATTGCAATATCATAGTAATTAAGTCATGTCTTAATAGTTTTGAAACATACCCCTTTTCAATTCTTCCTTTTTTTAGAATCTTAGCTAGTTTATTTAGTCGACGGAGACTAGTAGTAATATCATCATTCATGGTCGCGGAATCAATTCTCATCTGGGCTTCAGCATATGTAAGAGAAGCCTAAGAAAGAAACTTTATGTTAACACCATACTTGTAAATGATAAAAACTTACTATTTAGACTGTATTGTGTGTGACAGGGAGAGGAAGGGGGGAGGGGAGAGAGAGAGAGAGAGGGAGAGGGAGAGAGAGATAGAGAATATGCAAGCAGGCCAACACATTCTACCATATACATATAGAGGTTGGAAGCCATGATAGCTGGCTCAGGATCTTTCAGTGGTAAATCTTCTGTGCCTGCCTCCATCTCCAGAAGAGATACACAGGGGTTACAGATGTGTATGTTATAGTGTCCAGCTTTTATGTGGGGTCTGGAAATCCTAACGCAGGTCACATTTTCCCGCTAAGCCCTCTCTCCATGCCTAAACTGTTTTATTTTACCTCCTACTTCTGTGCATAGATATCCATGATTTCAGGAAATCTGAAAATCGGTAAGAAAAATCTACAGCTCATTTATACTTAACACCTGTGATTTCTGGTCTTTTTAACTCTGAGGCAATATACAACATGAATACGTTCACATTAAAATAAAGTAAAATGGCAGTATCCAAAATAAGTTATTCACATTTTAAATATTTTCATATTTCAGCTAGTGTACATTTGGGTAATGCTAGAAATTAAGACACAAAAGCAGGCCCTGTTTAACTCCCTGAAATCCTTTCTAGAGGGCCATTACCTCCTATTCACAAACAGGAGTCTAGACACATTTTATAGGAACCTGACTAACAAAACTTAAGTGACTAAAAAAGGGACAAATAATAGTGGGAAAGGTTTCAAGTAATCTCCAATAACAGATAATTCAAACACCTAAGTAGCTATTTCCGCTCTTTCTATCCTCATAGAAAACTAGTCATTTTATTTTTTTTCAGATTAGAAAAGTAGTAAATAAGTAAAATTCATAATCAGTACAAAGGAATTAAATAATACTGGTCAAATCAATTTTCTGGGAGCATTCCTACCCACTAATAGATAAGTTCCCTTTTTAAAGCATGTTTTCTATATTCACTAACTTTTAATTATAATTCATATAATTTTATAACACTGTAGTGAAAATGACTGCCTTACTGTACTCTAAATATATAAACCTATGAAAAGTAAAATAACTCACACATCACTATTTGCTGGTCTAACAGCACTTTCTTTTCCTCACTCATTACCAGAACAAAATGACCATAAATTAGATGATTTGATTATGTTTGGAAAACAAGTATCCAAGAAGAGAGCTTTGGCATACCTTGGAAGGCTATTAGGACAAAATGTTGAAGACCATTGAGAATCAGGAGTGAGGTACAAAATGACAATGATGAGAAAACCTGGCTCTACTCTGAGCAAGCCTCACTCAGGTTAGTGCTACTGGAGTCCAACCATGACATAGCATCATCTCTGAGAGAAAATGTCACCAA
Organism: Eospalax fontanierii; assembly: GCA_035773235.1. Lineage (NCBI taxonomy): Eukaryota > Metazoa > Chordata > Mammalia > Rodentia > Spalacidae > Eospalax > Eospalax fontanierii. The sequence continues at coordinate 105,373,211 of CM069524.1, forward strand.
GATGATGGACAGGATAATTTTTGAAGCACTAATATATTTTAAGTAGGAATAACCTTAATTATGGAGTCAGAGCCTAAAACCATCTATTTGGTCTTCCAAGGTAGGTAGACTTTAAGTTTCTGAATACAGAACAACTCCACACAAAGTAATTTCTGAATAACATCAATAATTAGGCAAATTTTAAATTCTGAAAAGAACTACACTGTTCTACAGACCTGGAAAAAAATTAATTTTATAATAAACCTAACTTTTTCAATAGAATCTTAAATTAATTGTTAAAAGCAACCAAACACTTTTTTCACAAGGTTTATTTTTGTTCTCTGTGTTTGAGTGTTTTGCCTTTGTACCATGTGAGTGCAGTGACTGAAGAGGCAAGAAGAGGGCCTGGAATTGGAGTTGTAGATGGTTGTGAGCCCCCATGTGGAGACTGGGAATAGAACCTGGGTCTTCTGTTCTTAACTTGGGATGAGCCATTTCTCTAGTCCCATAACCAAATATTTTAAACAGTAGAAATAAACAGTGACACTAACCTTTGAATTAATGACACTTTTGGTAAATCTTGTTTTTAAGATCTCAGCGTTATGATTCATTTCCCAAATGCAGGAAAAGGCCAACCTGCAGGGGACAAGACACAGTAGTGTTTATGGACATCAATTAATATAGTCAATATGACACTCTCATCAAAAAATATGCATAAATACCTGTCAACATCAGATCTTAAGGAACACAAATTAGAGCTAAGCAACTCTGGAACCATGTCAATCCTCTGTAAAAGATAATAAAAGCATCTCAGATTACTTAGCTGCATTCATATGTTCAAATTTCTATTCTCAAATATTATTATGTAAGCAGGAAGAATAAAAAAGCAACATTCTGGTTATGGGAATAAAGAAAATGTCAATAGAAAAAACACTAAATTGTTCTAAAAAGCACTAAAAGTGTATTTCATGCCAGTGAATCTCAAGTCCTTTACCTAAATGAAACCCCTAGCTGTCTTCTAAAACTCGAAATTTCTGGTCTTTTTAAGCTGGTAACTGACAAAGGGCTTAACACCTCTGAGTAAATTCTTTTCCCACTGCTTAATGAAAACTACAGTGTTCTGAAAATACTTAAAAGTGAGAGAGAAAAAAGTAACCCTAAACTCTCATGAGGAAAAGCTTCCTGGTACACTTAGGAACAGGAATCTGTAACAGATCAAGACTGATCTCCCACCCTTATCCCATCTCCTCAACTAGTCTATGTAAGTTTATGGAAACCATACTTAATAGATACGACACAATTTATATCAACTACATTTAAACTTTATTTGGACCACTAAATACCAAAACAAAGCAAAATACAATCTTTGTTTTGTTTTGTGTTTGGCACACATGTGTATGTGTGTGCGTGCACATGTAAAGGCCAGAGGCTAGCTCTGGGTATTTTCTTTAGTCATGCTCCACTTACACTTTGAAACAGTCTCTCACTGAACTGGAGCTCACTGATTCAGCTAGGCTGGCTGGCCAATGAGCTTCAGGGATTAGCCTATTTCCACTTACCAGACAAGGGGTTATAGACATGGCCTGTTTCTACGTGGTTCTGGGAAACTAAACTCAGGTCCTTATACTTGTGAGGCAGGTCTTCTACCAATTCAGCCATGGCCCCATCCCACAAAACGCAGTATTTTCTGTGATTTAGGCCACCTTAATCCTTGTGTTTCTTTTAACTTAACATACTGTGTAGTTCAAACTGTGATTGCTCGTTAATCTTAATGTTCCTGACCCAGCCTTCAGGAAGCTGAGGCAAAAAAGACCCTGTGTCCAACAAAACAATTCAAAGTGCTATGATCATTAAAAGAGTTTCAAATTAAACACATTTACCTTTTCACAAAGATAAACAGTTGTTCCTCTTCGGGCTGATTCTTGATCCAAGGCAGTTCCTGGCCTAATAAAATGACTAACATCAGCAATATGAACACCAACCTAAAAAATTAAAAGAATATCAGACTGCATTTTTAATAGGACAGACATACCAATGGAACTTAAGTGAGAAGAAATTTAGCTGAACTTAAAATGGACTCAGTTATACAATAACTGAACCTCTGATATGTGCCTGTTAAGTTTTTAGAGCTATGATTTCACATTTTATCTTCAGTCAAAACGCAATAAACCCAAGGACAGAATCACATTAACTATGAGTTGCAGGACAATATCAATACCTCCAAATTCCCATTACTAAGTTCTCTACAGTGGAGAGCATCATCTATGTCGGTACATCCTGGAGGGTCCACACTGCAAACACACAGATGCCTCAGGTCATCTCGGTTTTTCATGTCCTAGAGGATGCCATGGTAAAAAAATACCAAAAGGTAAGGTGAATAGTACAACTACAACACAGGTCTTATGAAAGCAGCATCTCTTTTAAGTTACCTTTCCATGTTTTAGAAAAATGTGCCATATGCTAGTGTCTGTAGCATAGAAGACTTCAACTTTCAATGAAAATGACTTAATAATGCCTAATAATGCTGTAATTAACTAAATGTGAAGAAAGGACCATCGTTTCTACATATTTAACATAACACATGGAAATTAAATTTAACAGCCTAGTCAGGTGATACAAGCCTCTAATCCCAGCTACTCAGGAGGCTGAGACAAGAAAAATGCAAGTTCTAGGTCTACCTGGACTACAGAGTGAGTTCCAGGACAGCCTAGGCAACTTAGTGAGACCCAGACTCAAAACAAAAACTAAAATGTAGAACATGGCTGATGTATAACTAGTGGTAAAGTGCACCCTACTTGCATAGGCCCATGTCCCCTCCTTTTATAGACAACAAACAAGCAAACACCTCAAGGATACTATTAAGGCACTCTGAATTCCTTCCCACTCACCTTTTCAGTAATGCTCCAGGGCATCTTTGGCAGAAAGCTGAGAACAGCTTGGGAAAAAGACTGATGAGGAACATCATGCTCCAGCAACAATACTTCTGTTTCTGTCTCTTTCTCTCCAACATCACCTAAATTCTTTACAAAGTGTCCCTAAAATCAAAAGGCATCATTTTGCAGGTAATTTTTTTTACAAAAATTTTGTAATTTATTTTACAAAATTCTGTAGCATTGTTACACATTACTTCAGCATTTCTAAATGTTTCTATAACAAATTCTTAAAAACCTTTGGTAAATTAAAGATGAAGATAATATGATTTTTCAACTGATTTTTGAGGGCACAGTTCTTCTAACAAAAAGCATTTATATCCTGTTAACCTTTGAATTAAAATGTATTTTAAAAACCGCTTCAGTAATCTAGCTATGTTAATAGAGCCCCATGTTTTTAGGAATTCATTACAATAATTTATAATGTGTGTGTCTATGTATATATAAATTTTTTCTTCAAAATTTGTTGATTAAAATTTATTTACAACTCAAATACTTTTATCCATAACTTGACCAGTAAGCCTTGTCTGCAATTTTAAGTACGGTAATCACACTGGAATTGGATAAAATTAATCTTTACATTGGATTGGCTACTTTTTTTTTTCCCTTCCAACTCAGACATCAGACATCTACCTGCCTCTGCTGAGACTGACTAAAGGCCTGAGCCACCACACCCAGCTTTGGTCAAGTAATTGCCAGGTAATTGTGAAATATCCATCTATGTATAAACCCTATATTTTTAAAGTATGGCATTTTCACCAAAATCACCAATATTAGTCAAAATTTTAAGCTTACATTTGGATATCTAGAATTTCTGGGCCAACCATCAACAGCAACAATAATTCTCCGTCCTTCTAATGTGGAAGCCTGTCTGGTTTCTATTCGAATTCGTGGAATTCTCTTATCAGCAGGTGTGAAGAGATGCCTTCTTGACTACAGAAAATTAAGGAAAAAGCATTTTTTTCAGTGTTGGGGATCAACTGCATAGCCTTGCAAATGCTAGAAAAGTACTCTACTACTAAACCAGAGGCCTCACCCAGGAAACATAGACACACAGACTCTAGGAGCAGAGGAAAGGGAATTTCAGTCAGTGACTACAATTTTTCATGCAAGATAACACACTCTTTACTTACCTCTTTAATGTCAGACTTGGAAAGCATTCCACAATATGGTCTCCAATTCCTTTTTATTATACCTACAACTCTACCTGTAGGTTTTAACATTTTTTCACTTACAACAGTCTTAAGCTGAGATACAAAAACAAAAACCTTCAGTTATTTTTATGTGCAATGAAGTAATCTCCCCTCCACATTACAATATGCTAATAGACACTGATACATTCAGGTAGCAAATTATGACATCAAATTCAGAATCTTCATGCCTCAACTTTCTAGGCTACAGCATGCCAACCAATGATAACTGTTCCACAATAATAAAGCACTATAAAAATCAGTCAAAAATATATAACATGTCAGAATCATTTTTCATTTTAGTAGAATTTACTGACCGAAACACATAAATCAGGGAATTAGAAGACTAAGCATTAAGTATTAGTTTAGACTTATCATCTAAACTATATAGTTATCAAAATAATCAGCTCATGTTGGACCTAATTCATTTCAAAAGGAATGTTTTGTGTATTTTTGTTCTTTTTTAGACAGGGTCTCTCTGTAGTCCCAGCTGGCCCAGAACTCACCATATAGACCAGGCTGGCCTAATCTCAGAGATCTGCTTGCCTCTATTTCTCTAGTGTTGAGGTTAATAGCAGACATCGCCATGCCTAGCACTGGAAACCCCCTCTTGAAACAATGACATCAACTCATCTTTACCTCTTAAAAGCTATCTAAGCCTTTTCTATTAAGCACCTTAAAACTTTCTAATCTCAGCCAGGCGAAATTGTGCACATCTTTAATCCCAGAGGAGAGGCAGGCCAATCACTGAATGGCTCACATAGGAATTCTAGGACAGCTAGGGCTCCAAGGACCCACCCTGTTCCCCTGTATCCCTTCTTTAATACAAAAACGAGCACACATGTTGTATGTAGTCCGACTCTATCATCCTTATATTTTAATAGAATTACCACACAGGAAATAACATTCTCTATAATAAATATGGTAATAGAGATGGGACAATTAAACCTGCCCAAATATGAAGGTCCAGAAGCACAGTTTTTGAGATAATAAGCAACAATATGCATAACATGTATTAAATGTACAGAATTATGATTTCATTCAATTCGGAAAATGTACTAAAATTGTGTAAAACAAGTAAAAATTTAAAACTTGCTTCTTTCATACCATGCGTTCTCTCTCCTCTTCTTTCTCCACATCATCTTCATTTTGACCTTCATCATGCAAAACCACAGAAGATGGTGCCACCCACTGACTCTTGGGGAGAAGCTCCACAGCCACAATGTCTTCATGAATCGCTCTGTTTAAATGTTTAAGTCCTTGTAAGATTATCTGTTTAAAACAATAAATGGCATGTGGTTTTTAAAAAATATTTTTAACAGAAACAACAGGAATTAATTAAAAGAGGTTTATGTACATTAGTATGTAATATCTGCTTCCCTTTGTATCTGTCCTTTTCAAAAATAGTACTGAGTCAGGTTCAATGGGTAGAAGTATTTGCTGTACTAACCTAACAATTCAGTTTGATCCCCATAACCCATGCTGGAAGGAAAGAACTCCTGAATGGTGTCCTCTGACTTCCACATTAATGAAGATGAAAACTAGCATAGATTAAGTTGAAGATTAAGTGAAGTGCAGCATGCAAGAAGACGAATACTTGATGAACAGGAAATAGAGACAGAAAGATACCCGGGCCTTGTTGAGGCCCAGTTGAACCTAACTGCTGAGGTTAGGCCAATAGAGATCTTGTCTCCAAGGAGATGGACTACTCTTCTAAAGAAGACACCTGAGGTTGTTCTCTGGCTTACACACACACTCAGAGGCAAGGTAAATTTAAATTCTTATACAGTTTAATAAAACTTAACAAGACAAAGTATTTTAGTGAATAAAGAATCTACATAGGGGTTGTCAAGATGGCTTTGCCACCAAGCCTGATTATCTGAGTTTGATACCACATGGTGGAAGGAGAGAACCAACTGTTATACAAGTTGTCCTCTCTCTCACACACTCACACTCACACTCTCTCACATACAAAAGAGAGAGAGAGAGAGATGGGAGTAACAAAGAAAATTTTACGGAATCTACATATTACCTCTTTATCTCCTTCAGTGTCGCCATGGATCCATACTGTAGCTTCTAAGTAATTTTCCCTGTTAGCCCTAAATGTTCCTTGAAGGTATGAACCAGATTTTATGCCTTTTTGTAGTTTACTTAAGGGAAGATGCTCTGAAAATATTATTTTCCCACTTTCTATTTCACTCTATGAAATAAGCAAAAGTCTCTGTTAATATACTATATTTTCATTATTAGGCCATTATAAAATACAGAATTGAATTGAATACTTTTTTCCAGACCACTGATATCTAACACAATGTACTGTAATGAAAGGAGCATCTTTATAATACTTAGCATAGAAGCCACTAAGCACAAACTTCGCCTGAATGTCTGAAAGGTTCATCAGAGAAAATGATTTTCAAAACTGAAATTCCACTTACACAGCCACATGCAACTAGCGACCATGTGACAGAGTACACTCCTAAAAAAGTCAAGTCCAGCTTCAATTCTCACTTTCTTTTAGCTTTGTAAAATACTTAGTTAAAGACAGAAAACGGAGAAATATTGTAAAGACTGGTTATATGTACAATGTCCTATTAGATAAGGCTATTTCTGTAACAAAAGCTATCATTTATATTTACCATATCTATATTCCTGGCAATAAGGTAAGAATTTTAAAGCTCCCAATATTACCCTCATTCAATCCTCCTAACAATGATACAGTCATTACTGCTAAATATACATTATACGAAGTCCAGGTCCAGGGGATCCAATGCCCTCTTCTGAGCTCCATGAGCTATGCATTGACATCTGTGCACTTAACACACATGCAAGCCATACATTTATACAAAATAAAAATAGCAAATATTAAACAAAAAACAAAAAAAACAAAACAAAAAAACCTCAAGACTCAGAGGTGAATTTCTCCCTAACTCACACTGGCTGTAACAGTACCTCTTTACTCATCCTTTGCCTGCAACCTTACCGTTGATGTTTTTCTTTACACTGCCATTAGAGAGGTCTACAGATAAATACTATTTCTGACCTTGCCCTCCACTGCCCCACCCCCACCCCCACTTCTCTTAGCCTGCCATGTAAGGCAGAACTCAGTCCCATTTGGTAATTCCTTCACAGAGTTCTTAAAAACACCTGAAACACTGCTGACCCACAGAAGGAATTCTGGCTTCATGTTAAAGGGCCCTCCACTAGTGCCCTCCATCTCCTTGTGACTCCCTTTCCTTCTTTTAGGTTAAGTTGTATGCATTGCTTGACAACAATTATTCACTAATTATTCACAAATGAACCATGGGTTCTATTCACTTTTTTCATCCAACAATCAGGGTACTTTCTGTTGTGTCAAGCCCTTTTAGAAAGTTAACTCACTGAACAATTTCAATAAGCTAACCACAATCACTCTTGTTTAAAACTTAACTATTCCTAGCCTAGCTTACTGACTGAAGTTTCAGTTTTTAAATCTGTTAACTAGAAACCTTAGATCTCAAGATGTCTATTTCTATATTTTCATTTTTCAAAAACAGAACATACTGAAACATACCCCTTCTTCAGACAAACAAGCAAGACGATCTATAAGTTCTGGATTGGCAGTTAGGCTCTTTACATATTCTTCACCTGAAAAATAAGTCAAGAGTTCTTTTTAAATTCAACAGTCTTATTTTACATAGATATGAAATAACATGGATAATTTTATTATGACAGTACATTTGCCAGTTTTGAAAACAAAAATGTGTTGATGTGTTTGTGCCTAAGGAACAGTAATAGGTTCAGCCTATGCATGAATTTTTATTGCTAAGTCAGCTGTAAATAGTGAGGAAAAATTAAAAGCCACTGAGCAACTTACTTGATAGCTCAGGAAATTTAAAGATATAAAAAGATTACACAAACTTATAAAGACTATGGAAATATTAGGTATGATCATAAATGCACTTGCAAACATGCAAAAAAGCTTCTATTTTCAAACCTACATGTGAAAGCTGGTATTCCTTCTTCTACAGCTTTTTCTTTGTTTTTCTTGTCATTTGTTATTAGAATAACTTGGAGTTGATTTTCTGTTGACATTTTCTTCAAATGTTCATTGTACCATTTTGCGGCTACTCGAATGGCTCTATCATTTCTGTCATTAGCATTTTCCCCCTGTTCTTGCTCTATGTAGGTTTCTCTAAATGTAAAAAAGAGGGGAAATGGAAAGGAAATCAATGGAAACAAAGATATGTAAAAAATTTTAAGACATAAATGCTCAACAATCACTAAACTGAAAAGTCAAGAGTAGATATTATTTCACCTGAATGTATGAACTCCCACCTCAGGGAAAAAATTATGCGGTGTTGCTTTCAAGACAACAATGTGTTTGAGAAAGAAGAAAAATTATGTTATTACTGGAATGATACAGAGGCCTAAATAGTTTCATTTCAAAGAAAGAAAACATTAAGACCAGAATTTATACTTATTTATAGACCAGATAATGAAACTTCATTCAAACTGTGGAGTAACAACAATTCCTAAATTCTACAAACAGTATGAGTAGAGGATTTATGATTCAATAGTCTTGTTTAAAAATATTTTATGTGTATGACTGTATTGCCTGGATGTGTGCAAGTACACCCGTGTCACGCACTGCCCGTGGAGTTCAGAAGAGGGTATCAGGTCCCCTGGAAATGGAGTTATGAACAGTTACTAGCATCTATGTGGGATTTGAACCTGGGTTCTCTGTAAGAAAAACTGGCACTCTTAATGGCTGAGCTATCTCTCCAGCCCTCAATAGTCATTTAATACATAATCCATGTAAATCACTCATGGTAAACACTAATAAATGGCAAAAGCTATCCAGAGTCTAAAAGACCAGAACTCCCAAATATGAAACCACATTATTTACTTCTTTACCCAGATTTTTATATTTTATTCCCCACCATTAAATGTACCTGCTAATGGCCCCGTGTATCCCATTTTAGACACTAAAACAATACTGTCATATACAAATGTGCTGGTTCACACTCAGACCTATTCTGGGACACACATGGCCCATTGGCTTCAGATTCAATACACTTAAGGTTATCATTGAAAGACATGGTCATAAATTTGAATTTGGTTTCATCATGATTCATGTAACAAAATCTTTTATGAGATTTGCCTAGTGTCTTAGAGTCACTAATCAATACCCATTTTACCTCAGCCTGTTCAAAGCACTTGAGCTAAAAAAACTGCAAGCTTAAGTTGGGAATCTGATGAACATATTTCACAAAATCTTAGTCTTTTGGTACTGGAAAACAAATGACATTTGTTTCTGGATTTCAAGTAGGTGCAAGGAATAATAGCCTTTATAAGCACTTTTCCTGGTGTTCTTTTTAAGAGCACTATTTAATTTCAAGATCTAAGAGAATCAAGAAAAAGAGATCCTTGACATTATCTGGAAACATTTTGGATTATTAAACTTGGGAGTACTGGAGAGGATCTTTCTGGATTTAACTGGCAGAGAAAAGGGTCACTGCTAAACACCTACAATGTAGAAGACAGCCTACAGCAAAATCTTACCCAGTTCAAAATGCCAACGTCAGGGCTGAGAAACTGGCTGAATTGAGTGTTACAGATACACACCACAAATTATTTATTATAAATAGGCAATCCCCTATGATCTAAGGCCAAACACTGAGTTTAAGTAAAGGTCTTGAAAGTAAACATAAGAAGGAATTATTTATAGAAATCTAATCTTCCATGAATCAGTAGTAAGGTATTAATTTAAACCTCAAAGCTCATTAAGAATAAACTTATTTTTAAATCTCCTTTTGACAAACTCGTATTTTTTTTAGTTCTTTTGAGACAGGGTCTCACTGTAGCCCCAGCTGACCTGGAACTCACTATGTAGACCAGGCTAGCCTTGAACTCACAAAGATCCGCCTGCTTCCCAAGTACTGGGATTCAAAGTGTCAGCCACCACACCAGGCACTCATATATTTTTTAACCCTATTTCTGTTATTCACATAATATGGTATTTCAGGATTAAGTGAGACTCATATTGCAAGATCTATTCAACTCCTCTAAGACACAACTTAAAATGAGTAGTTCAAGGGGCTGGAGAGATGGCTCAGCAATTAACAGCAATGACTGCTTGTGCGGAGTCTGGGTTTGATTCCTAACACCCACGACGTGACTAACAACTGTCCTTAACTCCAGTCCCAGAGGAATCTGCCACTCTCTTCTGACCTCCATGGGCACTGCACAACACAGGTGCACTTACACAAATGCAGGCAATAGACTCATACACATAAAATAAAAATTAAATATTAAAAAAGAAAAGAATATTTCCGAAATAAAAGTACTACTACAGCCTGTCCCAGTAGATCCTGGTTTAAGGTGTGACTTCACTAATACAGTCACATTAGTGAACCCCACTTATAACATATCTTCCACACCACTAAGTAACAACCAAACAGCGTGATATAACTACAGTTTGTCTCTGATGGAATACGCCCAGGAACTTTCTTTTGAACTTAGCGAACCCTTGAGTTTTCAACACTCAACCTTTCTCTTACTTATGATGCTCATTAGTGAACGTATAGAAATGCTTCTCCTGGTTCTGAGTCACATCCCGGATTCGTTTATATATGGGAGGGCTCCTATTCCTCACTTCCTGGAGGACTGTCTGCAGCACAATTACATTCCTGATGGCAGGGTCCTCAAGAACATCAATCTGAAAAACAAAATCAAAAAGTTAATTTTCCCTCCATTCATTCATAAACTGTTTCGGTCATATTTATAAATTCCTGTCACAGTTTCAAAAACACTGACTATATCCATTAGGCCAAAGTGCTATTTGTTGTTAGAAAAAATAACAATAGTCATTAAACCCTATGGGCTTCAGAAGAGCATTCGTTAACAGATAACGAAAGTTCGTATTATTAAAGCTATATCAATAAATATGCTGGCCCACACAGTTTTTGTTCGTAGGCACTTACAAGCCGCCTGGGGATCGCAATCTGGAGGCCACAGAAGCCCAGGGCCCCGGCTTCCAGGCACTTATAATCTAAAGTAGAAGAGACACCACGAGTTAGAAAATTGACGTGTCTAAAAATACGACTCCAAGAACCAGAAAATAAATAAATAAATTAGACGGTATTAGGGGAAAGAAACTTGACCTGGAAAACTGGAAGCCAGGTGGTGATGCGGCTGGTCTCTCCTTCCCAAGACCCGCCTCCCCGGGCCTCAGTTTCCCGGTCTGCCTGGTCCCCAGTCCCTCGGGCCCCGCGGCCCACTCACCTGGTGCAGCAGCACATTGGTGTCGGGCAGCAGGTAGTGCGGGAGCGGGCAGAGGCTGCTCGCCCGGTCCCGGGGCTGCGGCTCCAGGGCCGGCCCCTCGTGCGCCCCACCGCAGGCCCCGCAGCCCAGAGTCCCGCAGCCGATGTCATCCCGCAGGTAGTGCTCGCGCACAATCTTCATAACGCCGCCCGCGCGCGTCTTTTTTAAGAACGTCTTGGACTTGAGCATTTTGCCTTGAGGAGTAGAATCCCAACCCTGGCAGAATCACGGTCGATGCAGAATTCGGACGAAAACCGCTTCAGAGCAGAAGCTCACGAGACCCCACCACTACGCTTTACCCGTACACTCGCCTCTTCCCGCTCCTGGTGTAAATATACACATCACGCGAGAAACGTGGAGAATGACGATATTTGGCACTCTGAAGGCTGCGATGATTGGGCGAGAGCAAGGCTATCGATGCCATTTCCGCCCGCGACTGGGCGGGGTTCACTGATGGACTCCAACTCCCAGCGTGCACCGCTCTGGTCGCCTCCTTAAGTAAAGGCTGGCTTCCGGAGGCGTGGGACCGCGCACGCTAAGGTTTCTTCCGCCTTGCTCCGGGTGAAAGGGGGGGTTGTCTTGGTGACCGCTCCTAACGGTCCCCGGCCCCCAGATCTTTGTTTGAGGGGCCGCAGCCGGAACCAGAAACGCCTTGGGTTTCGCCAGGTGTCTCAGGTGGGGCTGATCAGGCCTTGGATTCGGAATCGTTCACGCTTGCGAGGTAGCTTCCAGGAATATCCTTTTCTTTCCCTCGCAGGACAAAGATGCTAAAACGCAACCAAGTTTGGAACTTCTGTTTCTCCTCCAAGTTGGGAGAGGCCTCCCTTCTCTGGTCCTTCTTTCCTCGTCCTTTGGTCCTTTGACTTTGATTTCCTTTCTTTACTCCCTTCCTCTAAAAATGAAGGGGGCCGCCTGGCGTGGTGGCCCACGATTTTAATCCCAGCTCTCGGGAGGCAGAGGCAAGAGGATCTCTGTGAGTTCAAGACCAGTGAGTAGCTGAACGGCTGGGGCTACAATGAAACCCCGTCTCAAAAAAAAATAAAAATAAAAAAGAAGGAGTCCTATCTTATTGTAGTTACTCCTGCTTTTCCTCCATTCCTCTATCCTCACCATTTCGCATTTAGAACAATCTGAATGATCTAGTTCTATAAATATTTTATTGTATCCCTTCAACAAGGGAGTTGCACAAAATCCTGTGAACTTAGGTCTAAGACGTTCTACTGAGAATAGTCGATTTTCTTTTCCAATCTCTTTCATTATAGTTCTTTAAAAATGTTTTTGTCTCACTGTGAACCTATTTTCAAAATTTCAGTGATGCCTTACCTGTAAAATAAAACTGACCCTTAAGACCCTCTCTAGTCTTTCACAGAGATCCTCAAGCCTCTGCCTCCGGAGTATTGGGATTATAGGTGTATGCCACCACGCAGAGGCAAGTCTTGATGTTTAAGGACCCTTGTGTGTGTACAGGTAGAAGAGGTATGGAAGGGGTCATTAATTTCACAAAGATTTTCTCGTTAGAGTACAGTCTCTTCTGCTCTTGTTTTATTCTGACTGGATCAGAAGTTGTTTTCTATTTAACTGTTACTTGGCTGCTAAAGGGCTTTATCCTTCCTTTTTTACATAGCTTTATTTCCTTTAAGAGTCTTGCCCCAAGATTTTTTTTTTAATTCATCAAAGGGTAGGATTTAGTGAGTCTGTGCTTTGTATTAATTCATTTTTATGTTTATGAGTGTTTTGCCTGCATGTATTTTAAGTACAACCATGTGGCGGTGTCATTGGAGGTCATAAGAGGGCATTGGATCTTCTGGAACTGGAGTAAAGGAGAGTTGTTTTTTATCTGCCCTGTGGTTGCTGGGAAAAGAACCCAGTTCTCTGCATGAACAGCCAGTGCTTTCAACTGCTGCACCGTATCTCCAGCACCCATAATGAAGCTGTGCTTGATTTGAGCAGTAATTTAGTATATTGATCTAACTTAGATTTGGGATCTTCCAGTGCCTAATTATTCAGGCAGTCTTTGAGATCTCATTAATATACTCTATGCTCTCTCATAGGTTTTTTCAGTATATTTTAGTTTATTTTTTTTTAATCTGCAGAAGATTCATCCATAATAATAAAATGTCACGAAAAATTCCAAAGGAGTCAAAAAAAGTGAATATCTCTAGTTCTCTGGAATCTGAAGATATTAGTTTAGAAACAACCATTCATACAGATGATGTTTCCTCATCAGAAGAGCCAGAGGGAAAAGTCAAAATCACCAGGCAGTTAATTGAACGAAAAGAAATACTTCATAATATTCAGTTACTGAAAATAGAGCTATCCCAGAAAAATATGATGATTGACAATATGAAAATGGATTATCTTACAAAGGTAAGATCAGGACTGGGGTTGGTTCTTTTGCATGACTTACTGTCTTTAAACTGAAGATAAATAAATAGATATGTGTTACCTGAACTCAATGGTTCAATTAACATTTGTTGTCCGGTACAGCCCTTTCATACTTTGTGTTTTGAAAAATGGGGTGTCTTAAATGTGAGCAGGGATAACCTGCTTTTGTAGCCTCAATTTTTAAAGTCTAGCATTAGTGTGACATATTTTTTTTTAGAAGTAATTTGTAGCAGTTTTCAGCTTCACTGAGTCTGAAGTCACTGACTAATTTGATAGGGATAATCCAGATCATAATTATAGAAGTCAGTGGAATTGTCCATTGCTCTCAGTATAATTTCTTTGGTACTTTGTATCTGCTACTTACTATATGTCTGGTAGCTACTGTATCATTCTAAAAGTCATACTCAACTAAGCATTGTCTTTATCAAGAGGTGTTTGTCATGCCAATATGGACCTTCTAGTCCTTGTAATTCTACCCTGTGTGGTTATTTAGTTACAAAACAATTTCTGTAAGACCTAGAAGAGAGTTTATCAGCCCTAAGAAATAGGCATTGATTTCAGGAGATGCTTCTGTTCCTGAGAAAATTAATTTCTTTCCAGTGGGGAGCATCGCACCTCTTCTGTTGGTCTGATCTCTTCCTGCCCACCCTCCATTTTGTTATTTCATTTATATTTTGTCTTCTCAAGTTAGTCTTTTAATTTTTGCCTATGTTATACTAAAATACACGAATGCCCTACTAGAAAAAAAATATTTATTTTGGACCAGTGAGATTGTTCAGTGGGTAAAAACACTTACTGCACAAGCCTTAAGACCTGAGTTCCATCTCTGGGCTGCACAGTGGAAGGAGACAACCACTTCCTGAAAGTTGTCATCTGACTTTCACATGTGCATGGTGACACGTGCACAACTACAGTCATACACACATCATGCACACACATACACATAGTAAAAAATAAAATATTAATTAAAAATTGAATTACTTATTGACTTACAAGGTGCTAGGAATCAAACCTAGGACCTTGAGTCTGCTAGACATGTGCTCTACTCATTGAAGAAGCTTAAAATTTGATGGTGCATCTCTCAAAAATTGAGATATCTAAAATCTCAAGGTCTTAATATAGAAATAAATTAGGTAAACTTAAATTATTATAGCTGACATTTATATTATAACTGACATTTATTAAGAGCTTACATGGTGCTCAGATAGTATTTTGAGAGTTTTTCATTTGTTCTCTAATTTAAGACCACACAAACCCTTGACATGTATGGGTTCCTTAGAGGGGAAGGGCTTTTGTGACTTACCATATTAACTCATCAGTAGTTAGATACAGTAAGTTAGGCCAGCATATGCTCCTTAGTGTTTATTCAGTGTGAACTGCTGAGACTGAAAAAATAGGAATTTATTCTGCATAGTTGTGAAAGGTCAGATATCTAACATCAGGGTGCAGTTTGATAAGATCTGGCTCTTCTGGGTAGCATACTTCTCACTGTGTCCTTTACATGGCAGAAGGGTCAGCAAGATTTTGAGCCCATCTTTGTAAGAGCCCTTGCTCTCCCTAGTCATGACACACCACCATACAACCTCATCACTCCCCGAAGGCTCCTTCCTGCTGCTCTCACGTTAAGTGATCAGCTTGTCAACTCTGAATACAAAGGAGGAGGAAGGCTAACCCTCAATAGGGTTAATACCCATAAGTATTAGCAGTTAGCAACTGCAATAGAAATGTAATTTTCCATCTCTTTTATGCACCAAATTGTGTGTTTATGTACTCACACATACTATCTGATTTTCTTTTACATTTTAAAAAATGTAAAAAAGAAAAGATACAAATACCCAAAATAAACAAAATCAGATAGAATCAGGTCTGCGTGTGTGTGTGTGTGTGTGTGTGTGTGTGTGTGTGTGTGTGTGTGGTGGGTTAGGTGCACACATGTCATGTTACAGAACCCATGTGGAAGTCAAAGGACACTTGCAGGAGTCTGTTCTCTCCTACAATGTGGATTCCAGGGATCAAACTCAGCTTATCCATCATGCTAGGCAGCAAGCATTGTACCTTGAGAGCCATCTCACCAGCCCTTATAGACTATAAGGACCATGAGTGTAGAACATACTTGTTTTCTATTACTGTTGTACCTCCAGCACTTAGAAACAGTGCCCTGAACAGAGCATGTGCTCAGCTGTTTCACACTGTTTACCAGTTTCAGTGGACACGCAGAAATAACCGCTGAATCAGGCAGAGTTCCTGTAGAATACTGTGAGACAAAAGCTGAATTGACGCTCACTCTGATGTCCCGCAGAGGAATGGTGTTATAGCAGTAGGAGTGGTGTAATTCAGTGTGTTCTTTGTTGCTTTATTTATAGGAGAGTGAACATACTTACTTAATGATAAAGGTGATCCAATTGAGGAGGAATCTGATTATGAAAGAAGAATTTACTTGAGTATGTTAATGATGGGCTAATAAATTAATTATTTTAAAGGCCAAACAAGAATTTCCCACATTGAAAGGAAAGGAGCTAGTCTAAAGCAAAACTAAGCTTGTGGCAGTTTAAGAGAAAGCAAGTCAAATTGTAGAAATGTAAGCATTCATGTGACTAGGATCATGCTTTCTCTTAATTAACAAAACAATTAATTGACAAGGGTCATTTTAAAGACTAGTATATTATGCTAGAGTTTAGAATTTTTTTACAAAGAGTGACTTGAAAGTGGTACTGTAAATTTTTTGTTAGTATGTTTTAAAAGTCAGATAAAGGAAGATGGGGAGGTTTATGAAACTTTAGGAAGGGAAATTAGTGGGGAGACATGAAAGCAGGCAAGCATGTCAAGTGAGACCCTTGTTTGTTTTTGTTTGATTCAGGAAACACAGGACTAGGTGAGTTTAGCAGTTGCTCATTTTGTTTTGGATGTCCCCAGCATCACCCCTGTGGCAGTCAGTGGAAGATGTGCAATGCTCTGAGAAACAGATCCAGAGTAGAAATGCTAGGTCTGGCCTGGAAATAACTATGTACAACACTAATGTTAAAGTCCAGTGAACTTTGCTGTGAGTGTGAGTTAAGGGGAAAAAACGTCATATTAATGGTAGCTTTGCAAGAGCAGACTTTACAGCTTGAAGACACAACATTACAAAAAGTAAACCTCTATCCACTTTTATTCTATTTCTTTTAAGTGGTTTTTAAGATGCTTTTTAACTGATGATTTTTATGTTAAATTAAAACTGAACTTGTAACTTTCCTTATTCTCTCTACTAAGATTGAAGAATTGGAGGAAAAACTCAATGATGCACTTCACCAGAAGCAGCTACTAACTTTGAGACTGGACAATCAATTGACCCTTCAACAGAAGGATGCCAAGTAAGAAAAGAGGAGAGTTTTTTTTTTTTTTCCCGAAACCCAATATGTAACAATTAAAAGGAATTTTATTTCTTTTTTATGTATGTTGTTATAAGCTATGATAGAGAAATTTTAAATTAGAGATGGTTATAATCTTCATATCTAGATCATTATAAAATAGGCTGCTTGGTAACAATATATTGTTTACTTTTCCATTACTGTGATAAAATGCCATGACTATGGTAGCAGGTCACCAGATCAGGAAGCTGACAGCTCACATCTTGAATTCTAAACATGAAACAGAACAAACTAGAGTGGGGCAAGCCTATTCCCAATGATACCGTTCCTCCAGGAAAGCTACCCCTAAAGATTCCACCACCAACTGGGAACCATGTGTTCAATTATGTGAACCTGTGGGGGACATTCCTCATTCAAACCACCACAAAGTGTACAAAATACACAAAGTGAGTTCAGCATTCCATTGGACAAACATGGCCTGTGTAAGCAACCCATACATTACAAAAGGAACTCCCCAAATTGACCACCACATTTGTGTATATTAACTTCCTTCATTTCCTCTGTAAAACATTCTGGACTGTCACAGCTGTTGAATTTTGCTAGCCTAAAATACTATTATTATACCTATGTATTTTCTCTAGTTAGGTATATACTTATCAAGAGTTCATTATTTAAGCCCAGTGTAGTCATGTACACCTATAATCCCAGAACTTTGGAGGTGGAGGCAGTATGATCAGGAGTTCAAGGTTATACTTGGCTATATAGTGAGTTGGAGGCCAGCCTGGGCTCTGTCAGGCCCTATCTCACACAAAGGAAGAAACAAAATTTACATTATTTACTATTATGTAATCTATACAGATTATACTTAAGTAATTTAATTTGAAATTATATAAACAATTAAATATTAATAGAAAAAGGTTCATTATTTAGGTAAAAAACATTAGAAATTCATTAGAATCATAAAAGTGAATGACAAAAAACAAACAACAAATTAAAAGAGAGTAGATAGATTTAGACAGGGAAAAAAATCTTACAAATCCATAAGAAGCATCTTCTCAGATTTCTGTAGGTGTTGTTTAAGGTCTCTTGTCTGGCTGGGGAGATGGCTCAGTGATTTCTGTGCATGCGTGAGGACCTGATTTACAAGTTAATTGGAAAGAAATTGAAGAGAGTAAAGATAGACAACTTTTAAACTGTTTAGGTTCCAAAGGGACCACATATGTAGGAAAGTGAAATTCACTCAAGAGTTGTGTTTTTCGGGCTAGGGAGATGGATCATTGAGTAGAAGCACTTGCTATACAAGCATGGGAATCTGAGTTCGGATCCCCACAACCATTATTAAGCCAGGCACTTTTAAATCTGGAATCCCAGGGCTCCTCTGGCAAGATGGGAGATAGAGGCAGGAAAGTCCCTGAAAGTTGACAGGCCAACTAGCCTGGTATATGTAGCAGTCTCTTAAGTAATAAGAGACCCTGTCCCAAACAAGGTAGAAGATAAGGACTGACACTCAAGGTTGTCCTCAGACCTCCACATGCGCACTGTTACACACGTGCATCTACACTCCCACACATGAACAAACCCACACAAAAGTTAACAAGTAGAGTTGTGTTTTTATTTGTTTATTTAATTTTTTTTAAATTTTTTGTTTTACATGTAGAAGTATTTGCCTGCATGTATGAAAGTACACCCATATCATACAATGCCCCAGAGATCAGGAGAGGGCATCAGATTCCTTGCAACTGGAGTTATGGATGGTTGTTAGCCACCATGTGGGTGCTGGGATCTGAACCCAAATCATCAGCAAGAACAGCCAGTGTTTAGCAGATCTGTCTCTCCAGCCCCATGTTCATTTGTTTTAAGATAGAAAAGACATCATGCTTATCTGTGGATTAGAGTGCTACAGTAGAAAAGAAGTAAATCCTTCCTCTAAGACTTCAGGAAATCTTAGAGTAGGCACCTAACAATAGTAATGTTTGGTTTGTATGTTCTTTGAGCATGGTGAATATAAGCAAATTAGCTTCCAGGGTTGAATGAATATTTAATGATGCTTTGGTATTGCTATCTTCAAGAGGTATTCCTTGAAGTACCAGGATGAAAGACAAATGAGAATTAGTAACTATAGCCCAATGCAGATATATAAGGCTTAAAAACTTTAGCAGAGTAAATATATAATTTTTTAATTTGAATTTTTTAAATTATTACTAAGAATATTGATTGTCTAATTTATTAATGTGTATGAACTTGTCATTTCCTGTTTAACTAAAGTTAAATAATTAGATAAAGAAGCATTGACTTGAATCAAGAATAATGTTGGGTTTCTGATTCCCTAATTTTTGTTACTATACACATGGAACTTGAAGAAAATTAAATCTCGGTGATTTTTTAAGGCTTGTATAAGTTCTCTCTTCATTGATAGAAAATATCAAGAACTAATGAAACAAGAAATGGAAACCATTTTATTGAGACAGAAGCAACTAGAAGAGACAAATTATCAGCTAAGAGAGAAAGCTGGGGATGTTCGTCGGAACCTTCGTGACTTGGCACTGACAGAAGAGCAGTATACGAAGCTGAAATCCTTTCCTGAAGACCAACTTTCCATTCCTGAATATGTATCTGTAAGGGTCTGCTGTTATTTGTGTGAAACTCCAATGCTGGGCGTAGTGGCACCTGCCCATTATTTCAATACACGGACATGGAGGGAGGAAGATCAGGAGTTCAAGACCAGCTGTAGGTACATAGTGGATTGGAAGCCATCTTGAACTACATGAGAAACCATCTAACAAAACAAAGTTTAATATATTTCATACTAAACTTGGCCATTTATATAGAAGCACTAATTTTTTTTTTGTCTTTTGTCTTTTTGAGACATAATCTCCCTATAGCCAAAGCTGACCTGGAACTCATTATATAGACCAGGCTAGCCTTGATCTCACAGAGATCCACTTGCCTCGGCCTCTGGAGTGCTGCTATTAAAGGTGTGTGCCTTCACGCCTGGTACCCTCTGTTATTTATTTTTAATTTTAAGTTAGTGTGCAATGTAATGAGTTTCATTATGGCATTTTCACATGTGTGTGTCATTTTGCCTTGTTTTCATTTGTCCCTCCCAGTGTCCTTCCCCATGCCTCTGTCCTTATTGGTTCCTTTCTTCCCCAGAAATAGTCCCCATTTCAGCTTTAATTTTACAGATAATCCATTACCTTTTCTGTTTCTGACCCCACCTAAGATTTCTTCCCTTTCCTGATCCCCATTCCTAGTTCATTGCTATAAACACATGCACACACACACACACACACACACACACACACACACACACACACACATACTTAAACACACACATGATTTTAAATCTAGGTTCCACATATAAGAAAAGAGATGTACTATTTGTCTTTCCGATTCTGGATAAATAAAGTTAGTTCATAAAAAGGATTTAATTACAGAATAAACAAGATTAAATAGAAGAAAAGGAAGAGGAATGAATAATGTTACAGAGGAAAAGAGTAAGAGAGTGGAACTAAAAAAAAAAAAAGACTTTTTAATAATGAAAAAGCTCAAAAACAATTAGATAAATGTGAGAAGGGGAATAAAACATTGAAACCTAAAAGTAATTTAAAACAAGGTAAAGTCAAAATACTAAAAATAAGTTAGTTGTTCTGTGGACTCTGTGCTTTCCTGTAGCTTATGCTGTTGGGGAGCCTGTATTGGACACATGTTAGATGTTTACAAGAGCTGTCTTTAGTTTGGTAGCTTTGTTTTAGTTTTGGGCCTCTGCTGGCCGTACTTAACTTCGCAGTCTTTGAGTAGGTAGGCTTTCTTACTCTTCCTTAGACTCCCTAGATCCTATCTCCGGGTGTGGCCAGTGTTCTAGATGGAGATTCTTTCCCAAGTGAACTGGGAATGTGGGAAACAGCAGGTTTCCAGATTTTCCCAGTTAATATTTTCACTGCTGTTGAACAAGAATAACCAAATGATAGGAGATAAAGCATGGATAAGGACCATCCACTGAATTGCAGAGTAGCAGTGGTTGGGATTTAGATTTCAAGATTCCTTATTTTATTTGTTTGTTTGTTTATCTTTAAGATCCGGTTCTATGAGCTAGTGAATCCATTAAGAAAGGAAATCTCTGAACTACAAGTAAAAAAGAACAACCTATCTGAAGAATTACATACAAGTAAAGACCAGCTGAAGCAGCTAACAGAGGTTTGTATGCTTTCAATTACTGTTAGAGAGAAATTGCAACTTTTTCCAAAAGAGTTTTTCAAGATTTATGATAAGGAATATAAAAGCGATAAAAAAAAATAAAAAATAAAAAACAGTACTAAGGAATACTGACTACTGCAGCTCTTTTTGAGTAGTGAGTTGGCAGCCAAATTGGAAGTCATAGTCTTAAAATTGACAAGGTAAGTATGATTTTAACCTATAGTTCATAGTTTAACATTTGTTTTTGTAACTCATTTTCATAATGAAATGGTAATGAAATCATAAAATGAGCCATATCTGAAAGTGCCTGTGTAATAACTCAAAAGTGTATGTACACAGAATTAACTTAATAATTTCTCTAGTTTTAATATATTTCTCTCTCAGGAAAACAGAAATATAGGTCAGGATATGAAAGGGCTCTCTTATATGTACAAATACTTTTGACTCTTTTCTAGAGTAACTTTAAGTTCTGGTTTGCTTAGAAAGCCCTCATTATTTCTGGTTTGTAAGTATTAATAATCACCTCATTTATTTTCAAAAGTGTCTTAATCTAGTTGATATATAGTATGGTCTTTGTACTGTTCATTTATAGGAGGGTGAACTAACCATTAGTTTGATTATAGCATTGACCCAATACTCCACAATGGACTAGTATCTTGCTAAATAAAATACAGTGGCAGATTGATTCATTTAAAAATGGGATAGCTGTTTCCTTCAAAGATATCATTATACTAGAAGAAAACAAGGTTATAGTGTACAGATGGTGTCTACCGCATTTGTTCGTTATGGGCTGACTTTGTCCATGGTCTGGAAGGAAGCTACTTGTCAACCTGTCAGTTGGTTTTCATCAGATGCAATTAATTTTCATAATTCTTGTTCTGAGCATGTGTACTGATATTAGTATTAGCCCCTATAACATCATTACTATGCAGGATGCTGTGCTAAGTGCTGGCACTAATGAACATAGTAGAGACAATATCCGCCCTCGTAGAGTTTATAGTCTAGTGGATTAGAGTTAGATGGTTAGATCAAAGCATTCTCATTTAATCCATGACTTTGAACAAGTCATTTAATGTTTCCTTTCAAATGAAGAAAAATGCTGGTTTGTCTTTTTGTTTTAATGGATTACCCATGTTTCTGTTTGTAAGTAAAAACATTATTTTAGCAGAATCACATACAAATATTTTTGTGGTATCCTATTTCAGGGGCAGTTTTTAATCAACGATCTATTATCCAAAAGTAAATCATTATGTTTTCAGTGCTATAGTTTGGTGCATTTTAATACTAAACAGAATTGACTTAAGTTATTAATAGAGAGCTAGTATTATGTGCAACATGAAGGCTCAGCATCCTTCCTTTCCTTAGAAAACAGCGTTGCCCACAGAAGCAGTTCTAAGAAGCAGGTACCACTTATGCCAGACTTCTGCTGGCTATGCTGTTCCACAGCTAACATGTTACATTGTGCATGGAAATGGCTTTACATATTTAGAAAGGTGGCTTGAGGGATAGAGATATAACTCAGTAGTAGAGCTCTTGCCTAGAATACACAAGGCTCTGGGTTCAATCCACAGTACCTCCAAAACAGAAAAATAGTAGAAAATAGCTCTTATTTAAAAAAACATTTCACCTGTAGTCAAAATAATAAAGGCTAGAATACTGTTGGAAGGCTTCAGTTTGGCTACTAATTTTGTAATTTTGAGCAAATTATTTAAACTTCTCTGAAATGCTCAGAGAGGTGTCAGTGTTATTGGAGTAATTCAGCAACAGCAGTTAGTCAGGGTTTCAGAACTGGTTTGTTACCACTCATGGTACCTCAGCAACCATCAGGTACTTACTGTAGAATATAACTATATAATTTTAGCATGGCTCCAGTGTAGGTAAGCAGCTCAAGTACTATGGATGAGTTGCAGTTCAAGTCTAAGATGCCTAAAGGAGCCCTTTTTTGTTTCTATCTAACCCCCTTTATAATCACATTAATATTTGGAACTTCTCTGACAAGGACTAACAGTACGCACAGACATATTCTGTACAACTGACCTTTACTTAACTTTACAGCCAAAAAGCTAAACTTATCTTAGCTTGTTTATAAGGTAGGAAAGCTCCCTAAGTCATGTGATCTGGGCATATCATCTTATTCTCATGATCTTTCCTTGTCCTAAACCCAAAGTACTATATGAATGTGTATGTGGTTTGCATATCAAAGTGTTACAAAAAGCACTTATCACATTGAAAACAATGAGAGAAATTGAGAACATCTATTTGTATTTGTGTGTATTATAAGAGTCAGGAGAGACATAATCCTCACATAAGGGTCTGACTTTTACTTCCCCATTTCATGCTGAATATTCTGTTTCAATAAAAGAAAGAATGGGTCATTGTTCTAGAGCACAGTCCCAGAAAGTTCTGATGGAACAGGTTTTCAGCAGTTTGGGTCTGTACTTGGCTTTAAAATGGATACTAAGAGTCAGGCTGTTTTTAATTCAGGCATAACCATAGTGTGGTATTGCATAGTAAATGTCACAAACTTCCAAGAGTAATGTCTCATGAAGAAGTGATTCTTTGGGCCAAAAAAGAAAACAGCTTACAACTGTACAGTTAGTATTAATGTGTAATATATTTTTACTTCATGATAAAACAGGTCTGCTTTTCAGACTTAAGGATCATTAATGGCTTTATTCCTCAGATTTTAGTTTGTTTCCTCCTTGCTAATACTTTTAGTATGGAAAGAAAACATTGATTATTAACATTATATGATTCTAAGGTTTGTAGGTGTTTTGATAAACTGGTAATGTTTTGTTTGTTTTGTTTTTGAGATAAGGTTTTGCTGTGCAGCCCTGGGTGGGCTAGTACTCTCTTGGTAGACAAGGCTGTCCTCCTGAATGCTGGGAATATAGACATTTGCTGTATGTATGGATAACAGACTCTTGAACATAGAAACAGTTTTGATTATGAATCTGTATTAGATTTTTCAGAGTAGTAGAAACAATGAGATTATGGGGGGGATAGAAATATTTTCTAGAAATAACTGTTAAGCCTAATATTATTAAATATTAAATATTTTAATACATCATACTGACAAGGAAGAACAAATTAAAATTTTAAGTTTGTGCATAGCAAGGTTTCAGAGCATACCAAACTAATTAGTAAGGCAAACTGAAAAACAATTTCAGAGGAAAAGTAGACAGATAATGACTTATATTTTTTGTAATCTGTCAGTTTATTTTCAAAATTGGTCACCAGCCCCAGAGATTGTCATTTTTTTCATCTTATTATAAACATGTTAAAATAGATAACTTAATTAGCTTCATGTTGTTACAGCAAATACTGCATATAATCAGTATAAAGAGAAAAGATATATTTTGGCTCATAGTTTTGGAGGTTTTAGTGCATGATTGGTGGCCCTGTTGTTTAGGAATCTGGATTGAGGCTATATACCATGGTGGAAGTGTCTAACGTAATAAAACCACTCACTTCATGAAAGAGAGAAAGAGACTCAGGTCCCATAATCCCCTTTGGAGAACATACCTCCTAACATGTGGGTCTTCAGGGCACACTCAGGATCCTAACAGCGGTAACTTAAAAGATTTCACAGTGAATGCCAGTATATCCATGACCTTCTGTCATTAACAGTTACATTTGTCTTATAGCCATCTGTCTTCCCTTCAGTTATATTTGATTATGTGAAAAAGTTCCAAGGTCTTTTCTTCATATGTTAGGAGTTTCTTCATTTTCTGCTGAAGACTGTTTCATTGTGAAGGTCCATACATGTACTAATTGATGGACATTTTATGAGCTTCAAATTTAGAGACTGTAAATAAAGGTGCTACAAATATTTTAGCATGGATTTGAGTATATACATATGTTTTGCTTCTTTTAGGAAATTTTACTTAAAACTGTAAGAACTTTCATGGTGAGGAAATACTACATTTGGAAACAATGGGCAGTACTGACGTTTTTGTCTTAGAAAATCAGCTTCACTGAACACAAACTACATACGCTATCCCTTGGGCAGCAGTGTAAATTTCAGTTCTGATATTTTGGACTTAGTGGCCTACAGAAATTATCTGCTCCCCTTTGTGTGTACAGAAAACACTGTTTCATTATAGACAAAACTGGCTCTCATATTTCTCCCTCCCCTTTCTGAGATGATCCCTGAACCTTGAGGGGACGGATATGATAGACACTTCATTTAGGGCCAGGCACTCCACATATGCTCAAATTGCTGTGACTTGAGGACTTTCCACTGCACCTTTATGTATCCAGCATGGCACAGAATGGGTCTGCTCTTATGCTAAACACCATTAAGAACAAAGCAACCAACCCAGGAACCCCAGCCAAGTGCTATTTCTCTTCTTCCACTTATAGATAGACCCTCGTCTGGTGTCGCTTTAGTTTTCATATTTTTCTAGGCCTTCTAGTAGTTGTTACATATTTTGTTAGGGATTCATGGTTGAATTGGCAATAAAACAAGTCTGTTGGGAGCTTGTCTGGCCATTCCTGAAGGAGAATCTTACTAAATTTATTTAAACACAAGAGAGAAAATATACTCTATACTTGGAGAATATTTGGCTTTGTGTTCCTTATACCCTGAAAAGAGTCTTAGCCTCATTGGAGACCATTTTTTTCTCAACAAGTTTGGCACCTCCTGATACATCTGAATCATAATATGTTTGACCTTTTCAAATGAAAGACAATACTAGAAGTGAAATTTTAAAAAACACAACCAGAAGTTGAACAAGATAAGAAATGTTTAGACTATTGTTTGTGACTTTAGAAAGTTAGTAGTTTGGTATTTGGGCTTCTTACCACTTGTAATTATTAAATCCTGATAATGCAAAGTTCAGAGTATAGAAACTAAAATCAGATTGTAGGAAAGCTAAGTTTACTAAAGATTAGGATGTGTTACATGAACACCAACAGCAATGAAAAACATGATTGAAGCTGAAAAATTAACAACTAAGTTATTGACCTGAAAGATGATAAATTATTTCTTACACAAGTCTTAACTGAATGGAAGCTTTGAAGAGAAGACAGCAGCCAGCAGATGGAGACATCTCAATGACAGCTGTGGAGAAACTTGCATACTGTTTAGTGGCTATGTTTTGGAGTTTTGAGACTGTCAATTGAGTAATCAGACTTTCTATTTTATGTTAAAACTGTCTCTCTTGCCATATCCAAATGGCCTTTTTCTTTTAACCACATGGTGGCAGCTTATACCCGTCTCTCTTGAAAAAACGAAACAAAACCAAAAAAGAAAAAAAAAAAAAAAACTGTTTGGGGTTACTTGGAAAAATCTTGCTTTTTGACCTAGAAGTCAAAACACTGCCTTAAGTTACGTTATTGCCTGTGAGCTGTTTACAACATTAACTACTATTTTTTCCTGGTAAAATTTCAGTAGATCTGTAGCTATGAGAAGAATAATGAAAAAACAAAACTTTTCTTCTATCATGTATATTTTCAGACCAGGAATTCCTCAGTCATTTACACTAATTTCTTAGTTACACCTACCAAAAGCATTGAGAGATGGTAAAGCCACACAATTACACAGTTACTATAACCTTGCTTTGTTCAGATAATGTTTCTTCATGTCGGGAGGAACATGTGAACAGTTATGGAAACTTCATAGAATGTAATTCTTGACCTTTATCAAAGAAATAGCCTCCTCATATGCCAGTTTTAATGGATTTCTAGGATTTCCTTCTATATTTGTTTCTAGAGTTTAATTATTTAGAAATAATATATAGGTATTATGAAAAAATGTAGTTCACCACCTACTTCAAATCTGAGGTTTGTAAGTGTAGTATACTTACTTGTTTATGAAATTGTGGTACTTACAGGAATCTCATTTCTTGTACATTTTCTCCATGTGTTTGTGGGGGAGTGGTACATGTATATGGAGTATATTGGGGTACTTGGTGGCACGGGGAGGGTTTGAGCGTCCTGCTCTGTTGCTGTCTGCTTTATTCCTTTGACCTAGGGTCTTTCACTGAACCTAGAGCTAGGCTGATGGCCAGCAAGCTCAATGATCCCCCTGTATCTGCCCCTCACATTGCTGGGGTTACAGGTGCACTCATGCCCAGTTTTTTTTTTTTTTAATTAATTCATTGAGAATTTCATATAATATATTTTCATTATATTTAACTGTTTTCCTCTATGTCCTCTCAGATCTACCCTCCACATCTCTACCCCTCCAATGTCTTGCCTTCTCTTTTGTTTGTTTATTAAAGCCCATTGAGTCCACAAACACTCTTGGATGTGAATCCATCCATTGGAGCATGGTCAACACCCAGGGCTCAGACCTTTAAAGAAAACTGTCCCTCTCCCAGCAGCTATCAATTGCCAACAGCTCCTGAGCTAGCAGTGGGCTTCATGTTCATGTTCCCCCATCCTCCAGTGCTGGGATTTTGTCTGGCTTGAGTTTGTCTAGTCTTGTGTATGCTGTCGCACCTGCTGTGAGTTCATATGTACAACTGCACTGTTGTGTACAGAAAACATTTTTATAGTGGGCATCTCCCACCTCTGGCTCTTGTATTTCTCCCTCCCCTTTCTGAGATAATCCCTGAACCTTGAGGAGAGGGATGTGATACAGACATTCCATTTAGGGCCATGTACTCTGCAGTCTTTCTGTACCTTGGCCAGTTATGGGTCTTTGTGTTAATCACCATCTACTGTAAAAAGAAGCTTCTCTGTGGAGGGCTGAGGGATGAAGATAGTTATAAGTCGTTAGGAGTTGGTTTAATACAATGTCCATTTAGCAGAATATTAATAGTAGCAGCTCCCTGAGGGTCTATACTTAGCCACAAGTTCTTTGCTCTGATAATGGTGCCAAGTATAGGTTCCATCATATGGAGTAAGCCTTAAATCCGATCAGAAAGTGTATGACTACTCCCATAACTTTTCTGCTCCTGTTGCACGAATGAGCACATCTTGTCAGGCCAGTTGTTACTGTAGTTTGCAGAACTCTGGGTAAGAACGCCTACCTTTTTATAAGGTTGCTGGGCCCTAGACTTAGGTCCTCAGAGTTCATAGCAAGCAGTTAGCCATCTCCAATGTATCTAAGATTTGTACAGATGTATGCTGTTGTTGAACTATTTTTATATACTTCTTTTGTTCCAAAGAAAGCAATGTTAACTGTACTCTGTAAGGCATTAAGGAGTCTATACTTAACAAAGCTAGTAAGTTTCATGAGGAAATGGTGAAATAGATCTCTTATGAAAGCTTTGGTAATTGGAACTAAAATATGTTTTGTTTAACATAACTTTCTTATTTAGAATCAGCATTACATTTCCAAAGGAAAAAACTTCAATATTACTTTAGATGCTAATGATAAGTATTCATATATGAATAAGACAATTTCATTTGTATGAAAATGAAGTATGTCATTAATGATACATACCTGTTCAAGTTTTGTCTTTCAGGGATTATAAACTTTTTTCTCATTTATTTTTGTTTTCAATTTATAAGTTTAAAAATCCTTTATAGGGGGCTGGAGAGATGGCTCAGTAGTTAAGAATAGTGACTGCTCTTACAAAGGACCTTGATTCCATTCCATACACGCACATGGCAGCTAACCACCAGGGGAATCTGTCACCCTCATCTGACCTCTGTGGACATTGCACTACACAAGAACACTTACATACATGAAGACAGTATGTTCATACACACAAAATAAAAATAATAACATTTTTAAAAATTCTTTATAAGGTGGGGTGTGGTGGTGCACACCTTTAATCCTAGCGACAGAGGCAGGAGGATCTGTGAGATCAAGGCCAGCCTGGTCTACATGGTGAGTTCCAGGCCAGCTGGAGCTACAGGGAAACACTATCTCAAACAAAACAAAACAAAACAAAAAAGTATGCTTACTATGCTACATACCAGGTAAAATTATCCTAGAATGTAGGCTTTACTAAATAATAATAGAGTTGTGATTCATATTAAAGTAAGTCTGCTTAAACTTTAAATTCATGGTCATCTGCATGGATTCTAATTTTAGTCTGAGTTGGAACTGTGGATCTTAATTTTCAACAAACTTAAGATTCTACCATCACAGATATATGGACCATGAACATAAATCATTTTAACAGAAAAAAGGTTTTGTTGCCTCATTTGAGGTTAAAAAAGAACTTTGCTTTTTAGAAAATTTTGATTTTTTTATTGACTTTCATATTTTAATGCTTACTATCTTTAATAATATATTTTAGCCAAGTATGCCACATGCTTTTAATTTCAGAAGAGACAAATGGATCTCTGTGAGTTCAAGGCCATCATAGATAGTTCCTGTCCATCTAGGACTACATAATGAGATGCTGTCTCAAAAACAGAAAACTCATTGGAGTTAACACTTTAAATATTGGAATGTTGACCCCTGTAGACAAGAGAGTATATCATCATATTATAGGAAAGGAAAGACCCTCAAGGGACCTTTTTCATATATCTTGGATTAACTCTGGAGTATTATGACCTCTATATTCTCTTGATTTGAATTTTTCACCTCTTTCAATAGTCTGTTACAGAATTATAAATTGGCTGGGTATGATGGCACACACCTTTAGTCCCAGCACTGGGGAGGCAAAGGCAGGTGAATCTCTGTGAGTTCAAGGCCAGTCTGGTCTACATAGCTAGTTACAGGGTAGCAGAGGCCATAGGGAGACCCTATACAAAAAGACCCCCCCCCCCCAAAAAAAAGAGAGAGAATAATTGGAATCAGCTATCTTTGTAGAAATCAACTGTGACTCCATCTGTGAATCTGTAGAAAGCTGACCTGTGGCACATCTTCACACAGTATTGGAATTTATCCATGGTAATTGTTCTATTCAATTTCTGCATTTCTATTAACTTACAATCTACATTTTTGTTTCACACAAAATACATAATGTTTTCTCACCTAGAACCTGAAAGCATATTTTTGATCATTAAAAAATTTATTACATTTTTTATTGGGGGGCGCTATGTACATGCACATATATGACATGGCAGGGGACATGTGGAGGTCAGAGGACAACTGTGGGAATTCACTGTCTCAAACGTTTGGCTCCTAGAGATAGAACTTAGGCTTCCCAGCAAGCACTTTTACCTAATGAACCATTTCTCTGGCCCTTTTTGTTCAGTTTTTAATTTTATAATTTATTTCTTTAATGATTTCAGAAATCAATAGATGTTTATGTTCAGTGTTATGGATGAATAGCTTGGAGTATTATCACTGTGAGGTCAGTGCCCAAACTGAGGAAGGAGAATGATGAGTTCAAGGCTGATCTAGACTGCCTAGTGGAAATCTGTCCTAAAAACTTCAAACCTAAGCAAGCAAACAAACCAAAAAGAAATACTCACTGACAATTGCTTAGTGAAAAGACTGAAAAAAAGGATAGGTTAAGAATTAATGGGAAAAAAGTCAACAGAAAGGTAATATTAATACCAGATACGGTAGAATTTAAAATTACATTCACAAAATAGAAGAGCAAGACATATTAATAACAAAAGGTGATATTATAGTCAGAAACTTTTATATATTGAATAACATAAAGTCATTGAGAACTTGATAAAATGTATAAGATTTGGGATGTTTAAAATGCTTCTCTGAGAATTGGTTTGATATGATAGATAAAAAATATATAAGGATTGAAAGAACTGTTTCTAGCAATAATGTTGATGCAGTTGCTACAGACAAATCATAGCACTCCCTCACCAGATAGGAACTTGATTTTAAATGTCAACAGAAAGTTTGCAAAACTATCATGTATCTACTTGATTGCCCAGAAAAGTAATACATTACAAAGTACAATTTATAGTTCCTTTATCATAACTCAGTGAAAACAGAGACAAAAGAAGTAAATTAAATTTACTTGGCAGTTAAGTACATTTTTTTGGATCAAAAACCAAAAAAAGAAAGCAATGGAAATGAAAGTATTTTATGTCAAAAGTTCTTGAGGCATAATTAAAACTGTGCCAGAAAAAAAAAAATCTATGACCTTAAAATCTAAAAAGAAAGATTAAAAATAAAGACATATATTACTCATCTGAAAAATCAGGAAAGCTGGGCATGGTTGAGACATGCCCGTAATCCTAGCCCTTCAGGAGCTGAAGCTAGGGGGACCTGGAGTTTGAGGCCAGCCTGGGTTGCATAACAAAACCTGGGCTCAAAAGTGAAAAATGAATAGAAATAAGAAATTGGAAATTAAGAGAGAAATATAGCTCGGTGGCAGCAAGCATGAAACTGAATGTGAAATGTACCAACAAAATGTAGCTTGTAAATTAAACAAATGCACACCTGAAACAGTTATCATGGGAATATTACAAAGGCAAATGAAGGCGTCACACTGATCAGGTTACTACTGAGTTCATAGATGGATTGACCAAGATGGGTTCACCATTGATTTCTATCAACACAGCTGATGCCAGTTAGCTTTACTGTAACCATCCACTAAAAAGGGTGGGAATTCTGAAGTAGTATAAAAACAACAAATTTATATGATCATTTTACTTCTGTTCCACACATAAATTCAAAATAAAATATTCGCAAAAGTATTCTACCATCATATACAATAACAGTATTTTATATAATCAATTAAACTACATTCTAAACAGAAAAAATAATCTATTCCGAGGTTAAAGAAAAATAGCTCTGTGAACGTGTCAATAGATGTAACAACTAGTGTTAGTGTTTAACACTAAGGTTTTATACTTCCTGAGTTCACCACTTTCCTTTTGAATGTAGTATTGACCCCTTGTCTATCTCTGGTAGGCTAGGTCATGGACTCACATGGAGAAAACTCTTTAAGTATGGGCTGGAAAGATGCCCAGAGTTTTGAGCTCCAGAACCTATGTAAGTGCCAGGTGGACATGGTAGCCTGCCTCTAATTCCAGCCTCTGAAAGTTGAGAACCACTCCCACCCCTCCAGCCCCAACAAGCTTATCCAGTAACTCTGGGTTTGAAGAATAAGATTTGAACACTTTTAATTCTAGCACCCAGGAGACAGAGGCAAGTGAATCTCTGTGAATTCAAAGCTAACTTGGTCTACATAGAGAGTTAGCCAGGTCAGCCAGGATTTCAGAGTGACTCTGCCTAAAAAATTAAATAAAAGATTGGAAGTGCTATCGAGAAAGATTCTCGACCAACATCAACCTTGAGTTTCCACAGGAACATACACCTACACACACATTCATGGGCAAACATATACACATCACAGAAAAGAAGGGGAAAATAAAATGATAAATCTTATTGTTGAACATGGAAATACTGTCATAAAGACCACACAGAATCATAAAAATATTGTTCCTACTTAGTATATTAATCAAGTGGAGTTAAGTTATATTCCAGATTTTTTTTTCTTGATCTTTTGGGAGAATTTGAAGGGAAAAAAATATAGTATACGATTAGGTATGAGTAAAAGATTTCAGTTTATATGAAAAAATAAATGGCTGAAAATTACAAGCACAGAACTTTTTAACTTATGGTCAAATTTTTAGGGAAAATCAAAAAGAAATAGTTTCCACTTATACCTGGAATTTAGGATTTCTTTTGAATATAGGAAGAACATTCAGACAGATTACCAGTTCTCATGACTGTTAATGTTTGGAACTTAATCTGATAAATGCTGAGGATTTATGCTCATCACTACTTCATCATTGTTGCAGTTCTTAGACTTTAGGTGTATCACTAAGTTTTAACCTTATTGCAGTTAAAAGGAGACATACACCATTTAAAAATGCATTGAGCTGGCTCAGTGGTTAAGAGCACTGGCTGTTCTTTGACAGGACCTGGGTTCAAATCCCAGCACCCACCTGGCATCTAATAACTGTCTGTAACTCCAGTTCCAGGGGCTCCAACATCATCCTTTGTCTTCCAAGAGCACTGTGTGACACAGGTGCACTTACACACATGCACGCATAACGCTCATACACATATAATTAAGTAAATAAATAAGTGAATAAAAATTTAAGATGCATTGAGTTTTATTTGCTTTGTAATTTTGTGTATTTTAACATAAGCTTTTAGAAATAGTACTCTCAAAAGGGGTTCACAGACATCACCTGATTGCAAGTTGAATGCATGGGGCAAAAAACTTAAAAACCTCTTGATTTTATACTGTTATTAACAACACATCTTAAATGAATGTGAATTATATGGAGATCTCATTGATCTGAGGACTAGTGCACATATTTGGGGGTAAGAATCTACAAAGGTCTATCTTTAACACTCCAGAATATTGGTGTTTCCAGTGTGTGCCAGCTCATGGACCACACTGAGCAGTCAGGCTCTGGAACTCAGCTGTCATAGCCACCTGCGGCTATTTAAATTTAAGTTAATTAAAATTCAGTTTGTCAGTCTCACTACAGCTGGTTAGTGACTAATGTATCAGATGCACTGAGATAGAACATTTCCCTCATTGCACAGTTTTATTGGATAGCATTACTCTAGAGGTCAAAATAATCTTTTTAATAATCTTTTTAATAAGACCTAGGAATTCAAAATCTTTAAAAAGAAAGAACAAGAAAGATAACACATGCAAAGCCTAATGTTTAAAATGTATACTTGGGAGGAAGTGCAGATGATAAAATTTAATGCCAGTACCATTTAAAGCTCTTCTAAAGACAACCAAACAAAAATGGATGGAAATTAGAGATAGGCATTTCACAATACGCAAATACTACAGATGTTCAAACTTGCTATCATTTTGAGAAGTACAATTGAGAGCTGAGGCTACACAAACAACAAAGATCCAGTATCTTATATGGACATAATTAAAAGGATGAAATATGCTTCTAGTGGGACTGTGAGCTGCTGCAGGCTATTGGACACATAGCCAGCAGCACTGATTAAAATGGAAAACAGGCATCCTTCACAAAGGGAGCCTACTGTTGGGTCTGTGTGCCACAAAGTAGTTCATAGCATATGTTAATGAGAAGGTTTACTGTGGCATTATTTGTCAGAGGTGGAAGAGGAAAGGCTGAAAATAAGGCCCCATCAATATAATAACAAGGAAATGGTTGTTTAAGCCATGAAACAGTCTACACCATGAAATACTGTGCGGCCACTAATGACTAAACTGGAAAGCATTATTTTATTTAGGATTTCCAGGTGGCTAACTGAAAAGAAAAAAAAAATGGTTGTATTGCATTTTGTTGGGTGAAAAATAACCACGTTTTGCCTTTGTGCTTCTGTATACATGTGTACTGGTTACTTTTTGTCAACCTGCTACAGACCAGTCTCCTGGGAAAAAGTAACTTCAATTGAGGCATTCCTCCATCAGACTTGACCTGTGGACCTGTCTGTAATTTTCTTAATTGTTAATGTAGGAGGGTTCAGCCCACTGTGGGTAGAGTGGTGCCATCCCTGGGCAGGTTGGCTTGGGCTATATAAGAAAAGTAGGGGAGCAAGTCAGTAAGCAGCCTTCTTCTATGGACCCTGCCTTAAATTTCTGCCTCTGCTGCTGCTTGAGTTCTTGCCCTGGCTTCTCTCAGTGATATACTATGATTGGGAAGACTAAGCCAGATAAATCCTTTCTTCTCCAAGTTGGCTTTGATCAAAGTTTTATCACAGAAACAGAAAGCAGACTAGGATAGCATGTGTGACTGTATTAGCAGGGAGAAGAATAAGGAAAGACACGTAACTTGACCTAAGGATGAGGGTCAAAGGAGAGGAGAAGTAGATGTTTTCTAAATTCTGCCCTTAAGCGGTATATATGTATGTATATATCCATTCATTTATGTAGATTGCGTTTGTGTTTGTTTAATGACATAGTGAATGAAATGTTAAAATAATTGAAATATATAATTCTGGTGATTTG
This sequence comes from Eospalax fontanierii, assembly GCA_035773235.1. Lineage (NCBI taxonomy): Eukaryota > Metazoa > Chordata > Mammalia > Rodentia > Spalacidae > Eospalax > Eospalax fontanierii. The sequence continues at coordinate 105,408,325 of CM069524.1, forward strand.
CTAGTAAAACAAAAATGACTTCATTTGTTGTTAAGTCACCACACCATATATTCTCATTTGTTTTAGTAAGCTCAATACAAAGCAAAAAACTTGGGAGGATGGTTGGATTAACTTAATTCTTTCCTATCCTTATTCTTTTCAAAAGGCATGGAAGGCATGGAAAACAAGCATATCACGCATTGATATACTTTAGTTCTTTGGTTAATATGTGATATTTTTAAGATAATGTATTAACTTGGGCTCACAAACATTAGTATGAAATTTGAGCTAGGTGTGCTGGTACATTCTTGTAATTCCAGGACTCAGGAGGCCAAAGCAGCAAAATTGCAGACTCAATTCAGGACTCAAGGAAAACAACAACAGAGAAACTCCTTAAATCTGTTTGTTCAACTTCATTGAGATCAACATTGTAAAAAAGCCAATATTTCACATTTGTTTCAGTAGTTTGGTTTATGCGGTGTGGCTAAAAAATTTGTCATCCAACATGTCAGCATTATAGTTTTGCCATGGCAGATTTGGCCAGATTCATGAGCTACAAATTATGCCCTAATAATAATAGGCAAACAATAATGAATAAGCCATTGAGTCAGTTAATGTACTCAGTTTGCAGAGATAGTGGTTAAGTCTAGGAAAGTTAACCTACTAGAACAGTCACAGGCTTTGAAATCATGTTGCATGTAATCTAATGTTCGTACCTGATGAAAGTTATCTTCCATCTCAGTTTTTTTCTTAAAATTTATTTATATTTTACATGTATGAGTGTTTTGACTATATGTATGCAAGTGTACCCATGTCATGCAGTGCCCCCGGAAGCCATAAGAGGGTGTCGAATCTCCTGGTACTAGAGTTACAAACAGTTATTGATCACCATGAGGGTGTGAGGACTCATGTAAGGACAGCCAATGCTCTTAACCACTGAGCCATCTTTCCAGTCCCCATTTTTTGCTTAAAAAAAAACTTCAACTTTTAAAAAATATTTTAATTTTAATTATATATATGGGGTGTGTGTGAGTGCAAGTACCCTTGCAGGTCAGAGGAAGGCTTTGGATCCCCAGGATCTAGAGTTACAGGCAGTTGTGAGCTTCTGGGCATGGATACTGGGAGCCAAACCCAGGTCCTATGCAAGGACAGTATGTGCCACACTCTTAACCTCTGAGCCATCTCTCCAGTCTGTCTTCAACTTTTAAGTAATAATGTATTTCTCAAAGAGTTTAATAAGGACAAATAGAAGACTCTGGCAGCCAGGCAGATTGCCAATGAAAACAGTCTATACTAATCAAAGGTGAATTGATTCCTTGTTCTTTTCATAAATTAGTTACTTGGATTAGAGGATTGATAAAATGAAACATGGGAATTCAGAGGAAGGAATTCTGACTTTCCCAGAACCTGTAAACCATATTTTATCATTCACCGAATTGCTCTCTGATGTAAACTGCTTCTGATTGGAATCACTGACCTTAAGATAAATGTCATAACATCATCTTTCCAATTTCCTCAGCTGCTCTATCTCCCCACAATCTGGAGAGTACTTTGTTAAAAATTTATTTTAACACATAGGTGGCCACATTCTTCTCAGTTTACTTGGTGTGAAAGTCAGCAAATTTGCCCAGATGCTTAGAAATTCTATATCCAAGGTAACTGCTTTGGTTACACAGCTGCTATTTAAAATGTGCCTATTTAATTTTATCTTTGTGAACCTGTTTACTTCTTATAGAAACATTAAGATTTTTTTCACTTTACCAAATGATTTTGTTTTGTTTTATTTATTTCTGTCTTGTGTATTTGGGGTTTTGTTTGCTTGCTTGCTTGTTTCTTTTTTTTGAAAAGAAGAGAAAAGTTTATTCTTCACTCTATTTTCTTTTGCACATTTGGCATTTTATATGTTGTATTCTCATTACCTATTAAAAATGTATGCTAGTTTTTTCAAACAATTGTGCACCCTAGGGTCTGAGAACACATAATATATGAAGCCTGTTTATTCAGAACCTATGTTCAAACAGTGCTCTGTATGCTCATTTAAAATCTCCCCATTGTCCCTTTCTTTAACACCTCCTCTCACAACTCTTCTAAAATGGTTCTACTGAAAATGACTCTTTGAATTTACCTCTCTATGATTCTTGGTTTTTTGAGACAAAACTTTACCTTAACCTCAACTGGCCTGAAACCTGACCAAGGCTGGCCTTGGTCTCACAGAGATTCACCTGCCTCTGCCACCTGCTGGGCTTAAAGGTATGCACCACCACTCCAGACTCTGTTTTTGATACAGAGTCTCTCTATGTAGTCTAGACTTTCCTTGAGCTCTTTCTTTTTTTTCCTGCCACAGTCTCCCAAGGCTGGGATTACAGTTGTGTACAACCACAGCAGATTGTCAAATGACTTTTAAAAATATGTGGTCAAAGAATAATTGTAGTAATTGTTTTAGAGGAGAGAATCCAAGAGTAACTTTGATTTATATACATTTCTTATTGGAAGCCATGAAACCTATAATTAAAGTTAAATTTGAGCAGTAAATAATAACTTTAACTTCTTTTCAATGGTATAGTTCCCACAAACAGAATAAATCCTTCAGAAAACAGGAACTTGAAATTAAGAGTAAACTATGGGTGACTTCAAGGTCCTACATGCTAGCTCTGTAATTCTAGACAAGCCATTTAGTCCTTCTGGGCTTTCAGGACCTTAACTTGTTTTGTTTCATTTTTAATTTAGTAGGCTAGCATTCAAGTAATGGTTTCATTGCAGTGTCCTCATATATAGGTGTGATTATACTTTGTTCTCCTTCATTCCACTCCCCTATGCTCCCTCCTCCCTTACCACTGGTTCCTCTTCTTCCCAAGTTTGTACCCTTGCTGCTTCATCACATTATCCTTTCTGTTTCCTGCCATCCTTAAGACAAACAATGTGGTAAGTCTCCTCCATTGCTCAGAGGTCCTTGGTTTCCTATGTAATTGATTAAACAGGGAAACTGATTGGCTATTATTCCAGTTAATACTACCTAGAAATACTCAATTTGAAAGAAATGAGGAATAGAAAATCTGTGTCTGCTTCTTTATGTTTGGAAAGATTAAATGTTTTGCATCTCTTCTTTTAGTCTATTTAGTGGATTATCTTCTGTCTCGTTCACAGGCATTAATTACAAACTTCCTACATAATAGCCACAGTACCAAGTACTAGGATTATATAAAACTTTTTTATACATTCTTGCTTATTTTGTGGATGGCAAGTAATGGCTGCTCATAGCATAGCCATTTTCTAACAGTGAAAAAATATAAGATGGGCATCTTAGCTCAGAGGTGGAGTTTAGCATCCTCCTACTGAAGACAGGCAAGATTCCAGAGGGGAGTACAAAATAGTCTACCTTTTTTATCTTACCCACAAAGCTTTACAGCCATAAAATCTGGTTCTTTTTTGAGGCAAATTGCTATTATTATTTGTTTTCTAATGCAATTCCTTACTGTTCAGCTTATTTTGTTTTATTTGGGAGATGAGATCTTACTACACAATCTAGACTAATCTCAAACTGAAAATCCACCTGTGTCAGCCTCATACGTGTTGAGATTACAATTGTGTGCCACCATATCCAGCTCTTACTTTATTTTGGTTTCTAAGATGATACATATAATTTTTTCACGAGAATTACAAAAGTTACAATTTTTTATTTAAGAGGTAATCCTTCACTTAAAAAGTCTCAAAGTATTGATAGAAAGTGCAGCTTCCTACCCTGAACTTCTGCCTATGTTTGCCCATGTATTTGTACTGAAAGAAAAATCATATATACTTGTAAACACAGACATGCACACATACATATATACATGCTCTATTGAAACTGCCTTCCATGATAGGTATCCAGACCTTACGTATTTCAGTCAGATGAAGATGCTTTCTGAAATCTTTATGCTTCTCTCTCTCTCCTGTCTGTTCCTGTCTGTCTCTCCCCACCACCACTACCCTGTCACTCTTTTGCATTGCTTGGGATGGAACCCAGAGTTTACACATGCTAGTCATGTGCTGTTCTGAGCAACACCCCCAGCTCAAGGTCTGTAGAGCTTCAGAACTTGGCACATTCTCATAATAACGCTGCTTCTCTGTGTGCTCACGCCATGAAAACCCAGCCATGTTTATGAATCATCTGCTTCTGACTTTAACAAAATTTCCAGTCCATATAGTTTAGCAATCCCATTTAAAGCGTAATTTCTTCTCTTTTCATCACCTTATTTTGAACCTTTCTTTTGTCATTGTCCTTTAATTTCAACTTGCTTTTTATCAAACCAGCCTGAGAAACCTCAGCTCTCATTGATCTAACTGATCACTGCTGGGGGAAAGCAATCACTTTAGCATCAACAAGCAGTGCAAGTTGATAGTAGCCCCAGTGGAACACAGCTGTGCTATCTCTAGTCCTTTCACTTTCCTTTAAGTTATTTTAGCAATCCTCGCCCTCTTTATATCTCCAACTTTCTGTTTCTCATCTTTATCATCAGTTCACTTGGTTCTTCATTTTACAAAGAAAATGGAAATCCTTAGAAAAGAACTATCACAATTCCCTCCCTGCCAAGAATCCTACAAACATCCTTCTTTCTGCACACATTATGATTTGTTTCTTCTTACTGGTTATAATGAGTAGTAGACAACTCACATCATCAGAAACAAAATGGTTAATGTAAATATGTGAATCACTGGGATAAGGCTAGACAATATAAAGAGAAGTTTGTTTTTAATAATTGTGCACTCTAGAAAAGTCTGCCCTGATATGTATGCCTTTTGAGCCAAAACTGTTTTTACACCTCAGTTCTGGAGCCCATCCCCTAAAATTATCCTTGGGGCTTTGCATTTCTGAAGATGCCTTTTCTTTAACACTTTTTCACTTTTTAGTTATTTCTCATCTACATTTGTTACATTTTCAAAGTATCCTTTCCTTTAAAACCCTTTTCCCAACCTATTTCATTCCTACTGCATTTTCTTCACTCTTTGCATACGTATATGGTGTGCATGTGTGTTTACATGTATGTGCATGTGGAGACTAGAGGTTGATGAGACTTTCTTGCTGAGCCTGAGCTCACAGATTCTGCTCCTCTAGCTAGCCAGCTTGCCTTGGGATTCCCCTGTCTTTGGCTCTCAAGCAGTTGAATTTCAAGTGGACTGCCATGCCTACTGGCTTGTGTGTGAGTTCTGTGATCTATACTCTAGTTCTCACATGTATACTACAAGTACTGTATCCACTAAACCATCTCCCCTATCCTCTTTTACCTTCTATACAAAGAATTGCATATCATTTAGGCATTTGACAAACTTATATTGGAATTCTAATCTATTGTTTATGCTCTCTGAGACTTGCTTTCCAAGCCTCACTTTTCTCATCTGAAAGTGAGAGTAATCTTTATATGTAGGTATAAAATATTAGCATAAACAATTTTAAATGCCACAAAACGTGACAGGAGACTTGGTAGCATGCTTGCCTTGCATGCAGGAAGTCCTGGTTCAATCCCCACTACCACATAAACTGGGCATGATGGCACTAGGCCTATAATTCAAGCACTCAAGAGGTGGAATCAGGAGGTCAGAACTTTAGAGTCATATTCAGTATTGTTGTGAATTCAAGGTCATCCATAGAATACACAGGAGACCCTATCTCCAGAAAAACCATCATAAAACACAGACATAAGTACCCAGATGCATTTGCTTCAGTCTATCTTCTGATCCTTAAATATGTATTTTTCACTGATTATTTTCTTAGTAGAACTCTGTACTGTTTACTGCTACCTATCACGAATACCCTTCCCTGTCATTTCTGGTAAACACTTCTGACTAACCCTTTGCAACTTTGAATACTCTTGGGTTCTTCGAGTTCTTTATCTTTTGCTTGTCCTTTGAATATTTATATTTCTCTGGGTTATGTCATAGTCTTTGTGCAGTTATTATAGGTCAACTACAAATTTTGCTGTGATCTCAGGAAGCCAAAGAAAAGAGGAAATATTATAAGTATTCATAGTTAATGGTCATCATGTGCATTTTATAAACAATTTGCATGTATTAATTTGACATAATCTTTACAAGAATGCTGATATATATAACTGAAGTCACCGACTAGTAAATTTACCTGACAGGAGTCCAACTATAACTTATTCCTTTCTGGAAACTGAATTCTGGAACTTTCCTTGTCATCACACTATACTTGCTCTCCAAACAGTTATGTGATTAATAGTGTTGAGAAGGATAAAGTGTTCTTCAGGAGAGTTCAGTCCTCTTTTAGGGTATAGGTATAAATGATATGCATGATGATCCTCTGGGAAGTAACAGAGCATCCTCAGCTAAATGCTGTAATCACAGTAGCATTCCATTCTCATAAAGAACTCAGTGTAGGAGAACATGACACTTGACCAAAATAAAGCACTATATCTTCAGATTTTTCGACAATTAACATCTTTCAAACAGTTCTTTGTTAGAAAATTGCAACCTAACATTTCAGTGTCACATTTCATAGTATAAAGAAATTGTCTTACTCGTCTTTGCATGCACAGTATCTAGCCTTGACCAGTCACATAGAAATAATTGAGTATGGATTAAATATGACCACACTTAGCTGATCAGTCATCAGGAAGGAATGACTTAGGGCAAGGTATGTTGTCTTGCCAGAGTCTCAGGGTAAAATGGATAGCTGGGTGCATGACCTGCAAAGTTTATAGGGAAATGAGAAGTAGGAATTCCATCCCTGTGCCCTGCTTCCATCTTCATTCATGTCCTTCTATACTTCAAAACATTTACTTCATTCGTCCAATGGACTAAGCACTGTGGACAATGATAGAGACCCAGTAATAAATAAAACAAAATCTGGGCTTGTAAGATGTTTTCACTCTAGTGTGATGTGAAGAAAACTAATTTGATGGTACAGTGCTGTCCGAGGTCTGAAGGAGCTTGTATTCGGGTTATAATTAGGTCCCTGGGAAGAGCAACAGGTTAGAGCAAGCATGGCACACACAGAACTTCAAATCTCCATTAGTTGGAAGGTGAAATGGAATCATGAGGAATGACGAGAAATTAGGCTTGTAGTCAACAGGACCAGATTCTAAGGGACATTGTGATTGAGCCCTTTGATGTTTTATGTTCAGCAGTGCCCCCATATCTCAGCAGTCCCTTATTCATATGATGTTGTTATCAGAATGGACGAGCGGTCTATGTGGGTATGTATTCTGAGGGACACACAATCCTTCATTTGCTTTTTGTACTGTCTACAGCAATTGGAATAGCAGGGTTAATCTTTCCATTAACCGTTTTGTTGATACTCATGTGGCTCTTCCTCTCTAAATTGTGAATTCATGGAGAACAAGAGATGTTTTATTCATTTCTCTGTCCTTAGCAGCTAATAGTGACTTAATGTTGAAAATATTTAGCATTAATAATCTGCTAACCAAAGCTTACTGTATATGAGGTTTGTTTGGGGAAGCTGTTTAGGTTTTAAACAAATGAGCTTATAAATTTTCTTGTGAATTTAGGACGACCTGTTTTTTGAGTAACTAAATACTGTAGACAACTTCAACTTTTTGTTTTGTTTAATTGTAAATGAATTTCACAGCTTAGCAGAAAAATTCAATACAGAATTTGGCAGCTATGTTCACTTTGAAACATTTAATTATTTCTTTGATTTATAGACATATGAGGAAGATAGAAGGAACAACTCTGAACTTCAAATTAGATGTCAACGTTTGGCCTTAGAATTAGCAGACACGAAACAGTTAATTCAGCAAGGTGACTACCGTCAAGAGAACTATGATAAAGTTAAGAGGTAAGTAGTCAAGGTGACTGGGACACCTTTCATTGTTAGCAACCCTCAGTTCCTGAATTTGTGTCCTCCGTATGGTTTTTCTCCTCTTCCTATTCTTCATTGCATAAAAGCATGCAGTTTGTTGATACAAGCTACGGTTTTCTATTGGTTATTTTTATTTTTATGTAGAAGTTGTTGCCACCTTTAAAATATAAAAGAAAATAAGAACCCAGTATAATCCCTTGTGTAAATATCTATTAAGTGTTGTCTAATGTTTTTTTTTATGTAAGAATACTAATTTCAACAATTTTTCAAATGATTTTCAGCTATTTCAACAAAAGGCTCTCATGCTTTCAAAGATTAACACTTTGTGAGAGTGTTTGCCAAATATATTGCTACTAAGTAACTATGGGAAATATTTTTCTTTAACGAAATATACTTTTCTGTTGCTTGTGTTTAATGGACTACTCTTTATCTAGGGACTCTTGGTAAATCTCTTTTAAACCTGTTAAGTTTTATTAGCTAAGATCAAACAAGGGAATATTTATCAAAGTTGTAAAGTATGTAAGTACTATATCTTTGTATAGTATTTATTTTAATCATTCACTGGTACATCTAATATAGCTAAAATTTGTGAAATGTAGTAGTTACTCAAATATTAAGTAAATGGTTTAAATGATCTTATTTAATGTGTAAATTATTGTAAGTTAATTTGGAAGGCTTTAGCAAATACACTGGCATTTCTAATCCCACCTTGATGAGTATGTGTTATATAATAATATTTATCCTAATTCAAAAATATGGTAATTATTGGAGCTTGAAATCGATGAGAGGTGCACTCCCTGGAGTCTGAATAAGGCTGAATTTCAAGTGACATTATATTTTGTTTTTTAATAGTGAGTTTATTAGTTTATATTATCATACATAATAATAAGTATTGTTGTGCTTTCATTTTTGTTTATAACAGATTTTGATCCTATTTACCCTTCATCACTTTCTCTTATCCCCCCCACTCCTACTCATCTTCTTCCCAGCTCGTTCCCAAGAACTGAAATTAAAATGAAATAGTATGTGTTGTTAAAATTATAGTTATAGTTGGTATTTTGATGTCATATTTTCTACTATAGATCTACAGGAATTACAAATTAAATATAAAAAGAGAAAAAGTGTAATCATCAAAATAATCCAGAAGAGCCATGACTCATTCATAAATAAATGAAACAAGCTGAGTTATGATTAATAATTATTGGACTATATAATGGGAGCATGGGGTTCATTATATTAAGTGTATGATTTCATTTTCTATAATAAAAACCTAAGAAAAATAAAAATAAAAAAATTAAAATTAAAATTGACACTAAAACAAAAGTATTTAACCTGTGAACTTTTTATTTCACACATGGGTTTAAAAGATATATGGACACGCTGTCAGTTCATACTAGCATCTGACTTGTATCCTAACATTTGGGAAACAGAAGTAGGAAAATAGTAAGTTCTTTAGTCCAGCCTGGGGTACATAGCAAGATCCTGAGTCAGAAAAACCAAGCCTGGTAATAAAGCTCTATGTTTGAGCACTTGCCTAGTATGTAGCCTTGCACTCAATCACCAGCACTGCGAGAAGTAAAGAAAAGAAGGACAGGTCACAAAAATATAAAGTGACAGTATATGCTCACAAAAATGTGAAAAAAATAGTAAGGTATATAATTATGTAACTGCTAGAAGTCAAGCATTTCTGAATAATAGAATGAGTTTATCTGTACATTGAATTCTATACAGTATTACTGTTAAGTCATTAAATTATATTTGAGTATTTTTTTTGTTTTAGCAGTTCCATACCTTCTGGCATAACATAATGTTCCTAGTTTATTTTGCAGTTTAATTGCCTTAGCCCTTTCTCTAAGAAGTTCTGGTTCCTATTAAAGGGAAGTGCTATTTAGAAATTAACATTTAGGCTGTGATCATTACTCGATAGGCTATTGTTTCTTCACAAAGACCGGCAAGGAGGGGAGGAGGGAGGAAACATAGCACATTATAGACAAGATCATATCAACACTTCTAATTCCAATTCAGTTCCACAGTAGTCAGTTTGAAAAACCTCCAGCCATCCAAAAACAGTACAATCTTAATGTAAAGGGAAACACTGCAAATTATGATTTCTAATCTATTAGTAACAAGGATTTGTGAGTGCATGGCTAAGAATGAATTGTGAAAGATTTGAACAGTACAGTTTAAACCAATAAATGGATATGCATGTTAGGACGAATGTTTTGTAGCCTAATTAATAATATTTGATTCAGAATCATCAATGTAATATACAGCCTCATATAAAATGTTAGAGAATAAAATACTTATAACATGTAAATGTCTTATTGAGAAACTGGTGAAAAGAACACAATTCTTAGCAGGCTCAGCCCATGAGTAGTGAAGTCCAAAGAGTGAGCAGGAAAGAAGTGAAATTTCTCTCCTCAGTTTTAAAGATGCCTGCTTTTGTTGTTTTGTTTTGTTTTTTAAAATATTTTTATTACTTTTATGTGTATGAGTGTATTGTGGTCATGTGTGTAAGTGCACCTGTGTCGTGCAGTGCCTGCGGAGGTCAGAAGAGAGTGTCGAATTCCCCTGAAACTAGTGTTAACAACAGTTGTTAGCTGCCATGTGGGTGTTGGGACTTGAGCTGGGTCCTCTGCAGGAGCAGGCAGTGTTCTTAACCAATGTCTCTAGCCCAGTGCCTACTGTAGATTTTGGTCCAGTTCTAAGTTTCACTGTCAGGACAGAGAGCTAGTCTCACTCAAATATCTCACTTAATCATAAGAAATTTGTGGGTGAAATTGTACCAGGAATGCCTGCTTGTATATCTGCTCTGTAATCTAAGAGTTAAATCGTGAAGAGGGTTTGACCATAATAAAACCTAGAGCTGTTTTTTGTTTTTTGTTTTTAATTCTTAAAAGCTTTGGCTTTAATATAAGATTGAAGCCCTCTGAGATGGCTCTTTCTCGTTATTATAAAAGTTGGGAAACTAAGATATGATTACTCTGAGTTCCAGGTTAGCCTGTGGTAAGTGAGACTATGTATCAAACAACAAACACTAATAAAAGATGATTAATGAGAAAAAAATCAAATTGTACCTTAGAAAACATTATTTATTGGTTAGTGTAATTTTATGTATTTATGTTTTAATGGTCATGTTGATACTTACCTAAACAAATTTTGAACAGAGAACCTTTTAAATTTGAAAAGTAAATACTTCATAGTTCATAGAATGACACAAAAAGCTCCACTCACTGCACTGCACTCAGCTTCTTGACAACCAGTCAACCCTTTTGACTATAAAAGAAATTGTAATCCTTCCATGTGTATTTGGATTTTATTTCCATAGTGAACGTGATGCTCTTGAGCAGGAAGTACTTGAGGTTAGAAGAAAACATGAAATACTTGAAGCCTCTCACATAGCTCAAGCTAAAGAAAGAAGTGAATTATCAAAAGAGGTAAGCTTACAAGTAGAATCACTTGTGTTTTATTATAAAGCCCGGGGTAAAATTATGGGAAAGATATTTATTTCCCTTTATTGTATAGTTGCCAGAAAAAAAGAGGAGACTGCTAGCTGGAATTTTTACATAAACAATTGCAAGGTAAGACTTGTCTTTTTTTTAAAGGAAAACCTCTGTGTGATAAACACACTGGAAAAAAGGGCTGGAGAGATGGGTCAGTGGTTAAGGGCACTTGCTGCTTTGCAGAACACCTGGGTTTAATTCCCAGTGCCTACATGGAAGCTAATAACCATCTGTAACTCTAGTTTCAGGGGATTCTGCACTCTCCTGGCCTCTGCAGACATTACATGACACGGGTGCACTTACATACATGAAGGCAAAGTACTTATACACATAAAATAAAAATATATTAAAAAAAAAAAAAAGAAAGTCAACCTTGAAAGTAACTCAGGTAACTCTGGACACATTGTCTCTGATTATCCTTAGGTAATCACCTTACAGCAGACAGTTACCCTACTGCAAAAGGATAAAGAGTATCTCAGTCGCCAAAACATGGAGCTTAGTGTGCGCTGTGCCCATGAGGAGGATCGCCTTGAAAGACTTCAAGTGCAACTTGAAGAAACCAAAAAGGCAAGAGAAGAGATGTATGAAAAATACGTATCATCCAGGCAAGATTTATATTATTTTCCTCGTAACAGCTATAAATTAGCACTTTTTAATCAGACTGCCTGCATTTCAGTTCTGTCTTCCTTCCTGTACTATGTATGCAAGCTCTAGCGTCTCTTCCTGCTAACAGCCCGTAAGTAATCAACTTTGCTTGTAAAAACATCATGGTATGGCTTGGTTGTTGTGCTCAGAAAGAAATGTTTTATAAAGTCAGGGTGATCTTGGTTTTTTTGTTGTTATTGTCAATATTATGATTAAATACACAGCACAACAGATTATTTTTAAATAAAGGACATCCAGGATACGTCAGTCTTCAAACCTCATGCAAAACAACTTTGAAGATGGAGTGTCTTACATAATAATTAAGCCGATGGACCAGTAGCTAGACATTTTAAAATTTTGGAACTAATTTGAAATATTATTTTTAGAAATTATAAGATGTTACTATCCAAAGTGGCCATTTCTCAAGCATACTATATAGAGCATATTCCTATAGAGCATTTGATAGACGATAGTAAAATCTTACCTGGAGAACAGAAATCTATTTTTTTCATAAAGGAAATTTGTGAATATTACTTTTGTTTTTTTAGAGACCATTACAAAACAGAATATGAAAATAAACTACATGATGAACTGGAACAAATCAAATTGAAAACTAATCTGGAAATTGATCAGCTTCGAAGTGCCTCTAGAGAAATGTATGAACGAGAAAACAGGTAAAAAAAAAAAAAGCTTATATGATACTGTTTTTCATTTTTGGTGATTATAAGAATTTTATTGAAATTAAACGCCATTTCTGAAAATGAAAGTAAGTTATGTATAGGATTAGAATATTAAAATTCTAAAAATATTTGATAGCTAATTAGAACAGGTCTTAACTGCTGGGCCTGAAAGATGCTATATTACATAATGTTGAAGAATACTGTAATTCATACAGTTATTTTAAATCGTTATACATTAAGTTCCCCTAGTTTGTGATTGTCAGCATTAGATAATTAAATAAATGCTGCTTATTTCAGTGGCAGTTTTTTTTAATGTACTAGCTTTATAGTTAGTGTGGCTTTTAAAGGCTTTTCTTCTTCCCTCTCTTCATCCCTCCTTCCCTCCTTTTCTTTCTTCATCTCTCTAGCCCAGATTGGAAAAAATGTTTAGGAGATGGACACAGCAAAACCTAGTGACTAGACTGGGTTAAAGGGTAAATAGAAGCTAATAATGCCATATTTCTGTGTTGAACAACAGCCTGGATGCTGAGTATAGTGGTTAAAATGTTAGGAGAATGCAGGCTTTAATGGGAGAGCATGGTAAATTGAGTCTCATTTGAAGTACCTGTGGGATGTCCAAATAGAAAAGTTGTTAATACAACAGTCTCAGCTCATCAAGAGATCTGTATGTGAAGGGAATTTGTAGTAGGTATCTTTCTTCATAAAGAAGTACTATTATTTCTACTGTTTATTTTTGTTGGGGATTTTATAAGCTTTTGTTGACCTAACCTTAAAATGTATGGAATTATTTCATGATATGATGCATGACTATTCCTAAACAATCTATAGTGCCTCACAAACTTTGCTGTGTAATCTAACTTCTTAATTTTTTGATTGTGTATCTAAAATCAAAACAAGAACAAAAAGAATCCTTTAAAATATATCTGTCAGGAGCTGGAGAGATGGCTCAGCAGTTAAGAGCATTGACTACTCTTGCAGAGGACCTAGGTTCAGTTGCCAGCACTCACATGGCAGCTAACAACTGTCCATAACTCCAATTACAGGGGATCCAACGCCCTCTTCTGACTTCCATGGGTATTGCACACATAGGTGCACTTATATACATACACTCATTACATAAAATAAAAATAGTCAAAAATGTTTAAATGCATCCTATTATAACCAAAATTTAAACATATTAGCTCCTTCTCTTCAAAGTAATTAGCAGAGGTAGATTGGTACAAATGTGGGGAAAAATAAGTAACAGGTATTTCTAGAAGCAGGAAAGCTAAAAGCAGCTTGCTTGTCTCCAAGGTAATTTTGGCTCTGTACACACAATAAAATTGGTAACACCTGTTCTAGTTTCATTTCTGTTCTGTAACACAATACCCTGACAAAAATTAACTTATGGGAGAAAGGGTTTCTTTTAGCTCATAAGTCCAAATTATAGTCCATCATTACCAGGAAGTCAAAACAGGAACCAGAAACAAGTGGTCACATCCACAGTCAAAAACAGAGAGAGAACAAATGAATGCATGTGTAGTACTCATCTAGCTTTTCTAAACCAGGGAACAGTGCTGCCCACTTTCAGACTTGGTCTTCCCACATCAATTAAAGCAATCAAGACAGTCACCCAACACATATGCCACAGCCAACCTAATCTAGACAATACCTCATTGAAACTCTTCCCAGGTGAGTGTAGGTTGTGTCAAGTTGATAATTAAAACTAACCATCACACCACCTAACCAGAAGATTGCTGGGATTGGTGCTGCCCAGGATGCTTCATCCCAGCCAAAGGACTCAGAATTGATCATATCGATATTAACATTAGAATGGACAGTTGCCACCAGATGGCACCAAACTGCAGCCCAAGCTGGTACCAACATAGGGAGGTACACTTACACAGCCAGTTAGTTATACAAGCTTGCCTTTGATTTTTTACTTCCCAGCAATCTGTCTGAATTATGTGTCTGAATCTTCCTTATGGCTGATCTAAAATGTAGTTATAGCTTGTGTCCCTCCAGTCCTTCACAATGTAAAAATGAATAGCAAATTCAAAATTCTTTTGAAATCTTACAATGTAAACAGGCAAAAATTGGTTTTAGTATTTGTTATAAAGAATAAAATTCAGAAAAGATTTACATATTTAGTTTTGTTGTGGATCTAGGTAAATTTGCCTTGCTTTGAACTTATATACATAGTTTTGCCATTTGTATTTTTTCAGTGTACTGTTAGAATATGAGTTAAAATGTAACCTTTCCCTAATAAACATTTTTAGAAGAAGGTATGAAGCTAAGAACCAAGAAATACGATATGCCTTTAGTTTGCTTTCTATCTGTTAGAGGAAACCTTGAACGTAGAACAACTGGAGCTCCTTGGTATCTGTCTCTGTAGTCATTCTTGTAGGTAGTCTTTTTTAATTAAGGGGTTGAAAGAGGAAAAAGAGTGTAGAAAATATAGACTTCACAAAGACATAAGCAAAGAAAGTTGGGTATTTGAACACATCAAAATAATTATAAATGAAATTAAATGTATGTAATGTGTGCTTTGATTTCATTATTTAGGCTTTCTGTACTTCAGTTGCTTAAAAACATAGTTTGTAGCTGTGGGAGATGATGGGGGACACTGAGTTCAGTGGCAAAATAAATCACACACAAAAAATTCTTGCTTAGTAGATATTATATGAAATGTTACAGATCCTCATACACATTTGGAAATACAGGTAGGTGCATACTGGTACTCCCAGGACTCAGTGCTTCCATAACTAGGACTCTTCTCAAGAAGAAGAAAAGGCAGTATTCCATGAGTGAAAGTATAAGAGATTTTGAACAAAAAGATTAAGCTTAAACCCTGGCTCTACCATTTATACCACTGAGTATCTTGGTGAATAGGCCACTTAATATACCTAAAGTTTAATTTTCTTTTTTATAAAATAAAAATGAGCTAACAGTAATACTTCTCAAAGTGGCCTGTGAGGTTTAAATAAGATAGTACATATGAAAAGTACATGGTAAATTATAAAATATATAATATGCATATAAATAAAACTATTTTGACACTTGTGCCTGAGTGTAATGGACATTATTCATTTTGATGACAATTTAAGTAAAATGATCATTATAGAAGACTAATTGATAACATGGATTTATTACTAATAAAGTCTATTATAAAATATAGAAGATCTACATAATGGCTAACTTATTTGTTCCCAAAGTAGTCCTTTAAAGGTTGGGAGATAAGTTAGATAAGTTCATCTAATTAAAATTTTCCAGAATGTAGACTTACCTTTAAAATACTCTCATGAACACAAAAGAATCTGTTGTAATACTGTAAAAAGGATAAGGATGAATTTGTTATAGGCATTCATTGGGCTGTTGCTGATACAAAGAATCTGGATATTCAAATAATTTAACAGTTGTTTAAAAGAGAGGGCATGGAAGAGAAAGACAGAGTGAGAAATGCTCTTAAGTGTAACCATTACAATTGTATTGCTTTGGTAATTTTATTTCCTAGCCCTGTCAGTGTTCTCTGAATCACAATTTATTGTCTTTCAAAAGCACTCAAGAAGAAGTCTTAATGACAGATTTGAAATTTCTGTAGAATGTTGGAGTGATATTAAACAGCTTTAAATCTTGACTCTAGATTTACTTGTAAGGATTAGTCGAATATATGTGATATATTCCAGTACATGGATTTGGAATTGATTTACAGAGGCTCCATTCAGCATTTTAAAAGCTCATATTCTCATTAGTGCTTTCACAAACAAACAAATCCCTTTTGTTCATAGCCTACCATATAATCTGTGTAATTTTGAAGTTCCTTTGTGAAAAAAAATGAGTATTCTACTATGTGTTTTCAGGTAAGGTATTTTGAAAGTATGTGATTTAGCTGTCTTTGATTATTAACCATACCTATAGGTTGTTACTATGTAGATTCTTCACTTAATTATATATTTTGAACTTTTCTTAAAATATATTGGTTCTTTGAGAGTGCTATACAGTGAATTTTGATCATCTTTACTCCATACCCCAAACTCCTCCCATTATCTACCTACCCAATTTTGTGTCTTTAAAGGAAAATCTATTGAGTCAAGTTTGTGCTGCTCATGCACTCTTGGTTGTGACTCATCTACTGGATCATGGTCCACCTTCAGGTTGCTACACCCTTAAAGAAAACCTACTATCCCTCTGCTAGCAGCTCTGAATTTTCTAATCCCTCTTCAACCACAAGTAAACTGCCACCCCTCTCCATGTCAGAATTAGCATTGACCAGGAACTCCAAAAGAGGTAACCCATCCTGCCCATTCCAGGGCTTATTTGTAGACCTTTGGTGTCTAGTGAAGACATTGCCCTCTTTCCTCCCCCATTATAGGGTAATTTCATCCAAACTCTTTTTCATATGTGTATGTTTTAGGATGCTTCTATAGTAGTAGGTTTCCATATGACTTCTTCAAAAGATTCTTTAGTGTCAGTTACCCCTCCCTTTGCTTCTTCCTGTACCCTGCCTTCCCATCAAGGTATATAGGATGTCCACATAGGAAGCAAGGTGAGTTCAAGTTGTGCTAGAATTTAGATTTGTCTTCTTTGTATATAGTTCTTTGGACAGTGATAGAGGCTGAAAAGGAGGATTAGGCCAGATTTTAAAAAGCTGTGTTGTCAGTGAGGAATTCTTGGGGAAGAGTGATATAATTTACTCTTTAAAATTTTTTATTTTTGTTTTTTATGTGTATAAGTGTTTTGCCTGCATGTATGTAAGTGCACCTGTGTTGCACAATGCCCATGGAGACCAGAAGAGGGCATTAGGTCACCTGGAACTGGAATTATGGATGGTTGTTAACCATCATGTGAGCGCTAGGAAATAAATCTGGGTCTTCTACAAAAGCAACCAGTGCTGTTAACCATTGAGCCATCTCCCCAGCCCTGGTTTATTCACTTTTTTAAGTGAAGTTTCAGGGTGGGGTTAATTATAGTTGAAATAGACCTGAAAGGAGGGAAATTTGCTAATAAATATTGCATAATTTAGGTGAACAGATGTGGAGAGAGAATACCATTAAATTTAAAGCATAATTATGTTTTAGAATTGGCAAGACCAAGTAACCAACTCAATGTAAACATCAGAAACACGTGATTCCAGCTTTCTGCTTCAGTTATCTAGTAGGATAGCTAGATGCTCAGTCAGCATCTGTACCTCTAGGTCACAGACAAGATTTTAAAAGGAAGCTAACAATTAGCCCCCTAATCTTTTACAGAAGTGGCAGCTTTGGCCAAACCCCAAAGTACTCACCTGTGATCACACAGTTTATAACTATAGTTGTTACTCTCCTATGCTTTATGTGTGGCTCCTTGAAACCCTCTAGGAGCAAGTGGAACTTTGAGGAACGGTCTTCATTTTCACCAACATACTGGTATAAATATTATGATTTTCTTTTTGCGTAATTGAAAATCTTAAATAACAGTCCTATAATTACCATTTTTTAAAGAAAAACTTCATATCCCTTATTTTACTAGTAACTACATTTATTTTACTGCTTATCAAACATTGTCCTCAACGCTTATTGTGCCAAGAATTGTTGAGAACAAATTCTGTGAGGTTGAAAGAATTAGTCTCCCCATTTTAAAACTGAGGAAAATGAGACATGGAAAAAAGTGTGGTTTACCTATGATTAGGAACAGTTTTTTGATAAAACTGTGTAAACCTAGCTGTATAGTGTAACAGATTATTGTTTAACTGGTCAGTGTTATGAAAAATCACCAAAGTTTTTAATGAAAACTAATTTTTTATTGGGTTGTTTGTTTTGGTTTGGTTTTGGTTTTTATTGAAGCACAGTCTCCCAGTAGCCCCAGCATGCCTAGAATTTATTATGTAGACCAGGTTGGCCTGGATCTCATAGAGATCAACCTGCCTCTGCCTCAAGTGCTAGGATTAAAGGCATGTGCCACCACACCCAGCTGTAAACTAATTTTGATGTAAAAGTTTATTATATTTGTGTGTGTGTGTGTGTGTGTGTGTGTGTGTGTGTGTGTGTGTGTGTGTGGTGTAGGTGCAGTGCCTACAGAAGTCAGAAGAAGGTAGCAAATCCCCTATAACTGGATTTACATATTTTTATGAACTGGAAGAGCAGCAAGTGCTTTTAACTTCTGAACCATCTCTTTACCCCTAAAACTTTCTTTTTCATAGTGTTTATAAATCAAAGTCCTCTCTTTTAAAAGTTTTATTAATGTAGATTAATTGTAAAAAATAATGCTCTTCATTATATCTTTTTCGTGTGTTTATAATGTACTTTGATTATATTCACCCCCATTATCCTCTGCTTTATCCCCTCACTTCTTCTACTCATCTTCTTCCTACAATCCTCCTTCTATGTGCCTGTGTGTTTGTGTGGTATGTGTGTTATGCCTCCACTCCAACCCCAGGAAAAAGGAATACAGAAGTACAAGTGATTAATTAAAATACTTTCCCTATAAATAAACTTGTCCTAGAAGATATCCTGTTTCTGTCACTTTTTGTTCCAAGTGAAAAAATACATTCACTTTTATTAACCAAGGACAAAAGAAGTGATTGCTCTGTTGTGCTTATTTTGCTCTTCTGACAGCTCTGTCTCCTTCACTGTTTACTCTTTTCAAGTTTATAGCCATTATGGTTTACTTGAGCCAAGACTTGCCCATGTCACTGCCCAAATTTGAGTTGTTCCTGTTAGAATTTCAGAGTTTCTAAAGTTTTTCTTATTCTAACACTTTACTTAGCATTTTTCAGATATAAATTTAAATTTAGCCTATTGGTACTATGAAGTTTATCTTCTGGAAGTGGGAAAATATATTCCATTCTGTTCAGTAGTCTGTAGTTTTGCATGTTTTATATTGACATTTTAAGGCAGTTTTGAGATAATTTTGAATAAACGTATATATATATTAAATATTAAATCATCTATTTCACAAATGATGTTATAATACATGCCAAATACGCCTGATTTAATGTAATATTAGTCCTTTATTTACACAATTAAAAACTTTTAAATTTCTCATTGAATATTATGATTTATCTGTATCACCCAGGTTATCTAAACAACTTCTGGTTTATGCTGTTTGTCTATCATAATTATGTAGTGCCCTTTCGTCTGTAAAAGTACTCCAAGTTTAAAAATTGCACTCTGGTTTCTGTAGTACTAGTACTAGGATAGTCACTTTTCCTTTGCATTCCAAACGGAATAAGTACTCCTTCCCTCCTCCATCTTCCCTCTCAGCATATGTATATTTCACATATTAACACAGGGCAGATAGGAGAGAAATATGTTTATCTGAGAGAGGAAGTTAGTAGGAAACCACAGGAAAGAACCATGAAAAACATAGTTTGCAGATGAAATGTTAGCTTTATAAAAATAATTTTAAGGTTGATGATTTGCCAGCCTTCCTTATCTGTAGGTTCTTTCTTCACTGATTCAACCAACTGCAGATCAAAAATATTTTGAAGCAAATTGTATCTGAATTGAATATATTCAGAATTTCTCTATTCATTATTTCCTAATTGGTGCAGTGCAACAACTTACATTTACAGTGTATTTTCATTGTATTGGGTATTCTCAGTAGTCTAGAGATAAAGTATATAAGGGATGCCTATTGTAAGTGACATGCAGATAAATGCCATCTTATATACAGGACTTACAGCATCTTTGGGTTTTGTATCCTTGGGGTGGGATCTGTGTGGTGGGAGCCAGTAGAGGATATCCTGGAACCAAGCTCCTGAACGTACTAAAGGAGTGTAGATTTTTACATTTTAAAACATTTGTTATGTTAGCCAGTTGGCTTGCTCCCAACATCCTTCTCTGTTACTGTAATACATTTTGTTACATTCATTTTGGATTTTAAAAAACTAAACTCCATTAGCTTATATGTGCTATAGATAGTGTCTGTCAGTTTTTCAAGTTTCTCTTTTGAGGAACATTTGAATTCCTGCTATTTGTTCTATAATTACATTTGTTACATCTTCTAATGTATTTAACATTTGGAAATGGAATATTTATTAATTATGTGGAAGTTACTGTTTTATCTGTAGCAGGAATGCAATCC
The DNA here is from genome assembly GCA_035773235.1 of Eospalax fontanierii. Classification (NCBI taxonomy): domain Eukaryota; kingdom Metazoa; phylum Chordata; class Mammalia; order Rodentia; family Spalacidae; genus Eospalax; species Eospalax fontanierii. The sequence goes on from CM069524.1 coordinate 105,428,994, forward strand.
ATCTGGTGTTTTGTCAAACTAGTCTAATTTTGAAAGAGCATGTTACACTGTGGGCCACAGAAGCTAATGTATAATATGTTCATAATTTTTTCAAAGCTAATTTTAATTTGACATCTGTTTGCACCATGATGTGGTCATGCAATACAAATCTTGTAATGCGAAAATATCCTAAGAAGAAAATGTCTGTGAAGGAAAGAGAATTCGAAGAAGGCAACACAGTAAGATTCAGAGCACAGAATCTAGATGGAGCATGGATTCCCATTGGGCCCTTAATGTACTTACTGTGAGACCTTGACTGACTCTTTGTGTTTCAATATCCTCATTTGTAAAACAGAAATAATGATACAACCTGGAGTGTGATAAGCAAGTTACTGTTTTGGTTTCTTTTCTCATTTCTGGGACCAAATTCCTGACAGGAGGCAGATTAAGATAGGGCTTACCCTCTGGCTTATAGTCATTCCATCATGGTGGGAAAGACATGGTAACAAGAGCAGGAGGCCAGCTGGTCACAGTGCATCTGCCCTCGGGAAGCAGAGAGTGAACAGAAAGTAGGGTCAGCTATAAAGCCTACCCCTAGTAACCTACTTCCTATAGCAAGATTCTATTCCTAAAGGTTTCACAACCTTCCAGACAGTGCCACAACTTGGGTACCATGTTTTCAAACCCAGGAGCCTATCTGTGGAGGATACCTCTTATTCAAATCATAAATCACTGTATGTGAAGTACCCAAAAAAACTGACTTACGGCAAACACTGTATATTTACGAATCCAGTGTTACCAATATTAGAATATATTCAGTTTATCTCTCAAACTTAATTTGAAACATGCCTATTGATAACATTGAAGGAAATAGAAATTATGCTGATTGTAGAATTGTTATGAAAGATATAGCACCTGAGAAGATCTGTCAGAAACATCTTACCTGCACACACATGAAAAAGATTAATAGTAAAAGCCTGAGCTTCCGGAATTTACCCTATTTACTTTAGTCTTCTCTTTCAGAATTGCTTTAGCTATTTGTCTTTTAAGGTTTCGTAAATGTATGCCACTTTAAAAGAATGTTTCCCCGCGCTAGAGAAGTGGCCCAGGGATTGAGTGCACTTGCTGTTCTTCCAGAGGATCCAGGTTCCGCTCTTGTAACCCTCATGGCAGCTCTGTTGTCCTCTTCTGGCCTTTGCAGGCACTGCTCACACAAACGCACACATGCACACACACACCAATAAACACCAACAGCCAAAACATTTGTACAAATAAAGGGTAAATAATACACTTTCAAAAATGTTTCCCTTCTTTCTCTTATGTCACCTACTACAGTCAAATATAATTGCCTCCTCTTTGTGGTAGTAGAATTTTGCTATGCTTTAGCATAGCACTTATAATTAACTGGATGATAGACATTATGGCATAGTGAATTATACTATTACTCTTTAATCTTACTTCTTTTTAGAAGCCCTTAGCTTGTTCTGGGCTTTATGTAAATCTCTATGACTTGGTCTTACTTCTAATGTTCATTGTTATGAAAAAAGAAATATAGTTAGGAACTGAGGTATCTCCATCTTCCAAGCATGTTTAATAAGTACCACAAATGTGACCTACTTGGAATTCTACTTAAATCACATATAAAATAATGAGGAACTTTTTAGGAATGAGAATTAAAACTGATTTGTGAATTGCTGACTAAAATAAGTCATCCTGGAATATTTTATTTTCTAAAATTTATTTTTAATGTTTTGTTTCATTTGAAAATAGAATTTTTTGAAGATCATTGCAATCAGGACAATTTCAGAAAATAACAATATGTCATTTTGTAATAGCTACTTTTAAGAAAGTAGCTTCTACTTAGATAATAGCACACAAAAATTATTAAAGTTGTTTTTTGAACAAGTATGAACTCTACTCCAATTTTAAAAGCTATTTTATTTCTGGCTCATAAACTTCAGCTGATGAATCTGTAATGACTGTCATATTTTAAATTTGTCACTAACATCACTATGTAAAGATTACATTGAGTATTGGCATAGCAAGTATTATCACTAAGCACTTATATCCAGTATGTATCACATAGATTTATTCAACCCATGTGAGTTTTTGTGACTTCCTACCAGTTTTCTCTATGAATAATAAAAAACCCAAATTCTAATACCCAGTGCAGTGCTTCATGAGAGATAGTGTTACCGCATGAAAAGCATAGGCTTTGGAATAATCTTAACTGCAGTCAAACTATGACCCTTTTATAATTAGACTGTGTGACGTGGGCCACTTACAGAAGCCCTCTAAACTTCAGTGTACCAAAGATGCATACTAAGGGATGTGTAGAGATTATGTGAGCAAGATCATTTATGTTATCCTCTATATTTTTTATGTTATAACTCTGTTAAGAATTTTTTTAAGTGTCTGAAAGAAGATGATTTTTTTCTTTTTTTAAATTTATTTTACTTTTATGTGTCTTAGTGTTTTGCCTACATGTATGTCAGCATACCATGTTCATGCAATGCTCATGGAGGCCAGAAGAGGGTGTTAGGTCCCCAGGAACTAGAGTTATGTTACAGACAGTTGTTAGCTACCAGTTGGATGCTGGAAACTGAACCCAGGTTCTCTTCAAGAGCAGCTGATGCTTTTAACTGCTGAGCCATCTTTCTAGCCCCTTGGTATTTTCTTGATCAAAGTTTCATCTGTATTAAAAACAATTTGATCTGGAAAGGCTCATGTCTGGCTGTATAATCTCCTAAGCACTCACTGTTGTTACCTTCCCCCTTTTCACCACTCTCCTTACCTATCACTAACAGTAACCTCGTTAACCATTTCAGTTCCTGCTGCTATCATACCATAAGCAGATGGCCTATGTCACACTCTGGCCCCCTAATCCTTGAGCCCTACATGACTGCTGACCATCATCTTAGCTCTCCATCTAACTACTCTAATGGTGACACTGTCTTGTGGTCAACTAAAATTGAGCCACAGAAAGTGCTATTCTGTCCCCAAATCACTGTTCTTTAGCAGCAGTCTCTAGGCTTGTCATCTCTAGATATCTTGCACATAACTTCTACTTAATCTGTTTGGCATTTTCTCGGGCCTCCAGTCCTTCTTCTTTCTGCTTTCTTGTGTTTATCAGCTTTCCTGTGCTCACTTCTCTTCTTGCACAACTAAGATTCCAAGGTCCATTGTTTCAACTCTTCTCTTGCCAGGGTCCAAAATTTCATTCCCTGGTTGATTTTTATGATCTCCACTGACATATCTTTCACTTCAAATATTTTATAGATCTTTTGTTAACTGCTCCAAACCTCAGTATCCTTGCGGATAATATTACCTCATTGGAGAATTAACTGAGATACAGTAGATATAAACAGTTTAGCCTACCCTTCAACCCATAAAGAGAAAAGCTATAGAGAAATTTTCAAATTATGAGGGCTTTTATGATCACTGCGGGCATTCTCCATGAGCAATTAAAAGCAACTAAATTCTAATATCCATTCCACTTCTATTTAGAAATAGACCATGTTTGCACCTATGTTGCTGCATGCTGTTAGAATACTCTCTAAGCCAGGTAGCTTCATGCACTGTACCCTTGGGGTCACCAACCCCTACTGAGTCCTTGATATTGTTATCTAATATAACTCCGAGCAACCAAGTTTATGAATCTTTAAAAGATAGATGCTCAAACATGTAGATAACTGAGATTTATTTTTGAATTTTAGAAATCTTCGGGAAGCAAGAGATAATGCTTTAGCTGAAAAGGATCGAGCAGTGACAGCTGAGAAGGATGCTTTAGAAAAGCATGATCAACTCTTAGACAGGTAAGGAGCATGAAAATGGAGCTGTTAGAACTCTTCAATGCTAGTTCCTGTTAATTTTTTTGTTAAAACTCTTCAATGCTAGTTCCTGTTAATTTTTTTGTTAAAACTCTTCAATGCTAGTTCCTGTTAATTTTTTTTATTTTAGAAGGTATGTTTTTAAACCTGGTTCATATCTAAAATCCCAGCACTTGAGAGACTGAGGCAGAAGGATTGCCACAAGTTGGAGGCAAGCCTGGGCTGCATAGAATATTCCAGGCAGGCCAGGGCTACCTGTCCCATAAAAACCATAGGAGGGGGAGTAAGAATGTTTGTGTGAGTATATGTGTTGAGTTTGTGTAAATGTGAGCTTGTGTGTGTGTGTGTGTATGTGTTTAATGGAACTGTGATTTTCATTTCAGTTGTAATATAATTTAAATGTGTGTCTTTGTAGCATGTAATAATTAGCATATATTGAAAACATAGTATTAAAGTCACTCCAGAAAGTTCTTTAGATCCTGTGTATATATAAGTACATTTTTATTTCTCTTGGGTAAACAATGTAATGTAGAAAATCCAATCATAAGGTTTAAAATTTTAGTATAAAAGAACCTGTGAAACTTAGTCCAGTGTGGTTGAATCATTGTATAATCCCTCAATCATTTTTCACAATCCCTTGTGTTCTAATGTATGTGTTTTATAGAGGAGACAAGAGAGAATAATTGCTCTTTAATTATCAATACAAATTGATATTTATTTTTAATAGTTTTGTTACAAGGAAAATCAGTGATGAATATTTAGTTAAAAGATTATTACTTTGTTAAGATGCTCTAAATTTTAAATTATTTAACTTCATGTGCAGTAAAGAATGGATTCTTTTTTCTTTTTTTAAACTTTTTATTTCTAACCAGTTTCAGACAGGAAAGTTGCTGAAATAGCACAGAAAGTTTATATATGACTTTTATAGAAATAAGCTTTTGAAATTAAGCCCTATAGATTAACTTGTGTGTGTTTTTTTTCCCCCCAAACACCAGCTCTTACTATGTTGCTCAGCCTGGCATCAAAGTCTTAGACTTACATGTTCCTCCTTTCTTGGCCTCCTAAGTAGCCAAAACTATAGACACTTACCACCATGTCTAGCTTCTAATTGTAATAGAAGCAGTATAGAAAACTAAAATTGGAGCAGGGATATAGTTCAGTGCTAGTTAGTGCAAGGCCCTTAGCTGTACCCTGAACCCTGGTAAAAACAAAGAAAAAAACAAAAATTCTACTCTAACACAGTTGATTAGAAAATAGAGGGGAATAAAAAATAAATTGAATTATAGAATTGGAATCCAATAAAGCTTTTAACCTATTGATTATTCAGTATGCTGAGTGTAATAAGAAATAAATGTAACAACATGTAAAACCCAAGTATTAGAGTTACAAGCTTAAAACTGAAATATGAAAATGACTGTAATGGCTGTAGTTTGGAGTAGAGATCATTGTAGAATATGATCCATGATTACTTTTCCTTCAGAATTATGTTGGAGTCTAGGTACTTAGACTTGAAACCATTAATCTTCAGAGGAGAATTACCCAAACTTTGGGAAAAGTCACAGATGTCCTGTTAGTATTAAATTATACAGATATTTGAAAAGTTCCCCTATAAAAGAGCGAGTTTTCACATTTGACAAAACCTGAAGTAGTGGGACCACTTGGTAGGTGTTACAAATTAAAAGTAAAGAAAAAGTTTCCAAGGGGCTTTTCAAAATGCCTTACTTGGAATCAGATAATTCTCTATAAGTAAAGTATTCAGCATACAGTGCCCAGGCATTCCTTCAGAATGTGCTTTTAAGGATTGAGGCTTCAAAGGGATGGCTAGAAGAGTGTGAGCTTCCTTTTTGAATCTGTTGTCACCTGTGACAACTGCTTATGAGTGACATACTAGGTAAGTTACCACATAAAAGGAATGATGAAACCAAGTTAATTTTAAGGTTATTATTTCAAAGATTTCTGTCTCCACCTATATGGTTTTTTTTTTTTTTTTTCAAAACAAAAACCTAGAAGTTAGGACTGTGACTTAAAAAGAAAACTACTGTCTCTGACCATACCACTCTGCATGTATCCAGTAGAGTTAGGAGTATAGCTCAGTAGTTGAGTTTATATTTTGTGTGAGGTCCTGGATTTAATCTCCAGCCCATCAATAATGAATAAATATATATGTGTATATGTTCTTAATTTACTGAAGGCTTTTTGATGTAAATTTCCTATATGTTTGCACTCATATACTTCGATAGTGTTTTGTTTATTTGTTATTTTGTGATTCTGCAGGAATATCTCACTGGTTAAAGTGCTTGCCTGCCATGTACTTCACCAGTGAGACATAACTATAGACTCTTGAACTCATATTTTGAGAATATTATGTATGTTATTATGTATAGTAAAACATAAATGAAAAAATATTTTTATTCTTCAGAAATTGAATTTTTAATTTTTAAATAGATAATTTTGGCTTCTTTTGTATCAAAATCAGAATAAACAATTATGTTTTAATTATTGCATGAAATGTGGTTTCCCTGAATCATGCTTAAGTAAAGCATCTGACATGCCTACTCACAGTTTTCCAGTCAGGTATAATTAGTGTAATCCTTTGCTTTTATGTCAGGTTTTCCTTATCAAATGCCTCATTTTATGATTAAACAGTTCATGTTATTTTAAAGAAAAGTGTACAGAACCAGTGTGCCATTCTCAAACATGAATGAAAAAATGCTTTTTACCCAAGGACTTTAATTTGCTACATAGAAAAAGATTTTTCTTAGGTGTATAAAAGACCTATGTATGTCTCAGTTCCTAACTTAATACATTGTTTAAAAATAAATAACAAATGTCTAGTGCTCATGAACATGAACACAACATTGCCTTAGGCTCTGATGCTTTGGATCTCTGTATGCACTGTGAGGGTTCTTCCATTAGAAAGAGACAGTTTGAAACTCAGTGTGAGTAGTAGAAAGAGTTGACTACACTATATAATTTTGGAATCCTTCATTAGAAGCCTATATTTGAATGTACAGTATGAGCATACAATTTAAAATTAATTTGAGTTGTAACTCTTTTCAACTACAGTTTAAGTATATATCCCTGGGGGCTGGAGAGATGACTTAGTGATTTAGAGTATTGGCTGCTCTTGCAGAGGACTGGGTTCAGTTCCCAGCACCCACATGGCAGCTAACAACTCTCCAAAACTCCAGTTCCAAGGGATCTAACACCCTTTTCTGATCTCCATGGGCATAGCACACATGGGTATACTTACAAACATGCAAGTAAAACATTCATACAAATAAAAAGAAAGAAAAATTTAAAGACCATTTATACGTAGATTTGGAGGTAGGCGGCTCAGGAGTTGAAGGCCATTCTTAGCTACAAGACCAGCCTGGGCTACAAAAGTCTCAAAAAAAAAAAAAATTTTTGTGTGTGTGTGTGTGTTCTTTGTTTCTGTATATATTTTGGAAACTTTCTTTCTAAAAATATTTTTAAAGAACTAGTATTTGAAATGTTTTCAGTCCCCACTCCATTACTTCTCTGGTAATGGTAGGATCCTTGGCCTCATTTTTAAGTTATAAAATACAAAAGTTGGCAATTATTGGGAAGTAGATGCACTGATTGATTTTTATGTCATACTTAACTGAACTAATTTAAAAATTAGTATCACCATGCATACCTACAATCCTAGCACTTGGGAGACTGAGACAGGATTGTGAGTTTGAGGCCAGCCTGAGGTACATATAAATTTCAAGGCTCGCTGGGACTACAATGTGAGAACCTGACTCAAAAACAGGCAAAACAAAACAGAGAAAGCAACTCCCAAGTGTCACGTGAGGAAGGGCTTCCATGTTTTCCACTGCACTGCTTTTCCTATCTTCGTGTGCTTGATCTTTACTTCTCTGTCTTCTCATCTGCTGACACACTCTTCACCATACAAGGAAATGTTTGTGTGGATTATAAGATAGTGGGATAAAGCATATTGAGATTAGAAATTGAAATGTTAGTGTCATACATAAGCATTTTGTATAAAAGTGGGTAATTTTAGTCCTATTATTACTCATTTTCATGTTTATGTGAAATAGTTCATACAATTTGTTTTGAACACAAAATTCCTGATTCTCAATCCTGCCTTGTTCCTTTGGCATCTTTCTTTCTAAAGGCACAGTATTATGCACTAATACTTCGTTAAATGAAATTTTTAGTATCTGAGTTTTTGTTTGCTGTTTCGTAAAATACTTCAATTGTTATGTCAGCCACTTCAATCACTTTCTCTGTTTATAAGATTTATGTTGTTACTTGATTTCTCTTATTCCTTGTAATCTTTTTTTTCCTCTCGTAGTTCTGCTATTTTCATATTGAAATAGACTATTTCAAAAGACCGTCTCATATTTTTCTGAAATTTTCTCTTGGCTTTTATGCTGCTACTCCATTTGACGGATATTCATTGGATAGGTTTGTGTCTCAAGCTGGATTCATTACTTCCTAAGTTACCACAAGTGATTCAATTTATTCCCAGTAAAGGCTTTAGAATTAGTAGTAATATAGTGAACAAGGAAACATTAAGAAATACAGTGTGTGTTGAAAAATATCTGTTTCTTCTCAGCCTGGACATGCAGAACTGATAAGAACTCCATGTTACAGAATATTACATCTCCAGATTACAGTGTGTAAATTGTATTTTTATGCCATCCCTCATCTGTTTTCCTTTTTTCCTTATTAGGTATTGGTCTAACCTGAAATCCCTTGTCCCACCAGAGTCAGTAACACAGGGAATCTTTTAATCATCATGGATAATTTATGTATGTGCCTGGGAATAATCAGAACTAATTGTAAATTGATATACTATCCATGCTCATCTAAAAAGAACATATCTTGAATATTTGTTCAGCAAGTCAAGCTTTACATATGCACACAACAGTTTGATACTCTGTCAGTCTTTTTTAGAAGCCAGACATGGTGGTAAGTGTCTAAGGCTTGGTGGTACATGCCTATAATTCCAAAATTCAGGAAGTGGAAGCAGGAGGATCAATAGTTTAGGTACGTACAGAGATCAGAAGACAACTTTCAGGAAGTAGTTCTCTCCTACCATGTGGGTTCCACTTATCAAACTCAGCACCTTTACTGGGGGAAGCATCTTGCATACTAAATAATTTGCTTTGTTTTGTTTTGTTTTTATAGTACAGGATCTGGTCCACAGTCACAGATTTCTTTACCTGCCTCCACAGCCTTTAATCTCAGAATCTTCTTTGTTTCTTCACTTTTTCCCCATTTTGTTTGCATGACACTGGTTCTTTAAACCTCATAGGTATCCTCTTATTGGAATCCTCTTCCCTACTTCACCTAATACCTAAGATACAACCAACAATGTTTAAAACTCAGTGATATCTTTTGTCTCAAACTCTGACTTCTGGAAGCTCAGCAAACATTTTTATCTTTAAACTCAGTATTTCTGAAGCATTTTCCCATCTTTACCCCTCTGAAAACAAAATTTACTCCAGTTGACTTATTTATATAAATCATACTACCATTTTTAAACCAGTTCCATTTGAATCTTCAGACTAATCCTTTCTTCAGTATTTAAGAAATGTTAAATTTCATCTGTCCACCCCTGTGGTGTCTCTGACATCTTCACTTCTGTTGCTGTCATCCTGAATCAGCTTGTCATTTTCTCTTGGCTGGTGTGCTGTAATTGTGCACATTATCTTCTTGATTGTTCCATCCTTCCAGACTCAGTTAATCCTCTTGCTTAGACCTGTTCTTCTTCTCATAGTTTTTCATTCTAATATCATCTGCCCAAGCGAAGAAGACAACCGGCAATGTACAACCGCTGGTTTTTCCCTCACCTTCCTTATCATTCATTTAGCCAACGAATCTTTGTGGCTACCTACTACCATGTGCCAGGAACTATGCTACAGTAATGTAGAGTAATGTAGAGTAGGGGATGTATTAGTAAATGAACTGGAGATTGCCTCTGCTGAAAATAAGCAATTATATAATTATTTGACTGTAATTATATATTTCAAAAATTACTCTGTATTTGGGAGGTTGGGGAGCTACATTCCACCGCACACATGTGGAGGTTAAAGGACAACTTTGTGGAGTTGGTTCTCTTCTTCCACCTTCACATGGGACCTGGGGATTGAACTTAGGTCCCATATCATGTAAATTCTAATTTCTAAATCCATCTAATGGTTTCCCACCTCTTAATCCCAGGTGGCACTGCTTTAGTCCAGTATTTGTTTCCTCTTTGCTAAACTAGTAGTCTCTTTCGACTGCATTCTCAGTAATTAACAAGGGAATAACTGTCAGTTCGTTAGATTTGTGTGAAATTGTAGGAAACCCTAATCTTTGGTCTGTAGAGAAATTTGTGTGTTTGTGTGTGTATGCATGTACACTGAAATACTAAGTTTAGTTATTAGAAGACTTCTAGAAATGGGATTTTTACACTTTCTTTTTACTTGTATTTGTATGATATGTACGCATGTGTGTTTGGGGGTGCTCACCTTGTGCATACTCATGTGAAAGCCAGATGTGTCTTTATTACTTTCCACCTTATTTTTGAGACAGAGTCTCTCACTGAACCTGAAGCTTACTTTTGAGCTAGTCTGGCTGGCCAGCAAATGGACAAACACCTAGGATTCACCTATCTCCATACTATAGCCGCCCACACAGTACTAGGGTTATGGGACACCAGACTCCTGCTTTTACAGGTGCTGGGTATCCAAACTCAAGTCCTCATGCTTGCACAGTACAACAAACACTTTACACACTAAACCATCATCTCAGTCTCCTAGAAATGAAGATTTTTGTAAGGTGTAAGACATTTTTAAGAAGAGTATGTTGGTAGGGAGACCCAGGTTTTAGGTTTATTCAACTCATAGTCCTCTTTCTGGAGTAGAGGCATGTTTCAGCCTTTCTTAGTCAAGCCAGCATCCTCAGCAATAAAATGTAAACCACAAGAGAAGGAGGTAGGTTGAATCAATATGAATATGTGAGCACTACAAGAAAAAGAGCTCCAGTACATTCTCTTCTGATGACTTATCAGTAATAACATCATGTTTGAATATTAAAGGCAGCACATGATAATGTGTGCACATTTTTTAGGATGTTTCTTAGAAATCTAGAGTCATGAGTGTTCATTATGCGTGTGAACTAAAACAAGAGAGAGAATGAGCACGCGCTTAGATAGCTTTCTTTGTCTGTTACTGCTCTGTTACTTTGGGGAAATTTTTTCATAGATTTACAGTTGATAAATAGATCCACTTCCAAAAAAAGATGTAAAAAAAATTGAAATCCCAGCTAACTAAATCAACTCATAAAAACTAAAGTTAAAAGTAAGATATTTTCCATGATTATTTTAAAATATGATATTTACTGGAAGGAAGGTCCGGAGAATTACTGCAGATGAAGTGTGAGTGTATTTCTCCCACTTGTAAATGAGCTCTTATTTCCTACAGTATATATTCTGGTCCACAATGAGTCATTTTCAACGTGTCTCAGTTTAACTCCTAATACATTTTTTAACTTGGCAGGCATATTTAGATGAATATTACTTCCAGTTTTAGAGACTGCTTCTAAATTATTTCACTTTTGCAGTCGTCCTGAAAAGTTCTTTCAGTAAAAAGGAAACAAGATTGATTGGAAGTGTATGTTTTGGAGAAGAAAAATATACCATTTTTAAACTTTGTTACTGCATAAACCTTCAGCATTATCTGAAAAAGCCATGGTTGTGTGGCCCTTTTTCATGAAAATAGAAAGTTAAAAGAAGATATAACTTATCTTGGATAATATTTATCAGTCTCTTACTATGCTTAGTCATACTGTTTAAATGTTCATGTTCTTTGTGTATTTATTTTTATAATGCTTACATGATTTTTATGATAAAATATAAAAATTATTGTATTTTTTGTTCAGGCTTCATTTTGGTTAGAAATCATAGAGCCCATGAGTTCTGGGCATAAAGCTACAACAATGTAAAAGCTAATGACTGTATGGAGAATTCTAATTAATAATTACCATTTATAAATTTGTACTGTTCTAACATTATAGACATTATTTTTGTTATCATGACTTTTACACTCACCTTCATTGTTTTTAAAACTGTAAAGCTCATAAAATTTTAGAATTGGAAAAAACCTGAAAAATTATTGAAAACAGTCTGATCTGGTTGCAAATGACAAAAGACATCTAAAGGAAGTTCTTTGACTTGTCCTTGGTTATTCTGTTACTTGAAGCAGACCTGAGATTAAGGCATCTGACCTTTGTTGCTATTCTTTGTTTCTTTGTGTGCCTGACACAGGGTTTCCTGTATCACAGCCTGGCTTTGTGCTTGTCATGTAGCCAAAACTGCCCTCAAACTTCTGATTTTCCTGCCTCTGCCTCCCAAGTGTTATGATCGAAGGCCTGTACCATTGCATCTGACTGTAGACATCTTTTTGTTTCAGTCTTAGTTCTTATATTATGCTATGTAAACAGTGTATGAAGTATAATATGTATGGTGTCAGCACTACCAATAGGTACATTTTTGCTCTCAAATATTATACTAAAAAGCAAAATTCAAAACTATATTGTACCAATTTCTTATGATGACCTAATGAATTACCATAAGCTTGGTGGTTTAAGACAACAAAAATTTATTCTCTTACAGTTTGGAGGTTAGATATCTGAAAGAAAGGTTTAAGCCAGCTTACTCCTCCCAAAGACTCTAAAGGAAGTCTTCTTATTGCTTCTAGCCTCTGGGGTCTCCACATATTCCATGGCTTCTTTGGCTTGTGGCCACATCTTCATTCCAGTCTCTGCCTTTGTCTTCTTGTGCTTCTTATACATGTCATGGCATTTATTGCCTGTTTAAATAATCTAGCTCCTCATCTCCAGATGCTTAATCACATCTGCAAAGCAATCTCTTTTCCTGTTAAGGCAGCATTCAGATATTCTGGGGACTGGATCATGGACTGATCTTTTGAGAAGCCACCATTCAACTGACGTGCAAACTTTTTAACTCACATAAATTATATTTATTTGGATTTTTGTAGAAATAACATTTTTAAATTATTCAACCAGAATTTGATGTCAACATATTTTATTAGGTATTAAAATTCTGTATTTTTATAAATTATCTTCTCAACTTAATAACATTATTTAACAAATTATTAGCATTTGAACAAAATGGTACATTAGAGACTCAACTTGAGCTCATATATTTTATAGCATATATTTATTATTAACTGAAAGTCATCTTCCCTGACTTATTTATTTATTTCATTTATTTTTATTTATTTTTGTGTGTGATCGGGTCTTGTGTATCCTAGGCTGACCCTGAAATCCCTATATAGCCAAGCGTGACCATAAACTTCTTTTTTTTTAGGATGTTTAATTTTTAATTATGTATGTCTATGTGTGGGCATGTGTACTTAAGTTCCTGAAGAAGCCAGAGGTATCATATCCACCAAGAGCTGGTGTTAGAAGCAGTTGTGAGTTGCTCGGTGTATTTTCAGGGAATTCAACTCAGGTCTTCTGAAAAAGCAGTACATGCTCTTAAGTGTTGAGCCGTCTCTCCAGGCCAGATGGCCATGAACTTCTGATTCTCCTGCCTCTACTTCTTGAGTGCTAGGATTGTAGATATACTCCATACCCAGTTTTTTGCGGTGCTGAGGCTAGAACCCAGGACTTCATGTGTACTCGATAAGCATGAGTATGTAGGACCTGAACTATATACCTCATTCTGTTTTCCATAACTTTTAATGGCAGTCATTGAAAACATCATGACTATAACATCAGTTTAAGAAACAGACTTTGTCATTTTTGACAGATAGTATTAAAATCAATTTTGAGGTAAACTATATTAATTTCATTGGCTGTGTATTTGCTAAGAATCAAACCCAGGGCATTGGGCATGCAAAATAAGTTTTCTACCACTGAACGTAACCCCCTCCCTTGGTATTTTGAGGCTGGGTTTCATTAATGTATCTCCGGTTGGCCTTGAACTGTTTGTTTAGCCCAAGCTGATCTTGAACTCAGAATCCTTCTGCCTCAGCCTCTTGAGTGATGCAGTTACAAGTGAGATTGCTACCATTCCCAGTTCATTAACTTCATTTAAACCATTTACTTGCTGTTTGCTATTCTTATGGAACAAATACTTGCTCTATTAGATATCTTACTAGATAAAATTTTGAATGTTTACTTTTTAAAGAGCAGATATTTTCATAGTATATACTAGTTACATGATCATTTAATTTTTCATACTATATAAATCATCATGCATTCTTGATTCACTTTAGGTGTTAAAAGTATATTACTAGGCTGGATGTGGTGGCATATACCTTTAGTCCCAACACTCAAAGGTAGAACCAGGTGGGTTTCTGTAAGATCAAAGCCAGCCTGGGCTACATAGCAGGTTCCGGGCCAGCTGAAACTACAGGGAGACCCTGTCTCAAAAAAACAAAATAAAAAGACATACTACTAACCAGAAATGGTGATACATGCCTAGAGTCCCCATACTCAGAATACTAAAATAAGAGGACCATGAATTTAAGACCATCTTAGGCTATCTAGACTGTTCCAGACTAGCCTGAACTATATATACATCAAGACCTTGTCTCAAAAAATTAATTAATATATTATTGCAAGTGAAAGAAGAAACAACCTTTATATATTTTTGTACTTCATAAAATTGCTAGAATTGAATGAAAGTTTTTACACAATTTTAAGTTCCCAATAAGTAGTAACTGTTATTGTGTATCATCATACAATTAGTTGATTTTTAATTTATTTATTTTTACTTATTTATTTTATATTTTGTTGGTATGCTTGTTTGTTTTTTAAGACAGTATCTCTCTGTAGCCCCAGATGGCCTGGAACTTGCTATGGTGACCAGACTGGCCTGGATCTCATAGAGATCCTCCTGCCTCTGCCTCTCAAGAGCTGGGAGTAAAGATGTGTGCCACCATGCCTGCCCGTATTTTTTAGGTAAGATATGTTTGTGGTCTCTTTTTTCAGTTCCACAAAGGTAGAGCAGTTTCTGACTAGATATAGTAAAACTACTTTATGTAGATGCTGGTATTACCGTCACTGTTACAAAACTTTCGAAAGAAAGTTTCTTTCTTCAAACTTAATACACATTCTAGCTGTTTGCGGTTCATACTGTTGGGGGTTTTCACACATCTTTGTGTTTAAAAAAAAAATCCGTATGTTTTTAATTGCTGTTTTTAAAATTTCATGACAGTGTGATTTCATTTATGAATGGAAAGTATTTTACTTGCAAAAAGTAGAAAATGAGTGTATGCATTTTCAAGCATCAAAGCTTAAGTGACATCTACATATCTGTTATTAGAATTCATATTTTAATTTACAGGGACCAAAAGTGTGAATTTCCATTAACTAGATTATTCATAAATTCTCTGAATATAATGGTGCCTCTCACATCTATCTGTGTGTGTGTGTGTGTGTGTGTGCGCGCACATGCCACAGTCCACTTGTGGAGGTCAGAAGACAGTCTACAAGAGTAGGTTCTCTCTCTCTATCAGCTAGGTCCCAGGGACTAAATTCAAGTCATCAGACTTGGCAGCAAGCACCTATACCCACTGAGCCATTTCACCAGCCCTCATGTCTAAAATATTTTTTTTCTAAAATCATGAAGTTTAAAAATGCCCCCAAAGAATTCATTTCCTTAACTCAAGATAAGAATGTACCCAGATCATTATTCAAATATGTTGTTTGTATATAAACCTGTAAGGAACTCATATACCTGTATGTCACAGTGAAATGTTTGCATTGAAATTACTTATAGAAGTAGCTTACAGGGAAGTTGATCTGTGGTAAATCACTTACAGGAATGGAATGTTCTGTGTGTTAGTACCACAAAACATGTTCATTCTTATTTGCCTTTTTCCATTAGTTAAATTGTACACTTAATCTACAAGTAAGTAAACAGATGTTTAAATGAGAGCTATGTTGTGAAATTCACTGATTTGTATATTGTAAACATAGAATTTTTTGAGTCCAGAGAAATAGCACGTGTAAGACATAAGTTAGATTCTTCAACAAAACACCAGTCTTTAATTTCTGGAAATTAAAACTATGAACTGAATGCTTTTAAAGGAAAACAGTGTGTCAGCCAACTTTTCAGATTGCCAGTTTTCTGCGTACTTCAGCTGAGAATCCAAATTAGTCAGTAATGCCTCTTTTATTTGTGGAAACTGTTCACAATCTATAGCCCACTTAAATATTACAGTCTACTCATAAGAATGTGTTAGTCCTTATTATCTTTCTGCATTGTCTACCAGTTTTCATTCCACAAATTTTAGACAATACAGTGTTTATAAATTATAAGTTATATCTAAAGATTATGGCTTCCTATTTATTTCAGTAGTTTTGTTTTTGTTTTTTTTTTGAGATAGACTACCTGTAGCTCCAACTGTTCTGGAACTTGCTATATACCAGGCTGGCCTTTATTTCACAGATTCTCAGAGTGCTGGGTTTAAAGGCATGCAGCACCACACCCAGCTGGTTATGGCTTTTTAACCAAACATCTTTGATGATAGAAAACATCAGAGCAATATTGAATGTACTGGCACAAATATTTTATGTTTTCAATTAAATAATAGCTATAGTAATTCTTAGAACTCATTTAGATATAATTATGAGAAATTATGAACTATGGAAGTTATTTTGATATTTTTCATTTTATGAGTTTTATTTGTAAAAATATAATTTAGTTTTCTAAACACTTAGATTATTTGCAGATATCATATATCATGCCTAATATTCTTTAGCAGTGTTAAAATCTAATAAATTTTATGGATGGAGAGATGGCTCAGTGGGCAAAGTACTTGCTGTGCAAGCATAAGGACTTGAGTTTGATCTTCAGAATCTACATAAGAAACGGTGTGTTTGTACATTCCTGTGACCCCAGAGATAGGCATATCCCAGGGGTTCACTGGCTAGCCAGTCTAGCTGAAATGGTGAACTCAATTCATTGAGATACCCTGTCCCAACAAATGAGGTAGGAGAGTGATAAAGAAGATATCGGAAGCCATCAAACCTGTGGCTTCCACATGTACATGCACAGGTGAGTATACCACACCTGGACCTACACATATATATGCACCACACATACAAAGTATAAAATATTTTATATGTTTGCAATGTAATTGTACATGAAGTAGAATTCCATTAAGCTAAACTCACTTTCCTTTACTATTTTATGATCAGTCCCTTTTATTTTTGTTTGTTTGGTTGTTTGGGTTATTTGTTTATGTTTAGAACTGGCAATTAAAGTTAAGGTCTTCTGTTTGCTAGGTAAGCACTCTACTACTGAGCCACCCACCATCCTTTGCTTTTATATAACTAAACACAATGGAAATTAATCATCATGACTCTTCTCTATGAGAACTGACATTCTGGTTGTTAGCCTTAGCTTTTAACAACTATGCCATCTCTCTAGCCCCACCCCCCGAGAGATTTGAATCTTTGTAGCCCAGCTCTGTGAACTGTTCTCTGCTTCCCTTAATTCATTACTGTGTGGTGAACTTAAGGTTACCTTTCTGTCAATTTCACGTGTTTAACATTGCTTGTTTTGTCTCTTTAATTTTAAATGAGAGCCAATATTATGAACTCTACACTTTACTGAGTATATCAAAAGGCAAAAAGGAAACATAGCTCTCCCCATGGTTTCAGAAGAGAGTGTGGAGGAAAATGTGTATGTTATAACAGCTCAGATTTCTCTTTGTTGCAGTATAGACAATGAAAAGAACAATAAAGAATTAAAGCCTCTCAACAAACTTTGCCTGTGAAGGGCTAGAAAATTTTAACTCGATCCTTTGAACCTCTTTAAAGGATACAGTATAGAGAATAAAATCTTATAATATCATTATCAAATATCTGTGTATAAACACTTAAGTTCTTAAAACAAATTGTTATATGCTTTTGTGTATATACATGTGCATGTACATGCATGTTTGTATGCATGTGTGTGTGGAGCCAGAGGTTGACACTGACACCAGGTGTCTTCCTCAGTTGCTCTCCACTCTATTTTATTTATTTATTTATTTATGACAGGGTCTGCCTAGTCCAGCCTGTCTGGACGTCTCTAGGTGGACCAGGCTGGCCTCAATCTCACAGAGATCCACTTGCCTCTGCATCTGAGGCCTTCTAGGATTAAAGGCATGAACCATCATGCCTGGCTCTCTATTTTATTTTTTGAGACAGAGCTCTCACTGAACCTGAGCTGACTGATGCAGCTAAACTGACTGGCCAGTAAACCACAGGGATTCTCCTATCTCTACCTCCCTACGTCTGAAAGATACAATATTGCACCTGGTTTTTACATAGGTTCTGGGCATCAAACTCAGGTCATCATTCTTGTATAGCAAGCACTTTACTAAATAAGTCATATCCCCAGCCTCAAATGTTATATATCATAAGGAGCCTATAGCAGGCTATGACTGTTTCTATGCTTTTATTTTTCCATTAATACTTTAGGTTCACATATAAACTAATGACTTTAAGCATGACATCTGCATACATATGTGTCTAACCTACTGCTTTTTTTCTGTCCCCTCCCTCTCTGACTGGCCCCTGCTCTTTAGGAGAAGTTGGTGTGAGAAGCAAGCACTTGAAGTATGAATTTTGACATGCGCATACAAGAGAAGGGCACTTCAAAAAGTTCATAAGCTTAAATATAGATGGAGCAAAATTAAAGGATTATCAAGAAAGAATAGATCAGTCATAACTAAGTAGAGATAAGCACGTGGCAGAATTATTGTTAGTCCTGGAATATCAGAATAACGAGTAAATATTTATTTCAGTGAGCAGTGAGGGGGCTGACCTGATGAACATCACATTTGAGATAA
This sequence comes from Eospalax fontanierii, assembly GCA_035773235.1. Taxonomy (NCBI): domain Eukaryota; kingdom Metazoa; phylum Chordata; class Mammalia; order Rodentia; family Spalacidae; genus Eospalax; species Eospalax fontanierii. The sequence continues at coordinate 105,447,637 of CM069524.1, forward strand.
TTACTTTGGTGATGATGCATGGATATATTCTGGATGACTCAAAAATGCCTGAAAGCCAGGTGATTGGTAACAATAGTTAAACTGGAATCATGACATCAGAATAGGAATGAGAAGACTGATTGTAGGGGTCACTTGGGGGAGTGTCGGTAGAGATCTTTCCACCTTGCTGTCACCATCCACTTCCCAAAGAAACAAAATGTCACAATCAGCTGGAGTTTGGACCATGTTTCAGTGGCTTCTAGCTAAATGTCACAATCTTAAGTACATCTTCCTTTCCTCTTCATCTTCCCTAGGACTGGAAAAGACAGAGTTAAAAATCATATCTAGGGACTAGAGAGATGGTTCAGCAGTTAAGAGCACTGGCTGCTTTTGCAGAGAACCTGGGCTCAATTCCCAGCACCCACATGGTGCTAACAACCATCAGTAACTCCACTTCAGGGAATCCAGCTCCCTTTTCTTGTTTTTTATTTAAATATTTCATTTATTTTTATTTATGTGTATGAGTGTAGGCCTGCATGTATGTAAGTGCACCCGTGTCATGCAATGCCTGTGGAAGTCAGAAGTGAGTGTCAGATTCCTGTGGAACTGGAGTTAATAGGCAGTTGTGAGTCACCATGTGGGTGCTGGGAATCAAACCCAGGTCCTCTGCAAGAGCAGTCAGTGCTCTTAACCGCTGAGCTATCTCTCCAGCTTCCCAGCACCCTATTCTTACTCCTCAGGCATTGCATGATACAGGTACACCTACCTACATGTAGGCAATACATTCATACTCATAAAATATTATAAATATTTTTTCAAAAGATCATATCTACTTCTTTTCAGACATTTTACATAGTTATTCTCCAGGAGCCATCCAGTTTAAGATGAGATTGGACCATAGTATTTTCTATTAAACCCTAAACCTCTTTGTCACATTTCCCAGCTCATCCTACTACAGACCTCCACTTTGGGATTTTACCATACGCCCAGCTGATGTCAGAGTTATGATTTTATTTTCCTTTTGCTTCTGCCCTCTTTTCCTGTGTAAAGAACCTTCTGGGTAGGGGATCCTTATTGTGATGGAGAATTTAATGAATTCCTCCAAATATCATTAGCATCCAGTCCCACTAAGGAGTAGATCTTACCATGGATACCTGTTAAAGTCCACAAGGTGTTTGTTTAAGAATACTATTGCCTAAGTAGTCATACGTGATTTATTGTTACTTGAGTGCACAACTTTAGTACAAACTATCTAAGCTCTCTGTCTCAGTTTCCTTGTTTATAAAGTATATTAGTAACTCAGAATAGTAAGAATTAAATGGGGGTATACACAGTGTTTTTCATATAACTATTGGTTATTAGCTCTTGTGGTTATTACAGAATGTAGTAACTGACTTATCTGAAACTATCTTGGAGAATTATCAATAATTCTCATAAAATTATGCAGGTAATTGAGATGATAGTGATCTCATTATCAGAAATGGGACTTTTAGAAAACAAAGGATGAGTGAAAGTTATAATATTAATTTAGGACTTATATTTGAAATGCTAAAGCAATATTTGTATGTAGAAACATAGTAAACACATGGAAATAATGATCTCACACCTTAAAGAAAGATCAAGACTAAGAAAAGACTTTAGACATTTTGGTTGTTAGCCTTAGCCTTTAATGGCTGTACCATCTCTCCAGCCCAAGAAAGACTTTAGAAATACCAACAATACCGAAGGTCAGTAGTAAGAACTAGGAAACCTTGGAGGGGATTTAATAAGTACTCAGAATTTGCAGTGGTTTTAGGATTGAGCTTAATAGGGTTTTTAACTCTTTGTTTTATGTGTATGAGTGTTATGCCTGTACATATGTAAGGACACTTGTATTGTGCACTGCCCATGGAGACCAGAAAAGGAGGGGGTCAGATCCCCTGCAACTGGAGTTCTGGATAGTTATTAGCTGCTATGTGGGTACTGGGATTTGAACCTGTGTCCTCTGCAAGAGCATCTAGTGCTCTTAACCACTGAGCCATCTCTCTATCCCCCTGGACTCAAATATTTTAAGAAGGTTTTTCTTTTCTTATTTCATTAATTCTCAGGGTTGTTTTGTTTTGCTTTTTGTCATGTATTCTTCCTTTATATGAAGAAATTAAGATTTATGGAAATTGTTTCTTAAAATGTCATTACTAAAATTTACAAATTATTAAAACGAACTAAAAAGATTGTAAGATACAAAGTAATTATAAAACACTTTAATTGCATTCCTAGATTAGCAATAAAGGATTATAAGTAGAAATTAGGAAGAAAATACTTACAATATACATGGATAATAAAGGTCTTACATCTAGAACCCTTGCGACTTAAAAAGGGAACACACTTCCTTGTTTATAATAGTCAAAATTGAATGAAGGTTTTCAATAGACACTCCCCTTAAATAATAAACACAATTGCTCATGGGAGTGTAGCCACTCTGGCAGTTACTATGGAGGTTACCCCCAAACTGAAAATAGAACTACCATTTGACCTAAATATATCATAACTCTTGGTTTGATTTTTTTTTTTTAATGTTGCTTTCCTGTTTTTAATTCATTGGGTCTGCTTGTAATTTTAGTATTTCTACTGCTCATTTTGGATTTAATTTACTCTTTTCTAGGTTCTTAAGTAGGAAGCTTAGGTGGCTTTTACAAATCTTTTATAACATATATAGTCAGTGCTATAAATTTCCCTGGGAGTACTATTTCTGCTGTATCTCCAAGATTTTCTTAAGTTAGATCTTTATTTTCAGCCTAGAATATTTTATAAAATGTCTTTAAATTTCTCCTTTGTTCAGTTTGTTGCATAAAAGTGCATTGTAGTTTAAGATTTCCTATCTTTTTGTTATTGTTTCCTAATTTAGTTCCATTATAGTTTAAGAGCAGGTGGTGTATGATTTCTGTTCTTTTAAATTTGTTTATGATCAAGTAGAAATCTATAAGATCTTTCAAACCAGAGTTAAGAGTATAGAGGGGAAAAAGAAAAGAAAGAAAATTAGGATATAAAGAGATATTAAGGTAGAAAGAAAGGAATTGGAAGAAATCCTTTTTAGCTATATCCTGATCGTGATTTTTTAAAAAGGAGAAATAAAATTTCCATTTCACTTACTTTTCTGTTGCTGTGGTAAAACACCATGACCATAAAAGGAAGAGTTTATTTAGCTTATGGTTCCTGGGGGTTTAGAAAGGGTCATGATGGAGGAGGTGCCAAAGTAGGAGTAGAATCTGAGCTCTTACATCTTCAAGCAGACAGGGGAAGCAGAGAGTGACTGGAGATCCAGCAAGGCTTAAGAACTCTCTAAGCCGCCCCCAGTGACGTGCTTCCTCCATCATGGCCACACCTTCTAAGACCTCCCACAACAGTACCACCAACTGGGGACAATTTGTCCAAATACTTGGAGCCTATGAAGGACATTCTCATTCAAGCCACCACAGCCATCAAATTAAATGGATTTACCAAATGAAGACTGAGAATACCCTGAAAGACATTTTCTCAGAAAGACAAATACTGCTTGCTTCCACTCATGTGGAGCTGAGGTGTGTGTGTTTTATGAAAGTAGAAAGGGGCCAGCAAAGAGGAGAAGATATTAAGAGGGACACAATAGGAAAAAAGTGAAAATAATTAATCCATGTGGCATGGAAACAGAAAGGAGGACTATTTGGGGGAGGACAAGTTAGAGGGAAGCAGGGTATGGGGAAGAGAAGTAGAAGAGACAAATACAAATGACGTTTAATGAACAGCATGCATGAAAATGCCATGATGAAAACCATCACTTTTTGTGCTAACTTAATGAAAATGAGAATAAAAAAATGAGATAGGTGTGCTTTCTGCCCTGTTCCTTTTGCTGTTATTCTGAAGGTACAGGCTTCATCATGATAAGGAAACAAAAAAACAGCAATTATTCAAGAGTGTAATAGTAAAGAAACAGCTATGATTAATGTTATGACATTCTACATGGAAGTTACAAGGAAAGCAGCAGGTAAATCATGATTAGAAGTTAAGACAGATTGCTTGATGTTTCTAAAGAGGAAACATTAGCAATAATAAATAAATTTTTGTAAATGGGCTAAAAAGATGAAGAGCCCTGGATGCTCTTACAGAGGACCTGAGTTCAATTCCCAGCACCCACAAGGTGGCTACAACCATCTGTAACTCCAGTTCCAGGTGATCTATGCCCTCTTCTGACTTCCTTGTTCATTACACAACACCAGTGCACTTACATACATGCAGACAATACACATATACAAGAGTATAAAACATATAAGGTTACTTTTCATTTTTCTCATGAGACTTACTTTAATAAAAGGTGTTATCCCACTTAAATATTCAATATTTTTACAGTCTCTTAGAAAATGTTTGCCTTGTCAACGTGGCTTTAAGCATTTTCTTGATATTAACTCATTTAATCTTCCTTATAACCTAGAATTAGTGTTGCTAGCATCGATCCCATTTTATAAAGGTAGAATTATGGAGATAGTAAAGGGAATGAGTGAATTTTAGACTCATCTAATCTGGCCTCAGAATCTTTGATTAGTACAAGTGATACATGAATATTTAAAATCACGTGTCCTAAAAGAGTACATCATTGCATGAACCTGATGCAGAGTTTTGTCTGTTTCCTAAAACACATTGTCTTCACTGCTTTTTTTTATTTTTCACTGTTTGAATCTCTAGCTGATGCTGTGACTGAATTTCATCTTTATTCACAAGTATCCACTTTTTAAAAATTTCGGGTTGTATGCTTGTAAACTCAAATGTAACTACGTAGGTTTCTTTGTAGATTAATCTTCAAAACTCACTGTCAGTGTGGTTGCAAGGCTTTATTCTAGAAAGAAGTATTGAATCTGTATTATATGTCTTTATTTCCATTTCACTGTACCTTTAGTTTGAGTGAACAATGTCAACATTCGAAATTTGTATTGCATTGCGTGTATCTTCTTTGCAAATCAGTGAGTCTTCCCTAATTTTTGTTTTCCCTTTCAGAATAATGAGTGAATATCATGGGGATATCAGTAAAAGATGTCATTTTCTTTTTGTTTTAAGGATTATTGAAGGGAAAGGCCTTTTGTCTGTTCATGCTCAGACTAAGAGTATTGGTAAAGAATGGAGCTATCTTTGTCCAAAGCAAGGGAATATCTGTTATGTCTAGCCTTTCTCCCCGACTTGAGTGACCTGACCCTCAATGAAGATTTCCTCTTCCCTTGGAGGCTTTTGCATGCTCTGTTCTTGTGGAGCGCTCTCTCCTGTTTCTTGACCTTTCAGTCATGTGCTTGTCGTTGCTATCTTCCTACTTTAGTTGTCTTTGTCTACACTGAATACTGATGGAGAAATTGAGTATGGTTTGGGCACATGCTTTTTTTTCTCTCTGACAGGCATTATGCCATTTCCAATGTTTTCTTAGGAAAGCCTTTAGAGATCTTCTCTAGCTTTTTTCTTGTGATCCTCTCAGAACCCACTTGAATCATGGTCATAGTAGCAACTGAAAGAACAGAACAATGGTTAATATACAGCTTCCATGATAAAGAGAAAGAGAAACCTATTCTGGGTATGAAATTTTAAAAAAAGTGTAGGGGAAGCAGACATGGCAGTGCAGGCCTATACTCCTAGCACTTGGGAGGTAAAGGCATGAGGATCACGAATTCAAGGTCATCCTTGGCTACACAGTTTGCTCAAGAGACCAGCCTGGGCTCAGATGAGACCCTGTCTCAGAAAAAGGGGGGGGCGGGGGGGATAAACACACCTGAAAATGCTTAAGTTGTTTTTTTTTTTTTCTTTCATTTTTTTATGTGTATGAGTGTATTGCTTGCATTTATGTAAGTGTACCCATGTCATGCAGCGCCCACAGAGATCAGAATAGGACATTGAATCCCCTGGAATTGGAGTTACAGATGGTTGTCAGCCACCGTGTAGCTTCTGAGAATCAAGCTGAGATCCTCTGCAAGAGTAATCAGTGCTCTCAACTACTGAGCCATCTCTCCAGCCCTTATGTTATTTCTTTAATTAAGATAGATTGTTAAAATCTTTACTTTTTTATTTAGTGTGTTTTAGTTTGTATGATTATTATTAGGTACTTTATAATTTTTTTCTGAAGTATAGTCATAAATAAATATCTGGGTATATAAATATTTTCTGGCATATTATAAACTGCCTTCATTTGATGAACAGCTGTAGAAAATAAAAATATGATTATAACATGTGTTTACTAAATGCCTACCTTGCATAATGTATTTTAAATGCTCTTCTTTGATAATCCCAAGGTAGCACTTTACAGAAAAGCTAATAAGTAGTTACTTAGTCTATTAACCCTAATGAAAGAAATTAGGAGATGAGGAAAAGTGGCCTAACAATGATTAGTGCTTCTCATTTTTCTTCCTCTTCACTCTTGTTTTGTATGTCCTGATGATAGCGCTCATTACATTTTTGTGGATAGGCCAGTGCCTCGCACTTGGCTTCATAGAATTTTGTAAATTTTTTAATAATTTTAATTCACTGCAGAACTTAGATTCGAGCATATTGTGGTGTTTGTTCTCTCTTTTGCATTTCTGTTTTTAAAATGTTTCTAGAATGTTGTCATGTCTCCTTCTACCGCCTTAATCATTATCCAAACCGTACATTTTTAGAAACTTTAATCTTTCTTGTAGCTCAGTCATACCTAACCTATAATCATTTTGGTTTCTCTTTTCTTCTTTCCCTATAATTTGTTTTCATCTTAAACTGACACCTAACCCTGGAAGTAATAATCTTAAATCAGTAGCTTTGTTGTACCATAAAAAAATCATCCTTCATCAGATTAGTTTTTGAGATTTTTTTTTTTCTGTCCCACTGTTAACCTATTTAACAATTTAAATTTTACAACACCTAAAAGTTTCTTAGTTAAATTGACTCTGTTCATTTGGCAAAGATTCAGTATGAATTTAAAGTATTCAGGTAACATGCTAGATACTAGGGATCAGAATATGAATTAGATAATAATTCTGATATGTACTATTACATTTCTAATTGTACAAAGCACCACTTTAACTATTTTAGCTCATTTTGTCACCAGAACTCGATATATATATATATTTTTGTCCTGAGAGATTTTGATTTATTTGATCTAAAGTCAAGCCCAATTATATTTAATTCTTAGAAGTTCCACAAGTAGTTCTGATGGTCCTTCTAGGTTAGACTGGAGTCATCCTTACCATTTGGAAAGAAAAAGTTTTGTAAATGATCCAGGTTCATGGACCAATTCCGTTTGAAGACCCAAGACTATCTAGATCACCACTCACGAGTTTACCGGAATTCTCATGCAATTCTGATTTTTAAAAGTTAAGATTTATAACGGCTTGTCTGTTTTTTAGGAAATTGATTACATTAGTGACTTTTTATATTCCATTTACCTTTTGCAGTATTTTATATATTAATCATAGTAATTGATTTCCTTCCTTTGATCTAACTATAATATAAAAAATTAAAATATGAAAGACTCCATGGTTAGCCTCCATCCTGCTACTGTTAACACTTGATACTCTTCTTTAGAGAAGCATCCTCCCAGAGGGACTTCTCTTTCCTTTGATTTTTCTTTTTCTTTTTCTTTTGATGGAGGAGTATTATAGATTGAACCTAGGATATGGAGCATTGTGTGTGGTAAGGAAACAACTACTGAGTTTTGCTTTTTATTTTGTTTTGTTTTGAGATGGAGTCTCACTATGTTGCTCAAGCTGATTTCAGACACTTCAGTCCTCCCTCCTCCTCACTAGCTGGGTATCTGGAATCTCAGGCATATACTGCCACACTCAACAGAAAGTGCTTTTTCTGACATTTTTCTATTCAGTTCATATATTCTCATTTTTTCTTTATGAAGCCCAGAACTCAGATAAATAATGAAAAGAGCATGTGATAGAGTTTTGAGTGATATGAAGCATGGGTATAATAAATACACTTGGTTCAAAAAGATGACTCAAGCCGAATTTTAAGTGTTTGTCATCATGTTGCCACAAGACAAAACAGAAAATAGCAACCCCTTCAAGCACTGTTATAAAATGTTCTACTCTAAAATTTTTTGTCATGCATGCTTTGGTTTATTTTAAGTCAGCATTCCTTTCATTGTATTTGTTTCACTTAGGTACTTTTTTCTTCACATACCTATAGAACCTATTTTTTATCCTACGTGGCCATATATTACTACATGGTGTTTGTTTTATTAATGACCATGCTATGGACCATGCTATGATAGATGCATTGAATTGCTCCAAATGCATGCTCGAAATTCTTACAAATCCATGACACAGTTGTTAAACATACTCGGCGTTTTTAACTCAGCAAAAAGAAATCTCTCACATTCATTTAAGAATTAGTTTGTAAGCCAAAAATGACAGATGTAGTATTTACAGCAGAGAAGCTAACTGGTCAAAGACATCATCCAAATGGCAGGAACATTTGGACAAATACCCAACTGCCTTTTAAATTCTTTTCTCATGCCCTATAGTAATTATTGTTGCAACACTGATGGTAGTTTTATAAGTTTTTCTTACCAGCTTGCTTTTCAGTTTGGAAAATTCCACAGTTGATAAGGAAAAATCAAAGTTACTAGAGCTTTTTCTATAATTCTATGTGTACATTTTTAGGCTTCTATAATTGCCCCTCTTATTTTCATTAGAAAAATAATTTTGACTCAGTATCTAGGTATATATTTTAAATGTTGTAATATAGAACAAAACAGTGAAAGAAAACAGAGTAACAGATGTGATTGATGGATAAAAGCAAAATCTAACATACTATTTTAATGTACCATGAAAATAAAGCAATTATGTTCTTTATGTGTGTGAGTGTTATACCTACATGTATGTAACTGTACCCATCGTGCAGCGCCCACAGAGAGCAGAAGAGGATGTCAGAGCCCCTGGAACTGGAGTTATGGACAGTTGTTAGCCACCACCTGGGTTCTGGGACTCGAAGCTGGATCTCTTCTGCAAGAGTAGCCAGTGCTCTTAACCTCTGAGCCATCTCTCCAGCCCCCAAGAAAGCAATTATATTCTTTATCGTAATTATTCCTTTGTTTTGGTTTTTGTGTTTTTTGAGACAAGGTCTCATATATCCCAAGCTGGCCTTGAATTTAGCATGGAGTTAATGACGACCTCTACCCTCCAAGTGCTGGGATTACAGGAGTGCAATACCACACCACCTTTCTAATAAATAGTAATTATTTTCAACACATTTTCTACCCTGAAATTTTTCAGACATATGACATACTCATATGAGTATTTCTCTCACTACATATTATGGTAATTCTTGATTAGTGCACAGTGTCCCATTTGAGGCCATATTATAATATACCAGGTTTAGGAGCTGGAGAGATGGCTCAGTGGTTCAGAGGACTGGCTGTTCTTGCAAAGGACCTGGGCTTGATTCCCAGCACCCACACAGTGGCTAATAGGTAACTCCAGTTCCAGAGGATTTGATGCCTTCTTCAGACCTCCATGAGCACTGCACAGGAAATTTAGGGTTGGGTGTGTAGTTCAGAGTAGAACATGTGTTTAGCATACATGAAGCCTTGGATATGTTCCCTGACCATCAAAAATTTAAGTTACATATAAATATAACAAGTTGGTATATATTCTGAATAACAGATGTATCTTCCTTACCAACTAATATGTAAATTCATACAGTTTAAAAAGGAAATACAATTTTTAAATAACATATCTATATAGTTATTTCTAATTCATTAACTTTCAATTTTCTTAAATCAGTTTTAAGAAAAATCAGTTTCTTGTACTGTTATTTATATAAACATATAATTTGACATTTTAAATATATAAAACAGTAAACTTGTACCTTTTTGCTTTTTTGAAAGAAAATATTACAAATTGTGGATGGGGGCCTTCAGAGATGACTCAGTTGTGAAGAGCGTGTATTCCTCTTTCCTAGGACCCAAGTTCCATTCCCTGCACCAAAGTCAGATGGCTCACATATACCTCCCCAGCACCTTCACACACATGGCATATACTCTCACAGACGCTCTTAGACGTAAATAAATAATAAGTCTTTTTTAAAAGAAGGTATAGGATGAATATTGTATTGTACTTATTTTTGGATTCTGAGATATTTCTACTATTTTTAGGTTATAAAAAAAGGCCAATGAATTATACTAGACACTGATGAAGTAATGATATATCTCAACCAAATTATTTAAGTAGAAAGTACTTAATTTTCATATTTAAAATTTGCCATATCACAATTTGCATTGCCTTCAGGAAAATTACTTCTCTGACAAACCATGTAAAGGTAAAAACTGGTTATGTTCCCTTTCCCTCCCTTCTAGATAGCTACCTGCAATAGCTACCATTTCTTTAGGATATATACTTCTTTTTATAACTACAAAATATTACGTGGTTATAGATGTGTCCATGACATACCTAAATATGTGTGTCAGTTTTTTGCTTTGAAAAGAAACATATCAGAGTACATGGAAACAAATGAGAATATTCTCTACCAAAGTAAGAACATTTGGGGCCCATAAACTTGGAACAGTACTTAGATTGCTCAGTACTGTTCTTAGAGCAACCTTCTTCCTTAGATGATGTATTTTGTTTTTTGAAATTGAAACATTATTCAAAGTAAAGCTCATAATACTAGGCAAATAAACTTGAACTATTTGGTGGGAAAATGAGGTAAGAAGTTAGGGGAGAGAATAAATATTGAATGATACAGGAATTACTGAGGATAAAAAATCCTGACAAAGATGAAAATAACATTTATAAAGGGTAGTTGATAACATAGAAGGTTTTGTTTTGCTTTGTTTTAGGTTTTGTGAATGTGTGTGTAGTGGGTGAAAGGGTGTCCTGGAAATTGAATGCATGTAATAAAATTTTTGCAAAGATACAGAGAATCCCTAATTCTTTTTTTTTTTTTTTTTATGGGCTGGAGAGATGGCTCAGCGGTTAAGAGTATTGACTGCTCTTGCAGAGGATCTGGGTTTGGGTCTCCACACCCAATGGCAGCTAACAACCACCTGTAATTCCAGACAGCTATTTATTATTTTTATTTTATGTGTTTGCGATGCCTGCATGTATGCAAGTGACCCATGTTGTAAAGTGCCCACAGAAGTCAGAAGAGAGCATTGGATTCCTCTGGAACTGGAGTTACAGATGGTTGTCAACCTCCATATGAGTACTGGGACTTGAACCCAGGTCCTCTGCAAGAGCAACCAGTACTCTTAACTGTTGAGCTCTCTCTCGAGTCCTGAGAATTCATAATTCTTATACTTACAGTAACATCTTAACTTGATATAGCTATTTAAGGAAGAAAATTAAGCAATATATCAAAGCTTTAAATTTACAACCCAACAAGTTTATGTCACTATGAAAGCTTTCACTTGTACATGGCAAGTGATTAAGACAATCTTTGAAGCGGTTTGAGTAATACTCAGTAGCACTTTGAAGCACTGTCTAAATATTTATGTGCTTAGAATTAGTTAAATGAATTGAAATTAATTATATGACTATGTCTGCATTGTTAACTGTAATGTGCGAAATTAAAAAAAATGAATTAAGTTTGGCATGGTGATGCACGCCATTAATCTCAGCACTAGGGAGGGAGAGGTAGATGGATCTCTGTGAGTTCAAGGCCATCCTAGGCTACATAGTGAGTTCCAGACATGCTGAGGCTGCGGGGAGACCCTATCTCAAAAAGACTAAAAAAAAAAGAGTGAATTTTAGACATAAAGCAATCCCAAGACATATGAAATAAAGAAAGGAATTTGCAGGGGAAAAAAAAGCAAATATGGTATGGTGCCATCCTTTTAGAGAAGGAGGGTAAAATCTGTCCTCCTCTATGTGGTACATATATGTTAGGGGGAAAGAGTTCAGAAAGATACACAGAAAATACTACTAGTATCTCCAAAAGGAGAAATGGTGTTGAAAGTGGTAATAAAGTTGTCTGTAATGTTTATTTGTAGTGTTTGATGTTTTTACTGTAAGAATTGGTTTAAGGGACTGAAGAGATGGCTCAGCAGTTAAGAGCACTGGCTGCTTTTGCAGAGGACCTGAGTTTTATTTCCAAAACCTATATGGTGGCTAACAACCATCCGTAACTCTAATTCCAGTGGATCCAACTCCCTCTTTGACGTCTGTGGACACTGCATGACATGAGTGCATCTACCCACATATAGGCAATTCACTCATACACATAAGAAATAAGATACTTTTTTAAAAAGAATCCATTTCATTACAGAGTTCAAAAGAAATCTGAAAATTACTTTTGCAAGAAGAGAGGGAAATAAATGAAATAAAAATAGCAGTTAATCCTTATGAGGAAGATTTAATTCTCATTTGGTTAGATATGTCAACTTCTGCCTTTATCTTATTTCCTATAGCTAAATCCACCAAAGGCTCCCTTACCTGGAAATCTGGGCACATTTCTGTGTTGAAACACTGCTTTTGAATATGAAAAAGTATATCAGCCCTCTCTTCCCCCACTTGCTTGTAAAATTAGAACTAACATATCCTACATTCAAAGGATTTATTGGTCTAGTCATGATTACAAAGCCATGGAATTCTTTTTACTGGCCCATCTTTGTGTCTCAGTAAAGCACTGAGTATCCTTGCGATATTGCTGTGCATTTACTCTTCCTGTGTGTGACAACTGAAACTCCTTCACTCTCCTGTCACTCTGCTTAGCTGCCTCTGCCAAGCTGCCCTGGGGCAGGAGCTCATTTCCTCCTCTTGTTCTCTGCTGTCCTGCTGTGTACAGACAAGTGCTTTGCCTTAGTCATTCCATTCCTACTTCCAAACAAGCCTAGCTAGTAAATTTCTTAATATGTGGATCATTTCCGGGTTCTGGTGATTACATGAACATTACCACTATACAATACATTTGAGGTACTTTGTTTTGACTGCTGCTCTTCCAAATGAGATCAGGGAGATCAGATGACTTTGTTCCTAATAAATGGCCATTGTTAATGTAGTGGAAACCATGAACATTTTATAGACAAAATTAAAAAGCCACTTTTTTCTCATTTTCATAAAGAACTGAGATTAAATAAAAGATTAATACTGGGCATAATGAGGCTGGAGACATAGCTCAGTAGCAGAGTATTTGACTATTCTTCACTTGCCAGCCAAGAAAAAGGAGAAAGGGAGAAGGAGGAGTGAGCGGAGAAATAAATAAATGGTCCTTAATATGGTGGCTTACACTTATAATCCCAGCACTCAGAAGGTGAGGCAGGAGAATCAAGTTCAAGGTCATCTTTGACTGTACAGTGGGTTCCGGGCCAGTCTAAGCTACAAGAGACCCTGTCTCAAAGAAGGGGGAGGTGATGGGTGGGATGTGGGTTGGAACCAAAAAAATACAAAGAATGAATAATAGATGTTATTACACATGGTGATGTTTTTGGTAGTTTGTGTATATGTGGGTTCACATTTGTGTTCAGGTACTTGTAGAGGTCAGAGGACAACCTTGAGTCTTGTTCCTCTGGCTCTATCCATACGTTTCTGTTTTGTTTTATATGTATTTTTTTTGAGACAGAGTCTCACCTAGAAGCATAGCCTCAGGTATTCACCCATGTTGCCCTCCCTAGCACTGTGATTATTCATCATGGACCACAACAGGCTTTTTAAAAAACATAGGTTCTGGGAATAGAATTCACATTCTCATGATTATAAGGCAAGCACTTTACTGACTGAGCCATCGTACCTGAAAGAACTTCTTACAGATTAATGACTTGTACCTTCCTTCCTATGTGATCGATTTTCACTTCGTTTTTTTTTTACTTTTGCACTTCTGGCTCTTAAATTTCTATTGCAGAGAGTATTTCTTTAGTGTAAACAGTTCATTCTAGAACTTTCTGTTATTTTTAAGTAGTGTACAGGTGAGCCAGATATCAGGGCCAAGGCATGATGGTTGTGAGGATAGGTGGAAATTCTGATTCTATTTCAGAGGAAATGTGACCTCTTCAGGTTACTGTGCTGAACTAGAATGCCAAACATGAAGCTGTTAATGTACAGACAGTATTGACTTAGTTCAAATAAGTGTTCAAACTAGGATAAGATGAGAGGTCTGAGTCAACAGAATAGCATGCCACAGGTTATATGAGCAGAGCACATTAAGTAGGAGGTACCTGAAACTGCCAGGCTGAGCATGCGATGCTCTGCTAGACCTGCTTTCGTAGCTGTTATGTTTGTTTATCATGTCACAGTTCAGTTTAGCAAATTAAACTCATCAAAGCTTTACAAAGGCATAATGATTTAAGGCAAAGTTCTTCACTGCCTAAACAACCTGAAAATAAATTAGTTCTTGAAAAGTATCATTTGGTTTTAGAGAAGCTTCAGTTCATTAAGCCTATACTCAAATTTCTAGGGAACATTTATTGTTATCTCCTAGATCGTTATTTGACATTCTTTTTTAAATATTTTATTAATTATTTTTATTTTATATGTATGAGTATATTGTCTGCATGTAGGTAGGTGCACTCAGGTCATGCAGTGCCTGCGGAGGTCAGAAGAGGGTGTTGGAACTTCTGGAACTGGAGTTATGGACAGTTGTTAACTGCCATGTAGGTTCGTGGAATCAAATCCAATCCTCTGTAAGAGCAGCCAGTGCTCTTAACTGCTGTGAAATCTCTCCAGCCCCTACTTTACTTTTTAAAATCAGTGTTCTAAATGTCTACAGATTACCTGCTGCTTAATGGATTGGGGTAGGAGGTTGTTTCATTTTTTGAGTCATGGTCTCAGTATAGCCCCAGCTAGACTGAAACTTGATATGTAGACCAGTCCAGGCTGGTCTCCATCTCATAAAGATCCACCTACCTTTGCCTTGGAGAAAGAAGACAAATGCCAAAATTAACTTCCAGGTGCCAGGTAGTGAATAAGAACAGGTGGTACTAAAAGCTAAGCCTAATTACTTATGTGAAGCTGGAAGTTTTGTCTTTTCAAAACAAATTATCTTAGAGATCAGTATCACATTCTGAATTACTTATCCAAAATCTAAATGGTGTTGCCTATGTATGTCCTACCATTCAGCATATGGAGAAGATATTAATGTTGCATGTTTGGTTTTGGCAGACTGGCTGGTGTGGATTGGGTTTTTGAGAAAGAGCCTCATATATCACAGGTTGGCCTCAAACTTGATGTGGAATCCCCATCCTCATGCTTCCACCACCCAAATCCTGGGATTACAGATATGTAACACCATGCCTGGAGGGGTTATGGGTTTTATGCATCTATATATTATATAATGCAGCCTGTCCCACGGACTGAATAAATATGTTCATGTCAGTAAAATACTGAATTAATAACTTTTTGAGCATGATAAAGCTCTGTCACTTCCCGCCCATTGGAATAGTTGCAACGAAGCAGAAGTGTGGTGAAACTGGCATCCTCATTGTTGCTCGATGTGGTGGAGAATGACACAACTCTGTTGGAAACTGGCTTGACAATTCCTCAGGTGGCTAATAAGGTTTCCATGATCAAAAGGAATGAAAGCATATTTACACAAAACTTGCATGCTGATGTTCATGGTGTTGTGACTCATAGAAACCAAAACCCAGAAATAGCTTCATTAACCCTGGAATGCATAAACAAATATGCTATATCCATATAGTGGCATATTATTCATCCATCAAAAAGAATGAAGTATTAATTCATACTAGAACTTGAAAGAACCTTAAGGATATCAAAACACCACAAATTATATGAT
Organism: Eospalax fontanierii; assembly: GCA_035773235.1. NCBI lineage: Eukaryota > Metazoa > Chordata > Mammalia > Rodentia > Spalacidae > Eospalax > Eospalax fontanierii. The sequence continues at coordinate 105,463,312 of CM069524.1, forward strand.
TCCTTTTATATGAGATAAAGCAAATCTATAGAGACAAAAAATACATCAGTGGTAACCAAACCCAGGAGCAGAAAGGAATAGTGATTGCTAATGAGCAAGAGGTGATTTTAAGGTGATAAAAATATTTTTAAGTAGAGGCTAGAGGGAGATAGCTGTCTGTAAAGTGCTTTCTGTTGCAAACATCATGCCACAAATCCAAGCCCCAGAACCCACATGAAAATAAGCTGGACCCAAAGTCACACACTTGTAATCCCAGCAGTGGGAGTGGGGAGAGGACAGAGACAAAAGGATTACTGGCCCTGGGGCTCACTGGCCAGCCAGCCTAGCCAAACCCAGGTACCACAGAGAGACCTTGTCTCAAGAAATAAGGTTCATAGTTTCCACGATGTATAGCTCCAAAGAAAAAGTGCCTGAGGTTGACTTCTTTCCTCCACATGCATGCACACACATGTACCTTCACATACATGAGAACATACACATGTATACACACAGAAATATTTTTAGATAGCAGTGCTGCCCAACTTTGTGAATTTATTCAACATTCCTGCATTGTCTACTTTAAAATGGTGGATCTGTGGTATATGAGTTGTATCTAAATACAAAATTTTACCAATATGTGCTTTTCCATAATGAATATTTGTGTGTGTGTGAATACGTGTTCTTGTGTGTGTATATAGGTCAGAGGTCAAGATGTCTTCCTCAGTTGCTCTTCATTTTATTTTGGGACAGAGTCTCTCACTGAACTTGAAGCTTGCTAATGTGGCTAGACTGCTTGGCAAGCAAGCACCTTGAGTGTCTGGGTTCTCTGAAAAATATCTAGTAGAGCTGTTTTAAGGATTTAGTGAGGTGCCATGGATAAAACAGGTTATCTGTGCTTCCCTGATTCGTACTTATTGCAGCTTCTCCCCGATGCCATCTCTTTTCTTGCACACATGCACATGAGAGCATCCATACCCACATACACACACACACAAACACACCCATTAGGTCTCTCCTTTGTACATTCCCATTAAACCTTGAACTTACCCTGTCATAGCATGCATCCTTCTCCTGAATTTTTGTGTTTATTTTCCTGTCTTGCCCAAAAAGCTATTAAGTTCTTAATGAGGAAAAAAAAGCAATTTTTTGTCTAGTATGTATCCATTCTCTCTCATACTGACTAGTTCAGTTTTTGAATAAATGAATGCTAATAGCATACCTAACAATTTACTGAATTTATGATAGCTCTGAAAAAACTGTGGTGCATTTTTGTTTTACTTTCTCTTAAAACACAATCAACCTGGAATACTTTCAAACTTACAATATGTGTTGATTTGTATGTGAAGTAGAAATGCATTTAGTTACATTTATGGAATGAAAAGAATGTTCCTGTCTGGACTGTTAAATATACTATCTGACAACTGGTACATTTGTTTCTTGTAATACCCAAATAGATATTTTCACTAAGCTAAAAAAAATTTTTTTAATATCTCTTGAATTTGCAGGCTAATGCATACATTTCTGCCATTGTTTCCCCTCTGACGTTATTTAGATTTTGAGTGAAATAGAAAACTTGACAGTACTGTTGATTTAAGAAAACCTTTGAAAAGTAAAGAAATTAAATTATTTCAAGCAATACAATTGAAACTTACTGTTTTAAATCTTAAGTATCTTAAATAACTTTAATAAATTCATTAAAATAAATATAATTATAATAATATAGGCACTGATTATTTCAGATTAAAGAAATGAAAAAAATAGAATGAGAAAGTTAATTCCTCCATTTGTGTCCTAAGGACTTACATATTTCCATATATATGCTTATCTAAATTATAAAAGCTTTGCTGAGTAAATCTAAATGATTAACAGCATAATATGATGACATAAAAAAGCAGAAATGAATATGCTTCCCTGCTTACTTGAGGACCCACCACTGTCTGCTTCTTTCAGGTATAGAGAGCTACAGTTTAGTTCAGAAAGCAAAGTCGCTGAATTTCTCCACCAGAGTAAGCTGAAGTCCTTTGAAAGTGAGCGCATTCAACTTCTGCAAGAGGAAACTGCAAGAAATCTCTCACAGTGCCAGTTGGAATGTGAAAAATATCAGAAGAAATTGGAGGTACTTTTTACAAAATTTTCCTTTGATGTTAGTATAGCTTATAAGCAATATTTATATAGAATCTTGTTTCTCCTAGAAGACTCACCTTGTCCTCCAAGAAAATAAGGAAATAAAGCTGGGAATGATGGCTCACACCTTTAATCCCACCACTAAGGAAGCTGAGGCTGGAGGACCACAGTTTGAGATCAGCTTGGTCCACATAGTCAGCAGGACCTATATAGTGAGAACTTAATTTGAAAAGAAAAGAAATTTATACAAGTATCAGAACATTGTGTGCCCCAAATGACTGAAATTATTAAACAAAACAAAAATGATGAAAGGTTTCATTCATACTAGTAACCAGAGCATATTATTATCTTTAATAAGAAAAATGGAATCTATGCCAAGAAAACTATAGCTTACTACTGACATATTTAACACTGTCTTTTAGGAAGAGAATATTTGATATTCAATATTTTTTTCAGTTTTCATCAAGAAATATATATTAATTTCTAATAAAGTTTAGGGGATTTTTTTAACTTTTACATTTATTTATTTTGTGTGCACACACATGCCACTGTGTGTATTTGGAGGTGAGGTGACAACTTAGGGTCAGTTCTTTCCTTCCACCATGTGGATCTCAGAGATTGAACTGAACTCAACAAACTTCGCAGCAGTGGCCTTTACCTGCTGAGCCATCTTGCCAGCCCAATCGTAGATTCTTTTGGGGGCTTTTTGAGACAAGGTCTCTCTGTAGCCCCAGCTGGCCTGGAACTTGCTATGTAGACTAGGCTGGCCTTGAACTTGCCACTTGCCTCTGCCTCTCAGTGCTGGGATTAAAGGTGTGTTCCACCACACCCAGCTAGTTCTAGCATTTTTTTTAATTTAGCAAAGTAATTATGTGGTACAGCTAGAACTATTTTAGGTCTTCTCCCCCTACCCACATCGTGTTCTACTTCTAGCCTTGAGTATAGTCCCATTCTTGTTCCTAGCACCCCAGATCTCTGAACTACTCTCTTAGTCCAGGCCCATCCTGTTTGCTAGAGCCTTCACAGACAGTTCCCACCCCCAGCTTCCCTCTGTCAGCCTTACATCAGCCATCTATCCTGGCTGTCCCCTCCCCCAACCTGCCTTGGCATCCTGTGAGCAACCACCTTCTCAGGTAATTCAGATACAGCCCACTGCATTTCCACTCCCTTACCACCTGAGAGAATCCATTCTCGATGCATGCACATCCTGTTCTCCTTCTAGCGTAGGGCACAGGCCGATTCTTGCTCTTAGCACCCCAGATCTCTGGACTACCCTTGTTATTAAAACTTCTCTTGGGAGAGGCAAACCAACTTAACCTGCCTCTCTCCCCAGACCTTGCAACAAACATACAAATTTCTCCACTCAGACAAATTCTAGGTAGTTTACTTGGGCTTACTAACAGAGCGGTGGGTAGGGATTACTTACAGAACAGGGCGCCCACCCTCCCCTCCGCAAGTTACATTAGTAAATCCATGAAGCTTGGATCTTGCGACTTCCCGGTGGTTGGATCCAAATGGCCCATGGGGGAGGGAAAAAAGGCCGGCTTCCTAGCCCCCCCAGTATAAATACTTTTAGCCCCTCCTCTTCTCAAATCCAAGGCCAATGGACAAGGTGAGAGGGACATAGGACTTTCCCAGCTCCCTGTCTTTCTGTGCAAGATGGTCCTGGGTAATACCACTGGGTCTGGGAGGGGTGTATGTCTTTTTCCCTCGGAGAACTGATCTACTCTACAACCCTCTTAGTCCAGATCCACACACTGAGTGTTGATTGATCCCCCATACTAAACCAGCTAAAATTTTCAGTCTCATTTGTTAGACCCTTCACAGATTGTCCCCACCCCAGTTTGCCTTTGCATTCCTGAGACCAGCTTCTACCCTGGCAGTGCGCACCTCCAACTTGCCTTAGATTCCGGAAACTAGCCTTCTTCCCTGGTAAATCTGATCCTGCTCACTGCCTCTACACTCCCCTACTACCACAAGGTCAAATGCTTCCACCCCACAAATGCTGCCCCCCCATCCTATTCTCCTTCTAGCCTTGAGCACAGACACACTTTTATTCTTAGTCCCCCAGATCTCTGGACTCCCCTCCTACTTCTGCTGGGCTGTGAGCTCCCCAAACCATGTGCCCATCCCCCTACATTGATACCCTCTGCAGCCCACCCCACTGCTGCAGGACTAGGCTTCTCTGTCTTTCAGTAGGGGCCAGACCTATGCAGACTACCTGAGGAAGCCTGGATTCAGTCTCTACCTAGCAATCTTCCAAAATTGTGCTGGGCCTCTTGGCCCGGACCTTAAGAAAGAGCCTGAGAGCATCTGATCTCATCTAACTTATACCTCTGAGGGAACTCCTGAGCAGCCATACTACAACCATTTGGTCCTGCCAATATAAAATCAAAAGAGAGAACCTCAAGCCTTGACCAACCAGCTTTTCATACCCAATAAGAAAGCTGCCAAGTCACATCAGCTATACAAACAGAATCAGACTTTAACTCAACAAAGAAAGGCTTGAGTCTCACATCAGAATTACAAACAACAAAAGAATTCTGCATTCCAAGATCACAACAAAAAAATAGTAATATGAAAAACCCAAATAATGTGTTCCCACTGCACATCACCAGTTCTGTGGAAGAGTTCTATAATAAGAACGCCATAGAGATAACCCGGGACACAGAATTTAAAAGAACAATCTAAGGACCTAAAAGACATCTATAGAATATTCCACCCAAGCACTAAAAAATACACATTATATTCAGCATCTCATGAAACTTTCTCCAAAATATACCATATACTGGGGCACAAAACAAATCTCAACAAGTACAAAAAAACTGAAATAATTCCATGCATTCTATCAGAGTATGATGCAATAAAGCTTAAAGTCAATGCCAGAAGCCCTAGTAGCTTCACAAACTCATGAAGACTAAACAGCAAACTCATGAATGATGAATGAGTCAAAGAAGAAATTAAGAAAGAAAGTATTCCTGGAATTATATGAAAAGGACAGTATAATACATTAAAACCTCTGGGACAGTTTAAAAGCAGTCCTGAGAGGGAGTTTTATAGCTGTAAGTGCCTACATTAAAAAATCAGAAAGACCAGAAATAAATGACTTAACATTGTAACTCAAGAATCTTGAAAGATCACAACAAATGAAAGCCAAACCCAGCAAACAAGAAAAAAATAACAAAAAAATCAGGCCAGAAATTAATGAAATAGAAAAAATAAAACAGTACAAAGAATCAATGAATCTCAGTTGGTTCTTTGAAAGGATAAACAATATAGACAGACCCTTGGCACAGTTAACCAAAAGAAATAAAGAGCAACTCCAAGTCAACAAAATAAGAGATGAAAGGAGAGACATCACAACAGACAACAAAAAGATCCAGAGCATTATAAGGGAATATTTTAAAAACCTATATGCTATTAAATTTGAAAGCCTTAAAGAAATGGATGAAAATCTAAAATCATGGGAAACACTAAAGTTAAACCAAGAAGGAATCAGCAGCGTAAACAAATGAAATCATAGCATAAAAGGAAATTGAAATGGTTACACAAAACCTTCTGACTAAAAAAAGCCCAGGTTCATATTGATTCACAGCAGAATTCTACCAGCCATTCAAAGAAGATCTATATCCAATACTACTTAAATTATTCAAAAAGATAGAAACACAGGGAGAACTCCTATATTCCTTCTATGAAGCCAGCATCACTGTAATACCAAAACCAGGTAAAGATAGAATCAAAAAAAAAAAAAAAAATATATATATATATATATATATATATATATACTTAATGAACATAGATGCAAAAATTCTCAACAAAATACTTGCAAACTGCATACAAGCACACATTAAAAAGATCATCCACCATGATCAAGTCAGTTTTATTTCAATATACAATTTGCTTCAATATACATAAGTCAATAAATGTCATAAAGCACATAAATGGACTCTAAAGACAAAAATCACATGGTCATCTCAATAGATGCAGAGAAGGCATTTGACAAAATTCAACATGCAGTTATGTTAAAAGTCCTAGATGGAACTGGACTAGAGGGAACATATCTCAATATAATTAAAGCTATATACAAAACCCCCATAGCCAACATTATTCATAAAGAAAACTGGAGGCATGCCCATTAAAATCAGGAACCAGACAAGGCTGTCCGGTGTCTCCACCCCATTTCAATGTAGTGCTATAGCAATAAGAAAGAAGTTAAGGAGTACTCATTGGAAAAGAAGTCAATTATCCCTGTCTACAGATGACATGATATTACACCTAAGAGATGCCAAAAATTTCACCAGAAAACTGGAAATGATTAACACTTTCAGTAAAGTGGCAGGTTAAAAAATTAATATACAAAAATCAGTAGCCTTTCTGTATACCAATAACAAGCATTTGGAGAAAGAGTACAAGGAAACTCTCCCATTTCAATAACCTCAAAAAAAGAAATCTCAGAATAAACACATTAAAGATCTCTACAGCTAAAATTTTAGATCTTTAAAGTAAGAGAAGTAAGAGATTGATGAGGACACTAGAAGATGGGAGTACCTCCCATACTCATTGATTAGATGAATTAATACTGTGAAAATTACCAACCTACCAAAAGCACTTTATAAATTCCATGCAATCCCAGTCAGAATCTCCATGACATTCTTTACAGCATTAGAAAAAAAATCCTAAAATTCATGTTGGAGGCACAAAAGACCCCAGATAGCCAAAGCAGCCCTGAGCACAGAGCAATGTGGGGGGATTGCTATACCAGATTTCAAACTATATTACAGTACTATAGTCATAAAAACAGCATGGTACTGGCACAAAAATAGACTCGTAGACCAAAGAATAAAATTGAAGACTCAAATATGAGTACTTGCAATTTCAGCCACCTGATATTTGACACAAGAACCAGTTACACTCACTGGAGGAAAGATGGCATGTTCAGCGCACGGTTCTGGTAAAACTGGATCTCCACCTGTAGAAGAATGAAACTGGACCCTTATCTTCCACCTTGTACAAAAGTCAACTCCAAATTGATCAAAGACCTCAATCTGAAATCTGAAACTGCCAGTAGAAAACATTGGCAGTAACCTATAGTATATAGGTGTAGGAAAGGAAGTTCTAAATCAGATAAGTGGGACCTCATTAAACTAAAAAGCCTCTGTACGGCAAAAGAAACAACCAAGGAAGTGAAGAGAAAACCCTTAGAGCGGGAGAAAATCTTTACCAGTGACACATCTCACAGGGCTTAACATTCGGAATATATAAAGAACTCAGAACCAAAGAATCAAGAAAACAAGTGACCCAGTTAAAAGGTGGTCTAAGGATATGCGCAGAGTTCTCAAAGAAGAAATAAAGATGGCTCAGAACCATCTAGAAAGTGTTCAGCATCGTTAATAATTAGGGAAATGCAAATTAAAACCACTTTAAGCTTCATCCTACCCCAATCAGACTGTCTTAAGATCAAGAGAACAAATGATATCAAATCCTGGAGAGGATGTGGGGAAAGAGCAGTGCTCATTCACTGCTGGTGCGATTGTAAACTCCTGCAACCCCTATGGAAAGCAGTGTGGAGAACTCTCAAAAAACTAAAAATGAATCTACCATTTCTCCCTGGTTATACCGCTCCTTGACATATACCCAGGATACTCTTCCTATTTCAGAGATACTTGTGTATCCATGTTTATTGCTGCTCTTTTCACAATAGCTAAGAGCTTGAAGCAACCTAAGTGTACCTCAACTGATGAGTGGATAATGAAATGTGGTACATTTACACAATGGAGTTCTATTCAATAGTAAAGAAAGATGAAATCATGAAATTTGCAATTAAAGGAATGGAACTAGAGACTTATGCTAAGTGAAGTTACATAAACTCAGAAAAATAGATGATAGTATGTTCACCCTCATCTGTGAATCATAGCACCAAACCCTTTTTTGTGAGTATGTACCCTGATATAACTGCAGGGATCAGGAAAATAGAGGGACTAGGGAGGTAAAGGGAAAGAAAGAACCTGAGAGAGAAGAATAGTAGGAGACAGGTGTTATTAAGGGAGAAATAGATAAAAAGGGGGCTAGCAAAATGGGAAGGGGATGGTTATACAAGGAGCTGTGGGTATAAAGAGAAAGAAGGCCCTCAAGAGGTGGGGTCATAGGAGACTGGTATTATCAAAGGAGACAGGGAAATGGAGACACTTTAAATGGAGAAGATTGACAAGGAGAGAGAGAGAGAGAGAGAGAGAGAGAGAGAGAGAGAGAGAGAGAGAGGACAGATAAATAATGCCTAGCTAGTATAAAACACCAGAGGTAATCATATTAGTCTAACAGCTTCATGAGAAATTCCATATCCCTCCATGAGTCCATGTGCATAGCTAAAGGGCAGGGGTTATAAAGATGATTAAGATTGATTGAGATATTCTGTATGAAATTCACAATGATTCAATAAAAAAAAAAAACAGAAAAAAAGATGGGACATATTATATAATACTTATATACAATAATAAAATCTAGTTTTAAGGCAAAAAAGATTTTTCAAAAGAAAGGAGAGAAAATATTTATTACTTTTCTTTATTTTTATGTGTATGACTGTTTTGCCTGAAAGTAAGTGACCATGGGCCTGCAAACCCGGAGGCTAGAAGAGAGTACTGGATCTCCCGGAACTGGAGGCTGTTGTTTGCTACCATGTGGGTGCTGGGAACCAAACTTGAGTCCTCTGGAAGAGCAGCCAGTTCTCATAACCACTGAGCCATTTTCCAGCCTCATAAAAAATTTAAATATATTATATTTGGGGTGCCAGCTGATCTTGAGAGTTTTAAATTCCCAGTTTTCTCTCTACATATGAATTTACTTATGAAAATATATAATTAGAGACCATTACAAATCCCAAAGGAAAGAAACTGATAATTATTCAATTAAAAGTCTTTCCTATGCAACTGTAGAGATATGTCAGCAATAGAGCACTGGCTGCTCTTGCAGAGGAACCAGGCTGTTTCCCAGCACCCACGTAGTAGCTAACAACCACATGTAACTCTAGTTCCAGAGAATTTGACACCTTCTGACCTCCACGTGCATTGCATGACATGGGTGCACTTATGCTCATGTAGGTAATACGTTCATACACATAAAATAAAAATAATAAATACAATATTTTTAAAAGCTTGTCCCAATTGAAAATTAATCAGATATTAAAATATTTCCCCAATTTATAATTTAAGGCAATTCTGTTATAGGATTTGTTTAGAATTTAGAAAATGTGTGTTGTGTATACATATTTAAGTATCAAAATACTCTTTCAAGAATTTTTATTCCTCTCAAAACTACTTTAAAAACTTTATGTTTTAAAAGAGTATACTGGTTTATAAAAACAATTTGATGGGGCTGGAGAGATGACTCAGCAGTTAAACATACTGGCTGTTCTTGTGTAGAACCAGGCTTTATATCCCAGCACCCACATGGCATAATAGCTGTCTGTAATTTCAGTTCCAGGGGATATGAGCCCCTTTTCTGACTCCACAAGCACTGAATGACATAGGTACACCTATGTAAATGTAAGCAGTATACTCATACACATATCAAATAAAAATAATAAAATACTTTTAAAACAGACAATGTACATTTGTAAGGACATATTTTAAATATGTAAAAAGTTTCTTTTACAGAATTATTTATAGCAGTGAAGAACCAAACACTATAAAAATCTCAATGCAGTTACATTAAAATAGTTGTGAAGATAGTATCAATTGGTATTTTAAGGCTATATAATGTATACTATCCATTCATAATATGAGGTACAAAATGCCCTTTTCCCAATTATATATATACTAGCTTTTTTTTTACATTTTATTTAAGGGGGAGCATGTGGGAGATGTGCCATAGCACATGTGTGAAGGTGTTAAGACAATTTTGTGAATTTGGTTCTTTCCTTCCACCTTTATGTGGGTACCAGGGATCTAGATCACTTAGTTCATCTGGTGTATTAGTTTGCTTTTCTGTTGCTGTGATAGAAATACTCACCAAGGGAACTTATAAAAGGAAGAGTTTATATAGCTTACTGTTTCCAAAGGGGCAAGATCCCATCATGATGGGGAGGCATGGTGGCAGAGGTGGCTCCAGTAGATGCCAAAGCTAAACATTCACATCTTCAAGCAGGTGCAGGAAGCAGAGCATGACTGGAGATCTGGTAAGGCTTAAGAACTCTTGAAGCCCACTCCCACCCCCAGAGACATGCTTCGTCGAGCGTGGCCACACTGTCTAATACCTCCCAAATCAGTGCTACCAACTGGGGAGGAAATGTTCAAATACTTAAGAGACTATGGGGGACATTTTCATTCAATCTATCACACCTTGCTTGTGCAGGAAGCACCTTTACCCTCGAAGCCATCTCCCCAGACCCACACTATCCACCAGAAAGCAAAGTTGAAGATGGAGAGATAGCTCAGTGGTTAAGCAAACATACTGCAACACTGAATGTCTGAAAAGTACTATGATTGTTCTCAGAAGACAAAACCTTGGTGAAACACATAAAACTGGTATTAACTGTATACACACGTTTAAAGGCAATGTGCTGCAATGGCAGATAGTGTTGGGCACCTAAAGCTTTTCTCTGTGCCTCCTTCATGTGACTCCTGCGTCTGTTTGCTGATCTGACTCACCCACACCTTTTCACCAGACCCTTATCAGTTTAGGTTTGATTAGGAAGCTGTGTTTTCCATGGTTTAATTTTCACAATTACAATTCCTCACAAAATTCCTTTTCCTTTTCACACGGAATCACTGTACTTAAGAATGTTGTATTATTGGGGTGAGGTGAATGGATGGGAGAAGCTATTTATATTAAAAAGTGAAGAAGCACTTCTCTTTCTGTACTGCTGGAAAAAATAAAACACAGTTCCCAAACCAATACTTTTTAACACAAATAGAACATATGGCATATATACTGATACTGTATACTATATACTGATACCTTGCAAATGATTCTTTTCTATTATCTTGAACTAGTTGTAAACCAAATCACCTTAAAGTACAGCTTATAGTTTGAAAACCATTTTCCTACAGACTTATCCACTCAGTCTATGAATGTAGCTTGTGAATAATTACTCTAGTCATCCATTTCAAGGTCTTTTTGTGGAGAATTATCTTTGAAAAAAGCATCCTTCTTAAAACTGGTGGATGAAACTAAGATTTGAGAGTAATTTCTCTGGGCTTTGGAGTGACAGGGACTGTTTATTTATCCTTGTGAAGCCAGAGCTTAATGTAGTGCTTCTCATGGTCAGTGCTTGATAAACATTTCATGAGTAAATGAATGAGTAGATGAATGAATGGTTTCATCAAGGATAATAGAAGACCATCCGAAAGATTTTTTTTTTTAAATCTGAAAAGTGCTAAGATGATTTTTTTTATTTATAATAAAGTTAGACAATTTTATGAAAGACAAAATTTATGAACATTTCTGCAAGTTTTGCTCAATATTCTCATTAATTTGTAACTTAGGGATGATTTATGTTTGCCTAATTATTAATTCGCTGAGCCTATAAAATCCTATATGCCATCTTCATATATTTGTCTTTTTAAAGCAATTATTGATCTGTAATTTTATATTATCATTTGGTTAATACATGTATTAAAGGAGAAAAACTTCCACTCTTTTAATATTTAATGAATTTCTAAAAGTAATTGACCTGTTTTATGCCTCCATGCTTAAACTATGTTGATTTTTCCCAAAGAATCTTTAATATTCTTCCCTTAGGCTCAGTAATCACATTAATTGACTTTTCAGAAACAGTAATAGTTTATTCCTAGCCATCACCCCATATAAGAAGAGAATTCTTCACCGTAAACTTTTAGGAAATATAGTCAAATCTGAAGTTTCTGGGGGACCTCTCTATGTTATGAAAAAAGATTTTAAATTGTATCTCTGTTTAAAACTTAATCTTGTCTAAAAACAATACTTTATGAAATACCTTGTCTTTAACATTTTGATTCTTTACCTCTTTAGATATCTGTTACTGCAGTTTCTCTTGGTGTATTTTCTTGTTAGGGAGACTGGAGTAGTGGTGAGAAGGTATCAAATTGATGATGAGAATAGTCAGTTATTTTTACTGATCTTCTGTTTTGGTGGTAGAATTAATATGTTATCAACCACTCAGTTCACCATAAATTATACTACAATATAATAAACTCCAGATTATTTTGCTGAACATTGACTTTTTGATAGCTTACACAATTTCTAGAAATCATATTATTCCCAACCAACTAGAATAAAGAAATAATGTGAAAACAATGAGTTTTATTTTCCTGACCTAGCCAGAGACCCAGGAAATCAGCCTAAAAATAACTCGTTATTCCTTCTCCAAAGGAGTACATTTGCAGGATGGAGGGTAATGTTTTGCTTGCTTTGGGGACAACTTTTAATGAAAGCTGAAGGAAATGATATTAAGCAAGTAACTAAGTTGTACTACTGTTCCCTGAAGGACTGTAAATAGATCTTTCTCTTCTGTGTCTTTTTCCACATCTCATAATGCACACAACCACATACAGTTATCAAGGTATAACTGTAATATGGTAGTTTAAGTCATTAGAGAAAAATAAACTGTATCTGGAGGTATAGTTCATCTGGTACAGAGCTTGCTGAATGTGTGCCCTGAGTTTGATTCCTCAGGACTGCACAAACTGGAGGTGTTGGTGCACAGCTGGAATCCCAGGACTTGGGAGGTAGAAGTAAAAGGATTGGAAATTCAGGGTCATCATGGCTACATAGTGAGTTCGAGGCCAGCCTGCACTGTCTTAAAATCAGGGAGGGAGGGGGATAGAGGAGAGGGGAGGAGAGAAGAATTGCCCTCAGAAGAGTTTTATTATAGAGAATTCAGCATACAACATTCTCGAAATTATATTTTTTATGGGTGTAACAGTATTTTTCAACACTTAACTATGGTATAGACGCCACTAAGCATGGAAAATGTATTGTCTCATTTAAATCCTTCCAACGCTATCTTAAGATAGGCCTAGAAGGGGCAGTAAACACCTAATACTTGAAAGTGTGAAAGCCCATTTAGAATCCAAAGCCTTTTTAGAATCCTTAATATTCTGTTGCCTCTTAGAAAAGGCATATTTACTTACGCTGTGTTAAGAAGTGTATGGTAGCATTCCATAATTCAGTCTGTACTAGTAAGTCAACTTTCTAGATAATTGGAAATTAAGCATTAGAATATTCCTTTGTCATTAAAAACATCTTTCAGCTAATTCATTGTTGCCATCCTAGTGATTCCTTTGTTGAGTTATCATTGAAAACTGTGAGATGCTTTAGCAGTTACACAAAGTGATTCTAATTTCTATGTCCTTTAAATCTCTTTTTTTACACTTAAAAAAAAAATCCCACACACCTGAAAAAAAGAGCCTTTAAAAATTTTCTTTACAAAGGTATTCCCTGAACACATCAGATTTACTTGGTTTTTTTGCTGCTTTGTATTTATGACTGTTAAATCCATAGAAAGGGGAGGTTGAATACTCTCTCATGGAAGACTGAGTTGCTCTTCACATCACTTTTATACACAGTTGTTTAAGCTGTGATTGCTGGATGAATGACTGCCAGGTAAGTTTGACAGTGTTGCCTTTGTTGGAACACAAACAAGCAAGTGCTAATCTTACTCTTCTATTTCTGTTTTAAATTCATTTTTATTCAACTTATATGATAACTGAAAAAGTATTTCATAATTTTCAGTTAGAAACAACTGAATTATTTACCCTAAGGACCAATATATTTCCTCATTAGTTCTCTTGGTTGAGCTTTTTCTTAGTAGTTGAATAAATTAAAAGGCTTAAATATGTCTCTGTGTCATGTTTTTATCTTAGCTGTGAACCTATTCAATTCTTCATTCTGTGAGCCTTTGTCATTCTTTTCTTCCACTATTAGGTGTTAACTAAAGAATTTTATAGTCTCCAAGCCTCTTCTGAAAAACGCATTACCGAACTTGAAGCCCAGAACTCTGAGCATCAGGCAAGACTAGACATTTATGAAAAACTGGAAAAAGAGCTTGATGAAATAATAATGCAAACAGCAGAAAGTAAGTTCCCCCCCACCCTGCACTCGTACCCATTTATAGCCCCTTCTGGCTACGAAAGAACCTGCCATCACTTCCAGAATAACTCTGATGTATATTTCTTCAAGATATAATTGATGTGGGGGCTAGAGAGATGACTCAATGGGATTAAGAGCACTGACTGCTCTTGTGGAAAACCAGGGTTTGAATCCCAGTACCCACATGGCAGTCTACAGTCATTCGTAACTCCAATTCCAGGATCTAGCACCCTTTCTGACATCTGTGGGCATTGCATGACACAATTGCACTTACATACATGGAGACAAAATAAATATAAATAATATTAATAAAATATTTAAATATTTAAACTGTATCTTAATTGATAACTATTTTAAAGAATATTCTATATTTTCAATATTAGTTGGCATAAATTTTCAATAATTGGACTCAAAGAACTTGGTTAAATATGATAGATTTTATGTATAATTCACCCATTCATCAGTAGTAAATGTTTGTATTTGTCAGCATTGGGGATATGGAGTTCATGCAAAAATTCTTACCTCAAGAATGGGCATGTATCTTGGTAGAGTACTACTTGTTCAGTGTGTGTGCAAGGTCCTAGGTTCAGTACCCAACACAGCAGAAAATCCAAAACAACAATAACAAAAAAAGTTAATACTGGGCATTATATCACATTCTTGTAATTCCAGCACTCAGGAAGCTGAGACAGGAGATCTCCAGTTCCATGCTAGCTGGGGCTACATAGTGTGAACCTTTCTCAAGTCACAGCAAAAATTATCTTCTTGTAGGAGTTCCTTGTCTAATCTACTAAGAGAGACAAACATGCTAACAAATAAATTGAAATAGACACTAGAAGGGAATATGTAGGACGTTTGTAAATACAGAAAAGATGATGAGTTAATCAAACCTTGGAGATGAGAAATAAGGAGAGGTGATACTTGAATGAATGTTTTAATTCATTCAGTATACTAGATTATTTATAATCTTTACTGTTTAATTTATATTTGTTTGTTTGCCTTCTCCCTGCCCCTTCATGATGTCTTAATGCCATTTGTTTTGTTGGTTTTGGTTTTGAGATAAGAAGATGGTCTCATGTAGTCTAGGCTGGCCTCAAGCTTGCTTTATAACTAAGGATGACCTTGAACTCCTGTTCCTTCTGCTTCCAACTCCCCAAGTATTAGCATTATAGTATATACCACCATGCCTGCTTTATCTGGTGCTGATATTGAACTCAGGGCATTATGCATTCAAGTTAAACACTCTACCAGATGAGGTACATTCCAGCCCTTGTCTCCTTTTTGTTTGTTTGTATTTATATTTGTGGTATTTTGTATTAGTTTATTTTGTATTTTCATTTTGAGACAGTTTCTCATAGCCTACGCTGGCCTAGAACTTGCTGTATTAGCCTAGGCTGATTTTGAAGTCTTGATCTTCTTGTCTCAGCCTCTAAGAGCTGGAGATATAATATGGGCCAACGAATTCAGTTCTCATCTCTAACTTTAAGGGATGTTTTAAACTAACACTTATTTACTGTGACATTTGCTGTAGTACCTTATTTGTGTTCAAATTCAGAAATAATTGGCATTCTTATAAAAGTGGCAATAAATGTCCCTTGAATTGAACTTGAATCTAGGTAAGGTTCAAATTATCTGGGGTATATTTTCATGTAAGGAAAACTTTTATTTCATTCCTATCATGGTCTTATTTTCCATTTTTATGATCAATGTCTGATAGTTTCAGTAAATTCCTAATGTGTCTTCAGTTTCTTCACTGAAGTTAAGGTAATTTTTATTAGATACAGATTTGATGGTATCCTTTGCCTACTTTAATGCCTCTCTGTGTCTCTGAAACAATACAGACTGGGAATGGTCTGAATATTTGTAATCCCAGTACTTAGCACTTTTAAGCAAGTTTAAGGCCAGCCTGAACTTTGTAGCCAGACCCTCTTTAATAAAAAAATATTTTTTTAATTTTAAAAAGCATGAAGTCAAACATGTTTGTATGATTTTTTTTTAAATTCACTTCTAATTATGTATATGTGTTGTGGGGAGATATGTGTGTGTACATGAGTGCAGGTGCCCACAGAATCCAAAAAAGGGTACCAGATCCCCTGGAGCTGGAGCGTTGGGTTCTGGGAACTGAACTCGGGTTCTCTGTAAGAGCAGAATAGTATAGGCTATTAATCATGGAGCCATCTCTCCAGCCCCTATATAAGTTTTTATGATCAGAGTCCTGCTTATCTTTCTTGCTTTCATCTTTTGTTATTCTCTTTCATGTAATATTGTTGTTTGAATACATACTCTTATATAACTTTGCATGTCTTTTGTGTATAAACACATTAGTGATAGAAGGGAGCCACCCGGAAAACCCACAGCTAACATAATTCAGTTGAATGAAATGCTGAATGTTTTCCCCATTAAAGAAGTTAACAAGGCAAGGATTTCTACTTTCACAACATATTAAACTGTATTTCAGATAATCAATGACAAGACAAGAAGCAAGAAATAATCATACGAAGGTCAGAGCTGGGGTGTAAGTCAATGGAAGACTACTTACACATCCTAGTTCAGCCCTCACCGTCACCAAGCACGCGAGCCAAATGCAGTGCTACATACCTATAATCTCAATGCTCGGAGACTAAATCACAAGGGTCCCAAGTTTTAGACCAGCCTAGCCTATATATTTTGACAAGAACTGCCTCAAAAAAAAAAAAAAAAAAAGGAAAGGAGAAGGATGTAAAGATCAGATGACTCCTAAAACTAAATAAATTTAGAAAAATGTAAGGTTATCGCAAACAGTAAAAAGTTAAATTAGAAGCTCTCAACTGGAAAAGTAAATATAAAAATAATTTCATTCAATTTTAATAGTGTCCAAACATGAGATACTCAGGAGTCAACAACTATAGGTAGACACAAAATACTGCTAAGAGAATAAAGAACTCCTTCCTCTATGTAAAAAAAAAAAAAAAAAAAAATGTATTGTAAATTTTATTAATTTGATTTGATTTTGTACCAGTTACTATGCCAACAAGTTATTTTATATTTCATTTTTTGGAAATTCAAGGAAGCTAGAACAGCCAAAGTGCTTTTGCAAAAAGAACAAAATTGGAAGAGTTGTACCAACTGACTTTATTTTACTGTAGAGTTATGTTAGGCTAACATATAGAATGGCATTAAGACATTAAAATGCAACAGTGAAGCAGATACAGAACTCAGCAGTAGATCCTTATAAAATCAGTATTTTATTTTCAACCAAAGAAATAGAGCCATCAACAGGAAAAGTGGAAGTCTGTTTAAGAAGTAGTGTTAAAAATTAGACATCTTTATACAAATGAACCTCAGCATACCGTTATTAACTTGAACTGAGACCTAAATATAATAGCGAAAACTATAACCTTTAGACAAAAATGAAAGTATCGTTCAAATTTGGAGTAGCTTAAGATCTTTTAGAAAGGGCCTAAAAGTAATTGCCACAAAAGAAAAAGAGGTAAGATAGACATCATCAAAATTACTCAAAAGACACAGTTAATAAATGAGTATCCAAGCCACGGGCTCTAGTAATAACTGTAACTGTTTTATATCTGACAAAGCAGTGATATCCAAAATAAGAAAATTCCTAGAAAATAGTCACAGGATGTAAATTTAACAAAGAACTTGTATCAGTTCTAGTTACTTTCTTTTGCTGTGATAAAAACACTGGCCAAAACCAATTTGGGGAAGAAAGAGGTATTTGGCTTTCACTTCACAGTCCGTCATCAAGAGATGCCAAGGCAGGAGGCTGGAACACAGACCATGGAAGTATGCTGCTTACCGGCTTAACTCCCTTCGCCCATGCTCAGCCTGTTTTCTTGTACAACACAGGACCACCTGCTCAGGAGTGGCACCATCCACAGTGGGCTGGGCCCTCCCAGTCTCTCAACCATCAAGAAAACACTACAACAGCCATGGTCACAGGCCAATCCAATGAAGGAAATTCCTCAGTTGAGCTTCCTTACACCCAGGTATATCAAGCTGACAACTGAAGCACAGGGTCCAATTCTGATAGACTGAAAAATGTCCTCCAAAAAAAATTCCGTGTCCTAATCTCTACATTCTGAATATTTTAACCTTAGATGACAAAAGAGACTTCCCAGTTGTGATTAAGGCTCTGCAGACAAGATTACCCAGGATTCTGGTTCAGCCCAATATAATGACAAGAGCGTTTGTAAGGGAAAAGCTGATGTGATGGCAACAGTTCAGAGACAGTCTAAGATTCTGTACTACTTGCCTTGAAGGTGGAAGAAAGGACTGGACTAAGGCATACAGGGAGCCTTTGGAATTGGGAAAAAGTAAGGAAACAGAGTCTCCCTTCAAGCCTCCTGACCGAGCCAGCCAACATTTTGACTTTAAACTCAGTGAGGGGGCTGTGGATGTATCTTTGTTGGTAGAGTACTTGCCTTCCAAGCATGCAGCCCAGGGTTCAATCCCCAGCACTACAAAAAAAAAAAAAAAAAGGAAAAAAATACCTTCACTGAGAGTAAGTTTCTGACTGATCACCAAGAACTGCGGGATGGGGCTGGAAAGATGCTCAGTGGTTAGAACACTGGCACTGGCTGCTTCTGCAGAGGACCCAGGTTCAGTTCCCAGCACCCATATGTCAGCTAACAACCATCCTTAATTCTAGTTCCAGGGAATCTGACACCCTCTTCTGACCTCCAACAGTCATTGCATGACACAGGAATACTTACATATGTGCAGACATATATGTAAAACACTCATATACATATAATAAAAGTAAATTTAAACTTTTTAAAAAGAATTTTACGTTAGTAAATATGTTATTTTAAGTGACAAAATCTGGCAATATATGTAATAGCAGAAATAAGAATTTAATAATTAAATATATAAAAATTTCATGCAACTCCAAGAAAAGAAATAGCCCAATTTAAAACATGTCTCAAAGACTGAAGCATAAAGCACCTGCCACCAAGCCTCATTACCTGAGTTTGGTCTCAAACAGTGTAATAAAAGAACTGAGAGCTAACCCTGCAAGTTATCAGACCACAGTGCTTATATTAGTTGCCATTTCCTTTATCCTTCCTAACACTTTACTAACTTCCCTGTATTCTTGGCCTGTGATAAGGTTAAAGTTTTATCTGCTCACTCAGTCTTCTCTTGTCAGCTAGACTCTTCCCTTGTTCTCTGTAAGAGATTCGTCCTGTTCATGCCTACTCAGTCATCTTAGTGGAGTCTCTGTTCTTTATGTTGCTATTATAGATTGTATCAATTGGACTGTTACCATAACCTGTCAGGAATTCTCATTGTCCTAAATCTAAGCCACCCTTTACCCTATTACTGAACTTTTTCTGTAATATTAATACCACTAACCAAAAGCCATAGATCATATAGTACTTCCGTGTGCTAATCTCCATTGAGTTTCTTATTTACCAAAGAAAAAACTCCTAACTCTTTAGCCTAGTAAGGTTTTTGTTCCATCCACTATTAAAACTAAGCCTTTTCCTTCTAATATTTCCCAGACTAAATCTAGCCACATTTCTCATAGTTACTCAAAAAATATATTCCCCCCCTGACCTCTGAATGTCAGTTCTCCCCATGTTTCTAGTTTGTTAGTTGGTTGCTTGGTTGGTCTTTTGGGGACAGGGTCTCCCTGTAGTGCCAGCTTGCCCAGAACGCACTACATAGACCTGGTTGGCCTTGTTCTCACTGAGATCCACCTGCCTCTGCCTCACAAATGCTAGAATTAATGGTATGTGCCATCATACCTGGCCCTATTATTTTTGTTTGTTTTGTTGTTTTTGAAAAATTCACTTCTATTAAGAAGAGAATGAATTTGATTCTATAATTTTTCATGTTTTATAATATGCATTTTATGTTGAGGAACTTTGAATCATTCAGAATAACATGCCTGTATGATAATACTCAAAAGCAAGAAAGCATAGCATATCATATCGTAGAATCCCATGACATCTTTTTTTTTGTTTTAATGTTTGAGTGTATTGCCTGCACGTGGTTAAGTGCACCCCTGTCGTGCAATGCCCACAGAGGTCAGAAGAGGGCGCCAGATTCCCTGGAACTGGAGTCATAGATGGGTATTAGCCCCATATGAGTGCTGGGAACCAAACATGGATCCTCTGCCAAAGCAGCCAGTGCTCTTAACTGCTGAGCCATCTCTCCAGTTACCATAGCATCTTCTAAAGGTAACTCAAGCAAGGATATACATTAATGTGCTTCAGTACTCTCAGATATGAATTATCACTTTTGAATGTTCTTGGGCTTTATAATTATTATAAAGTTTTATTTTGACTTCTGCCATGCTTTTTAGGAGGGGAAATAATTTCACAGGACATATTTTAATGTTTTTCAGTTGAAAATGAAGATGAGGCCGAAAGGATTCTTTATTCCTATGGCTATGGTGCTAATGTTCCCACAACAGCCAAAAGACGTCTAAAGCAAAGGTAAATTCAATATATATTTATTGTATCTACTCAGGCTAACTGTAGTTAATGTAGTGCATTTGATGATGTGATGAGTTGAATGATAAAGTTACTTTGTTTTTCAATATTCATAAATATGAAATTGTTCAAAAAATAGGACATGATTATAACCATGCATTTCATGAATAAAGTGAATTAAATGATTAAAGAAGTGTATGTTAGAACTTTCATAGAATTAGATTAACTGATATTTTTAAGTCATTTTCACTTTAATTTAGATGAGTACAAATGCTTTGTAGCAATAATTTTCAGGTTAGAAATTATTGATTATACGATTTTATGCCTTTATCCTTTGTTTTTTGTTCACCTGCCTGCATTCCTTGTTGCATACTTTTTAGAGAATGATATACAGGTAGCATATATGCTGCAATTAAAACGATACAAGGTATTTTGCTTGTCACCGTGACAAAATACATTACAAAAGAAACTAAAGGAACATAGAGGTTTTTTGGCTCACAATTCAAAGGTACCAGTCCATTGTGACAAAGAAGTCATCACAGCCATAGTGTGTGGAGGCTAATCGCACTGTATCTGCAGTCAGGAAGCAGAGAGCAGTGAATACTGGTGGTCAGATTTCTTTTTTATATTCATTTTGGAACC
The DNA here is from genome assembly GCA_035773235.1 of Eospalax fontanierii. Lineage (NCBI taxonomy): Eukaryota > Metazoa > Chordata > Mammalia > Rodentia > Spalacidae > Eospalax > Eospalax fontanierii. Next base: position 105,484,554 of record CM069524.1, read on the forward strand.
CCTACTTGTGGAATGGTACCACCCACATTTAGGGTGGGTCTTCCCACCTCAGTTAATTTAGTCTAGATAATCCTTTATAGAAATGCTCAGGCTTGTCTGTTAGGTGAGTCTAAATCCTCTGAAGTTAGCAGTCAGTATACATAAGGTTAGTTAGTTGTGGTGGTACACATCCATATCCCCATCACTAAGGCAGGAAAAACTTGTTTAAAAATTCCATCTGAGCTATATAATGAATTCTAGGCCAGCCTGGTCTACAAAGAAAGAAGAAAAGAAAAATGGAAAGAAAATGAGAATTAAGGGGAGGGAATAGAAAGGAGAGGGAAAAGGAGAGAGACAGGGGAAAGAAAGAAAAAGGGAAACATTTAAAGGCTCTGTGAAGACCAAAAACATTACTTCAAAGATGCACTAATTATCTCTGGTGAGGCTCTGCTTAGGAGAAATTTTCTGGTAGAGTAACTTGCACCCATCCTGATCTACTTTCTAGTTACTAAAGTTTTTGGCTCACTCCTCTCTCCATATATTTATGCCAAGTTCAAAAGCTTCTGCCAGACTTGCAAGCCCTCCATAACTTGACCCCACATCAGCATCCTTATTTGTGTCTCTGCCTACAGTGGCAGGAGTATGCCTCTATTTGTAAATACCGATTTTTCTCTTCATCACAATAAAGCATTTCACTTATTAGCCATCACTTCCCATGCAGTTCCCCAGCTACATGGAAGTTCTTCAAGGTTGGCAACTCTCTATTCTCTCTTTCCCTAACTCAGTAAAGAATGCCCAATAAAATTTTTTCTTCATCTGAATAGTCAAGAATTCAAAACTCTTTTGTTTTATGTGAATTAATTTAAATATTCAGAGACATGCAAAATAAGAAAATCATTTTATGATACTTTTGTAGAAGTTTCCAATAATATTTTAAAGATTTTTAATTTTGTGTATATGTATGTGTGTGTACTCATGTGAGTGCTGGTACCCAGGGCTTTCAGAAAAGGTCACCAAATACCCTAGAACTAGAATTACAGGCAGTTGTGAGCCAGCTGACTTGGGAGCTGGGAACCAGTCCCTTTTGTGGAAGGTTTAAAGTGATGGAGGAGAGAGTTGTAATATATATCTTCATAGCTATCTAAAATGGCATAGGATACTACTATGTATGAAATAAAAAAGAATGTTTAAGAACTTGTAATGCTTACTGATTGAGTATTTGGAAAAGCATGTCAAAAAGAGATAAATAGCCAGACATGGTCATGCATGGCTTTAATACCAGCACTCAGAAGGCAGAGGCAGGCAGATCTCTGTGAGATCGAGGCCAGCCTGGTCTACATAGTGAGTTCCAGGCCAGCTGTGGCTACAAGGAGACTCTGTCTCAAAAACACCAAAGAAGAAGAAGAAAGAAGAAAGAAGAAAGAAAAAGAAGAAGAAGAAGAAAAGAAAGATTATATATTAATTGAAAAATTGCAGTCCTATCCCTTCCTAGTCCTTCCAAAGGCCACTATGACTGACCTAGAATATTTTGTATTTTTAAATATATCTCTGTGGTAAAATACTCAAAATTGAAGTCTAGAGGAAAATTCCATTCTTTCATTTTAACACCTGAATCTGTAGAAGAATCCTTGTTACAAAAAAGAAAGGAAGAATTTTTCTGTTGTTAGCTTTTATTCTATAGTCCAAACTGTTGGTTTTCTTTGAAATTAATAGCAATTGTTGTTGGTACACCTTATTTTTTTAAGAAGTTCCAAAAAGCAGAAGTTGGTTTTTTGATGCCTAAAGATTTAAAGAACCACAAGTGATTCATATTCCAAATGATCTTAACTGTCCAAATATTTCTGAAGATTCTATCACTGAGCTATCTGTGTGCCTTGAACAAGTGCCTAATGGGTATGCTATTAATAACCCTGCCAGCTGGTGCCAGGCATTCTTCTCATGGTGAGCCACAGGGTTATTTTGAGGAAGTGCTTCTCAGGTCATCTAAACTGAGGGAAGAGAGTGTAAGTCTAGACATACAAGGAGGACGTGTACACATCCCTATACCCATTCATAGGACAAGTACCTTCTGGATGCACAACTGGAACAGTGACACTTAAGATCCCATTTGGGGGTCTGATGCATTACTGAAGTTTGCAAAATCATTTGTTTTCTCAAGGGCTATTTGTAAAGAATTTAATTTAATTTTTGTAAGACAATAGCCATGGAGGCTTCAAGAGAATCTATACTTACTAGTCTTTCACATTTGAAACTAAGGCAATGCAAACTTAAAGTAACTTATAAAAAGTAACTCAAAACAGTAAATGGCGTGCTTGCATAAAGTTTTCATTATACATCAACTTATACAAATCTGTATTAAAAATTCAAAGGAACTCAGTTTCTCAATTACTATGTAATATATTCCCTTCATATTAAATTTAATGTATTTAAAATTTCATGTATTTAACAGCAAATTTTATTTTTAATATGACAATTTATTATGTCTATTTGTTTTATTTTTAAAAATTAGGGAAAATGCTGGCAATCGTAGTCTTCAGAATAACTATTCAGAAATTTATACAAATACATGTATTTCCTTGAATATATTGGATATTATGTTTATCATGTAGCTTTTGGTAATTAGTTTTCATTTTAGCATTCCATCCTGAACATTTTCTTATCAGTGAATCTTCTTCAAAAAGGGACTACCTGGGAAAGAAAGGGTTACCAGCTGAAATGAGGAGAAGGCATGCAGAAGGCCATGAGAGGGGCAAATGAGAGCAAAATCTAATGATGTATGTGTATGAAGATATTGTGCTGAAATCCATTGTTTGTATACTAACTTTAAAAATGACTTTTTAAAGTTTAAAACTCAGGTTGGGTGTGGTGGAGCACGCCTTGAAACCCGGCACGCAGGAGGCAGAGGCAGGCCGAGCTCTGTGAGCTCGAGGCCAGCCTGGTCTGAAGTTCCAGGCCAGCTGTCTCAAAACAAAACAAAACAAAATAAAGTTTAAAAATCATTTTCAATAGGATTTCTGTTTCTGAGTGCCACGTTGCCATTAATAAGTGGGAAAGACAACGAGAGATTTAATAATTGCCTCTTGCTACCAAAGGAATATTATAATATATTATAAAAACAAATTGAGAAAACAAATGTGAAGATCACTACACAGATTTTAACATAGAGTAAATTCAATAAATGCTCATTGATTATATCAGGTAACATGTTCTTGAAGTAGATGGCATAGTTAGTAAAGCTAGTGTTCCAAAACTCTTCCCTAGGCACCATTTGAAATAATTCTATTAAAACCATTATGTTTTAAAATTTTAATGAAGCCTCTTGAAATGTGTGGAGCCATGAGTCGGAAGCTGGCTTTGAGGTTTGCTTCCTTTGTGAATCAGTTTCTGAAGGTGATCTGCTGCCAGCTTCCTGTGCAGTAATAGCATGGGAAATGTTTCCAGTTTGAACTATACTGCTAAATTTCTGATAAACATGTAAGTGTAAAGTAACATAACTCATACTTTGAAGTTTCATAGAAGCATAAGCAATTGCTAAAAATTGTTAAACCTTTTTCAGACTGAAAGGGCTTATCTAATTTAAGTAGATTAAAATAAAATGGATTCCTCTTGACATGACAAAACTTGAAAATCTGAAGTAATGTTTTTGCTTCAGCAACAACTATTTGAAAATAATAAACAAGATTTTCTGGTTATGTGTTTTGGTTGTGCTGTTGCACTGAGTGAGTGACACCCAGGTACCATGAGAGTTTAGTGTCTGTCTCTTTGTTTTGGTTTATCTGAATTTTTGGAGACAGTTTAGAACATTTTTAAATAAGTAAAATTTACTGTCTGCTATAGCTTTTTGTTGTAGTTTCTATTTAATTTTTCTGAAAACATTATTTTTATTTATTGTGTGGTGAAGGGATATATACATGCTAAGATGTATACATGGAAGTCAGTGGGCAACTTTTGGAAGAAAATCAGTTCTCTCCTTGTACCACATAAGTTTGTGGCAGTGAACTCTGATTGTAAGGCTTGGCTGCAGGTGACCTTACCTTCTACTACTTAAGAACTTAAGTTGAGTATCTAGAGAGATAGCTCAGTGCTTAAGAACACTGGATACTCTTGAAGAGGACCAGAGTTCGATTCCCAGCACCTACATGATGGCTAAGAACCATTTATAACCCCAGTTCCATAGGAATCTGACTCCCTCTTCTGACCTTCACAGGCATTGCCTGACACATGTGCACTTATGTATTAGTTACTTCTTTGTTCCTATAATATAAACACTGACCAAGGGAACTTATAAAAGGAAGAGCTTATTTAGCTTATGGTTCCAAAGGGGCAAGAGTCCATCATGGCAGGGAGGCATGGGAGCAGACGTGACTGGAATAGAAGCAGAAGCTAAGTGCTCATGTCTTCAAGCAGGCACTAGAAACAGAGTATGACTAGAGATCCAGCAAGGCTTAAGAATTCCCTAAGCCTTCCACCAGCTGGGGACAAAATGTCTGAATATTTTGGAGCCTATGGGGGACATTCTTATTCAGACTACTACATTCCACTCCCTGGTCCCCATAGGCTCATGACCATATAAAATGCAAAATGCATTTACTCCAACCCTAAAAGTCCTCGTAGTCTTTACCAATCTCAACACTGTTTATTTGAGAGTCAGGGACATTTCTTAACTATAATGTCCCTGTAAAATCAAAGACAAATTACATAGTCCCAGCAAACAGTGGCACCGAATATACATTCCCATTCCGAAAGGGAAGAATAGAGGCATTGTGAGGAAATACCAGACCACAAGACCAAAAAACATCAGGTAAACATCAAATCCAGCAGTTCCATGCCCAACTTCTGGAACTTTACTTCCAAGGGGCTTAGATGGCTCAGCCTCGCCAATATGCAATGTACATCTCTCCCTTGGGCTGTACCACTCCCTGTATGCAGCTTTCCTTGGTAGATGTCTCACAGCTCTGGCATCATCAATGTCTTCTTTGGGTTTCCACTCCCAACCAGGCTTCACCTTCTCAGCCTCACAAAATGTCCTATCACAGCTTCTTGGCCTGTGAGGACCGTCTTATCCTAGTACGCCCTTGCTGCTCTGCACACTGCCTAGCCTCTGCAGCGCTCTGAAACTGGAGGAAGAACTGGTGACCCCTTCATTGCTGTATCTTTCATGCCTCTAAAGCCAGCACCAAGTTTTGCTGCAGGTTTGGGATGGACTCCAGCCTATTTCATCCACTTTCAAAGCTTTTCTCTTCAGTGGTTTTCTAGTAGAAAACCCCTATAGCATTTTCCTTTCACAAGTTGGAGGCTTAGCTAGGTATGGTCTTGCCTCAAAGGCACAGTCTCCATTATTTAAGTGAAAATCTCTAGGCCTCTCCTTAGTCAGTTTAATCTCTTTATCAAAGGGATTCTCTCCTTCATCGAAGGCCTTGGTTCCAACGTTAATCTTCCTAATGTGCTTTTTCAATCCAAACTGTACATTCTGCATTTCTTTCTGCCCCATCCACTCTTTTTTACTGTAGATCTGCATAATAGTCACCATTAATAGCCACACTACCATTTCTACATTAGGCTGTCTTGAAATGTCTTCCCCAAAAAATATTAGTCCACTACTTTTCAGCTTAGCCTCAGGCATTCTTTTAGGCTGTGAGCAGACTCTAGCCAGATTCTTTGCCAAAATATCCTAATTGCTGTGTAAATTCTTATTTTCCTCTGGAACTACGTTGTTCTCAGCACCACTTTCTTCCAGGCACCTACTAGAATGGCCTGATAATCTCTAATTAAAGCAACCAACTGCTTTTCTAGCCCAAACTTCCAAAGTTTCCTCCAAAAACTCACATGGTCAGGTTCTTCACAGCTAGCAGCCCACTCTCTGGTACCAATTTCTATCCTAGTTTACTTTCAATTGCCGTGACAAAACACTGACCAAAATCAACTTAGGGAGGAAAGAATTTATTTGACTTATATCTCCTGGGTCACAGTTAATCACTGAAGGAGCCCAAGGTAGGAACTCAGGGAAGGAACTTGGAGGTAGGAGCTGAAGCAAAGGCCATGGAGGAATGCTGCTTCCTGGCTTGCTTATCTGACCCATGATCAGCTTGCTTTCTTATATAGTACACAACAGCCTGCCTAGGGGTGGCACAGCCCACAGAGGACTGGGCCCTCCCAATCTCTCAACAATCAAGAAAACACTCCATAGACATGGCCACAGGACAATCCAATGGAGAAGTTCCCCAATTGAGGCTCCCTCAACCCTGGTGTGTCAAGTTGACAACTAAGCTATCCAGCACAACTGACCCCCTGGTCAACTTGACACAAAAACACATCACTTTCTTTCGCGGGGAGAGGATCTTTTTGAGACAGAGTGTCCCTGTAGTTCCAACTACCCGGGAACTCATTATGTAGACCAGGCTATCCTTGAACTCAGAGATCCTCCTGCTTCTGCCTCCCGAGTGCTGTGATTAAAAGAGTGTGCCACCATGCCCAGTGTAACGCACATCATTGTTAAACCACAAGCATTCCATTTTCCATCTTCCATGTATGTTGTTAATATAACAACACAAGGACAGTACAACATTAAAAGCCCCACAGTACTTTAAAAGTGCACAGTCTCTTTCAAAAGTCTCTTAACTGTGGGCTCCTAGAAAATCCAGAACATGTACTGTCTTATTTCAAAGGGATGAATCAGGCTCACCTGAGCAAAACCTAAGTCCAGCAGAGTACCTAGCTCAAGGCTGGACATCTGGGATTCACTCCAGATCTTCTGGGCTCCAAAGGGTTTCAGCAACTCCATTTCTCTGATTCAGCCATACATAGCACATACAACTCATTTCACAGGCCCAGGCCGGCTCCATTCCACATCTGGTGCTGCCCGTGGTCCTGGCGCCTCCAAAAAGCTGGAGTCCCCACTGAAACCAAGGGTACCCTTCACCAATGGGCTCTTCTGACCTCTCCTGCTGCAAAGCCTCAGATTCTCCCCATGACCCCTGCAATCCTTGGGGGTCTTCACTGCACCTGAGGCTGTATTTTCACCAGTGGCCTTTCCTGGCCTCTCAGGGTGCCAAGCTTCACCTGTTCTCTCTGACCCCTTCACGTTTTCAACACTAGAACTATGCAGGAGACTTTTACACATTACCAAGGCCTCCCAGCCTGATGTCCTCCTCAGGCCCCCTCTGGACCACAACTTCTATGTGCTAACTCTCAGGAAATATTTCCCAGATGATTTAACTTCGATGATGCTGGTGTTTTGTTACTTACAGATGACACTTCAGCCCCAGCTAACCAGCATCAATTGTCCCAATCAAACAAAGGTTTCATTTCAGCTTCTGGTCTCTTCTTAATCACAGCTGGATTCTTCAGCCCCAGCTGACCAGAACTCACAGGTTCTCAATTCAGAACATCATTCAAATAGCCTTGATAGTCTCCACTTCTTTTGAAACTGCACAAGCCAGGCCTCCATCATCTACAACTCTTTCAGTATAACTGTTCCAAGCTCCATAGCAACAAATTCTAAGCACTCAATAGCTTTTCTAGTCCAGTGTAGTTCCAATCCGATACCCTTTTCTGACCTCTGTGGACATTGCATGATGCATGTGCACTTACATACATGCAGACAATACACATACACATAAAATAAGATAAAATTTTTCTTTAAAAAAAAAAAAAAAAAGAACATTAAGTTGAAACTTTCACAGTGTACCAAGCTTCACAACAAAGGAAAAATAAAGCAAGAAGGGAAAACAGACATTTAAAAAAATATTTTGTTATTTTTATTTTATGTCTGTGAATGTTTTGCCTGCATGTGTGTAACTGCACCATGTACTTGCAGTGCCCACAGAGACCAGAAGAGGGTATCGGATCCCCTGGAACTGGATATGTAGACGGTTCTTAGCCATCATGTGGTGCTGGGAATCAAACCCAGATTCTCTGCAAGAGCAGCCAATGCTCTTAACTACTAAGCCATCTCTCCAGCCCCTAAACTGGAATTTTTATGCATACTGGAAACTTGTTTTCCTGTTCTTAATTCTCATGTGTGTGCTGGGTACAAAAGCCTGAATTTGATTTCTTCCTTTTATGGTGAAAGGAGAAAACTCATTCTCTAAAGTTGTCCTCTGACCTCCATATGTGTGCCATGATGCATGTATGCATGTATGCCTACACACACATACACACACACACACACACATACACTAATAATAATAATAATAATAATAATAATAAATAAACAAAACATTTTCTTGCCCTGTAAAAAAGACCAAAATTCTGATCTGCTTAAATTGTAAAAATTCAAAAGTCCAATAAGTAACTAATCAGCAAACCTCACATATACATATTTATTTGGCATCCTGTTAATACTAAGAGAATTATAGCAGTAACTGAGAATTTAGAGGACACAATCAATCCTTCATTGCCCTGTGATGTCTGCAATACCCCAGTTCCACCAGCTGCAGACCAAGCCTTCTATACACATGCTTTTTGGAGGGATACTTCATGCCTAAACTATAGCACCTTTCTTTTGCTTTGAGTTTATTTCCTCAAAACACCTGAATTGAAATTTAGGGACTTTCGAGGTAATAGGTAGTCCTTTTGTTGACAGAGAAGAAAGTACTTGTATAGGAAGAATTTCTTCAAACCAAATGGGCAGTTTAATGTACTGAACCTGGCATCTTCAAGTCGTCATCTCATTGTCAGAACATTGGTAAATGGGTGGCCATTGTCTCTCATTATTCCTAGCATTTCTCATCTCTTTGTAGAAAACAAACACAAATTTTTGTTTGCATGAAAATCTCCTCTCAATGAAGTCCAGGGTGGCTTGGAACCCAGATGTAGCTGAGGATGACCTTGAACTTCTGATCTCTTGCCTCCACCTCCCAGATGTTGGGATTACATGGACATACAGATGCCAGATGAACAAAGAGAAGGCAAGTAGCTCAAGCCTTCTATCAGGTTTTCCACAGCTGTGTGGAAAGCTCCCTCATTCGACAGAGGATGGTTAACATAGAAAGCCACAAGTGCCCAAAATGTAGAGAAAAGAGACTACAGAGTACATGTCCCTAGATATTAAACCTCTGCCACCCAGGGCTCAGGGACCATTATGAAAGAGGGGGCAGAAAGACTGTAAGAGCCAGGGATGGGGATAACCACAGAGAAACGGCTTTTCAGATGGCTGGGAACTTGCTCACATGAACTTACAGCAATGATGACAGCATTCACAAGGTCCGTGTAATTTCAAACCAGGCAAAAGCTCAGTAACTGGGAAAATGGGCAAGAAGCCCCAACCTTAGCTAAGTAGCTATTGGTACTGCTAGGTGAGGAAGAGTTAGTTGGTCTTCTTTAAGTGAGTAACGCTAGATAGACTGACTCACCAGGCTTCAGTGGGTGAACTCATACCAAGGGACCTCTGGGGACACAAACTTGACTTGATAGGCCTTAACATATCTGAATACATAAAATCCAGTCAGTGGGGGGGGCAGGACTGTGGGGGTTGCAGATAAGGGAGGGAGTCTAAATGTGATTAAAATGAATTATATGAAATGCACAAAAATTCAATAAAAAGTATATATTGTAAAAAGTTGTATCTTATCTGTATTTCATTGTAATTGAATTTGACTGTGTTCATCATTCTATAATCATTATTAGGCATATATCATCTATACTTTCTGAATACATTTGATGAAAAATTACTATATGGAAAAGATCCTCACTTAGCTAAATTCTATAAGAAACAGAAATATAAGAAACTTACATCCAACATACATGAAGAATAAGAAAGAATAAAGGATAAATGATGTTACGCAGGGTTCTTTTATTAACCAGATAAAAAGTGGAGCTGGTAATATAAAATACTTAGTTTACCACATTCTTCCAGTTTTATGCATCTCTTCCATCTCTGCTTTCAATAGACTACCTGTTCATTTGTATTGTATTATAAAATGCATTATGCTGGCTGTGCTAAGCACTCATGCTTATCAAAATATATGTTCATTATATGTAATATTTGACTAATTTCTTGACTGATTTGTAATTGGGAAATTTTTATAAAAATGATAAAACAGTAATTCTTGTAGCTTTTGTCAAACTAGTAAGATATTATAAGTCTACTTTGATAGGAAGGGTATAAATCATTACCACAGTAATCAATATATTACAGTTGTAATATGGAAATGGTAATGCTGTGTGCTGATTTGAATAAGAAATACCCCTCGTAGGCCCACCATACTTCAATACTTGATTCCCAGTTGGTTTGGGGAGGTCATGGACTCTTTAGAAGGTGTAACCTTACTGGAAAAAGTATGTCACTGGGGGTGGGCTTTGAGAGTTTGTAGGCTTGTCCCACTTCCAGGTCACTTTCTGCTTTGTGTTTGTCTCTGAAGATGTGAGCCCTCAGCTTTCTGCTCCTGCCACTTGCTGCGTGCCTCCCTGCCATGATGGACTCTCTTTCTAGAGCCATAATCCAAATAAACTCTTCCATATGTTGCTTTGGGTCATGGTGTTTTATCACAGCAACAGAAAAGTAACTAATCCGTGCTGCTACTTTCAGAGCTCTGAGTTCTTGACATATTGGTCTTCCAGTTTTGTTCATATGTTCATATTTTTTTCTGTTGATATGTATGTGTTACTAGGAAATGATACATCAATTTTCTAGCACATAAATATATTTTGAGTATTTTAGGTAGCATTCTACATTTGTAAGCTTTTGTGAGCAGTAATATTTTTTTTCATTTTATTCACCTAGTGTCCACCTGGCAAGAAGAGTACTTCAGTTGGAAAAACAAAATTCATTGATTTTAAAAGATCTGGAACATCAAAAGAATCAAGTAATACAGCTTTCACAAGAGGTAAATACGGAAACAAGAGAGACACTATGGAGAAGCAGTATGCCAGCTTCATTTTTTTTTTTTTCGTTTCTTCATTAATTCACTGAGCAGTTTTAAAATGAGCTGGTTCTTAATACAAACTGATTTCAAATTTATGATATTGGCTGAATGTTCAGATTTTATAAAACAGCTTATAATAAATGGACAAACAGAATGGAGAGGAGATTAAATGGCCAGAATATAAGTAAATATAAAGGAGACTAGACAGATAAAGCTTTAATGCTGAGGCTATCAACTAGTAAAACAAGTTTGGCAAATTTTAGTGACATTTTAAGTTTCTCATTAAGACTTCATTTTTTAAAATGTTTGATTTGCTTTTTTTATTTATTTACTAAAAAATTTACTCATCTGTTAAATACACTTTATCCTTACAAAATCAAATTCGTAATTGCTGTTTTCTTTACCTCTTATGTGTATATTATATATAGCATTTTAATCCCCTTATTTTAAGTCAGTATCTATGTTTTTCTGTTTTTTTTAAGTGAAATCTTAAAATGTTTAAAATCAAAATTGGCAGCTATGTTAATATAGTAAATCGTTTAAAAGCTATGTATCTTATAAAAAAGGAATTTTAAAAGACATATTCTAACTTCTGATAAATACATGTATTATCATGTAGTCTTTGTTTTTATTATTTGGGGAGCTTTTTAGTTTTTCGTTTTTGCCGTGCTGGGGATTAAACCCAGGTCCTTATACATGGTAGGCAAGGACTCTACTGCTAAACTATATCCCCAGCCTTGGTGTTTTGAGAAGAGTTGCACTGTGTAGCTTAGAGTGTTTCGGTACTCATTATATAACCCAAGCTGGCCTTGACCACTCTTCCTTCTTCAGGCTCAGGAAGGAAGGGGGAGAAGGAAAGAAGATGGAAGGAAGGAAGGACAGGAGAAGGGAGAAGGAAAGAAATTCACACATTCTAGTTATTGAAAATAAACTAATGGTTTGTGAATCTACTTCTAGAGCATTCTGTTTAGTTATCTGTCCCTATGTCAGTATCACACCATCTTCATTACTATTCTGGATACTATCTTGAAATTAGGTTTAAGGCTTTTGGGCTACTCTGCATTCTTTGTACTCCTTTATGAATTTTATAGTCGGTTTGTTGATTCTTCCAAAAGAAAGTAGTTATGATTTTTGAGACTGCAAATGAATCTATAAATAAAGGAAAGAAATTTGGATTAGGGATGTGACTCAAACCATAGCAACATCTTTTCAGGTCCTTTCTCTGCTGTTTATTTCAGTTGTTTGGTTTGTTGTTGATTTGTAGATCTCTATATATTCTGGATTCCAGACCCTTCGCAGATATATGATTACAAATACTTTCTCCCAACTGTGTGTCTTGCACCCTCTTGTGACTGTTCTTTGATGTGTGATTTTTTTTTTTTTTTTTTTTTTTTTTTTTTTGGTAAAGTCCAATTTATCATTCCTATGCTTTGTGACTCATCTTTGGTTTTTTAATTCTCAGGTGAAATTCACTTGTCATAAAATTAATCATTTTAGTGAGTCATCTAGTATTCGTTCAAAGAGTTGCACAATCACTTCTATCTAATTCTAAGACATTTTTTATCACTCCAGAATAAAACCTGTTCCCATTAAGCAATTAATTCCCACTCTCTTCTGTCCTCAGCCTCCTATAGCCATCAGTCTACTTGTGTATTTATTTACCTATTCTGTATAAGCATATAAATGGAATCATATAATATATGACCTTTTGTGCTTGATCTCTTTTATAATATATGATTCTCTTGATTCAACATAACAACATGTATCCTGTACTTTATCCCTTTTTATTGATAAGTAATATTCTATCATATATTTTCTATAGATGTTTATTCATTCATTCATCGATAAACATTTTGGTTGTTTCTGTCTTTGACTATTGTGAATAATGCTTCAAGAATTTGTAAATGCATTTATGGAAATGGAATTGCTGGGCTCACCCTGTCCCCCTCCCATCTCCCACCTTCATGTCTTTTTGTTTCATTTGGTTTTGGTTTGATTTAAACAGGGCCACCTGCCTCCATGAGCTAACCACTGGGGTATGGGTAACTCACCAGTGGCTATACCACTAAAGACCATGACTCTTTCTTTCCCAGTAGCCATCTACTTCCCATAGCTCTCTGGGGAGGGGCAGGACCCCATCAGTCCCTCCCCAGTTCATGGCTGTTGCTGAGCCTAATCTTGTGAAGTCTCTATGCCGGCAACCACTACCATGAATTCATGAGTACGACGTTTTCTTTACATATGAATAAAATTCCATATGCACATTTTTACTATCCATTCCTCTAGCATGATGAATTGCGTTTTCTAGCTATTGCAAGTAGAGAACCAATAACATGGATGTGTGAACAGTAAAATATAGATTTCTTTGAATATATGCCCACAAATGGCACAGTTACCATGTGGGAATTCTGTCTTTAGTTTTCTGAGAAGCCTGCAGACTGATTTCCATCATGGTTGCACCAGTTTATATTCCCATCAAGAGTGTGTAAGAATTCTTCTTTCCCAACATCCTCATCAGCATTTGTTGTTAACTTGTTTTTTTGTTGATGGCCATTCTGACTCGGGTGAGATGGTCTCTCAGAGTACTTGTAGTCTACACTTCCCTGATGGCTAAGGGTATTGAAAATTTTTTAAATGTTTGCTATTTTTTATTTTTATATTTATATTCTTTTTCTTTGGAGAGTTCTCAATGCATTTCCATGGACTGTTTTCAAACTTTATTTTCTTGAACATAAGAAATACAATTCCAATAATTGTTTTGATCCCTTTGGGTATGAATATTATTATTGTATCATTTCTTGGTTGGCTTCGGTGAAGTTCATTTAGCATAGTCTCATATTCTTTGCATGTCTAATAAATACATGTGTGTATGATGTCTGCATATGTACATGTGTGAGTGTGAACATACCCATGAATGTGATGATGCATGTGTGAAGGTCAAAAAACAACCATAGGTGTCAGTCCTTGCCTTTCCATCTTGTTTAAAATCCATTCCCTGTTTTGTTTTTGTTTTTCTTTTTGCCACTGTGTATGCAGGGTCCACAAGGTTGCAGGGGTTCTCCTGTCTCTGCTCCTCCTTTTGTCATGGGAACACCAAATTCCAAAATACATGCTACATATCCAGCTTTATGTGTGGTTTAGGATTTTGAACTTAAGTGTTCACATTTCTATGGCAATTTCTTTACGTGCTGAGCCATCTCTCCCCAGCCTAATGGCTTACTGGATGCCAGATATGTTGTGAATTTTGTCTCAATGCTAGATGATTTTATATTCCTGTAAGCATTTGTTGTCTTTTTATAGAAGATAGAAGATGTTTGTTTTTTTAAGAGAGAAAAGTAGACAGTTTCATTCTTTGAGGTCTTCCTTTTAAGGGAGTCACTTCTCTCTTTCTGGCAGCAGGCACCTTTACCCACTGAGCCATCTAGGCACTGCCTTCCCCCCTCTCCCTGTTTTTTTTAAGGACCAATTCTCATCATGTTGCCCAGGCTGGCATCAAACTCTTTGACTTGAGGAATCTTCTTTTCACAGCCTCCTGAGTTGCTGAGACTATAAGCATAGGCTCACACATATAGGAGCTTTTTTTTTAATCTTTATATCCCCATTTCTCAACACAAAGCCTGTTTTAGTAGGTAGTGCATGCTTATTATCTTAAAGTATATTATAGAACTTGGGAAGTCTGGAATAAACCTGAAGTAGGGTAGAGGTCCCTAACAAGAAGACCAAAGTATACATTGGAATCTGAGTCACTGATTACAGAAGAAAATAAACTTGATAGCATCACAGACTTAATGACTCAGCACTCAGAAGGCAGAGACAGGTGGATCTTTGTGAGATTGAGGCCTGGTTACATAGCCAGTTCCAGGGCTACATAGTAAGACCCTATCTTTAAAAAAAAAGAAAGGGGAGGGAGGGAGGGAGGAAGGGAGGGAGGAAGAGAGGGAGGAGAGAGAGAGAGAAATACAACTCTAAAGAATAATGTTGGCTTTGGGGACTGGAGAGATGGCTCAGTAATTAAGACCAGTGACTGCTCTTGCAGAGGATGTGGGTTCAATTTCCAGCACCTACATGGCAGCTAACAACCACCCTAACTCCTGTCCCAGGGAATCTGATACCCTCTACTTACCTCCAAGGACATTGTACAACATGGGAGCACTTATGTGTGTGCAAACAGTACACTCATACACATAAAATAAAAAATAAGATAAATAATCATTGACTTTTATCAAATGTAACTTGTGTTCAACTATATACAAACAAAGCATTTTGGGAGACGTGTGAAATAATGTGTTTTAAAGCTAAAGAAAGCTTTAAGTTAATCAAAATTATTATTAGAATTGGACGACATGAAGGCTAGGGTTGTAGTTCAGTTGGTACAGTGCTTGCCTAGCATGTGCAAAGCCCTGGATTCCATCTTTAGTATCCCATGAAACAGGTATGATGTCACATACTGTTAGCTAGAACTTAGTGCATGACCCTACTTAGCAGCCAAAGACACTGAAAATGTCATTTGTAACTCGATCATCTCATCACTGTCCTTATAAACATGGTTTTATTGTGAAGAAGAGGGAAGTAGATCTAAGGATGTAGCTCAGTGGTTAGTGCTGGGTCAATCCCCACACTTGCACCCCTCATAAAAGGCTTAGACAGCTTCCCTAATATACAAGGTCCTGGGATCAGTTCCTAATACTGCTAATTAATTGATTTATTAATACTACCACCTTTCAGGAGTGCCAAATTGGAGACTAAATCTTAACACATAGGCAAGGGAGGCCTTCAAGATTAAATGATAGCACAGGTCATTAAGATGAAGAGAGGACAGAGATTAATAATGTCAGAAATGAGGAGGCTGGGTCTGGTGTGGGTGGGGCTGTAGCTTGGTTGGTTGAGTGAGTGGATGCCTACCCTGCATGAAGCCCTCAATTCTGAATAAAACTGGACTTGGAGGTGCATGTTTATAATCCCATCACTTGGAGAATCATAATTTCATGATTGTTCTCAGCAATATAGTATGTTTGAGGCCAGCCTGGGATACATGAAACCCTGTTTCAAATGAAAATCTAAAAATCTAAGGAACATAAATTACTGATAAATTAATTGAGTCAGTGTATTTAAAAAAATACCTTAAACAAAGTAATATAGAAAATGTAAATGAAGATGTAAACTTCATTTAGCAGTGACCTAGAATGTAGCTCAGTATCAAGGCAATTGCCTCACATGCCCAAGGCACTAGGATCATTCCTTAGCACTACAGAAAACAAACAATAAAAAATCATGATAACATAGCTTTCATTAAGTTGGTTTGTATTTTTTAGTTTTTGATACAAGGTCTTACTAAATAGCCCAAGTTGTTTTGGTCTCAGTCTTCCTGACTTGACCTTCTGAGTGCTGAGTATTAGGATGGGTTTGTAGGCCTGTATAAATAAGATCTAGTAGTTTTTGAGAACTGACTTGATACCATTCATAACACAAAACAACAGAAGTGTTACTTTGGGTAACTGCAACTTCCAGGCCTGAGGCGCTGAGTTTGCCAGCTTGCCCAGACTTCCTAAGTGGGCAAGTGACTCAGTGGGCTTGCATTAGGTTAGCAAATATGTCAGAAGCTAATCACACAATTAGAAAAAAATGAAAAAGACTTATACTCTACACAGTCTTCTCCAGTTCCTGATATCTTTGCTTTGTGCTATAGTTAATACTGAGTACTGTAATGTTTGGTGGCACCATTCTTCAAATGTTACCTTTTCACCTAATCACCAAATGCTCACACCCTTAGAAAATTGACCACCATATTAACCTGAGATCAATTTAGCTGGAGCTGATTTAAGTGTGAATTTAGTCTTTTAGTAATTTAAAATGCCAACTACCACAAACAAACAATTTTCATGCTTTAATAACCATGATCTGTAATAAAAATTATATATTACATAGCAGCCCAGTCCAGATGAGTATGTGAATCTGAAACCATCAATGTCTTTGCCATATGTAGTGTATTCTATGAGTTGCTGCTCTGCTTCTCTTTTCTTCTTTCTAATACTGCTTGTAGCCCACTCATCTGGAAGATGTGTGGCACATTTTCTTCTAAGGAAGCTTTCATGATAAGTTGGCACAGGAGTTGAGTGGAAATGTAAAAAAGAAAGAATGTTAGAGGGAAATAGAGTCATTGGGAATAAGTGTTATTATATTTACCATTATAGGAGCAATACCAATCCAAAGTCTGTCATTTTAATTACTGTTGTGTGCTTCTGAAGCAGTTGATAGATACAGTTGTCCATAATTTATCCTACCCTTTCTCTTTGTGACCTTGAACAGCTGGGTACTAATACACTATGATTTCTTCTGTTGACTGAATATTATTTTAGTGTTCATATTGGAGTGAAGAGGACACCAAAGATTATTTTCAGATAAAATAAACAATTACAACCAGAGATGTTATAGAAGGAAAATAAGTACGGAAAAATATTGTGTCCAATACATGCTGCCAGTCAGGTGAACATACAGGAGGCTCAAATGTTATGCCAGGATTCCTAAGTGTCTTAGTTATTTTTCTCTTTACTATGACAAAAGTAACTGGAAAAGGAAGTGGCTATTTCAGCTCACAGTTTAGAGTACATTCCATCCTGATTGGAAAGACTTGGTGGCCAGGAAGCAGATGATTGCTGGTGGGCAGCTCCCTTTGCTTTTATTCAGTCCTGGACACCAGCTGTGAATGGTGCAGCTCACATTAGAGTCAATCTTCCCATTTCAATTAACCTAATCTAAAAATCCCTTACAGACATGCCCAGATAAGTGTTTCCATTGTAACTCTAAGTTCTGTCAAGTTGACACACTAAGTATCCTCTGAGTGACCCGAAAACCAAGGAAAGGGGTATACAGGCCGGTGGATGCAGTAAGAACAGAGACACCCAGGCAGAGTCAGTTAGAGAAGCAGCTCAAAGAGTGGCTTCTGCAGCACACTTACCATGTGTGTGGTGTGCATCTGCCTTTAGCACACTCCTGTTTTGGACAGTAGGGGAGAGGACTCTTATTTATTCGCACTTTGTGTTTCTATTTAATATTGCTTTCTTTCCAGTTGTTGCGAGGTGGTAACAAACATTGCCTCAGCACATGACCTAGAGCCATCCTCACTGGACTAAATCTGGGTCCCAACAACTACCAGATAGCTCTGTCCCTCTGTAAAATTGTAAAATGCTTTTTAAGTTCCAAATAACAAAAGTTACAACAAAATATGTCCAGATGAAATAAGTGTGTTACCTAGAAGTTTTACAACAGTGATTCTTTAATACCTAATGAGTCAAGGGAGCAGAAAGACAGACCCAAGCGGAAAAATAGTTTTTAAAATAAACAAAGATACTATGATTCTACCCATGCTATATTCCAGAAAAAGAGATCAGTGGCTGACAAATGTTAAGGGGAAAATAATAATGAATAAATGGAGCCCAGGGATTTTTAAGGCAGGGAAAGGACTCTAGTGGATCCATGTCATAACACATTTCTCTCAGCCCAAATGTTAAAATAAGAATGAACCATAACTTTACAACTGTGTTGAGGTATCATTGTAGATGATCATTGCTCAGTTTTGCTCTGAACTTAAAAGCGCTCCTACATGTGCACTCTAGCTGAATGAAGTGGCAGATACCTGCAACCCTACCTCAGGGGAGACTGAAGCAAGAGTATCACTGAGCCCAAGAATTTGAGGACAACCTAGAGCAACATAGCCAGGTCCTATCTTATAAATAAATAGCAAGGCATGGTGGCTCATGCCTTTAACCCTAGCACTTAGGAGTTGGAGTCAGGAGACTCATCTGTACCACACAGCAAGCTAGAAGCCATCCTGCCTGAAAAACAACAAAAAGAATGGTGGGGGGGGGGGGGGACAGTAAATGGAGTCTGAGAAACACGGAAAAAAGGTTAGGACTGCCTGTGGTTGTCCTGTAATCCCAGCATCAGAAAAGTAGAGAGAAGGACTGTAAACTCACAGACAATCTGGGTAAGACCTTGTCTAAGAAATAGGTGTAGGTAGAGGGAGGGAGGGAGGAAGAGAGGGAGGGAGGGAGGGCAAGCCACTAAGAGAAGAAGGGAAGACGGAAAAGTAAAGAGGCAGCGGGGTGGGGTGCGTGAATCATTTTCCATAGAGGCAGTAATGACTACTTCTGCAGCTTGACAAGCCTTGTAGCTACTTTCTTCTAATACCCTCTGGAAAGCAACTTTTCCAGAGAAAAATTGTAACTTAACAAGATTAACAGAACCTACCTTTTTGTTCAAAGGAACTTGGGAGAGTTCCTTTTCTCTCTCTGTTGTTAAGTATTCATCTTGTGAAGTTGGCATTCTTGAATAATTTGTGGACATTCAGAATATCATGTAACTAGAATTGTGTGGCTGATTAAATTAGTGGTACATACAAGTGTTTCAAAAGGAAGTGAAGAGGGTGCTGGGACAAACAATATTCATAGGGATTGTGTGACATAGTCAGAACTTGGCAATGGAAATAGCTTTTAACAAGGACAAATAATTGTTAACTGTTGTCATTCTGTATTAGTTACTTTTCCATTGCTGTGATAAAACACCATGACCAAGGCAATCTACAAAAGGAAGAGTTTCCTTTTAAGTTCCAGAGGCCTAAGAGTTCATCATGGCACGGGAGACATGGCAGGAGGCAGCCTGAGCAGAACGCTGAGCGCTCACATCTTCAAGCACATGTGGGAACCAGAGAGAGACAGACTGGGAGTGGGACAAGGCTGTACTCTCAAAGCCTACCCCCAGTGATGTGCTTCCTCCAGCAGGGCCGCACCTCCTAAACCTCCCAAAACAGGTCCACCAACTGACAGGTCATCAAATACTTGGATCCTATGGGGAGACATCCCCAGGCAAACCAGCATACACTCTGTCTCTTGGTTTTGTTTTATTTTTTAGACTGTTTTGCTCTGGAATTTTGTGAAAAGTAACGTTTGCTTGCCTCACATGCACAAAATACTGAATTCCATCCCAACACTTCCAAAACCAGGCATTGTGGCATATACCTGTAATCCCAGCATTTGTGGGTGGAAGTAAGGAGATAAGAAATTTAAGGTCATCCTCAGCTGCAGCTTGAGTTGAAGACCAGCCTAGACTACCCTATCTCAAAATACTAATTATTTAAAATAAAAGGTGAGCATATTTATCTTTCATGTAAATGGCTAATGTGTTATAAGGACAAAACATTTACCATTATTGTAATAGCAGGTTTTTGTATAACCTTATAAAATGTTCAAACCAGGTATGGTGATACATGCCTATAATCCCAGCACTCAAGAGATTGAGACAGAAAGATCATGAGTTCAAAGATAGCCTGGCCTACATAGCAAGACACTATCTTGAGGGGAGGGAAAAGGCAACAACAATAAAAAAGAAATCTTGGTTATGGTTCATTCTGGATAAATATCAGTTATCATAAATCTTGGACAATTTTTGTAGTTTTTGGTTTTGTTTTGTTTTGTTTTGTTTTATGATAGAGTCTTCCCTTGACACCCGGACTGGTCTCAAACTTGTGATCCTCCTGCCTCTGTCTTCTAATTGCTAAGATAACCATCACACACCACTGTACCTGGCTTTTTTTTTTTTCTTTTGTTCTAGGCCTTTTATTATCTCAGTGCTCTGTGGGTTGGACTCACCGAGAAAACAGTCTCGGGTGTGTGTGGTCTTCCCTGGTGGGTAGGATGTGGCTCTGCTGGGTCAGTGGACAGCTCTTTTCTGTCCTTGCTGATGAACTGAGTGTTGGAGTAGAGGGTGGACATTCTTCCTCTCTGAGATGCTAGATTCACACCGTCCACTTTAGATACCTGGTCTCCTGGTGGGTGCCCAGGCAGTGAACTGTGCAATACCAGGCCCCACAGCTCACCCAGGTGTATGGCAACAGGAAGCCACATACAGCAGAGAAGGGGCAGTAGGGCCAGGATGGGGAGCCATACAGGCTGTCAGGTACTTAGAACCCTCAGATACACTCAGGTTCTGCTCCTCCAGCAAGACCTGGAAGGTTTTTCAGAAACAAATTTGAAATGGTCACCTCGAGCTTTCTTTTTCTTTCCTGTGTCTGCATTGCCATCAGACTGAGACAACTGCTTGCCCAGCTCGGGGAGGCCTGCAGCGGGGTCATCCTGGAAATTGTCATTTTCTAAGGTCTTGAGCTATCAGTTGATTATTGTTGCCAGTGACTGGGCCCAGCACTCTCAGCTGTCCAAGATCCTAGGAGTGAACAGAGAGTTTTCTTCTCTACCATTTGTGCAATACAGCTGCCAGAAGAGCCTGGTGTATTTTTTTTTTAAGCTGAGTGTTTTTCTTGAACTTGTGATTTTATAGATTTAAATAATTGAGGATTTTTGGGGTGTGTGTGTGTGTGTTAATTGCTCTAATGCAAACCACCACTGAAGTGAAGAAAACTATTGATAAATTATAATCTCTTTACATGTCAAAAAAATTCAAACTTTTTATTGAACTGGTAATAACTCATGAATGACTGAATTTTTCTGTGTAAGAGCTATTTGCCAGGCTACAGTGGTAATTTAGTGGTAGTACACTTGCCTATCATGTAGAAGGCTCTGGGTTTGATCTCCAGCCCTTTGAGAAATATAAACAAATGAAAGTAATTTTTAAAAATATTTTATTATACTTACTTTATGTGTATTGCCTGCATCTATGTAAGTGCACTTATATCATGCAATCTTCTGACCATGGAGGTCAGAAGAAGGTGTCACATTCCTTGGAACTGGAGTTATAGGCAGTTATTATCTGCCATATGGGCACTGGGAATTGAACCTGGGTCCTCTGCAAAAACAGTCAGTGTTCTTAACCACTGAGCCATCTGTCCAGTACCTGGAAGAGCCATTTTCAAATCATTATGCAAATTCTTCACATATACACACCCATATCTGAAACTAATGTACAGTTGAGTTATTTTGACATTAATTTCTTAGGGGTAGCTTTGAAAGAGAAGAAAGTATTTAGCACTTGAACTTGAAATTCTGTTCTGATTCCAGCCTCCTGTCCTTTCATCTCTTCTAGGTCTTTCATCCCCATCACGTTTGTACTATATTTGGACCCTACAAGCCTAGTATCATACCTTCTCTTTCTGTGTTTCCAGTTTGTCAAGCCCCTCCTGGTTCACTATTCAACCTTGGACCTTATCAAGCACCTGAGCACTGAATCTCACTAGCACTCTTGTTTTGCCAGTGTATCCATCAGATGCTTCTTAACATGTGCTGCCATGAATGCATTTCACAATATAGTGGCTATTCTATAAATATTTAATAGAGGGAAGAGGAGAGAGGGGAATATCTTTTGGGTTTGTAAAGATGTGCTAAAATTTTCTTGAAATCTGTTACTTTTACAGCAGTTGGAAGCATTACAGATGCATTCTGCTGAGCATCAGCCAGGCCCTCACTCCTACTACCCCGTGTTTCCACTTTCCAGATCTGTCTTTCTTCCCATTGTTTGAATTACAGATAATACCCACTCCCAAAACCAGTTTTGTCATATCTCTCCTTTCTGTACTATCATTGGGTCATCTAGGCTGATTTTCATTGACCTTCTTTACTAGAGGATTTTTCAGTATCTTTTTAATTCCCTCTGCAAATATATCATACCATATTTTTATTTATTATATTTATATTAATATTCTTCCTCCATCAGTCATGCCCTCTCCTTGGTGGTCACTAATAGCTTCCTAATTGCCAGTTCTCTCAGTGCCCATCAAATTTAATTTAATTATAGATATTCTCGAAATCATTTCTTTTTGTTTTACAAAGAGATTATTCTGTATATTTGTTCTATTTTGTTTTGATACAAGGTCTCCCTGTAGCACCAGCCGGCCTTGAACTTACTCTGTAGACCAGGATTGGTCTCACACATCCACCGTAGTGCAGGGATTAAAGGTGTGCACCACCATGCCCATCTAAAAAGGTTATTCTAACTTTGATCCTGCAATTCAGATGGATCTTGAGTCTAGTATCTCCATCTTCTTTTCCCTTTTTAAATTTATTTTGTGAGGCTGGACAGATGGCTCAGCAGTTAAGAACACTGACTGTTCTTGCAGAGGACCCAGGTTCAGTTCCCAGCTTCCACATGGCAGCTAACAACCATCTGTAACTCCAGTTCCGGGATATCTGACACCCTCTTCTGACTTCATGGGCACTTCATGACACAGGTGCACTTAAATACATGCAGGCGTAACTTAACTCATATATATAAAATAAAAATAATACATTTGTTAAAATTTATTTTATGTTTGTGTGTGTGTCTGTGTGTCTGTGTGTGTGTGTGTGTGTGTGTGTGTGTGTATGCATGCATGTGGAGATCAGAGGACAACTTTCCAGAATCTGGTCTTTCTACCATGTGAGCTCCAGGAATTGAACTCAAGTCGTCAAGCTTGGTAGCATGCACCTTTCTTTACCTGCTAAACCTTCTCACCAGGCCTTTCTACTTCTTCATTGCAGTTGGTCATCACATGTCTGCTCTTTGTTCTACTCTTGAACCTCAGTGGTGATTCTAGAATGTTAATGAAGCCAGAGTGGTGTTTCCCGCCTGTAGTCTCAGGATTTGGAAGGCCGAGGCATGCAGATTGCTATGAGCTCAAGACCAGCCTAGCTACATAGTGAATTCCAGACCAGCCTGGGCTACAGAGTGAGACCCTGTCTGAAATAAACAATATTGATGAGCATAAAAATCATCTGAGGTCCTTGTTTAAGATGTAGGTTTCTAAATCGTGCCCTAAAGAAATTGTGATCAAGAAGGTATAGAATGAAGCCCAAGAATCTGCATTTTAAGTAAACCTTGCAATAAAAAAGGGATTCAGGGACACACTTTGAACTGATAATGTTGTCTACTTCTTTGGCTTCAGTTATCTCTTCCATACTGGTTATTCAAATATTTTAACATCTTCCTCTCATTAATTTTCCTTACCTGGCCTGTAATCCCAACACTTGGGAGGCAAGGGCAGGAATATGACACATACAGGGCCAACTTAGGCTACATACACATAGACTCTCTCAAAAAAGAAAACTTAAGGCTAGAAGCAGGGCTAATTACCAGTTAGCACACAGTTGCTTTTGATTATTCTAAAAGTGAAAGTCTTGGACATCAGGGAATTGCTGCTGCACTGAGGCCCAATTGTCATCTTCCCCCATCAGATACCTTCCCTCTGAACCTGCCTACAGTCTTGCAACCAAGAGGTAGCACCTAACCCAGCAGTTCTCCCAGATCCTAATTGCACAAAATGTATCAGCTAAGTCTTACCTTATTGAAGATGATAATGTCATTATCCCTGTAGGAACATTCACTATGGAAATAGTTTCAATGGAGAGGATAGTAAGTTCAGCATGTAGATGGTTTGTCTACAAAAATAGTTGGTTGGAGTGACCTAAAGCAAATCCAAGATTATTATACCTGTACATTCTCTGTGGTTAGAATCAGAACCCTGTCAAATTTTAATTTCATTAAACCCAGGGTGAGACTCAGAAATCTTTGGTTTTTGTAACATTTTAAGTGATTAAGACCACAGAATTTTGGATTATGGTGAACATCAAGTAGACAGTTCACATTCCTAGCATGATCAGGATCGCTTATATAGAAATTAACTCACCAATAAATTTCATTCAACATAGTGCAGTTTGTTCCTGGCAAGAAAGAGCCCCAATTCCAGGAGTTTCTGTGGAAAAGAGATTTCACATGAAAAAAATTTCCACATTTAAGAAACATACTGTTTTCTTACATTTTATAAATCCTAAGAGAAAATATAATTTTAGATTATCATCCAAGCATGATTTAATTTTTGAATCAAAATATATAATTATATTTTGATCAGGTACTACTTTTCTCTGAATCATATGACAAGTTATTGAAACTAAGGAAGAATAACAATTCTATAAAACATTGTGTCATAGTTTTAATCCTGAGTCATTAATTTTGTATATGATTTCTGAGTCATTAATTACTAATGCCTTCCTATAAGGAAAAGATTACTAATAATAGGCAAAGTGAGTAACAGAAATTTTCTGAACACTAATTTCTATCCCTAGAAAAAGACTTTAAAGCGATATTGGTATTTTTTTAATTCGTGGGATTAAATTAAATTTTATAATTAGCTTTTTCAAAAATAGAAAATACCAGCTCTTTTTATTCACAAATGTCTTCTTTTCTCCTGGGGAATGAAAGAAAACAAATTGGGATGGGGAGATTGAGACTGTATCTCTGAAGTATAGCACTTGCCTAGACTGTACCCCCAGCAGAGAGCTGGAGTGCAGGAGTGCAGGGAGAGGCACAAAAAGATTTGTGGAACTTAAAATTCTACCCACAAATTTATAAAGAAATATATTCTTAAAACAGTAATATTTTAGTTTTTGGCACGTTTCTGAACGTGTATATTTGATATCTTTTGGTTCATTTTCTTGTTATATTAAAACCAAATACATGTACATGTTGTCATGAAAAAATTGAACCAAAATGTGTACGACCGGCTGCTATTGCATTGTTTGTGCAGCTGCAATTAGATTTGAGACATTTCAGACTGCTCATTCTAGACCACAGTTTGATAGACTCTCAGGGTTGCTAGTTCTTGCCCCTACTCCACCTCACATGCACAGGTAGAACACTCTGCACTTTGAAACACAAAGCGACTTGTTGGTTCAGTTTATTCAGCTAGGGTCAGTTCTGTGAAAACAAAATGAAGACAATTGTTGGAGTTAATTGACTAGAGAAACTGGTTGTGCAGGTTAGTAGAACTTAGACCGGCTGCATATTTGAATGTTCATAAAATAACTTGGAAGGATAATAAGATTCCAGTGGCATCACAATAGATTTTAAAGAATGAGTATCAGAGGGAAAGAAAAGCAACCAAACCCCACAGAAAAATATTTGATTTTTTTTTCTGTCTCCACTTTCTCTATGATGAATTGTGTCCTCCCCAAAACAGTCTTTTCTTTTACTTTTCATATCCTTTGTTTGAAGAATTTTTCCTAAACTGTACACTTAATATAATCATAAGAAAGTTTTCTAATAGAACACATTTTTCTAATTTAAGTTCAAGTGTTGGGATACTTTTACAAAATAGTGCTGAACTTCGAGCAACCCTCCAGGCTTCATTTCTTTCCTAACCTGCCTGGACTTCATGATTTTCTCATTACTACCCTTGATATATTCCTTCTTTTACACTTCCCACTGTGCCTTCCATTATCCCCATCACCCTCTTCTCTGTCCTTTCAGCTCCAGGATTGCCAGTCACTTACTGTTTTCTTATGTTTTATTTTTAATTTGGTTGATGTGTGTGTGTGTGTGTAGGTCAGAGGACAACTTTGTAGAGTTAGTTCTCCTTCCATCTTTACTGTAGATTCTGGAGATTGAGCTGAGTCTCAATCCTGTACAAGCAAGCACCTTTACCTGGTGAGCCATCTCACCAGCCAATATACTATTTTCTTCTAATGGATGGAAACCAGAAATATTAAAAAATGCTAAAGAAGATTATATTTAGAGCTTAATTTTTTATAAGTATATAAATTTTAAATTTCATTTAAGAAAGAAAATGTAAACAATTTTGGTGGTATATATCTGTAACTCCATACCCTGGAGCTGAAGAAAGACCATGCATTTGTCTTAAAACTGGGAGGAGAGGGGTGGGCGACAATGAGTGGATGAATCATGGGACAGGACAGGGTTCTGCAAAAATATTTTGTCAGTAGTCCAGGAAGCCTGGCATTGTGGTTGACACAGCTTGCAATCCCAGCACTTAGGAGACTGAGGCCTGAGGATTGCTATGATTAACTAAAAAGACCCTATCTTGAAAAGAGAAGAGAAAAAGAATAGAATAGAATTATGGTCTGGCGAGTTATTTGGGTTTGGAACAGAGTGCCTGGTTCATATGTATGTGACCCTGGGTTCAATCCCCAGCACCAAAATAATTGTCATCATGGTTCTAAAACATTTTGAACATACTTAATACCTCTGAATTATAAACTTAAAGGGGGTTAAATGGCAGATTTTATGTTATTTGTATTTAAATCATATTCAAATATATTTAAATTACATATAGTAGGGGCTGAAGAGATGACTCAATAATTAAGAGCACTGGCTGTTCTTGCAGAGGACCCAGATTCGATTCCCAGCACCACATGGCAGCTAACAATCATCTGTAACTCCAGTTCCAGGGGAATCCAATGCCCTCTTCTGACCTCCACATACACTGGTACAAGAGTGCATTTACACACACATAAGCAATATACTCATATACATAAAAATTTTTCAAAATAAAATATTTTAATTAAAAATATATATGTATAATGATTCAAGTACATATATATTTTTAAAAGTAAAGGAAATATGAAGAACTGAAAATGTAGTAAGTATAATGTTATATATTTTAATAGAAGTGAAACCTAAATGAAAGATTTTCATTTTTAATCTAATGAATTTTCATTCAAAGAAGATATATCTACAGATATTTTAGGCCACATAATTGCTCAGATGAACAAATATAAAATGTGGGCGGCCAGTCTACCAAATTGGAATCTATTAACATCTCAAATTTTCCTTTCTTTATAGTCATTATTATTATTATTTGTAATAGCTACCTTGATTAGTTATTTTTCAGACCTCCAAATTTGCACACATTCATTTAGCCTTTGAGAATAGTTCATGTGACAAAAAGTTTGTTGCACTTTGGGCGGGGGTGTGTAGCTCAGTGCAAACATGAGGTCCTGGGTTCAGGCCCCAGTACCAGAAGATATTACCAGTTAAGAGGTTATTGTACTGTGTACTGAGCATTTGGGATAGTTTTAGTTTTTTGTCAAATTCTCTAAAACTTAATGAACTGTGTGCTTCTTTAGCTTGACAGAGCCAATTCATTGTTAAGCCAGACTCAGCAACCATACAGATACCTTATAGAATCAGTGCGTCAGAGAGATTCTAAAATTGATTCACTAATGAAGTGTACAGCTCAACTTGAGAAAGATGTCAGGTAAGCCATCTGCAAATCTTTTGCTAGAATAACAACAACATTGTAAATATTCTGCTGTATGTTAATTTGGATTGTATATTGTAAAGAAAATTGTAATTGAGAGTATAGTCTTAGGGATGGAGAGATGACTCAGTGATTAAGAGTACTGGCTGATCTTGGAGAGGACTGGAGTTCAATTCCCAGCACCCACATGGCAGCTAACAACCATCTGTAACTCCATTTCCAAGGAAATCTGACACCTTCTTCTGACCTCCAGGGGCATTGCACAACAAGAGTGCACTTACATACATCCAGGCAATATCCTCATACACATAAAATAAAAATAATAAATAAAATATTTTTAAAAGATTATATTCCTAATTGAAATAAGGATTCAAATTCTCTTTTTAAAATAGGGGATGGGCTGGAAAGCTAGCTCAACAGTTAAGAGCACTGAGTGCTCTTGCAGAGGACCCAGGTTCAATTCCTAGCACCTATATGATGGCTAAAAACTGTAGCTAACTCCAGGCCCAGGGGCATTCAGTGCTCTCTTTTGACCTCAGGCATTGCAGGACACAAGTGCACTTACATACATGCAGACAGTGCACTCATACACATAAAAATAAAAAGACTTAAGAAGACATGGCTAAGGCTCAGCATAGGAGCAAAAGGAGCAGAAAAGAACCAAATATGGTGGCACATGCCTTTAATTCTAGCACTAGAAATGCAGAGGCAGGTGGATCTCTGTGAGGTCGAGGCTAGCCTAGTCTACATAGTGAGTTCCAGGCCAGCTGGAGCAAAAAGGAGACCCTATCTCAGAAAAACAGTCAGTCAGTCAAATAAATAAATAACAGGGCTAGGGAGATACTTTTTGGTCTAAGCCTTTGCTGTGCTAGCATGAGGACCTGACTTCAAATCCCCAGAACCCATGTAAAGCCCAACTCAGTAGTGCATCTGTAATCCCAGCACTCCTACAGCAGGATGGAAAGCAGAGACAGAAGAAATCCCAGAGGTTACTAGATGAGCTAGCCTGGCAGAAGAAGCAGCAACAGGAGACCCTGTCTCAAACAGGGTCAGATGCACACACACACACACATACAAAACCATAACTGGATCTCATTCCATTAGACATCCCTTTGTGTTCAGAAGTCTTAGCATGAAAATATTACTAAGAAAACACTGTGTCCACCCTCCAGGCTAGAGCTAGCTTGTCCTTAGTCTCCTGGATTCTTTAGTAAAATGTGGGGTGTCCAAAAGGAGAGGAGGGCTGTAACAGACACCACTTGTAGAGTTAAAGTGAATTTTTAAAAAGGTAAAGTTTACAAATTTACTTAGATTCATGTTGAGTTAGCCCAAGAAAATTTTAGGCTTATTGACCTCTGACCCTTTATATGTAATAACAACCCAGGAATCACCTCAGTGTCAATAAATTCCTTTCACTTCTTTGGAAGCAGTTGTTATTGAAAAAACTTTTATCTAAAAGAATTGCTTTGTTTATTGTCATTCAGATTTTTTAACCTATTCATTTATATAACAATTTTAGAGGTACTTTTATTTGTTTACATTATTTGTGTGTGTGAGAGTATGTGTATGTGGGATGGTTGAAATGAGTAAGAAGACAACTTGTGTTGCTAGTTCTTAAACAAATAAAAGAATGGCACTACACATTAAAAATAAGGTTTTAACTTATAAGCAGTTGGTTAAATGACTTAGCTATTAATTCTTAAGATTAGTATAATCATTTAATTTTTTCTGAATAAATCAATAAACCATAATAAACATGGAACTAGAGAACTAAGTAGGAATATAAATCATTCAATTAAAAATTACAAAACAGTAAGGAAAATATTTATTAAATTCAATTTTCCTAAGATGTACAACCAAAAAAAAATTAATTCTGAAGTATAAATGATCTTTGATGAATCAGAATCATCTTCATCTGCCATTCTACAACACCAGAATAATTGCTCCAGAACTTTACTCTTGGTCTTAATTTTTTGATGATGTCATAAAATAATTAAAATCACATATATACTTTAAATGGTAATTTATTTCTAAATTAATTATAAAGTTAAAAATATATTTATTATATATAACTACTAACATTTACAAATTTATTCAGTTAATTAGTTACAGTATGAATACATGTTGCAAATAACCAAAATGATGTCTTTCATTATCTACTAGGCAAGTAGTTATTTTAGGGAAACTGAGGAAGAAATTTCAGATAGAGTTTTTTTCTTCTTAGTTTATATGTTTATTTGATTTGAAATTTTTTATAATACTCTTATCTTACCTTTATAGTTTTGGAGAGAGGGCATAGAAAAACCTGACAAAATATTGCTTTTTTTGTAGTTCAAATAATTTTTTATATTTGTTCTGTTAAGGATTAAGATGCCTGGAAATGTTTACTATAAAGAGAAATAATAACTAGCATAAGAAAAGGTTACACAGATAAATTTAGCCCTTGAAAACCTCAGTAACTTGTCCTCAAAGAATATTTATGGTTTGGTAGTAGAACCTAATTATAATCCATATGAACTTCATTCTGTAATCTTAACCATTATATACTATGTCCCTATGTTCTACTCTGAATGATGGCTAGATTTTCTTTAGATAATATAATTAAGGTAGAGAAACAAAAATAGTGTAGACTTTATTAAAAGTAGAGCTTTGAGTTGATAATTGCTGAAGATAAATATCACATACACAGGATTAAAATATTCTGTGATGGATTAATTTTTTGTTTTAAAAAAAAAACTCGTAGGGCATACTGGCTCTGTAAGTAGATTACATGGGTTATAATCTAGTCTCATACTTAATTCTGAACTGGGGCAATCAGTAAAGCTCTCCATCTATTATCCTGTCAAACTTTCTGTAACAATAAAAGTTTCCTGTAGTTTCTCTGTCCAGTATGGTAGACGCTTACCACAATGCAGATATGCATTTGAGATTCATCTAATGTGTTACTAAGGAACTTTTGTGGGGGTTGCGAGGCTCTTTTTGAGACAGGATCTCTCTTGTAGTCCCAGTTGGCCTGGAATTCACAGAGATCTGCCAGCCTCTGCCTCCTGAGTGCTGGGATTAAAGGTGTGTGCCACCACGCCCAGCAGGAACCATTTTTTTTAGTTCTATTTAAGTTAAATTAATTTTCATTACCGTTGCCATAGTGGCAATGGTTATAGTAGTGCCAATTTCCTCATCTGTGAAATGAGAGTGGTATTTACAAATGTAATTCAGACACTTGTGTAGAGGACAAAGAGATGTAGTTCTTAGACTATACATAGCATGGTACCTAAATATTGTAAGTACTCACAAATATTTGCCATTGTTAATGTTTATCTTACCCTTAACAAATTTGTATGTTGATAATTGTCTTAGAATGTGAAATAACATTTCTAAAAATATTTTATTTTAAAAATTTAAACAAAAAGTAAAATTCCCCTAATCATAGCAACAGTAATCATAAAAGCTAAGTCAGTCATGGAATTAAATATCAAAATGTTTTGTTTAAACATCTGAGCCTTTTAATATTGTGTCTTAACATTGTTTTAATGGATTCTGAACTAATATTTGACAAGATATGATTTTTTTTATATGTATGAGTGTATGGCCCTGCATATATGTAAGAGCACCCATGTCATACAGTACCCAAGGAGGTCAGAAGAGGGTTTTGGATCCCCTGGAAATGGAGTTACAGTTAGTTGTTCCCTACCATGTGGGTACTGGGAACTGAACACGGGTCCTCTGTAAGAGCAACCAGCGCTCTTAATGACTGAGCCATCTCTGCAGACCTGTATATATCTTAATCTCAATTGAAGCAATTGCCTTCTATTGTGAAAAATCAAAAAAAAAAAAAATTGTGGCATTAGAGATTCTACCATAAATGTACTCTGGTTACCTGTACGAATGGTAAGATTTGCCATTTAAAAGCCAGCTACAGAGTTGAAGAGATGGTTCACTGGTCAAGAGTACTATATAAGAGTAAGGACTTGTGTTCAGCTTCCAGGACCCATGTTAACAAAAAAAGGTAGGGGTGGCCATGTGCACCTGTAACACGTCAGTACTATAGGAGGTGGAGGCAAGAGGATCTCTGGAACATGCTGCTAGCCAACCTAGCTCTAAGTGAGAGACCCTGCCTCAAAGAAGTAAGGCAAAAAATAATGGAAGAGGACACCTAATATCCTCCTCTGGCCTCCACAGGCATTCATACTGACCCATATAACACACACATGAAAAATTATTCATTCATTCATTAATAGGAAGTTTTAAGTTCATGATTGTCCTTAGATACATAGGAGTGTTGGGCTAACCTGGGATGCATAAGATTTTGATTGAACAACAACAGAAGAACTGAATGAAGTTTGATTTTCTTTTAAAATTAAACAATACCATTATGCTACACTTACACCTTGCAAAGTTAACTATACAGTTTATTCAGGCAAGCATTCTACCAATAATCCACACCCTAGACCTATTTATAAGGTACATTCAGTATCCAAAAAGGTTAGAGTAAATATGCACTGAAATAAAATCATTAGAAATATGTTGTAAAACGCACAGTAAGATGTCACTAGAACTGCTTTAAATTCCCCTATCATTAAAGTAGTTATCTATTCTAAAAGTAGTATGTTAACTCCCCTCCATACCACAAGAGACAGTCAGTCTGGACAATATAGTGTGATCTCTGTGGCAGACCTGAAGGAAGCATGAAAAGAGAATAATTATCATAGGTTTTCTTTCCCTGTTGTCAGTTCTTAGTTTATTCTTAACTAGTAGAAAAGAAAAGACTACATTGTCAGCTTCCCTTACAAGGTAAGCCAGAGTGTATTGATCCAGGAAGTTAAGGTTCAATAACATATCAGGGATGTGTTTCATATCGCAGGTGAAACAGTCATAAACATGAATTTCTAAGTAATAATTAACAGTGAATTGAACAATTATGAGTGTAATATACCATTCAAGATAGATGTGCTTATAAGGAGGTTTGTTTTGTATCTGCTTTGTGAGTCACACATAGAAGCTTTATATTTTTAAAGTTAAATTTCCATTGTTATAAAATATGTCTTATGAAGACTAAATTTCTATTGAGAAATTATATACTATCAGAACAGAGAATTTAATAACCATCCATGTTGAAAGTAGCCTCCCTTGTGATTTAAGTACATTCTAATAACCCTAAGGCTTTGATACTCCAGTCACAGAAATGTGGTCTGAAATGCCCACATAACCCGTGATAAACTGCTATCTTTCAGATGCAGCACAGTTGTTCCGTATTGTCCACCACCATGTGGCTGTTTTGCTAGTTAATTTTTGAATACTTACTTTATTCTTGAAAAGTTACTTTGTACAAAGCATTTCTAAAGAATATCTGATGAAAATCCTTTAATTATTTCAACATTCCATTCCCATTGTGCTACATTTTATTTTGAGGACTTGGTATTTGAGACAAAGAAGGGAGAGTATGGATTTTTATGTACTGCATATGAACAAATGTTTATGCATTATGTATTATATGTGTACTTACATATGAACATAAACACATATTTTTTGAAAATTGCTACTTCTGTTTACTAGACTTTATTTTCTTTCGAAGAGTATTATGTCTTCAGATAAAATCCAGATAGATTAGTATTTGAACATTTGAGAGACATCTCATGCTTAACTTGCCTTGGAGACTGACGGAGCATGGCACTGTTTCCTGTACGCCATTTTGTTTTTTCAACTGCTGGGCTTAGTAAGATCTCTGGCGCCTAACTCTGCTTGTCAGTTTGTTTTTCTGCTGAGCTACTTACCTTTATTGGCATTTAATTACTGTTTTCCTCTGATGCCTGTTTTTCATCTAAGTTAGTAATAGTGAATAGCATTTATATAGAGTTTTATGTGCTCAGTACTTTATGTAATCATTCACTAGGTAATTCACATATCCCTTTGACATACATGAGTAGTTTACACTTTTACAGATGTGAAAACTGAGTTTAAGTGGAGCACCGGGTGTTTGCTTTGCACCACACAGCTGGGTCAGTTGCACAGTAGGAAACAAAAGTTAGGACTGTATCTAGCCTTTCCTCTAGAGGACAGACTGATGCTTCCTGAGGAAGCTCAGGTATTACAAAGTAAGAGTAAGGAGACTTTTCCTTCTTTAGTCCTTGGAATTGCAAGTTCTTCAAGAATTCATACTACATTTCTTTGAGCTCAAAAATATTTATAATACTTAATAACTGGTGACTTTTCATTTTCTCAAATTTTAACTTAATGATGTCTTAAAGCAAAATGGTTCTCATTAATTTTACTCTCACAAATTTGGTCTCACCAGCTGAGGAACTCTACTACTTTGATTTATTATTGATTTTCCTTTTTAAATTTAATTCTATTATTTTATGAGTATGAGTGTATTGCCTGCATGTGTGTAAGTGCACCGAGTTTTGCATTGCCCTCAGAGGTCAATGGCTTCGCCTGGAACTTTCATGTGGGTGGAAATAGAGCCAGGGTCCTCTACAAGAGCAGCCAGTGTTCTTAACCACTGAGCCATCTCTCCAACCCCAGTTTTATTAAGTCTTGTTATAGAACTGGTTGAATGCGGCTAGAGAGGTGGCTCAGTGGTTGAGAGCACTGACTGCTTTTGCAGAGGACCCAGGTTCAAGTCTCTGAACCTACATGGTAGCTAACAACACCCCTTAGATAACTCCAGTTCTAAGAGAGCCTGGCGCCCTCTTCTGACCTCCACAAGCATTACGAACATGGGTAGACTTACACACAAGCAGGCAATACACTTATACACATAAAATATTTTTTAAAAGAACTGGTTAGACTTGTTCTGATGACATTAGATAGATTACTCTTACTAATTTTATGCATTGAATAATAAAATTAAAGACAATATAAGTCCCCAAATATTTCTCATTAGAATATTAGTTTGACCTTACAATTAGGCTAATAAGATATTCTTCCTCTTCTGTCATAAAGTAAGACTTACCAAAGAAAAATTCACAATATAGACTTAGAAACTGAAGACTGAGCTAAGAATTTGTAGACAAAAATTATTCTACAAAGTTTATAGTAGACTGATTTATTTATGTATATTGTATGCCTCATAATCTAATATGTGGCAAATTATAAAATACTGTTGTCAGTGTAGCTAAAATTCCTCTTTGAAGAGGCCAAGTTTAGTTTTCCCTCCCCAGGTCCTATAACAAACAATTCACAAATTCCCCAACTCACAGTTAGGCAAATTCTAGCTAGTTTCCTAACAGAGCAGTGGGTGGGGGTTACTTACAGAGCATGGGGGCCTTCCTCCCCTCCATAAGTTACACTAGTAAATCCATAATCAGACTTGGATCTTGTGACTTCCTGGCAGTCAGATCCAAAATGGCAGGAGGGGAAGAAAAAGGGCCCACATCTTAGCACCCTCAGACTGAACGCCTTCAGCCCCTCCCCGTCTTATATCCAAGGCCAATGGACTGGTTGGGAGGGGCATAAGACTTTCCTAGCTCCTCATCTTTCCTCCACTTGCAAGGTAGTCCTGGATAAATACCACCCCACCTGGGGTGGGGGAGTTGTCCACAGATCATCCAGCTTGTCCCTTAGAAAATTAATTCACCCTACAGTTTCAGGGATAAATGTTTTAACTCCTAATTTTTTCTGTTTTTATTTTTTGTCCCGGAATGTTTTGCCTACGTGTATGTAAGAGCACCACCTCTGCACAGTGCTGTCACAGGCAAGAAGAGGACATCAGACCCCTGCAACTGGAGTCA
Source organism: Eospalax fontanierii (assembly GCA_035773235.1). Taxonomy (NCBI): domain Eukaryota; kingdom Metazoa; phylum Chordata; class Mammalia; order Rodentia; family Spalacidae; genus Eospalax; species Eospalax fontanierii. The sequence goes on from CM069524.1 coordinate 105,520,103, forward strand.
CCGTGGTTCTTAGTTTATGTGTGGGTGTTGGAACCAAATCTGGGTCCTCTGCAAGAGCAGCCAGTGCTTTTAACCACAGAGCCATCTCTTCAGCCCCATATCTTGTCTTTTAATATTTGACCATATGTATCTATATCTGTGTGTGTGTGTATGTGCATGTGTGTGTGTTCTCTTTACTTCTTACATAATCTTTTTACATTTCAGAAGTAGTTGGCATTAAAGCATTGTTTTCATGCTCATAATGGGTAGGGTATTTGCATTGTCAATCTTAAAAAATAGCTAAGCCACTCTCATTAAATTAAAAATACAATGTCAGTTCTGGTATCTTTATTGACTACAAGTTCAGTTTATCTTTAAATAATCAAATTTCTGTCTATTTGTTGTTTACTAATTATTAAGTAAATTCACACTATCGAGTTCACTTCTTAAAATTTCTTTTTTTTAACAGCAATTTAAATAAAGAAAAATCAGCTTTGCTACAGATGAAGAACCAAATGGCATCAGATTTGGAACAGCTTCTAAACCATCGTGAGGTACTTTTTCCATGTTGTAGTACTTTTTCACCTGTTAAGCGTTTTCACAGTCCATATTGGGGTAAGATTATTGGAACTTAGTTGCCTGTGTTTATTCTCACTGTGATCTGTCTTAATTCTATAGTATTTGATTTGTGATATTTTATTCTTAGAGTTAACTTTCATTTCTGGAATGTCCTTTTTGTTAACCACTTTTGGTTTGATCATCTCTCTGTCACTGAATTTCCACATTATGTAATCATAACCTGTTTTATCTCTTTCTTCCATAAGACGGTAAATTTCTTTAGTGTACCTCTGTCTTATTTATTGTTTTATGCCCAGTGCCTAATATGCAATATTCATGTTGAGTTTAAAGGTTCAGGTACTTTATCATTTTTCTAAAAGGGATCCTTGTAGTTCAAGCTGGCCTCAAGCTCACTGTATAGTCAAGGATGGCCATTAACTTCTAATCTTCCTGACTCCATCTCCTGAATGCTCCTCCATGCCCAGCTTCATAAGTTCTTTATTTTTTTCTTCCTTACCAAAAATCTTTTAGAGTAAATGTAATCCCCATTTTTCAGAAGAAAATTCAAGTTTTGAATGTTTGCCAAAGGCCAGTTTATAACCAAAAGATAAACCCCATTTTATTTTTCATTTTGAATCATATTTTTATGAACCAGGGCTGGTATACAGCTCAGATGGTAGAGCACTAGCCAATATCATATAATATATATAATTTAATAAATTATATTACTGTATACTTTATTTTAAAATACATTATCAAATCTGCCGATGAAGGCATTATAGACAGTTGTGTAAAGTATTTTTACAAAATATAGGTTTCTATTTCTCTTGGTTACATAGTAGAGCACAGATGCTAGGTTGCAGGACAGGTATATATATTGTTAAGAAACTGCCAGATTTTTCCAGGATGATAGTACCAAGCCCGGGGTTCAATCCCAAGCACCAAATAAAACTGGAAATAGTGGTACACACCTGTAATTCCATCAATGGGATGGAAGCAAGAGGATAAGAAGTTCAAGGTCACTCCTGTCTACACACAGTGAATTTGAGGCTAGCCTGAGTTACATGAGACCCAACCTCAGAAAAAAAAAAAAAAAAGATATATAAACAATATGATTCAACCTTTGGAGCATAAATTTCCTTGATGTTTTTAGCAAATACAGGTGGTTGTTACTACCACCACAATATCTAAAATAATTTTACCACCCCCAGAAGTCCCCTTTACCCCCTTTGAGTTGACTCTTTTTTTCCCCATCCTTATGCCTTAATGATGAATGATCTATTTCCTTACCTGAAACTTCACCTTTTATAGAGTGTGATATAAATTAAATTATCAATATATAGCCTTTTGAGCTTGGCTTTTTTCACTTACTGAGTAATCATGCCACAATATATAGCTGTAGCCAAGACTGCTAATCCATTCACCAGTTGATAGCTATTTGGATCATGTTTTGGTACATCAATAAATTTAAAAAATATGAAACAGTGTCTTAGTATTTTTAATTTAGTATCGTATTAACATTGCAATATGATATTAGTTAAAATTTTTTATTTTATAAATTATATTACTGTATACTTTATTTTAAAATACATTATCAAATCTGCCGATGAAGGCATTATAGACAGTTGTGTAAAAGTATTTTTACAAAATATAGGCTTCTATTTCTCTTGGTTACATAGTAGAGCACAGATGCTAGGTTACAGGACAGGTATACATATTGTTAAGAAACTGCCAGATTTTTCCAGGATGATAGTACTTTTCCATTTTATATGCATTGTTTACAGTTCCCATAGCTATTTGTCCTGACTAACATCTGATATTGCTAAGCCTAGTTTTTGGTCCAAAGCATTTTGTCCAGTAAATTAGCTTATCTTTTTTAACTCATTAATTTTTACTTTTATTTTTTATGTGTGTGAATATTTTGCCTGCCTGCTGTATATAAGTGCACCTGTGTCCTACAGTGCCCAGAGAGATCAGAAGAGGGCTTTCGATCTCCTGCAACTGGAGTTATAGCTGGTTGTTAGCTGCCATGTGGGTGCTGGGAATCAAACCTGTGACTTCTGCAAGAGCAACCAGTACTCTTAACTGATGAGCTATCTCTCCAGACTCCTAAACTATCTTATAATTACTTCTTTAGGTTTTTTTTTTTTTTTTTTTTTTTTTTTTTTGTGTGTGTGTGTGTGTGTGTGTGTGTTTTGTTTTGTTTTGTTTTGTTTTGTGGGGGGTGAGTTTGGGGTTTTGTATTTTTTTTTTCTTTTTTTAGATAGGGTCTTCTATAAGCCCTAGCTGGCCTAGAACTCTGTGTAGACCAGGGTGGCCTCTGTCTCACAGAAACCCACTGTCTCTGCCTCCTAAGTACTAGGATTAAAGGCTACCACACCCAGCTTTAGCTATATTTTTAACCATTTTATTTTTCAAAAAGAGAAAGAAATATTTAAAATAAAGCACTGATTTGTGAAAGTTATAAAGACGTTTCTCAGTCTGGAAAAAGTTTATCAACCATTTGGGAAGAAATCATTGAAAGAGAGAAACCAGCAATTGTTGGTGGAAGTGATTCAAAGATGCATGTCCACAAATGGTGCTAGAGGATCGTCTCCATTAGAAATTGCTTTTGAGATAAATTTTCATAAAGGTGTCTTTTATATGATGAATGAAAGAGAAAGAAAGGGCTGGACACTGACTCGGACCTGAAATCCCAGCACTCTGGAGACAGAACCAGGAAGAAGGAGCATTTGAATAAGGCTGGGCTTATTCATTAAGTGGGGAGACTGTGTCTCAAAGGCAAACAAACATAGGAATAAAGTGGAAGTTAAGAAGGCATCCTTGGACTGAATCATTTTATTTGTATTTATTACTTGCTTATTTGTTTTGTTTTTTTCAAGGGCCTCATATATCTCAGGGTAGCCAGGAATTCACTATTTAATCAAGGATGACCTTGAACTCCTGTTCCTCCTGCCTCTGCCTCCCAAATACAAAGATAACAGCATGTGTACTACCATGCCTGGTTATTATACAGTGCTGGGAATCAAACCAGGCCTTCATATAAACCAGGCAAGCACTACCAATTGGCATTTCGTCCCCAGCTTCTGGACTGAATCTTAGAAATGACCTTTGGGTGATAAGTGTACCTAAAAACAGGTTACAATGCTAGGTAAAGCTTCTTTGAAGATACTTATTCTTTCTTTTGATTTCTAGCATCATAGACTTTCTCCATCAATACAGCTATCACTTAGAATTCTGCCTTCAGTCATTATTTCTGTACTGTGGAAACTGAGTTACTCAGTGTATGTTTTTAAAACTGAATTTTTAAGAGATGATGCCAAATATATCTATTCAATCATGAAGTGGTATAACAAGTATTTTGTTTGTTTTGAGAATGAAAAGACCCATTTGATTCTAAAGGATTATCCTGGACTTTGAAAAATCCATGAGCAATTTTAATTTATACATTTTATACATCATATTCAAAGTCACATTTTTCATGAGTCAAGATAATAACCGAAAAGCAGTTAGCCAAATAAATCCATCCTCCCTCAAGTTGTTTTCTCAGGTATTTTGTCACATTAACAGAACCTGGCTGACAGCACCCAAGCTTACTTCACACCAGCCAAGGCTCTGGGAAGATTATTTAATATGTCATGGTTTTAATCAGCTAAGTTTCAACAGTTTAAATTAGTGATTCAGAAAGAAAACAAATGAGTGTTTTCAAGCTTCTCATTTACTCTTTGGAGTTAGAACTCTCTCACTTTTTAAGCAGGATTGCTTAGTTCTAATGAGGCTATATGTGTTCATATAATGTAAATTAGATCACCAGTTCACATATTACAACATGTGTGTTAAATGAAGAAGATAACAAGGTAATTCTAGATCGTCATTTCTAAAACATTTGGAACCTAGTCATAGAAGGTTTTCACTTTCTAAGTTAGTGTTAGCTCAAAAATATCAGCTTACAAGTATCTTCTGTAGGACTGGGATGGGCTATGCTCAAAGCTAGATAGGATAGCTTTTGAGAAGAAGAGTGAAGATAAAAGTTCAAGGTCATTCTCAGCTACCTAATGAGTTCAAAGCCAGCCTGGGCTCCTGGAGCCTGACCCAAACAACAACAACAAAAAGTCTCTCATATTATAAGTTTAGTTATAGTCTAAGAATTTCCAAAAATATATATTGGCCTTTTATGCTATAAATTTTTAGTACTTATACATTCATAAATAATTGTCTATATTGTGATTATGTGTGGTACAGTAGATGATTTTTTCTCACTTTAAAGCAGAATTAGGCTTTTAGGGTTTTGTGTGTGTGTGTGTGTGTGTGTGTGTGTGTGTTGATTGAACACCGGGCCTCAGTCGTACTAACTATTCACTCTATTCACTCTACCACTACTACACCACCAGGCTAGTCTAATAATTTTTTTTAATGACATAAAAATGATGAGAGGATGGGCATGGAGGAAAAATACTATAGTGCAGGTTTCCTGTTTGGACCACAAAATTAAACTGAGTTAAATATGGTAAGTTCAACCTGCACAGCAAGTACTAACCAAAAATTTGATCATAAATAGAATTGAGATCGTAGATCTGACCACACCGCCTCAATCTGAGGTCTCCAAGTTTTGTCCCTGTATTTAGTGAAACTATAGATTGAAAAGACAAGATATCACTCATAAAATTCCTTCCATTAAGTCAAAAATTCACTTTTATGAAAAGATCAGAATGAAATCTGATGTGATCTCTATGTTTTATAAGTTACCTAAGGCAATATACTAAGTTCTTCCACATATTTTATATAGTTTAATCTTATTGTAGTCCTTTGGTAAAAATTACCATCCCTCTTGTTACAGATGTAACTGAAGATGGTAAGAGCTAAGTAATTCAGCCAGGGTTACATACTCTTGAAATTAAAACTAATTTGTTCCTTTCCTGAAAAAAAAAAATTCTCCTTAGTCCCCTTTAAAAAAATCTCGTGATGAATTATTGCTTGCATTATTTCCAGGAAAGTTTTTGCTTCTATAGATGAAGTAATATTCTTCTTTCTTTTTGTCAGAAAATGGAAGCTTTGTAGCTTAATATGCTTCATTTTTGCGTTAGTTGTCAGAAACTTGGAGCTAAATGTCTTCTCCTGATGTTACGATCCTCTTTTCCCTTCTTTTACTTTTTTGATACATTAAAACAACTTTTTGTGTTTCAGGTAGTAAAGTTACAATCTGTTTTTACTCTTTAACGTCTTCATTTACATGAGACCTGATACCTAATATAAATATATAAATATAAATAAAATATGACCCTTAAATAAATAGGTTTTAAAATGAGGTAAAAAGAAAAGTCCCACTAATGTGATGTTACTCTAACAGTAGCAGGTCTTGAAAACAAACACTGAGTTTAAGAAATGTGGCCTCTTAGATTGCTGCGTTTCTTGAACTTATCCCCCAGGCATCTTCATTAATTACCTTTAGTTTTAACCCATTTATTTCCTTTCATATTTGCCTTGACTATACAAGATTTATTGATCATATCTGAGAATTCTCTTCTGCTTTTCTTGTTTGTTTGTTTGTTGTGCTAGGGATTAAACCAAAGGCCTCACAGCCTCACCGTTAGGCAGATACTGTCCCACGGAGATAAGCTATGTTCCCAAGTACCTAACTCTGTTCCCAACTCTAATTCTGCTTGCTTATCCCCCTCTTCCTATCCCCCCCACTTCCTTTCCTCTATCTCAGGGGAGGGTCCTCAGAAATAAAATCAGAAATAAATTCTTAAGTGTAGGAGGGGTATCTTTAATTGACCAAATGCCTTAGGAAACTGGTGTAAAATCCCATCTCTCGTGGCGAGCTATGTTAACAGCAGTGGTAAAAACCCCACTTAAGAAGCTATTCCAGTATTTCAGTGGAACTCAACTGATGATGATGGCATGAGCTTTAAAAGCTTATGATTTAAATGCTGAATCATGGGACTTGATAACTGATGTAGAGATTGATGAAAAGAGAGAAATGAGAACTGATGGCCAAGCTTTTGTCTTGATCTTGGATCCATAGTAGTAGAAGGAAGAAGTTTGGGGAAGAAAAGTAAATATTTAAGCAAATATACTTACTTCAAGGTTAAAAATGAAAGTTTCTAAGCCCAAGTAAGAACTCATTTAGAGATAAAGACCTGAGTTGCCGCATAAGTGCTTTTATACATGAGAGTAGATTAATTTGTGAGAATAGGTAGCCTGGAATCAGGAGACTGAGACAGGAAGGTCATGGGTTCAAAGCAGACTTAGGTTATTATAGTGAGTTTTATGCTTCACTGTATTATGTAGTGGAAACTTTCTCAAAAAAGTATACACACACACACACATTCACACAAGTATACTTTAATTGAAAGGAAAAATGCTAAAGTTATTCTGTATGTTCATTTTTAAAGTTTAAAAAACTTAATTACAAGGTGGGGGGTGGGTATGTTCACATGACTTGGGGTGCCTACAGAGGCCAGAAGAGGGAAGGCAGATGCCTGGAGCTAGAGTTAAAGGCAGCTGAGAACTGCCAGGCATGGGTGCTGAGAACTGAACTCAGGACTCCTAGAAGAACGGTGTATGTTCTTAACCATTGAACTGTCTCTCAAGCCCCATGAGTACTCATTTTTAACCAAAGCATTAAAAAAAAAAAAAAAATCAAGCCAAGCGTTCATTTACAAGTGTCACTTGGATTTATTAAGTTGCTAAAGCAACTTCCATCAACCTGAAACACAGGTCCAGTAAGGTACTGAGTAGAAACTGAAAAGGAAAAGAGAAAATACACATCCCTTCAGCTCTTGAAAGAGAATGTTGGTACAGCTAAGGAAGGGTCAAGAGATCAATATATGTTATCTCCTGGCGAGGCATGATGGCACCTGTAATCCCAGCGCCTAGGAGACTAAAAGCAGGAGGATTGAAAGTTTGGGGCCACTCTGGCCTACATAGTAAAGTCCTTCAAAAAAGAAAATAAATAGAATGTTTTTACCTCCCACAACTGGAAGTTGTGACATTAAAATGGTGACAGGAAGCAGCCAAGTAGAAAGAGAATTAAAAATATAAATGAGAGAAAATAATCAACTGAGCAAAAGTATTAGGGAAGGAGGAGCTACACAGCAGATTGATGGATTTTAGCTTAAGACTCTGAGCATCACCTGTTTAGACAGGCCACCACTCTTTTCCATTTTGAAGGTAGAAGGATTATGTAAAGATAAAAGTTCATTTGTAGCTTGATAAAGTTAGCCTTCTATCACTATAACAAATGAGCAAGATAATAAGAGTTTATATTTTGGCTTTAGATGTTTCAACCCATAAAGAATTCACTTTATTGCTTTTGAACCTATGGCAAGGCAAAATATCATAATTGGAGTCCAGGGTAAAGCAAAACTGCTTACCTCATGGCCAGGAAGTAAAAGAGACCAAGAAGAAAGGTCGAGGGTGCCACAGTTAGCTTCTAGGACATGCTCCCAGTAGCCTTAAGACCTCCCACTAGACATGGCCTCAAAGTTTCTCCCATCTCCTAGTACTGCCAAGCCAGGGGTCCAAGCCTTTGAACACATAGATGGAATCTTTCAGGGATAGTTATCAAATCATAACAGATGATATGAGTTTAAGAAAATTCCATGTAATGATGCATCATTATTTTTTAGGGGGGTAGATGTCTGTTTGGTTTGGTTTGATTTGGTGTTTGGTTTTTTTGGGACAGGGTCTCGCTCTGTAGCCCACGCTAGCCTAGATCTCATTATTGTAGCCCAGGATGGCTTATTCTTGAGGCAGTCATCCTGCTGTAGCTTCCTGAGTGCTAAGATTTCAGGCACCATGTCCAACCTCTTTTTAAGAAACATTTATTTAGGTACTGGAGAAATGACTTAGCAGTTAAGAGGACTGGCTGCTCTTTCAGAGGGTCCCCATTCAATTCCCAGCATCCACATGGCAGCTAACAAACCTTCCATAACCCTGGTTCCAGGGAATCCAACACCCTCTTCTGACTTCCTTGGCCACTGTACAACACAGTTGCACCTACCTACATGCAAGCAATACGCTCTTAAACATAAAATAGGAACGTTAAAAAAATACATTTTAAAACATTTATTTAGTAGAGGAAGCATATGAGTGTCACAGCATCACAGCATACATGTGGAAGTCAAAAAGATGATTTGCAGGAGTCAGTTCTTTCCTTCTGCCATGTGGGTCCCAGAGATCAAACTCAGGTTATCTCCCTTGGAGGCTAGCACCTTTTCCCGCTGAACCATCTCACCAGCCCATGCCTTGCTTCTGATGAGGTTTTCTCATGGACAGAGACACAATAGTGTATGAGTTTTGAAGAAAATAGTTTTTAAATAGCTATATAATTAATGAGTGAGATACATTGTACCAGCAAAAAAAGAATTACCATGTTGAAATGCTGTGTGTGTATAATACTGCCATTCTGTATATATTTCTTTAACAACACTCGACACCTTGGTATAAACATGGAGAAGATGAACTGCTGTATTGGATACATTCTACCTTCTTTTTTTTTTAACTAGACACACATTCTTCTTTGTCCGTAATGTAAGGTTGGGCCAGGTATGGTGACACACATCTGTAATCTTAGCACTTGAGATGTAGAGACATGAGGATTAAGAGTTTATGGCCAGCCTTGGCTACATAGGGAGTTGGGGCCAGCCTGGGGCTGGTTTGTGAGATTCTGTGTTTAAAATAAGTATAGGCTTGTTTTTGTATTGTTTATGTCACTTAGATTTTGAAATACTGTAGAAAATGCTAGCAGCCAGATAGACAAGCCTTGGTTTCAAGTCAGGTATGGTGGCACAGTAAATCTCAATGTTTGAGAGGCAAAACCAGGAAAATCACAAATCGAGGCTAGCTGGACTACCTAGTGAGACCTCGTCTCAAAAAAATCTAAAACAAAAATAAATTCAAGTGAAGTCTTGGCTTCATATCCAAGCTATGCTACTTAACAACTTTGGATTCTAGAGGTAATGATTTCATCTCTCTTAATTCAGCTTCCTTGCCTATAAATGAAGGTAGTATCTGTTTTAACAGAGTTATATAAGAATTTTAAATGTTCTTCTTTTCCTTTCAAGTTCATTTTAAATGTTAACTGTTCTTTGAATCTCAAACCTCCCTAACTGGACAAAGAAAAATTTAGCTGTTTCTTTGGGTTTTGGTTTTAGTTTTGACTTTAAGACAAGATTTTATTATGTAGTCCTGGTTGACCTTGGTTGCCCTGCCCCATGGCCCCAAGGGCTGGGGGTACAGGCTTATACCCACACCCAGCACAACTACATCCTACCTATTAATATTTCTGTTGGTGCTCATATCACTTTGCATCACAATTATGTACCTGTCTTGCCCAGTAGACTGCCAGATTCCACTCTATATCTTAGCCATTAACACAGTATTTAGTACTTAATAAGTAGTCATTTGAATGTTTATTAAGTTAATTGTGGTTCTTTCCTATATTCAGTAGTAATTGTACTGTCAGCTGACAAGTAGAAAGCTTTCAAAACTGACATTTACTATATCTCATTCTCTCCCCCTCCAAGAGTGTGTCTTTCTGATTACTGATACCGTTTTACTGGAAAAAGTACAGAAACTGATAGACCCAAGAACAATTTCAAAGAACTGTTTGTATGTAGCCAATAAGAAGTCATGTCTGGAAGGTTTGTCTAGAATAGAGCTCCTCTTAAAACCCAAGACCTGATAACTGTAGCCACAGCAACCTCTGCTTATCAAGCCACTGAGGAATAATGTGCATTTGAAAAATATAACACCTCTGCTTCTCACACCTCTGCTGTCCTGTTCAGTCTTTCTGCCAGTAATGTTTCAGAGGTCCCACAGTCTTTTCAGTTAGCATTTAACCAGAATTAGTCAACTGCTCCTTTCTAAGTACCTAGAACGTACAAAGCCCCGTGCCAGCCTGAATGTTGGAGTAACTCCCATTACCCTAGATAACTCTCTTCTTACAGCCATGCATGTCACCTAAGCAGAAGAAAACAAACCCTGCAGTTAGCCAGGTTTCTTAAAAGTGAAGTCACAGTATAATTATCATTCTTTTATGGTATGTTTATGTTCCCAGAGTCTAACTCGTATGTTCTTTGTGATTTCTCGGAAGATTTCAGGGACATTTCAGCAATCCAAGTGCCCCTTAGGCAATCCACTTCATAAAGGGTTCCAACACATTGCATATTTCTATATGTGTGTCACTCTTTTTGTTTCATACTTAGCTGTTTTGAAAGTTTTCTTAAGAATACCTTTTTACATTTTTTTCTTATACACCTAGTTGGTTACATTTTACACTTAAAAAACAACAATCTCTCAGTAGGTAGCTAATATTTCCTTAAATGAAAATATTTATTTTCGGGTTCATATACTTCTCATCAATACTGGTGTTTGTTACAAGTTAAATATTTTCTGCAGCTTGGGGTGTAATTTAGTGGTAGAGCATTTGCTTAGCAAGCGGCAGACCCTGGTTCCAACTCCCAATACCTCTTAAGACATTAAAGGTTAAATAAGAATAAATATTTTTGATTTGCTAGATATAAATCAATAGTTTTGTTGTTGTTTGGTTTTGGTGGGGGTGGTGTTTTCTTTTTGCTCTTTGTTGTGTTTTGTTTTGTTTTTTGTTCCTTTTTGAGGTAGAGTCTCCCTGGCCTTGAAATCACAGAGATCTACCTGCCTCTGCCTCTGCCTTCCAGGTGCTGGGATTAAAGGCGTATATTAAATGAGTGTTTTAAAGATTGTTTTATTATAGTGAAAACCCTTTAAAAATATATACAGCACTAATATTTTTCCCCTATAAAGTGATTTGGGGATTTTTATGATTTGTTTGCTTGTTTTTGTAGTTCTGGGGAGTGAACCCAGCAACGTCACATAGGTGCTCAGACCAAAGCCACTGAGCTACATCCCCAGGTCCCTGTTAAGCTCTAGAATGCTTTTTTCCCCATGTAATGGTTTGTTTGTGAATTCAGGTCTAAGGAAACTGAAGGAATAAAAATACCTTGAATTGTTATAAATTCTTCTTCCAAACTATTTAAGGATTTGTTTTTGTTTATTGTATGCATGTGTGTCTGTATGTGGACATGTGCACATGAGTACAGGTACATGGAGTACAGGTACCTGAGGAAGTCAGAAGAGGGCATTAGATCTGTTGGAGCTACTGTTAGAGCTGCCTAGTATGAGTGATGAGAATTGAGCTCAGCTCCTCTGCAAAAGAAGTATACCCCCTTAACCACTAATCTCTCCAGCCCTCTCCCAAACTATTTTAAATACTTTCAAATCAAGCATATTATACTAATTACCATACTCAGAAACAATTAATTACATATTGCTTTCAACCATGTATTAGGTACCTAGGAATAAGGAATCTGAGAAAAAGAAGTGTGAAATTATCCCTCCATACTTACAGAAGGAACCTTCTGATATTCAAAAGAAAATGAAACTTTTTGTTCAAGGCTGGTGACACAGGCCTTTAATGCTAGCTACTTAAAGCTAGGCAAAAGGACTTCCTGAGCTACAGAGTGAGTTCAAGGTCAGAGTAAACAACTTAGTAAATGTTGTCTCAAAATGGAAAGTAAAAATAGGTCTACGGGTATACTTCAGTGGTAGAGCGCTTGCCTAATATGAGACCTTAGCTTCCATCCCCAGTACCGAGGGGAAAAAATCCTAGCTAAAAAATGTAAACTCTTCCCCCAAAATAGGTATCTTTCACCAGTTAATAATAAAAATGCTTACCATTTAAGGTTTAGGGAGACAGTTCAGTCAGTAAATTTCCTGTCAAGCCTGAGTTTCATCCCCAGAACCCATATAAAAAGCTAAGCACTGCTTATAATCCCAGCACTGGAGAAGTGAAGACAGGCTGAACTCTGGGCCTTGCTAGCCACCCAGCCTAGCATTGTCAGTGAGACCCAGATCACATGAGAGACCCTTCAGAAGACAAGAAAGATGACATCTAAGGGACAGCACCCAAGGTTATCTGGTCTTCACGTGTATTCACACATATGTACTCTTACTGCACACACACACACACACACACACACTGAGAATGTCTTCACCGTATACTTCTTGCCTTCATTATTTCACTTGTGCCTCATAAGAGCTTTATGACAATCCTGTACCCATTTCACAGAAATAGCAACTCAATCTCAGTTTTCCATTCTGTGGAATGTTACTCTCCTTGAGTTTTAAATTGCATAAAGAACACTCAAATTTGTGTGTCTGTGACAGGTCTCACTGATATATTTCAGGTAGTCATCAGACTTAACATCCTCCTGCCTCAGTGTCCTAAAATGATTGGCTTACAGGCCTACAGCACCATGTCAGCCACTTAAATTTATTTTAGATTTTATTCTGTAAATCATTGTGTTTACACCAAATTCTAAAGAGTTTAGAACTAGGTCAGAATTGTTCTGGTCTCTGTATTTTACCACCTTCTTTAATCCTTTCATTACCTTCTTTAAAATTTTAAATACTTTTGTTGTATCTTGCAAGTAAAGCTCTCTCTTGTGTGAAGCAATATAATATCTCATTATAAAAACATTTTATCTGTTTATAAATACCCTTTGGACTTTTTATATCAAATGTTCACATCTATTATGTGTTGTAGAGACTTGTTATCATCTGAGTTCCTTTTTTTTTTTAAGAAGGAAGTGTGTGTTTTTCTCACTGCACTTTAGAAGTTTATTGTTATATTTTCTTTAATTAGCAAGAATATTTTCCTGACCTTCTGTTTTAGGAGTTGCTTGTATGTGTGCATCTGTGTGTACATTCATGATGTATGTGCATGTGTGGAGATCAGAGAAGAACTTCCATGAATTGTTTTTGTACTTCTACCTTGTTGAAGCAGTCCCTCTTGTTTCTGCTGAGTTATGTACTCCAGGCTGGCCAGCCCTCTATCTTCCAGGAAGTTCTCCTAGCTGCACCTCCCATCTTGCCGTAGGAGTGCTAAGATTACAGATCCAGACTATCCCCTCTGGCTTTTTTTACACAGGATTGAGGAATTAAACTGGGGTTTTTAGACCAGGCACTTCTACCTGGTGAGCCCTTTCACCAGCCCTGACCTTTCTTGACAAGAAACAAGTAAATAACCTCTTACTATCATTTCTAACACTCTGTTTTTATGATTCCTTGAAGATTGTGGTTCCTTAACCAAAGAATTCTAGGACATAAGGATACACATACAAATAAGCCTAAAAATCTCTAGGTCTCTGGAGATACGTGATGCCCAGGAGGAAACACTAGCGGTGATATAAGGGTTATGGTCAGAACTGTTCTTAACGGCAGTATTTTGATATAAACTTAACAAGTCATTGATCCCATATTCCCATATCAAGAAACTTTTAAAACTAAGAGAAACATGGAATGCTGGGAATACAGAGGGAGCATAGACCCTGAAGTGAGATATTCTGAAGTATAATACTTAACAGTGGAGATAGGATTTAGAAGATGAGCTGATACTGGGAATGAACTGCAAAGAAAAAAGCAGGAAAGTCAACCAAATTATGTCAAAGCAGTAAAGGCCAGATACTACATAGCAACTAGATGAATACTGTTTAGAAGGGAAAGCAGGGGCCTTGATCCAAAAGCCAGGATTGAGGACACATGAATGTCAGGTGACATAGAAGGACAAATTATCAGAAATCCAGGGTATTGTTTGTGAAGAGCTAAACCACTAATGAAATGAGCTAAAGAATCTGGACAAGACCCATTTAGCAGTGGCAAGCAGCCAGCTTCACTCAGGGATTGCTTCTGTGTGTCCACACTTCACTGCCTTTGTGATTTCTGTGTTCAGACTTCTTCGGTGTGTTCAGCCCTCAGTGCACTCACTTCAGTGCTTTCACACTGCATTGTGTTCACACTTCACTGTGTTTGCACTTTAGGGTGTTCATATTGCCATCCTCTACCAGCACCACTGGTGGAAGTGACCCTCAGATCCTATCCAGGCTATGGAAAGAATGTTTCTAGTTAGTTATGTCTTCAAGGTTATGACAGCAGCCCTGTTGTCTCTCATCTGCTCTTTCTCATATGGACACTGAAACCCTCACTAAACTTTTAACCATATACAAAGTCTAGCACCAACATTTATTGTGTCCTCTCAGGAACATGAGAATAAGGAGTATCTAGACTTCAGTCACTGGAATTCCTTTATTATTCTGAGCTAGGTGAAAACTTATTACTGAGATAATCTAAGGAAAACAGTCAGGGTGATGAAAGAAATCTGTTTACTTCTAACAGAAATGAATGGACCGGAGGTGTTTGAAAAGATAAGACTTAGAGAAAAATAAGATATTCAAAGGAAGAAACTCATACAAAGGCTGGAGATATCTTCCATGATGTTTTGGCTTTGCTTTTGTTGTTGTTGTTTTGATTTGTTTGTTTTTCTAATTCAGTAGAGAAAGATTAAATTATAACTAATTTGGCTCTACTTTTCAAGCCTTAGATAGGTAACTGTATGTTTATAGACCATATCTCCTATTTTTATTGACATGTGATAGTTACTCATATTTATGGGGTACAGTATGATAACTCAATACATGTAAACAGTGTGCTTAAAGGAAATATTTAAATGTGCATAGGTCTGGGTTCAATAGCTTGAAGATACCTTCCAAGCCTAAAAGTCTGTATTAAAAGCCTTGGTAAATGGCATCTTGCATTGTTGTATAAACAACAATAGCTTTGAACCCAGGAACCCTGCATTTGAATATTCCTTTCACTTCTTAGTAACTAGATGAATTTGACTACATTTCTAGCCTGCTAAGCCTCTGTTTCCTCATTTTCAAAACTGAAGTACTATCTACTTGTTTTTATATGAGAGGAAATAAAATTTTTCTATGATAGACAACATGAAGACTGGCACATTGTAAATATTCAGTGAATATTAATTCCTGTGTCCTCTTCTCCTCTAGACATAAACTCCACATAAGCTTCTCCTGAGGCAAAGAGACAATGGTTAGTAGGATGAGGTTGGCCTATAAATGGGACCAGGTACTTAGAAGAAGGGCTGGAGAATTCTAAAACACAGTCTGCAGTGGCAAATATTGACATTATTTTCTAACAACTTGGCCATACAAAATATATTTTGTCTGTTGTTTGTTTTCATAATTTAAAAGTTTTATTGAACTCTTAGAATAAAGAATAAGTAGATTTTTATTAAATTTACATTATGAGGAACCCAGGACCTTGCACATGATAGGCAGGTAGCACTGAGCTACATTCCCAGCCATTAAACTATTTATAAATGTGATGTATAGGACAACAAAATTTTCCTTTTTTAAATGGCTGTTTAAATACCCATTGAAATGTACAGTGTGGTGGTGGCTTATAATCCCAGCCCTCAGGAGACTGAGGGTCATGATTTGTTCAAGGCTAACCTAAGACTACACAACAAGACCCTGTCTCCAGAAACAAATCCCTACTAAAATTATTTACCAAGAGAATGATCAGAGGCCTGGAATATGCTTTAAAATGTCTCAGGAGAAAAAGAATCTAGATAAGGAAATAGATAAAAGGCTGTTGACAGCCAAGTGCATTGGTATGCACTTAATGTCACCAGTTGAAATCCTAAGGCAAAAGGATAACAAGTTCCTGACCAGCCTGGGCTGTAGCAAAAATGGAGGGTATGGGGAGAGCAGTGTCCTCAAAGCTGCCTTGGCAGTTCCTCCAGTTACTCCTCAGAGAATTACATTTGTTCCATTAGTTTCACTCCCAGGTACCTGTTCCAGAGAAATTAAATTATACCTACATACAGACTTACATATGGATGTTTATATCAGCAGTATTATTTCTAGTAACCAAAAGGTAGAAATAACCTGAATATCCAACTGAAAAACAGATAAAATGTAGCACGTTTGTGAAATAGAATATCATCCTCCAAGGCATGAGAGGTGGCTTAGCTGGTAAGTGCATTTGCTGCCAAGTCTGACAACCTAGGTTTAAACAATCTCCCATGCCCACACAGTAAAAGGATAGAACCAACTACTGCAAGTTGTCCTCTGGCATTCATACACATATCTGGCATATATATGCACACACAGAAAATAAATGTAAGTAAATGAAAAGTGATCAAGTAAAATTTTTTAGTATTTTATTTATTATTTTTATTTACATGTATGAGTGTATTGCCTGCATGTGTGTAAGTGCACCCATGTCGTCCAATGCCTGAGGAAGTCAGAAGAGAGCATCAGATTCCCTGGAACTGGAGTTACAGACAGTTGTTAGCTGCTGTGTGGGTGCTGGGAGTTAATTCCCGGTCCTCTTCAAGAACAGCCAGTGTCCTTAACCACTGAGCCATCTCTCCAGCCCCCTAAAGTAAAAAATTTTTGAAGATTATTCTCCCATGAAAGTACCAGAATATGCTACAACATAGATAATCTGTTTTGTTTTGTTTGTTGTTGTTACTTTTGTTTTTTACTTTAATTTGAGGTAAGGTCTCATGTATCTGAAGCTGTCCCTGAACTCCTGATTCTCCAGCTGCCACTTCCCAAGTGCTAGGATTGTACCACATACCCACCACCATGACACAGATGAATCTTGAAAACATTGAGAGAAACCAGTTACAGAAGACCATATCAAATATAATTACATTCATGTGAAATGTCTAGAAGACTGAACACTACAGAGTCAGGAAATGCATGAGTGATTATTGAAAGCAAGGAATTAGGGGCATTGTACAATAATAGAGTAATAACTAAAACAACTCGTTTCCATTTTGTTTTTTTTTTAGACAGGATCTTATCTAGCCCCACTGGTCTCAAACTGGCTGTGTAGCTAAAGATGACCTTGAGCTCCTGATCCTTCTGTCTCTGCCTCCCAAGTACTAGAATTAAGGAGTATGTCACCACACCCAGCCAGCAATCGGGTTTCTTTGAATGTGACATGTTTGAGTATGGTGTTGCCTCTGAATACAGATGCTCCTTGAATTACTCTGTGGTTACATCCCAATAAACTCACTAAAAGTTGAGTTATTGGTCAGGGTGGTCCAAGAGACTTCCAAAATTACACAGCCTATTGCCACAGTTCTTGATTGCCTCACAGAACTTGAAGTTTAAATCTTATTGCTGAAGACAGAACATAATTCAGACATAGGAATTGGACCAGTGGAGCTGAAACTGATCTAGAAGACACTTCCCCTGAAGGCTAGCTCTCATAGCTTTGGAGAGCACTCCAAAAGCTGCTAAGGGAAAACATCGGTCAATGGCCCAACACCAGCTTAATGACCAAATAACCATATCAGTGACCAACATAGCATACAATACTGGCACAGTATTGGCACTTTTATCTTGTGGGCAATCAACTGCTGCCTAATTGGACTAAAGGCCTACTCAGTGGGAAGAAACTCATGTGTGGTACTGTAATCATAGCCAAAAATACACATGACTAGAGTGGTCATAGATCTTAGAGAAGAAAACTCCAAGATTGTCATATCCCTACACTAATATAATTTCTTACTGTGTGAAAAATATGGATCTTTATATTTACAGACAAATGTCCTAGTCACCACTTATCAAAGAAGCTTCTTTTGCACCAAAGACTATTACAAAGTACCACAACTGGTCACACACAGTGTCTATGAATTGCCCAAGCCTAAGTAGCACATCTACAATGCAACCTCTACACCTAAGACCCACGAAACATAAAACAAGGGCAAAGAGGTCACTAATGAATCTCTGAATTCTCATTATGAAGCTCCCTCATGCAACAGAAAGCCAGGAACACAAAATGCCCAAATCATAGAGATTAAGAGTCTGCAGAATGCTGGTCCTTGGTCAGGACTCCTATATTAAACTTCACCCACTCAAGGCTCAGGGAACATTTCAGAAGAGGGAGTGGAAAGATTGTAAGGGCCAGGGAGGAGGTGCTTGACCATGTGGAAATATGGTTCTATAAGCTCCTAGAGCCCTGTTATACGAACCTACAGCAATGGTGACAGCATGTATGGGACCCATGTAAACTCAAGCAGACAAAACCAAGCATAGAGCTGGGGAAATGGACAGCAGACCCCAATCTTAGATGCCGAAATGCTGGCAGTTGATTACTGCTAGATGAAGAAAAGCTGATCCTCCTAAAGCAAGAGATTCTAGATAGATTGTCTGGACCTCAGTGGGTGCACTTGTACTGAGGACTGTCTGGGGACACTAACTTGACACAGTAGGCCATAACACAGATGACAGAATGTATGGTTCCAACTGGGGGTGCCAGCAGGGAAGGGAGCATAAAGATGATGAAGATGTTCTGGATGAAATACACAAAGAGTCGATTAAAAAACAATAATGAAATATTTTTATAAAGAAAATATCCTAAATGAAATATGCACTTAAAACAACCTACCAGATACAACAGTCTAGCCACTTTAAATATGCTAAGCACATTTACATTAGTCTGCAGTTGAGCAAAATTATCAAACAGAACACTTTTTCCATATTAAAGTGTCAGTCTCATATAATTTATTTTATATCATTCTGAAAGTGAGAAGCAGAATGGCTATATGGGTCCTCTCTACAAACATATATCATGAAAACATACTGGGCCTGTGGAGTATATGTTATGCACAGCTGACTGGAAGTTGCAGCTCACTGCCAGTACCCAGTATCACCAGACTATTGTTCAGTGCTGCTTGCCTAAATCCCAAACACTCCTGAGGCAGCATCAGTCACAGATTATGAATTGAAGGCTTCATAGCAAATTCCAGACAAGCCTGAACCATGTGGTAAAACTGTGTTTCAAAAACAAAAAGGGGGCTGGAGAAGATATCTTAGCACCTAATGGCAACTCACAACTGTCCTTAACTCTGCCAGTTCCTGGAGATCCAACACCTTCTTCTGACTTCCACAGTCAGTGCACACATGTGGTACATTTGCATACATGAAAAATAAAACATAACGAACAGCCCAGGTGCGCTTACATGCAGGTGATAAATGCAGACACATAAAATAAAAATGATAATTTTTTTTTTAATTTAAATACAAGTAATTTTAAAGGGGGCAGCTAGAGAGATGACTCTGCAGTTCAGAGCACTGGCTGCTCTTGCAGAGGACATAGGTTCAGTTCCCAGAACCCACATGGCATCTAACAATTTATCCATAAGTCAGTTCCAGGGGATCCAACTCCTTCTTCTGACTTTTGCGGGAATTACACAGCACTTACATACATGTAGGCAGTACACTCATATACATAAAACAAAAATAATAAAATATATTTAAAAAAGCAAAAAGGGGATCTAGGTATGGTGGCACATGTCTTTAATCCCAGCACTTAGAAGGCAGAAGCAGGTAGATCTCTGTTAAATCAAGGCCCGCCTGGTATATATAGCAAGTTCCAGGCCAGCTAGGGCTATAGGAGACTCTGTCTCAACAAAAAAAAGCGGGGGAGGGGTGGCAAGTGGGATGAGAATATTGCATCACATATCAGATTCAGAATTGAAAGTGTTGCAGTAGAAGTCTTATCACCTCCACACCTTTGTTAAGTTGAAAAACCCTAACTCAAACCATTGTATTGTGTGGGGGATTTCTGTGTACTGAAAATTGCTAACACTTTTAAATGAAAGTACTATGTGGCATATGAATTCTATCTCAATGAAGCTTGAAAACCCAGTATTGAAAGCTAGCCATGGAAACTCAAGCCTGTAATGCCACCACTCTGGAGTCTGAAGCAGGAGGATTGCCACAAGTTTGAGGTCATCCTAGATCACATAATGGAGTTCCAAGGCAGCCTAGTTACAATGTGAAACACTGCTTTTTTTTTAAAAAAAAAAAAAAAAAAAGGAGGCTTAGAAGGATGGTTCGATGGGTAAAGCATTTTCCGCTCAAGTGTGAGAACTTGAATTGAATCACCAGAACCCTCAAAGAGCACACTTCTGGTATCCTAGTGTTCCTATGATTAGACAAAAAGCAGAGACAGATGAATCCTGTCTCAAACGTAGTGGAAGGCAAGGACCAACCCTAGAAGCTGTCTGACCTCCATCACATGTACAAAAACACATACTTATCATACAGACTAAACAACTGCTAAAATGAGAATTGCTGTAGAAATTGAGCTGTGCAAAGGCAATCCAATATTCTATGCCCCCCACTTTA
Source organism: Eospalax fontanierii (assembly GCA_035773235.1). NCBI lineage: Eukaryota > Metazoa > Chordata > Mammalia > Rodentia > Spalacidae > Eospalax > Eospalax fontanierii. Next base: position 105,540,694 of record CM069524.1, read on the forward strand.
AATTTTTTAATTTGGGGAGTCAGTCATTGCAGCACACACCAAGGTAACATGTAGAGGTCAGAAGACAACTTGGCAGAATTTGTTCTCCCCTTCTACTGTGTGGGCTCTGGGAATGGAACTCAGGTTGTCATGCTTGGCGGTGGTAGCTGTTGCTGGCCCACTTTTTTTCTTTTCTTTTTTTAAGATTTTATTTTTATTTTACGTATGTGAGTGTTTTGCCTGCATATACGTACATGCACCATATGGGTGCATGGTGACCTCAAAGGCCAGAAGACAACATCAGATCCTCTGGAACAGGAGTTAATAACAGTTGTTAGCTACTGTGTGGGTACTAGGAACCTAAGCTGGGTGCTCTGCAAGAGCAATGGATACTCTTAACCACTGGGCCATCTCTCCAGCCCATGCTGGCCCACTTTCTTATCTTTGAAATTTTCTGTAACAAAATGCTTTAAAAAAAATTGTATCTAGACATGTTGACTCATATCTATAATCCCAGAACCTGGAAGACTAACACTGAAACAAGAAGATTGCCACAAGTTTGAGGCCCGCTTGGGTTACAGGCTGTGAATTTTAGGCCCTTGTAAGATTACCAAGCAAAGCCCTTTGTCAAAAACATGAATAATATAAAATTACTTAAAATATTCCCTTAAATGAGATTTATGCAAAATAAATACATTCTTGACTTAAAACTGGGTTGATTTTTTTTTACCCCATGTAACCATAAGCAAAAGATGTTCAGAATTGTCTGACTTGTTAATCATGATGTGTTATTATTCATCTGTAAAAGCACTTCCATGTACTCTAGCTGAGCACACAGTTTGCATTATAGTTGTCAGAGCTATTTTCATCAAGAAATGCTATCTATGTGTCCCCTTGCCAACATCTTTGCAGAGTTTACAACTTTGAGCAATTTATTGGCATCAGCTATGCAATACTGCTAAGCAGCTGCTCTGCAGTTGAGCTGTTAGTATGCCACCACTCTGCAAATGGTTAATAGTGAACGGCCAAGGTGTGTGCTTTGGGAGTGAAGAGAGCAGTTCATCTCATACAGCGCTTGTGCAGTAGCAGTTCCCATCAGAAGTGTCATAAGCATGCCTCTTCCTTTGTGGAAACTATACTGTGATGTCTGTTTGAATAGATCAGACTGGCCTTGAACTCTGAATCCTCCTTCTTCAGCCTGCTGAGTGCTGGGAATTGCTACCACATCCTGTGTTTAGTGTTGATTTTCTTGTTTTCTTTTTTCATTGATTTAGCCTGAGTTTCATTTATGCAATGATCCAGTTCTTCATTTGTGAATTTGTGAATCATCAATTCATTCTCAAAATTATGATCATATTTATGTCTTTGACATTGCTAGAAAGACATGAGAATTGTTTAACTTATCAAAGTGACTTTCTAAATTAATTAATCATCTGTCAAGAACAGGTTAGAATTAGGCAGAATGAAGATGCCTTCCATTCTTTGGGAAGAGTCTGATGGCCCTAGAGTGAGTTCTGCTATACAGATCATTGTATCCACATACATAAGGATTGTATTCAGCTCTGTCAGATGAACTCTGTCATTCTCAGAGATGGACTCTCAGCGCAGAAAGAAACCATGTAAGCTGTACCTTCATCAGAAATTAGAAAGCATGTCCAAAAATAGAAGAAACTGGAAGAAAATTAATAGAACAAAGGAAAAACATTCACAATAACAGAAATATTGACCTCTTCCACCTTGAGGAAAAAAACTAGAGCAGGAAAGAACTTGCAAACTATGATAATAAATTTTCTCAGAAAGATTTTAGAAAGTCATATTTCTGTAACATAATCAGTGAACAAAACTTTGTGATTTTTTTTAAAAAATGCTAAAACAAGCTGGGTATGGTGGCACACACTGGAAATCCCAGTACTCAGGAGGGAGAGGCAGGTGGATCTCAGTGAGATAGTGGCCAGCCTGGTCTACATAGTGAGTTCCAGGCCAGCTCAAGCTACAGGGAGATGTTGCCTGAAAACAACAACAATAACAAATGCTAAAACAAAGTCATAAAGTTAAGCTGACATGGTACACGCCTATACTCTCACCGTTCAGAGGGCTAAGACTGAAACATCTCAAGTTCAGGGACACCCTAGGGTACCTAATGGGATTCTGTCTCAAAAATTAACTACACAGTCATGAAATTAAATAAAAATGTTGTTATAAAGATGTGGCCAAGTTGAGGAAATGCTCTTAAAACTTAAGGAGAGATGACAAAAAGATGAAATAATAGCTGTTAGAATTATTGCTGAATAAACATACTTTTTTAAATGAAATTTAAGTAAAATACTTAGCATGTTTATCTAAGAAATAAAGTAAAATAAATTTAAAAGAAAAAGAGCTGGGTATGGGCATGCCTTTAATTCCAGTACTGGGGAGGTAGAGACAGGCAGATCTGTGAGACCAAAGCCAGCCTGTTCTACATAGCACCCTCTAAGCCATCCAGGACTACCGTGAGACTGTACCTCAAAAGAAAAGAAAAAACTCCAAATGAACTTGATACTTGAAGCATTCTCCTTTGAACATGAGTTCCTGTTCTGCACTCTGGTCCAAATATTCTGGTCTATAGCAAACAGTATTTATAAATCATTAGGCAGCACTACAAAGAGGATCATAGACAGCTGGAAAGGGACAACTGCCTAAAAGAAAACAGAATCTAAGGAAATGAAAAGGTAGGGAAACAAAATGCAGGTCTCAAGATTAAACAGCAGAAGTAGGATTGTAGATAGCAAGGAAAAGCAGGAACCAAATCAGCCCGAAATTTCAAATCATTTCTTCTTACCAGAGCATTCTGTTTTGCGGTGGTGGTGGTGGTGGTGGTGGTGGTGATGGTGGTGATGGTGGTGGTGGTGGTGGTGGTGGTGGTGGTGGTGATGGTGGTGGTGGTGGTGATGATGGTGGTGATGGTGGTGGTGGTGGTGGTGGTGATGGTGGTGGTGGTGGTGGTGATGGTGGTGGTGGTGGTGGTGGTGGTGGTGATGGTGGTGATGGTGGTGGTGGTGGTGGTGGTGATGGTGGTGGTGGTGATGGTGGTGGTGGTGGTGATGGTGGTGGTGGTGGTGGTGGTGGTGATGGTGGTGGTGGTGGTGGTGGTGGTGGTGGTGGTGGTGGTGATGGTGGTGGTGGTGATGGTGGTGGTGGTGGTGATGATGGTGGTGGTGGTGATGGTGATGATGGTGGTGGTGGTGGTGGTGATGGTGGTGGTGGTGATGATGGTGGTGGTGGTGATGGTGGTGGTGGTGGTGGTGATGGTGATGGTGGTGATGATGGTAGTGGTTATGGTGGTGGTGGTGATGGTGGTGGTGGTGGTGATGATGGTGGTGGTGGTGGTGGTGGTGGTGGTGGTGGTGATGGTGGTGGTGGTGGTGGTGATGATGGTGGTGGTGGTGGTGGTGGTGGTGATGGTGGTGGTGGTGATGGTGATGGTGGTGGTGGTGGTGGTGATGGTGGTGGTGGTGGTGATGGTGGTGGTGGTGGTGGTGATGGTGGTGGTGGTGGTGGTGATGATGGTGGTGATGGTGGTGGTGGTGATGGTGGTGGTGGTGGTGGTGGTGGTGATGGTGGTGGTGGTGGTGATGATGGTGGTGATGGTGGTGGTGGTGGTGGCGATGGTGGTGGTGATGGTGGTGGTGATGGTGGTGGTGGTGATGGTGGTGATGGTGGTCGTGGTGGGTTTGTTGGTTGTTTTTCAAGATAGAGTCTAGCTGTGTAGTTCAGGATGGCATTTGTCTGGGGATCCTTCCTCCTCCAACTCCTGAGTGCTAGGATTACAGGCATGTGCTACCAAGCCATGCTCAAAAAGATTCCACATGGTAGAACATTTATGTTTTCTAATTCTTGCATACAAAGTTGGATTACTTAATTTTTGTTTATCAGTTAGTGAACTGGGATCTCAAGTTTTGACAATTTCACTGTGATCTTATAGTAGCATCAAGTAGGGCAGGACACTTTTTGCCAAAAATAAAAGATAGGTTTAAGTGCTTTCCTATGTAAAAAGAGTCAATATGATAAATGTAGTTCTTCCTAATTTTTAAAATTTGGTGTAATCTCATCCATATCTTCAAGAATATTGCTAGAAAAATACCTCAGTCATTAACTAGAATGGTGTGACATGGGTGCATGAACAGAAGTTTAAAGTAAATCATACACTTAGAGAAGATTAGTGCATGATAAAGATGACATCAGTGGAGAAAAAATATTTCTCTCATACATGATGCTGCTGTTATCAGAGGAAAAATCTGAAAAAAATTATGTGTGTATGCATATGTAATGAATATAAATATATTGTTAATGGTAACTCAATATATTCATATAAAAGTATCCTCATATAAGCCAAACATTAAAAACCTGAAAAAGATGTTGTAAATATTATTTTGGAAACACTATGACAATATGATCCTAATAGGAATTTCACAGACTCGTGTTGTTTTTAAAGTGTTCTTTATCTGGATTTCAGAGGCCGTGCTACTGCCTTTGTTTATACTCTCCGGTGAACAGAAGTACTGCTGTGATCTTAGCATCCCAAATTGGGGTCGCCATGGTCTAGATAAAACAAAGACATGAATCTCCCTTCTAATTTCCTGACTAACATGAAGGAAGATCTGTTTCTTGTGTCTGCCCCTACATACACCAGCAAAAGCCAAAGAAAAGCAAAACCGTGCCTCCTTTAGGGCCCAGATTCTTAAATTGTGAATCACAACTCCTTACACAGGGTCATGAAACTGAATGAGGAGGTCCTGAAAAATTAGGCAACAAGACAAGGCTTCTGACCAAAAATTAATTAAAAAATCAAACTCAATGAATCCAAGTTTTTTCTGGCCGTGCCACCCATGCAGCTTCCCTGCAGTCTCAGCTCTGAACCAGCATGCACACTCTGCGCGGAGCATGCCCTCACACTGCATAGTGCTAGGGAGCAGTGCCTGAGACACCGCAGCTCAGAATCAAGACCACTGCAAACTAAGAACTGTTGTGTTTGTACTGGACATTCAGAGCTGTCTGCTCTTAATAACCTACGAAAAACAAAAGACCAATACTTCCTACCATCACTTCCCAGCATGTGACAGATTAGTACATCTTTCAATTGTATTGTGTTTTAAGTGTTTGATCTTAAAAATTGCTACTTAGGGCTGGCATGGTGGCACATGCCTTTAATTCCAGCAGTGGGGAAGCAAAGGCAAGCGATAGTCTCTGCAAGATTCAGGCCATCCTGGTTTATGTAGTGTGTTACAGGTCAGCTGGGGCCACAGGAGGCCTCAGAAAATCAAATCAAATCAGATTGTTTTCTATTTAAGTTGCTGACTTGAGATTAACAAAAAATCGTTCAAATTATGTAGTTTGAGATTAGGACAGAATTTCCAAACAGCCCTACACTTACTTCTGCCATTTTATACCACATACTTATGTAAAACAAGATTCTCAACATTGACAGTTATAAAATCAAAATGTTGATAAAGTCTGAAAAACATTAAAGATGTTTTGCATCCTGCAATATCAACTATTCAACTGAGATTTAATTCTGGTGTGTGTGATTTGATTATATAAAAGTAAACAAGCACATCTGTCATTAATTGCTTTTGTCTTTGATAAATGATAAAACTATATGTATGTCAAAGAATTGTTTTCAAATCAATTTGTGATGTATTGCTTGTAAATGTTTGATTTGTATACCTGTTTTTTATATCTGTATACCCAGAGTCACATAAAAATTCTCAGTTAAAAAGGATTGCAGGTGGAAACAATTTAAGAAGCCCTGCTCCTTAGCATATGTAGGGTTAAAGCCTCTGGCTCCATTCTCTGAACTCTCCTCAGCTCTGTCTCTCCTCTCTTCCTCCCTCAACAAGTATGATAAACTAAACTTTCTTCTACTTTCTGTATCTGTAGAATACTAGTGGTTACATTGGAAGTCACCTTTGCCTATATTTTTATTTTATCTTCATGTTAAGACAAAAAATAAAAAAACTTATGGTTGGTAAATACATTTATTTGATAGGCTGGTAAACCATTATCTTCCCTTTCCTAATAAAAGTAAAACAGGGACTAAAAATCTACCAAAGGGTCTGAAGATATAGCTGATTTAGTGAAATATTTTTCTAGCAAACACAAAGCCCATCAGAGGTACAGGTGCGGGGGCGGGTCAAAAGTTCAAGGCCAGCCTGGGCTTCATGAGGGTGCCCCCATGGCCATCTCAAAAATATTTTTTAAATAAGATAAAATTTCCATTATGCTATATATGTTTAACAATAATTTGGTGGCTATCTTCTTTACTCTAAGGGTGTATGTATAATTTCAGTGACAGGAGGCCTAGATAATTGTCTGGAGCCTCACACGTTCTCATGTGCTCGGGCAAGACAGTGGCAGCAGTGCAGAAGGAAGAAAGGCTCATAAGCACATAGTCCAGCTCCCTCCCGGCCCTAGCGTTCATTCAGGCAGCGTGCTCAAACTCTGCAGCTCTGTTTTAAAATACCTACCCTAGCTGGATGGTTCTAAATAGAACTAATGACAGCCAGAAAGAAAGGCCTGTAGGAACTTGCTCTGACATGGAGCTGCAGATGTCTATAAACAGATCAGTAGCAGGGAGCAGAGTATTTTCTATTGCCCTGTTTTATGTTTTGGTATAAAGATAATAATGGGAGAAAAATCACCCAATACACAGTCTACCGTGCTTCTACTGAAAATTAGAGGTGAGAATAGTACTCTATCTCCCCAGGTGCTTGTATTTGATGTATCACTTTTGTTAATGATTGTGAATGTCTACTAATAAAGTGCCAAAAGGTTTTCTGTGAAGGAAAAGTAATAGACTGACAGAAGACACAGTTGCACATTTTTATCTAAATTCTTTAATTCAGCATAGTTAATTTTCACTCACAAGGCAACTGAGAGCTAGGTAGCACATGCTTAAAATCCTAGGATGTAGAAGGCTGAAGCAGGAGGATTGTCTTGAGCTGGAGGCCATCCTGGGCTACAAAGTGAATGCTAGGCTAGCCACAGCTAAACATCACACTTTATCTCAAATTAAACAAAGTAATTAATTAATGTTTTGAAATGGCAACTAGACAGACTGAGGTGTGGCTCACTGGTGAAGTGCTTGGCTGGCATGCACAAGTCCCTGATTCAATCCCCAGGAGTGGGAAAATTAAAAAACGGCAGTTGAAGCCAGCTGCTTTATTATCTGTAAAAGACTACAGAAATAATGCAGCTAAAGAAGTGCTTAAGCTATATTAAACTGACTGCTTGAAGTAAGCCATAATGAGTAGCCAAGAAAAAAACTATTAGGATCTGTTTCTCTACCATCTTCATGTAAGATTTCATAAGGTAGTCAGATAGTTTGAGGGAGAAAAAATTATCGGGTTGAGACTGCCAGCCATGCACAAGGCCCGTGTTTGATTACCAGCAATGGAATAAGAGGAGGGAAGAGAAGGAGGAGCTGGAGGAGGAGGGAGGAAGAAGGGGAGGAGACAGGGAAGAAGAAGTAATGGCGCCTAACATCTGCTGAACAGATATGTGTAGAAAACGGCAGTGAAGCACCAGAGCGAATCCCACACCAGTTTGTCCCAGTCCAGGTGTGACACACAGGTTTCATTGGGTCTTTTTTGCCACTCCAAGCATGACTTCAGTGTGCTGGAAATTCGGTGAACAGTAGTAGCGTATAGAGGGAGCTGTAATACTAAAAGAAATGTATTTAGGATTTTAAGAGTCGTGCGTAATTATTGTACATAAATATTTTGTTATTTTCACAACTTTCCTTGTATATGCAGTGTAATTGCTTCAAATATTTCTTCTACTTAAAGAAAAAGAAATGTTTTAGCATCAATCATTATTAGTCTGTTTGCCGAAAATCATACTTGCCATTTTCTTGTTTTCATATTTCAACAGGAATTGGCAGCAATGAAACAGATTCTCATTAATATGCGTAGTAAACACTCTGAGAACAACTTGCTTCTTACTAAAACAGAATCAAGAGCTATGACAGAAAACCAAGCATCAAAGACTTTAAACATGCCTAGAGAACATGAAGATAATATATTTATACCCAAGCCAACACTGTTTGTAAGTACAAGTAAAAATGTTTAGAATTTCATCTCTCATTTCCACTAAATATGTGTTTTCTTGTTCATATTTGTTTTAAACTAGTTTTAATAGTTTTGGGCAAAGGCCTTGAAAAGTCTGCATTAATCGCTTTTTCTGAAAATATGTATTATATGTCTTATAAATGATAGTTGGATTTTATGTTTCTAATTAGATTATGAAACTTGCCTAGAAATTATCCTAAATCTAGCACTTTCTTTCCCCGACTTCTAGAGATTCATTATAAGGGAATCAGAAATGGATTCTGTAGCATTTTTTATCTTTTATGTGTGTGTGTGCATAATGTATACATGTATATGTGTGTGTTCATCTTAATGTCTGTCAGTGCTGGGGGCACATGTGCTACAGCCTACATGTGAGGGTCTGAGGACAAGTCTGAGTGTCAGCTTTCACTTTCCACAGTGACCATCTCCCAGCCCTGCATAGTGTTTTAGTTGACATGAGAATAAAAGGATTGAATAATAACACCTGTTAACTGGGGTGTGGTGGCATGCACCTTTAATCCCAACACTCGGGATTGGCTGAGGCAGGTGGATCTCTATGAGGCCAGCCTGATCTGCATAGCAAATTTCAGGCCAGCCAGGCCCCTAGGGAGCCTTGTTTCAAACAAACAAACTAAAAAGACAGAAAACTACAATCTTCATCAAATAAGGAAAACTTACTGTAAGGATGCATCTGGCTGTAATGGAGGCCAAGATGACAGAAAAGAAAGCAGGAAGCGTCATCTGAGCAGCCTTGACACTAGCAGCCGTGGCACTGAGCGCCCCATCCCCCATATACACTCACAGCTCTTTTCTCCCAGTTTCTGCTTACTCAAAGCTTCCTTCCTCTCACATGCTCACAACCCTTTGTCTCAAGGCATTTTTCTGTGCATCCCTTCCACACTTGCTGAGAGGAAGAACTCAGCTGTCTCCCCAATTTGGTTATCTTGGCTTCCTTAATGTTAAACTAAACTAAAGAGAATGTACAAGAGGCAGCTCTCACCACTAGAGTTAGCAGTGCTCGTGCAGCAAGTTCCATTTCAGAAACACCCAGTTCAGTTGGATGTAATGTCTCCTGCCAGTATTCTCACCATTTGGGAGGTTGAGGAAGGAGGATTGCCATGAGTTCAAGGGCAGCATGGACTACATAGTAAGCTTTAGGCCAGCATGGGCTACAAGGTGAGACCTTGTCTCTAAATAAATAAATAAAAATTTCTGTTTCTAATGTCAGAAATACTCATTGTAGCTCCTTTCCATATATAATTAGCTAGTAAACAGTTAAAAGTAAATATTTCTAAGCAAGACTTAATTAGAGAATGAGGGTAAAATGGTCTCAAACAGTCTCATGTGCAGTCAGTATAAAGCCAGGTCAGCTGTCAGCTCACTGAAGTTCGGCCCTGCCTGTCAGGACTTAGAAATCTTTATTTGGTCTCCAACTGTAACCCTTTTGGAAAACAAAGTAATTATGTCTACTAAACACAGTCTTTCTTTTCCTTAGAAATTGTGCTGGCTAAACACTAATAGATTCTTAATCTCCAGCTCTTTTTCTAGATTCCAAGAGTAATCCACAGGCTTATTTTGTCTGCTTTTATCAGTCATCATTCCTTCTAATTTTAACAAACTTTCTCAATGTACTATAATCCTCAAGTTATAGATTAATGTTTTAGCTAGATACTTCTGGGTGACACAAAGGTACCTGTCTTATCAGTTAATCTTCTCCAAAATTACTCTGTAACTAATGAATTACTTCTGGTAGATTTCCAGCTAATCTTGTCATTTGTTTCTGTAACTTTTTGAGCTATTTCCTAAATTAGAACAGTTTACTCTAGGACTTGTTAATACTGTACTACTAATCAAAATATTCTTATTAATTTGTATTAATTCTTTATAAAATTATAGACACAATTAGCTTAAAGCAGCACAGAATGATTAAGGCACTATGTCTAACTATGATGTTACATGCATGAATATATGAAAATAGATTCATCTGAAAAAATCTATGGAAATTGTACATTTAAAATAAGGGCTTCCTCAGGGCTGGAGAAATGGTTCAGTGGTTAAGAGCACTGGTTGTTCTTACAGAAGACGCGGGTTCCAATCCCAGCACCCATATGGTGACAAACCACCATCCTTAACTCCAGTTCCAGAAAATCCAACTCCCTCCTCTGTCTTCCTCAAGCATTGTACAACACGGGTGCACTTGCATACATGCACACAATATGCACATACATATAAAAATAAAGAAAAAGCAATTTTTTAAAAACTTTTAAAAAAAGCAATTTTTTAAAAACTTTAAAAAAAAAGCAATTTTTTAAAAACTTTAAAAAAATTCTTAAGCACTAAGAATTTGTAAAGTCCTATTAATAACTGAGGAGACATGTCAGATTTAGTTACATACCATTGTATAGGTTGAAGGGGCAATAACTGTTAAGATGGTAATAAAAGAGATACCACTATTCAAACATCCAAGTGTGGAATTCTCAAAATTAAGAGTAGTTTATTGTGTATCAATCATCTCTTCAGAGCTGGCAAAGTGTTTAAAGGGCCAGACAGGAAACAGACTTTGTGTACTACTGTAGTCTCTATTACATTTGTTTGTTTATTATTATATTTGGTTTTTCTTTTTTGTCACAGTTCTTTTAAAATATTTAAACCAGTATCTAACCCATATACAAACATCATGGACATAGCTGTGGATCTATGGTCTCTATTACATTCATCACTCTACAAATCAAGAATTGGTAAAGGTTTAGAAACTTCCAGTATCTAGAACTTAGAGCTATTACTAACATGCTACCAAAAATACAAGGAAATGAAAAATTCTGATTCTCATTGAATGAGAATGAGAAATCAATCTTTCACTTTTATTTCTTGTTATTTGTTCATGTTTTGGTATTATGAGATTTAGATACTAAGGTAAATGAAAAATCATTGTGATGTAATCTATCCTAATGTAGTTAAAAACATGGTTAATAGGGCTCAGTGGTTAAGGGCACTCACCACTGCTCTTCCCAGCACCCACATGGCAGCTAACAACCATCCATAACTCCAGTTCTAGGGGATCCAACACCCTCCTCTGACCTCCATGGATATTGCAGAGCATGGGTGCACTTACATGTATGCAGGCAATATGCTCATAATATACATTTATTATTTATATATATATATACACATATATATAATAAGATTTTTTTTAATCATGGGTAGATCAATATAAGTTCACCAATAGCCAGACATATGGCAAGACACACCCATAACCACAGCAGGAGCTCCCAATTACAAGTTCAAGGCCCCCTTAGGTTACTGTCCAAGTTTGCTTTCTTTTACTTTGATAAAACACTGACCAAAAGCAACTCGGGAGAGGAAAGGGTTTATTTCATCTTACAAATTACAGTTCATCACTGAGGGAAGTCAGAGTAGGAACTCAAACAGGAAATGAAACAGAAACCATGGAGGACCACTCTCTCCACCTTACTTTCACCTGCCTTTCTTATATAACTACCCATGGCCCCTCTACCTTAGCATGGTACCTCATGCACAGTGGGTTGGGCCCTATTAGTAATCAAGAAAATGCCCTACAGAAATGCCTATAGCCCAGTCTGATGGAGATTCTCTCTTCCTAGTATGTCAAGTTCCTAACCAAGATTAGCTATCACTGATACATAGCAGAAAAAGAAAGAAAAGTTTACCCACCAGGGATTGAACATACATATCTTTGAGTGGTAAGAATGAGTTTGAGACAGGTGTAGTACCACATGCTGTAATCTCAAGCAGAGGCAAGAGGACTGCCACAAGTTTCAGGCCAACCAGGTCAACATAGTATGACTTGTCTCAATATTTTTAAAATGTTTAGTACCTTTTACAGAATCATCGTATCAGTCAATTTTATCATTGCTGTGACCAGATACTTGGTAGAAACAACTTAAAGGAGGAATGATTTGTTTGCGCTCACAGTTTCTGAGGTTTCGGTTCTTCGTGGCCAGCTCTGTTATTTCTGGGCCCATGGTGAGTTAGAGCATCATGGCAGTTGGTATATCTGTCAGAGGGTACTCAACACTCAGCTCAGAGCAAACAGAAGTAAAGCATGAGATAGGGTCTGGTGGGCTCCCATTGACCCCCCTCCTTCACCTAGGCCCCACTTCTCAAGTAGTGCCACCACCTGGGGACTAAATGTCCAGTACACAAGCCTGTAGAGACCTTTTCATATTCAAACAATAACAATCATTTAAACCTGTAGCACATTCTTTTGAAAATATCCATTTATTCTTAAGGCTTACTTTATCCTACACACAAGCTTCCTGCCCAAGTGTCCCACAATCTAGTAATGAGAAACCATGTCTATACTATAGCGTGATAAATACAGATACAAAGCAAGAGTAGAATTCTGTGGGGGTCTCCTTTGTTTTCTTAGTTAACAGTGAAAGATGAATTACTAGAATGGAAGACAAGAGCCACAGGCTTTTATGTTAATTGAAGTAGAAATTAGCAAGGTGTTGATGGAGGCAAAGGAATTGATAGCTATCAGAATTGGAGGCAATAAGAGACAGTAGGGGAAGGCAGGTCATTCTTGCCAAGCACTTGAAACTGGAGTTAAGGAAGCATACAAGGAATCTGGAAGATGACAAAATCTTGTTAATAAGGGTTTACAGTTTAGCCCAGACTGGTGTCAAACTGGTGACCCTCCTGCCTCAGGGCTGCACCAGCATGCTGGGCTTAATAGCAACGATTAGCAGTATGTCCTATGTGATGTCTTTCCAGCTTCTGGAACTCATTCCTGTTTGTTTCTCAGGCCTCAGCTCAGTCACCTCTACTCTAAGATGTCTACTCTGACACCTCAAGGTTTCTCTTGGTGTTCTTTTTAAGAACTTAAAGTCTCTGCACATTTTTATTCTTGTTGAGGTGAGCTTTCACACAGCTCAGGTTTCACATGGTTATAGGCTAGCTGCAAACAGTGACAGAATTAATAATACGGTACCCAACTACCACAATAAAAAAATTAAAAGTAGAAATGTAGCACTTGGGAGGTGGAGGCGGGAAGATCAGCAGTTCAATCTTGGCTACCTAATGACTTCAAGGCCAGCCTGTGTTACATGAGACCCTGTCTCAAAACCACCTCTTCTTCCCAAAAAACATACCAAGACCTATCTATGCAGCTGAAGATGATCATTAGGTCCTATCCTCCTGCCTCCACTTCTTTTTTAAAGAACTTTTTATTTATGTGTATGAGTGTTTTGCCTGCATGTATGTAGGTGCACCACATGGGTACAGTTCCTGTAGAGGCCAGAAGAGAGTCTGGAACTAGAGTTAATAGATGTTTGCTAGCCACCACGTAAGTGCTGGGAACCGAACCTGCGTCCTCTGCGTCCTCTGCAAGAGCAGCTAAAGCTCTTTCTCCACTTCTTAAGTATGAGGATTACAGGTATATATGTGTGGTGTACAGGACTGGTCACAGGGCTTCATGCATGCAAGGCAAGTACTCTGCTAACTGAATACCTCTCAAGTTCCGTGCCTCTAAACTTATATAAGTTATTACAGTTATTTGAGTCATCTACTCAATGATGTTTATGAAGGGTGCTTTAATGAACAAATTTATCTCTACTGTTAACTTTTCATCTAAATGTGCTTTACATCAATGACAGTATTTGGCAGTTGGCCCCTATATTAGCCTAAGTTTTGACACTGGATAAAATTGAATATTGAATTTTTGAACATCCAATTAATATTTCTTAAAAACTAATCTGTATGATACTGTGATTTGTATACCTTATCTTCAGATATTTTTTCAAAGCTGCAGAATTTCCACCCAGAATGAACCCTAATGTAAACTCTGGCCTTGAACATTAGCGTGTCAGTGTTGGCTCAGTGGTTGTAATGGATGCACAACTGTGGGAAAGATTGTATATAATAGAAGAAGTTGAGCATGTGCTGGGGCAGATGGTGCATCTATGCCTTTCTTTCAGTTTTTCTGTGTACTAAAATCTGCTCTAAACAAAGTCTTAAAAAATAAAATCAGGTCAGGAGGACGGACAAAAGTTCCCATCCAAGAGCCAGGCATTGTGGCACACACCTTTAATCCCAACACTCAGGAGACAGAGGTAGGCAAATCTCTGTGAGTTCAAGGCCAGCCTGATCTAAATAATGAGTTACAGGACAGCAGGGGCTACAGGGAGACCCTGTCTCAAAAAAAAAAAAAACCAAAAAAAAGTTCCCGGCCAAGTAATAATTATATTTTACAGCACTAATTAGTAAAGCAGAGTTCTAGTCAGGCAGGGTGATGCACACCTGTAATCCCAGCACATAAGAAAAGGAGGTAAGAAGATAAGGTCATCCTTGGCTACACAGTAAGCTCCAAGCAAACCTGAACCACAGGAGACTCTGTCTTTTAAAAACAACAGAGAACAACAATGTGGCTCATTGGAAAAAGCATTTACTGTGCAATCAGAACAGCCTGAGTTTGATCCCTGGAACCCACAGTAGGAGAGAACCAACTCCACAAAGTTGTCCTCTGACCTCATACAAGGCTTTTACATATACACACCATACACACATTAATAATAGTAATTAGTAATTAATAAAGAAATTTTTAGGAACAGAATTAGACATGATGGTACACCCTTGAAATCCTACCACTCAGGAAGCTTCCCATTTGAGACCAGCCTGGGCTACATGGCAAGACCCTAATCTCAAAAAAAAAAAAAAGCTGGGTATAGTGGCCCATGTATGTAATTCCAATGTATAAGAGGCAGAGGACAGGATCACCACAAGTTTGAGGTCAGCCTGTAGCCTAGAGAGACCCTTTCTCAAGAGCTAGATGAGGGGGAGACAAGAATTAAAAAGGTTTTTCAGTGAATATTAAATGTTTAGAGGGACTGGAGAGATTGCTCAGTAGTTAAGAGAACCTGGGTAGAATTCCCAGCACCCACACAGCATTTAACAACCATCTGAAACTCCAGTTCCAGGGGATCTAACGTCCTCCCCTGACCTTCTTGGGCTTCGCACAACACGAGTACACTTACACACATGCAAGCAATACCCTCATACACATAAAATAAAATAAAATAAAATAAAATAAAATAAAATAAAATTTTTAAGACTGTTTAGAATAGATGTAGCAAAATTGAAGAAAAGCATAATGGTTCCGGTTTAGATGAAAGTGCTTGTAGTTCTAGCTGGTGGCGTGGCATTCAGATGAGGGGTTGAGGCCACCGGCTTTTGTAGTAATTGATGGTGGCCAGGTCATGAATAAGGTTGGAAGGAACTAATGAACATGGATACACTTTCAAAATTGTATACATTCATTATGACATGAAACAATATAAAAAAGAAGAAAGTAGGGCTGAGAAATGGACCTCAGTGGTAGAAGACTTTTCTAACTTTTCTAGAATGTGTGAGGCCCTGAGTTCCCTCCCCAGTATCAAAAGAAAAGGATAGAAGTATGTGCACGTGTCTTTGCAGGTGTGTTCTTCATAAGTTTAAGTGGTATATGAGCAAACTGCATATTTAATATAGCAAATTATAAAATAGAATGAGAGAGGGTGTGGCCCAAAGTCTCTCATAGCCCAAGCCAGCCTTGAATTCAACTATATAGTCCAGGATGACCTTGAGCTCCCAGATCTTCCTGTGTCCATCTTCCAAATGCTGGATTATAGATGCATGCCATCACACCGTGCTTAAAATAAGATGTTACTATTAAAATTAGTGACTTTGAAGTTCTCACAGTTCTGTAGTAGTTCACCTCTCCTGTTTTCTGTTAATACAGCCTTGGCTGATGTACACTGAAATGATCAAGCAGTAAACTCAAGAAGTAAGCCAGGCATGGTGGCTCATGCCTGTACCCCAGCGCTCAGAAAGTTGAGACAAGAACATGACCAGAAGTTCAAAGCCTACCTGAGCTGTATAGTGACTTCTAGGCCATCATCCTGGTCTAAAAGTGAAACCCTCATCAAAAAAACAAGCAAACCATGCCTTTAATCCCAGCACTTGAGAGGCAGAGGCAGAGGCAGATGGATCTCTGTGAGTTCCAGACCAGCCTGATCTATATAGCAAGTTCCAGGCCAGCTGGGGCCATAGGAAGACCCTGTCTCAAAAAGACAAAATACAAGCAATCCCAAGAAGAACTATGGCAAATACTTAATAGTTCAGATAATGCAAACATAGTAACTGAGTAGAGGAGATTCCTTCATCAGTATCTGTTGTATAAACAGACACCATCCACATCTATGTAAGATAACTAACAAAGAGTTGTGGCCATTTTCCTCCAGCCCTCTCTAAAAGTAGAATCAGTTTCTAAAATAGTCACCTCTATAGAGTATATTTAAAACCGGCTTTAAAGGATCGGGGTATAGTTCAGTGGTAGAGTGCTTGCCTAGTCTGTACGTGGCACTGGGTTCCTGCCCCAATCCTGCAAAAAGGATTAAAGGGATGGCTCAGTGCATAAAAGTGTGCGACACAAAAGAGCTGGATGACCTGAGCTCTGTCCCCCAGATCCACATGATGGAAGGAGAGAGCCAGTGCCCACAAGCTGTCCTGACTTCCAGGTGTGTGTTGTAGTGGCATTCCTTCCTTGGAGCCTGTCCAACTCTCAGCAGTTCTTTCTCACTTCTCCTTAATAACCCTATGACTGTCCTGCTTACTCACCTCAGTTTCCACATTATTCCTTATGAGTGTGAGACAGCGAACTCAGAAGCTACTGGCTCAGGGTAGCTTTGGTGACCGTTGATTATGTAGGATCCTAGCACCCCAAGGTAAGCTGACCAAGAGCCTCCAAAGGCTAGTTGCACGCACTTAAGGTCCCATATCACCAGGTAGGAGAGCTAATTTCTTACAAAGGAGTTTATGAATGAAGAAGAGAAGCAGCTCTTCAGTATAGTCTGCACAAAGTGCCCCACGAGCAGGTGTGGTGTTGTCCAAATTGCGTTTCTCCTCATAAGCATTGTATTTGATTTGGTTTTGTTTTTGCTTTTTTTCAGACTAAGAAGGAAGCGCCAGAATGGTCTAAGAAGCAGAAGATGAAAACATAGTGCTTTGTGGTTCTGGACTCAAACCCAGAGCTAGAGAAGCCCTCACTGCATCCCCATGCCACATTATAGCCAGGACTTAGTGTCCTGGAATGGTTGCTCTGTCCTTATTTACTCCTAAAGTACTTTTTCTCATAGAAAGGGAAGATGCATTTTAATCATGTGCTGGACATTTTCAAATATAAGTAATTTAATGTTTATTTTAACTTGTGTTAAATTAATATTTTATTATAATCAAAATGACAGACAGCCCTGTACTTTATATTTTGTTTTGTCCATTTTATTATAAAATAAATGCCATACATCTATAACAATATTCAAGAATATGGAGTGTACCTTAAGGGTTTGACTTGCAAGTATTTTGATGAGCAAATTTTCTGGACTACATAAGTTCTGAGATTATATGTTATAATACAAATACCAAGACACCCTATATTTTTTTGCACTGAGAATCATTTTGGGGGTAGGTAAAATGGCTCAGTAAATAAAGACACTTGCTGCACAAGCCCAACAACCTGAGTTCAATCCCCAGAAGCCACAATGGAAGAAGACAACTGACTCCCAAAACTGATTCTTTATGTACACCATGGCACACATGCATTTGACCTCACACACCACATACATACACAGTAATACAAAACAAAAACAAAAACAAACTTTCGATAAATCATATATTACATTAAGGGGGAAAAAAAATCCTGGGACTGAAGAGATGGGTCAGTAGTTTAAAGCACTGGCTGCTCTTGCAGAGGATCCAGGTTCAGTTCCCAGCACCTAAGTGGCAGATAAGGATTGTCTGTAACTCCAGTTTTAGCGTATCTGATGCCCTCTTCTGGCCTCCACAGGCATTGCATGACACAGGTATGCTTACATAGATACAGGCAAAACACTCATACACATAAAATTTAAATAAATTTTTTTAAAGAATCATTTGTGTAGTCTCCTAGAGTACTAGACACCTAGAGTGGTGGCCAAATACCATGTAGAGACTTCGGGTTTAGTTTAGTTTAGTTTTTCTTAGATTTCATGTTAACCAGTAAAATCTGGCCACAAGTTCACTGTTCTACTGATTAAGTAACACTTTGGTGTAAAGTCACTACATTGCTGGTCCCATGCAGACCCTGAGTAAGAAAGGAAGTCACGGGATTTGTTTTGTCTTGTCATACAGTACATTCCACCCAGTATGTGGTGTTTACCTAGAATCCCAGCACTTGAGTGACTGAAAAGAAATAAGCTGTGTGTGGCTCAGTGGTAGAGTGCTTAGCATGCAGGAGTCCCTGTGTTCAACTCCAGCACTGCAAATAAGAAGAATAGAAACAACTTAAGGAAGAAAAGAAAAATAAGGAAAACTATTTAATTTTTCTGTATGATACTGGAATTGAACCCAGGGATCTGAGCATATTAAACAAGTATTCCGCCACTGAGTTACATCCCCAACCTAAAGAGTATAATTTTGGATAGACAGATACATAGATGTATCATAAAGCAAGATTACAACAAATTCAATATTTTGTTTTTTTTCTTGGATACTAGAGATTGAACATAGGTCCTTATACATGCTATACAAGATTTCTACAACTTAAATGAATACTCTAGTATAAAGATCTTTTTGTTTTTATTTTGTATTGTAGAATTGGACCACTTCATTCTTTCAACCACTGTAAATGTTATGTTACAATGAACTGAACAGAAAAGTTGGTTTTATTGACAGGAGGACTGAAGAAACAGAAAGCAAACCAAGCATGATGGCACACTCTTAAAAGCCCAGCACTTGGAGGTGGAGGCAGGAGGAGTCCATCCTCCGCTACAAAAAAAAAAAAAAAAGGCAGACTGGTCTTATTTAAAAATTTAATTTGAGGGATAGGAGTATATCTCAACTGCATGGCATGAGACTCTGGATTTACTCCTAACACCAAAATAATAGATGATTAACATCAAGCTAGTTTCTTTGTCTTACAAAGATTACATCAAAGAGAAGTTAACTTCATTGTCGTGTAGATTAACACTGGCATGTTGAGGAAATTTATCTCTCCCAGTTTCTTGGAAAGTCAGAAAACAACTTAGTTTCTGTTTGGATGCCTGAAACTTTGAAATGATAACTAAAATGTGTGTCATTTTGAATCTGATGTGGGGGAGAGGTAAATGAGAGGATGAGACACAGGGTCTTATGTAGCCCAGGCTTGCCTCAAACTCAAGAACGACCTTGAGCTCCTGATCCTCCTGCCTATCCCCTGAGCACTGGATTGCCAGTGTACATCATCATGCCTGCTTTATGTAGTGTTGAGTTTTGAACACGGGCCTTTATTCATGCTAGATAAGCAATCTACAACTGACTACATCCTCAGGTTCTGCACCATTTCTCTTGGTTTCATTTGTTGGGACCTAGTTAAGAAGCTTAATCTAAAACAATGACTCCCTCCCAGTTATTTTTTTTTTTTAAATATATTAGATTTTCTAAAGCATTATTGAAAGCTTGAGGCAGGTAATTCTTTCATGGTGGGGATAAAAGGTAAATCTGTGCCCCCTGCACTCACCACACTCTTGGTTTTGACACCCCAAGAGTGTCTTTGGGTTGCTTCTACTTCTTGTATATTTTGATGATCTTGTGACTTTTGAACTCTTTGTTTTTCCTATGTTGGCTATTTATTATTTAAAAATAAAACAAATCATTCTGAAACTAACCTGGAAGCTTAATCCCTGCTGGCAAGCTTTCAGCTTTCATAGTGTTTGTAGATGCTGTGCATGCTGTTGGAAGCAAAATCATCAGTCTTATGCAGTTGTCAACTCTTGGAACTACAATAATGACTAGCCTGAAAAGGCATGCCCACTGGTGCAATAGTAGTAGCTCAAATGCCATGGAAGTAACCACTGTCTGATTGGATTTAAGGTCCACTGCACAAGATGAAACCCATGCCTGACCCCGTTTTCAGGGCTAAGAACCTGTGGTTAGTCAGATCTGTAGCTCTAGTAGAGATCCTACTACTATTATTCTGCTAAACAGATAAAATATTAAACTGACTCCCATATATTAGTACATACTTCCAACCCTCATCAGAGACTCTTCCTTTGGCAATAGATGGCAATTAACACAGAGACCCACAACTGGTCAAGGTGCAGAAAATATGAGACTGGACTACTCATCCTAAGTGGGATGCCTGTATACATGTCCTTCCAGTGCTCAGAGATCATTGTAGAAGAAGGGAAGGGAAGACTGTAAGAACCAGAGACTATAACCAGAGGATGGCTATAAGGAAATACTATGCCAAACATGGTAGAGCATGTGGACAAGACCTGTGCAAGCTAAATCCAGACAAAATCCCAACACAGACAGGGAAGTGGGCATGCATCCCACCCTGTCTGAGGGGCTCCTGGCAGCTGATACCGCTGAGGGGAGACTCACTTTAAGAGCACGACCCCTGGTAGGTTGACAGACGGCCATAGTGGATGCCCATACGGGCAGCACAAATTGGACTTCAGAGGATTTTTAAAAGCTGGGGACACACAAAGTCGGGTGAATCTGATGAAAATACAATGTATGAAATTCTTAGAACTAATAAAACTGAGGGAGTAAAAAATAAAACCACACATTCTGAGTTTTGTGTGTGTGAGTGCTTGGCCCACCTATGCATGCAATGCTCAAAGACGTCAGAGGAAGTTGTTGGATCCCCTGGAACTGGAGTTACAGATACTAGCTACCTTATGAGTGCTAAGAGCCAAACCTAGGTCCTTTGCAAGAGCAGCCAGTGCTCTTAGCCAGTGCTAAACCATCTCTCCATCTTGTTTTGAGACAGAGTTTCAGGTATCCTAGGATGGTCTCATGGAATGGAGAATGGACAGCTACCTCCTCTGCCTCCCTAGTGCTGGGATTACAAGTATGCTCTATTAGAATCCTGTTTATACAAAGCTAGGGGTGGAACACCGGGCTTCCTGCATACTACCTATCAACCAAGCGATATCCCCAGCCCATTCTTCTTTTTTGTTTGGTTGGGGTCGGGGGGGCTGCTAATAAAGATATTGTAATTTATATTTAATGATGAGAGTTAAAAGAGGAGTGCACAGATGGGGTGCTAATAAAGATATTTTAATTTACATTTAAGTGTGGGGGTTAAAAGAGAAATATGCACAGAAAGAAGAACTCTAAAGCATGGATATAGGCTTCTCAGACTTAGAAAGAGTAGTTTAATAGCTCAAGAACAAACGTGTAATAGTAACACACATCCTTGATCTCAGCACCCAGGAAGCAGAGGCAAGAGAATCTCTGTGAGATTGAGGCCATCCTGATCTACATAGCAAGTTTCTAGCTAGCTGGGGCTATAAGAAGATCATGTCTCAAAAGGAACAAAAAAATTTTTTTAATTAAAAACATTAATTTTAAAAAGGCCAAGGCTAGTATACACTTGTAATCCTAGCACACTGCAAATTAGAGACCATCCAGGTTTAGCAAGTTCCAGGGCTCCAACACAGCCAGACCCTATTTCAAAACACCTGGTAGATCAATCACACTTCAGGGCAGCTTCCACACCCAAGAGTATTTAGTGAACACAAATTGGACTGTATTGGAGTTGGGGGAACACAAAGTTGGGTGGGAAGTGGGGATACATCTGGGAAGAGTTGGGGAGAGAGGAAATATGACCAAAACACATTGCATGAAGTTCTCAAAAATGTAATAATATTAATGTATATGAAGCTTGTGTCCGAAATGTCCAGGAATTTTTTTCTCCAGAATAATTGTGTTAATGTCCAATTACTCAGGAGACAAACAGGCAAGACTCTGTCTCAAAAAAATAGTGGGAGTTATTGTAACTTCACGTTGATAATGGATACGGTTAACAATATTTAGTGAAAAAAATTTTAATAGCACACACTTCAGAGAAAGATGTCCTGAGGCCTAGCGATCACATGACAATACAAGCCAAAGCCCCCAAGAGTCCTTAGGGGATAGCATTTATTTTGGTTGATTTACAGAGTCTATAGCCCAGTCCTCAGACTTAAAAACTCAGAAGTGTTAGTTTTTAGACAGGGTCTAGCTGCATAGCCCTAGCTGACCTGAAACTCAGTACGTAGCTCGGATTACCTCAAATTTGCAACAGTCCTCCTACCTCTGCCTCCAGGTGCGTACCACCATGCCTGTTTTGTGTTGATGATGGAACCCAGACAGGGCTCCATGCAAGCTAGGCAAGTACTATACCAACTGTGCCGCAGCTCCATCCCCTAGACATTTAATTTTCTTTATGCACTAGAGGTGACATCTTTGAAGAGTGTTCCGAATTTACTAGCTTATAAATCATGTTCAATATTAGTTTGGTTTTGTTGCAGGGTCCAAGCCAAATTCAGGGCTTTATGTGTGCTAGACACATACTGTAGTACCAGCTGGCCTGGACTAGAACTCTCTCTCTAGACCAGACTGACCTGGATATCTCAGAGATCTATCTGCCTGCCTCTGCCTCCCGAGTGCTGGAATTAAAGGTGTACATCACCACGCCTGGCTTAATCTCTTATTTTTGAAGGAAAGTGAAACTGCTATACAGAACATGACAACAGATGGGCATAGCTGGCACCTGCCCCATCCCCGGTGTCCACAACACTGAACACGCATCTTTTCTTCCTCCCTCTTCTTTTTATGTATTCATTTTGTTATTGGTTTGGGTTTTGTTTTCTTGTTTTTTGTTTGAGACAAGACCTCATACTGAGCTAGCTTCAGATTCACTATGTAGCTGAGACTGGTCTTGAACTCCTGATCCACCTATTTCCATCACCCAGGTGCTGGGATTGAAGATATGTTCCCCCGTGCCCTGGTCCTCTCTCTCCTTCTACCTGACAGTAAAACATCAGAATTTTTCAGCACTTTTCTCTCATAAAAGCCCTTTCTCTTACCATTCTGTAATTATTCTGCAGACAGTTTCCACCCTCTGGTGCTGATTGCCACATGCCAGCACTCACAGGTCCCGTTTCTGGTCCAAACTGTCCCTTTTAACCCCTGCCTGTTTTGCATTTCTGCGCATGAGTCCTGTTCATCTACTTTATAAACTTTTCTTGTTTTTTTGACAATGAATATATTGAATGTTTCCAAATATGCAAGGAAGTAGAGGGAAAATCTTGGAGAGACAGGATCAGTATCTTGATTATGGTGATGGTTTCATGGATATAAAACTGCCAGTGCTCATTAAACAGTATGTGTTTGGGGTGGAAGTTGGTCGTGATGTGTACGGAAATGCTAGGCAAGACCTGGAGCCCTGAGCAGCATCCCTAGCCCCTAAATCAGATAGATACATAGATATGTAGATGATAGTTAGGTAGATAGATAGATAGATAGATAGATAGATAGATAGATAGATAGATAGACAGATAGATGATAAATAGATAGACAGACAGTGTCATGTAATCCACGTTTACTTAAACTCAACCATGTAGTTGAACTCCTGCCTCGGCCTCCCATGTGCTGGAGTTTCAGGCATGGTGCCACCACATAAGCTTAAATTATACCTTTTTAAAATATTTCACCCAATAAAGGTGGTCTTCAAAAGGAGAAGAAAGTAAGTCAGGCAATAGCAATCCACCAAACCCTAACAAAGTAAATTATTTGGACAAAAACCACTAGGAATGCTAAAGCAATTAAATAAAAGGGTTGTAGAGAATTTATATCAGGCCGTAACCACGTGACTTCACTAATCAAGATCGCTAAAACCAAGACAACCAGAAATTACCTACCTCCTGGTGTGCTATAACGTAATAAAAGCAACACCTATAAGTATACCTGCCAAGAAAATAAAAATTAAATACTGAACCACATCATCTTCAGATGGATATAACTTAAAGGTTTGTTTGGGCTCACGTTTCAGAGCTTCAGGGACTGTCTGGCACCACTGCTTTCTGTAGTCTATGGTGAGGCAAGTTGTCCTCTAACCTCCACTCACATGTGGTGGCTTTCATAGTCTCTGTCTCTGTCTCTCTGTTTCTCTTTCTCCCTTCCTCCTTTACTCTCTCCCTCCCTCCCCTCTGTGTGTGTGTAAATATAATAAATAAATAATTTTAAAAGTCAGATATGATGGCATTCACCTTTGATGTCAGCAATCAGGAGGCAGAGACAGGTGGATCTCTGTCAGTTCAAGGCCAGCCTGGTCTCCATAACTACTTCCAGGCCAGCCAAGGCTACATAATGAGACCTTATCTTAAAAAAACCAAAACAAACAAAGAAAATCCTCCCAAACTACCATAAAATAGAGCTCTGGCCATGGTGGCACACATGCATATACTCTCAGGACTTGGGAGGCTGTGGCCAGAGGTTCCAGGTTCCAGGCCGGCCTGGGCCACATAATGAGACTTTGTCTCAAAAAAGCAAACAAACAGGAAAAAAACCCTACTAATATCAAGTAGTTTCCAGCACAAAAAAATGTAATAAAAGTACAGTTTTATTCTTTAAAAATATTTTCAGGCTGTTCCCTACCTTTAGGCAGTCCATTCCCATCTCTCTTTAGCGAGTTTACTTTGTTTAGCTTTGCTAAATAAACTCCTGGTTTCCTAAATGCACTTCTGCTCAAACTGTTTTTTCTTTTTTAATTAAAAAAATATTCTATGTATATGAGTGTTTTGCCAACATGTATCAGGCAATGCCTGCAGACATCCAAAGAGGGTGTCGGATCTCCTGAAACTGGAATTACAGAAAGTTGTTAGCTGCCATGTTGGTGTTGGGAGCCAAACCCAAGTCCCCGGCAAGAGCAGCTGGTACTCTTAACTGATGAGTCATTGCTCTATCTCCCTTAGACTCTTAAAAAAATGCTGTTATATGGAATAAACAGATGAAGAACACACATATAAAAAGAATTTTGGAAGGAAAAGCCTTGCTGTGTAGACTATGCTGGCCTCAAACTTACAATCCTCTTTCCTGCTTTCTGAGTGCTAAGATTAACAGGTGCTGGGCTATACTTGTCACAGGAACCCCAATTTAACCAAGGGTCTACAGCATGCTAGGTAAGTGCTCTACCCTGGTTATAGCCCGGGCACCCCAAAAGTTTTTAATTGCAACGTTCCTTCAAATTATCAAAAACATTATCAGTCAATGAGAAGCCTTAGGGGGCATCCTCAGCACCACAACCTCTGGCACAGGAGGGAGGAAGGGAGGGAGGGACAGAAGAAGAAAGAGGGAGGGAGGCAGGAAAGGAAACAGTGACTTGACATTATATATGAATACATTGAATACTTTTCAGTTAACATAGTCTCATTCAAATTGAAACTAAGGGTTAGGCAGAAAAGACTTTTTGTCATGACTTCCAAATATTCATATGGCCTTTTTTATACATAACTTTTTTTTGAGTTTAGAGGTACAAGTCCTCATGTAGCCCTGGCTGGCCTCAAACTCTGTGTAGCTAAGGATGGCCTTGAACACCTGATCCCCCAGCATCTCCCTCCCAAATGTCAAGATTATAAACCTGCACCACCATACCCTCTATAGCCTTGAACTTCAATCCTGCCTCAGCCTCCTGAGTACAGGGTTTACACATCGTGCTCCCACACCCATTCTTTTATGTCTTCAAACATTTTTCCACATTTATTGGTGAACCAATCTACTAGAACAGAGCATAGAAAAATCATATCCCCCCTCCCCTGCAAAAAACAAATGTCCCACCGCCCAGACAGTAGGTGACATTTTCAGCTTGATGTGGTGGGACAGCTATGGCCTCTGTACTGCCTGTATGTGTATCCCTCTCATGTTCAACTCCTGTGGACCCTGCTTAGTTCACCAGTGTCTTCTCTTGAGGTTGTACCTGATTCAAGTATGAGTCTCCATCTGAATCCATTTGGGGATAGGATGATGCTTGGGCCTAAGAGGCTCGTGAGAAAACATGAAGGAAGAGAGTCACAGGTACACTAACAATGGCCTAGAAAGGGAGAGGCCAGGGTGCATTCTGAGTGTATCTGGATCTTAAGGAAGCTCTCTATGGATTTACCATTCTGTTCTTAGCGCATTCTTCTTGTGCTAGCTACCTTGTTTGTTTTGATGTGAGATTCTGGTTGCCAATTTTTCTTTTTTTTTCAGTAAAGTATAACTTTCCTCAGACTCATTAATGTTTCTGTTTTAAGGGAAGGTTATAGCCAGGCATAGTGATACATGTCATTAATCCCAGCATTCGATGGCAGAGGCAGGTGGCCCTATGTGAGATGGGGCCAGCCTGGTCTATGTAGTGAGTTCCAGACCAGCTATGGCTACATAGTGAAAGTACGTCTCAAAAGAAAGAGAGAGAAAGAGAGGGAGGGAGGAAGGAAGGAAGGAAGGAAGGAAGGAAGGAAGGAAGGAAGGAAGGAAAAGGAGAGAGAGAAGGAGAGAGATGTTTACAGCTGCATGGAACTAATATTAAGTGTTGGGATTTTTCAGAAAGAAAAGGAGCCAGTGTTTCTTTTTCAAGAGTACTTAGCTAATGGACAAGGTTTCTATCTCCCAAACCCTACAGAAAAGTCTATCATACCTCAAAGCATATATTTGTGAAATTAACAGTCAGCTCCCAAGATTTTCATAGTATGTGGAACCCATAAAAGTTTCTGCGGTGACCAGCATCCAGCCACTAAGGTGGAGCTGGGAGTGGATGCACACGCGCTCCGCTCACAGCTGGGGGATTGTGGGTGGCAACCCTGCTTTCCAAACCCTAACTTTGGCTCTCAACCATCTAGCACTGCTCAGTGCTTAAACTCCAGGTCTTCTGCACATGCTGCCTTCGTCTCTGGGGACGCTGCCTCCTCACTCTGCCGTGCTCTCTAGTGTCTCTAGGCTGCCAAAGCACAAGCACAGTGCGGCAACTGGGATGGAGATCCAACACATTCTCTAGTTTATGACCAGAAGCAAGCTTTTCAAACCACTCTCCAAAGGATGTGTACTGTCATGCCAATTTTTCATTTTATATGATTCAGATGGACAGCCCAGACCACGCCCATCATCATCAAACTGGCCTATTTATTTCTATCAGGTCACATGCAAGTCTTAGCCTGCACCTATGAATGTCTCTAGGTGACTTCACACATCTCTGGCTCTAATACCAACTAGTTTGTTAGTCACTTTTCTTTTGGCTGGGACAAAATACCTGACCTAAGCAGTTTCAGGAAGGGCTTCTTTCAGTGCAAGCTTTGAGGTTACAGTCTATTGTGGTGGGGAAGTCGTGGCAGGAACACGAGACAGCTGGTCACATTGCATCTGCAGACAAGAAGCAGAGAGAGATGAACGCTGGTGCTCAGCTTGTTTTCTCTTTTTTATACGTTTCAGAACACCATGAGTGGG
The DNA here is from genome assembly GCA_035773235.1 of Eospalax fontanierii. NCBI lineage: Eukaryota > Metazoa > Chordata > Mammalia > Rodentia > Spalacidae > Eospalax > Eospalax fontanierii. The sequence continues at coordinate 105,568,056 of CM069524.1, forward strand.
GGCTGTCCGCCTTAATTAACACAATCCAGAAACTCCCTCTCAGATGGGCCCAGAGCTTTGTTTCCATGGCGATTCTAAATCCTATAAGTGGGCTGGAGAGATGGCTTCCTGTTAAGAGCACTGGTTGTCCTTGTAGAAGACTGGGGTTTAGGAATTCCAGCACCCACAAGGCAGCTAACAACCACCTATAACTGCAGTCCCAGGGGATCTGATGCCTCCGAGCCATTGCACCACTCGGGTGCACTTACACACATGCAGGCATAACACTCATACACATAAAATAAAAATAAATAAATAATAAAAATTAAATCCCCTCAAGCTGACAGTTAAGATTAACCATCACATAAGGAAAACAATAATTTATACTTACACTCACTTTTTGCCTTCATTTTTTTGTTGTTGGGTTGTTTTGTTTCACTTTGCTTTGCTTTTGAGACACCGTCTATGAATCCCAAGCTAGCCACTGACTGTGTAGCCAAGGATGACTTTAAACTTGAATCCTTCTGCCGCCACCTCTCCAGAGCGGAGATTACAAGTGTTAGACACCACATGTCGTTGTTTTTGGGTTCATTTTATAATAGTGGGTCTCATTCAAGCCCAGGCTGACCCAGCACTTACTCCCAACTTTCAGTTTGCTGTGGTCCTTCTACCTCAGCCTTCTAGTGCTGGGATTGCTGCCAGAAATTGCCATACCTGGTTTGAATTCTAATATTTTTAAAATAATTTTTGTTGAATTTTTGCATTTTTCATACAATGTAGATTGGTGGAATTTGGGTCTCCTCACCTGTCTACATCTTCTTCCACTGCCACCCAATTTAAAGTACTCTGTTATATAGAGAATATGGCTTATTTTAAAGGGATTCCTCTTTAAAAGGAATGTACGTGCCAGGCATGAGGTAACCTGTAACCCTAGCAGCTGAGAGGCTGAAACAGTAGGATCATGTTTTAAAACCATATTGAATGCAAGGCCAACCTGAGCTATACTGTGAGACCAAATTTTGAAATAGTAGTAATAATAATAATAATAATAAATATCATCTCTCATTTAAATTGATGTAGACCACTAGTAGAATGTTTGCCTAACATATAGGAAACCCTGGCTACTATCCCAGTTTGTTTTTGACATCCTGGGAATGGAACCCATGGCCCCATACATACTAAGTAAAAATATCACTGAGTTACATCCACAGCACCAAAAATAAATCAGTATATTTGCAATATAGAAGTCACTTTAACCACCTAATACATACTGTCTTCAAATAACAGGACTTATGAGGCAAGTGTGGCACATCATGCCTGCAATTCCAGCACCCGGGAGGCAGAGGCAAGAAAGCACCGCAAGTCTGAGGTAACCTGGTCCACATAGCAAGTTCCAGGCCAGCCAGGGCTACAGAACAAGACCTCAGCTCAAAAGATAAGAATTAGGGCTGGAGAGATGGCTCAGCAGTTAAGAGCACTGGCTGCTCTTACAGAGAACCCAGGTTCGATTCCCAGTACCCACATGATAGCTAACAACTGTCCATGACTCCAGTTCCAGGGGATCCAACACCCTCTTCTGACCTCCTCAGGCACTGTATGACATGGGTGCACTTACATACATGCAGACAATACATTCATACACATAAAAATAATAACATATTAAGAATAAAAAACAAAATTAAAAAATAAAGGAAAAATAATTTGAAAAAAAGATTTATTTGTGCAACTTCTATGTCCTTCCAACAATACGATTTTCTGGAGGCCAGTCAGTGCTTTTTAGCTCTCTCAGTTCTCTTTCTCTCTTTTCTCCCCCTTTCTCTCTGTTCTCTTTCCATTCTTCCTCTCTTTCTCCCTCTCTCTTTCTCTTTGCTTTTCTATTTTTCCAAGAAACTTTATTTACTTTAATAGTTCATTTATTTTAAATACACTTATTTATTTTGTGTGTGTGTGTGTGTGTCTGCCTGTGTCTAGGTACATGCAAGGCGTGGACACTTACGTAAGTCAGAGGACAACTTTGTGGGAGCCAGTTTTCTTTCTACCATGTGGGTCCTGGGAATCAAACTCAGGAATCAAACTTGAGAGCAAGTGCCTTTACCCTTGAACCGTCTTACCAGTCACAATCAGTGGTGACTTTAATCAGAATAGTGGGCCTCCATTTTTGTTTCTCTTTTAATCTGTTGCTTTGTGTCAGGTATTTATTAATATACATTTCCTATATCTAATCATGCATACCCTATTTAGCAAATATAGAACATTCAAAATATTTACTGAGAAGCTAAAATTAAAATCCCTATCCCCTAAACTTTCAAAGTTCATAGCATATTCTATTTCCTGGATGCCATCTGTTAATGCTTTATGAAGCAAATTGTTATATAGCAAAATTCAGGCAGGAATGTCATTAAACATATAGAACTGTGCTCAGTGCTGGGGTTGTAACTCTTAGAACACATGTTTAGCATGTAGGGCTGCTGAGCTCATGGGCTCTGCTTGAAATCGGTGACCACCTACAATCCTAATTCTTTCTCATTTTGCTCGTATCTGTGTGGCAGTTACAACTTTTCTGTCTCTTTAACTTTCTGTCCTTATCACCAGCCCTACTTTTGCATCTATTTTCTTCTAGAATTTTCTAAAAATATTTCTTTATAGTGTTAGAGATAAGTAGCTCAATGATACTTCACCTAGCATCCATTAGTCCCTGGGTTCAATCATCAGCACCACATATAAACAAACAAGCAAATAAATAATAGTGATATATCTGTGTGTGTATGCATATGTATTTAAAGCTTATATACAGCAGGACGTAATGGCATACACCTGTAGTCTTAGCATTTGAAGGTTCACGCAGGGAGATTGCAAGTTCAAGTCCAGCCTGGGCTATATAGTGAAGTGCTACTCCCCCCCCCCAAATTATTTTAGGGAATGTATTTTGATTGGTAGAATACTTGCTAGCATGCATGAAGTCTTCAGTCAGATCTTCAGTACTGCAGAAATCTGGCCTCGTGGCTCTTGCCTTGTAATCCATCCTAAGGAGGTGCAAGCGGGAGAATGAGAAGTTCAAAGTCATCCTTGGCCAGTCTGGAATACATGAGCCAAAAAGTAACATAAAATAAAATAATAAAAAGTTTACTTTGCCTATAATCTAAGCACTCGAGAGCCAGAGGCAGGAGGATCGATGTGAGTTAGAGGCCACCTAGTCAAAGTTGCAAGCACCAGTCCAGCTGGGGCTACATAGCAAGACCTTTCTTGCCTCAAAAAAAGAAAGAAGGGAGGGAAGAAAGGAGGGAGGGAGAAAGGGAGGAGGGGGAAGAGGGTGTAGGGGAAGGGAAGGGGAGGGGAGGGGAGAGGAGGGGACGGAGGAAGAAATTGTATTGCTAGGCATGGTGGTGTGTTGGGGGTCCCAGCACTTAGGACCAGCCCGAGGGGGACTGAAGGAGCTCTGCTATAAGGGAGGGGTTGAGTAAGCACGGAGTCAAGACACTGACTCTGGAGTTGAGCGGAAAGCCAGCAGTGGTGGTCTGCTGCAAACTCATTTATTCAAGAAAGAGCACAGAGTCTTATAGGTCTTGTTAGCCAATAGCCTTATGGGGTGGGGTCCTGACCACAGCTAATCGCAGTTTGTTCCCAGGTGGATCCAGTTCCCACCAGGTGCTGGGTAGAAACTGGCTTCACAAGCACCACACCCACTAGAGCCATTCCTTCATTCCTCCTGGCAGGTGGCCTGGCTAGGCCCACCCATCATTATGCCCAACAGTGGTGTGTATACTTGTAAGCCCACAACTTGGGAGATACAGGAAGAAAGCTCAGGAATTCAAAAACATTCTCAGCTTCAGAAAAGTTTGATCCAGCCTGTGCTACATGAGACCCTATCTTAAAAAACAAAACAGCAAAAAGTTTATATATACAAATGCATTCTAAGTTCTTTCAGCAAGAACTAGAACAAAACTTTGAATTTTGACTTAGAACAAATAAAACATTTATGTAATTTCTATTTTCTTTAGTGAATAAAAGAAAAATGCTATGTCCATTAAGCCCAATTCTAGAAAAGCAAAGAATATATTCATCCTACGAGCTCCTCAGAAGTGATAATAGCAGTGAGGATGGCAGAATTGCTGAGACCCTGGACGTGGAAGCTACAGCCACATCTCTGGTGGCATTTATTCAGCTTCAAGGCCCGTAGCTAGATATTTCAGTTGTAGAGCAGTGAGGTAGCTCAATGGAAGCATGTGCACTCAGCATACCCAAGCCTCTCAGTCCCATCCTTAGCACGAGTCCACAGAGAAAGCAAAGAGTAGAATTAGGTGCCGTGTTTACCCAGTGAATCAAAATATGATCAACTACTCCAGGAAAATGCTTATCATGTAAGATCTTCAGTCATGGGTTTTTTTATTTACTTGTTTCAAAAGAGGCAAAATAAAATGTATTATGTGATTGTTGCAGTCAACATTTATGGAAACAGGTAACTGAACTGAATTCTTTTTAATGATTTATCTGTTTTGTGGGGTCATTTGTTTGTTTCTTTCTTCCTTTTGAGACAGGGTTTCCTGTAGCACTGGCTGGCCTGGAACTCCACATGTAGGCCAGGCTGGCCTTGAACTCACCAAGATACACCTGCCTCTACCTCCTGAGAGCTGGGATTAAAGTGTGCACCAGGGACTGGAGAGATGGCTCAGTGGTTAAGAGCACTGGCTGCTCTTGCAGAAGACCTGGGTTCAGCTCCTAGCACCCACATGGCAGCTAACAACCATCCTAACTCCAGTTCTAGGGCACCCATAGCTCTCTTCTGATCTCTGAAGGCATTTCATGAAACACATGCACTTATATACATGCAGGCAATACACTCAAACAGACAAAATAAAATAATAATTTTTTTAAATTGGAAAAAGTCTTAAATTTATTTATTTACTTTTCTCTGAAACAAGGTCTTCTGTAGCCCAGGCTTGCCTCGAACTCACTACATAGCCAAGATCATGCAAGTGTTGGAATTTTAACACCATGCCTGGTTTTATGTGTTACTAGGGATCCACTCTCCTAATTGAGCAACATCCCCACATTTACTTATTTGTTTGTTTGTTTATTTTGAGGCGCGTTGTGTGTGTGTGGTATGTCTGTGTGTATACGTATATGTGTGTATGTGTATGTGTATGTGTGTATGTATGTATATGTGTGTATGTATATGTATGTGTGTGGTGTATGTAAAAGTATGCTCAGAGCCCAGAGGAGGACGCTGAGTGTCCTGCTCCATTACTGCCCTTCTTGTTCTCTGGAGATTGGATCTGGATCTTGCACTGAACCTAGAGCTCCTGGTGGCCAGCAAGCCCCACAGATCTTCCTCCACAGCTCTGGGTAAGGTGGAGTATGTGCAGTCATACCTGACTTTTTACGTGGATACTGGGGATTTGAACTCAAGTCATATTTGCTGTTTGCCAAGGAAGTGTTCGCATGTGCATTCCTGTCGCATGATCTCTTAGCCCCTATTTTGCTTTTTGGTTTGGTCCTTTTAAGCCAGGGTTTCCCTGTAGCCCCAGCAGGCCTGGAACTCACAAAGATCCGCCTGCCTCCTGCCTCCTGTGTGCTGGCATTAAATGCATAGAACACCGCACCCTACCTTTTTTTGTTTTTTAGATAGGTTCTCATGCAGCTCAAGCTGGCCTCAAACTTACAGTGTGACTGAGAGTGACCTGGAACTCGTGATTCCCCCAGTCTCCACCTCCCATGAGCTGGAACTACAAGCCGGCACTGCTACACTAGGCTTTCACTTGATTTTTAAAAAATTATTTATTTGGAGGTTGGAGAGATAGCTCAGCAATTAAGATCACTGACTGCTCTTGCAGAGGACCAGGATTCAGTTCCCAGCACCCACATGGCGGCTAATAATCATCTATAACTCCCGTTCCAGGGGATCTAACATCCTCTTCTATCACCAGGCGTAAATGTAGTGCACTTACATACATGCAGCCAAGAGTGTTTTGCCTACAGGCATGTAAGTGAACCCATGTGTACAATGCCCGTGGTGGCCATGTCTCCAGCCCCTAAATTTATTTTAAACATCTGTTTTCTTTTCTTTACTACACTGTCCAAAATTCTCTGCTTTAAAAAATATGTCCATTGCCTGTGCCTCCAAACTAGAGCACATGTTCTATGAGTGCTACATCTCCAGACCAGGGAGTTGCTGTTGTATCCCCCAAAGATGCCAACAGAGCCTGGCTAAGACCAGCTGTTCAACCTGCCCCCCACCCAAAAAAAACTACTGTGTTCAATAGAAAGAAGAAAGGAATGGAAATGATATTTGGTTTCTGATACTTTTTTATTGGATTTTTACTGGAAATTAATTTTAATAACTAATTAGACAAACCTTTCCTCACATTTCTCTGAGAGGAAGGAGAGCCATTTTCCTACCTTTGCTAGTAAATACTCAAAATCTTTATAACTTGACTTCTTTTTCTAAGTTCAAAGAGTTATTTCTGTTGTGCTTGGTAAGAGAAGCCTGTAATCACCACACTCAGGAGGCAGAGGTAGGACGACTCTGTCCAGTTTGGGGCCAACCTGCTCTTTATGTTAAGTTCTAGGCCAGCCAAAGCTACATAGAGACCTGGCTTGGGGGCGGGGGGGACGACACGTTGTTCTCTTTTCCAAAATGGGCTTTACTGTACTTACACACTGGACTTTGTACTGAGATCCACAGTTGGGTGGGGATGAGCTGATCGGCACCTGCTAGTGTCTACATTTGAGGACAGAAGGATGAGGGACCAGCAAGAGAACGGACCCCTCCCTCGATCCCACTTACCTTTACAGCCGGTTGCTGAAGGGCCATCTTATTACTCTTCTCATAGGGACCACCCCAGTCTCTTGTTGAATTTTTAAACCTTCGTGCCTGGTGATATGCCCTTCTCTCCAGGCTCTCAGATAAAGCCTCGTTCCGTGTTCCGTCAGAGCCCTGGGTTTTGTTGTTTTGTTTTTCTCTGCTTTTTTTTTTTTTTTTTTTTCAGCATAGAAAATATTAGTGTTCGTGGGAATGTCCTACTAATGGAGTATCCATGCCACCATCTTCTTGTTTTCTGTGAGAAGAAATATTTTCAAATATCTCTGCCTTTTCCTGGCTCCTGATCATCTGGTCATCTGGTTGGTATGTTTCATGTAAGGAACTGGGTTTCATTAATTCTTTATCTTCCTATCCAATTTTTTTTTGTGTGTATCACAAAGAGCCAATAAAGTGGAGGGTGAATCTGGGAAGAGTTAGAAGTAAGGGGCTGTGTGAGTATTCAATTAATTAGTAAAACAATGGGAATATATTAAATTAATAAAAATTTAATTGTAATAACATTAATAAAAATATTATACTTTTAAAAGAACTAGCTAAACATGTTACGGTTACTATAAGCCTATAATCCTCCAGGAGGCTAAGGCAGGAGGATTCCAAGTATGAATCCAACCTCAACTACATGGTGAAACCTTGTCTCAGATAAGAAAAAGAGGGTTGTGAATGCAATTCAGTTGTTAAGAGTACTGGCCTAGCACGCAGAAAACCCTAGGTTACATTCCCAGCACCGCATAGCTGGTTGTCTGCGGCACATGCCTGTAGTCCCACTTCCCACTTCGGGAGCTTGAGCAGCCTGGCAAAGATGAGATCCTGTTTTAGTTAATTAATTAATTAATTAATTAATTCTTATTCAGTCTGTAATCCCAGTATTTGGGAGGCAGAGGTAGGAGGATTGATGTAATTGCGAGAGAGGGAGGGAGAGAGAGAGAGAGAAAGAGAGAGAGAGATTGATTCTCTCCTGGGAAGTCTCCACTCTTCTGGTTACTCATCACCTTGTGACTAGGTAGGCAAGTCTGGGACACTGGGGGGTGGGGAGGGACCAGAGATTAAGGTTCATCTGACTTCACACAAAACTATGTCCTCAACAGAGCACTTCTTACTAAGAAAGGTAGAGTTTAAATCTTCGCCTTTTATCTTCTTATCTTTGTGTTCAGACCCTGCCTCGGAAGAGAGATGCTATTTATTGAGCCCCTTGTGTCCACAATTGTAAACGCTCTCCTTTTTGTAAAATTTTTGTAAAGAGTGAGATCTGTATGTATCCTGGAATCTTGATATGTTGTAAAATGCCTTCCCCCCCCCCCCAACCTTTGCAGTCTCTGAGATTCCTTTCTAGTTCTGTTCAAACATACAGAACTTGTTTCTCCCAGGAGATGTTGGAGACTAAGTTATTTGACCAAAAAGTCCTTGCCACTTTGGGGGAAGGGGAGGTGTCAGTAAGTTCTAACAGTACAACTGTATTCTTTTTAATCCCCAGATTTTTTCTGAATGAATGGATGGAAGAGGAAGAGATGAATCCACCAGTTTTTTTTTTTTTTTTCTTTTGGCTTTTTTGTGACAAGGTCTCATATTGTTCTGTAAAACTTTACTTTGATGTAACTTCACACCTATAGAAAAGTTGGAAGAACCATACAGCAAATGTCATCTTATATTGTCTGCTCTGTCCTTTTCCCAGCGTCTCATTTGTGTTGCTTTCCCTGGGACTTTTGAAAACATTTTGCTTAAATCAATTCCCTTTACTGATAAAAGTTCCTTTTCTCTAACTTTATCTACCTATTTATTTATTGTGTGTGTGTGAGGTATATATATTGTCATCTTAGGACAGCCCTATGGAGTCCGTTCTTTACTTCTATCTTTACGTGGATTCCTAGGCTTGAACTCAGGTTGCCAGGCTTGAATGGAGGGTGTAGATGCCTTAATCTGCCCAGCCGTCTCTCTCTACTGCTAAAGGTTTCAAGAGCATTTCCTAAAAGGGACATCCTCTTACACAGGCACGCACAGTGACTGAAATCAGGAAATTAGCATCAGTACAATACTATTATCTAATCAAGATGTTCTTCAGATTTCAACAATTGTCCTAATGATGCCCTCTGTTGCTGAAGAAAACCCCAGATTATGCATCGAAACCCCCTGCCAAGTCCCTCCAATCTCCTCTAATCTAGAACAGTTCCTTAGTCTTTGTTACCTTTCATGGCGTGTTTTAAAGAGTACATATCTGCTACTTTGTAAACTGTCCCTCAGTCAAATATTCCTTTGATCCTCTGTCCCCCAGCATGCACTTGTCTCCTGGAGCTGCAGTGAATAAAGTAATCTCTTTATATGTCTTCATCTTCCAGCACCACTTCTGAGGAGATGGGAGGATGTAACTTCTCTGAGCCTTAGTTCTTCATCCTTGAAGCTGGGATAATTATGCCTACATAATAGGCTGTGAAGATGAAAGGAAGTGACATATTTAAAAGGAATCTACCTAATGCATGGCACTGCCACTTGTTTTTCATGTGCTTTGGTTTCTCAACCCTTTACCACTGGGTCACTCTTACACAAACATGGGTATTAACATGGGTATCTCTAAATACAGGGTTTTAGAATGGATGCAACTCACCTAAATAATCAGCAGCAGTATCAAACTGTTCACTGCTACTGAATCTGCGGTCAGTTAAGGTGGCTGACTTTTTCTGCATGGCCTTTTCATCCATCATCATGACTATTGCCATCAGCATTACTGCTCTATTCCTGCTCGTTGGTCTGGTCACCAGTGTACCCCAGTCATCACCTGCAACCATCCAGATCATCTGCATTTAGAAAACGGATTCAGAACAGTTAAGACACTAGGTTTAGAAGTGACAGAGCTGGAATCTAATCACAAACTGATTGTGTACAACAGGAATAAAAATTCTTTTCCTCCCACATTCTATCCTACTGGAACCATTAGAAGTCCTCATTTAGCCAACCCAACATGTGCTTTTCTTCCCAATTTGAACTTTGTGTGGCCCACATGTAGAGGGTGGAGACACTAGGATCAGAAATTCATGGCCAACCTCAGCTACATAGTAAGTTTGAAGCCAGCCTGACTTATATGAGACTCTGTCTCAAAAAAGCAACCAAATAAAAATTAATTAGTTGATAATAATAAATGAACCATATTGTCTTCTTCCAAATTATGAATAAGAATATTAATGAAGAGTAGGCCCATTGTAGGAGAGATAAATACTGAAAGTTTCTTCTAGTTTGAATGCAATCACTGTGTGAACAGTTTTTCCAAGTCATCATGAAACTGGCTTGTAGACTGATTGACCTGTCACCATCTTATCTACAAAAGGACCTAAACACATTTTCCTCCTCCCCTCATGCCTCTGGTGTTCTCCTGGGTTATATTAAAAAGCAAAACAAAAACAAAAGCAAAATCCTGCTTGTCTTAGCTCAGTCTAACTTATCTCTACCGAGATAACATTGACCTCTGATGATCATTTCCTTTCTTCTTGCAAAAGAACTCTAGGCTGGAAGTGTAGCTCAGTAGTAGAATGCTTGCCCATGTACAATTTCACAGCCCTGGGTTTAATAACCCAGCAACACACACATTCCCTCTCTCTCTCTCTCTCTCTCTCTCTCTCTCTCTCTCTCTCTCTTCAAAACCATCCAACTCTCTAATAATCTATTCTAGAATCTTGGTGCAGGTAGACTCAAACAATAGTGAGCAACTTGCAGAAATGTGATCTCCACGCTTTTAACAGGTATTTCCTTTAAAAACGAGTTGGAAAATTAAATCTACCATGTATTAGACTTACTGTGGTAGCTACATTATTTGATTTCTGCCATAATCTATGCAGACATTTTTCTCTGTTTTACAGATAAGAAAATCAAGGCTTGGAAAGATTTAAAACCTTAAACTAAGTATGTATTGTTATACATTGTAATTCCATTACCTGGAGGACGGAAACAGGAGGATTGGGAGTTGAAGGACAACCTTGGTCGCACAGTGATTGAGACCAGCCTAAGCTATTAAGCCATGTGAGCTGGAGGAGGAGGAGGGGCGGGAGGGGAGGAAGATTTAAAACAATCAAAACAACACAGGTTCTAAGTGGTGAAACTGCTAGCTAGACCTACAGTCTCAGAGTAGTCCATTTTTGTAAACTCCGTATGTTATAACTTATTTTAGGACACTTTACTGCTCTTAGGTGTTCATTTATACCAAATGTATAGACAAAAAACAGCAATTGGCTTGACCATCTCAGTGTTCTCTGCCCAGCCAGAAGGCAGCAATTCCCAAAGTGTTTTCAGAGGAAAGGAGTTCCTCCACTAGACTCAGGGCAAAGCATTTCTTCTTCTTCTTGACATGTGTTACATACTGTTGGGTGAGTCTCTAGGAGATTCAGAGGACTTGGAAAAGACCTCTGAAGGGAAAAAACTTGTTTAACTTTCTTGAACCACAAAACTAGCTACATGGTTCATATTTGGCATAAGCTGTAAAAAGATATGAAAGGTTTTTGGTGTTGGGGGGATTCTTTTTCTTCTCTCTTTGGTCCTCTTGGATATTTATCTAGAGATGCAGTGAGGTTTAAAAACATACATTCTAATTTAAATTCACACACCTTATAATTGGATAGTGCTTTAGCAAATACAAAAGACTCCTCCTGTTCTGGGGTGTTATTTAGAGTTGCTATTAAGCTGACTGACATTTGCAGAAAAGACTAAAATTGTTAGGAATTTGCGTAATGCCTGACACCTAGAGAAGAGCCCAAATGAAACACGAATTCAGATTTTCTCAAACCAAAGCCAATACTTTTTCATTTAATGAATGTCTTTGGGTTTTTGCCTTTGATCATTTTAGACACGTTTTAACAATTGCCAAACAAGCAACTCTGAGAAACAGGCATGGTTATATGAAAAATTTAGGATGACCTTTCTGTTGCAAGTAACAGTAGCCTTGGTTACTGAAAACCATATTTGGAATTTTTCCTTTCTAAAACAGTTGTTCCTTAGAATCAGTCAGGTGGGATTTGGAATAGATAGCAGGACATACTGCCTAGATTTAAGCGCCATGGGCAACCAGCTGATCCAGGAGCAGCAAATTAGCCCACAGCTATACCTGTTTACATAGTCAATGTGTGTTTGTTCTGTTTGAAGATACTTCAAAAATAACAATTGTAAAAGAGATTACTGCTTTGATCAGAGACTCTGAATCTCCTTTGTTTGACCATGAATAATTGGTCTTTGTAATGTTAATGCTTCTTTTAAGGAATATCAGATCTGTAAATCCACCTTAATTACAGGCAAGCAGTTTTGGGGGGAATTTGTGACAGCATTTTATGGAAGGTCTTTTTTACTTCTGCTTTAAATCTAATTAGAGTAGAAAGATTATTTTAGTGCAAGCAGCAAAAAGCTATAATTATTCCCGTTGTCAATAATGTTCATGTAGGTTAAAAGTTATTCTGTTCAAGAATAGGATTTAAATCTTTAAAATGTTTTATTTTCTTATAACAAAGAACAAAAGACACAGGCTTAACTGTGATGGTCTAACTGGCTCTCTATAACCTGCCAACCTTAATTATGCTGGCAATTGGGAAGTCTTTCTTCCCAAGCCTTGAGAGTGGAAGCCCCATGCAAGAATCTACAATGTAAATAGTCATGGGTTATCATATTTTGATCTTAAATTTGAAATCAACTAAATAATTCTGTTGCAGTACATGAGTTTAATATGGAGAGGGATTTCTACAAGGCCTCCTATTTGAATTTTGGTATTGGCTGACTTTTATTGTTGCAGTAAGAAGATGTGAGTTAGTATAGTTAGATGTTGCTGGGGGTGTGAGGAAATGGCGTTGCTACACTGCACGAGGGCGATTTAGTTAGATAGGGGGAAGAATTTCTCAACCACACAGTGAAATCTTGTAATCTCCTCCTGTGGAGGTGGCTTTGAAAGTTGCATATTTTATGAAATTGTGTGTGGCAAAGCCTGGGTGTAGAGCAAGGCTTCTCCTGAGAGGGGAGAGTTTCGACTGATCATATGTGTTCCCTTTCATGGTCTGAAGTCCCCAGTGGGACTTTCTCTTCTTGGGAGCAGAGCACTCAGGGACAACTACCAGCCTTTCTACTCGGTACTGGCTGCGCCCTTCCTCACCTGACAGAGTTTATTATTGTGTTCACATTTAAACTCATCATTCAAAAGCTGCAGCTATGTGGGAAAATGGTTATCTTTGAGGTTTCTCCGAGCGGACCGGAGAACTGGCACGCTCCCAGTCCCGCCGTGTTTTCCTTTCCGTTCCTGACTATGACAGCAATTAGCCTCACAGCTCTGCATTCATTCTAAGGAGAGGCGATGGAGAGCAACCATCTTGTTTAGGAGAAAGGTTACCTAGCTTTGGTCACAGCTCAATCTAAAGGGTTTGCTTGGTGTCATCCCACCAAGAGGTGTGAGGAGCCTCTTCCGGAAGCTCTCTCTCACCAGGCTAATTCAGTTGTCATCAAAAACCCTTTACATTCTACAAGGTCAAGGCCAAACACAGAATAGGCCTTTTCAAACTTAATCATCTGGCACATTTTATTTACATTTATTTAGATGATAGAGTCCTCTGATATATGAATGCGTTTTTAAAGTCATTATTCTGTTAACATCACGGAGGAAATAATAAAACTCTTTTGGATTGTCCTTCCCAATTAGTAGAGTTAGAGGTGGTTGTTGTAAATGGCTCTTTTGCAGTAATGGAGAAAAGCAAATTATGAAATGGACAAGTTATTTACATTTGAAAATCAACTGCATCTCACACTGGGAAATTAGGTTCTAGGCAATTTTGCATTGCAACGTGAACATGTCATTAGTTTTAATTTTCCACAACACAGATTTTAGGGTAATTTGCTTTCATTAGAACGGAGCAGTTTCTCCTCTTCTGCAACATTATCATTCAACACGTCTCTTCACCATTATGGAATTGTTGCCTTTAAAAAAAAACAAAAACCTATTTTTTTTCCCTTTAAATGTGAGCATATTCTTGATTTTCTTAAGGATATAAATATTATGGCAAAAATATCTTTGTACCCAGCAAGAACAGAAAGAGTGGGTGAGCACTGAGCAAAGGAATCCGAGCCATCACACAATCCAAACAACGTAATAGCACAGAGGTATACTATTCTTCAAGGGGGCAAAGTGTAATCAGCATATTCCTCTACTGTAAAGTGCGGTTACTGTAGGGGAAGAGCAGTAATCAGTTACACATTAACCATAAGAGGTCGTTTCTTGTGGCAAATGCAAGGTCTATTGATCAAGCAATGTTTGTCAGGAATCTCACTACCAAGTGAAGCTCCTGCAGGAAGCCATCCTGCTGGGATGCTGAGATCCTGTCCAAGCCACACACATGCTTAGGATGACTTGAACATCATCAAACATTTATCTTCACTTTTCATGTAATCTGGTAACTTTTTAGCTAATCGGACCCTGAAGCTACATTTATCTGTTAATTCTGAAGGTCAAACAAGAATTAATCGGTCACCTTATATTAACTGCGAGATAAGAAAAATATGAAAAGAAATGAATGATATAGGCACTGTGTTACAAAATTGTCCACAAACTAGGTTCCCAGAATGATCTGTGGTTTATTTTCAAATCTAAATAACTTTTCCATGAAACCTTATCTTCCCAGGTACTTCCTGTAAACGTCATGTATTGTGCAATCAGCCCATAAATATAGGTAGAAGTTAAGTTGAACGGCTCAAGCGGAGTTAACCACACACATATAGTTAAAGCTTTATCATCATTTCTGTAATAAACCTCTCCCTTTTCTTTAAGAGATTGACCAAGCTATCATAAAAATGTATTATTGCCTGTATCTTTGCAAAACATAAGTTTCTAAGAAGTGACTTAGCTCCTTAAACATATTGGACTTTGGCTTAGAGTCCTGTAACTGTGCGATTCGCATGCTGATACATGTCAGGAAGGCTGGTCTGTTTGTATACTGAGTGCTACAGGCCTGAGGTGGCACCACTATTAATTAATCCATCCTTTTTCATGTTTGTTTGGTTTTGGTTTTTGAGACAGAGTACTATGTCTAGACTGGCCTTGACCTTTATATGTAGCTGAAGATGACCTTGAACTCCTCAACCTGCTACCTCTTTCCAACCTTATAAGCTTCTTCCATCTCTTCTTGTCTTTTGTAACCTTGGCACTTTAGCAGATTACTGGTGAGTTATAATATTTCAGAGAAATACACCGTTTGGTTTATGTCTTGGGTTTTCTCATGATTTGACTGAGATTATACATTTTTAAAAAACTTACTTTTATTTTCAACTATGTTGTATGCATGTGTGTCTGTGCATGTGGAAGAAAATGCAGTTGCCTTCTGAGGTCAGAGGAGGTTGTCAGATGTCCTGGAGCTGGAGTTACAGGTGGTTGTGAGCCACCTGATGTGGGTGCTGAGAGTCAAGTCAGGGCTTCTGTAAGAGCAGTCATTGTTAACCATTGAGTTGTGTTTCCAGCCCATGGTCCCCCTCAAGATTATGCATTTTTGTTAAACTACAGAAGCTATGCTCTACCTTTCTCAGTTCACCTTCTCAGGGGACATACGGTACTGGTGTTTTGTTTTTGTGAGGTTCATTTTGATCACTTGGTTAAAGAGATACCCGCGGTGATTCTTCACTGAAAATATATTACTTCTGCCTTTGTAGCACAAATGTCTTACAGGAGATATGTTGAGACTCTAGGCTCATCAGCTTAGGTTTTAGGCTTATGGTTGCCTTCCAGCCTAAGCCAAGATGGTTCTGCACTGGATATCTGGGGCAAAGCCTAAGAGTTGCCCTTTGTGAAAGTATTTTTGTGAAGCTAACAGCTGTCTGTAACCCCAGTTCCAGGGGATCCAACACACTGGCTTCTGCAGGCACTGAACAACACGGGTGTGCTTAGGCACGTACAGCCATAACCTGGAAGTGCCTATATAAATCAGGCTGGTCTCGGCGTCATAGAGATCAGCCTGTCTCTGTTTCCCAGGTGCTGGGATTGAATGCACATGTCACTGTGGGAGGGCTGGTTATTTTTCTAAAGGATCTGGGTTCAGTTCCCAGCACCCACAGGATGACTAACAACAGTTTGAAACTCGATTTCAGGGGATCTGACTCCCCTCTTCTGGCTTCTGCTGCATTTCTCATTCATAAATTCAGGCAAACCACTCATATACTCATATACATAAAATTTTGAATTAATAATTAGACTAAAAAATTTAAATATATGTATTTTTATTTATTTTTATATATGTGTGAATATATGCTATGTGTGTGAGGGTGCCTTCAGAGGACAGAAGAGGACATCAGATTCCTTGGAGCTGGAATTACAAGTGGTTGTGAGCCACAGGCATGGATGTTAGGAGCCAAACTCAGGTCTTCTGAAAGAGTAGCAAGCGCTCTTAATGGCAGAACCATCTCTCCAATCCTTAAAATAGATTTCTGAAGCTAGGCATGGAGGGATAGACCTGCAATCTCAACAACTGAGAGGTGGAGGCAGAAGGATCAGGAGTTTAAGGCCAGCCAGCCTGGGCTACATACTGAGTATGAGGCCAACCTGGTCTCTATGACACTGGACCTCAAAAAATCAGAACAAAGAAAATTTAAAAGATGCCTTTTAAAAATGTGACTATCAGTCCTTTGCTGCAATAATTTTCTTTTACATAACTAAAAGATCACTTGGCTTTAACTTCATGGTTAAGACCCTCCTTTGTGTTAGACAGGCCAAATGGTTCTTTCTTTCTCTTTATTTGGTGTGTGTGTGTGTGTGTGTGTGTGTGTGTGTGTGTGTGTGTGAGAGAGAGAGAGAGAGAGAGAGAGAGAGAGAGAATAACTTCAGAAAAGAGTCAGTTGTCTCCTTCACTGTGAGTCTCTGAGGTCAAACTCCGGTAGTCAAATTTGCATGGCAAGTACTTTTACCAGGTGAGCCATCCTGCTGGCCTCAGTCCATAAATGGGTAGCCACCCTCACTAGTTTTCAGGTTGTTTTACCCTGAGCCCCACGCTGTTCCCGCCTGGGCTGCCTTCCATTCTCCTATGAACTGTTTTGCAGTTTCCAGAGTCTTGGGTTTTCTTCAAGGCCAATTTAAGTACCAAAGTCCAGTCTTCCTTCTCCACTGATTGCTTGCCACATGATAGTTATGTTGTGTTTTGAACATGCATCTGTTGTAACTTCAACTAGACAGGACACTCTTCTGGCCAGTCTTGCTTTGGATTCCAGAACAGCTTTGGCCCTGTTTTGAAAATCACTTCTTCAAAGGGCAATGTTCAGTCTACGCCTTATCCCCACACGATGCATAGACACTATTTCATAGTTAGGCTGCATTTCTTCAACTATTTTGCTTGTATTTTGTTGGCATTTGTCATTATACCACCCAGATCATTGTGTCTAGGTTTCTAAACTTCAATCACGTTGTGATCAGTGCAAAGATCCAACTTTTTAGGTGGGTGTGGTGGCTCATGTTTGAAATCCCAGCACTCTGGAAGCTGAGCCAGGAGGATTGCTGTGAGTTGCAGACCAATCTGTACTACAGTGGGAGATCCTGTCTTAAAATTTTTTTTCTCATAAGCCAGGTGTGGTGGCACAGGCCTTTAATCCCAGCATTGGGAAGGCAGAAGCAGATGGATCTCTATGCCCAGCCTGGTTTACATAGCAAGTCCCAGGCCGGCCAGCCAGGGCTACACAGTAAGACCTTGTCTCAAAAAAAGAAAAAGATCTGATTTTCTGAAAATTCTCTGGTGACATGAAGGATAAATTTAATACTTTTCAAGTTTGCAAAATGAGCTAAGATCCAGCTGATTCCTTGGGTGGGCCTGTACTTCCATCTCCTTCAGTCTGGTCTCAGACACAGCCACAGTGTTTGATGTGGAAGAACCATTGCTTTTCCATGGCAGAGTTTGGAGATTACTATTATTATTTTGCTTATTTTTAAAAATTAAAGGGTAAAACCTAATTGAAACAACATTAATTCTGGGGGTGGTGAAGCATATAATCCTAGCCCTTGTGAGGCAGAATCAAGAGGATTATAGGAGGTTCAAAGCCAGTTTGGACTACAGATAGTGAGTTACAGGAGAGCTGAGGTTACATGTGAGTCTGTGCCTCAAAACCAAAATACATCAAAGTAAAACTGAAGCTTCATTATCAATTTTTTTTTATTAGAACTACTTCTACAATGGTTGTCTAAATGTAAATGTGGGGCTGGAGAGGTGGCTCAGCAGTTCAGAGGACTAGCTGCTCTTGTAGAGGACCTGGGTTCAATTCCCAACACCCATGTGCCAGCTAACAACCATCTGTGAGTCCAGTTTCAGGAGATCATATGCCTTCTTCTGACCTCTGAGGGCACTGCTCGACATGGGTGCACTTCCATGCATGCAGGCAAAACACTCATACACAGTAAATAAATAAAATGTTTAAAATATGCATGTATTTTAAGCTGATAAGAACCTGTAATCTCAGTACTTGGGATGCCTGAGGCAGCAAGATCACAAGTTTGAGACCAGCCTGGGATATATGGTGACTTCGAGGTCAGCTTGAGATACATAGCGTAGCTCCCATGTCAAAGAACAAGAAAAGTCCTTGTATATTTTGTTTTTAAAATTTTCTCAGATCTCTTGTGGCTGGGTTCAAATTTGCTTTGTTGGAAAGAAAAGCCTTGACTCTTGATCCTCCTTCCTCTACAGGGGTGTACCACTTTTAAAAAGATAAAAAAGTAATCAGATGGAGCTCTCACGTGCCCATCACCAGCTCCCCCATCATAAACTTGCCTAATTTACACCTTCATATCATACTCAAGCTCTCTGGGTTGCCAGGAAGCAAATCTCAAATGTCACAAGAATTTGTTCACAAATATTTCCTTATGCTTTCAAAACAGATGATTTTGTTTCTGATGTTTCATTTAGTTCTGTGTGTGTGCATGTGTGTGAATGCATGTGTATGTGTGTGAGTATACATGTATGTATGTATGTGCGTGTACATATATGTTCATGGATACACACGCACACATGCTCTTCATTTGCACGTGCATTAAGCTCATTTACTTGCCTGCATGGCAGAGATTGAGCTGAGAGATGACTAACTATCTCTACAGCAATAGCAAACATGCATTTATTAAATGTGCTGATAATGGGGGTGATACCCCAGACATTAATTAGGGCCATCATGCTAGAGAAATTAAAGGTCCAGACCAGTTGGGGGAAAGGGTGCCTTTTAACTGCTTTTGTGAATTGCTGATGGGTTCTCTTTCAGTGAACCACGAGTCTTCTACAAAAATAAATTTGTGAAGACTAATCCCAGAGAGCAGGATCTGGTCGTTGACGTAAATGAAACAGTCTCCAACTTTTAGTCTTTTCATTCTTTTCTTTTAACTCAAAACGATATCAGGAAGGCCTACAGAAAAATTTTGCAGGAATATAAAAAATTCTCATATACTTTTCATCTGAATTCACCAATTACATTCTATAGGCTGAAGAGATGGTTCAGCAGTTAAGAACTCTTATTGCTCTTGCGGAACACCTGAGTTCAATTTCTAGCACCCTTACAACCACCTGTAACTCCAGCTTCAGGGAATCCAATGTCTCTGCCCTCTTTGGGCAACCAGACTCATGTGCACACATCCACACACAGAAATACAAATAACTGAAAATAATAAAATTGCTTCCCAGCACTCAGGAGGCAGCAGCAGGTAGATCTCTGTGAGATGGAGGCCCAAGCCAGTACAGGGACACTGTCTCAAAACAAACAGCTAAAAGAAAATAAAGCTTTAAAAAATTTTTAAAAATTTTTAAAAATTAAAGTATTAAAAATAACATTTTGACACATTGAGATTCTCTGTGTTTGCGTCAGCCTACATAAGGTGCATGTACATGCACTCGTGCATACACACACATACACACAGGCCCCGCCTATTTCTCCTGCTTAATTTGAAAATTAAGTTATAGATTCTATACTCTTTACCTGTAAAAATTCAAGGTCCATTTCCTAAAAGAGGACATTCTTTTACTTAGCCAGTTATATTATCTAGTTCGATCATGTAGGATTGCTATGTTATATAGTGTATTTAAATTTGTCTTACTACCTCAATAATAATTTTGCCCCCTTCCATCTAAACCAAACTCAGGACTGTCCATTCATTTAGATAAGAGCATTCCTCAGACATGTATCTTCTTTTACAACATCTACATTTTTTGAGTGTGTACCTGTGTGTAGTTCATAAGTGCGTGTATACGTGTGTGCATACACGCAGAGGCCAGCTAAAAGGACCGACTTCAGGTCTTTCCTCAGTCATTATCCACCTTATTTTTTTGAACAGGATCTCCCACTGAATGTGGAATCCACCAATTTAGCAGGACTAGTTGACCAGCAAACTCCAGAGAGCTTCCTGTCTCTGTCCCCAACTTCCAGCACTGGGGTTATAGACTAGTACACCTAGCACAGCTTTTCATTGTTTTGTTTTTGTGTGTATGTGTATGTCTGCATGGGTGTGCATGTGTATACAGAGGCACCAGGCTGACATGAGTTGTCTTCCTCCATTTGTCTCCTCATATATTGAAGCGAGGTCTGTCGCTGAACACAGACCTCACTGTTTTGTCTAGTCTGATTAGCCTACTCACCCTTAGCATCCTGTCTACCTTCCCAGGCTGAAATTACAGGCAAGCCACCACATACCTCCAGCTTTTATGTGGGTTCAGGAGAATTGAACTCCAGCCCTTACACTTGAGTGGCAAGTACTTTATCCAGTGAACCATTTCCCTAGCCCCAGCGGGGCCAGGCTTTTTCCATGGGTTCTGGGGATCTAACTCTGGTCCTCGTGTTTGTGTAGCAGTGCTTTACTAACTACACTGTCTCCTCAGCCCTGACATTTGAGAAGACTTCAGGCCAGGTAACTGTAGAATGTTCCTCAGTTTGAACTGTCTGATTGTTCCTCAAGATTAGATTCAGGTTATGCTCTTTTGGCAAATAAAATACATCTGATGTTGCATCCTTGTCAGTTCATGTCAAGAAGAACATGATGGAGGGCTGGAGAGATGGCTTGCTTGTTCCTCTTCCTAAGGACCTGAGTTTAATTCCAAGCATCCATGTCAGATGACTCACAACTACCTGTAACTCTATCTCCAAGAGGTCCAGTGCCTTCTCCGGCCTCCATGGGCTCCTGTACAAATGTGGCATACACATACGGACACACAAAACCAAAAATAAATCTTTAAGAAAAGCCAGGTGTGGTGGTGTATGCCTTTAATCACACCACCTGGGAGACAGAGGCAGCTGGATCTCTGTGAGATCAAGGATAGCCTGGTCTACATAGTAAGCCCCAGGCCAGCTATCGCTACAGGGAGACCCTGTCTCAAAAAGATGAAGAGAGAGAAAGAAAAAATATGATATCTGTTCCTCATGATGATCAGCTGATTCTGGTCAGGTAAGTTAGTTCCTGGCAGGAAACTTCCCATTGTTAAGTTACCACTTTGTTATTATAATTAGTACCTAATCTGCAGGGAAGTACTATGAGATTCTGTAGGTTGGTTTCACTTCATAATGTCACTCAGTCATTTTGGCTTTTATCCACTGTTACCCGAATCCATTAATACTACCATGGTTGCAAAATGGTGTTTTTGCAACTATTACATCCTCTACATTTCATACAGTGTATTGGTCCATCTTCTGTTTCTCTAGTAAAGTACCTGAGCTAGCTTTTTCTACCTCCACTGGTGTCACGGTGCTGGGGGAAAGCTTGTGGCAAAGGAAAAGAAAGAGAAGTAGGCTCTGAAGTTCACCTTTGACTATAGCCAAATGGTAGACGATGGAGAGTCATGGGCTGCCAGTTGCCAACACTTCTTCCAGGAGAGAAAGTGAACAGAAAAGCTGGGAATCTTGGAGGAAATGTAATCATCAAAAGGAGCACATCATCGCCTTTTAAAAATTCTATTGTTATTATTGGTTTTATTTTTTGTCTGAGTGTTTTGCTGCATGTATGTAGGTGCACCAATGTCATGCAATTCCCATAGAGTCCAGCTGAGGGCACCAGATCCCCCTGGAACTAGAATTATGGATGGTTGTTAATGTCATGTGTGTGCTGGCAACTTGCTCCATCCAAGTCCTCTGTAAGAGCAGCCAGTGGGTTTTTTGTTTGTTTGTTTTTTCTTTTGTTTGTTTGTTTGTTTGAGGTAGGGTCTCCCTGTAATCGCAGTTGGCTTGGAACTCACTATGTACACCAGGTTGAGGTTGACCTCTCTCTCACAGAGATCTGCCTGCCTCTGCCTCCCGAGTGCTGGGGTTAAAGGTATGCACCACCACGCCCAGTTCAGCCAGTGCTCTTAACTGCTGAGCCATCTCTCCAGCCCCCTGAGGTGGCTTTTTCCAAAAGGTATTTGAAATATCTCTCCCAAAAATATTTGAAGAATAAGCTACGTGATTGGTTACACATGGCTTGCTAACAGCAAAACAGTTATGAACTGCATTTCTTACAGATTCACCAGGCTGACAAATAGGAGGAAGATGAGAATTAAAATACAAGGATCTCAACTCTTTTGTATGAATTGATGA
The DNA here is from genome assembly GCA_035773235.1 of Eospalax fontanierii. NCBI lineage: Eukaryota > Metazoa > Chordata > Mammalia > Rodentia > Spalacidae > Eospalax > Eospalax fontanierii. The sequence goes on from CM069524.1 coordinate 105,590,365, forward strand.
ATACAGTTTAGGAATGAAAAAAAATTTTAAAACCTGAGCAGAATATTTTATAAAGAAAGGCGCTGGAAAGTTGGGAGTATATCACAATGGCAAATTCCTTAGCATGTATAAAGCTCTGAATTCCATCTTCAGCATAAAAACTAAGGAAAATAAAGTTTATAAAGCTCACAGTTCCAGAGGTCCAAGACTATGTTACCACCCCCAGCTTGGCTGGGGTGAGGGCTTGCTGGCTATATATTAGTAGTTATTACTATTACTCTCTAATTATGTCTACTTTCATTAGTTAATTTATTTTTATTTTATGTGTATGGGTGAGTTGCTTGTATGTATAAGGGCACCTGTGTCATTAAGAGGAGAAAACACAGCATATGTAAAGTTCAGTAATATCTGTACCACGGGTGAAGTGCTTGCCTAGCATATACAAGGCCTGGGCTAGAACCCTTGGGGAGAGAAAAAGAGAGAGAGATGGGGGTGGGGGAAAGAAGAAACATAGTTGTTTCACCCAGAAAAAATACATATAAATATTTTTGTTGTTGTTTTGATTCAGAATCTAGCCACAAATCTACTATGGTAGATGGAGGATGACTTTGAACTGCTGATCCTCTTCCCTCCACCTCCAAGTCTGGGGATTACAGGTGTACACCACCATGCCCAGCATCTATCTAAGAATATTTAATTTCCTCACCTAGAGCTAGCACTTCACAACTCCTTTGGCACCTGAGGTCCTAGCATTGCAATCGCTGTTAAGTCAATTAAGAATTAGCTGGACACAAGCAATGTGACAAACACTGAGACAGCTAGTTAGACACTAACCACAGGTGGCCTGTCCAACACAAATACATTGTATAAAGGGATGATTTGTGTCCTGGGCAGGACGGAGCTGAATTATCCAAGATTTCATCATGTGGAGCTGGAGATATGGCTGCTCTTGTAGAGGCCCTGGGTTGGGTTCCCAACACCCACATGGCAGCTAACAACCATCCTTAACTCCAGGGGATCTAATGCCCTCTTCTGTGCTCTACAGGCATTGCACAACACTGGTCCACTTAACACACATGCAGGCATGACACACTACCCATACACACACATGCACACACACACACACACACACAGATTCCATCATGTTATAGAAAATAATGAATTATTTAAAATGTATCACTTGCAGGGCTGGAAAGATGGCTCAGTGATTAAGAGAACTGGCTGTTCTTACAGAACACCAGAGTTTGAATTCCAGCACCCATACGGCAGTTATCAACTGTCCATAACTCCAGTTCCAGGGATGGACTCTGAGGCCCTCTTTTGTCCTCTGAAGGCACTGCATGATACCAGTGCATATGTATGTATACATGCAGGCATAATGCACATAAGATAAAAATAAAAAAAATGTATCAATTGCTTGTTTTAAATGTTTTTGCACCACACTTGACCATGCATGAATGGCTGAAACAGCACCATCATATCTATCTTGGATTTTTTTTTTTTTTTTTTTTTTTTTTTGAGACAGTGTCTCACTATGTAGTCCTGGTCGGCAAGAACTCACGAACTCACTAGCTAGACCAGGCTGGCCTCAAACAGAGATCCACCTGCCTCTGCCTCTGGCATTAAAGGTGTGCACCACCATGTCCAGCTTGTTTTAAGAATTTATGCATTTTAGTGAAAACAGATTGGTGTTTGGGGGGAGGATACGGGGGTCTCATGTAGCCCAGGCTGGCCTCAGACTGAGCTTATAAGTGTGCACCAGCACTCCTGACTGGTCGGTTTGAGACAGAGTTTGGAACTCACATGTTGATATAGCTAAGGATGACCTTAAAGTTCTCATCCTCCTGCCTCCACCTCTCAAGTGCTGAGATTACAGGTATGTGCCCCTATGCCTGGTTTCAAAAAGCTGGATGTGGTGGTGCATGCCTTTAATCCCAGCATCCAGGAGACACAGGCAGGTGGATCTTGGTGAGATCGAGGCCAGCCTGGTCTGCATAGAGAGTTTCAGGCCAGCTGGGGCCTAAAAGGAAACTTTATCTTAAAAATAAATAAATAAGTAAATAAATAAAAAGAAACAAAACATCAAAATGCTGTTTTAGCATGATTAAAACAAAGCAACAAGATAAAACAAAATGTCCAAAATAATTTCGACTAAAAAAATTCATTGTGAAGGAAGTCTTGCTGACAACTTAGGGAACAAATTAAAGCACTGGTGTATATTTACCTTTAAACATCTCTGACTTCCTCCCTTGTTTGTCATCTTTCCTCGGTTTCTTTATTTTGTACTGAATCCTGAAAATCTACCTGCTTGTTAAGAAAAGATGTTGGCAAGTTGTGGGTATGCTTGCTATTTCAATTGGAAAGCTTATCACCTCTAGTTTCAATTAATCCTTAGCTATAAAAATGTATACTTGCATTTTTTATTAAAATATTTATTCTGATTATAACTAGAGTATATTCCAATTGTAGAAAATTTAGCAAATAACTCTTTTTGCTTTGTTATATGTTGTGACAGCGTCTCATGTAGCCCAGGCTGGCTTTGAATTCAGTATCTAGTCAAGGATAACTTTGAACTCTGGAACTTTTGTGTCCACTTCCTTACAAGTGTATACCTGATTTGTGTGGCACTGAAGATTGAATCCAGTATTTTATCCACGCTGGGCAAGCACTCTACCTAAACTGAGATATGTCTCTAGCTCTCAGATACTTAAGACCCTAAAAAGAATTAGCTAGTAATTTTACCATCCAATGGAAGTCATCAAAATTCACTTTTATTGTTTACTTGGTATAGTTTTTTTTGTTTTTTTTGTTTTTGTTTTGTTTTCCATTTTGATGTTGGGTCATGGTACATAGCACAAACTGGCTAAGAACTCATTATGTAGCCCAGGGTGGCTTCAAATGTACAGTGATTCTCCTACTTCGGCCTTAAGAGTGTTGGGATTACAAGTGTGCACCACCACAAGTTACCTGTTGGTTTGGGACAGAGTCTTGCTATGAGGCCCAAGATGGCCTGGGACTTACTTGATAACCCAGACTGGCCTTGAATTCATGACCCTTCTGCCTCAGTCTCTCAAATACTGACTGGGGTTGCAGACATGTGCCTCATGCCTGGCTTCAGAATCCGTTCTTGTTTTGCACTTGCTTTTCACCGTTTGGATGCATATTGATAAAATCTGCCTTTTATTTCCCTCTCCCGTAAACCGCATTTATCGCACAGGTCACGAGTGGTCTTTTTCTTTTTCTTTTCTTTCTTTCTTTTTCCTTATTGAGACAAGAATCTCATGTGTAGACCACGCCATCCTTGAACTCTAGATTCTCCTGCCTTAGACTTTCACATGCTGTGATTAGAGGCATTGTGCCACTAGGTCCTGTTAAGTGGATGTTTTTACGGGTTATTCTTCTGTTGTTGGAGACCTAAGTTACTTTCAACATTGTAGATAAATGTATGTTTATATTACATATTTTCTAGAAGGAGGATTGTTTATCTTTTATTTTAGACAGGGTCTTGCTATTTTGCTCTGGCTGCCTGGAACACCCTATATAGAGCAGGATGACCTTGAATTTATAACTGTTCTCCTGGCTCTGCCTTCTGATTGTTATAGGTTTGCCTCCAAGTCTGTCTTATCTTTGTTAAGGCCATCTATATATTTTTTTGCTTCTTCATATTGTCCTCCCTTAAAGCTGTCCACATTCTCTGGACACAGCAGTATGTAGACTTATGGTATGAAGAACCAGCATTAGGCCTAGCACCATTTTTGCACATTTCATCTATGAATCAATGCCTACAAGAGCGTTTCTCTGAGAACCATGCACAGACCACTGGAGCATTCCTGCTTGCACCCCAGAGCCTGCAACCATTACTGCCTTTGTCATACATAGTTAACAATTGGCTCATTGTGATGCTGATGATGTAGCCTCCCCCGACATTCTAAAAGATTGTTTGGTGGAATTGCTTCAGCTCAGGAATTGTCTCCACATCTTCCCTATCGTATTTTGAGTCGGAATTCAAATACTGTACAGTTTAAGCTGCAGTATGTCTGGCCTATAACTTGGTCTCAGGCATTCGTATTTGTTATTTCTATCTGCTTAGTATATTAACAAGGTGGGAAAAGCAAACCCCAGCTCCTCCAAAAGGTAAAACTCTTATTTTATTTTCTATTTTTATTTGTAGTATATGACTAGAGGTTTAAAACTGGACTGGATAAATTGCAGTACATAAATGGGAGCCTTGTAAAATATCTCATGGAGAATGCACTTAAGTTCAATCTTAAAATGTTTTTTTTATGACCAAGTCACAGGGGACAGCACAAAATTAGGGTACTAAATTGTTTTCTTAGGAAAACATTATTTGAATTAATACAAAGTGAAGTATTTTATATTTTATTTTTGAGACAGGGTTTTCCTGTAGCTCCAGCTGTCCTGGAACTTGTTATGTAGACTTGGCTGGCCCGGTCTCACAGAGATCTGCCTGCCTCTGCTTCCAAGAGCTGGGATTTAAATGCTTGCGCCACCACGTACAGCTGAAAATGAAGTATTGTAAATGCTTTAATTATATATCTTTCATCACAGAAGAAATGAACAGAAAATCTGTCCTTTTAATCTTTTGAATCAAAATGGTTCCCATTATGATGAATCTGAATTTGGAACTTCTATTTACTGTGCTATTGTCTCAACTTTTTAAAAATGTATGGCTTCAAGTTGTTATTAATGTAAAAAAAGATTAAGGATGTGAAATGTTTTAGAGGAAAAAGTATCTTCTGTATTTCCATTGATTTAGATTCTAACTGGATAGACAGTGGATATAAAAGTCACTTTTAATTAAATAATCTTATCCCAGGGAACAGTGTACTTATCAGAATTTGCTTTTGCTCATTCTCCTGCCTTTTCTGTGCCCCAGTATCACCCAGTAATTTGATTCTGATAGTACAGAAATGAAATATCCTGTGGATATTTTCCCAGGCAAAGAAAGTGAGCTTTGGGTGGCTCTCTGTGACTGACATGATTGACTGTAGCTTTTTCTGTTGCCGTGTCTTCAGGTGAACACTGCTTTGCTCTAGCTTTCTGCTTTCCCCGGCTCATTATTCAGAAGCTATTTATCTGTTTTTTTCCACTGCCTCCTCCAAGCCCCCGCCCCCGTGGCTGAATACAGGCTCAGCCTCCACACATTTAGGCATATTTATTCCCGTAAAGATAGTGACACTTAGGGTTTATTCTAAGACGAAATCTGCGCTGCCCAGTGACTAAGGACCTAAGCATGCGCAGAGCTCTATGCTTACCCTCCTAGCTAGCCTGACTACTCAACATTTTCCTTTCTGTCCCTCCGAATCCCCTGTTTTGGCACACTTCGGTTCACACACCACTGCCAGGCCACTAATTGATTTCTGAAAGCTGACATTTGTTTTTTGTTTTCTCCCATCTTCTCTAATGGTACAGCACTACTAAGCAGGAAGGAATGCAAAGAACTAGAAAGTTCAAAGTAATTGAGGATCTGTCCATTCACACTGGTTGGCTGCACGCCAATGTAGAACCTGGAAAATTTGAAAAATATTTATCAGCTTTTAACCCTTTTTGCAAGTCCATGAAACAAGTTTTCAGCTGTGGCATTTGTGTTAGTTGAATGTGTTCTCTATGTGTTTAGAACTGCATGGCATAAGTCTCAGAAAAGGATTACTTTCCAATTTCCTCACTATTGTACGCAGCTAAGCTAGTTATTTTCTGTGAGATTGCAGAGTTGAGGATTTCAGAGAAACCATTACTTAAAAGTAGCAGCCCTATTTCATGAATCTTTATGCCAGAGACGAAATTTAAATAAATGCGGTCATATTTACACACACACACATACGCACACATGTGCACACACACACATACACATTCAGATATTTTAAAAATTGTAAGTACATTAACTATGTGAACCAGGACCAAAGTCAGGCTCATATCTATATTCATTAAGAAACGTGGAAAATGAAAAAAATAGTGGCAAGACTATAAAAATACACTACTAAGAACTTCTCAAATAGTTCTGTGGGCTTTTGTTTTGTTGCAATGGAAAGAAAGGTTTTGTAAGTGAGAGCATGTTAAAAACCAGTGTGAAATTTAGAAGCATTTCCAGTAAAATAAATGGATCTTATTGCAGTAAAAATGTGGGTGGAAATTACCGGCCCACTGAGGCTCTGGTGACAAGAAACACAAAAGAAAAGGTCTAGATAATTTTAAAAGCAAATCAAAACACAGATAAATTCCAAGATGTATTAATTTTTAGTTGGATTTAGCTTTAATATAAAAGAGCAGAGAAGTCCTATTAAGAGTTATCTGTCTCACACGATCTGGCTTGACCATGTATATTTTCAGCATAAAAATCTTTCCAAGATCTTCTGTTTTTAAAAAGTTATCTTAAATCCCACACCAGTTCTATGACCTGTCTCTAAGCTATTTGATTGCATGATTGGGTTTAATATCAGAGAAAATTAGGCCAATTTTAAAATATGAAGATAGTGTGAAATCATTCACTTAGAAACATATGTGCAATGACACATTAAATAATAAATACTTTGGTAACATGAAAGCAGTCATTCTCTGGAAGCAGCAACCACTGCTATAAAAATGAATCACGTATTAAGAGGAAAAGAAGGAAAGATAGAAAAGAAATGTAGTTCACTGTATAATTTTATCTTTTCTAAAGTGAATACATCTGATACTTTTTACGCATATTAATTCACTGAGGCATTGAACATGAGGCCCATACATTTGATAGACTCTTTGAGGTGTACTTTTTTTCTAAGAACTTTTTCAAACCTGTTTTACTGTGAAGCGATAAGTGTCCTCTTCTATAGATACAATAATATAGTGTGTTGTCAACATATGTACGTATGTAGTAATATTACAGGCATTTTATTGCAGTTTATTGTTTTGGCTTCCCAATAAGCTAGATAAAAATCATTACAAGACATTAAGGATTACGGGAAGTGGTTTCCTTTCGGTGATTGCTGGCAAAAAAACAAACAAACCTAAAAAACAAAAAAACTCACCTTCCATTATAACAACATGGATAGTAACATATTTGACTGTTACTTTCCTACCAAAATGGGGTTCCCAGTTTTCAGAGCAGTCAATGCCTTTGAATATTTGTGGCTTCTTCGGTTCTTGTTTCGTAGGAAAAGGTGCCACGGCACTAAGTAAATGGGCTATGACTCCCTTCTGAAAATATTAAACTCCATTTTTCCCCTTCAGACTACAGTGCTAGCGAAAATAAGCCAAAGATGTAATATCTGTTTAAATACCCATTTGATCTAGTTGTTAGTGCTCAAATTAGATTCTGTGCTCCGGCTAGAATCAACATGGTTTAAATATCAAAAACTCCATAATTCATATGGCTCATCCTCACACACAGTTACAAACGGACGGTAGAAATGTGTGTGAAAACTTCAAGCTATTTAAATACTGAAGGGGGAAAATATGCCCAGGTTGGTATGCAAGGACTTGAAAAAATGCTTGACATTACAGCTTTGATTCAGGACGTAAGGGACCTTACTAAAAGGCTAGATCCAGTGCTCAAGACACCTAGAAACAAGAGCTGTTTTTACAGTTCGCCCCTAGTTCTCCTCTACAGTACAGTTTGCAAATTTAAAAATACACACTCACTAAACAAGTCTCTGAAAACCTCAGCTCCCCCACCTAGCTGCCTTCTGGGTTTCAGCTTTTGAGTTTCAGGTCCTTGCACAACACCTAAGACGTGCAATACTTTTTTTTTTTTTTTCGCCCTAATCCTGGCAGAGGTTCGGGGAGATCTCCCTCGGCGTCTCCACCCTGATTCCCCCTCTTCCTAGATTCCACCCGCTCCTCTCTTTCCCTCCGCCCCACGCTCCGCAGGCCAATCTGTCAGAGAAGTTGTGTACAAACTGCGCCGCAGCCCTGCGCGCGAAGCTCGTGGCCGGGAGGGGTGCGGCTGGCCTGGCAGAGGCGGGGTCCCGTGTGAGTTCCTCTCTTCTCATTGGCGAACTGACGGGGCCCGGCCTGTCTCGGTGTTTCTCGATTGGCCGCTGCGCTGCCAGTCGGGCGGGCTGGTCCCGCCTTCCCGGAGTTGGGTGAAATAGAGGCGGGCGTCAAGTGTCAGTAGTCGCGGGGCAGGTACGCGCGCTCGCAGCTCGTTCGCGGACTGGTGCTGGCGGGAGCGGGATCCCGGGAGCGAGAGATCGCTGGGGCGGGGCGGGAGAAAGTGTGGCTCTGAGGACCGTGCGTGGACGTGTGGCCGAGCCCAGGAGTGTTGATCCGCGTGCTGTCTCGCAAACCGCTGGCTGCCGGCCCAGGGGTCCGCCCGCAGCGTTCCGGTCACCCGTGGCCCCGCACCGACTAGGTCGTCCCGGTCCAGCCCGCGCGAGGTGGGAAGCGCGATCGCCCGGCGCCCGCAGCCCCCCGACTACCCATGGCTACGCGGGTGCTGACCATGACCGCGCGCCTGGGACCCGTGCCCCAGCCGCCGGCCGTGCAGGACGAGCCGGTGTTCGCGCAGCTCAAGCCCGTGCTGGGCGCCGCCAACCCGGCCCGCGACGCGGCGCTCTTCCCCGGAGACGACTTGAAACACGCGCACCACCACCCGCCCGCGCAGCCCGCGCCGCCGCCCGCCGCCGGCCCGCGGCTGCCCTCGGAGGAGCTGGTCCAGGTAGGAGCGCGGCCGCCTCCCTCCCTCCTCGGGCGTGTCCCGCCGCTGCGAGGCGCGGGCGACAGGGGCCGCTCCAGGCTGGGGTGCGCGGAAGCCGGTGCCCGAGTGGGCAGCCCCGCCCCGCCCTGCTGGTGGGGGAACCGCGTTTCGGGGAGTCGGTCGGGAAGCCAGGCGGGGTCCCGGGATCTGCCCTGCCTGGTCTGTCCAGAAGAGGCTCGACAGCTGCGCGCTCACGGGCACCTTGGTTGTTTTCTTAGGTGAGGATGAAACCTTGTACCCAGGCTCAACTCAAATGTCTTAGCCTGGACCTCGTCCTCCCGATGCCTTGGCTTTGGAGGTCCACCTGCCTTGGTGGTCTCTGATGTAGAAATGCAAATGGGGTGCAGGGGAGAGAGGTTTCTCGGGGTTCTCTCCCCTGATGGCTCACCCAGGAAGCGATCGCGGGCCGCGTTGGGGAAACTCTAGAGTTAGGAGGTCTCAGGTTGTATTGGAACGCTTCTTTTTCCTTAAAAAGAAACAGGCTTACAGAAAAAGGCCGGGGGCTGTTGTTTTCGTCGTGTGCGCGTAAATTTCCTCCCGGAGTCGCGTTGAAAGCTGGCAGTTGGCTTTTTACACTTGCCCAGCAGCCGAATTAGAGCAACCGCCTGTTTCTCTCGCCCACGCACGGGAGTCATATAGCCTAGAAAAAACTTCCCGGGACTTTTAGCTCGTCCCAAGGAAAAAAAAAAAATTGGAAACAGACCCACATGCAAACAGCTGGAAGAGCTAAAATCAGAAACCACTAACCGCCATGGGAGCGCAGTGCACGAAAGGGTTTAGTTCGGTTTATTTCAAGACGCTTCGTTTAATAGCCTCTTGCAATATTTATTCTGTATTTGTACCCAGCGCCTATTCCGCGGGATCTGCCAATGTCGCCGTGCTCTGAGAGGACAGTGGCATTTGTCATAGATGTGATTCACATGGCTACAGCATTACTCTTTATTTTTAAGTCGTGTCTATCCGGGAAATCCCGTCCTTTTCCACTGATCTGAATGATCCAAGGTCCTAGGTGAAACGCTTTTGAAATTTAGGAGCAAAAATATGATTCCTGTTCACCGGTGAAGGTGCAGAGGTTAATAATTCTATGAACAATTTCATAAAACTTGGGTTTTGTTCTTTTTGAAACTCCCTTTTAAATGTTAAAAAACTAAGAGGAAAATTAAGGGTCCATTATAGTGAGAGAAGAGCCGAGAAAAGACTTGTTAGGATCTGGGCTATGTCCTTAAACAAGCAGTCTCAGGGCTGTTTGGTTATTTCAGTTTGGTAGTTTTGTCTGAGGAGAGAGGGAGAAGGTAAGGGATGACTGAGCTTTTTACAGAGTGAGAGGGAATGTAGCATTGGCCCACTGAGAGGACATGGTAAATGCTTTGCTGATGACTGTACTGAGGATCTAGCAGCCTCTCCCCACCCACGGGCGTCTTAGCACCAGTCTACCAAGGGAGTGATTTTCTCCTATAATTAAAGATCTGTTTTAGATAAGGATATGAATAGGAATATTTCATTATTATATTAACCAATTACAAAACCTGCTGGTTAAAATCAACGTCTAGATCGAATGTTGAATATAGAAATTGTTTTGTTTCAGTGGATTCTCTGTTTTGTTCCAAACATCTAAGTTTCTATTGAATTGTAATGAAAAAGCACAGCAATAGCCAGACTCTCCTACATGCGATAGATGTAGGATATCTAGCCATGCCCCACCTCCATAAATGCCCTTTGAGATATTACTTTAAAGATTTGCATAGGTTTTAATTTTCAAATAAAGGATGTTAAATGGAACAGAACTGAGGAAGTTTGAGGTATTGTGCTTTAATGCATACTTACCTGTGGTGGGCCAGGAATCCTGTTTGCACAGGGGTGAGACTGGCTTGCATCAGAAAGGAGTAGATTTTGTGTTTGTGTCCTCCTTCCCTCCTTGATTTTCCTCTTTCACTTTTTGTCTGTGGTTGATTTGGGGAGTGATTTTACTGAAGACATGTCTTACAGACTTTTCCTAAGCTTTTACCAGTAATTATACAATTGACAGAGTAAGCCCACTTTATAATCCTCTTTACACTGGGATTGTTGGGAGTTTTTAGTGAGGGCTGTTTGTTTGTCCTTCCTGAATGACTCAGGTAGATTATGCATGTTTGTATCTCTTCTTTTTTAGACGAGATGTGAAATGGAGAAGTATCTGACACCTCAGCTCCCTCCAGTTCCAATCATTCCAGAGCATAAAAAGTATAGACGAGACAGTGCCTCAGTCGTAGACCAGTTCTTCACTGACAGTGAAGGGTTACCTTACAGTATCAACATGAACGTCTTCCTCCCTGACATCACTCACCTGAGAACTGGCCTCTACAAATCCCAGAGACCGTGTGTAACCCAGATCAAGACAGAACCTGTTACCATTTTCAGCCACCAGAGTGAGCCGACTGCCCCTCCTCCGGCCCCGACCCAGGCCCTCCCTGAGTTCACCAGTATATTCAGCTCCCACCAGACCACAGCTCCAGAGGTGAACAATATTTTCATCAAACAAGAACTTCCTACACCAGATCTTCATCTCTCTGTCCCTTCCCAGCAGGGCCACCTGTACCAGCTACTGAATACACCGGATCTAGATATGCCCAGTTCTACAAACCAGACAGCCGTCATGGACACCCTTAACGTTTCTATGTCGGCCGCTATGGCAGGCCTTAACACACACACCTCTGTTCCGCAGACTGCGGTGAAACAGTTCCAGGGCATGCCCCCTTGCACATACACCATGCCAAGCCAGTTTCTTCCACAGCAGGCCACTTACTTTCCCCCATCACCACCAAGCTCAGAGCCTGGAAGTCCGGCTAGACAAGCTGAGATGCTCCAGAACCTAACACCGCCTCCATCCTACGCTGCTACAATTGCTTCCAAACTGGCAATCCACAATCCTAATCTACCTGCCACTCTGCCAGTCAATTCGACAAACATCCAGCCTGTCAGATACAATAGAAGGAGTAACCCCGATCTGGAGAAGCGACGCATCCACTACTGCGACTATCCCGGTATGTGGACTTAACTGGTGTAAGCCTCAGTAGGCTTTTATGTTATGCCTGTGCATGCATGTATGCACACGTACAACTTGTGTTTGCGCCCCTTCCACTTTAGAAATCAAATTATGTAGGAAAGTTGTTCTTGACGGTTAAAAATAAGTCACCTGCTTTTGTTCTTTCTGTATTCTGTCTGCATTTTCCACCGGTGTATAACCAGGTAATTGTCTGTTGCTTATTTTATAAAGACATGGCTGGCCACATTGTGGAGGTTCATATTTTTGATCCCAATAGAGAGGCTGAAGCAAGTCCAGGCTAGCCTGGGCTACATAGCAAGACCCCATTACTAAAAAAATATACATTTTTTTTCTCTAGTTAAAAAAAGTCCTAGACCATCCTGGGGAAGAAATTACAATGGACTTTTTTTTTCTTTTTTTGGTCTTTTTGAGACAGGGTCTCTCTGTAGCCCCAGCAGACCTGGAACTCACTGTATAGATGAGGCTGGCCTCTCTCTCACAGAGATCCGCCTGCCTCTGCCTCCTGAGTGCTAGCATTAAAAACTGTGCTACCATGCCTGACTTTTTTTTCCTTTTAGAAGTAAATAAAATATGAATTTTATTTAATCTAAGCAATTGTAGTAATGTCTAAATTAAGTATCTTGAAGATGAAGCAGAGCAGTGTGACAGTAGTGTGAGGTCTTAGGGTACCGGGCCTCGTACAGGATAGATTTAAGAATGGTTCTGTTCATTCTTGAATGAGATACGTGACCCAAAATATAAATTGATGACAGTAATAAACATGTCTCTAAGTTACTGGCGTAAGCTGGTTTATCATTAATACAAGGCATAATTTATTGGCGGTGGTACATGATATGGCATGACATGCTAAATGAAAAAAAAACAAGAAATGTAGGAGTACAGAAAATTATAGTCATCTTGGATAATGGCTTAGCATTGTCAGCCCTACATCCATTAAGTTAAAAAAAAACATACACTATAATAGCTCATAAGTCACTGAAGTGTGTATTATGGTAAAAAGCAGCTACTGAAATATAAACACAAATTCTCCATTTGTCGCTTGGCTCGATTACCTGTGTTTTTTCTTCCTAAAGTGATGCATAAAACAGATCACCTTCTGCCTTTTAATAAGGTCATGGGGGAGGGCTCCTTAAGACTTTTAAACTGAAGCTTCCAATTTTACATCTAGCAGAGAGATTTCATCTTTAAAGCCAGATTTTAAACACTGAATCATCAGATGTAAAGATTTCAAAGGGCCCTCAAAATGACAAGCTGTTCTTCCTCTGCTTCTTTCTTTTAGGTTGCACAAAAGTTTATACAAAGTCTTCTCATTTAAAAGCTCACCTGAGGACTCATACCGGTATGTAATTTTCTTGTTAATTCTGTGAGTTGTGTAAATAGTGTAAGTGGTATTCATCCTTTTAAAAGCCAACACGTGTTTGATCTCTTCTTTCTTCTGTCAACTTTTATTTTTTAATGGCCTACCTTTTCAGCAAGGGCTTGGCTCAAAATTCAGTTCCTTGAGAAAGCCTGGTTCCAGGAAGGCTGGTTGTTACCTTAGAGAGACCTTGCCCTGTCACTTCACATAGAATTCATGACCTCCCAAACATAAACAACAATGTTTACTAATGGATTTTAAAACTTTAATGGCAATGCTATTCCTGTCTCGAAAAGAGGAAAAAATTTCTTCTTGGTAAATCATCTTGCTTCAATAAAGCCTTTTTAAGCCAAAAACTTTTCCATTTAGCATGCACAGTCTTACTGCTTAACACATTATCTTTAGTTTCACTGCTGACTTAAAGTATTTGTCTTCAGCTTGTTTGCTGTGCCTGATGAAAGGTAGGCCTGAATTTTGTAGAGTATTGAAATCAGGTGGTCAGAAAGTAGGATTATGGTTTAAAAGGTATTCCATACCTGACACCAGCCCACGCTTGATAGGTTTGAGAGGCTCGTCTTCAGTCTGGCTTCTCTTTCATCCTCATTTAAAGCATGCTTTTATGTTTAGTCTCTTTAATTTTATAATTATTTGTTTTGTTAAATCCACAGCTCCCTTGCTGGAGCTATTAGTTTTCAAACTTTGTATCAGAAGCCATTTTAAGGTAAGTTAGGTGGCACACTTTGTTAAAGGGCTTCACATATGCACAATATGTTCAAGTATGTAGATGGTTACTATTTGTAATTTTCTTAAAAGGATAGCCCTAGAAGAAAGACCAAATATAAAGTGACTGCACTTTTTTTTACCTCAATAAATACAGCCTTACCTAAAGTTCAAAGAATAAGTTTGCTAATAAAAGCAGTGACCTAGCAAAATGTATTATTCCATCATTGCTATGGAAACCAAAGTATTCAACAGTTCCTTTGAATGGGTTGTTGGATTAGTGTGAGGACTTGAATCTCCCTAGGCTAGATGTTACTATGGAAATTGAGTTTTGATAAATGAAGTAGTTATCTCTAACTGCTGCATTAAAAAGTAAAAGCCTTTGAACAAAGGTCAGTGCTGAGATAGGGCCCTGTGAGGAATCTGGCTGCAGACATTTTGTATGCATGTTAGGATGTACTGCTTGATATCTGAATGATAAACACTACTTATTAAAATCCCAGCAGTGCTGGGGACGGTGTGGTAGATACCAGGGCTTTCTGAGAATTGCTTTTAAAAGATATCTCTTGCATTTATCTATGATAGAAATAGATTGTTTTGGCCTGAGGTTTTTAGATGTAGACAGATTACTTATATAAAGGGAAAGATCCTACACAAGCAGCCCAGTGTCTGCAGTTAGAATAATTCAGCATACAATGAAAACTTCAAATCTAAAAGTCCAAAATACAAATGCCAGGAAAGTATGTCATATAGAAATACTTACATATTCTTCTGCAGACTACATGTTATACTAGGGAAACATTCAACTGGGGTTCTTTCCTGAACTTTTGACCAAGGGGAAATGGAAATAGCTCAGGAACGTTTGAGGTATTGTTTTTTTTTATTTTGTTTTGGCTTCTGTTGTTCCTTTCCTCTCTTGGAAGTCCTTGAAACTGGAGATAGGAAGGAGGGAATGCATTTTCATGAGGTTAAAGTCCAATAATAAAAGAAGAGCACACTTACATATAACGATGTAATTAACTGATTATTGCTGGGATATCTAAATAGTCTTTCCACCCGTCAGGGTTTACTGCTCTGAATGCTTGTACCTGGGATCCTGGAACTTGACCTGCTGGCAAAGAAATTTAATAGTGGGTAGTCTGAACAATACTCCTACTAATAAAAGCAAACTAAAACAGGACATAGGCCTAGTTAGGGTCTCATGCAGGGACTTTTTACCCGATAAATAGTGTGGCCTTCAATATCTAATAAGTGAGCCCATGTAATGTAGTTTAATAAAGTTTTGTTTGATTGTCTTTCAAATGCCTTGGGGAAGGTTTGGAACAGACTCGCTCATCTGGCTAAACCCGTTCTTAGGTAATCATAGAGCATTGAGGCTCTTTTCTCCTCATTTCTAGTTCCTAGACAATGCCTTTTAAAATTACATGTGCTCCTGCTTCCTCTGCATCCTCCCTCTCTGCCCTTCTCAGTGAATGTACAGGAAGCCAGAGAGGCTTGTGGCATTTTTTCTTTTTCTTTTAACGCCCAGGTAGATGAAACAGTTTTTCTGAATAGCTTTTCTGATTTAATAGCTTGTTTTGTTTTCCATCCGATTCCCACCCACTTGGACAACTTATTAGAGGACTTTAAAAACTATACCGTAATGTTGATTATGTATTTGAGGTTATAAAAGAAATAATTCTCTAAATGATTGTTCTTTTGCTGACAGAATGTGAACACCTTGGCATTTCTTTGGAAAATAATTGTAGTCACTTTAAAATGTGAAGTTACCATATGTTTCAAACATGCTTTAAGCAATTAAAAACAGCCTACATTTGTGTTCTATATTTCTTATTTCTGGGGTTTTAGATAGCAAATGATTCTTTAACTTTGGTTACAGATTGAATTTAACCAAATAATCTTTCCAGTGCACAATTCCTTTTTCCTAATCTTGGACAAAAGAGTAGATCAATCAGTTTTTGAATCACAAGTATTATAGCAGTCAAGTTTTCTGAGTTCATAAACTTTGGTTTCTTTACTGGGAAAGTAAATAGAAACTTACAAAGCTCTGCCTTCTATGTGTGGTCAGACAAAAGTCCCTGAAACATAGTTCTATATTTTATTTGTACCTGTATGTATGTAATGTAGCATACTTACAGATTTATATAGGCATCCTTTCTGTAGGCAAGTGGCCACTTGTATGTGTTGTTTGTGATACGTGAGTATACATATTTAATATGCTTCTATTTAGAAACAGTTATGACTGCTTCTAGGCAACAGCATCAATAAGTGGTCTATTTCCATACCAAAATATTTGTACTTTTAATAGCATTTCAATGACCATTTCATTGAAACTCTCATACTTTCTGATGTTTACAAGGGGATGTATATATAACCACCATTCTAAAATTTCTTCCAACCACTCTCTAAAAGACACATAATTTTGCCCTCATAAATTGACATGACTGATAAACTGTCTTCTGCAAACAAGGTGTCGTTTCTGCGCTTGTAGCTTTACTGTCTTTTCCTTAATTTCTTTTTGTGTATGCTGGAGATCAAACCCAGAACCTCACACATAGGGACAAGCTCCCTAGCAGTGAGCTACACTCCTAGCCCCTTTTCCATGATTCCATTATTGAGATCAGTTTTTAGCCTGGGCTTTCTGGATTGAGGCAGAAAATGAGCAGTTATATAAAGAAAAGTCTGTGAACAGTGCCCATGCCTGGCCCCGGCAGCCCTTAGACGGAGTCCGCACACTGTCCTGCTTACCACAGGCTGAAAAAAAGAAAAGTGGCAATTTGAAATGCTCTCACAAAAGAACACAGAAACATAAATAACAGGAACTCTCAAAGCACTGTGTTCAAGGACTTTCAACCCAAGCCTCAGTGTGAAAGGGGTAAATTCTCTTTCTTTTACTTGCTGTGCCAACCATTTATTATCTAGTGACGTTTATAAGATGTCACTGTGTATACTTTGTTGTTGATATTGTTGTTGTTTTTCAGACAGGGTCTCTTTAGCTCTACCTGACCCGCCTCTCTAGGTAGACCAGGCTGGTTTCGATCTCACAGAAATCCACCTGCCTCTGTCTCCAGAGTGCTGGGATTAAAGGTGTGTGCCACCATGCCTAGTCTCCATATGTGCTTTTAAATGCATAATATCTGTTGGCAATTTTAATTTTTGTTTGTTTGTGCTTTAGTTGGGCACCAAAGTATCTTAAATTTCTAGTCCAGGTCTTTGCTGTGAACTCACTTTCCATTGACTATATCAGGCATCCGCTTGGGTAATGTTGGCAACAGAGAGTTAGTTATAAGCGCTTCTCTACTGTGAATGGAACATCCAGAATATTCTATGGAAAAGGGGGTGAAAAGCTTTAACAGAATCAGGAAGGATTTCATTCCAGGTTATAATAGAACCGGTTTTATCAGAGTAAATGACACATAGGGGAAAATATTTTGGAGGATGAAATTTCGTATCTAGTGCTTTTCTTATATTTAAGAATTATACAGGGGAAAAGCATCACATTGAGCCTTTAGTGACATGTTAGTGAAACATTCCTTCTTTAAATATTTTATTTTCACTTGTAGCTTTGAAGTTTATTTTCTATAGTAAATATTCCAGGCATACGTTTTGTTTTGTTTTGTGTTTGAGTTGTAGCTTATGAGCATGGCTGGTTCAGACCCCAGGAAAGGCATTTGTGAGCATGAAAGCTCAGAAACAATTTCTTTTTAATGACTCACTGGGAAGATTAAACTTTGCTTCTGGGACCAGTTCTTTCATCTGAAAAACATTTACATAGGAAATTGATTAAACATTGTTTTAAGATGATAAAGCTTTATCAAAGGTTAAGAAGTATAATTTAAATCAGTAAACATTTTTTTGCCTGGTTTTGTGGGGAATCCAAAGAATTAATCTTTTCTTACCCTTTAGTTTTTAAGCTAGTGGGAGGGGACAGTTCCTGCACAGATTAAGTAGAATTGAAATGAAGATAGAAGCAGTCAGCTGGGATGATTGAAGGAATGCAGAGAACATTTTAATTACCCAGGAATTTTCCTTTGGCAGGTGTTTTGTAGTTCTATAGAATCTGTGGGTGATTACCTGATGACCCACCTCTTTTCTGTTGAAAGATTAGAAACAAAGTCATGTCTTACTCGAATGGAGGCTGCTCTGTCCGCCTGTATTTATACTCAAGGATCGCTAACAACGCTGATTAAGGACAAGGCACTGTTTTAGAAGCACACGATGGATAACTTTTGCTTAAAAACATCTACATAGAAGAATGAGTTTCCTTTTAACTACTTTATATACGGGAGGAGATGAATCTGCTGGGCACGGGAGCCATGTACTAGGTACAAGAAAATGTAGCGCCTCATTCAGTGCTCAACCAAATGAAAAGACCACCTTTCTGTTCTGGTGTAGAAAAAAAGAGTAAAGGATTCACTGACTTTTTTTTTTTTTTTTTAAGTTAGTTTGGGTTCTCATTATAAAGAGAATTAATCATTGTTAATGAGGGGAGACTGAGTTAGTGGCAATGTTGGAACCACGGACTCAACCTGCCTGGCCCTGTAACCCCAAGCAAAGTCCATCCTTCCATCTCGTTGCTTCAGCAAATGGGAGCTCTCGGGCCCTCAACAGAAGGCCACTTGCTGTTGTGACTTATACTGTGGCCTTTCAGAACTTCATTGTTTTCCTCAAGTCTATTCCAGTTCTGTAAGAGGTAATATGTTTTCATGGAGTCTACTCCTGTACACCTTCAGGATGGATGATAATTTTCAGGATGGATGATAATTCTAGTATTTTCTCCTGAAGAAGCTCACAGCAGGGTTCTCATCTAAATATGCAGCCAGATTACCTTCAGTGGTCCCAAGTAGTCTGAGCCTCACAGCAGCCTCCTTTGCTTTTCCTCATCTTCATTATAAAAATGACTGCTTAGACTTGGGCCAAACACTCTTGTTTGAGAGGCATTAGAGGAAGGGTAGCAGCCCTACAGGAGAGAAGAGAAGATGGTTCTGCCCCTCTGGAACTGAAACGGATAGTCAGGAAAAAAAGAGCCACCTGAAGGCTTCGTTAAACAATGTGTGCATTTGATACATTTGAACCTGGGGATTGAACCCCCAACCCTGTGCATGATCATCTCAGTCTCCACCATTGAGCCATACCCTTTACCCCAGATACAGAGAAGTGGAATGGTCACTCATGGTCTGTCAGGTTTCCTAGGGTGATGAATTGATCGATGTGATGAAGAAGGAATTTCCTATTAGTCTCCTCAAAGTGGGCTGTGACTTGTCTGTATCTAGTGTTAAACTCCTCTTTAAAGTGAACCTCTTCTGTTACAAGTGTAGGCATCTACTGTGACAAACTCCAATAGAATCTTGTAATGGAAAATTACTGGTGTAGTGGTATAAAAATATGAATTGTTGGGACAGATCATTCTTTTCTCCTTTCTCAAATGTCTAAAGAATATTTTTCCATTAATAGTTCAGTGGCTTCTGGTTTTCCCTTTTGATTACTAGAAGTAGATATGATATTCAAAACATCTAGGGAGAAACTACAATATCTATTTTTCTGATATTGAGTCTATTTCAGAGATTAACTTCCATGCATCTGCGATGATGGGAAAAGCAGCTCTTGGTCACAGACCGATTCTTATAATAGACAAGGCATTTAGTACAGGCTTTGCCCTGTTTATTGAACATTGGTCTTAATTCTGGTAGTTTTGAGTTTTTATCTTTATTATATCAATATTAGACTGTCTTTAGGTCATCAAGAAGGAAACATAAGTTTGCTGTTATGGTTACGTAATGTAACTTCTAAGAGAAATTTGCTCCTCTTATTTTTCTTTTGTTACAAGAATCTACACAGAACTTTCTAGAGAAGGGCCTGGTATGCGTCTATTGAATATGTTCAGCAGAGCAGAGAAACCTCCTATTCCATTGTAGTAGGTTCAGAAGTCATTTAAAAAATCTGTTCAGAGAAAAATAGATATTGTAGTTTCTTGCTAGATGTTTTGAATGCTTCCCAGGCATTCTGCTAACCCACTGAAAATCATCTAATCTGGGAGAAAAGAACCCTTGTTAGGATGACGTCTGGGGATTGTCAGTGACAGTGTGGAACAGTTTTCAGGGCCTCCAGAAACCCCAAAAGATGGGTCTCTCTAAAGGGCTGGCTCAGCTATGGTGTTCTTTCTACTTCATACAGTCTGGGGCTTGAGGCTGCTGTGAGTCCATTAGCCATCCCTTAGCCTTCATGAGTGGCTTTAGAATCTAAGTAAATTTGAACAATACAGTTGTGTTCTTTGAATCATCCAAAGAGAGTGTAATAGTGTTTGCTAATGGAAAACTTAAGTGGGACATTAAAGAAAGTGGCAGGCCGAAACTCTTAATGTGGAGCCCATTGGTCAACTTCTAACCTGGGTTACTGTGAGGACTGAGTGTGAAGTCCCTCGTAATGTTCCAGAACATGGGTGGAGGCTCCTGCACCAGCTCTGCCTTTTACTGGTAGTTTTTACTGCTTGAGATTTTTACCCAGTATGCTAATGGCTTTATCAGTGTGAGTAGTGTGCATGTTTAACTTGGACATTTTTTCTGAGATTAGGAATTCTTTAACTATAATTTTAAGGTAGAGAAGAAAATGCCATGCTTTGAGATAAAGTGGAAGGAGGTTTTTCATGCTGTACAAACTTGTCACTGTTTTCTCTTTGCCTTTGGAAAGTTTTCACATTAACAGCACGAGAACTTAAAAATACAGTTGATGTTGAAAGAGCTTAACTAAATATTTCAAATTGGTGGTATTGGAAAGAAATTCTGTAAAAATCCAATTAAACTTTTGAAAGCTCTATCCTGTTGAAATATAACTTGAAGGAAGTCAGTTTGGTTTCCCAGAAGTACTGTGCATAGTGTTTCTGGCTGAGGAAAAAAGACTGGAGTCTGCTCTTTGGCCAGAAATTGGGTACCAGCTTCCTCTATGATGTTTTGCTTGAACGGTGTTGACACTTGAACAAATCCCATAGAAACTGCCCCAAGTGGGGAATAGTTGTCCTTGCTTTTATAGTAAGTCTTGGCCCAAGTAACTACCTTTCCAAACACTGGTAGTATTCTTGGCTGAATAATCTATAGATGCACATAAATTGAGAGCAAAACCCCAAACGTTTTAGGAACTTTAATGGCTACTGTATTTCAACCAATCAGGAAAGTAAACTTTAAAAAATATTGATGTAGTTTATTGCTTTGCAGCCAATAAAAATAGTGAACAAAAAGAGTCTAGTGTCTCCTGTTTCTAAAGGAAACTGAAAATTTAGTTCTCCTGCTATGTAATTATTAAACTCAAAAGACTTGAATGATTCTTTTCAAAATTGAGACTCTTGAGGAAGTTTTTCCCTTGCTTCAGACATCAGAAATAGCTCTTTCCCTGCTGAATGACAGGAAAGCCTTTAACCGATTTGCTTATTGTTGAGATTTATTTTCACAAGGAACAAAAGTAGATACTCTGGGCAAAATTCTTTCTTCTGTTTGATTGACATCTGCAGATGGGGCATTTATATTTACTACTGGCATTAAAATTTTTCTGTGCATTTAACATTCTGTGTGAATGTAAATTAAAGAAAAATGACTTACCTGTTAGGTTAGCTTAACTTTTTAGGTTGAGTTTACTGTGAAGAAGCCAGGCAGCCTATAATCTCAACCCCTAGAACAGTGAGGCAGGAGGATTGTTTTGAGTTCAAGGCCAGCTTGGACTACATTGTAAAACATTCACTTAAAAGAGGATCACAAAGAAAAGTACTATGAGGGGGGCAAGAATCTAGAATTATGACTACTTTATGTTTTCTCATTTATGTGTGTATGTGTGTGTCTGTGCATGTGTATGTGCCACATATGTGAGAGTGCTCACCAAGGCCAGAGCAGGATGTTGGATCCTATAGGGCTAGAGTTATAGCCGTTGTCAGCTCATAGATGCTGGGAACTGAATTTATGTCATCTGCAGGAGTAAGAAGTGTTTTTAACCACTGAGCAATCTCTCCAGCCCTCTTGTTACTGAGTTTTTTGAGATAGCTTCTTGCTATACAGCCTGGGCTTGCTTCAAACTCATCCTCCTGCCTCAGCCTCCCAAGTGTTGGAATTACAGGAGTTCACCCGCCAAGCCTGGATGAGACATGTATTTTAAAGAAAGAAATGATAAATCCCAGGTGTGGTGGCGCATACCCTTAATCCCAGCACTCAAGAGGCAGAAGCAGGCAGAGCTCTGAGATCAAGGCCATCCTGATCTGCATCATGAGTTCCAGACCAGCTGTGACTACAAGGAAACCCTGTCTCAAAAAGGGGAGGGGGGCACCAAAAAGGGAGTTAATTGTAAGTATGCCTTAAGTCAGAGCCAGAAGTGAGGGGATAGAAAGGTGGCTGGTGTGTGGCTCTAGGAAGTGAGGTAGAATCTCATTTCACGTGGGGCATTCTGGCCTTTACTGCCTTGTCCTGTGAGGTTCTAGAGTCTGAGTAACAGAGCAGTAAGAGGGCACATTGGCCACAAGCTGTGAGGATTGCCACTGTGGGCACTTTACACAGGAAAGGTCACAGAGTTTCTTTGTTCAAAACCACCCTAAGTTTCTTCCTTTTGCTTGTCTTGTTTGCAGCCCAGGCTAGTGTTGAATTAGCCATCTTTCTGCCCCAGCCCATCCAGAAGAAAACATTTTCAAAGGAAATCAGGGAAAATTACCCATGAAAACTCCAGCAAAACAGTAATAAATGTAGGCATAAATAATAAATGTTAGTGCTCAAAAACTTGAAGTTTGGGGATTTACATCAAATACATCTTAAATAGGCTTAGTTCTAAAACAACAAATTATAACTGCCTTGTGAATGAATATTAAGTAACTTTAAAAGTTAAGTGGCTAGCAGATTGGGAGAACATTAGGAATTATACAGGGTGTACAATGGGATTGGCCCAATATCAGTTGACTGTAAGATAAAGAGGGATGTGAAAACCGAACAGAAAGAGTGCGTCAGCTTTTTAGGTATGAACCATGTTAAGTTCCCTGAAGTCAGACCTTTTTGTTTTGTGCTGGGTTATGTACCAAGCTTTTGTTATGGCCTGAACTTCCAGGTACTTAGCCCATTATTCCTAGAATAAACCTTTGTAGAACAATACTTGACACAGAAACATTCAGTGTACACAGCAGCAGATGTTAGAACTATGGTGGGTTGTGGATGTGGCTCAGATGAAGACCTAGCATGCTGAAGACGGTGGGTTCAGTCCTCAGCACCTCAACACACACAAAATACACTAGTTTCATGGTCTGACTCTTAACCAGTCTGAATTTGTCAGGACCAGGCTTGAATCTAGTTAAGGAATTTATTAAATATCAACTGCAAAAGGTTTAGGTAAAACCACTCAAATTTTTTTTTTTTTAGCTTTGTTTTGCCTCAGTCTGGAAAAAGCTTGTGAATGTTATGCTTGTGTGAGTATGAAAAGTTAAGCATGAGAACACCAGCGGATTGGTGAACTGTAAGCCCAGCACTTGGGAGGTGGAGGCAGGAAGAGCAGGAGTTCAAGGCCAGCCTCCGTTTTATAATTTGAGTCCAGTTTAGGCTACAGGAAAGAGACCCTGTCTTAAAAAATGAGAAAAGACTAGATTAGGTTCAGTATCCCTAGAGCGTCTTGTCGTCCTCAGCTCTGAGTCTGGGGTTTTCTGCTGGGAATGTCAGCTAGTACCCAATTCAGACCCGGATGCCAGAGGGTTTAGGCCAAGAAGGTTTGGGGCTTGGACTTCGTGGCGAGTTTGAGCAGCTAGCTGTCTCACTCAGGCAGCCACTGATTTTACAGTAACTGAGGTTGGTGTGTGTAGACCTCTGCTTCCACGGTGTTAGTGTTGCCCAAGCTCACCTTAAGGATCTGTCCACGTAGGAGTGCATAACAAGCGGATACCTTTTTAGACTTTAACATTGCCATTCTTCGGCTTTCTTGTGCGTGCTCTCTTCCGGAGACAGGGTCTTTATGTCTCCCTGCGGCCCTGCCTGGCTGGGATTGAAGGTGCGGTCCACCGCCTGGCCCATTCCTCAGCTTCTAAGAGGCATGCAGAATGCCCTTTTCTGGGCGTGCCTGGGGGCGCACCGTTGCACTGCGGGGCTTGCTGTTGGTCGGAGCAAGCCGCTCACCCTGTCTCTTCCTTGTCACAGGTGAGAAGCCCTACAAGTGCACCTGGGAGGGCTGCGACTGGAGGTTCGCCAGGTCGGACGAGCTGACCCGCCACTACCGCAAGCACACGGGCGCCAAGCCGTTCCAGTGCGGGGTGTGCAACCGCAGCTTCTCCCGCTCGGACCACCTGGCACTGCACATGAAGCGCCACCAGAACTGAGCACTGTGCCAGCCGCACGACGCCTCTCAGCCCGCTTGGCCACCCTTTAAACCGCAGACTTCCTATAAAAATGAAATCAAAAGAACTGGAAATGTATATTTTGTATATTTGAGGCCACAGGGAATACATTGTATTAATACCAAAGTGTTTGGTCATTTTAAGAACCTGGAAGCTTGCTGTCGTGCACACGGCTGGCTTTCCTCGGCAGACTTCATCTCGAGACAGGCAGTCGTATCTCAGCATGGGGAACCGGTGGGGGCGTAGGGGGTGCGTGCTGTTTTCAACCTAGACTGCACACGCAATCATTCGTGACAAGGTTTAGTAAACAAACCAGTTAGCAGGCACCCGAAGGACGAATTGTCAAGATTTTACTTGACGGGGACTCATTTTTCTCAATATTAGATTACTCCTTAGAGGTACTCTGTACCTGGCAATTCACAAATAGCCATTGAACAAATGTGTTTTTGTTTTTTATATATGAGTTGCCTATATTTGCTATTCAAAATTTTGTAAATATGCAAATCAGCTTTATAGGTTTATTACAAGTTTCTAAGGATTGTTTGGGGGAAAAAATCGTACTTCTTTTGAAAATAACTGAATACATTTACAGTTAGAATCTGTGGTAAGATACCTCTCAAAAACGTTACCAAATCCATTTCCTTGGGGGGAGGGAGAGAATAATCATTCAAATGAACGTTAAAAAGCAAATTTCACATACTGATTGAAGCAAGATTGTTTATTTTAAATATGAAAGATTTTTTATATGAATTTAAACTAAAGAGCTTAAAGATAGTTACAATACACAAAAGTTAAACCTCTTACCATAAGCTGAACAGTATCATTTTTTCAAAGTGGGGAAGGACTGACATGGTTTTCATGTTTGTCCTTGTTGAATTTAGGAGACCGTTTTCACTTGAGGAAACCCTGAATTCATGATACAGTTTTCTTGTACTGGGATGTTTGCTCGTGCAGTACTGTTGGTTAAATGACAATTTATGTGGGTTTTGCATGTACTATTCAGTGAGACACAGTAATTTTATTGAAATTACAGTGCAGTGTAGTTAATCTATTGTTAATACTGACTTGGTGTCTGCCTTTACTATCGATATCAAATGGGAATGTGACGCTGACGCTGTTAACCAAAGGGCAGAAATCATAAGCAAAATGCCAAAAGCGGTCTTAATTGAAATGAAAATTTAATTTTGTTTTTAAAATATTGTTTATCATTATTTATTTTGTGGTAATATAGTAAGTTTTTTTAGAGAACAATTTTCATAACTTGATAAATTATAGTTTTGTTTGTTAGAAAAGTTGCTCTTTCAACGTGTACATAGACAAAAAAGGTGTAAATAGTTTTGTAAGAGGCTTCAAGATGTTTATACGTGGAAACATACCTACATAAAAAGCATAAATCGGTTGCTGTTTTGCTTCTTTCTCCCTCTTATTTTTGTATTGTGGTCATTTCCTATGCAAATATTGGAGCAAACAGCTGTATAGTTGTAGAATTTTTTGAGAGAATGAGATGTTTATATATTAACGACAATTTTTTTGGAAAATAAAAAGTGCCTAAAAAGATTGACGTCGCATCATTCTTATTCACTTCCCAAAGCAAGGATAATTAGCAAATTCCATTTTTAAACTAGCTTCTGTAGAAGGTCTGATCAGGGCAGTTGGTGAAAAGCCAGCTTTCAGACTTTCTCAGAAAAAGCACATTGAATTGGGTGTGGAGGTGCATGTCTATAATCCCAAACACTTAGGAGGCTTGGGTAGAGGCTTTGGAGGTGACATAGTGAAATCCTGTCTGAAAAAGAAAAAAAAAAAAAAAAACAAAAAAAAAACATTGAGCCAATACCTACCTTAAAAATATATAGAAGGATTTATTTGAATAAATAAATCAGTTGGTAGAATGGTTTGCCTAGCATGTACAGAGTCCGGGTTCCATCTCCAGCCCTGCAAAAGCTAAGCAGTGCAGGTGCATACCTGTAATCCCAGACTTCAGGAGGTAGAGACAGGAAGATCAGAAGTTCAAGATCATCCTCTGCTATATAGAGAATTAAAGGCCTACCTGAGCTACAAGAGTCCCTGTCTCAAAGCGAAAAATTATAACTAAAATTAGAAATATAAAGGGAGGCATAATTCATGCATATTTCATTTCTGACACACACACACACACACACACTCGACATAATTAGCTGGAAGCACTGGCTTAAATTTGTGTTAGTTTGGAGATTCTGTTGTTCTGTTGTCAGCAGACAAACAGGAATTGGGTTTCTAACCCCAACACTCCCCCACCCCCACCCCGCACCCCGCCCGGGGAATTTCAAACCCACAGCTTGTGTGTGCATACAGGTGCTCTACAATAGCCTTGTTGCCCTTTCTCTGAAGGTGGATTTTATCCAGCAGCAACACCTGTATCTTGAGTTTTAATAGTCACCAATTCGAGCACCTGGGACTTCTTAAGGGCCCTAATTCTAGGCCTGGGTGGGGAACAATGAGATATGTCTGAACATCTTACAACATCAGAAAGCAAAGAAATGATTAAAGATGGAAAACCCGGCAATGTCAGGACTGTGTCAGAATAGCCAAACACGGTAAAACGGTCATAACCTGAAGGGTTGTACCATCCATGTCCAGATATCCGAGAGGAGGAACCAAAGCAGCAAATCTACAGAATGGTTCCGAGTAATTTTTGCAGTTACTCGTCCCTCAAGAAGGGAGCTCCGCACTCTGCTTCCGTCCTCTGTGTGCTGTAAGGAGGGCAGGAATATAACGACAGTGGAGAAATCTGTCAACACTGCCCTGGCCAAGGGACCAAGGTCCATACCAACAGTGGTGTGTCATGCTGACTGTGGTCCCTTGACGTGGAATGGGCCTCTGGTCTTCCTTCTCTGAACACAGAGCCTCTGTTGTCGTGAGAAGCAACAGACAACACCTGGAGCATCCTACAAACACTGCCATGGTCATGAAAAAAGAGAAATCTGGAGCTATCACAGCCCTGGGAAGATTAACGTGGCATGCGAACTAAGGGCAATATAGAAATAAAGACTGAGGGGCCAGGCATGGGGCATGTGGGGGCTCTGAAATCCCAGCACTGGGAGGTTGAGGGGCGTTGAGACCAGCCTATGCTTTAGAGTGAGACTTGTCTCAAAAAAGCCAAAAAAGAAAGAAAGGGAGGGAGGGTGGAAGGGAGGGAGGGAGGAGGAAGGAGGGAAGGAAGGAAGGCCAAAGAAATGCAAATAAAGTGAGGAATTAGTGTGTAGGTGTTGGTTCATCCATTGTGACAAGTGTACATTAGTACATGTTGTTTGCTTTGTGTTTTTATTTTTGTGCGTATTGCTGATATGTACTGTTTATAATAAGGGAAAATGGTGGTAAGGTTACAGGAATTTTGTTTTATTCTTTGTAATTATGTAAATTTGCAACTCTTTTTGAGTGGGGAGTGGTTACAAGGTTTTGCCATAGAGCTCAGGCTAGCTTGGAACTTGCTATGTAGTTGAGGCTGGCCTCAAACTCTACTACCATTTTCTGCTATCATGCCTACCTAAATTTAAATTTTTGTCTTTTTGAGACAGGCTCTCCCTGTGGCCCCAGGTGGCCTGGAACTCACTATATAGATTAGGCTGGCCATTACAGAGATTCACCTGCCTTTGCCTCCGGAGTGCTGGGATTAAAGGCATGGACTACCTGGCTGGAGAGATGGCTCAAGAGCACTGACTGTTCTTGTAGAGGACCCAGGTTCCATGCCCAGCAGCCACATGGCCGCTAATAACCATCCATAACTCCAGTTCCAAGGGATCCAGCACCTTCTTCTGACCTCTTTGGGCATTCCACAACACAGGTGCACTTACACACATGCAGGCAATACACTCAAACACATAAAAAAAAAATCTTTAAAAAGGCATGCACCACCACACCGGGCTTTAAATTTAAATTTTCTAAAGTAAAACTTAATTAAAAAAAAAAGTAAAGGCAAATCACCATCACTATAATAAATAAGTGCGGGAGTCCTTGAGGCGCCCAGGTTTTAAACTGGAAATTACAGTTAGGTAATTGGGCCTGGTCATACCCTGCTCCATACACACATACACACACTTTCCAGCCTTATCTAACTCAATAAGACAATTTGTTATTGATTTCTCATTCCTTCATGGGGGAAAACATAACTTCCTCAGTTTTAATTTACTTAAGTGAATGAGTCCACAGGTTTCTTTTTTCTGGCCTTGAACTTGCTATGTAGCAGAGGACCTGTGAACTGCTGATCCTCCTGCTTCTGCTTCCTGGGCGCTCAGATTATAGGCCTGTGCCACAACATCTGTTCTAGAGGGTGCTGGGATCGAGCCTAGGCCTTCGTGCATCTATGGAAGCTTTATGGAAGCTTCCGTCAATTGAGCTACATCCTTAGCCCTGGCCACTGACTTCTTGAAGCAAAGTCATGCGGGTATTCAGTTGTAATATGTAATATGTAATCGTATGAATTAGCCTCTGGTAACCATAAACTTTCACTCTTACTTTGGTTCACAGCACTTGTTGGTATTGAACTTCTTAACACTTTAAGATCATTTTAACCTGGATGACAAAACACAAGCTGCTTCCAGTACTTTCTGTCACATAAGGGTTCCCTTCTCTCCTTTGCAGGCTGCTCTTCAGCAGCTCCTGATCTCCTGCCCCTCCAGTGCTAAAATTTCAGGTGAATGCCTCCACACCAAGCCTTTCCTCCTCTCTTGCCAGCTGCCTGCTTGAATTCTTGTCTGCCCAGAGCAGTCACTATTGGCCATGCTGATTGGAGGTTTTGTGTGTTTTTCTTCCTCAGATTGTTGATTTCCTGGAAGAGACCATTCCATTTTCGTTGGAAGACTTTACCCATTCTTAGAGTGCCTTTGTATTACTGCTCTTACTGGGTATATACGCTTTAAAATAATTACTTTCTGGTGTTGTGTGGTTGGCTTAAGCCTCTGTGGCAATTGAATAAATCTACTGTTGGCCACATTTCCTCTTTGTGTCCTGAGGTTGATATCGCCTTGGTGTTGCATTTTTGATAAAACTTATGAATGTAAAACTGGGAATATAATGAAAGCAAATGTGATGGCCTGTGGGTTTTAAAATCCTGTTCGTTAGTCTTTAAGGGAAAAACAGTTTGCAAAAGACAACTTTGCTCAACATATTTTTCAAAGCTGTAAGGAATTTAATTGCTGGGCATTGTTAGGTCTGCTGAATGATTATATGAATTCCAACATATCCCCAGTGTTTCTTTGTAAACAAGCCACAGCAATTCGACACAACTTGAGCAACACGCCAGGTTCCAGTTGGCCAGAATGCAGCTATGTGACTTGATTTCAAATGCATGAAGCTCTAAGTTTTAACTGTCTGCAGCTCCTTTTTCTTCCCCTGACTGCCGAGCTGTCTCATGTTGTCCTTGGTTTTTTTCATTCTTTCCTCATCGTTTGTTGGAAGTATATCAATTCATGGCCCAATTAGAGACTCCTGAGATGAGCAGGGCCTACACCAGGCCTCGGAATGGTCTCTGTGAAGTTTCAGCCCATTTTTCCAGCACTCAGTCATTGCCATTACTGCCACCAAAGGTGATGGACAAAGATATGCCCATGTGATGCTGAAGAGAGCAGATACTGACCTCACAGGAGGGCTGGAGAGCTCGCCCATGATGACATTTCTGAAAGCCCCCACACCCATCATTATGCAGAATCCACACCAGTGCCAAGACTGGGCCTTGAACAGATAGAGGAAGGGTTTGGAGATACATGAGCTTCAGGCCTTTGGTCTAGACAAGGAACTCTGTGAAGACCCAGAGCAACCGAAGATTAGAGCTACAGAGGGCCACACCACCTCTGGCCCAAGACCAGCACACCAAGATTGCTGGAGGCCAAAGCTGTGCACTGGGTGTTCCTAAGAAGTGACTCTGTAAGAATTTTCAGTTGAAACAGAAGAACATCTAGGTATCACAATAGTCAAACTATTGGCTAAGCCTATGACTTAATGTAGAACCCTTGCCTAGCACACTTGAAGCTCTGGGTTCCATTTCTAATACTGCAAAAGAAAACAAACCTATTATACTTAATACTCTAAATTCTTGGGGAGATATATTTTATCTATTTTTGTTTTAGCACATCAGAATTAAGGGAACCAGGACGGAGGCCATCTGGTTCTAACCTTAGAATCTTTGTAGAAAGAAGACAGCAGTTTGTCTTCATGCATGGTGTCTTTGACAGCAGGTTGGAACTTCTTTATTTCTACAGAGAAAGAATCTCTGTCTCTGTCTCTCTCTCTCTCTCTACACTGAGACAGTTCTCATGTAACTCAGGCTGGCTTTAAATTCTTTATGTGTGTGTGTGTGTGTGTGTGTATGTGTGTGTACATGGGCATGCTCATAGTACTTGTGGGTGTGGGTGAGTGTTGTGTAGCAATTTCCTCTGATACAAAGTCTTCCACTTTGGAGGGAAGCTTGTTAAGAGGTAGGATGTTCTAAAGGGAGGTGAAACATTTCATCCTTCAGGGAAGCTGATTGAGCTCAGGAAGTAGGCAGCTCAAAGGTTTCAGGAAGTCCCTGAACCTGACCAGATTCAGCTGACCCCTAAACTCTTAGACCTACTAGAAGAGGCTGAGACCCGCCTGGATCCCTCCAGGAAGAGACACTGTCTCTCCAACCTGTCAAGCTGTCTGCATGTTGTGCAGTGAGCTCCAGGTGTCTAGCTTTTGGGAGCCATCCCACATGCCGGGTGGACTTTTGGGTGGTTAATGTCTTTGAGCCATTTCTACTCCTGTAAGTAACCCCTCACCTACATTCCTGTAATTAACTCTGATAAATTTCACTGGTTCAGCAAGTTGGACTTTGGTGGCTTCTTTACTGTAGTCTGTCACTAATTCCCTGTCTTGGGGGAGTAGACAGCTGTTCACATCTGAGGAATAGTGTTACAGTAATAGTGTGTGAGATGGCCAGAGGACAGCCTTGGAAATGCTGTTCACCTGCCTTGAGAGAAAATTTCTCATTGGTCTGGAGCTAACCAATTAAGCTAGGCTGGTTAACTGGCTCCAGGGCCCCTCCTGTCTTTGCCTCCACAGTGCTGGGATTACAAGTGGGCACTACCAAGCTGAACATTTTCAAAAGGGTTCTGAGAATTGGACTCAGGTCCTCATGCTTTTGAGCCATAAACTTTATTCACTGAGCTATCTCCCCAGCCCTTGGCCTTGAACTCTTGATCCTTCTGTCTCAGACTTCTTGGTGCTGAGATTACCGTTGTGTGCCATGATGCCAGGTTGCCCCTCTCTTAAAAATCATACAAAATAAAACAAGAAAGAAAACCATTAAAATTGCCTCAGTCATAGTTTTCAAAAGGAACTGTAAATATGTTTGCCAAAAAGGCTATGCTATGGTTCAATTTTGAATTTTAATTACTCTTGAACTCTGGTTTTTTTTTGGCTTTATTATTATTATTATTGTTGTTGTTGTTGTTGTTTTGAGACATATCTCCCTGTAGCCAAGCTGGCCTGTAACTCACTATGTAGACCAGGCTGGCCTTCATAGCGCAGAGATCTGCCTTCCTCTGCTTCTCGAGTGCTGGAAATAAAGGTGGACATCATCACATCTGGCCCTTGAGTTCTGGTTTTATTTGCTCTTAAACTACTACAGGTGAATTGTGAGCCATTAATCTCAGCGCTGAGTCAGGAAGATCTCTAGTTCAAGGCAGCCTGGGCTATGGAGAGATATCCTATCTAAAAGAAAGCAACAACAACAAAATCCAGGTAACTTGACCAAAGTGCCTTTCTCCTTACAAGATTCAAAAGAGGTGCTGGAGAACCAAAGATGTTGCAATGCTTCAGTACCAAATTACATTTACCAGCGTTTGAAATGGGGGGATGGACAGTAAGTAATTATTGCCTCACACTATTTTCCCAGAATATTTCATAAAATCTATACAAATATAAACAAGTTTTAATTGGGTACGGTAGTTTCTTTTTTTAATTTTAATTTTTGAGAAAGGGTCTTGTGGAGCACAGGTTAGCCATGAACTTTCAATATGGCTGAGGAGGGTGACCTTAAACTTTGATCCTCCTGTCTCCACCTCCCAAACACTAGGATGAAACGTTTGCTCCACCATGCCTGATTTGTGTGGTTGTGGGGTAGAACCCAGGGTCTCCTATGTGCTAGGTAAGCCCTGTTCCAACTGAGCTACATCTCCAGCTATAATTGGGTAGTTTTAAAATGGTAGCATCGTGGAAATACACTCAGGCTATATTGAAAGCTCTTTTAGTTGTGAAAAC
The DNA here is from genome assembly GCA_035773235.1 of Eospalax fontanierii. NCBI lineage: Eukaryota > Metazoa > Chordata > Mammalia > Rodentia > Spalacidae > Eospalax > Eospalax fontanierii. The sequence goes on from CM069524.1 coordinate 105,622,754, forward strand.
ATCCACCAAGTATGTATAAAATTTAAAGAACATTGAAGATTATCCCCCAATCAGAATGGAAGCCACTTCTTTGTTGAAGATGTGAGCTTTCTGCTTGACAATGTGACTGTCATAAAATTACTGGCAAGTTAATAATGTTTTGACCAAAAATGAAACAAATGGAGTGATTTTATTTTCTGTTTTGTTCTGTGTATCTTTTTAAAACCACTTATAATCCCAGGATGGTATCAGATAAGATGGGTCTAAAGGAATAAAATTTAAAAGTAAGAACAGTTAAGCCAGCTACTTGGAAATAATAAGAAATGGAATACTGTGCTTCATTAGTTATAAAGGGCTCAGGCTTTTCTAGGCATTTTACCAAGAATGTTTTCCTTTGAGAAAATTAAAGCTATTTTATCAGTGGTTTTTTTTTTTTTTTTTTTTTTCTGTTAACGTCTTTAAAATTTCTGAGTGTCTAAAGTAAAATATGATCATATTACCTGTGGGGTCTGTAATGTGCACGTAATGCACTTGACAATGATCACATCACCTGTGGGGTCTCTAACAGACAATACATTTGAGAGCACAGCAAGAAGTGAGGAGACTGTGGGACTTCTGTGACTGCAGGCTTTACACTTTCAACATTCTACAACCAGCACAATACGTAGTTTGGAAGTGTCCCACCAGGTGACACCAAGGAATGGTGCAGTCTTTGAGAGGGGGTCCTGGTAGGAGGTGGTTAGGCCACTGGAGGTGTGGGCCTAGGAAATCATTAACGTGTGTTTCTTGGAGTCAGTGAGTTGGCGTCTACAAGAGAGTAGGCTGTTAGAATAAAATGGGTGCCTCCTCAGTCTGTGGCTTCCTGTCTCACTATGTGATCTCCTCTGTACCTGCCATTATTATACCTTCAGCCATACCAAACCACAGCCAAGCAGAAGCTGGCTTTTGGACCTCCAGAACTGTGAATTAAATAAACTTTTTGTTTTTTTCTTTTGGGACAGGGCCTCGTGTATCCCAGTCTAGTCTTGAACTTTCTATACAGCTAAGGATAACACTGAATTTTTGATCCTCCTAACAGGTGTGCACCGCTATGCCCAATGTTATCTGGTGCTGGAGATAGAACCCAGGGCTTTCTATATGCAAGGCAAACACTACAAAATAAGTTAGATACTTAGTCCCCTAAAGAAACTTCTTTACAAATTACCCAGCCTCAGATATTTTGTTATAGCAATGGCAAATGAACTAATACAGCAGTAAAAAGGAAAGAAACAGTATAAATAAAACATGGAGTTTCATCCACTGCACAACAGAATAAAACAAAGCAAAAAGACCCCAGACAGACAGACAAACAACTACAGTTAATATGTTCCCTGTTTAGGGCCAAGTACAACTCTATTGTCATATATTCTCCAAACTTTGACCAGTTGTGAGTTTGCATTAGCGACCATTGACTACAAAAAGAAGTTTCTCTGATGAAGGCTGAGAGAGCAGTACTAATCTATGGTATAAACAAAAGTTTGGTTTAGTTTTGAGGTAGGCTGTTTCTAGTCTTTGGGGGAAAAATATTCTCTGGAGTGCAGATTTAATGACACAGATGCAATTCAAGGATATACCCATGGTTCTATGGGAAAATTTGGATGTAGTCATCACTACTAATTTGACAATGGAACAGGAACAGGGTCTTAGTCCTAGATGCACATCCATGGGCCCGTAGGTGGAGGAGCTAGAATGCAGAATCTGGCCTCCGTGTTTTGGTTCTTAGACTGATGTGGAACAGAAGTCCAAGTGATAGTATCTTTCTTTTTGGGAAAATTCAATACTTTGCCTTCCTTAGCTTCATCTCTGTAAGCGCCTCATGAAGCATAGCCAACATCTGATGACTACAGGCTATAGTGTAATCAAAGATCACTCTATACACAGTGACTTGGAAAAGCATTAGCTGTTAAAACTAACAGAAAGGGGACGTTTGTGCCAAAACACCAGTCAAAATGAATCAGACACCAGGCAATGAGGTACAGTTTTGCCAGTTTTGTGGTCATAACCAACACATGGGAAAGTCAAGCAGATTTTCAGACACACACACACACACACACACACACACACACATTTGCTAGAATGCTCATTTGGTCATTTAATACACATTTCGTACCTTCCTATAATCCTGCAGTATGCCTGTGATGGTGGTGATAATCATTTTATTTTTTAAGCAGGGTCTCACTATGTATCTCAGGCTGGCCTTGAATTTGCAATTCTGCTTTGACCTTTGGCGTGCTGGATTACAAGTGTGTACCACAGTTAGCTATAATGTGCTTCGTTTTTATTTTCTTTTTCCATTTTCGTGTATGTGTGTGTGTATGTGGTATATGTTTGTATGGTGTGCATGTGTTTCTGTATGCAGAGTCTCCATGTATGAGAGCATACATGGGTAGGGGGTCTGTACTCATGTGTACCATGTGAGGCCTGAGGTTGATGTCATCAACAGCTCTTCTGCCTTATTCATTGAGGCAGGGCCTCTCTATCAAACCCAGAGCTTGCTGATATGGCTAGTCTTGCTTGTCAGCTTGTTCTGAGGATCCAGTCTCTGCTTTCCAAGGCTGAAATTACAGGTGGCCGCCAAACCTACCTGACATTTACAGTCTGTCTGGGGAATACAAACTATAGTCCTCACGATTGTGTGGGAAGTGCTCTAAACACTGAGCCATCTCCCCAGCCCCATGTGATTATGACACTGATTTTATAGAGGAGGAAAAGAATTATCAGGAAGTTAAAGTGATTTGTCTTTTCTCATGGAAGCATAGCAAGAGAGAAAGCCAAGAGTTTTGATCCCACAATACACACCTGCTTGATGTGTGAGAGACACCCTCTTCTTGTAGGGTGGTCTATCACAACTGAGGAACTAAGGAAGCTGAACATGAAGACAACTTCCAGTTCATTCACAGGTTCCCCAGGCTCTCTTTGGGCCTATCTGTGTAACCAAGCCCTGCCAGCCAAGTGAAGCCTGAGAAAATGACAGCAAGAGGATTCATCTGCTTGGAGAAGGAAATGCAGATCTTGTCTGTAGAGGAGCCACATAGGGCTGCCAGGCAGAACAGACTTCAAGATTTGGGAGGGAACCCCGGGAAGTGCTCTGCCTACAGACTGGAAGGATCTTTGCCAAGTACATTCCCAATGCCCAAACCTAGAGGAAAAAGCACTAATGAAGGAAAAAGAGATGTGCCTAGGCCTTTGATCTTTACCTGCCACAGGCCTCCTCCCCCACCTGAGACTTCCTGGGGCAGGAAGTGGTGACATCATCCTAGTTTGTCAGCACTCTTGGTCTCTGAGTCATCAGGATTGTTGGCATAGTGATCCCTCAGCTTTTCAAGTAGATGATTGACTCCTTGACTCGCCTTTAGGGGCCTGTAATGTGCTGAGCACCTGACCCTCGGTGAAGACCACAATTACCATTCAGTTTGAGATTTCTTCTTGGAATATCCTTCAGGATCCTTATGCGTGAAACCTTCTCACGTTTACTAACATTACCTTCTATCTATGTTGGGGTGGTGAGGTCATAAAAGGAGTTGAGTGAACTACAGTTCATTTTAACCATTGCCTCAATGTTGGACATGAATATAGTTATTAGCTGTCATGATGTCACAGGGAACTTCTTTCTGCTTAAATACATGTGCATGGTTTTGAGCATTTCTGCATGGTAGATCACTAGATATGGAACTCTCAAGGGATATAAACATTTACATATTTAAAACATTTTTGTTATGGAAATTCTCACACAAATATGGAAGTAGAGCAGTACCACAAATACTCACCGTTTCTATTCAGCTTTAACAATGATCAGCTCACATCCAACTTTCATGTACTTGTCCCTCCCTTCCCCGTCTTTCTACTCCTTTGCTATTTGAAAGCAAATCTCTGACACTCCTTTATTTCATTTGTAAATATTTCAGTAGGTATCACAAAGACTACTTAAAAAATATCACTTCAGCACAAGACTATTCTTGTACCTCAAAAATAATGTTACACTTCCTTTTTTGTTTATTTCTTTGTTTTGTTTAGAGACAGGTTCTCTTAGCCCAAGTTGACCTCAAACTTTCAAGTGTAGTCGAGGGTGACCTTGAACTCTTGACCCTCTGCCTCCACTCCTGGGTGCTGTGATTATCTATGAGTCACAAAGAATATTTTATGTAGTGCTAGGGATCACCCCTGGGGACTCATGCATGTTAAACTTTCACTCTACCATCTGAGCGACATCCCTAGCCCCACATAATAACTTCTGAAGTAAAACATGGTGGTGCGTGCCTGAGATTTCAGTCTTTAGGAGGTCGAGGCACCTTGGACTACATAGTGAGACCTCATCTCAGACACACAAACAACCCGTGTCCTTGTAAATTTGTATAGGATTTCCAGAAATCCTTCTAAGATCACATTAATTTCAACAGCACTGCTCTTGAGAGCAGGATTCCAAAGAGAAGGGCGAAGCTCACAGAAAGACTTGCACAGCCAAGGCTGAGGTATAAAGGAAAGCAGAAAGGCTCTGAGGCCAAAAGGAACCTGAAGCCCCAGTAGGCCCGGCCCATGCTTTTAAGCCTGCTTCAACACAGTCTTGAATAGCCGAGGACATCAAAAGGCAGCTGTGCTCTTAGAATAAAACGGCTGAGCAGAACAGCCAACCCCAAACAGCTGTGCCGCCTTCGGACTTTAGTGGTACATTAACATTAGATGTTTTCTGTCCCCAGAACCTTTTTTTTTTTTTTTTTGGCAGAATGAAACAATTGAAGAGTTTTATTTCACCCATAAGTGTTATGTTCAAATAATTTGCACACAGCCCTCAGTAAAATGTTAGCTATTATGGAAATCTGACTGATATTGTTGTTGGCTGTAAGTAGAGACCCTCTATTGTTCCCATTATTCAATGCTACTTAATTATTTAGAATTTGCCTATGTGCTGTGAACACCATTTATGATCCAGAAGGGGAAGTGCAGTTGCAAATTTTCTGATCTTTTGTTTGTAAAAAACATGAAAACAATCCATTAAGTTATTTAAATTCTTTTCTCCCTCAGTGCTGGAGTTGAATGTAGGGCCTTAAGCATGTGTAAGTAAGTAATCTACCACTGAGCTACCCTCCTGGTCCTTTTAAACTTTGATTTTAAGATGGAGTCTCATTAAATTATCAAGGCTGACCTCCAACTCGAGATCCTTCTGCTTCTGTCTCTAGATTAGCTGAGATTACAGGTGTGTATGGTCATAACCTTTGTGTGGGAAGCTGTAGTCTTATCATAAGGAAGAGTTGAGATCACATTTCATACTCTTTTCAATGATTTATTTACTTACTTTTTAGGTTTTGAGATGGGCTTTCACTTTATTGTCCAGGTTGGTCTTAGAACTTCCTGTGTATGTTATATAGCCCTGACTGGTCTGGTACTTGGCTCATAGTTCAGCTGTGTCTTGAACTTGTGGCAATCCTGCTGCCCCGGCATCCTGATTACTGAGATTATGGTGTGTGCTACCATGGCCAGGTCATTAAAAAAAATTTGAGGCAGGTTCTTACTGAGTTTCCCAGGTTGGTCTTGAACTTAGGATCCTCTTGATTCCACCACAGTAATAAGAATTGTACTGTTATTCTTTTTCTTTATAGAAAAGTTGAAAATGAATCAGGATGCAATAGTGCACACCTATAATTCCACCTGCTAAGGAAATGGAGGTGGTAGGATCTTCAGGAGTTCACGGCCAGTCTGGCCAATTTACCCTACCTCAAAGAAATTATAATGTATATTAATTTTTACATTGTGAAGTATCACATGCATACTGCACAAAATATAATTAGGCTGATTGAAGCAAAGCAAGATTCTTGTGGTTCGTCCTCTTAGTTTGCAGACATCAACTTGGTACTCTTTGCTAGGTTCACCTAAGAGAAAAATCACCATCCATGTTTTTCTGCTCCCAGCCCCCTTTACAAACTCTGTAACATTCTTTTCCTTAATCTATTCTGTTTCCTACATGTGTCATGATAATTTTCCCATGTCACTAAATATTTTCCTTTTCAATTTGTTTTTTTCTTCGGACAGGATCTTGCTATGCAGCCCAAGCTGGCCTCACACTCATAGTCCTCCCGCCTCTGTCTCCCGAGTTCTGTACCTACGCATCCCGATGCACAATATGAATGTGGTTCCACAGAAAGGTATTAGCCTTTTTCTCTGTTCTACACAGGTACATTTATGTTGTGAGAATGACTAGAGCCAGCAAGAGATGAAACTTGAGACCAAAGCTTCTCCGTTACCTGGGATAAAATGCTAATTCTCAAATTTCCAGAATATATGGTTGACTGATACCTTTGAAAACGATAAGAAAAATAATACAATAGCAAGAATTTCAATGAAATGTTGCATAGAAAAATGAAATAGGGTGCACAATTTTTCTATTACCAGAGAATATAAACTCACCTTGTAAGATTGCTGTGTGAACTTCTGAGTGTTTATTCTCAATTGAAATTTTGCCAAGCCAGTGATGGTTACCTGGAGGACAGTTAACTACACTACTTGAGACTTCATCCAGACACATGGACAGTCAACAGTGGAAAGGTTAAGCAATAACATTACAACCTTCTGCTGACCCTCATCTTTCACACAGAAGGCCTAGCGGGACTCTGGAATGAGTGTGGTAGAAGACTATGGGTACGCCATTTTTCAAGGTTCTTTTATTCATGATCTTGGCTCTATGACGGATCTGTCCCATTCAGCTCTTCTGTAAGCACTGTCAGAATTCCATTCTCTAACAGATCTGTCCCTTCCTCTCCTAGGTAACCAGCAATCTGTTTTCGGTTAACATAATATAGTTTCATTTTTTGCTATCCATAGCATCATCCTGTATGTACTCTTTCCTTCTTACTTCTCACGATCATTCTGAGTATTAATTATTTCTGACTCAGAAGTGCTGCATGGACCCACTGCTCCTCCATTGTTTTGCTAACTTGTCCCATTGTGTACATATACTACAGTTTGTGAATTTACTTGTTGATAGATGTTTGGTTTGTTCCCTTTTTTTTTTTTTTTTTTTACTAGTATACATGAAGCTTTTATGAACACTTGTGTTGACTACTTTATGTCAATGCAACTTTTCTTTTCTTTTGATTAACTACCTAGGATCAAGATGGATGGATTATCTGATAGATTCATATTAAACTTTTAAGGATAGTACCAAAATATTTTGTGAAGTGATCATGTTTTATATCCTGAGTAGTGATATATAAATTGCAGTGAATCCACAGCCTTGTCAACACAGAACCAGTCTTGTTTACCATCCTTCCACTAGGCATGAAGTAGCATGTCACAGTGGGTTTAGTGTATGCTTCTGTAATGAGTAAACAAAGGTGGACACTTGTTAGCTGCTTATTTGTCACCATTAATATATTCTCTTTGTTGAAGACTCCATTCAAATCTTTTGCTCATTTAAAAAATTCTTTTGCCAGGCATTGAAGTGCATGTCTGTAATTCCAGCTAGCATGGTTGAGACCAAAGGATCACCTCAAGGTCAAGGCTAAGCTGGGCCCCCAAGGGAGAACTTTTCTCAAAAACAAAAACTAGGGCTGGAGAGATGGCTGGAAGTTAAGGGCACTGGCTGATCTTGCAGAAGACCTGGGTTCAATTCCCAGCACCCACATGGCGGGTAGCAACCATTTGTAACTCCAGTTCCAGGGGAGCTGACTCCTTTTTCTGACTTCTTTGGGCATTGCACCACACAGATGCACTACCTGCATGCAGGCAATATACTTATACACTTAAAATAAAACTTATATATGTAACAAAAAACTAGGGGCCAACAAGATGGCTCAGCAGGTAAAGGTGCTTGCCACCAAGATCTCAGTTCAATCCTTGGGAGCCACATGGTAGAAGGAAAAAATGGACTGCCACTAGCTGTCCTTTGACCTCCACAGGAGTGCCATGACCAGGGCATGCTCCACACATACATACACAACAAATCGATAAAATGTTTAAAAAAAAAATTTAAAGCAACAACATTGGGCTGGAGAAATGGCTCAGTCATTAAAGGTTCAGGCTCACCACCAAAAAAGAAACAATATTATCCCCCCCATCAAGAAAGAAACAAACAAAAAATATATAAAACATTGTTTCAAAAAAAGCTATTATGAGTTCTTCACATAACTTAGGTGTAAGTCCTTTACTGCATATTATACTTTGCATTTTTTTCTCCTAGTTAACAACTGTTCTTAAAAATAATATTTCTAAGATATCTTTCAGAGAGTGGAAGTGTTTAATTTTGAGGACTGGAATTTGAAAGCTGTAATTGATTCTAGACAGCTAGCCACAACTAGCGCAAAGAATAGACTTGATGGAAGTAGTTGGTAATATGACGTGTTCTCTCACCAGCTGCCGTCAGGGCAGCTGTTTCTACCGAGGATACAACATGTCTGATCAGTCTCAAAGCCAGAGCCTACACCCCAGGCCTCATGAGCTATCTCCTAATGTTGGTATTAACCTCGGGATATCCAGGAAGATAAGAAAAGGTAGAGAATGTACTGCAAAACAGGAGTTTAGAAACTCAGAGTTCCTGAAATACTCAGCATTTGGTTCTGATGACTGAGATGATTATAAAGCAAGCCGCTGTTAAGTTTTCCAGGGCCACACTGGATAGGTGGCTTGAACAAGAGAAACTTGTTGCTCCATGGTTCTGGAGCCTCATGGTATTAGTCTCTCCTGGGTTTGTAGGTAGCCTTCATTACATTCGTGTGGTTTTCCTTGTGTGCCTTTGTCATAATTCCTGCTTCAGTAATGTGGTACTGCGGCATCAAACCTTATGTCCTGCATTGCCTGTGTTAGACAAGTGCTCCCCATCCCTTACATCCTTTTCTATCCCAGTCCTCCTCTTATAAGCAACACAGTTATGGTGGATTAAGGTTCAGTCTAATGATCTTCTTTACCTTCATCATCTCTTTAAATACCCTGTCTCAGTGCTGGGAATGTAACTAAGTTAGTAAAGTACGGCCTAGAATAGTAGAATGTACATGAAGCCCTGGGTTCAATCCCCAATGCCACATGAACCTGGTCTGGTGGCTCATGCCTATAATCCCAACACTCTGGAGGCATTGGGGAATTAGGACATCAGGGTTGTCCTTGGAAACATAGCATGTTTGAGGCTAGCCTGGGGTGCATGAGACCATGTCTCAAAAGTATATGAATAAGGAGGGGGCACATAAGAGGAGTTGGGAGGGGAGAGAAAGAGGTGGGAATGATATAAATGCATTATTCATGCCTGAAATCCTCAAAATTTTTAATAAATTAAAAATTTAAATAAATAAATAATAAATAAATAAAGTATTTTTCTCCAGAGCTGGATGTGGTGATGAACACTTGTGATCCCAACACTTGGGGGGTTCAGATAGGAAGATTAAAGAATTGTCTCTTGGAGGCTAGCCTGGGCTACATGACTAGACACTATCTCTAAAAAAATAAATTGACTCTAACTCCATATGCATAAACATTGTGAAGTATTAGAGATTAGGATTTTAATATATGACTTTTGGGAAACATAATTCAGCCCATAAGAACAATCTGAACAAAAGGCAAAAGACTTGGAAAGACCTTGTTTCTAATTCATACCACAGCATCAATGTGAGAAGGCTTTTGAATGATCTCAGAAATGGATCAGCCTGGTGGTGTGTAGATGAACAGTCTCCTAGTTACTCATTCTGTCCTGGTCCAGTTTAAGTGGTCCAGACTTTTCTCAGGCAGATGAACAGCAGGGTAGGTGAGCTCCATCCTGGAATTAGTAAGTCACATTATCACAAGCAAGTCTCTCTTCCTTGGCACTCTTGGCTTACTGGACAGGACAGTTGTTCATTAGGAGTTTTTCTGTGCACTGTAGGATCTTCAGCAGCATTCTTGGCCTCTGCCTACTAGAGGATAGCACCTGAACCCTCACTGAGAACTTTTGGTCTACAGAACATTTTTCTAATTCACAAAAGTAAGGTGGGCATGCTTGCACATCCCGAGAATCCCAGCAGTTGGGAGACAGAGGCGGGAGGATCAGGAGTTCGTGGCTATTCTTGGTTACATCTGGGGTTTGAGGCCATGCAAGGCTACATGAGCCTATGTTTCAAAAATCCAAACCAGAAAAAAACACAATAGAAAGATGATGATATCGTATGTAAACTGACACTGTCTATTTCAGGTGCCTTCTCTGCTTACTGGACTCTATTTTCACCAAGTCTTGGTTATATAAAGATTAACTAGCTGTCCTCTGTCTCTGGAATATTTCCTACTTTGTCCTTTCTTTTTAGAACCTGTTCACATGGATCTGTCCCCAAATCCACTTGTTCGAAAGAACTGACCTAATCCAAAAGGCCAAGAAGCAACGTGGCAAGAATTATTGACGTTCAAGTGTTAAAAGCCAGTGGGAATAACTTGGTTCAGTTTCACATCGTGTTTGCACTTTACAAAGGAATAGTTATTTGGTAACTCATTGAAAGATTCTTTAAGAGAATTTTAAGCAGTGATGATATGTTAAAACAAACATTTGTACAATGTAGATTTTTCTCTCTCGTGGTGGCTAAATTACATAGCATTAGTCCCCGTCTACCTCAACAATGGCAAACTGGTCCTTCTTTGTGAGTTGTAGTTCATTCCCTTCTTTTCTGTTGAGCATCAAAGAACATAAGCAACACCTTACTAGATGTAAAATGGAGATAACATCAGCATTTTTCTTTCAGGATTATTGGGAGATTTCAAAGAGATCACTCACATTAAGTCCTTAGAATGGAGCTCAGCACTGAGAAAGTACTCACAAATATCAACTGTTGTTATTAGTTCATCAACTATAAAATGAATTCTGGTTTAACAGAAGCATTGTGCAAGGCAGTATGGCTGAGTCCAAGGTAGATCAGTTCTGGAAACACCATGAGAATTAATGTAGTCGTGATACTGAGAGCTACCAAGTATTCAGTGCCTCTTGTCAGCTGCATGCTAGGGGCTTTGTATTTATAATTTCACTTGTTCTTTACAAAGATTTAGCAAAAATAGGACTTACTCACCTCACTTCCTAGATGAAGAAACAGAAGCCTCCCGAGCAAGCAGTGGAGGTCTTTACGCAGGTCTTTCTTTACACATCATTTTTCCTTCTCTTTGGCCTCCTGGTAAGCTACCTCATTCTTTAGTTTCAGCTCTGGGTTTGCTTCCCTTGAAGGCTTCACAGGCATCCTCCACTCAGCCCAGGCTGGCTTGGCACTCCTTTTGTACATCTAGTACAGTGGGATGCATGAACACTGAATGATTATTTTATTATGATGCTTATATTAATTACATACTTTTCCGCTTTTGTCCAGTTTTTATCTTTCTGAAGGCAGAAGTTGTGCCTTATTTTCTCTCTAGGTCCTGAAGCCTCTGGATATTGTATGAATCCAATGAATAACCTTGCTTTTCTTGTTTTTGAGACGGGGGTCTCCCTGTAGTTCCAGCTGGCCTGTAACTCTCTACGTAAACCAGGCTGGCCTAGATCTCACAGAGATCCACCTGCCTCTGCCTTTTCCGGAGTGCTGGGATTAAAGGTGTATACCACCATGCCCAGTCACTTTTTAAAAAAAATAGATTTTTGTGATTCTAGGGATTGAACCTAAGGCCTTATGCATGCTAAGCAAGTGTTCCAGAAGCACACTACATTCTCAGCCCCCTAAACTTCTGTTGAGTGAGCGAATTAATGCATGAAGGAACACTGGGGCTGAGACATTAGGGCTAGATCTCTGGGAATTTAGATGGTAAGTACTAGGGAGGCAGGGAATAGTTTTGAACATGAGCAAAAAGTCTTGGACTATATGCAAAAGCTTATAGGAAGGGTCAGAGCTGGGGAGACCAGGAGGCTATTGTAAAAACATGGGAGAAGGTGATGAAGGCCTGAATTGGTGCCATGTTGAAAAATGTATAGTTTACCCCTTTAACCATAGGAAATTTTAGTGGGAAGCTAAGAAAGTTAGCATACATGTGTCAAATGTTTTTTTTCAGACATTGTCTCACTACCTTGGCTGGCTTGAAACTCTCTTTGTAGACCAGGCTGGCCTTGAGCTCATAGAGACCTACCTGCTTTTGCCTCCTGAGTACTGGTAACAAAGGCGGGTGCTACCAAACCTGGCTGTGTCAACTTTTTTTTTTTTTTTTTTTTCAGAAACCCAGAGCTGAAATAAGAATTTGAAAGTGCTCTGTTCCTGCTGTTTTCCTGTAAAAGAAGACCAAGGGACACCTTTCTGTTGCTTCTGGCTGGTAGCAGGTATTTTCAGCGTGTTCCTGTATGATTGAGGGGCAAAGCACATAGAGCCCTGAACCCGAGGCATCCAGAACAGAGCTTGGCACTGCTGAACACTGGAACCTTCTGATTCTGTCATGTTTGGTTTAATGGCGATCTGTAATTAGACCCACGCTCTTAACCCTCTCATGGCCTCACTCAGAAAATAAAGCCTTTTCCCTCCCCTTACACGTTAATCATGCCTTTACTTTCACAAAATCTCACTGTATGTTCCTTAGAATTAGATTGAACTTAAATTTAGATTCTCCCAGCTGAGTTTTTTGTTTGCTTGTTTGTTTGTTTTTCTGACGCGGTCTCCTGGCCTGCATGGAACTTGCTGTGTAGACAAGGGTGATCTTGAAGTCCCGGTACTCCTGCTTGACTCTCCACAGCTGGCATTACAGGCATGAGTCGCCCAGCCGGGCTCTCAGCTGAGTTTAATCCCCTTCTTCTCCCTCATATGTGAGTCTCATCATCTCCTAGGAAGCACTTTAACTAGACAGCTAAAAGCCAAAGCTATTAAATTGCTCCAAACCTGCACATTGGTAGGTGGTAGGATTCTTAGAGTAAAGCAGTTTTGTTTTGAGACAGAGTCCAAGAGCTCAGGCTAATCTTGAACTTGCTACATAGGCCTCGAACTTAGAGTCAGCCCATTGCCTTGGCCTCCTGAGTGTTAGGCTACAAACTGTGTCACCACGACCAGCTTGGTCTTGGCTTTTTACATAAATCATGCTGAGGCTGAGGCAGAAGCACGGCTACTAGTTCAAGCCGTCCTGGGCTACAGTGTGAGACTGTCCCAAATGTCTACGCTTAGGTCCCTGTGTCTGAAATCTGGCGGCCACAGGAGAACGAGCTCGGCATCTATATTCCTGGTCCTATTCCAGCCTCACCGACTCAGAATTTGGGATTTATAGGGCTTCATATGGAATTCGGGAGGCTAAGGACTTGAAATTTTATAAGTGTTTTAGTTAAAACTCTTGGTATAACCCTTTCCAGAGTAAACTCTGATTGAGACTCAGAGGAGGACTGTGCCGGGCCTCTCCAGCCTTAACTATGCAGCTTCTTTCAGGATTGGCTCCTCCATTCTAGGAGCACCGGACTTGTTTTCATTTGTATAGGAAGCAAGAATTTCCATGAAAACAAACACATTTGAATTCTTTTATCTTACAATCCTGGAATTGTTAGAAATCTCAGAGGCCATTCCAATGGAGGAGTAAAATTTGAAGACTATCTTAGATATCCAAAGGACAAGCAATGTCATCGAGATTAGCTGAGCTCAGAAAGTGGTCAACAACCAGGTCAGACTTTTCTGGAGGCTTCTGCAAGCAGAGGGATCAGGGAGAAGGCTAAGGGGGTCACCTCTGGGGAGGCACCTGGTGGGGGAGGGACTGCACATGAGCAAATGAAGAGACATTAGAACGCACATGGAGAGCAATTCGGGAGTGAGGAGGAATGCAGGACAATACAGCACTCAAACAAGAATTCTTTACTGCCTAAACCTCTGTGACTCATCCAGTTGGAAGCCTGATCTGATGCTAACCACAGGCCTGCTCTCACAGGGCCCTCAATCTAGAGGGAAAGATATACTTTACAATGGAGAGCGATAAATCTAACAATAGATTGGGGGGGCTCCAAGCATAACTACAGTGTACTCAAATACGCCAGCCCCAACTAAAGCCATCAACAGTGGCCCAAGGGTTTATGGGGCTACTACACTTTTCCCCCATTATCTTTAAAAAGATTTTTGTTGATACATGTATGTATTATTTATTTCTATGGGGTGGAGAGGGAATGCAAGTATGACAGTATAGAAGTGGAAGTCAGAGGACACTTGCAGGAGGTGGTTCTCTCCTTCTACCATGTGGGTATCAGGGATCAAACTCAGGTCTTCAGGCCTGGGGCAATCACTTTACCTGCTGAGCCATTTCATAGGCTCTCTAACCTCCCCCCCCACCCCCGCCCCACACACCTTTTTTCGCCCCCCAGTAGCACAGGATACAACTGTGAAGTGAAAATATAAGAGCTAGGCAAAAAGTCAGTCCCCCCACCCCCGCCCCACACACCTTTTTTCGCCCCCCAGTAGCACAGGATACAACTGTGAAGTGAAAATATAAGAGCTAGGCAAAAAGTCAGTCGTATCTAGATACTGTCAAGATTTTGAAATTTAAGTGTTAACTAAAAGACTGCTAGCATATTTTTTTTTTTCTGGAAGTAAATTGATCATTAGTGGATAATATCAAGGACTGGCAGTGAAGAGCATAAGAAGGAAACAGAAGCCAGGCATATTGGCACACTTCTGTAACCCCAGAACTTGGGAAGTGGAGGCACGAGTCATCCTTGATCATATAGTGTGTTCAAGACCAACCTGGCTACATGATCTCCTGTTTCAACCTTTCCTCCAAAAGAAACAGAAGTTTTATGATTTAATGAATAATTATGTATAATTATAACAACTACTAAGAATTTATAAATATTTAAGGAAAGAGATATTACGTACCTTGTTTTGATCATCATGTACCATATTCATTTACTGATTTATAATTTTATGACCCATAAAATTGTACATGTAAAGTTAAAGATAAAGATTAAAGACCAGGGAGATGGGTCAGTGAATAAAGGTGCTTGCTAAGCAAATCTGGCAACCTGAGTTTGATCCCCAAAGCACATATAAAAGTGGAAGGAGAGAACCAACTCTACAAAGTTGTCTTCTGACCTCTATGTGAACACCTTGGTGCATGCCCATGTGTACATGGTAATAATGAAATTAAAAAATATTTTTAAAAGAATTGATTACAGGTGCTGGAGACATGACTCAGCAGTTAGAGCACTGTCTTCTCTTACAGAGAATACCCACATGGTGGCTAACAACCACCTGTAACTGTAGTTCCAAGGGAATCTGACACCCTCTTCTGACCTTCTTGGGCATTGCATGACATGGGTACACTTACATATATGCAGGCACTATGCTCATACACATAAACATAGTAAATAAAAATGCTTTAAAAAAAAAAAAAAGAATTGATTACATAAGACAAACAGGATAATCAGGCATGGCAAGTCGTGCCTGTAATCTAGCACATGAAAGACAGAGGCCGGCAGATGATTATAGGTTCAAGGCCAACCTGGTCTACATAGCAAGTACTAGGCTTGTTAAGACTATACAATTAAGACTGTCTCAAAGACAAAACAAAATAAAACACCATCAAAAAACATAAAAAAGGCTATCTATTAAAAAATTATCTTTGGTGGGACTGGAGAGATAGCTCAGCAATTAAGAGCCTTGGCTGCTCTTGCAGAGGATCTGGGTTCAATTTCCAGCACCCACATGGCAGTTAATAAATGTAACTCCAGTTCCAGGGGGTTCAATGGTCTCTTCTGACCTCCATGAGGACTGCACAACACAGGTGCACTTACACACATGTAGGCAATACACTCATATACACAAAATAAAAATAATAAAATATTTTTTAAAATTACCTTTGGCTAAAATGAAAACTGATCACATTTCTTTTACTCTTAAAATTTATGTGTGCCTGTGTATAGCATATACATGCATGCTGGCCTGGGGAGATGGCTTAGTCAGTAAAGGGCCTGCTGGGCAAACATGAGGACTTGAGTTCAGCTCTCCAGAATCCATGTAAAAATCCAGGCATATAAAACTGGGGAAAGGAGGAAACACAGAAACAGATCCCTGAAGCTCAGTAGCCAGCTTTAGGTTCAGTGAGTGATCATGTCTCAAAAAATAATGAGGAGACCACTGGAGGAAAGATACCTGACATTGACATTGGGCCTCCACATGAACCCACACACACATGTGAACAACATGTGTACACAGCACACACAGTCACATATACACACACACATACAAATTTAAAAACTTCTATTTTGACTTATTTTTATATTTTGTTGTTTTTTAGACAGTGTCTCATTTTGTAGCCTAGTCTGGCTGGGCAGCTACTTGCTTTAGCCTCTTGCATGCTGGGATTACAAGCCTGAGCCCACCATGGCAAGCTCTTACTCTGTTTATAAATCACATTCTTTTGCATTTCTTTGAGGATACTCATGCTTGGATGATGTGACAAATGTGACACTTGGCCCATATCTCTCCCAAACCTCACCTGTGATTGTGAAACTGTTGTTGGGTGCTATGGACCAAAGATGTTTTATTGTTGTGATATAAAATTGCAAGGATTGGACAAATACTTTAAGTTTTCTCAGAAATGGGCTGAATAGAAGCAAAACTTAAGAAACAAACTGTCATTCCAGCCCTTGGGAGCCCAAGGCAGAAAGGATCATGAGTTTGAGGCTAGCCAGTGCTACATAGTGTCTCAAAACACAGAGAAACAATAACAAGAACAAACAAACAAAAAATTGAGAAACAGAATGAATATGGCTCGGTCTGGTATTAGCTCAGGGATGATTCAGATTCAGGAAGAAGGAACTAGCTGGTGCGTGAAAAAGAAAAGAAAAGAAAAGATTCTTACCATGGAAACAGTTATTAGCAATTCTCAGGCAGTGTAATTTAAACATACCTGGAGGAAAATGAACCTCAGTCTGTTGTAAGGAGCACTGCTGGGAAATGCAGGGATACCAGGCACACTAAACTTCTAAAATAATATTCTCTGAACGATTGTTAAATTAACTGAAAACAAAGCCAAGTTTATGCAGTCAGTAATAAAGTTCATGTGGATGATATCTAGTGCTTAAAATCACTACATTTGAGTTAATGAAATGCGGACTCTACACTTAGCTTCAAATACAATTTTTAAAATGGTCCTTTTTTCTCAATGCGATTCTTATTGCAGTGGAATCCCAAGTTGGTTTATGTAACTTTTCATTTCTCCATTTGTTTTGTCTTCCTTTAGTTTAAACACATAACTTCATTGGCATCCCAGCACCTTGGGTATGTGTGTGTGGTGGGGGAGGGATGGGACAGAGAGGGAAATTTGAGACAAGGTCTCATGTAGTTTAGGTTGGCCTTAAACTCCTTATGTAGCTGAGGCTAGCCTTGAATGCCTGGTTGTCTTTGTCTTGACTTCCTGAGTGCTGCGATTACAGGTTTGCACTATTGTGCTTAGCTCTGTAGTTTCTCATTCTTAACAATTATGTTGTATTTGTGTTTCACAGATTTAAATATCAATAGATACATACTTTTAAAATATTTTATTTATTATTTTTATTTTATGTGTATGAGTGTATAGCCTACATGTACATTAAGTGTACCTGTATCCTGCAATGCCTGCAGAGGTCAAGAGAGGGTGTTGGATCCCCTGGAACTGGAGTAACAGATGATTGTTAGCCACCATGTGGGTGCTGGGGACCAAACCCAGGTCCTCTTCAAGAGCAGCCAGTGCTCTTAACTGCTGAAACATTTCTCCAGCCCTGATACATATATTTTATTGAATCTTTGAAAATTTCACACAATATATTTTGATGAGACTTAGACCTCCTCCCGTGTCTGCACCTCTGTAATAGACCCCCAGCAGATTTCACGTACTCTGTCATGTATATTAAAGCCTATTGAATCAAGTTTGTGTCCCTACATGTCCTTCAGCATGTATCCATTCATTGGACGCTGGTTAACCTATTACACCTTTAAAGAAAACCAGCCCTCCCTGTCCCAGTAGCCATAGGCCGCCGGTAGCTCCTCAGCCAAGGGTGAGGCTTCTTTCTCACTTTCCCGCTTCTGTGCTGGAATATTGTCTGGCTTGAGTCTGTGTGGGTCTTGTGCCGAGACTTCTATGATCATCAGCCCTTCTGTTTCATTCTTTCCTCTTCCCAGTGCAAGCTAGGTACACACTAGACATTCAAAAAGTATTTCATGAGTGATGAAAACCATGTCTGAAAGTGCAGAATCAAATAAATAATTTTGATGTCTTATAGAAAATAATTTAAAAAGTCGATTCAATAACCCATAACTATTTCCAGTCAATGTTTTTTAGTGTCAGGAAAATAGTCTCTGGACAGATTTTCTCCAGTAAAAGCAAGATCTAAATTCAAACTTATTTAGAGTCCACCCTTACACTTAGATTCTGAGAAGATATGGATATGTTTAGCCCTGGGAACTGAATGCTCTCGATGCTTCCGTTCCATCTCTGTCTTGGGACTGAGTCAGCTGGACTCTGCAGCATGGCTGGGTCGGTCTGCACAGACTTGTGAGCTGGGAGTCTTTTTGCATGCAAAAGATAGCACCCGTGACTGTACATACTGAAAATTCAATTGCAGGTGTATTTGCAAATTGGATTTTGAGGGGGAAGTTTAAGCAAATCCTTTTGAAAGTGGATCCCTCCAAGGAGTGAGAAATGAAGCAGCAAGGAGAGAGGTGACAATCAGAAACCTGTTCAATCTAGTTTCCTGAGAAGAACCTGTCGGTCTAATGACATTTATGCTTTCATAGCAAGGCATTTAGCAGTCATTGTGTGTCAGTTCCTTCGTTTATAAATACCATGTGGCAAAATGTTCAGTTCTCTATACTTCAGAGATCTCAATCCTCACCATTCTTGAATGCTTGCAACGGGCTGGTAGTGCAGTAGGAAGAAAAACAGTGATATTCTTTGCCCATCTGGGTTTTTCTACAGGAATCTGCAATGAATCATAGGCCTCAGTCACCAATGTGTGAACTTGGCCCATTCATTCATTCATTCATTCATTTGAATTATGAGTATACCATTCATCTTTTATTCTGTCACAAAATAGCTGCTAAGCCTTAGAAGTTGGGTGGTAATGGAACTGTGTGTCTAAACTAAAGGCAGACATTGTTCTCCTCAGATTCGCTCTTGGCTCACCTTCTAATCTGTCCCCTAGTTTGTTGGTACCTTCCCTAAAGATCTTGACCAGAACTGTGCTGTTTTGTCCTAGACTTTGTTTATTCTTGCTTCCCTCCAGTGAAGGAAGTACAGATGCATACCACCATGCCTGGCTTTTATGTGGGTGCGAGTTCAGGGCTCCATTCACTGGGATAAGCAGGAGAAAACAGCAAAGTAAATGAAGAACCAGGAGCAGCAGAAATAAAATCTTACACTTTAATCAGATCATAAATGTGGAGGGCAACAAGTGACCAGCTATCTGTCCTTATCCTTCATCTATGCCATTGACCTTGGTCCTGCGGAGGTGGCTGGAGTGAGTACCGGCTCAAGTTCAGAGTCCCTTTCTCCCCCACTGTGGTAAAAACATGTCTTAAATTGGGAAAGCATGAAATTACTAAGTTTGGACATGTCAGCTGGTTTATAAAATGATTTGGAGTGGTCTCTTATAAATGGGCTTAAAAAGCAAGGTTAGGATTTTATTTGCTTTCTTTTGGAATCTATGGATTGCTCCAGCTGAGCCTGTTAAAATAAGTGCTGTATAGAGATATATTTTCTGAAAGCAGCCCTTTTTGTTTGCAAAACTTATGGACTCATGGGTTTCTGATTGGGTTTGTACATAGAGACCCCTCCTATGTAAATACATACTTCTAAATTTACCTGATTGCTTTAAGCAGCTCTTAACATCGTATGACAAGAGGAACATTTGTTAATCAGAAAAATTACAACCTATTCATACTTATTGTTTGATTATTTCTTTGCTGACCTCTGAGGTCCCATTGTTGACTGAATTAGTTATAGTAACTTATATTTATTTTAGCAACCAGCTATTATGAATGCAAACCCTTCTTATCGCCAGATGATTGATAGGCACATTAAGAAGTTGTTCAACGGGTTGCTTAGTTTGGAGAAATACTTAGATCCTGATAGGTTACCTTTTTTCTCTTTTCCTTTCTCTTCTTGTGTTTCCTTCCTTCCTTCCTTCCTTCCTTCCTTCCTTCCTTCCTTCCTTCCTTCCTTCCTTCCTTCCTTCCTTTTCCCTCCCTTCCTTCCTTCCTTCCTTCCTTCCTTCCTTCCTTCCTTCCTTCCTTCCTTCCTTCCTTCCTTCCTCTCTCTCTCTCTCTCTCTCTCTCTCTCTCTCTCTCTCTCTTTCTTTCTTTCTTTCTTTCTTTCTTTCCAGCAAAGAATAAGAACTAGCCTAGATAAACCCCTGGTAACAAAAAACTTCTTTCCAAAGTACAATGTTGTCATTTCTTTAAATCTGATTCTGCCTGAAGCAATGGATTCTCTTAGCATCCTTTTGTATTTTGGTAAGTTCAAGCTTTCTGGGTTGACCAGAAAAGGTGTCCTGGGAGGAATATGGGAAAGTGATGAAGTTATTTTCTGGAACGACTCATAGTGATTTTCCTCTTTCTTTCTGTTTTGCTTTTGTGTGAGGCCTCCATTTTGTAAATGCTGTCAGGCGCGTAGCCTGTGAGCCTCACAGATGCCTGACATTTTTCCTGCTGGACTAGGTACTGTTTTGGTTTTTTTTTTTTTAAAGGAAACCTAAGTACAGTAGAGTAAGATGACCTGCCCATGGCTCTCTGAGAGAGTGACAGAGTTCAAAGCTTCATTGTTAATCTAGTTCTTAGTATACAGATCCATTAGGACTTTTCAATTAGATGGGATGTCATTTTGGTTTTGTTATAATATTTTTCCTGAGCACACAGGCATTGCAACAGGCACAGAGAAAAGTCTAAATATGATTACATGAGTAAGTCAAAAGCAAATGACTAAAAACTTCTTGAAAGGTAGCTGAATAATGTTGCTAGAAAATTCTGTTGCATAACACTGCAACTTCCAAAGAGTGTCCGATCAAGTATAAGGGCATTTCAAAGGACCCGGTTTCTGAGAGGAACTTTTCATGAAGCATTGATTCTCTTGCCTCAGCCTTCCCAGTGCGAAGAATACAAGGATGTACCACCATGCCTGGCTTTTCATATGGAATTATATCATCTTAAAAATATTACTGTTTTGGGGTGCGTTGGGTGTGTAGTGTGTTTGATGTCCATGTCAGTGCAAGCATGTACATACATATGGGGTTAGAGGACAACTTTATGGAGTCAGTTCTCTCCTCTGCCTTCACGAGTGTTCAAGACATCAAACTCAGACCACCAGGTTTGCTCAGCAGGCACTTTTAACTGTGCAGCCATCTCGCTGGTCCAAATGATACTATCTTATACCCGTTTTAAGGACAGACACTAAGAAATACAGTGATATGTGAGGCAGCTTTGAAATAAACATTGTGAAAGGAATGTGGGGGATGATGACTTTGAGATCCTGAGACTGAAACTGGCCTAGAGTCTCCAGGGTTCTGCCATGCTCACTCTGAACCCCTTCTGTGGATGCTGGGGACTGTGACGAAGTGGCAGCGTCTAATTATTAATCAAGTCATATCTCTCTCCCCTCTTCCATCTGTTCCCTTGGAGACAGTCTTTGTCATTCTTTTGAATTGCATTAATATTAAACTCCAAGTTTGAATCAGGAAGAATGCAAAGTATCTGAAGACTAATATTTATCTCTTCCATGTGACATTTTCATCACATGGATAAATGCTTAAAAGGTTCTTGGGAACATGGAAAAATAAGGAAACAGAGTTCAAAAATAAAGTAAAGAACTTGTTAGACTAGTTTCTGTTGAAAACTTGGTGGATTATACCTCTTTGTTTTAAACCATTAGAACAGCAATGATTAAATATCAGATTCCATAGAGTCCCTAGTTCCTGCTGGATGAAAGTTTGGTGAAAGTGTTGTATTTATGAAACTGTGCTTCCCACACACTTTTCCTTCAAGATGTTATTTTTCCCATGTCTGCTGTTTTATTACCTGACAGTTATTGAAAGGTTAGAGGTCACTGACATTCCTAAATTTATATATATATATAAAATCAGCCATTTCTTTTTCTCTTAACACTTCACAAGAAGCAAGAAACAGTGTGGTCCCTTCAAAGTGGGAGTGGGGAGATACGGATTCTATTTCTGATTCTGATCCGGGACTTTGGAGAAGTCAGTGAAATCCTATGTCTCAGTCTCCCCAGCTGCATAATGGGAATAATAATATCTCTCTTCCACCTACTTCACAGGGTGGTGGGTTTTCTTTTCTTTTTAAAGGACTAATTAGTTAATGTTTGCAAAGCTCTTTGAGCTCCTTTGATAAAATACAAAGCGCCACTATTTATGACAGTAATAATAGTGTCTTGGCCATGTAGGCTTTCTTTCATCCCAAGATCCCAAAGTACTTTACCCCTGGGATTGCAGCTTTACAGAGGGTTACTGTGTGGTGGCTGGCTCTCCTTGAAAAAGCAGATGGTGGTGTAGCAGTCTGGGTTTTCACTGGAGAGTAATTAAGTCTCCTACTGACTTCTTGCATCATTTGCATAAATTTCACTAGATAGAAGAGCAGTTCTCAAAAGAGAGCTGGGAAAATGGAGCGGGGCTCCGGTATCCCTTATACATACTACTTCTAAAGAGTCCCAGGGATTTGGAATTTGAAATATCTGTGTTTTCAGTCTCCCAATCTATTTAGATCTCTTCATTGAGAGTTGGTTAATACTTAAAAGTTTAGTCAAGTAAATTAGGTTCCGCTAAGCTACGCACGTGCCAAGCATGGTTAGCTTGTATGTACCGATTACATACCAGTCTTGTGATCTCTCCCTCACTATCTGGTTAAACTTTCAGTTAAGTGACAAAGGTGAATTAAGGGTCTATATCATGTGTATGCCTAGAGTTAGTAAGAAGGAAACTGTATCATACAGTGCCTTACCCTTAAAGTATTTACAACATAAAATCTGCTTGAGATACAGAAATGAATAACAGAAAATGAAAAACTGCATATAATAAAATGTAAGTTGTGAATAGATTCCAGGCTATTGAAAGAAAGGAGCAATAATTCTGGAAAGCTTCACCAAAGAGGTGAATGTAAGGAGCATGCTTTCTGCTGGGCAGAGGAGACTGAGCAGTAAGAGAGGCACCGTGGTGCCCAGGCAGGGAGGAGGAAGTTGCCGCCTCGTGGACATTTTCTTAGTTGGCAGAGGAGTTTGGACTTAATTTAATTCCTATAAAAAGATCATTATTATTAAGACCTAACTACCCAGAGACATAATGAAAGCAGCACTCTGGAATCATTCTTTGGAAGCTGTATATAGGAATCACTGGAGCAGGAAGGAGACCTGAAGCCAGGGGCTTGACTGGAATCTGGTCCAGTAATCTGGATGGACCTCTCTCCAGAAGTGGTGTGGTGCAAATGGACAGAAATAATAAAAATAGGGCTTTTTAGTGAGATCTTACCATGTGCTAGGACACGTCTCAATCTCACAGCAACCCAGGGTGATGCTAATATCAACCCACCTGAGTGAGCACTAATTTCCTGCTGTGCAAACTGGCTGAGGCCACTGAGTCTCTTGTTTAACATCGCAGAGATTGTACATGTTAGAGCCAGGGTCAGAGCCAGTAAGAATCTTAAACCACTATTCAAATTTGATTTATTATTATTATTTTTTTTTAAACGAGTCTTGCTATGTAGCCCAGGCTGACCTAGACACATGGTCCTCCTGCCTCAGCTTCCTGAATGCTGAGGTTACAGGTGTTCATCATCACACCAGTTAAATAATTTTTTAAAAATTTAATTGATGATGATGATGATGTGTGTGCATGTGTGTGGTGGGGGCAGTATGTGTGTGGAGGTCAGAGGACAACTTTATGGAGCTCGTTCTCTCTTTCTATCTCTATGTGAGTTCTGAAAACTCAACTCAGGTCTCCAGGTATTTTGGCAAGCATCTTTACAAACTCACTCTGTAGTTCAGGTGACCCTGAATTGATCCTTCTGCCTTTACCTCCCTAGTGCTGGGATTGCCAGTATATGTTACCATTCCTGGTAAAATTCGAGATTAATATACGCAAGGTAGACATGTTGATCAAAGAATAGCTGTTCTGTCCACCTAAGACAATGCCGAGTTCACTAAATTAAAAAAAATACTTTGTTTCTTATTTTTACTTTATGTGTATGAGTGTATTGCCTGCATGTTTGTAAGTGTACCTGTGTTCTGCAATACCTGCTGAGGTCAGAAGTGGGTATTAGATCCCCCAGAACTGGAGTTATGGATGGTTGTTAGCCATCATGTAGGTGCTGGGAACCATACCCAGGTCCTCTGCAAGAGCACTCAGTGCTCTTAACCGCTGAGCCATCTCTCTAGCCCCGAGTTCATTACACTTAAAGCAGGCCATTTCCCTCCTTTGTCTTGTAGGATATTTTCCAGCCCCTACTGTGCTCTTATACACCATGAATCTACAGAGTTCATTCTGAGGAGCACAGGCTTCCACTGAAGAAGATACAGAAAACATTTGCAAAATGTCTGTTTGGAACCTTCCTTCATTAGTCCAACAAGCTCCAGGACTGGGAATGTTAGGGGCAGCCAGCCTGGAAACAAGTATTCCATTGCTGACAGAGACCCAGAAGTTAGGGTTGGGGTTAAAAGACACATCCATGGAAGGCCGTCATTAGCCTGCAATCTTGGTTTAGAGAATCTGAACTAGGAAGATTTAGCCCACAGGCAAATTAATTACAAAGCCAACCTGGAAGTCTCTTCTCTGTTTTTTGATGTTGGTTCTCCTCTACCTCGCCTGAGTGAATTCTGTCAGTCCAGCCTGTCTCTATTTGAATTTCTCAAAGTGCCCAGACTGAGGCAGGCATGGTGGTACATACCTGGAATCCCAGCATTTGGGAGGTTTAGGCAGGATTATCATGACTTCAAGGCCAGCCTGGGCTATATAACTGCATGGTGTGAGTTACAGATTGAGACCATTGTCTTAAAACAAAACAAACAGCTTAGAGTTGGCAGCTGATACTCTTAATGTGGTGTTTAAAGAGGTAAGCAAAATTTCCTATTTAAAAAAGGTGCTAGAGAGTTAGATTTTAGACTGGAGTAAATTTGGTTGTTAGCCTGGAAGTCTAGGATTGTAACATTTGCTTGTACTCAATATGAACTTGGGAATAATTATGGTGAGAGAAGAAGGGACTTGCAGAAGAAGAGTCTTTTTTTTTGACCAGGTCTCCCCATAGCCCCAGCTGGCCTGTAACTCACTATGTAGACCAGGCTGGCCTCATCTCACAGAGATTCTAGTGCCTCTGTGTCCTGAGTGCTGGGATTCAAGGTGTGTGCTATCATGCCTGGCTAGAAGATTCTTGCTTCTGGTTTGTGAGCTTTGGAAAGGAAAAATATTAAGACCAAACAGCAGCTGAGCTTAAAACTCAGGGTTCCTCAAACGTTGGCTCCCTAAAAAACTTTAAGACAGGATCAGAACATGCAGCATCAGTTCTAAAGCTTGCGATTTGACTTAGGAATCTACACAGTGATTACATTTGGAAGCATTCAGCAGCCAGAGCAGAGCAGGAAATCATTACTGGATAAAAAGGGCCACACAGGAGGAAGTTTTTATTGGCACACAACAACTTCTGTATCCACAGACTCCTATCATCATAACATTAGGAGGACTATCCAACCCCAGAGGTCTGTGCTAAACCGTGTCCAAAGGGGTAGCAGTCTCGTGTTTCAGGACCTGCCGCCGTCACACTGTCTAAAATACGTTCAGATCTCCAACACCACTATCTTATTAGTTTAAATCCATTTGGAGGTTATCTTCTCTGTGAGAAAACAGTTATCATCTTTTCTTTCAAAACCCCTTATATTCTAGGCTATAATTACAGTTCCTTCAGTTTTCTCTGCTTTAGATGGAATCATATACATATGTATTTATGACATTTGTTGCCTCTTTGGGATGTACAGGGCTCTGAGAACGTCACATAAATTCTCTTATTTAGCCCCAACAGAAGCCTGTTAATCAAGCAATCATTTTCAGCCTCATTTGAAGGATAAGGAAGCTGACACTTGAGATTCGGGGGTTGACAATAATTCTCAAAAGTTGGAAAACAGAAGCGCCAGGATTGAAAAACTGCTGTTCTTAATACGAACACAAGAATTGGATCCCCAGTCCTTTGAATCATTCCCCTCAACTGCTTTCCTTTTTTTTCTATGATCCCTTGTTGTTCATGGGCTAGCTGCCCCACGTCCCCACGTCCCTACCCACTTTCCTTGACTATTTGACATTTCAGTGTTCTTTGTTGCACTTATTTAAAAATATATTATTTGGACTGGTGAGCTGGCTCAGGGGGTAAAGGTGTTTGCTGTCAAACCTGATGACCTGAGTTCGATCCCTGGGACACACATTGTAGGAGAGAACAGACTCCACAAAGTTAGCTTCTGACTTTCACATGAAGGCTGGGGCAAGTGTCTCACACACATACACACATACTCACATCTAAATAAATAAATGTAATAAAAATTAAAAATATTATTTATATATTATCTACACATTTTATAATGCTTACATGTGATACAATTTTCCTTTTCATTTGCTTTCCATCTAAAATAGAAGTACTTTGATGAGACTAGTGGCTCAAGGTTAAAAGCACTGGCTACTCTTGTAGATGTAGAATCAGTTCCCAGTACCCACATGGTGGTTAACAACTGTTCAAAACTACATTTCCTGGGGATCCAACACTCTCTTATGATCTGCAAGGACATCGTATGACATGGGTGCACTTATATACATGCAAGTAATACACCCGTATATATTCATATTTGTATATAAAATATAAGTACTTTGCAAGTTGGAACTGTGACTTTTCAGCAGTGATTTTTATGGTATGAGAAAAAGAGAGTCTAAATATTAAGAGAAAGACAGAGACTTTTCTGAGGCCAGGCGTTTCTCCCCATTCTGTGCTCTGAAGGCACTGTGTACAGAGGCAGCCGTGATGGCACAGAGGTGGCTGGTACTAGGGTCAGAAGACTTGGGTTGGAATCCTAACTGAGAATTACAGTTTGACCCAGGGAGGTTACTGTAATTTTGAGGACCTGTCTTCTTGGTAAAATGGGATAATGTTAGTAATCGCTCTGGATTCTTAGTATCAGAGAATGCATTTAGGTGGCTACCTTGTGGTGGGTCTATGTGGCGGCTATTATGACTACAGCTTTTAGAGTATTCTATTTGCTTTTTAGTTTATTTTTAATTAGCATACAGAGTAGCAGGTTTCCCTATGGAATTTTCATACATATGTTGCTTTGACTGATATTCCTCCCTTCCCACTCCTTTCCCCCTTTATTTTTGGGACATGCTGTTACTATGTAGCCTAGGCTGACTTCAGACTCATGGCATTCCTCCTGCCTCAGCCTCAGTGCCGGGGTTATAGGCATGGGCCACCACACCCAGCTCCCATCCTCTCAGCATTCAAGTTTGTCATTGTAATCTTTGATGAGTCTCTCTCATTCCTCTCCTTCTTCCCTTTCTTTCTCTCTTATCCTTTCTTCCTCTATCCCTCCTTCCCTTCCTCTCTTTCATCTCCCCATTCCACATGCAGGTGCATGTATGACACAGTGCACATGTGGAGGTCAGAGGGCAACCTCTGGAGTCAGTCTTCATCTTCTACCTTGTTTGACACAAGGTCTCTTGCTGCCAAGCTCCCTCCCAACATATACAACATCTGTAATAGTTGAAAAACTATAGATATTGTCAAATATATAAAAACAATGCCATAGAATTGAAAAGAGACCAGTGAAAAGGTGATACTAGAGAGTTGGATGGATATCTTGCAAAAACATGAATTTCCTGGCCTCCAAAGTATAATTAGCCTAAAATATATATTGTGTTTTGTCCAAGAGATCCACCTTAGAGCTGGCTGACTGTCTTTTTGCCTCTCTCTCTATTTCTGCTTTTGCCTTCTGTACTTGGAACTCTGATGTTTTAGCCTGTAGTTCACAGCCTGTAGTTCACATGCCTTCCTACTTACAACGTAACTATGGGGTTTTATTTGTTTATTTATTTTGAGAAGCAGTAGTTAGCCAGCTAATAATTGTTTGTAATCGCTCTATGAGGACTCTGGTGGGGGATTCGAGAATGCTTTTAGCTGAGCACAGGTGTTTTTATAAAATGTACTTTGTACTACAATCTAACATGGGGCTCATATAAATATTCGTTAAATTCCTTGGAAAGCCTTGTAGCTATATTTTTGTTTCTAGTAGTTCATTTAGCTCATTTTTGAATATGGATATTCCTTTTTTCCTTCTCTATAATCCCCTGTCCTTGCTTTATGAATGTCTTCTTTTCTTTTAAAAATATTTTATTACTTTTATTTTATATGTATGAGTGTATTGCCTGCACATGTGTAAGTGCACCTGGGTCATGCAGTGCCCGGAGAGGTCAGGAGAGGGTGTCAGATCCCCTGGGACTGGAGTTATGGACAGTTGTTAGCTGCCATGTGGATGCTAGGACTTGAACTCTGGTCCTCTGTAAGAATAGTTAGTGCTCTTAACTGCTGACCTATCGATCCGGCCCCGTGAATCTCTTTTTTCTTTAGCTCTGATTTTAAAATCCCTTTCAGATTGTTCTGTTACTTGGAGCTTTTGTGCTGTAAATCTGTCCTTTATTTAGATTCTTTCATGAGGAATGTTGATTTCTTCTTGTGTTATAATTTTTATAGTAAACGCATCCTCAAGTAGGAGCTGTCTTATCATGTGATGATTATGATGAGATGGTTCTCCACTTGAGCTAAGATTCTACAGGGCAAAAAAGATCAAGAGTAGTGCCTAGACAGGTGTAGCTGAGCAGCAAAGACCCACTCTGAATATTGGCATCATCTCACAAGCTAGAGTTCCAGTGCTCATCGCTCTGCTTCCCAACTGCAGGTGCCAGGTGGCCAGCTGCCCATGGCTCCTGTTCCTGTGCCTGCCCTGCCGTCATAGACTATACCCCCAAACTATGAGCCATGCAAATTCTTCCTTCCCCCAGTTGCTTCTGTTAAGTGTTTTGTCACAGCATGGAGAAAGGTAACTAATACACCTTTCTTGTATGTTCTGGCCCTCTAGAAACATCTTCTATCAAACTTTTAGTTGTTAATTTTGGAAATTATATGTTATCATTAAATACTGATTATTGCACATTATGCTACCTCTAGCTTTTCCAGACTTTATTTATTCATTTTCTGATGGAGAGCACAAGAATAGATTTCTCTTTTACAAACCACACACACACACACGTGCACACACACACATGTGCACATACACATGTGCACTCACACGTGCCCACACAGACATCATCTTCTCACCTGCCCTATGCTATAATTTGATTTAACTCTATTGTTTACCAGAGCATGAGTTCATGGTAGTGTGAATGCTAGTATGCCTTAGCTAGGAGTAGACTTCATTGTCTTCCCTTTCTTGAACTATTTAGAAAAAGACAATGAAGTGCATCACTGTCTTGTTCTTTAAATTCTTTTTTTTTGTTTTGTTTTTTTTTTCTGTTTGTTAGAGATATAGTCATATACTGTAGCCAAAGTTGGCTTTAAAAATTATTTTATTTATTTTTTTTATGTGTATGAATATTTTGCCTGCATGTATATAAGTTCACCATGTGCATGCAATGCCTGCAGAGGAAGGAAGAGGGCGTTGTATCTCTTGGAACTGGAGTTACGGATGGCTGTTAGCTGCCATGTGAGTGCTTGGAACTAGACCCGTGTCCTCTGGAATAACAGCAAGAGTTCTTACTTGCTGACCCATCTCTCTAGCTCTCCCAAGCTGGCTTTGAACTTCCTTTGTTTTTTGTTTTTTGGGGTTTCAAAAAATTTTTATTTTAGGTGTATGTGTGTATTGCCTACATATGTGTGCACCTGTGTCCTGCAATGCCTATGGAGGTCAGAAGAGGGTGTTGGATCCCCTAGAACTGAAGTTACAGATGGTTGTTAGCCATTATGTGGGTACTGAGAATCAAACCCAAGTCCTCTGCAAAAGCAGCCGGTACTCTTAACCACTAAGCCATCTCTTCAGCCCCATTTCTGAAAATTTAAAATATTTTATTTATTTTCATTTCATGTGTATGGGTATGTTGCCTGCATGTATGTAAGTGCACCTATGTCATGCAATACCCTTGGAGGTCAACAGCCATGTGGATGCTGAGAATCAAATCCTGGTCCTCTGCCAGAGCAGTCAGTGCTCTTAATCGCTGAGCCATCTCTCCAGCTCCTGAACTCCCTTTGGAGGCCAGATTAACTTTCGTTTTTCAGCAGTCCTCCTCCCACAGCCTCTAGATGTTGCGATTACAGGCATGTGCCACCGCCCTCAGCTTCTTGCACATGTGTGCACATGTGTGTGCGAGCACATGCATGCAGAGGCTGTCATGTGTCTTCTTCGATCACTCTCCACCTTTATGTTTTGAGGCAGAGTCTCTCAATGAAGTTGAAGCTCAGCAATTCAACTAGTCTGGCTGGCAGTGAACTCCAGGGCTCCTCCTGTCTTTCTCCCTCCAGCACGGGGTTTCAGATGTGCTGTTGTGCCCAGCTTTTTATGTAGATTCTGGGGTTCTCAACTCAGATCCTCATGCTTGTGTGACAAGTTTATGTTCCCTTGACCCCTTGTTCCCCTGTTTCATCCTCCTTGAGTGTCCTTGTGAGTATATTCTAGTCCATCGGAAATTCTGTCCCATCTCACGTTCCTGGGGTCACAGAACCTGCAATCTGAGTCATTACTTATTTCCAGTAAGAAGCTGTCAAGCTGAGCTCTTTGCCATATTTCTGGAGCCTCCTGTACCTCTCCAGTGAGTCGGCTGCACCATTTTTGGATCTAGTATCTTGCCCTCTTTTTTGTTTGCTGGGGAGTTCCTCTTCTAGTACATTCTTGAGGGGAACACTATAGGAGACAAACTCTTCGGGATGTCTGTGGACGTTTCCTTGCCTTCACATTTGATTCTCCTCCTGTTTTTACCACGAGTCCTTTGCTCCCCACTGTGCCTGGGGTTCTCAGTCCACAGACTCAGCATTTTTCCCATCAAGAGGGGAAGCCTTCACCTTCTGCCCAGGATTGATAAGGCGGGGGTAGTAGCTTGGTTGTGAGGCGTGAGGGAGATCGTCAGGGGGTGTCGAATTCTTCAAAACAGATTTTTTCACCAATTTTGTTTTACTCTTAGCTTATTTGTAGGTGCACACCGTCCCCCTTCCCCAGCGCTGGATAACTCGAGACTTCTCCCCTGCTAGGCAGGTGCTCTGTCATGGAGCCGTACTCCCGGCACGTGCTTATGTTGAAGATGAAAGCAAATACCCTGTTCTGCGTCCCACAGAGTGAGAAAAACTTGGTTGCTGCTGGATCCCTTAAAGATCATTAGTCTCTGTCAGGCATGGAGGCCCACATCCTTAATTCCAGTACTTGGAAGGCAGAGGCAGGCTGCTCTCTGTGAGATCAAGGCCAGCATGGTCTACATAATGAGTTCCAGGCCAGTTGAGGCTATAGGGAGATCCTATCTCAAAACAAAACAAATACTGAGCAATAAAGAAATAAATAAATGCTGATCTTAGAATGCAACTTTCTTGAACTTGCTTTATTTTTATGATTAGCATTTGTCCTTTTTATTTTCCAAAGTCTATTTTAAAAGTTATTTCTTTTTCTTCTCTCTCTCTTTTCAATTTTCTCTTCTCCTTCCCCTTTTGCCTTTGGAAAAGTTCCTCTTTATAAAAGTCTCATACTGTAATTTTAAGGAGATCAAAACAGATGTCTAGTTCACTATCTTTAGGGACAAATCACTTCCAATTCATTGTAACTGGACATGGTGGTACATACCTATAATCCTAACACCTGGGAGGCAGACAAGGGGCGCTGACGTGAGTTTGAGGCCAGCCCGGTAGACTACATAGTGAGTAATAGCCAACCAAAGCTACATAGCAAGACCCAGTTTCAATAAAACTAAACTAAACTCCCTCTTATTCACTTGGTTTCTGCTCTTTGCTGTTGTCCCTGTGTCCTTGAAAGTATGTTCTGTAACACAGGATATATACAGCTCAGTTGAGGCTCACATGATTGTGTTTCCAGTGTCAACTGATCTGGAACCCCCAGCCCCAAAAGCACATAAGTTTAGATGTATAGTCTTAGAGCCTATGTAAATGAGAAAATTAGCACTATTTATTGACTAATTTCTAAGATGTCTTCTAATCTGGGGCTCACAAACATTTTTATGTCTGGGGGACACGATTCAGTTCATATGAGATGCATAGTTGTTTTAGAACTGATCTACTTGTAGCTGAAGGAAAGAACAAATGTTATATTATTAGGCAAATGCTATGTCGTGGAACTGTATCCCTAATGTATTACTTTTTATATTATTGCTTGGGATTTTGACTTAGTTTACATATTTTTTCTTACCAAGAAATCACAGAGGCAAAGAGAATATCATAAATATATTCTGGGACAATCTAGACCTCTTTTTCTTGCCCACTAAACTCCCTAATGGGTAACTGAAGCTTGGTATTAATGCCTGAAATACTGAGGAAATTTAAATACAGTGAACAAGCCAGGCATGGTCGTGCTTGCCTTTAGTCCAGCACTTGAGAGGCAGAAGCAGGCTGATCTTTATGGTACTGAGGTCATCCTGGTCTACATAGTGAATTCCAGACCAGCTGGGGCTATAGGAAGACCCTGTCTTAAAAATGAAACAAAACAAAACAAAAACCAAAAAAATAGTGAACAGGCAAGGGAGTGTGGCTCAGTTGGCAGAGTGTTTGAGGCCTTGAATTCGATCTCCATCAGGGCATAAAACTGGGTGTGGTGGTAAACACCTGCAGTCCTAGTACTCAGGAGGTCTAGGCTGGAAGATCAGAAACTCAAGGCAGTCCCTTGGTTGCATACTGAATTCCAGGACAACATGGGTTAAATGAGACCTTGTCTCAAAATGAAAGGAAATGAACTGAAATCAAATAAAAAGAAATGCAGTGTAGGGGTGGCCAGTATGAGATTGCAAAATGCTGTGAAGAACCTGTGTGTCTGAGGTGTATCTCTCAGGGAATTTTTCTCTTGCTGAACCTGATTTATGAGGAAGTAGAGAACAGTGGCTCAGAACACACACATGGCCACGTAGACTTGAGTTCAGGACACTTGCTAATGAGAAGACTTGCACAAGAGACTTAATCTTTGGAAACTCCTGTGCCTCCCTTGTGCAGTAGGAAAAGTAATACCTGCCCTGCAGCTTATTGTAAAGATTAAATGTGATAATGTATAGAGAACACTGAGGGTGCTGACTGGCCCTGAGGATGCTCTTACTGTTAGTGGCTGGTATTTACAATGTCTCTTTCAAGATAAAAAAAGAAATGTAGCATCATCTGCATTCCAAAAGTTCCAATATTTTCTAGCTATTCGTATTGGAAAACAGAACTTTGACCTATGCCTGAAGTATTTATTTGGCAGAACTTTGAAAAGATTAATTGTTGATCTTGACTTTTTATTTATTTGTTTGTTTGTTTTTACTCTTGTCTTACTCTGTAGGCCAGGCTGGACTGGAACTCACAAGATTGCTCAGGCTGGCCTCAACCTTGTGATACCAGGCCTAAGCCAGCACATATGGCTATGACATGATAAAAGACAAAAAGATAAAATGTAGAAAAGGCTTTTAAGAAAACAAAATAGGTAGTCTTTGGTCAGTAGGTCACAATAATCTGAGGGATTATTATATAGCTTCTCAGATCCACTTTCAAA
Organism: Eospalax fontanierii; assembly: GCA_035773235.1. Classification (NCBI taxonomy): domain Eukaryota; kingdom Metazoa; phylum Chordata; class Mammalia; order Rodentia; family Spalacidae; genus Eospalax; species Eospalax fontanierii. Next base: position 105,656,420 of record CM069524.1, read on the forward strand.
TTCAAGTGGTTGTCTGGTGTGTTTATTTTTTATGAAACATCACAGGATGAAATTCCTCAGCAGGTGCTGGGATGCAAATAAACAGACAAGCTGCCGTCTTTTCTTCTTTAAGATAGAAAAGTCAGCAGTATAATTTTATTAGTTTGTTTTTCCCGTCATTCTTTCTTCTATTCTTCCTCCTAAGTTGGGTACAGGACGGAAGGTCTTAAGTGGCTAAATTAGGTAAGACAGAAATGCTGTACCGATCTAGTTTGCTTTAACTTCCTTGTATGACTCCAGTGTGCAGTGAGGACCTAGAAATACCTGTCCTGTTACTAACCTGTCATTCAACACAGCAACAAATGGTTTATTGTGATTGAATCACTCATTTTGTCCTTCTCTCAGCAGCTGAACTTGCAGTCTCTATCATGGCTTCTTATCAATACAAAGTACCGATAAACACTTTTGAAATCTAAGTGTTTGGGGGAACTCTTGGCATCGTATCTATCTGCTCAAGGACTGAATGCACAGGCTGCATTCTTTTTGTGCGTTTTCTTGAGGCAACATTTGCTCAGTGGTCTAGTTGACTTCGACCTACAAGTGATGTCTCGTGCCTTAAGTCTTTTGTTGTAGGAACTCTAAATTCCATCAGATCCCATCATTTGGGCAGCAAGAGCTGCAAACTGTTCAGTTCTGTTAGCTGCCCCGCTCTCTGCTTGCAAGGCACAATACAATAGTAAAAGTCTTTATCCTCCTTCAAGGCCTTCTCCTGTCCCCAAGAAGAACCACAGTGGAGGGGAATGAATAGTCAGTCGGCTTGAGATTCTCCCCGACTTTGATCATGGGCCTGCATGTCGGGCATGCTCTGTAACATTAGTTCATGTATCAGTCTGGGACAAATAAATTTCCTAAATGCTTAAATTAGAAGCAAAAACCCAAGGATATAAAACATAAATTTCTACCTTTTCTTTTTACTTGATATAGAGGAAAACATTAGCACTTAGTATTATGTGTATTTCTGCCTAAAAATAAAACTACACTGAATCAATGAAATTATTCTTTTGCGTGTGTATATGTACTCCACTGAGCCCAGCTAAAAAATTCTGTCTAGAAAGAGCTACTTTTCAGTCCCCCGACCTCCAAGTTGGATCTTCACAGTGTGCTGCCTGCCTAATTTTATTGTTTTCCTGGAGTGTTGGTATGTAGGAAGGAACTTCTTTTTTTTTGTTCTTTTAATCACAATTCATGTGATTCAGCTTCTTCCCCTGGTTCAAGATCTCTTGGTTTGAGTCCTTCAGCTGTTTGCCTTCATTACCAAAGGACCCAGCCCTTTGTCCTTTCAAGTGTGCTCAGAACCAGCAGGCTCATCCATCTCAGAATTTAATTTGGGGACTGTAAGAACAACGCAGCACCCCAGTTTTGAAATTTGATGCTCTCTTCTAAGCCACTGTCAGTCACTCCTCTCAGGGCTCGTCCCTGAACTTTCTCATGACATGAAAAGGAACCGTGCTCTGAGGAGACGAAAGTCACCCTCACAGGACACCCTGTGTCAGCGTTTCAAGTTCAAATTGGGATTCTGTTTTATAAGAGTACATCTTATTTTCTGTTTTTCCTAGAACCCAGCCTATTGCTGAATTATAATACTGGAAAAGAAATGCTAGAAAGAAATTCTTTAACGATTACGCCAGAGAATGCACAGAAGGAGGCTGAGCAGCTATGATCACGGTCCGAATTTGTCTTAAGTCATCTCTTTGTTTTGATGATATTGCTGTTTTACTCTTTTGTAAAAAAAAAAAATGTAGTTTATTATGTATGAAACAGATATAATCATTCCAAAAAACAAAAGCAAATGGTTTACATTTAGAAATCAATGCTCATGTGTGTGTGTGTGTGTGTGTGTGTGTGTATGTGTGTGTGTTTATGTGTAGGTCTTGGACAACTTTGGGAATCAGTTCTCTCCTTCCACTTTGGGTTCTAGGGACTGAACTCAGGTCATCAGGCCTGTGTGGCAAGTGCTTTTACCTACTGAGCCATCTCACTAGCCCCTTTTAGGCTCATACTTTCATTAACAAATTAGAGGCAGTAAGGAGAAAAATCAGGGAAGATGTGGAAGACATCCTGAGGTACTGTCTTAGCCCTTTTATGTTTTATGTTCCCTACATATTAGTGTGGTATGCAGGACTATGTGACATTATGTTTCTGTCCTAGCCATGCAAGCATGTCTCTGCTCAGGAGATAGTTTTGTCTCTATCCCTCAATTTTCTTAACTCTTAACTAAAAGGTAAATTTCCTGACTTGACTCATCTTTTTATGTTCATCTTTGGAAGGATAACAAAGAAAGTATATTAAGCATGAATCTCTGCCCATGTTTTTCTGTTCCTGTTCTTGGACCATTGGTTAGTTTCTTTGGAGACAGTTTCTCACTGTTACGCCAATTCTTACAAAGTTGTAGATATCAAATCTCAACCTATAATTAATATTCAGCGTTATTAGAATATTTTAAAAGCAATCTCAAATACAGAGCTGTAGTGCAAATACATGACGTTGCCTTTCTCCCAGCAGTCCTTCAATAAAATCTGATTTGATGGAGCTAGCAGCTGAAATGTTTATAATCGGTGCCAGTGTACCGTATCACACTTACTTCTTGGAGAAGGAGAATTCTGTAGAATTAAAAGCTGAGAAGAGGGCTGTGTTTAGTGGTAGATTGTTTGCCTAGCATGTACGAGGCCCCAGGTTCAATCCCCAGTATGGCAACAAACAGAAAAAGCAGACAGAAAAAAATACAGCAAAGCAAAAAGCAGAATTTAAATGTGGTTGATGACAACTAAATATAAGAGATGTACTTGCAAAATACAGACATTTATATGAACGCCATCCAGTCTGTAGTAGAATCAATGCAAAAATCAAATTTATAAAGAATTTTGGATGTCTCGAGGGATATGGCTCAGTAAGCGAAGGCAGTTGTCTCCAGACCCGACCACCTGAATTCATTCTCAAGGACTCACATAGTAGAAGGCGAGAACTGACTGCCAAACGTTGTCTGTCCTCCACATGCATGATGAAGCTTATGCATGCCACCCAATAAAATGTAACAAAAAAAGAACTTAAGATGGTATTATTGCATAAATTTTGTATTTTAAAAATTTGATATGTTCTGATTGACATTACTATAAAAGTGTATTTTAAATATTTTTATTTTATTATTTTTTATTTTATGTGTATGAGTGTATTGCCTGTGTCCATGTCATGTAATGCCTGAGGAGGTCAGAAGAGGGCGTTGGATTCCCCTGGAACTGGATGGTTGTTAGCTACCATGTGAGTGCTAGGAATCGAACCTATCCTCTAAGAGCATCCAGTGCTTTTAACTGCTGAGCCATCTCTCCAGTCCCCCAAAAGTCCATTTTATATTTTCTTTGAATATGATGCCATCTAGAGAGCATAGTTTTTCTTTTTTCTTTTCCTTTTTGGGTTTTGTTAGAGTCTTAGAAGCCTAGCAATCCTACCTTAACTTCTGAGCGCTGGGATCATAGGCATGTGCCACCATACCTGCCAGAAAAGAAAGATTTGTTTACATGTTACTAAATTCTGTATGTGAGTATTTTAAGGTCTCTATTGAGGGAAACATTTGAAATGAAAAAAAAAAGTTCCTTTTAATTTAGTTTAATTTAGCTTCCCTCCCTCCCTCCCTTCCTTCCTTCCTTCCTTCCTTCCTTCCTTCCTTCCTTCCTTCCTTCCTTCCTTCCTTCCTTCCTTCCTTCCTTCCTTCCCTTCTTCTTTTTGAAACCATCTCATGTAGCCCAGTCTGGCCTCAAACTGTCTTTGTAGCCAAAGAAAAACTTGAACTTCATTCAGATCCTCCTTCCTCCTATTTCTCTGTGCGGGGACTACAGGAATCTGCTATCACACCTGATTTTATTTGACCTGGGGATCAAACCCAGGACTTAGCACGCTAGTTAAGCACTCTATTAACCAAGCTACATACTCAGTCCTTTATTTACTTTCTAATAAAAAATGTTACAAAATTTCAGCTTGTTCATTTCTTGTGGAAAGAACTCTAAAAATTGTAAACAAGAGCTGCCTGACATTAAGACCGAAGCCTTGGTTTTCTCAGATAACATTTGTTGATTTTCAGAGTTGGCAAGCTGCTTCGGGACAGAGGTCTTGCAGGCTTTGCTTTCTTCTGTATGATCAGCACTGTGTGTGACATGTGCCCTAGACATGCTTCGCTATTGATTAAGTGTATGTTTTTCTGTTGCTGGAAGTATTGCCTTACATTCTTTTCTATAATGACTAGAGATCTATCATTATAGACCAACATTATTTGAACTTCATCTTTTGGTCTTTATTCTAGATTGCAATTTTTTTTTCTTCCAGGCCCATAGCCCCTCTTGCCTGTCCCGTCGCAAGTGTCCAGTTGCCCTGGATACTAGACTGGGGTCAGAAGTCTTGAGTTCTGGGGTATCTCTCTAGGCCAGACACATTGTAGTGTTATGATTGACTTTGCAGGATTCCAACAGTAAGTTTGATTTTTAGGAGCATAGGAAAGATCTGGAAGGCTTAAATGGGATGCAAAACCACCCAGATCATGCAATCATCTGTCTTTTCCTCAGCCAAACTGGGCCTAATTTGACTAAGATATTTGTTTGTTTAGCATGTGTATGGGGTGTTTGTGTGTGTGTGTGTACATATATACATGTGTGTGGAGACCTGAAGTTGACATCAGATATCTCCCTCGATCACTCTACTTCAGTTATCATCAATTCCAGTGCATCCCTTGACTAAGATATTAATCACAAGCTGATTTGCACCATAATCTAATTTTACTAATCTCAATACCAGTCTTTTTATTTTTCTTCAGTTTTTCAGTGGTTAAAAAAATGCAGGTACTCTGGGCTGGTAAGATGGCTCAGCAGGTAAAGGTGTTTCCTGTACAAGCCTGGCAGCCTGATTCAATACTCAGAATCTATGTTAATGTAGAAGGATAGAACCAACTAGTTGTCCTCTGACCTTTAAATGCATGCTACCCTTCCCCTCTGTTTCTCTCTCTCTCTCTCTCTCACACATACACACACACATACACACACACACAAATAATAAAATAAAAAATGCAAGTGCTCCTTGAGTTACAATGGGGTTATATCACAAGTGGAGAATATGGAAGATAAAAAGTGTTTTTAAGGAATGGGGCTGTGGCTCAGTGGTAGAGGGTGTGTGTACCATGCATTAGGCCCTGGGTTGCATCTCAGCCCCCAGCCCCCATATGTTTAAACATCTAATTTAGCAAAGATTGCCTATCCTAAACATGCTCAGAACCTTAGGTTACAGTTGGGCACCACAATGTATGTATCACCTTTCAGAATGCTAGGTCAGGCAAAACCAAAAGCAAAACATTCAAAGTATAGTTTCTATTGAATGTAGATTACTTTCTTTGTGGAGTTGGGAAGATTATGAGCTTAATCATTGTCAGTTGGGAATTGCCTGTATTCCACATGGGGGACCAAATCAAATGCACCTGTTGCTTTTTTCCAGATGCAGAATGACTCAGGCGTCTGTTCACATTTGAATCCATGCATTGCCTTTTTTGGGTACTAGGGAGATTTTCCCCTGTGAGACTGTGCTGGATAGCTTTAGCTGTCAATTTGACACACCTGGGTAGAGGGGCCCTCAGTTGGGGAATTGTCTCCATTGGACTGGCCTGTGGTCAGATCTATGGGGGGCATTTTCTTGATTGATGAGTGATGTGGGAGGGCCCAGCCCACTGTGGGCAGTTCTATCCCTGGGCAGGTGGTTCTGTATTGTAAAAGAATGCAGGTTGAACACAGGCTAGGAGAGCAAGCCAGGAAGCAGGGTTCCTCCATGGTCTGTGCTCCAGGTTCCTGCCCTGAGTAGTTCCTGCCTTGGCTTCCCTTGATGATGAACTGTGACCCAGGAGATAAAAGCCAAATAAACCCTTTCCTTTCCAAGTTGGTTACTGGTTAGAGCGTTTTGTCACAGCAATGGAAAACAGACTAGAACAGAGACTAAGAAGGGATACCTGACATGCTGTTAAATTAACTACACAGAAAGAATATAAAAATTGGCTATTGTAATTAAGAACTGATAGGCAATCGTTGTGCAAGGGTTGATCATTTAGACCACTGATAGCCTATAGCCAAAGGGCACTGCTGAGATAATTTAATTATTTTTTTTCTTTTGAAGATATGCTACATTTGAAGTAACCACAATTTATTTACAGAGAAATAAAGCAATTTTTGCCAGTATGTTTATGAAATGCTTTTGTGGGGGGAGGAGTGCTATAAAATACTGTCTTTTGGACATGATGTGACATCTCATTCACGAACCACTGCAGCTATGATTACCCACACAAGACTGAGCCAACAAGAAAAGTCAACAGTCCTGAGGATAGCACTAATTAGAAAGAAAGAAAGAAAGAAAAGAGAACAGGAAGGTTGGAGGGTGTTGGGGGAGTGAGAGAGGGGAGCTGGGGGAGATATGACCACTTTGTATATATATGTAAAACTGACAAAGACTAAGTCAAAGATACTTTCAAAGAAATAAATAAATGGGATTACTTTAAAAATGCTTTTGTGGGGGATGAAGAGACAGCTCAGTGGTTAAGAGCACTGGCTGCTCTTGCAGAGGACCTGGGTTCAGTTCCCAGTACCCACGTGACAGCTAACAACTATCCATAATTCCAGCTCCAAGAGATCTGACGCCCTCTTCTGATCTCCAAGGGCGTTGCACAAGATGGGTGCATTTACACACATCCAAGCAAAACACTCATACACATAAAATAAAAATAAATAAATAAAAAGTTTTAAATGCTTTTGCGTTTATGTGGAAGGCATAGAAATAATGGGGCATTAGATTCCCAGTGCCTCACTCTGCAGACATTTGTTGGTTTTCTGCTTAGTGACTCCATCCTGGGCTCTCTTTTTGCTAAAGGATGGAGAGCCTTCTCTCACTCCTGGCTCATTCTTTTCTTGCTTCCCAGGTGAATGGCCAGGTTAATGGAGAATTCAGCTGAACTGATGGTCCACCCATAAGATTCTTTTGTTTGTTCCTGCCTCCCTCCCCCAACCTCACAAAGTGTATTTCACATGCAAATACGCTTAGATGGGGCTTTTCATGGAACTGCAGCCAGTTTCATTTGAGCAATCTTACCATTTGAAAATACGGGATGCCAGGTTGAGCCAGATGGTGACTATAGTTACTTTAGATAAACTCAACTCAATGTGAGTAGTTTTACATGCATCCCACAACCAATTAAGTTAAAAATGCTCCAAGAAATAGCGTTCACAACTGTCCCATTTGGCATTTGCACTATGAGGTAAGGATATTAAAAATAATCACCATTGTAATCTTTCCTTTTTTACATGTTTAGGAAAAATGCTGCTTGGTACAAATTTAGTTCCTGTTTTTCAAATGCTTCAATTCTTCATGTACTTTTCAGTTTTCGTGCAATAATAAACAAAATATTCTCCTTATAAAACTTCAACTTATAAAGCAGTACATGATATACATGGAATTGTCTTTTCTAAAATGTCACCTCTAACATTCTTAACCTTTTTCTCTGCATAGATGTATTTTCACCTGTTTTAAATTTCATGAGTGATCACATCATACTTATTGTTCTGTAATTCAATGTTTTCACCTGGAATTTTCCTTATCAGTGCCTAGGAATTCGGCTTACTATTTATTTTTTGTGGTAGCGGGGATTGAAGGTAGGGTGCTCTACCACTGAGCTAGGTCCTCAGCTCTTAGCTCACTGTTTAAAAAGGCTACAGAGTAATTAGTCAGTGGCATCCCATCCAATGTACCTTTTTTGGCTTTATCATTCTTCTGTTCCTCCTTTAGAGTCTCTCAATTCCCAATATTACCATTATAATGAACCTCCTGTTCTAGAGCTTCTTCTAACACACTGCTTGAGGCCCATTCTGTATGTTTCGGGTCTTGTGTATTGACTGCAAATGTTGTTGCCAAATAACATGCTGAGGTTTCACTTTTGACCTTCCTAAAGTTTTGGAGGCAAATCCTGGAGGAGGAGCAACGAGGGTTGAACTGTTGAACTCTTTTCTTCTGGGAGAATCCTCATGAACTTGTGGGGCAGGGACACAATGCTGATGGCAGGAAACTTGGAGATCCACCTGCTGAGGAGCTCTCATCTTCAAAATCAGCAGAAACCTTCCTCAACAGGGTACACCTCTATAGCCGTGGCCTCTTATTTCTCTTCACATTATAGTCAAATGTTGCCAGAGAGGAAAGTCTCCCCGCTCACTTCCCTTCATTTCCCACCCCTACGCTGTGGGCCGCACCCCACTATAGTTACCGCTTTTAGAACGGCTCCTTCAAGGCCTTGCGGTTATCACATTTTTTTGGAAGTGTTTCAGACCTTCCATCACCTGCTTTCCAGGCACCACCGGGCACACTTCCCCGCGGCCTGCGGAGTCTTTTGCCTCTTCTGGCTTCAGTGGCTCTGCACCACCACTTAGTTCTGCCTGGGGAGAAAGAAACAGAAAACTCAACCCAAGTCGGACCGAGTGATGAGAACTTCACAGGCTCACAGGAGCGGAAACCTAGAGAGTGCGGGGCGGTTGGTTCTAGATCCTGCCTCTGCGATTCTCCTGGCTCCGCTTCCCTCCTTGTGCTGGTTTTCTGCTCAGATTGGCAGGAAGAGAGGGCTGGAGCAAGTCTAGACTGAATGTTTGTCTCCGGTGCTATCTGAAGGAAGCCAAGGCATCATTTCTAGGAGTTCTAAAAGAATGGCGGGGAGCTGATCTGACTCCGTTCTACTTCATGACTGTCGCTGGGTCACTTGCTCCCTGAAGCCATCAGCAAAGGAAGGGGCGCTGTCCTTAAACAAATTCACTCTTGGAAAAGAGACATTCTACCTCTCTAGAAGCCCAAGGCCCTATGAGGGTTGAGATTATGTGCAGAAGGAGAGTGGGAAATGAACTTGCTAAGAAGTTAGTAATGTCCAATGTCTATAACCACATTCTTCTGTTTTTGTTTTTTTAAAAAAAGTGTTGTTTTTTTGTTTGTTTGAAGACAAGGTCTTACTTTGTAGTCTTGGCTTGCCTGAATTTGCTTATGTAGACCAGCCTGGCCTTGAAATCATAGAGATCTGCTTGCCTCTGCCTCCCAGATTCTGGGATTTAAAGGCATGCACTATCAAGCCCGGCTTTTAAATTTTTAGATTTTTTTCATACTTAAAGAAATTTAATTCGTGTCTGGTCCTGCATGATTCTGGAATATTAAATTGTGCTGTAACAATGTGAACGGCCAACAGCAGCCACTAAACGGGGAGTCACCTGAAAGCCACACAGCTGATGATTTTATGCAGAATCTCTTTTAAAAAAGCTGGACTTGGTGCACACACCTTTAATCCCGGCACTCTGGAGGCAGAGGCTGGTCGATCTCCGTGAGTTCAAGGCCAGCCTGTTCTACATAGCGAACTACAGCCTAGCTAGATTTACATAGTGAGGCTCTGTCTCCCAAACAAAACAAACCCCAAATACAAAATCAAAAAAAGTTCATGACTGGCTATTATGAGAAACATTTCCATCTTGAGTTTCCATGAGAACAGAACTAAGGGTGTCGGCAGGCGGTTCGGGTTCCACTATCTTCAAGTGCGAGTACTTTCTCCTGTTGACAGAGCTGTATGCTGTGTTTCCCTTAAATCCCTTCATCTTCTGATTCCAGAGGTGTATCAGGGCTGGAACTACAACTTCATTGTTTTTCATACGAGTCATGCTGGGTCTACAGCAGAAATTCTTATCCTTTATTCGCAGCCATCCTATCCCATTTATGTTTTCTCCTCCTTCCTTCTTTTCTATCAGTAGAGCTCTTGTCATGCTGAGTTTCTTCATCATATGGCATTTGTATTTTAGCACTGTTTGATTATTCCCTTCTGGATCCACACGTAACACTGTCTTCAAATAGAACACAGATCCATAGAGTGTTTCTTACTCTCCAGCAAAGACATAGCTTTCCATTGGCAGAACAAGCCTCTCAGAGTCCAGTCCACGGTGGGAGGAGAACATGGACTTTCACAAGTTTCCTCTGACCACTACACACATGCAGTGGCACTCAAACATACATACATACACAGATAAACATAGTGTTCAATTTTTAGATTTTAACCATTCTGGCGGTTTTTCAGCCTCCCCCCCGCCCCCACCAGCCCATAGCGCAGACTCCAGAACACCACTCCTGCTTCTCCCTTCATAGTTCATGTTATCCTGGAGCAGTGCGGACGACTCCCAGTTCCACACGTCAGGTTCCCAGAGTTCTTCTCACCTGCCCTCTTTCATCCAGCCACATATTGGACATCTCCCCTGGTTATTCCATGGACATCTCAGACTCCTTATTTACCAACATAATCAAAAGGCTGGCACCACACATCCTCATGTATTTTGAATCTCAGTAAATGGTCACTTCACTGATCACATAGTATTCTCCAAGTCATTGTACAATTTGACCCTGACGTTGAAGGATCCATGAAGCCATGTTGATCTAGCAATGGACATTTAACTTAGGGCCACAGTCTATGAGTCTTTCCCATTTGATTCTCTTCCTCTAGTTCTGCATCAGTTCTTATGTGAGCCTGTGACACATCACAGATACCTCTAAAACCACTTTGGTGGTCTAACTGTAGACCATAACTGTAGAAATATTATTTGTTTTGTTAAAAATCCTCATTATCAAGAGGAACTTGAATGTAGTATCTGTTCAGGAAATATTAGATGATTGTTGAATAATCTCTAAAGACCGAACACCTATTAAGCCAGGATTATTTCCAGATAGTCTTCAGGCTCCAAGCTCTAAGCTGTAATGCTCTGCTCTTCCTTGACAGACTTGGTCTGCAGTTGGGGTGGGTGGAGTCAGTGGGAAAATGCCAGAAATTGTGCCCTAAAGCTATGAGTGCCAGGTCAGGGCCAGTGTAAATAATTTGAAAGCCGGTCAGAGATCCAAATAGGACTGGATGAATCTAGGGAGTTAAGGCATGAAGCCAACTGGGTTGCTGTCTGTGTTTGTAAAGAGCCTGTGGGAAGAAAATCTTAGGGTTAATCTCAGCTTCACGAGAGATATCTATGGGACTTGCCCAGCGTGAGTGAAGTACTGGCTTAGATTCCCAAGCACTGTAAAGAAAAAGAAAAAGTCTCTGGTTATTCAAATAAATAAATAATGCAGTGGGGGCTTGTAGTTTGATGCAGAGGAGATCTATGACAGAAATTTGCACTTCAGTGAAAACAGCGATACAGCAAACAACTGCATATGGCATCTGTTTGGGAGAAATTGTGATGACTTTGAAAGGCTTCCAGTAATGGAGGTTTTTATGCTTTTATTTTATTTTATTTTATTTTTTGTCTGTTTATTTTTGCAAATAACACCTCAAATTTGGCGTTTATGTCTACAGATATTGTTAGGCTGAGCCACTCCCTTAGATATATGGGTAAAAGTTGGTTTGTTTCTCTGTTCTGAAGGGGTCTATGCATCCTTATTTTTCTCAAGACTCACAAGGACTGTCACTCTGGAAATATTTTTAGTAAGTCAGCGTTAAAGCTATCAATATATGTTTTTTAAAAATAGAAATGTTTCTATTACATTTATTTATTATTTGTTTCATATGTGACTGTGTGTAATGGGAGGGAGTTAACATGCCACAGTACAAGGCAGAGGTCGGCTTGTGGGAGCTCATTCTCCACTCTGCCTGCCACATGGGTCTTAGGGATTGAACCTATGTGGTCAGGTTCCACAGCAGGTGCCTAAACCTGGTAAGCCATCTCGTCCACCCAGTTTTGTTTTTTTTCTTGTGAGTGATTTTTATACAGAGAAAGATTATTCAGAATTTACAAACCTGAGTTTCCTTTTCATACACGGATGTAATATACTTTGATCATATCCACACCCATTATACACATTGTTTCTCTTTGCCTTTTTTTTTTTTTTTTTTTTAATTTGAATATAGCCCAGGCTGGTTTTGAACTCACTATGGGGTTGGGCATGACCTTGAACTTTTGATTCTCTTGCCTGGATCCTGAGTTCATGCTTGGTTTTATGCGCTCTGAAAACTGAACCCACAGCTTTATGTTTGGAGGTGAGCACTGTACTAACTGAGCGTCCTATCCCCCCAGTCCCCTCTCTGGCTCCCTTCCCCTCTCCCACGTGTCTTCTTCCTCTTCCTAAATGGTCCTTCTGCTTTCATGTATTTTTTCTTTTAAATGTAGATTTCATTATTGAGGAAAAAGATATGGTATTTGTCTCCATCTTCTTTTGCTTACATTTTCCTGCAAGTGATATAATTGTTCTTCTTTATGTTTTATGGTTGAACAATCTCTGCTATGTATATAGACCACATTTTCTTTTCTTTCTTTCTTTCTTTCTTTCTTTCTTTCTTTCTTTCTTTCTTTCTTTTTTCTTTCTTTCTTTTGTCTTTTTAAGTCATGTCTCCCTGTAGCCCCAACTGGCCTGGATCTTGCCATGTAGACAGAGCTGGCCTCTGTCTCACAGAGATCTGCCTGCCTCTGCCTCCTATGTACTGGGATTAAAGGTGTGTACTACCACGCTGGGCATAGGCCACATTCCCTTCATCTATTCATCAGCTGATTTATAACTTGGTTACTGAGAACAATGCAGCAATAAACATAGATGTGTAAGAACCTCTGGTATGTTGACTTGGATTCTTTTGCGTATATACCCAGCAGTAGTATGGCTCAATCATATGGAAGTTTAATTTAATTAAAAAAAAAATTTTTTTTTTTCTTTTTGGTCTCTTTGAAACAGGATCTCCCTATAGCCCCAGCTGGTTTGGAACTCCCTAAGTAGGACAGGTTGGCTTTGCACTCACACCACCTGCCTTTGTCTACAGAGTGCTGGGATCAAAGACATGTGTCACCACACCTATTTTTTAGGTAGGGTCTCAGGAGTCTCATGTTGGACTCAAACTTGCTGTGACCTTGAATATCTAATTCTCTTGCCTCCATCATCTGAGTGGTGGAATTACAGACATTGTCGCCATGCCTAGTAGATGTAGTGGTTGAGTTTGAATCCAGGTTTCTTTGCATACCAGGCAAGACTCTACCACTGAGCTACATTCCCAAACCTATTTTTAGGTTTTTGAGGAACCCCTGTGATGATTTCCATAGTGGCTGGGCTAATTTACATTCCTTTCAAGGTGTTCAAGTTTCCCTTTTGTCTCCTCATCCTGGCAGGCATTTATTGTTTATTTTCTTGAGGAGAGCCATTATAATGGGTATGAGATGAAGCCTACATTTAATTTTGATATGTATGCCCCTGATGGTGAAAAACATTTAAACATATATTTACTAGCCATTAAAAATTTTTACATTTCAATTAATTAGGCTTTTTGAGACAGAATCTCACTTTGTAGCCCAGGCTGTTCTGGAATGCATTATGAGCCCCAGGCTGGCCTTGAAGTTACAATCCTCTTGCTCCAGCCTGAATTCCAGGGATGCTCTACCAACACCTGGCTTCTGCTGCTTAACCTTTTGACTTCTTTATACATTTTAGATATAAAGCTCCTGTCAGATGAATACTTGGCAAAGATTCTCTCCCATTTTATAAACCTTCTTTTCACTCTGGTAACTGTTTCCTTTGCTATGTGGTAGCTCTTTATTTTGATGTAATCTCATTTTTTGACTTAAAATTTATTTAAAGATTTATTTTTCAGGTGTGTGTGCATGAGTGTGTGGATATGTGCATGTGAGTACAGGTACCTAAATTGGATCCTCTGGAGCTGGAGTTATAGGTGGTTTCGAGCTACCTAATGTGGGTGCTGGGAACCAAATTCTGGTCCTCTGCAAGAACAGTATGCCCTCTTAACCCCTGAGTCATATCTTCTGGCCTCTCATTTACTAATTCGTGATATTATTTCTTAAGTCATTGGTGTCCTATTCAGAAAGTCATTACCTATATCTATATCTTGAAGTGTTTATGTTTTCCTCTAGTAGTTTTAAAATGTCAGATCTCCATTGTGAGGTGATTTTTGTATAGAGTAGGAGTTGAAGAGACTGTTTTTTCTGCAATATATATTTTTGCCACCTCTGTTAAGAATTAGGTGACTACTACTGCTATATGGGTTTATTTCTGGGTCCTCTGTTCTATTTCACTGCTCTATGCATATGTTTTTGTGTATACCATGCTATTTTTGTTACTATGGCTCTGTAGTATAACTTGAGATTCCTCCAGCATTGCTCTTTTTGTTTAGGCTTGCTTTGCTGTTTAGGGTCTTTTGTCTTTCCATATGAATTTTAGAATTGTTTTTTTCTGTCTCAGTGGAGTGTCATCAGAATTTTCATGGATATTGCATTGAATTTATAGATCACTTTTGGTCACATATGCGTTTTTACAATATTAAGTATTGATTCATGAACATGGGAAGTCTTTTCACCTTCTAGGATCTTCTTCAACCTCTTTTTCAGTGTTTTATAGTTTTAAAAATAATATTTTATCGATTTTTTTGAGAATTTCATACAATGTATTTTGATCATATTCAGACATCCTCTCCTATCTTTCCTCAGAGCCATCCCACCTCCCTTGCCCCCCTCCCCATTTCAAGTCCACTATTATTTTTTTAAGGCCTGTTGAATCTAATTTGTATTCCCCAAATGCTCTTGGATATGGGTTCATCTCTTGGAACCTGGTCAACTTACTCTGCATCACACCCTTAAAGAAGACAGTTTTCCTCTCCCAAGTGCTACTGGTTGTCAACTGTTCATCAGCTGGAGCTGGGACTTCTTGCCCCCTTCCCTGCTCCATGCTGGGTTTTTGTTTGGCTTTGACTTGCATGGGTCTTGTACATGCTATCACAAGGACTGTGAGTTCATATATCTAACTGTTCTGTTATAACTGGAAAACACAGTTTCATGATATTCATCTACTGTCTCTGTCTCTTACAATTTTTCTGTCCCCTCTTCTGCAATGATCTCTGAGCCTTGGGAGGAGAGGGTGTGATAAAAGCCTCTCATTTAGAACCAAGCATTCTGCTGTCTCTAACTCCCTACTTGCTGATTAGTTGTGGGTCTTCACGAACACAATCTGCTGCAAGAAACTTTTCTGGTGAGAGTTGAGAGATGCACTATCTATGGGTATAACAATAATCAATTAAGAGTCAGTTTAATAATATGTCCATTTAGCAGGATAATAAAAGTAGGTTCTCCCCAGGGCCAGTGACCTGTCTAGCCCCGATAATAGTGCTAGGTATGGGCTCCAGCTTATGAAATGAGCTTTAAATCCACTAGGAAAGTGGGTGGCTGATCACTCTCATAACATTCATGGCACTCTTTTACCAGTGGGCTTATCTTGCCAAGTTAGTCCTTATTGTGGCTTGCAGGGTTCACAGCTGGGAAAAGTTGATGCTTTTCTCCTCTAGTAGCATGCATAGCACCTTTCAGCACTGTGAAAGCTAACCAGTAAAGATGAAACTTTAAGATCAGTATTATTTTGATTTCTCCATGTTTATTCTATAGCTCATTTATGTAGTCAGTGTTTTATGGTTTTTGTTCTAGAGAAGACCTTTAAACATTTAAAGTTGAACAGATATCTGTGATCTTTCTTGCTAAATGTTACAGTTGCATGATTTAAAAAAGAAAGTTCTTCCTAAGTTTTTAAATAATTCTTTTAAATCTAATAAATGTAGAACATAAATGTAAGTAAACATGTGTAAAGTTAGATTTCAAATGGTCTGATGACCTTTGTATAACTATACAATTACATTTATAAGATTTTTACTCTAACAGATCAAATTTTCTTTCACATTCTAAACACTTGGAATAACTAGTTATACTCAGGGTTTGGGTCTCTTTAACCATTTCTCTATCTAACTGGAAACTTTTTCATGGCTGGAGATGCTCGTCCTCTGTGGACAAAATTATACTTTAATTCCTTTCCCTCAGCAGTCATGGCTGTACGTGACTGAAGGCTCATATGTAGACTTTAGGATACTTTAGGGCTGTTGTCTTTGGAGGAGGTTTTGAATTCCTAAATTCTGGATTTAAGAGATGTATTTCCTGATTTTCCTATTCACATGTCTATAACTTGACTGGATTTTGTATTTTTTTTTGACTCTTAAAATATTTAAATTTCTTGTTTACTTTCATATCTGAAGATTATTGTGTTTGAGCTATCTTTGCATTTTGTTTTTTAAGTGTTCTTGCTGTCTTTGAGGACTGTCACTCCCTGGAATCTACAATTATCCCATGAAAACCTAGTTAGCTTTCAAGGCATCATCACAATTGTTAAGGGCATTCTGGTGACTTAGATTAGCCAAGCTCTCACATTGTGTTTGATGGTTAGCTCTGTAAGCCTGGTTGGCTGGTTTTCATCCTTGAGTCTCAGCCTCAACCCCTATCTGTAAGTATTTCCTCTGATTACTCTTTATAAAGGAGGGCTCTTCTATTATTTCATGTCAAAGTGATCTTATTACCATTTATTTTATTACTTATTGTTATTTTGGGCGTGTGTGCATGCGCACGTGCCCTATCATGTCTGTGGATGCCAGAGGACAACTTTGGGGAGTTGGCACTCTTTCACCAGGGGATCTTACGATCAGACTCAGGTTGTTAGGCCTGCAAGGCAAGCAAAACAACAACAACAAACCAAATTCTTGACCTCATGAAATAATCTGTGATGATTTTATTAGATTTCCTGTTTGGTATTTGTCTCTCTCACTAGGGTACAGTGCAGGCATCATGAGAATGAAGGCTAGTATTCTCTTAATTAAATACTTTGTTTTGAAATATTTTCAAAGCCAATGGTAGTAGTGTGCATTTGTAATCCCAGCCGCTAAGAACTGGGAGGTTGGGGGTTATAAACTGGAGGCTACCCTGGGCTATATAGTTAGATTATGTTTTAAAAAAGGAGAGTTTAGAGTCACAAGAAGTAAAAAACCCAAAAAGGTAGTAGAAACAGTTCCATGTGCCTATTCTTCAAACTCCCCAAAGAAAAACATTTTTGTTTAACAAGTATCATCAATTCCTAGTTCAACATCACTGCATAGACTTATAGGACCTTACTGAGACTTTACCAGTTTACATCCATGTGCATATTATACACACAAGTGTAGCTGTAGAAACTTTTGTTCCATGTGGGTACCCACTGTTAAGTTGAAGTCAGTCTTTCCTAAAGCTGCCTCTACATACATTTTAAGTTTGTCCTAAAGGTTTTCCCATGCCTAGTGAATTATAACCTAATTGTAAGCAGACTGTAACCCACTCTTACATCAGGTAGCCAAGACTCAGCCAATCACAGCAGACAAATCCCATCCATCCTCGGCCAGCCAGCTGTCCTCATAAAGCAAAGGCCAGACTTGATCCAGTTTAGAATCTTCTGCACCTTTCTTCCGTTTTCTGTGTCACTTCCTTTTCTCTGGCTACAAATAGATCCTGCACAAGGGGTGGGTGGAACATTCTGAATAATTTTTGGTTCAGAATTGCTGTTTGATTTTAGAATGGCAAAGCCAGTTAAAGTCTGCAAAGGCCTATTCTTTAGTTTCCTCTTTTAATACTACTACAGCTACTATACAGGCCCAGTCCATCACAACAGAGACACTCCCTTTCCCCATCTCTCTTAAAGGATTGGTCTCCTTTGTTCACTTTTGGTCCCACTAGTATGAGCTAAGTATTTGTTGAGTATACCAGTATGCAACCAATACTGCTGGGGGAATTTTCCTAATTTGTTTGGAGACAGAAGTATTAATCTGTTTACTTACTTCAGTTACTGAGAAGATACTTGAAGAGAAAAATGTCATCCAATTCCATCTCATAATGACTGATTTGCACAGAACACAAAAAATTTTCAGCTACCAAATCTCATAGAGATCATACATCAGGAATTAACCCAAATTTTATAATTGAAAATTTGTCAATGTACAAAGCTTTACAAACTTGAGAGGAGGCCTCAATAGATTCTCTCTCACTGTGTGTGTGTGTGTGTGTGTGTGTGCACATATAAACATGCATGTTTCAGATTTTGTATGTGAAATAGCATTTTGAAATCCTCTGGAATCCAAACTGGCAAATGGAGGCTGTTTGACCGAGAATGCTTTGCTGTGACCAGACCTTTTTCCTCCTGGTTCCGATTACTAATACTGTCCCAGAGTAAACAGAAACATGACCCTCCATTAACTGGCTTTCGACTGACTACAATAAAATCTCCCCTAATGGTACCAGGGGGAAATCGACTGCTCCTGAAAGATATTTGCACATTGTTGGAGTTTCTTGACCTTAAGATATCTTTTTTGGAAGCATTTAAAGAACTAAAGAAAGAAATTGCCCTTTAAGTAGACCTCGTGACAGAAGTAGGTGGGAGAGTAAGTATACCGCATTCCAAACTTCCCTTCACAAAGGATAACTCATGACAAATGCGAATGCAAACATGCTACGAGAATCCCATAATATTCTCCCACCTCCTTTCTGATAAGAAAGACTTACGAAGTTTTATATCTTGAGAACCTTTGTTTTGCAGAGTTTGCTTTAGCACGTTACTTCTTGCTGTGTATGTGGAGGCAGAATCATTTTAGAATTTATGTTTTTCCATGGAGTTATTTGAGGCCTGGTGTTTAGTGTTTTGTGTTAGAAACCACAGGTAGGACCTGTTTCTGTAAATGATTTATTTCCATGGATTTCTTCCTTTACTTGATTTGATATTTACTTAAGAAAGTTCTTTCTTTGCTTGCTCTGTCATCTCCCTCTGAGACCTTTTGTAAAGTATGAGGCCCCGTCATAAACTGCCTGATTCTTTCTAAACCAGGCATTTCTGGGGTTCGTAGGTCTTTACAGGAAGTTGTGCACCACCATTTCATAAGGATCTTTTCATGGTTTTTCTTTCTTTCTTTTTTTTTTTTTTGGTGGTAGTGGTAACTGGGGTTTGAACCTAGGGCCTCTTGCATTCTAGGTAAGCACTCTACTTTAAGATACACCCCCAAGACCAAGTAATTTTCTTTCTGTTCTCTTTTTTTTGGACATAGGAAGTCATTAATTGGACAGCTCTACAATTCCCTTAGCAATCATAATCCTAACACTCACCCTGGTGAGTAAAGTTTTCTTTATCTCATATGAATTGTGGTAAAAGCATCTTTAGGAAGCTTCCCTAGTTGCGTTGATTTACACATCTCATCTGAATAAACAGTGTGACTGTATGAAAACTTAGCTTCAGGCCAAATTGCGTGCTTGTCCTCCCAAACTCCCTGCCAGCTTTCAGCCACTCTGAAGTGACAGAAGTCTTTTAGGCAAGAGGCCAGTAAACCCAGAGCACCCCAGTTCTCTGTCTGAAGAACAGGAATTCCAAGATTTTAAAGTGATTTGGGTTTCAGCTCAGTTCCTACCATGTGAGCGAGGCAGGGACAGAACACCCTCTTTGGGTTGAATTTCTAGCTGTACAGAGGAGCCCAGGCTCAGAAACTGGAGCCTAAAATGAAGTCCCTTGCCTGATTTTCTCAACAGCAGCTGGGAGTTCTTCTGTCTCTTTACTTTCTTTCTTTCAATAAATAGAGAAAAATTGCTATTCTTGTGGATATCAACCCTTGCGGGAAAGGAGCACCGAGGTCCTTTGTCTCAGTCTCCTTTAAAAGGAGGGATCAATTTATATGGAGAAGAGAACCAAAACTCAAGATCACCAGCCCAGAGCCATCAGACTGTACTTGTAGCTAGAGCTTACAGTGCAGACAACCTGGGCTCAGAGCCTGCAGCTTACTTAATCTTCTAGTTGGCCCAGAGAGCCAAAGGGTTATGGTTATCTGACTGCAGATTCTCTTAGGGAAAACCATGCTGTGTGGGGAAACCTTGTTCAGGGTCCAGGGGACTTCCAACAGTGGCCAACTGGAGGCTGCATCCCTTGGCTGACAAGGCGTGTTTTCCAGACTGATATGTCTCCTTTATGACCGATCCACCCTGCCTATTTAGCCGTGTGCCATTCTCTGCTTTACCCCGACCCTTGAGGAGGAGAGCATTGCTAGTGCAGAGGCAGAGCAAGGGTAGAGAACTGCTCATTTCCTGCATCATGGAAAAATATATATGCAGGAAACCTATCTTTTCAACTGGCTTACGCTGGTCTGTGAGTCTCATTTCAATGCACTCCATTGTCCTCAGCCCTTATTGGAGCACGATAAAAATAGCACACTTAGGAGGCTATGTCTATAGAACCAGAGTGAAATAGAGAGCTGGGGCAATTGTCCAGATGATCCAAGCAAAAACAAAACCAAACAAAATAAAACCACTCACTGTTGAGAAAAACAGGGGTTTAGGAGCCTGGACAGTTCAGCCTGGTTTTCTACATTGTTCACATTCACTAGCTCTGCATCTATATTTACTCTTTCCACATAGATGGAACTTGAGTTGCTGAAGAGTTTTTCTCCCCTAATTTTATCTTAAGTACTAACTCAAAAAATGCCTTTGCTTTAAAGAATCCCTCACAGCCCTGTTCTAGTAAGAAAGCAAATCTCACCATAGATTTCTGTACTTATAAACAAAACAAACTATGACAGGTGTATAAAGAAGACATGGCTCAGGAGTTTGGGGAGATCTTTTCATTTGGCTCTGTGAGTTAATTCCCTTCAGCGGGGAAGTCAGGGTCAGAGATGGCTTATCTACATACCCCTGTGTTTCAAGCCTGTTGCTTTATGCTTGGCTAAGTGCCTGTCATGTGTGTTGGTTGCTGGTACAACAGCTTGGCTCATTTAGAAAAGGAACCCAATTTCCTTTGAGATAGCAGCTGGTAATATTCCACTGGAGGCTGATGTGGTACTTCATAACTTGGAGATGTCGTCTGGGCCAGGATCTCCCTGATCTGGCTTTCTAGGCTGGGATCATGACTTGCCCCTTGACCCTGTTCTCTAGTTGTTTGTTTTGGGCTTTGGTTTTTCAAAAAGGGTCTCCCTTTGTAGCTGGGGTTGACTTTGAATGTGCAGTCCTCTTGCCTCAGTCTCCTCAGTGCTGGGGTTACAGCTGTGTGGAACCATATCTGGTGACCCTTTTCTGGTAATGCTGTCATTTTTCTCACCATTCTTCTTTATTCATCCGATTTTCCCTTTTGTTTTTTTCCCAATATATCTACTCACCAAGAACTATGAGTTAGTTTTTCTTTTCCAGACTTTTCTTCATTCTAGCCTCTATTTTCTCATTCCCCAAGTCTGAATTCTTATTTTCTAATCCTTCCTAATAATCCCCTGCTTCTCCCAGTCTTGCTCATTTCTAATCCATCCTAAAAGCAAATGCCACAGCAGTCTTCCTTGCAGCTTTGCTTAACTGAGTTGTATTTCCTCACACAAACATCTTCAATAACTCTTTGTGGCCTGAAAGATTTTGCTCACGTTCCAAACACTGGCATTTGAGAGCTTTTGTCAGTTCAGTTCTGGTATCTTCCCAGCCTTATGTGAGCAGTGAGCTTCAGGAAGACAGGCTTGCCATCCTCAGAGGTGCCATGTGCTCGGCGTCACAACCCGACTGTACTCGGTTGCTGCACTACACATTCCTTTTCTTTCAAGGACACTTCAAGAAATCATTTTAGGAAAAAAAAAATCAACTGGAGTCAGAGAATGTCAGAGTTAAGAGGCATCTTGAAAGATGTCAAGTCCTTCTCACCTGTAGCATACCTAGGACAAGACAGGGGGTCTTGTTATATTTTTGACAGTTCCTGACCACAGTAAAGCCTCACCACTCCCATCTCCGAGATAATTTCATCTCCTCTACTTTGTTTGTGATTTATCTTTAAGAACAATACAATGAAAACCCCTCTGTATCGATGTCCCTCAAATATTTGATGCTACTGTAGCTGTCTTGCCTAATCCAAGTTTCTTGAATTAGTTCTTATATTTAAATGTTTTCTAAAAGTGGGTCTTGCAATCCCAGAACTTGGATGAGATGGGCAGATGCAAGTTGGAGACCGGGCAGATGCAAGTTAGAGCAAAATGCTGTTTCCAAAATAGAAACAAAACAAAAATTTAGCACTTCTGGGGCTGAGGCAGAAAGAACTCAGGAAGATCATTCTGAGTTCAACGCCAGCCAGCCTCGGCCACGTAGTGAGTTTCTAACCATAAAGTTAGATCCTGTATAAAAATAAAAGCAAAAACCACCATTGCAATGAAAACAATACCCCCAAACGTTTGTAAATAATCTGCTAACTTGGCCATTTTATCTGTAAGTACTCTATGACGGTGGAAGATGGAACAATAATCTTAAAATGTAGATAGCAGCAGAAGAGTGATCCATAGTATTTTCTTTCTTCACTTGACTTGGCTCATTATGCACTGTAGTATTTATAGTAGGGTTTTATTTTGTTTTGCTTGGTCAATGAAGAAGGGAGGGATGATTGTCTGTGCAAACTAGGTGGTTAGCTCCTAGAAAGCAGGGTCTCTGACCTATAACCCTCCATTGTCCCTGCAGGAAACCCTGTACCATTGTCACCTGAACAATGTATCATCTGATTTTGGAAAGTGAATTTCAGAGATGATAATTGCTGATTCACTTCTTAGCTCTTACATGATTTGATCTGCTGGTAGTACTGCTTTCTTCTGGAAGTTCTTCTTTTGGTTTTCAAGACAGTCTACTTTGAAGACTTTTTTACCCAGCTTTCTCCGCTTCTAAACCGTCTTTGTTTTTTGTTTTGTTTTTGTGGTTGTGAAGGTTGAACTCAGAGCTCACAGGTAGTAGGCAAGTGCTTGACCACTGAGCTGTTTCCCAGCCCAGTCTTTGCTGTTTCTTTTTAACATTGCTTTTCTTCAGGGTTCTTTCTAATACCTCCTGCCCTGTTTTGCTAGTCTGTATTTCCAATACCATCAAGGAGGATATATACAGTATCGTTCTCTGGGTTCTCCATTCGGATGGCCGCAGGTACTCTATAAACAATAGGCTCCAAAGCCCGGGCTCTTGGGGCTCACTTTATCTTCCTTTCACCATATCCTTCTTCTGTTTACCCAGCAGCTGGGGAGGAGGGTAAAGCAGACAGCTGGGTGTCCGTGTCCTTTGTCAGGCTCTGCCTCCCGGACCATCCCTTCCACTCAACCAGGCTCCCGCTCTCTCAGCTCTGCTTCCAGTGTCCATTCAGTTCTCTCTTACTCTCACTGCCCTGTCCTCTATCACATTCTTGGGTGGTTGCTCTGCTCTCCTATAGTTAAATGTGGAACTTGGGGAATACTTCAAAGCCAACTTTAAATGAGAGAGAGAGAGAGAGAGAGAGAGAGAGAGAGAGAGAGAGAGAGAGAGAAGAACCGAGCGAAGAGCTTGAGAAGTATTTAGGAAGTAGAATTAAATCGATGTGGTCTGTGCTAAGAATAGTATAAGGAAAACCAGGGAGTCAAGCAAAGATAATGCTGAGATTTCTGGGCCAAGCTGGAAGGTGTGCACAGGGAAGTTAGAAGGAAGAGTTTGGGGGTCGACCATTGCACGTGAGTATTCTGATCTAAGCCCTTCCTTACTCTGTGAGTGAGCACGGCTCACCCCTGGTTCTCTAGTTAGCTTACTCGACAGTTTCTGGCAGGACAGCGTCTGGCTACACTCTCCCTGACCATGGTTCTCTCCCATCCTTGCACAGAGCTTGGGCTATTATGAGTGCTCAATATAAAATTGAATGAATACATATATTCTTTATCATAGATTATGATAGGTTTAAAGATGTCTTTTCAGGAAAATGATGGAAGAAGTTCAAGAATGGTCAGGAATGAGCTTACTATCATATTTTGCTGCATGTAATACAGAGCAGAAAAAAAAATAACTAAAACCTAAACAAGACAAAAAATAAATTAAAAGAATGAAACTTCAGGGTACATACACTGTGATAGTATCTAAACACCCAGAAGCTGACACAGCCATACAGAGCCAGCCAATGAAACCATATTTGCTCAGCATCTGTTATAGACAAGGCTCTTTGTTAGGACCTTTAGGGGTTTATTGATTCTATATCCCTATTTACTAAGGACAAAGCTGATTTATGCCCATTGTTCTAGCATGTTCTGGCCTGAACAATTCACTAAGTCATCAACAGTTCTAGGGGATGCAAAATATTCCAACTCAACTCAAAAAGAATATTTTTCCTGATACTGTTTTAAATGCCATTCAGAGCCATTTGTCATGCATGAGCCAATTTAGGGTTACTGCGAGGAAATTAGCCCGTGGAAACTGCTGAGAAAAAGAAGCAAACAAATTTAAGATCCCTTACTGTAACCCCCAACAGAAATCTGTAAAGGGAAGATCTGGTGGTTGACAGGAACCTAACATAGCATCATCTTCAAGATCTGATCATCACTTTTTCCCTTGGCATGAAATACTGAACGTAAGGATCATCCTTTCGAGCTAGACATGGTGGCGGAGTAATCCCAGCACTCAGGAGGATGAGGCAGGAAGATTACAAGCTCATGGCCAGCCTGGGCTACACAAGAAGATTCTGTTTGGTTTTATTTTTTAAAAGACTCGATTGGGTTTCCACAAAGCCACAAAAAGGAAGTAGGGAAGGGACAGGCACTTTCTTTAGAATGCCACTGTTGGAAAAGAGCCTGGCTAGGTGTGGTGGTGCCCACAGGCAATTCAACACTTGGAAGGTGGAGGCCAGAGGATCAGGAATTCAAGGTCATCCTAGGTAAAATAGTAAGCCTGAGAGCCTAGATACAGGAGATGCCAACACTTGGGAGGTGAAGGCAGGAGGATCTAAAGTTCAAGGCTGTCTTCAACTACATAGCAAGTTTGAGAACAACCTGGGATGTCTGGGATATGAGACTGTGCTTCAAAAAAAAAAAAAAAGGTGAAGAATATCCATCTGTAAATATTGCACCCTGGATATACACAAAGATTTCCAAGTTCTCATTCAAACCCACATTTTTGAAACTGGTAATACATAAGCAACTCTCATAAGTCAGGAGAGATAAACAAACAACAAACAAAACACAGACAGGCACTGTGGTCAGAGAGGCCAAGGTCTATCTTATATGGAAAGCCTTTTCTTGAAGTCTCATGAGCATTAACACCTGTGGAGTCTGTGGACTGCTTGGTTTTCACCTCAAAAGAAGAGAGAGAAGATAAGGCAGAGGTTCTGGGTGAGATGAAAAAAAGCTGTCAATGCCCTGGACCCAATCCCTGGGAAGGGCAGGTGAGTCTAATGCGCCTGGACTGAGATCATAACCCAAGAAGATAGGAATGGCCTTTAGTCTAATGATAGGAAAGATTTTTTTAATGTAAGATAACAAAATAGCTACCACTCATGACCGAACACAGAGAGAAGCCCTTTGACTATGGGGCCAGTTCCTACCAGGAGTGGGCAACCTCAGAGGACAGCTGCGACACTGGGGATGGGGGAAAGCTTTCCCAGGAGTCTGAATGGGGAATCATGGGAGATGGAGAACCAATTCAGAAGCAGACTTGTGAAAACTTTTGTTGTGTAATTCATTCACCTTTTGTGATTTATGAGAGTTGCTTAGGTGTTACCAGTTTCAAAAATGTGGGTGTGAGTGGGAACTTGGAAATCTGTGTGTATATCCAGGGTGCGATATTTATGGATGGATATTCTTCACCCTTTTTTTTTTTTTGAAGCACAGTCTCATATCCCAGATATTCCAGGCTGCTCTCAAACTGCCTGTGTAGTTGAGGATGGCCTTGAACTTTTAATCCTTCTGCCTTCGCCTCCCAAGTGCTGGTATTTCAAGCATGTACTACTATACTCAGTTATGCATATGTCTAAAGATTATGGATGGTATTAATGAAGTAAAGATAATTAAAGCATGACTAAAGTCATAAAACATACATCAACAGATAATAAAAGAAGAGACAGTTTTCTGTGCGAATGTGTAGCTGAGTCCTTAAAGGTTTCAGGAGCAGCTGGGTTTGGTGGGACCGGTCTATAACCCCAGCAGTCAGGAGGCAGAGGCAGGGAGATCTTGGTTTTGTTTTTTGTTTTTTTCCAGAGGTAGAAGGGTAGGAAATACAGGTTTAGGGACATCCCTAGTTCTATGTTAATTTTGTGTGTCTTTACTGCTTCAGTCATGTGTGTATGTTCCTGTACAGCTGGCACACATTGTTTGCTGTTTTCAGTTTTAGTCAGGTATAATTGACAAAATATGTATGCACAAGTATATCATTTGATGTTTTACTCTAACAATTTTTCTCTAAAAAAAACCCCAAATTTTCCTAAATTCTGGAGACCCAATGTACAGCATGGTGATTGTAGTCAACAATACTGTATTGTATGCTTGACATTTGCTCAGAGAGTAGAGCATAAGTGCCCAGCTCTCACACAGTTTAAAACAAAAACCAAGCCAAACCAAACAAAAACTCAGAAGCTATTTTTTAAATAAGCATTTGAATAGCTCACACACATTTTCTCTCAGACGATGAGAAGAAAAGAAGACACACACTAAGGACATGCTTTGGATGTTTGCTTTGATGAGAATGACGTCAAAAATACAGGTGGACAAAGCAAAACTGACTCACCTCTGAATGGACTTGGGCTGATTTCTGTGATGACTAATAGTGAGCCAATATTCTCGTACAACTCTCTTGGGCTCTTCTCTCCAGTTCAGCTGGGCTCTTTTACACATTACTCCTGCTTGACTTTTTCTCCACTGTTAGTATTTAAGACTCTCAGTGTTTGTATATATTTTATTTTATGGTTTCCTTCACTTATGCTATTAATTTCACCTATTTACTTATTTACTTATTTATTTATTTTTGGTCTACTTTGAGACTGGGTCTCCCTGTAGCCCCAGCTGGATTGGAACGCATCATGACTCACCAGACTGGCCTGAGTCTCACACAGATCCACCTGCCTCTACCTCCCAAGTGCTAGGATTAAAGGTGTATACCACCATGTCCAGCCTTCATTTAATTTTACTTAAAACCACTCTTTCCCCATATTCCTGTGTTTAGTGCTATCTATCTATCTATCTATCTATCTATCTATCATCTATAATTTATCTATTAGTTATGTATCTATAATCTAGCTATTCATCTATCATCTATTCTATGATTCATTTTCCTCTTTTGTGAGCAATTTCTGAATTTGCACCACTAGAACTATGCAATGATCTACAATGCTTGGGGCCTACCATCCTTCGACCCCAGGAATTTCTCTTCTGATGGCAGGCATCTGAGTCTCTCCGTATTGTCATCTTCTCAGCCATGGACTTAGGGCAGGATCAGGAGTTGAGCATATGAAATAGGTCTAGTCAATCAGTATTTCCCAAGCCACAAGGGTGGGCTTGGGATCCACAGAGAGCCAACTAGTCATCAAGAGTCTTAGGCTTAGGCTTCTAAGAGACTCACATTTTGTTCTCAAATGATTTACAAACAAGAAGGCATAAAAGTGATACTGATAAGACCATCTTATTCCCCTGGGGTGCCTCAGAATGACATCAGGGAGTAAAATAGAATAGAGTCAATGGACAGAAGCAATAGAAAGCACCACCAAGCAGAGGTTTGGCAAGCTCATTTGAACTCTACTCCTGCCTCTTCTTTTCATTTTTACTCATTAAATCAATCCTGCACCACCCCGTACAGTCACACACACGCACACGCAAACACACACACACAGATGGAAGCGCACACACTGCTTATTTTGAGGTCTGTTTGCATTGAGGGCATGGTCACTTGGTGAGAGAGTGTGTTGTATTCTGTTTGGCTGTCCTTAACTCCTCCACCGGTTCTTACGGTAAAGGAGCCAATATGGACTGTGTACTTATGAGGATTCAAGCTACAGATTTTACATAGGTATCACAGTTAACTCTTTCCATGATCATATGGAGAAGCTTTTGTTTTAATCTTCAATCTTTCTTGTTGTCAAACTGAAGAATGACATGAACAGAGTCAGGACTGAGTCAGTTTATCTGTTTCCAGATGATATAGCTGAGGCTATATGACAAACTGCCTTTTTGTGACTCTTTTATTTTATTTTAATTAATTAATAACGAATTCATATTTTTGGTGTGTATTGCTTAGGTGGTTGTATGTGTGTAGTACACTTATGCGAGTGTGCAACTGTGTATTCAGGGGCCAAAGTAGGATATCAGTTGTCTTTCTCTGTCTTGCTCTACCTTTTTACTTTGAGGCAGCGTCTCTCACTGCACTGGAAGCTCACTGTTTTGGCTGGTTAGCTCATGGGGTCTGCCTGTCTCTACCCTCAAAGCTGGGATTACTGGCATGCTTAGCCATGTATGTGGGTGCTGGAGATTCAAACTCAGATCCTCATGCTTGTAGAGGAGTGTTCTTGCTCTCTGAGCCATCTTTTTCTGCACCCTTTCTGTCACTCTTAATTTCCTTTATCTATTTATCTGTTTTCAAAGTGAAGGATGTTCTTGGTGGGAATTCAGAAAGCCTTGAGTAGCAAAACTTTTTTTTTTTTTCCTCCAAGATCAAGATAGTTCAAGGTCTGGATCTCAGGGCTGGATACAAGGAAACAAAGAATACTGATTCTTGAAGGAAGAATTAAGAAGGGGTCAAGGACTAGGGACATAGCTCAGTTGGTAGAGTGCTTAACTACCACACACGAAAGCCTGAATTCGATATTAACACCATATAAAACTTGATATGGTAGTATACATTGTAATTTCAGCACTTGGGAGGTGGAAGATTAGAAATTCAAATTCATCTTCAGCTATATAGTGAGTCTGAGGCTATCCCGGGCTACTTGAGACTCTGAGTAACAAACAAATGAAAACAAAGAAGAATTCAAGAAAAAACCCAGAGGTGGACTGAACCCTCTCTCTCTCTCTCTCTCTCTCTCTCTCTCTCTCTCTCTATATATATATATATATATATATACATACGTATGTATGCTTACATGGGAGTGTGTGACTATCCTGGGTGTTCCTTTGGAAGCCTTTTACATAGAACCCAGCTGTCAACTGTGAGGATGCTTGAGCCAGTAGCAAGTTGAATGGAGGGAGCTCAGGTGCCCTCGAAAACATCCCAGGTGACCCCTAGCTTCTAGTCATAACCCCTGTTGACCATGTGGACAAGGCTGTTTGGGATGTTCTAGTCATCCTAGTGCTCTGGTCACCACATGAAACACAAATGCTCATACCATGTTACCACAAGTCACAGAGTCATGAGAAATAATGAATTATCGTTTTAATTCACTATACTATACACTATAGTAAGAGATAATTGCAACAGGTGAATATGATCTTTTTCTTACTTCTTCCCTTTCTGTCTTTCTTTCCAGAGAATAGTATAAGACATTATGGTGGGCTCCGTGGATGATGTAGAGATAAAAAAATAAGCCCCTGTGAATGAATTAAATGGAGAAAGGCCTGGCTCAAGGCCAGCTTCCTGATGGAATACTCAAATAGAAAGATGGAGGGTCCAAACAAAGTATTATAGAAACAGGAAGAGGAAGGACCCATCAGTTGTTAGGACCTGTGGTTCAGCTGATGCCATGTTTCATTATAAGCCATCAGAGGGAGAAGTTCAGGATGAGAGGAACTGGAAGACATCACCTGTCCTTTAGAGAAACTGAGCATATGTTTCACTTCTGGGAGCATCCGGTGCCCCCTTCCTATGAAATAGTGTGACTTCCTTAAAAGAGGCTTTCATTCTTGAAATGAATGCTGCATCCTACCAACTTCAGCAACGCAACACAGCAACAACACAGTATCAAAAACCTCCGTGACTCACAGGAGAGTGAAACTTTCCCCTTTTGCCACCCTCTGATCTTTAGATATTCATTTTCGGTGAGCTGTTAATATTTTTAGGGTTTGTAGCTCAGTTGGTAGAGTGCTGGCCTAGCATGCACCAAGCCCTAGCTTTAGTCCTCAGCACCACATAAATAGGTATTGTGGCACATACGTGTAATCTCAGCACCCAGGCGGTGGAGGCAGGAGGATAAGTTCAGTCATCCTCAGCGGCTAGTGAGTTTGAGGCCAGCACAGGCTACCAAAAAAAAAACCTCCGAGAAGAATTCATTTTCTTCCACTTCCAAATTCCCCTTGTCCTTTGTCCTCCACGCTGACTCTCGATCTTTTGGATTGTTAGCCTGAGCCTTTAATGGCTGAGCTATCCCTCTAACCTCCATTTTGACTCTTAGTATTGCTATGTGCTCAGGTGTCCAAGTTGGAAATATAAGGTTCCCTTTGACTCCCTTCCTCACTCTCCCTGTGGACTCTGCTCACAACTTCTCTTAATCACACTGCTGCCTCTGGGGCCAAGTGCACGGGAGAGGGAGGCCTACTGAACAGCTGCCACCTCTACAGCACTGACCCCTTGAGTAGTGCAGCTGTCATGCTGACTCTTCTGGAGGAGGAACAGAGTGGCCTAGCCTAAATGGAAGATCTGCTTGGGTAGTTTTACCCCTAGAGCCAGTAGGTACGGGTTTTTGTCCCTGCCTCCCACTTCTAGTTGCAATTGGATATAGAGTCAATTGTCAATAGGACACAGCAGTCACAGAGAAGATTGCAACTTTACCACCGTTAGTAGTATTGTACTGATGGTTGAACTACGGGCCTAGAACATGCGAGGTAGGTGCTCCACCACTGAGCTAGGCCGCTGGGCTCCTCTGCCTCTTTTATGTTTTGAGACACAGTCTTACTAAGTATCCCTTGGCCTTGAGCTCACTATGTAACTGGCCTTGACCTCAAAGTGATCTTTCTGTCTCAGCTCCAGTACTATAGGATTCCCAGTGTGTATCACCATGCCTGCCCGAGCCCTTTGAAATTTTTATCTGGAGATTGGTCTTAGTAAGTTGCTCAGGCGGGCCTTGAACTTGTGGTCCTTCTGCCTGTCTCCTCAGTAGCTGGCACTACAGGCATGTCTCATTATGTCCAGGTCATTTGTACTCAAAGACTTACTCTAGCATCTTCTTACATACAAAATCATTCTCCCAAAATGTTTAAAACACCCAGAATAGTGCAAGTGGGCGTGCAATTCCAGGTACTTGGGAAACTGAAGTAGGAGAATTGCCTGCTTGGGTTATAGAGCAGATTCCATGCCAGCATGGAACATCTCAGTGAAACTGTCTCATAAACAAACAAGCAAACAAAATCAAAACACAACCGTAAAAAGGACTGGGAATGTAGCTCAGGGGTAGAGTCCTTGCTTAGTATGTACAAGTTCTTAGGGGTTAATTCCTAGTACTGAACAAAAAGATTTTTAATTAAGGATTTGAATTAGTTAGGCTCCATTCAGAATGCGTCATCTAGTCACATGCAAGTATCATGGCACTTTTTTAGGCAGGCAATCAGGCCACATTGGTTTCTTCTTGTTGTGCAGTAAAGCCACAGAAGTTGGAAGCCATACAGAGAACATTTTTTGTTTTCTTTTTACCATGTTCCAAAGACAACTTATCCTTTTTATTCAACCCTAGAAAAGGAACGAAGAGATTTGAACTTCAAGCTGCTACGGTCTCCCTGGCCTCTCAAGTACAGCGATGAAAGGCACTCTCATCCTCTGTGAACAGAGCTGTGTGGATCCCAGGCAGGTGAGCAGACACTGTGGCCTGAAGGGCGCAGGCTGGATTTCAGTTCTCACTTGCCCCTGGGCAAGTGCTTTTGTACAGTGCCGAAAATGACTGAGTTTTCTGCCATCTCTTCTGCATCTTGGGTACCACTCTGTCACTAGCAAGCTGTGTGACTCTGTCTCCTGCTCACAGTTTCCTCATGGTGGAACAGAGAGTACTATCTCAGAGGCCAGTGTACCTGGGTGGGAGTCTTACCTCCTCCTCCTCATCAAAATGTGAACTTGAGAAAATCTCTGAAGGCTTTAATTTTCTGATTTGGAAAATGGAAAATTTCTAAGACTGTCTTGGGTTGAAAAGGTTTGGCTACTAATGTGCTGCCGAAAGCCTTGGACGATGATGATTGTTTTTAGCAGTCTGACTCTGTCTTCCTTCTTTTATTGAAATTCAGTCAATTAGTCAATTTCTCTGCTTTTTCATTTTGCTCTGTTTGTCAAATGGAGATAATAAGAGATGCCTTAGAGGGATTTGGGAGGATAAACTAATTGACGGTCGTAAGTCCCAGTGGCCATGTGCTTGCTAAGTGGTCATGCTAAACAGATCTTTATGGCTTCTCAGCTGCTACTGCCTGAGCATCATACAACACCATTTCTAATGATGTTCTCTCTCTCTCTCTCTCTCTCTCACACTCTTTCTTTCAGTTGGAGTCAATGGGAGGAAGCATATTAGTAGATGGGCCAGAATACTGGCTAGGAGGCACTTGGAGAGGGACTTGAGGTATGAGTTTGTGGTGGGAAGCAACTCAGAGTGAGAGGACTTGCTACGGAATAGGGTCTGAGTGAAGACCTTCTGGGAGGTATCTCTGGCTGGTAGGCTTAGGTAGTAGCAGAAGCTTAGTCCAACACTGGCAGAAAGAAGCTTGCATTGGCTTTGTGTGTTCTGTGGCTCTCTGGCTCTGGAGTTCCATGTCCTCTCATCTAACTCGCATGCGGGAAAGGAAGGCGAGAACGCCACCACCACTGCTTTCCTAGGGTTCCTGCTACGGGGCGGAAGACCCCTGACAGTTCATTTCAAGCACCAGTTTTGTATTTTGCTTGTTGATTGATCTAAGTTGTGCTCTGAATAGCTTGATACTCCAGACACTCTAGAACATACTTCAAAACAGGACATAAGGGGGCTGAAGAGATGGCTCATGGATAAGAGCCCTTGCTGTTTAAGCATGAGGACCTGAGTTCAAATCCCCATGTCCCATGCATAAAGAGCTGGGCATAGCCTCATGCCTGTAACCCCAATGTTGAGGGATAGAGACAGGTAGATCCTTGAGCTCGTAGGCAGGCTAGCTATCCTAAGTTCAGGTTCAGTGAGAGACCCTGTCTTAGGGGAATAAGGAGAGTGACAGAACAGGACACTTAACATTCTTCTGTGGTCTACACATGTGTGCCTGTGGACACACACACACACACACAGAATTACGCATGAATAGGAGTTGTTGTCTGTGTCTGTGAAATCCTCTTTGAATTTTTTTAGTAGAAGTGAATTCCTTCCTTATGTTTCTGTGTCACTTTAGGGAATGCCATACATTAGACACATGGAGCCTTCCAGGCTCACCAGTAAAGGTGACCCAGCTGCTCTCTGAGCAGAGTTGCCTGAGAGGTTCTCACGGCCTCTGTGTTCCTTCAGGGTGGCAGAGCCCACTCTCCACCAAGCAGAGCCCTCATGTAATGCACCACATGCAGCTGTGGCAACCTCTCAGGCAGTGGTTTGTGGTAGCATGGGAGAGCTCTGGTGGCTTCTAGTGGGCCCCGATGGGCTGTCTTACACCCTCTGCACCTGCTTGGAAGCCCTCTTCCATGTGGTCCACCTGTGACTCTCACTCAGGCATAGTGCCTGGTAAGACCACTGGCTCATTCAGGAAGCCCTTGGCAGCAGGTCCAGCCGGAAAGCCAGTGTGCCTCAGAGCCACAGACTTGGCACCCACTGCCTGGCTTCCCTGTGCCCAGCCCTGGAGCAGCATCCAGTTTCAGCTTCTTTTGTTTACATTTAAAAGAAATTGCATTGATTCAAGAATTTCATACAATGAGTTTTGATTATATGCAGACCTCCTCCCCCATTCAAAATTCTTGAGGACAGAAGACATATATGATCCATCTGCAGGCTCCTTATATGTCTAGATAACACTTTCAGTGTACAAAGGCTTCAATGGCTACTTAGAAACTGAGTTGTATTATGTCATATGAAGAAAGACTATGGAGAACTGAATTGCAGGATTTTAAAAACTTCTGTTCATTATCCAGGCACATATGATCACGTTGTCTTAATTTAGCACTCTCTGGGAGGCCAGAATTTTCTTTTTGACATACAGACAGTGGTGACAAAAGGAAAACATGAAATGAAATGAATTTTGTTTGTTATAGGGGAGGGCTATGCGCATTTAGAATGGGAAGTGCTGGATGACATGTGAGAGTAGCAGAAAAATGTGCGATGGGAGCTGACCTTTGGGCAGATTTGATTTTGCTCTGTGACCTCTCACTCAGGGTCTCCTTTGCCAATCCCTTGCTAAGGAGCTCTATAAGTCCTTGGCTGTCTTATGTCACCCAGAAGACTACATAAAGTAAACAGCGATTCTGTCTTATGATTTGGTTGTACTTTGGCTAATGATGTAGTTGTCAGCAGATCCTTCTGCTGCAATTCTTACCATATAATTTGCTAAGGAATATTTACCTTTGTACTCTGTGTATCCAGACAGTAGAGGCATAAGGCTGTATTTTTATGTTCTTTATAGGTAAAAGGAAAGTGTACTGACCCCTGAGTCATGTGTTTTCATCTTAAATACACAGAATTAAAGAATTAAAGCATTCTAGATCTTCCCTGTTTCAAAAATTCCTCATACCAAGCTTAGTAGTGCATGCCTGTTATCCTAGCACTTGGGAGGTCTAAGGAGGATGTTCAAGGTCATCCTTAGCTACATAGCAAGTTACAGGTCAGCATGACATCCGGCCTCCAAGAGACCCTGCCTCAAAAAGCAAACACAAAATCAAAAGAGAAGAAGCTGTCATATCTCTCTCAACTCACAAATGAGGGTGTGGTGGCCGGGGAATTGGAAAATGCAGACAGGGTCTCACTATGTATCCTGAACTGTCCTGCGTCTTGCCTCAGGCTCTACAGTGCCAGGAATACACTGACAGATGTCCATTTTTGCTTCAACTTGTACTTTGCTTCATTATGTGTACCAGGTGCATTAGATCAAAGTGAACTTTGCTATGATTTTATTCAACATGGGCTGATTACCAGGATTTGTCCTCCACAGAGATAGTAGGGTCCTTCTATTCAGGATTCATATGACCACTCCTAGAGGGTTTGTCTGGGTATATTTAGAAACTAGGAGAGGATTTCTTAGAATGATTGAATCCAAAATATGTAATGGCAACCCTTTATTGTTACTATTATGTCAGTAAGGAATGCTTTGTGCTGCAAGTATGCTGACTAGCTGGCTTAAGCAATAAAGACATTTAATTATCTCACATACAAGTGGGTGAGCAGAGGTTCAACCATGCCCTTACAGGTCAAGACTCTTTCTAACTTTCTGCTCCATCACCCTCTGAGTATCGGCATGCAGACTTATTGTCTCAAAACAACTGTTTTGTTTCTAGGCAACCACAAGGGGAATGGGTCAGAATTAGTGACTTTTTTCTAAGAAAATACACAGGTTTAGAAGCTTCTCTCCACCCTGTCTCCCCACTTCCGCATACTTCCTATTGGTTAGAACACTGTCATATGACTACTTTTATAAGAAAGGGGACTAGTAAAGTGTTTGTGTTGCTTTTTAAACTCTCGGATGAAAATGAATGGAAACAGCAAGCTAGCCAAGGTTTGATATCATTCTGTTCAGGAATGAATATCTTCAGCAACTCTCAGGGTTATGCTATACCAACTCTTCTTTATGGTCAGCTCTAACCAAACCAGAAGATAGGTTTCTCTGAGCAGAGTCCAGAGAGTTCACTGATTGTGGCAAATGCTTCTGAGTTGAGAGATATGGCAAAATAAAGGTTAGTAGGCTAGTTGGGATAAAAATATGAATGAAAATGGGGCAGCTAAGATAAGTGTGATGGCGGATGCCTTTAATTCCAGCACTTAGGAGGCAGAGGCAGGTAGAGCTCTGTGAGTTCAAGGCCAGCCTGATCTACGTATTGAGTTCTAGACAAGCTGGGGCTACAGGGAGACCTTGTCTCATGAAAAAAAAAAAAAAAAAAAAGGAAAGAAAAGATAAAAGGAAATGGGTCATCTAAAGGGAGAAAGTAGATCAAAGGAATTGAGGTTGTGGACTTTTGAGCCAGATTGTTTTAGGTTTAAGTTCTGGCTCTGTCATTTCTTAACTATGTAACCACCAAGCTACATAACTTCACTACATCTGTTCCTTATGAGTTCATGAGGACAACAATGTCTCATTCATTAGGTTGCTGTGAGGAATTGCATTTATGAGACCTTGAGCTCAGCCTCTGGCTAATAGCAAGTGTTCAGTGTTATCATCATCACCATCACCATCATTGTCATGGTCATCATACAAATAGATATTTGCGTACAGGCATTAGACACTGAGTTATAGTCCAAAGAAATAGTCTAAGGAGCGAGAGTAGATGAATTAGATGAGCATGAGAATGAATTAAACTACATATTCCTCATTGGGAAGATGGACTGCCTCCATAAAGAGACACCTGTTACTAGATCGAATGGTTCACAAATGGAGATATATCTCTCTTAAACATATCTCCTGCATGGGGAAAATTGATTCCAGGGTATGAAATAGGGTAGTGGAGAGAAGAGATGTTGGCTGTAACTTTCTGGGAAGGGTAAATAGGGTGGGATTCTTCAGGTCATGAGTCTCATGCGAAGTACTGTACAGGCCCACGAGAAACTCCCTATAAAATCCTTGAGAACTCTAGCTTCTCTCTTTGATCTTCCTGACCTGCTTTGATGAGTATGTACTGTAGTATGTATAGTTGTATATCCTGTGAGTCACTGGGGATGCTCATTAGCACTGCCCGTTTATATGTCAATAGATCTAGATTAGTAGATATTTGAGTTCACTGGTGGTGGGAACATTAGTCCACCGGAGACTGAGATTTCAGATGCAGTACAGATAAAATTGAAGTGATCTTCACCTTTCTCAGGGGCTGAAAACCTCTAATACCAAATACATGCCATTCATGATATCAGCTGCTGTGCATTATCAATTACATGCCCCTTCCGTCCCCAGAGAAGACTTGAGATGGGTGGGTTAACCAACTTAATCACAAAATAGCCCTAGTAGCTTGAATGATTATTTCCATTTTCACAGATGAGAAAACTGAGGTCAAGTCTCTTATAAATTCATGGCAGTGACTGCTGTGTTGGAAAGAAGTAGTTTCATCTAGACCTGTGTCTGGATTTCTGCTAAGACCTGTGATTTCAGATAAGCTAAGGCAATTGATCTGAAGTTGTTCTTATAGAGTGTGTCATTCTAATTTTTGCATGAAGAAATGAAGTTTCATGATGTGGTAAGTTAAACCCTCTGCCACAAGATGGAGACCTCAAAGAGGGATGAATTATATCCGGGCCCTTTCCTGATATGTGTTAACCAACAACTTGCACAAGACTTCTCTTTGTCCTGACCACACATATCATAAGGTGATTGGCAGATGGGTAGATTTTCCCTATGGCTTGTAAGAGTCCAGACTTGATGGAAGGGTTTGAAATGAGGGGAGAAAATTGAGGAAAAGGCTTTAAAGATTGAGCTTGATCTTGCTAAGGTTAAGTAGAGGGTCAGGGCCAGGGAATTCTTAGCACTGGTAAAACTATGGAAATAGGAAAGGAAATAAAGAGCAAGTCAACTTGAGTGAACTATAGGGCAGATAGATGGGAAATATAAGCTACAAAAGACTTAGAAAGCCAGACTAAGGAATGTAGATTCTATTCAGTGAGTGATCAGGAACCTGTAAAATAAAATCTGAGTGAACATCAGGGTGCTTATGCTAGGTGTGGTGGTGCATGCCTTTTTATCCCAGCATTCAGGAAGCAGAGGCAGGTGGATCTCTGAGGGTTCAAGGCCAGCCTGGTTTACATAGCTAGTTCCAGGCCAGTTGGAGCTACAGGGAGACCTGTCTCAAAAAGATTTAAAAAAACAAATCAAGGCTCTGTGGGGAGAACAACTTTTATTTCAGTTATACAGTTCCATGTCAATGCAACTGGCTCTACTTTTAAAAAATAATTATTATTTTAAGTTAAAATGCA
Organism: Eospalax fontanierii; assembly: GCA_035773235.1. NCBI lineage: Eukaryota > Metazoa > Chordata > Mammalia > Rodentia > Spalacidae > Eospalax > Eospalax fontanierii. The sequence continues at coordinate 105,694,052 of CM069524.1, forward strand.
CATGTATGCGTACATGCTTATAGAAGCTGGAGTTGGATCCCCTGGAGCTAGAGTTACAGGCAGTTGTGAGCCATCTGATGTGGGTGATGGGAATGGAACTTAGGTCCTCTGCCAGAACAGTACACATTCTTAACTACAGAGCCAGGCTTCCAGCCCAACTGGGGCTGCTTTGAACTGCTGGACAACTCAAGACTGAAGGTTATGGCAGGGTGTTCATAGCTTCATCATAATCTTCTCGACTCTCCCTGTGTGTCTAATAGAAAGTCCAGGGCCGGGAACTGTTAGGCAGGTGCTAAATGTATGTAACTCGAGTTGATGTCTTCTGATTCTTAGGTCAGGACGATTTATTTGAAGAACATTTAGTAGCAATAGCCATTACAAACACAGTTTTAGGGAAGATGATTATTCTCAAAATTCAATTCATCTAGCCTCTGCCTTTTGCCTGTGGGGATTATTGGTGAATACTCTGTTCCTGGTTTCTACTGTATATCTCACTGGCTCAATGTTTAGCTTTTTTCTGGAAACTCTTCTTGACCTTTGTATGGTGTTCATCATCACATACCCAGTCTGAGCCACCACTGTCTCTGACTCCCGGCACAGTCTCTTCACTGGGCTCACAATTTTTTGTTCTTGCTATTTTTGTACAACATTTTGGCCAAAAGGATGTCTTGAAAGCAGAAGTTCAATCTCACCAGAAACCTTCATAAAAGTCTTTAGCAGTTGCCATGACAGCACACTTTGAGTACAGGCCATATGTCTTTCCACATCACACAACACCTTGTATAAGCTTATTTATGCAAAGACCTCTGATCTCATCTCCCACCTCTTTGTCCCTTTCTCCCTGCACTTCATCTTCACTGGTCTCTTGTTCCCTGAACACTCATGGGGTACTCCTGCACCAGCTTGGAATGCTCTTGAAGATTCCAGCATGGTTGTAAAGTCTGTATTCTAAAGTCAGCTTCTTAGAAGCCATCTTCCCACTAGCTAAGTAGCTGTCTTTATGATACTTAGTACTACCTGAACTTATGCTTTTAATTGTCTGTGTCTGTTGCATGTATTGCTCATTAAAATGTAAGTACTGGACAGGAAGGACTTAGTCTACTTGTCAGTGTAATGTCCCTGTCACTGTTGCTGGGCACTCAATTAATACTAGCAAACAAATGGTGATTATTATTGAGACTTCTTTTACAGATTAGAAAGTTATTTCTCAAAAACTTAATTTCTATTTATACATCTATCTTTCACCTATCATCTATCTATCATCTATCAGTCATCTATTTATCTATCATCATCTCCCTATTTTCCCTAGTTATCATTTCTTCAAATTGTCTCTTTTTTTTTTTTTTTTGAGACAAGGTCTCACTATGTAGCACTGGCTGGTCTGGAACTCGCTATGTAGACCCAGAGAGATCTACTTGTCTCCGCCTCCTGAGTGCTGGGATTAAAGGCAGGCACCACCACACCTACCTCCTCTTGACTTTTGTAACTCCTGAAGAAACAACATTCATTTCAGGAGTATTAATGGCAGTCTGCAAGTGTGGATCTTGTTTCTGATTCTAAGTCCTTTAGCTGCTGTGAATAGTTTTTCTCTGGTTGTTAGTAATTAAAACAAACAAGCAGAAAGACTCATATTATTGTATCTCATTGCCAAATTGGATATTGCTCAACTCAAAATTAAATGTACACACACCCATAAAACTAGCCAAACTGGCTATTACAATTACATAAAGTTCCTTGTGTTCATTAGCAGGCTGCCTTCCATGGGTTTATCCTGTTTGGCATATACATCAAAGTAACAGTCATAAAGACTTCTAAAAAAATTTGGAGCATGTAGAGGTAGAAGCATTTTTAACATTTCTTTTTTTGTTTCCAGCTACAGTGCAACAACTAAATGGTGGTGTTATCGTGATATACAGCTTAAGGAACAGAATAGAACATTTTAATATATTGTTCAAGCTTGGGACTCTTAGGTCACTGTCCAAGTCACCTAAACATGTCAGATATGATTCAGCCTTGTGCATCTTGAGAATCAATGTCAGAATACCAGCCTTGATCTCCTTGATGAATGATTCATTTTCTACCATGATTAACAAGCTGAGAGCCAGCTATGCTGGTAACTATGATCAGGTTTTAAGAAGCTGCTCAGATTGATGGCATTGTGGAGATGTTTCTTTGTACCTGGGAGGGAGGGAGGCTGTCCTAAACCTACTGTTCTTATTCTTACTTTTGTTTTAACTATGTGAAAGATTTTCTAAAGATACCCACAGCATTCTGTCTTCTTATGGTCCCTCTCCCAGAGAAAACAATATAATGGTAGATAGGCTAAAGGATTAAGGTAAAAATGAGTGGCAAAACTTCATCAAGGAGACCTGTAGCTAAAGTTCATAGAGCTTTGAAGAGTATGTGGAGTAAAAAATATTTAGCTTTCATTCATTGATCCACATCCACCTTTGGGTGTGCCTCAGAAACTTAACTTTCCTTTCCTTTTTTTTCCTTTTCTTCTTTCTCCCTTTCTTTCTTTCCCTTCTCTTTCTTTCTTTCTCTCTTTCTTTGACAGGGTCTAATGTAGCTCAGGTTGGTCTCAAACTCACTATGTAGCCAAGGATGATCTTGAACTCTTGATCTTTCTGCCTTTACCTTCCAAGGGGTGGGATTACAGGCTTATGTCACCATGCCTGGATCTATGTGGTTCATGAAGACCAAATTCAGGGTTTCATGAGCATTAAACAAACACTGTGCTAACTGAGTTATATCCAAGGCTAAAATTCCTTATATATACTCTTCCCCTTTTCAAGATATGGGCTCATGTAACCCAGGTTGGCCTCAAATTTTCTGTGTAGCAGAAGTTGGTCTTGGACTTCTGATTCTCTTACCTTTATCTTTCAAATGCCAAGATTATAGGCATATGCTACCATACCTATCTTGGAGCTTTTTTTTGAGTCAGAGCCTTACTATGTAGCTTTACTGGCCTAGAACTCTTTCTATAGTCCACACTGGTCTCAAACTCACAGAGATCCACTTGCCTTTGCCTCCTGAGTACTGTGAGTAACTCAGCTTCTGAGTTGTTAAAGTGCTTTGAATCTTCTCTTCTTTGTCCTAAATTCCTAGTGTAAGTTACTACACTAGCCAAGAACCACCTCCCCATCTACTCAGGACTCAATAAAGAGTTGGAAAATGATGCATAGACGTGGACAATAGCGATGTCTTAGAATTAACCAGCTAGTTTCACCAGCCAGTGAGAGAAGAGAAAGTTTCAGTGTGGGTAAGAGACTGAGGAATTACCTTTGCCTAGCTTTGAATAGAAACAGTACAAAGGGAAGGCTAAGCAAAGGCAGAAGTTGGGATTTCTGCTTTGGAGAGGAGGCTAATTTCATCCTCAGAAGTTTCTAGAGTGATGCCTTTCACCCCGCACCTTGGGATTCCTGCTTGACTGTGCAGAGCAGAAGAAAACTAGAAAGGGAAAGGTCTGGGCTTGCTTCTGTACGTAGAGCTGCCCTCCCCGCTTCCTCCCCCATCCTCCATGCTTTGGAAACACAAGGTGGAAAGTTTTGCCCACTTTGGCTTTCCTTACATGTGTGGGCGTGTGCTGTGTGTCTTGTATGTCCGACTCCTGCAGGAGGAGTGCAGGTTGCTTTACCAGCTGTTGGGCCTCAACACGGTGAGACATGTGCCTGTGGTTGCAGGAAAACTTGTCATACTGGATATGGAAATCGTTAAAACAAAGTGGGAGGCTAGGCTGTCTTATTTTCATGCCGATACCAAGGTTGATTTTCTGGTGGAGAGCTGCAGGACCACAAGGAAATCATTTGCATGTATCACTCACCTGGCAATCCTGGAATGTTAGCCAAGAGCATCGTTTTCACAGACCAAAGGTGTTAAAAAGGAATATCTCTATCAAAAAACCCACAAGGGATAGCAGCAACACGCTCCCTAGTCCCTCCTGTAGTCCTGGCATTTCTCTCTCCCTCCCTCTCTCTCTCTTTCTCTCCTCCCCCTTCCTTCCCTCCATCTCTTTTGAGGCTGGCCTTGAGTACATGATTCTTCTGCTTCAGCCCTCCTGAGTGATGAGATTACAGGTGTGTGCCACCATACCACTGTGCCTGGCTTAGTCCTTCTTATTCTCTATCACAAAGTTCCTCTGACTTGTATTTGATCAGTAGGTTTTGAAGATTTAAGTCTTGGTATTGACGTGGGAAAACCTGCCATAGGAAAAGGTAAACTCACTTTTGTAAAGCCCACATCAACACCTGCCAATGGAAGTGTTTTTCCCCTAATGTGATTACGTAAGGACTGATGATGGGTAAACATCAATGTTAAGAGATTTCATTTGGATAAACATTATACAGCTTGTCTACTTAATCAGGGGAGTTTATCTGATTCTTTCTGTTTTCTCTTTCTTTTCCTTGTGCTACAGAATTTCCAAGAACAGGTACCGTGTGCTCTTCTGCTTACTTCCTTGTTCTGGGTCGATAGGACATTGTGAGACTAGCATTCCTGTGATACTTTGATAACTTCCACTTCAGGGGAAACAAAGAGGAACCAGTTGCATGCAAATGTAAAACCAAACCAGATACCAGGGGCAGAACTGACTTCACACCTACCTTCTCCCTCCAGGAAGGTTCTAGGTCTTGTTTTGTTCTTTTCCAGCACGTAGCTAAGTGCAGCCTTTTGTTTTTGAGATCTTCTCCCCAGAGGACAAGGAGCCTGATTTCCTGCCCTCTCCCCTCGTAATCCTAGGCCTTTTTGAATCCATTTGTGACTTTCTGAAATGTACGACAAAAGTAACCCATACCTATCATGTATTTAGTGTCTACAAGTGGTCCTCAAAAAGTGCAGAGAGAGCAGTGAAGAAGCAGTTAGTGTTCCTAGGCTCCTAGGGTGACTTTTGGCTTCTGTGGCAGACTCTCATTTCTTACATCGTCATACTTACTGGCTGGCAGCCTGGGTCCCCGGCTTCACCTTACACTTTCCTGTCTACAGAGAGGCTCATATGGCCATACCATAAACATCCAGAGAAAATGGGCTTGAAGGAAAGAAAATGGTTTTCTGGAAATTCTTCTTTTACTTGATAATAAGTGAATTCTTTTCAAGGAGTATGTTCCCTGTTGGTACAATTGGAAGAACAGTTTACATTCATTTTATGGTTTTTGTTTGTTGGGTACTTACTTTATTTAAAAAAAGAGAAAAGAAAATGCTCTTCTCCAGGAGTCCATCTGTTGTTACATTTCATGAGAACTAAATGCACTGGAAAATATAACTAAACACACTTTGTTCACATTTCCCCCACCTTTGGACTGATACCAGTCATAAAACTCCATCTTATATAGGCAATCTGTTAAAATAAGTTACTAAGAAACCCAAACAGGTGTAAAGGTCACTGTGAGTATGAGTGGGCTCCCTTTTTTGCTGTGGTTATAACCAAACCTAAACCGACTATGAACTGGTGTTTTATAGATACTTTACATTATATGACTGTGGAATGGCTTCCAGCAGAATCATTTTTCCTTCTTTGGAAATGCAGCAAATAATTCATGTGTCAGGTTTTCATTTTGTCTCAGTCAGAGTTTTCGTGTGGGTTGTTTTATTGCATTTTAAACACATCATCTCTTCCAAGATGTATTTTGAGAACAAGATGGACAATGAAAAGAAAGTCAAAGGTGTCCTTAAGATGAGAGGCAGAGGATGTTGTAACAACGTAGAAGGAGCTCTCGATTTCTGAAGAGACTGAGAAGTTTTTATCTAACGATAGGATGGGCATGTAAGTTAGGAGTGAGCGCACATAAAGGAGTGGCCCTTTTCATCTCTGTCATTTTCAAAACACCTATTATGCACCAGGCATTTTGTCGAGTTCTTCACATATACTATGTTATTTAATCCTCGATGAGTTTCAGTGAAATAACAAGAACATAGTGTGGGAAAAAGATGTGACTCACTCAAGATCAAGCATGTGAATCATGTGATGTAGAATTCTAGCCTAATAAGGTTTAACTACCAACACAGCCTGCATCTGAAGGCACCTTTCCTATCCGTGGTCCCATGAGATTTGTTCTTGATTGCCTTGACCAAACCAAAGAGCTTCTGCTCTCATCTTGGTAGAAAATAATGTGTGAGACACCCAGGCTAAGCTGGCCTCTCTCTGAGTCTGAGCCAAAGCGAGTCATCACTTTTGTTAAAGTCAGAGCTAATCTATTTCTTTTTCCTGTGCAGAAAAATCCATTATTGTTTTTCATGATCACCTACTCCTTTTAAATGAATTCATAAGGGGCTACTGGAATGGGTCAGAGCATAACGCTCTTGCAGAGTACCCTAATTCAGTTCCCAGCACCCACATCAGGTGGTTTATAACCACCTATAACTCCAGCTCCAGGAGATCCAACACCTCTGATCTCTGCACATGTAAATATTCACACATAGATGCACACACATATATACATAACTAAAAATAAAAATAAATCTTTAAAAAATGGATCCAAAGGCTGGTGAGAAGATGGCTTAGTGGATAAGAACATTAGCTGCCCTTGCAGAGGACCAGGGTTCTGTTCTCAGCACCTGCCTGGTGGCTAATAACAATCTGACTCAATCTAGGGTTTCCAACCCCCTCTTCTGGCCACCATGGACATTACATGCACAGGTGTGTTCATATACATGCAGGCAAAACACACTCATACACAATAAAAATAAATAAAATTTTGAAGATGGATCCTCGAAATTGCCTGTATTTGAAATAAAACTCCGTGCTTCATTACACTGTAGTTGGAATGTTCCTTTTCTCCTTCAATCTTAAGCTTGAAGAAAAGGATTCTCCCAGAATTGGATATATGACATTGTCTTTGATGATTTTGGCCATGTCTCTGCCAATGCTCTTATTTTTCTTAAAAAACAACACATTTAAAGCAATGCTTTTTCTGAGCTGTCATATCACTGTACTCACTGAGCTTTATGATTGTGTAACTCTCAGTCAAATAAGATTAAGAATAAATTCTTTGCTTTTTTTAACTAGAAATTGGACACGGGACTTGGAAGATGGTGGCTGGGAGATGGCGCAGTTGGTAGAGTGTTTGCCTCACAAGGACTTACATTTCGATCCTTAGAGCCTATATAATAAGATGGGCATAATGGGGTGCACCTGTTATTTTCAGTGATGACAAGACCGAGGTTGAGATTGGCAGAAACTCGTGAGCCTGGTGTATGAACAAAGTTTCAAACCAATGAGAGACTCTGTCCTAAATGCAAACAAGAGATGGAAGACACCCGAAGGCTGATGTCCAAAGTTGTCCTCTAACCCTCCCACACCCCACTATGAATGCACACATATAAATGCACACCCCTCCCCCCACCCCAAAAGAAGTTGGTCTGATAGGGGAGGATAGTTTACTTGGGAATCACATAAGGCCATATGGCTTTAGCTACTGAGCATGGAGGAGGAGCATGGTTACAGTAGGAGTGTGTCTGGTGGAGGTGTGCCAGTGGGGCCATTCATCACCACGACCTAGAAGAGCTGGAGTCAATGAACTAGATCTTGAGAGAAACAGGTGAATACGGTTAGGTAAAAATGAGGATGAGGAAGAAATTACAGTGCAGAGGTGGATTGTAAGAGAAAACTGTCAGAAGACAAGACTGCACCTTGCCCATGGCAGGGACAATGATGAACACTGAGAAAGATCACAGATACACGTTTGCTATGCCATTATTGGCTTAGGTTCTTGGTTTTCCTCTGAAGGAGTTTTCAAGGCTTCATTGGAGAAAGAAAGGACTCCTGGGAAGACCTACAGCTAGCTACCCGCAGGCTGTGGGGAAGAAGACACGCTTCCTTGCTGTTCTCCACCTTCTATTCTACTTCTTAATGAATGGAGGGCACAAACGTCTTCATGTCCTTCCTGCTAAGGAAGTAAGTGTATACATGAAGTTGCACATACCAGAAAGACAAAACGGCTAAAATGAAGACTTTCTACAGCAAGTGTTTCAATTCGCACTGACTATTTCTTCATTGTAGGCATGGGGACTGTCCTATACAATGCTTCGTAGCATTCCTGACTACCCAGTGGATGTCAGTATCCTCCTCACCCCCACTTCCTCCAGCTGAGAAAACCAAAAGTGCCTCCAGATATTGACTAATCATCCCCTGGAGAGGGGCGAGGGATAGGGCAAAATCATCACCTGTTGAGACCCATTGCTTTAGAGCAGATAGAGTAGGCACCTGGTTTCTTTGCCTGGAAACTTGGTTAAACCAAGGTGAAGATTTATGACCTGAGAAAAGGTGTGGAACTTGAGAAAGAGTAGTGTCTCTATCCTGAAAGGACCTCAGGCTTTTAGATATGCCTTTTCTTTGAATTTTAGCCTTGGGGCCTAGCACAGTTCCCCAAACCTAGAAGATGGTTGATAAATATTTGTTCAATAAATGGAATTTTTGCTTAGAGTCCCAGAGTCTGCTTCTTGTACTCAGAGAAGAATCATACGGATCAGCAGCTATTTACTTGTAGCTGTACCCTCCTGTCGGCTTATTGTGTGCTGTCTGAGAGTCTCTTGAGCACTGCAGAGGTAACCAAGGATACCAGTATGATTGCACACAGGAGACATATGGGAAAAGAATAGAGCAACAAATGTCACAAGGCCTGTTTTTCAGGTTTATTGCCAGCGTGTAGGGTTTGGAAGATTGTATAGAAGAAAAGCCAGAGCCTCTCTTATAATGGAGATCATTTATAGCACCCATCCTTGCTAATTATTAGTTTAACAACATCTCTTGCCCTTGAACTTTGTATTTTGCCCTAAACCAGGGGCCAGAGCTGTATTCCTTCCTGCCTAGGCAGCAGGTCGAGATTGCTAAATCCTGAGTTAGAGAAGCTCTGCTGCATATTCTCTCTCTCTCTCTCTCTCTCTCTCTCTCTCTCTCATTTATTTTGGGACAGGGTCTCCTTTTGTAGCCTCAACTATCCTCAAACTCACAGTCCTCCTGCCTCAGGCTCCCTGGTGCTGCCATTATAAGCATGGATAACCATGCCCTGCAGAACCTCTGTTTGTTTGGTGGCGGACCTGGCTGGTAGAGAGACACTGTAGTAAGTCCAGGAATGGGCTGTGTCCTTTGTTTAGCAAAGATGTAGGTGACCCTTCTTCTTCAAACCCTGTGGAGATGGAGTAAAGGGTTAAACTAGCCGGCTCGTGCTTCCTCCTCCCAGGGCTCTTTAGTCTGTCTATCTCCCTAGCTTTCCTTTTTAAGTTGTACATTATTTTATATTCAACATATTCCTTATGATTAATGACTAACCTCAAAATTCCAGGCCGTGGATTTGAGGGAGCGTCTCATTAGAAAGCTTTTATGTAAAAGATTTCAATGCAATGTCCTCCATGCGGGCAACTTTTACTGAATCCTCTAGGCAGGCGAGGGCAGGCTCCTCTCTTACCTGTTCTGATCCTCCATCAGCAGCAGCATCTCCTGGATCCCAGACTCTGGTGCTCAAGAGCAGAACTGAAATCTCCACACGGCTGTCTGGGGAAGCATCTCAAACAGCGTATTTCGAAGTGAGCAGTGCCCACCTCCCCTCCAGATCTCACCCATTCCCTTCAAAGTTGATTCCACCCTTGCTGTAGTTCAGGTCAAACCTTTCTTTTTTTAAAAAAATTTATTTATTAAATTTATCTTCTGTATATGAGAGTTTTGCCTGCACGTGTGTAAGTGCGTCCATGCCTTCAGAGATCAGAAAAGTGTGTGGGATCCCTCGGAACTAGAGTTACAGGTGGTGGTTGTTAGCCGCCATGTGAGTGCCGAGAATTGAACGTGGGTGCTCTGCAAGAGCAGCCGGAGCTCTTAGCCAGCGAGCAGCCTCTCCAACTCCAAGCCTTTCTCCTTGACTGCTTTCTTTCTCTCCCTCTCTGTCTTCTCACCATAACCTGCGTTGGTGGTTTTAGTTTCAAAGTATTTTTAGGATCTGAATATTCTTTACCACCTTGTTGCTACCGTGTGGGTCTGAGTTACCAAAACTCAGCATAGTAGTCAGGATAATATCTGAAAATGGTAAGTTAGATCTCTCCTCTCTTTGTTCAAAACTTCCCTATATCCTTATCTTATAGAAAAAAAAAAGAACAAATAAAAAACACCAACCCCTTCCCTACCACCAAATTCCTTATTCAATTCTACAACCGTCCAAATGCTTTTACTTCTCACCCTTTTCTCCTGCTAGTCTGTATCACCACCCCATCCTCTATGTGTCATGTCTCCCTATTCTTGAAGACTGGCTCTTTTTCTCTAACTATGCATGTGACTTTATTCATGTGCTTCAAATCTTTGCCTAAACACCACCTCACAACCAACCCTAACTTGATAATGCTCTTTAAACTACAGTTTTCCACACCTAGCTTTTACCCTTTGATATTTTTAAAGTAGTACTTATTAATTTCCAATACTATTTACTTTGTTTATTTACTACAGTTTTGGGGGGAGGTCTCCCTTGCTAGACTGGAAGCCTCACGAGGAGAAGGCTCAAATGCACCTAAAACTACAGTGAGTGCCCATACGTATTTATGGTTGAATGTATTTGCTTCTGTTTATTCAATCTACTTTCCTGCCCAGAAAATAATCAATAGACAATTTTGCATTGCGAAGGTTAACATTATATTATTTTTCAAAGTCCAGTCTTGAAATTCAGGACCCACAAGACTCTGTTTACCCTCACACCAACTTTCACAGTGTTGATATGAGAATTCAAGCTATGACAGCATTACAGAATCTGAAGAAATGCCTGGGACTGCCAGGCTGTGCCTCTCTTCTCTTGCTATAATTAAGTCCGTGGTTGGAGCAGAGTCAGGGGCAAAAAGAAGCATCTTCTCTAATAAACACATGAATGAATGAATTTCATTGTGGTGGCTTCATCCTTTCTTTACATGCCTAGCTCACTAGGCTTTAGCTTCCAAGTGCCCCCTCTGTTCCTTTTAAAAATAGATTTCTAAGGTGAGGCCCTTGTCACAAGCTTCATATAAAAGTTCACATAAAGATTCACTTGCATTTTATTCAGTGCTTATCAAGATTTTATCAGAATGACATGGTATTCCATTACACTTTTATTTTATCAAGAAGTCTGAAGGTGAGTAATTTATTATTTTCTAAGCAGTTCTTAACATAACACAGTACAGCACATAGTAAGTGAATATATATAACAAACAGTTATGAAGTTGAAATGAGGCAACAGAAGATTTGTTTTTATTATTTTTAAGTTTTATATGTATAACTGTGTGTGTGCACATGAGTGTGTACGTGCATGTGTGGTGTGTGTGTGTGTGTGTGTGTGTGTGTATCCTTGGAAGCCGAAAGATGGCCTCTGATCCCTTGGAGCTGGGTTACAGGTGGTTGTAAGCTTTCTGCCATGTGAACTGGGAACTGAACTTGAATCTTTTGGACAAGCTGTACTTGTTTTTAAAAAGCTATCTCTCCAGCCCCGGAATTAAGGTTTTTTAATGGCCCTTTCTTATTTTCTTACCTGCCTGTGTTAACATCATTCCGTTTTCCTAACATTCCTGCCTTCAATTGTACCCTTTCTATCTACTGATTTGTTTTGTACCTGCTGTGCTTATATTTATGTGCTAGCTAGATTAACATATTTGCAATACCCACTTCCATGACTGCTTTCTGACTGTTTTCTATTGAACAGAGCAGACTCTGAAATAAGTCTCATAGAGAGAAAAAAAAAAAAAAAAGAAGTTGAGACAGGGATTTAAAACAAGTATTCAATTATTTTGATTTAGTTCTATCTCTGGTGAAGTATAATTTGGCTTCTAACTTCCCCATTTACTCAAACTGTGTCTGTTGCCAATGACTGCTCCTCTCGTGGAGCCCTCCTCACTCTGCTTGGCGTCTGCAGCATTCAATACTGCTGAACTTCTGCTTGGAACAGCCTCTGAAGGGACCTGCAGCAAAGCTGGTCGTCTTCTTCCTTACTTGACTGTGCTTAGCATCCATACGAGCCCTTCATTAGTCTGAGATCTGGCTTTGGCTACCTTCTTACTTCATGCACTTTGCCAGGAGCTAAGTTCATACTTAACCTGCGTTTGAGTGGCTCCAAAGTCTATATATTCAGCCTTATCTTGAGCTTCTGGCTTCAGATGGAAAATTCCAACAGCATCCTAGAAATGTCTGTAGGAATTTCTTTCAGGTGTCTCAAATGCAGCGTGTCTCAGAGGACATAGACTGCTTTCTACCTGAGACCTAACTTCACTCCCTCTCTTCTCCACCTAGTTTCTGGCAATATCATGAACCAGGCACTGTAACTCTGAACGGAAGAGTCAGTCTTGAGCTCCCCTATCCTGACAGATCCTTTTCCAAATGCCTCTTTACTAGCTGTTCGGTTCTAAAACATTAGCTCTCTGGTATCTAAAATCCCAAATGGCCTCTGTTTAGTTAGTCTTACTATCTTTCCATCAGAGAGAACATTTTAAACACCATGGAAAGATATGATAATGGAAAAGTTCTGACAGAAAATAACTGAAAGGAAAACAAAGAGACACCACAGAACATCCCAAAGGTAGGAAAAGAAGAACTTTTGACCATGGAGCAATAAAATCTAGAAGCATCTCAAGAATATTGCATTTATTCTTTGAGACTGAAACTTCTTTAAATCTGGAGTTTATAGCTTCATGGTTTCTATTTTTCAAATGATCTCTTCACATTTTCTCAGTACAAGAGGATTTGAAATCAAGAATATTTCCTTCCTTTTAAATTATTTTTGTCTTTTCTTTTTTTTTAGAAATTAATTAATTAATTTTTAAAATTCTGTATTTTATTTATCATTGAAACAAAATAACCATTTTTATTTTTTAAAGGGAAGCTTTCTATCTGAAATCCAGACTGGCCTTGAACTCACAGTAATTCTCCTGTTTCAGCCTTTCTAGTGCTTACACACATATGTCATGCTTGGCCAACAGCCATTTCTTCAAATATCTTATTTTCTTGTAATTGTTACTGTGTCCTGAGTTACGAGCACTTGTTAGTCTTCCATTGGCTATATGTGTGTCAGTATTTGCCAAAGGAGGCCATTCTGTATGTTAATGAACATTACTTTACCACCTTGTGGCTCAGGAGGGAAGAAGAAGAAAGAAGCGTTAAAAAGAGAACAGACTGACGGGAGTCACCTTACTGAGGAAGGAGCTCAGGAAGAAAACAGCAAGGGTGTAGCGCAATGTAACTGTGTTGGGTTATACTGTGTGCTACATCACTGCAGTAAAGGTAAGAGGTAGTAGTCTGCAAGGTGATGGTAAATTTCTGTTTGATAATTAAAAACAAATAAAAAGGAGCTGGTTGTGGTGGCACATGCCTTTAATCCCAGACTGAGGCAGAAGGATGTCCGTGTGAAATTGAAGTCAGCCTGGTCTATGTAGCGAGTTCAAGGCCAGCTGGGGTTACAGGAGTCCCTGTCTCAAAATAACAACAACGACGACAACAACGACGGTGACAACAAAAATAGAATGTTGAACAGTTTATGTCTTTAGGCATAATTATGTAAATGAATATCCTTGAAGAATGTTATTATCCCATGTTAAATATGAATTGTTTTGATTATTTATTTTTTATGTGTATGAGTATTTTGCCTGCATGTATGTAAGTGTATGACATGAGTGCAATGCCCACAGAGTCTGGAAGAGGGCATCGGATCTCCTGGAACTGGAGCTGCAGATGGTTGTGAGCCACCATGTGGGTGTTGGGACTGAACCCAGGTCGTCTGGCAAGAGCAGTCAGTGCTCTTAGTCCCTGAGCCATCTGTTCAGTCCTAAATATGAATAAGTTTAACAAAGTCCAAACATCAATTACACTTCACAAAACAGAACTGAGTGCCTCTAATATACTATACCATGTTCTTAGTGCATGCTGTAGTGCTGTGAATACAGTGAACAAACTCTTCATGAAGGAGGCCTGACCAAGAGAACTTCTTGCCGTGCGCTGACTTAAGTCTTTTAAATATTTGAACATTTCTTAAAACCTTCATTTAATCCCACTGAGATATATGTCATTATCTTCGCCTTCATTTCACAGATGAGAAAACTGAGGCACATGGATACTTAGCATGTTGCCCGAGGTTTATATTGGTAGTTAAAGGTACAGTCAAGGGTTGTACCTTTAAGCAGTCTTTCAGAGATAAAACAATGGTATCCCAGGAGGTGGAAGCATTGTTGATGTCTTTGTTGAGTAAAATTTTCCTGATATATTAGTTTGTGAATGATTTCTGACTGTAGCATATTTTTAAAATGCTCAATAAAAATATCTACAGAGTGACAATAAATATTGTTGGAAGCTCCTCTTATTGGTATATGGAACTTGTTATCAGTTTTGCTGTAACTGTTAAAATAATGAATTGATTCTCATAGATATTCTTTTCTTTCTTTGTTTTTTTGAAAAAAGGTCTTGCAACATGGCCCAGGCTGGCCTGGAACTCACTATAGGGCTCAAACTCATGGTAATCTTGCTTTAGCCTGACAGATGTTTCGACTTCAGGTGTGAGTCTTATCAGTAATTCCTTTGCTATTCTTGATCTGGCATATCCTCTATTTCTCTAGTAAGAAGATATACTAGGGCTGAGATTATAGTTCAACTGGTAGGATGCTTGCCTAGAGTGCACAAAGCCACGGATTTGGTACCCAGCACTGCATGAAGTGGTGGCACATGCCTATAATTCCAGAACTTGGGAGGTAGAGGCAGAGGGATCAGAAGTTCAAAGTCATCTTCAGTTGTACTCTGAGTTCAAGGTTAGGATGAGCTATATGAGACTCTGTTCCAACCCTCTACCCTCAAAGAAAGATATAATAAAGCTCCTAGAAAATGTTTATATATAGGGAAATGATGATGCTTATATTCACATTATAACAAACGTGTTACTTTGTCACCCAGAATGCCATATAGAATTCATCATACCTGAATAGATTCTCCTAATAAAGCGGTGTGTGGATTGAACTTTAGACTAACACGTAGAAACCCAGTGACCTGACTGACCACTGGGGAAATGCTTCAGAGCACAGCTCTTGATGGTAATGTGTGCTCATGGCCTTGGAAGGGAATGTCACAAGTTTTACACTGGCAGTGCTTACAGTTGACACTCAGACTTGTACACATCTTTAAGAAGGGCCAATTTGATCTATGAGTAAATAACTGAGTCATTGAGAGGACAGAGCAGATGAGGTCACACTCAGAACAGTCAACTTTGTGCTACGATGGACACCACACCCCCGACCAGACCAGACTAGCCAGGAGGGTGAACATAGTTAATGATGAGTAGAATCCATCAATTATGTCATAGTACCAGAAAACAATGTAGTATCAGATGCAAATATAAAAGCCAAAAGTGGTGATTCATATCTGTGATCCTAGCATTCTGGAGGCTGAGGCAGGAAGATTTCTAGGACTGTTCAAGGCCAGCCTGGGCTACAGAATGAGAGCCTGGCTTAAGCAAACATACTAACAGACACACAAATGAACAAACAAACACATTAGTTGTAGGTGAATCAAGTTTATTTATAAATGAAGAAAATTTGTATTGTACTACAAACCTTAGACATCTCTAGTCATTATATGGTTTATATACATATAAATAAGTCCTTTCTATATGTTTTCATATTGAACCAAGTCCTTGGCTTGGTTATCCCAGACTTGTTGATTCGTGGGTTGGAGGAACAGGCATGGAGAATTTCCAAAAGATGTTATGGGCACAACTGAAAAAAACATAATGAATTTTCATTCATTTTGCTCTAGGGTGGGGCCCAGGATCTTGCTCATATTAAGCATGTATTTTAACAGTGAACTGCACATAAAACTTCCTGAGCATCAGCCTAAACTTCGGGTTAAGCCATATCAGGGAATGGAACTATTGATATTGACAAACAGGTTAGAATTTCTCTAAAACAAGTCCTCCTACATTCTAAACCTAATCATTTAGATGTCGAATTGTGTGTGTGTGTGTGTGTGTGTGTGTGTGTGTGTGTGTGTGTATACATGTGTGGTTCCTAAAACCCTGGATATGGACAATGGACAGGCCAAGAAAGCACTGAACAATTCAAAGTTAGCTATAAACTGGGAGATCAGATTACTAATCTTGTGAATGAATGTGGGGAGGTAGAAGATCTCTTTGTAAAACAAGGAAACAGAGATAAGCATTGAGAGATAAAACAAGTCAAAAGAAGAAATATCCATCAAAGAGTGATATTGTGGTTTGAAGAGAGGAGAAGTCATGCGTTCATCTCTTGCAAAGATGAGCCTTGGAAATGCTTTGGTGTGCTTCCTGTTGGCATAGTAAAATACCTGCAATGGTAATTTACTAGGGATAGAAGCTTACTTGACTCACAGTTACAGAGGCTGGGAGTCTAAGACCATAGTGCTAGCATCTGGTTGATATCTAGTGAGGGTCTTTTTGCTGTATTACAACATGGCTGACATAGTAGAAGGTGTCTTATGGCAAGACAGAGCATACATGTAGCTCAAGTCTCCTCTTCCTCCTTCCTCAACAGCTTCTTTATGTAGATCAGACTGGCCCCAAACTAGAACCTTCCTGCTTTCACCTTGAGTGCTGAAATTACAGATGTATGTCATCATACGTCTTTGTGTGTGTGTGTCTTTTTTAGACAGGGTCTTCCCATAGCCCCAAATGGCCTTGAACTCCCTATGTAGACCGGGGTGGCCTTTAACTCCTTGAACTCACAGATGTCTGCCTGCCTCTGCCTCCTGAGTGCTGGGATTGAAGGTGTGCGCCACCACATCCAGCTTTTTCCTCTTTTTATAAAGCCATTAAATGCCACTTTGGGGTCTCATTCTTAGGACCTCATCTAATTCTAATTACCCCCAAAGGTCTCAACTCCAAATACCATTAACATGAATTTTTGGATTTAATCCTCAACATGTGAACTTTTGGAGGATACATCCAGTCAACAGCAAAGAGTGAGTGGCTTTTATCCAGATAAAGGGGAAAGAGAGAAAGGAATTTTCAGCAGTGGGCTGTGAAGCACGGGACCATTCTCTGCCACTTATATCCAAGAACTTTGATGAACAACAGCGAAAAGCAACAGAAATCTTCCTAGAAGACATGAGGGGATAACAGCTATGTATGGAGCCTGGTGGGGCAGCTGGGAGACGTTGGAGCACAGAGCAGGGGACACATGTGATGTGAGGCCAGGCTGACGTCAGATAGTGTGCAGCGGGTGGAAGCCTTTTCAAGGGGTTGCAGATTCCTAAGGCGGAGAATAAAGTGAGTACATTTGTATTTGGAAGGTTACATGGCTAACACAGTGGAGAATGAGAGACAGAGGCAAGACTTGAAATGAGAAGACCAGGTAGCATGGGAAGCGACGTAGCAGAGAAGAGCTACGTTTGCAGAGCTGGTGATGGGAGTGGCTGGTAAAGGTCAAGAACAGCGTGAGGTCAAGGATCGATGCAGTTTCCGGTCAGGGAACCTGGGCCAAAACCTCAAGTGCTTGCGAACTTTACCTTTGGTTCCATTCTCTTTATTCTTAGCTATCTGGTACCATGATAATGAATATGATCGTTAGAAAAAATTCTAATTCCTTTGGAGGAGAAGTGGAGAAGCGCTGACTCGAAGCTAGAAGGTCTAGCACACATGGGGAATTAAACTGCCCTTGCGCCTCCATTTCTTCTTTGGTAGAATGGGGATAAGATGTACCACTGAGATAAGATGCTTAGATAATGTCTATGAAAAGTTTTAGCCAGGGCTTGAAAGAGAGCTGGTATTTAGACCTTCACTCATTTGTACATTGACAACCTGAGTGGAATACCCACAAGAGAAGTTTAATTTGACAATGTAGCCTTTAAAACATTATTAAAGCGCCTTCCTTGGCTCTGCCTGTGAGGTGGCTTCCATCTCTAGTGTGGCGTCAAGGCTGTCCTTGGATCTCTGGTGAAGCCCAAGATCATTAAAAAGAAGACCAAAACCTCATCTGGCACTGGTCTGACCAGTCTGTCAAAATTACGTGCAACTGGCAGAAACCCAGAAGCACTGGTAACTGAGTGCGGAGAAGATTCAAGAGCCAGAGCCTGACGCCCAGCACTGGTTATGGGAGCAACAAGAAAGCAAAGCACATGCGGCCCAGTGGCTTCTGGGAGTTCCTGGTTCCCAATGTCAAGGAGCTGGAAGTGCAGCCGATGAGCAACAAATCTTACTGTGCCGAGACAGTGCCCAGTGTTTCCTCCAAGAACTGCAAAGCCACGATTGGAAAGAGCAGCACAGAATCTCCAACCGCAATGCCAGGCTGCACAGCAAAGAAAATGACCAGACAGCTCGTATGCTCCTATTGGTATTTGTGCTTAAATAATCTCATAAAACCTGCAAAAATATTTTGAAATATTTTTGACTTTATTAAACATCACAATTCACAGGGCACTGTGGTGCAAAAAAAAAAAAAAAAAAAAAAAAAAAAAGAAAAAGCAAACTATGGTTTCAGTCCTTAAGAGTCTTCTTCAGCCTTTTGTGAAAGAAATTGCACAGGAGACAGATATATGATTAGTAAAATACCTAACTCTTTTTTTATAGTTAAACAAGAAAAAAGGAGACAAGGCAATTCTGTCAGTTGCTGGTTGAACTGAGAGGATGCGTGTGCTTGGGCAAGATGTTTCAACACAGGGAGCTTACAGAAAGCTGCAGGGGAGGAGGTTGGCTTGAGCTGGATGTGAAAGATGAGCCTGCAGTCCCGGCGCAGACCTGGAGTTGACAGTACTGTTTAGGTGCTAAGAGTGACTTTTATATAGTTGCAAAAAGTTTCAAAAATAGCCTTTTCTAGCTGGGTGTGGTGGCTCATGTTTGTAATCCAACATTTGGAAGTATGAGGCAGGAGAATCAGAAGTTCAAGGCTAGCTTTGGTTACCTAGCAAGTTCAAGGGCAGCCTGGGCTACACGAATCTTTTTTTCACAACAAAACGAAAAGGTCTTTTCTGATATGTGAACACAATATGAAACTCAAATTTATCACCCGTAAATTAGTTTTCCTGGTACACTGCTTCTTACAGTCGTGCTGTGAAACAATGGAATTGAGTATTTGACGCCCTATGTCCATGAAGTCTAAAATATTTACTGTGGAGCCTTTGTAGAAAGTCTCATGACCCTACTGCAGATGGTACAGAGAAACCTTCCCAGCGCACAGACTGCCAAGGCTAGAGTAGCCCTGCTGAAGGAAGGTACGCGGTCTCGAAGGAGCAAGTGTGCAGTAGAAGTGTCTAAACAGCAGTGCTTTCAGAAGGAGAAGAGTGAAGAACGCACCTTAGGAGAGGGCAGGCTCTTCCGCCTCAGCCATCATCTGTTGGTGCAGGAGGAGGGCAGGAGAGTAGAGGGTGAGAAGCCAGATGGTTTGGATGGCTTCAGGAGAGAAACTGCTATAGAGTTCAGGTTTAGCAAACAGTAGATGAGACCTGTGGGCAGAGGGAAACAGCAGTTAGAAAAGAAGGTTTTGAAGATGCTCTGAAGAAGCGGGAAGAGACAGGTCTAAGCAGCATTTAAAGCAAATATAATGTTTGCTTGGTTTTTACTTTGAGATTAGGATACTTTTCTTTTTCTCCTCCCCATCCCTCCTCCTTTTTTCTTTTTAAAAATATTTTATTTATTTATTTTTAAATTTTATGTGTATGAGTGTATTGCCTGTATTTATGTAAGCGTACCTGTGTTGTGCAGTGCCTGCGGAGGTCAGAAGAAGGCGTCAGAGTCCCCTGGAACTGGCGTTAAGATGGTTGTGAGCTGCCACATGGGTGCTGGGAACCAGCCTGGGTCCTCTGCAAGAGCAGTTGGTGCTCTTAACTGCTGAGCCATCTCTCTGGGCACCCCCCCCCCTTTTTTTTCTTTTTTTAGTCAATATCTTTTTAACTAAACTTTGAGTCATCTCATTGTAGCAAAGTCCTATTGAATAAGCTCCTGCATAGTTCTTTCATTCCTGTTTCTGAGCTCTTTCCAATTGTGGCTTTGCAGTTCTTGCAGGAAACACTGGCCACTGTCTCCGCACAGTAAGGTTTAGAGAACCTCAAGTAATAAAAGTAGCACCTAAGTTAGACAATAATAACGGACAGTGACCCAACTATGTTAAGAGATATTCCTTCTGTATCCCATAGATGGAGCATACATAGACGGAGTATAGGTGTCACCACTCCATTTTAGGACTGGGCAGGAATTGTTAATTGATCACAATACTCTTTATTGCTGAAATTAGACATGAACTCAGGATACTTTCAATGCAGTGCTCTAGAACTGACTAACAATTAAGTAGATTTGGCACTTAACTTGAAACATCTTATATTCTGCTTCAACCCATATGTAGCTCTCTAAGACTCTATGACATCACCCTGGGATTCTGCCCCTGGGATCAAAAGAACTGAATTTGAAAGTTTGGAAGTTAAAATTTTCTTCCCACCCTCCTCCCTCCTTCCCTCCCTCTCCCTCCTCTCTCTCTCTCTCTCCCTCCCTCCCTTCCTCTCTCTCTCCTTCTCTTCTTTCCTTTCATTCATTTTGAGACACAGTCTCACTAGCCTAGGCTGTTCTCAAACTCATAATTCTCATATTTCTGGTCCTTGAATACTGAGATTACAAGTGTATGTCATGGTATCTTACTCTTAATTTCAGTTTCTTAGCTAGGCATGATGGTGCACACCTCCCAGCACTAGGGAGGCAGAGGTAGGTGGATCTTTGAGTTTGAGGCTGGCCTGACATACATGGGAAGTTCCAGGTCAGCCAGGGCTACACAGTGAGACTCCGTCTCAAAAATTTTATTTTTAAATTCCCCCAGCTCTTTCCCAGTTCAGTCTTTTGTCCACTATATCAGCCAGTAAAGCCCTTCATTTGAGGAAGAAGCACATTGTCATATTTGGCCTTTAAATAAAAAATTTTAAAGGAATCTTTTAAAGACATTGGAAGTTCAGCAAAATGACACATTTGTAATCCCAGTACTCAGGAGGCTTGATGTGGAAGGATTGCCTGGAGTTTGAGGCTAGCCTGGGCTACATAGTGAGACCCTGTCTCAGAAAACCAAAACCAAAGCAAACCAAAAGCAAAGAAGGCTGGGTACTTAGCTCAGTGGGAGAGTGCTTGCCTATTAAGAACAAGGTCCTATGTTCAATACCTAGTGCCAGGAGAGAGAGAGAGAGAGAGAGAGAGAGAGAGAGAGAGAGAGAGAGAATTGGTTTTGAAATTTCAAAATGAAATTAATAAAAAAGCAACACTTAATGAAGTTTGCATCTCTAAACCTTAGAGAACAGAACATTTACATGTAATCTGTAAGGACTTTGTTCTAATCCTTGTTAAAGATTTTGCCAGGAGCCTGGGGAGAAAGTTTCCTGGTGGTGGTAGAGGTACTGGAGATGGAGCCCAGGGTCTCACTGATATTAAAGACACGTTCTACCCCTGAGCTTTACCCTTGGCCAATAAAGTTTTCAACAGTATTCTCACCTGAGTTGGTGTAATGTTTATTGAAATCCAATAAATGTACATAAGTGGAAGATTAACGTTTTACATTCTCTGAACTTCTTGATAAGAGATTTCCAAAGCAGATATAGGCATTCTCTGCTTTTCAGTTCAGGGGTATTACAGACGAGTTGTTTGTACTGTGCATGAAGAAAATATATATTATAGGGGTGTGTGCTGGTAATATCCTGTTTCTATGGTATCATTTTTCCCAAGTATTTAAGCATTTGAAGGTGTTATCTTTGCAGTTTTCACAGCATGCTTGGAAGGAGGAAGGACATGTTGTTCTCACCTAACAGTGATGTTGAGGTAAGCAGCTGCCCTGTTCTTGCATAAGTCACTGATTGAGCTGGGGACGTGATAGGAAACAGTTCTTCTATTTACTAGCCCATTGTGACGCTGCGACATTTCTTGTAAATCCACGAATCCCATCTTCTTTTTCCCAGTTAATGACTCCACACTTGATTGGTGCTTATCTGCTGGGGGGCGGGAGGTACAGGAAAGAACAAGGCATAGTCTCAAATGGTAGATGATACAAAAATAATTTGGATTTGGCGATGGGATATGTTTTGTTCTGGCTTTGGAACCTGGGTGTGTCTGGTGTTCTAAAAATTTATAGCATTCCAGTCCAACTGAAGAAACTCTGCAAGGGGATCTGGGGAGGGGAGGACCACAGTACTGAGTTCCTCTCTCTTGTTTTCCCTGTGGAGGTCAGGCTGAGCTGTGTTATCTTGAAGACTGGTGTGTTAAGCCGAGTGGAGTAAACCGGGCTTTTCTTTCTCAGTATGAGTATTCATTTCATCCTTCCGCTGGGAATGGGAGAAACTGGGATCTTATGTTAAAATTAGTAATCATTTCTATTTATTTATTTATCTATTTTTATTGAATCTTTGTGTATGTTATAAATTTATTTATTTTTATTCTATGTGCAAAAGTGTTTTGCCTGCATGTATGTAAGTACATCTGTATCATGCATTGCCCACAGAGGTCAGGAGAGGGTGTCAGATCCCCTGAAACTGGAGTTAGGACAGTTGCTAGCTGCCATATGGGTGCTGGGTGCTGGAAATTGAACCCCTGTCCTCTGGAAGAACAACCAGTACCCTTAATTGCTGAGCCATCTCTCCAGCCCCCATTTCTCTCTTTTTCTACACTTATCTGTGGTGCTGCAATAGAACCAGGCTCTTGAGTTTGTTAAGAATCCATTTTTCTGGTGAGCCCAAGCATTACTAGTTTTTGCTTTTTAGTGTTTTTAGACTGGCCTTGGACTTACATAGTTCTTCAGTCTTGGTCTTTCTAGTACTCGGATTACAGTGCATCATATGTGACTCTGAGCTAGTACTAAATACTCCAATGCTAAGAATGACCGTAAATTTCCTTCCTCTCACTTCCTCTCACTTCCTCTCTTCCTCCCTTTCTTCTTTCTTTCCTTTTTATTTGAGGCAAGGTCTTATTTGGCCTGGGCCAACCTTGAACCAACATGTAGTTGAAGAAGACCCTGAGCTTGATTATCTTCCCTCTGCCTCCTGCATGCTGTAATTGCAGACCTTACCTCAGCCACTCCTGGGGTCTTCCCCAACCCTTTTCTTTCTTTCTATTGTATACTAATGAATCTAGAACACTGCACAAATTCTACAAGCACTGTATCACTGAGCCACAGTCCCTAGCCTGCTTAATTATCCTCTAAAGTTTTCATTTATTTTAAATGTAAAAGCAAAATTTTCATGAATATGTAATATAAAGAAGAATGAATCTAAGAAAGACATGGAAGGCTGTGTGGGCTCCAGATAATGATGTACCAGAAACCTCATGGAAGACAAAAGGATTTTCTTTTAAATTTTATGATGAATGATAATAAATTCTTTGAAAAAATTTATTTTCTTCTTCATTCAAAAACCTAACATTCCTTAATATCTACTGAATGCCAGGAACTATTCTTAACTGAATTGATGATAGGAATTTGAACACGAACCAACACTAGAAGCTGAAAGATAAAGGTGTTACATAAAAATTGCAGAAGGCCATTATTTTGAACTTAGTTCCTCTTCAAAGAATAGACTAAAAATCAAAATGGAGTCACTCACGCTAAAGATACACATCATCCCACTGAAACTAAGCTATTTATCTGATCTTCCCAGAAGTCAGGATTAGAGAGATGATAACAGGGATCTCCAGTAGGCCCCTTTCAATCGCTGTGATAATGAACTTCCCTCTGCATTTAGATAAAGAAGCAAAACAGTAACCCAAAGGTACCTGTCTCCTTGTGCCCACCTACAAGGGAATTCATTCTGAAATGACCACTCCTCTTTCTGTCTTTTCCAGCCCTTTTCTATCTATAAAAGCTCATTGTAACACTTATTTAGTTCATGGAATGGTCCTAGAATGGAAAATGAAACCAATTAAAATACTTAAACTAAGTTATAATTTTGTCATCTGACAAAAATCTTAATGGAATTAGATGTTTTGGTACACGCCTATGAGACCAGCATTTCAGAGGGTAAGGCAGGAAGATGGTGAGTTTGAGGCTGGTCTTGGTTACATAGTGAGTTTCCAGGCTGTGTGTGTGTGTGTGTGTGTGTGTGTGTGTGTGTATGCCGAAGCCAGAGCAGGCATCTTGCTCTATCACTTTCCTCAGTATTGTCTTCAGACGCGCGGTCTTTCACTGAACTGAAAGCTGCTGCTTTGGTAGACTGACTGGCCACAGAGCTCCCAGGATTCATCTGTCTGTACCCCTGACGTTAGGGTTAGGGTTACAGGAACATGCAATAATGCCTGAATTTTAACATGGATGCCAGATATTCCGGTCCTCATGTCTGCAGAGCAAGCACTTTTAACCTTCTCTCCAGCCTCTTATATTTAGTCATTATTTTAGGATATATTCTTTCTGCTTCTAAAAGAAAATTTACTATAAAATGCTAAGCCATGCTGTGCTGGCAGCAGCCTCATATTTGTGTATGATATCTGTGCAATTAAAAAAATAACCTAACATTTTTCTCAGGACACAGCCCCATCCATATATCACATACAACTATATTTTGACATTTTGAAGTTTGAATTTATATTTTTCTACCTCTATGTTTAGCTAGTGTTTTTATCATGAATGGTTTTCAGGGATGGAAGTCATATTCCTGGAAATTTTTGAATGCATTGCTTTAGTGAAATAAAATAACAGCAACAGCAGCAGCAAGAACAACAACAAATAGTTGTGCTTTGTTGTCCAGACTGGTCTTGACCTCCCTCTCCCTCTCCAGTAGCTGAGAATCAAGGTGTGTACCATGATGTCCTGACTTGAATATATTGCTTTTTGTGTTCCCCAATGGTTTGACTAGGGAGTTCACTGCCATGCTGATCCTTGATTCTTTATGTAAAATGTGTGTGTGTGTATGTGTGTGTGTGTGTGTGTGTGTGTTTCCTGTCTGGAAAATTGTAGGGGCCAGTGTTTTGTACTTTCACAGTGGTATGCGCCTGTTTCATTCACTGGCTAGTCACATAGAGATCCTTTAATGAAAAATCTTTTCTTACGGTTCAGGATAATTCTCTTTATCTTCTGGATAATCTTATGTCGTTCTTTTTTTTTTCCATTTTGTGATTTCTGTTGCCTGGATGATGGTAATTGCTGAAACTATCTGTTAATTTGGTTCTAGAATCTTAATTTTCTACCCCTGACTTTTTGCTGTTTTTTTTCAGAGCTATTACCTTGATAAGAATTTCCAGTATTCTCTTGAGTTTTTCAGTTGTCCTTGAAACACTGCTGTGCCATTGATACCCAAATTCATAAATGCTCAAATCCCTTAGAGTAAATAACACAAAACCATGGCCTATGCAGTTTCTTGCATACTTTAAGTCATCTCTAGATTACTTCTAATACCAACACAATGCCCAATGCTAAGTAAATAGCAGTTCTACTGTATTGGTCAGGGAATAATGACAAACATCTATATGTGTTCATACAGGTGTAGTATTTGTTCTGTGGTTGGTTGATCTTGCAAATGCTGAACCTATACGTGCAGAAGACCAAATAGGAAGGAAGACCTCCCCCACTCCCCCAATAGAAACTTGCTATAGAAGCAGGCTGGTCTCAAATTCACACCAGTCTTAGTGTCTCAGCCTCCTGAGTGCTGGGATTACAGATTAGGGGAGTGTGCTATCACACCCAGTGGGAAGGTGTTTCTGATCTCTTTGCTGAGAAGTATGATTCTGGCTGTCTGAGCTTTGGGAGCTCTACAAGAGAAGATTCAGGGACTCAGCATTGCATTTCTACACATTTATTTAATCTTTTAATTTTTAGAACATCCTCTGCTATGATTTGAATGTGAAATGTCACCCTAGATTCATATGCTGAGTGCTTGGTCCCCGGATGGGGGTGCTATTTTGGGAGGGGCTGGAAATTAAGAGACAGGGCCTCATTGAAGGAAGTGGGTCACTGGCGAGTTCTTTTGAAAGTTAGACCTGGTTCTGTCTGTTCTTCAGTCTTTGCTTCCTTTTCCTGTTCTTGTTTCTGCCACCATGGTGTTCTGTCTAAGGGCATGGAGCCAGGCCACTGTGGAGTGAATGAAACTGTGGAACAAAAGAAAACCTTCCTCTATTAAGTTGTCCTCTCAGGATTTTGGGCGTGGCTATATTTTAGTCACAGATACATAAAAGCAACTAGTACAGTCCCATTACTTTTAATTTAATTTGATGTCCTCTGGCTTACAGAGCTCTCCTTGTCCTCTCTAGAGAGTAAGCCTCCAGTGTTCTCCAGCAGTACGGTGGAAGGAGGGGAGTTTAATTGCTTCTTAATCACACCGCCAGCCAATCCTCTGGGTTTTAAGCCCTGATTTACACTCAGTTTAAGAGCCACTTGATGCTGCCAGTTCCCAAGTTTGGGGAGTTTTATGGTATAATCTGTTTAGTTTTTGGCTTTCCTCACTGTTTGCTTTCTGAGGTTGCTAAGTCATTTACTGCTAATCTTTCTGTTGTTCAGTTTCTAAAACACATTAGCTTTTAACGCCTATTTTTTTGTTGTTGTTCTTTTGTACTTATGTCTAAGTATGTCCTTTATTGTTATTCTGGTGGAATTTGGGAGAGTGGGGTGTTACCTGTATCTCTAAATTGATATTTAAAATAGTCGAGAACTAATATTAATCATCCATTTGCATCTTCAGTTCTTCTGTAGGTATCCTTTAACAAGAATGTTACATGGAGAGTCTCAGGGAAATTTGTTTATCTTAGTGGTACATGTGAGAGAAAAGATAATACGGATGGAGTACTAAACAAATCAATGTACATGATAAGAATAACTGCATCTTCACACTTGGTGGGCTAGGAATGTGGTAGCTTCTTTAAAATTGCTATAATCCTAAGGCATGTATATCGAGTGAGGAGTAATTTGAAAACAAGGCACATCATCTGTATATTTAGCAGACTTTTGTAAATAAAAAAGATTGTCTTTGAAATAGAAGAAGGAAGACTTCTTAAGAAAACAGGTCTTTGCTTCCCAGAGGATTCTTTGCCCAGAACTATGTCTTCCTAGACAATGTAGTGGACAGTTAGTTGTACAGTTGTTATATGTCTTTTTTTTTTTTTTTTAAGATAGGGTTTTATTTTGTGTTTCAAGCTGGCTTTGAATAGTCTAAATTGGTCTTGGACTTGAACAGTTCTCCAGCCTCTTGAATGTTAAGATTAAGGCATACACTATATATAATGTGTCTTTTGATGGGAGCATCAAGAAGGAAGAAGAGCTGGGAATGGTGTCACATGCTTTTAGTCTTGACATTCATGAGGCAGAGGCAGGTAGATCTTTGTGAATTAAAGGCCACCTTGGTCTACACAGTGAGTTCCAGGCCAGCTAGTGATACATAGCGAGACCCTGTCTCAGTAAAAAAGGAGAGGGAAGAGGAGGAAGGAAAGTAGAGAGGCCATGTTATTCTAACCTCATCGGAGACTTAGAACTTCATTGAGGGAAATTCGTCATTGTCTGAGAACAGCGATCATCCGTGTGGAGACCATAGTGAAAGTTAGAATGTAGACAGAAGTGGCCCAGGAAGTGTCTGACAGAGCTGACTTGTTCAAAGCACCATACGCAAACTGGTGGCTGTGGACTATGACTACTTGGTTTTATGTGGACTTTGTACTGTTTAAATTTTTAAAGAGGGGGATTGGAGAGATGACTCAGTGGTTAAGAACACTGGTTATTCTTGCAGAGACCCAGGTTCAAATCCTAGCACATACATGACAGTGGTAACTCCATCCATAACTCCAGTTCCAAAGGGTTTGACGTCCTCTTCTGTGCTCCTTGGGCATTGCGTGACATGAGTACACTTACATATACACAGGCATAATTCTCATACACATACAATTTTTAAAAATGTTGAGTTTTATTTTATAAATATGTTTATTTTTATTAATTTTATTAATTTTTAATGTGTTTCTGGGTTCTTTTCTGAATCAGACAATGTGTCAGTCTTGAATTTGCATTCCACCTTCAGTGGTGGGTGGAGCTAAGAAGGTAGGCTGGGTCGTCTGTGGTCAGCAGTTCCCTCCTCTCCTCCTGCCTACCCTGCTTCTCTTGCTTGCATGCACCTGTCTGGCCCCCACAGGCTCTTGAGTCCATAGTCATCTTTAGTGGATGCTAACAGTGTCCACAATGGACTGCTGAGCAGAAAGAACAACTTTGAAATCCCATTGCCAAGGCAGCAGAGGGGTGGATCTCAGTCCACCCGGACTTTGTGGAGGAACTGCCAGGGTACCATTTCAGGAGGCCTGTTGGTGAACATGGAGACAGTGTGGGAGTGGTTTGTGGGAACCAATAAGACAGTGTCATTCCCCAAGATCAGTTCAGTTGTGTCCATCTTGAGAGGACTCCACATTCATGTCATCTGATCAGGGACTAGCCGAAACAGCCATAGTTAGACCCTTTTTGAAGGACATACTATTTGCTTAGATATGTTAATTTTGAAGCTTATAGTCAAGGTGGGCCGTAGTCTGAAAGCATTTTTACCTTCTCTGCTGACAATAACAATAATGATAACAGCTTAGCATGTTTGAACATTTTCTGGTGCTGACAACTGGCGTATTCATTATATCAATGGGTCTTCACAAAATTGTGCCAGAAAGTGTTTTTTCTTCCCATTTTAGAACTAAAGAATCTAAGTGTTAAGTAAGTGTCTATAGTCACATAATGATTAGCAAAAGAATCAGAATTTGAGCCCAAGTCTGTCTGATTCCAAAGTCGATAGGTATTCCCAAGATTCTGAATTCTCACAGCCTTGCTTTTATCCTAATTTCACTTAGTAACAGTGACAAAGCCCACTTGAGCTGACGTGTGAAAAGGACATGGATGGATAATGTAACCAACAAAAGGACAAAGGTCTCACTGGCCTCAGACACAATGAGGCCTGGGGACAAAATGTCAGGGCTGTTTGTCTACCTTGTTCTTCTCTCTAGCTCAGCTCTCTTCCTTGACAGTCTGGCTCTTCCCACTGGGGAGGCAAGGACAAGAGCAACCTACCTGAAGGCAGCCTTTGATTTAGTGACCTGCAAAGCAAGAGGTTCTTGTTCTAGTGGCAGCAGCAGCAAGATTCTGGGATGATGCCCAGTATTTGGTTCTGCTGGCTTCGATATCCATTCTGGAAATAATCAATTATAGTGGCCAGGAGGAGGTGAGACTTATCATAATGAGTCCCTCAAAACCCTGTTGTGAATTCAGCAGTACCTCTAAACAGGAGGGCTAGAGATATTGCTCAGTGCTAGAGCACTTTTCTAGCAGCCATGAACATGGGTCTTTTGTAAGAAGAGCAGGTGCTCTTAACCACTCAGCCTATTCTCCAGCCTGCCTTCCTTCCTTCCTTCCTTCCTTCCTTCCTTCCTTCCTTCCTTCCTTCCTTCCTTTCTTTCTTTCTTTCTTTCTTTCTTTCTTTCTTTCTTTCTTTCTCTTTCTTTCATGTATAATGTACACACCTGACACAATCCTTCCTGGAGTGGAGGTCAGAGGAAAGCTTGCAGGCATTGGTTCTCTCCTTCTACCATGTGAGTCCCAGGGGTTGAACACCAACTTCTCAGCACTAGGAAGCTCTCTATTTGTTTGCATGTGTGATTGTTAAATGACAAGGTGGCTACTAATCAGGTTTATAATTTTTAGAGACATAATCCTGGCCATGTCCAGGTCTGAGGATGTATAGGGCAGAGTGGTGTGACTGGCAGGAACACTTAGGGGAGTGTCTCATCTCTTGACACTGTAATATGATGTTATCTCCTAAAAGTGTGTCGATCATTCACAGCTCTACTGGGATGCATGAAGCCACAGCTTAGACATGCCTGTTAAGAATCTTATGATAATTCAGACAAGTGCTCTTGGTGGCCTGGGAAGAAACAATAAAAAA
Source organism: Eospalax fontanierii (assembly GCA_035773235.1). Lineage (NCBI taxonomy): Eukaryota > Metazoa > Chordata > Mammalia > Rodentia > Spalacidae > Eospalax > Eospalax fontanierii. The sequence continues at coordinate 105,723,828 of CM069524.1, forward strand.
ATGGAGAGTAGTGATTAGAGAACTACTGGAGGAATACTAGAAATTGGTGACTGATTGGAAGGTGGAGAGAAGGTAAGAATAAAGGATTAGTTTCAACAGGTTTACATCCAAGTTCCTGTTCATGCTCTGCTCTTCCCAAGCACTATTTAAATTACTTGTTTTTATATTTTTTATGTATATGATTATTTTGCCTATATGTATGTAAGTTTGGCATTACACCCATGCATGTAATGCTTACAGAGACCAGAAGAGGGTGTGGGATCCCCTGGAGTTGAAGTTAGGATGGTGGGTAGCTGCCATGGGGGTGCCCAGACCTGTCCTCTACAAGAGCAGGCAATGTTCTTAACTGCTGAGCCATCTCCTCTCCTCAATTTGCGGTGCCCCAGCTCTATTCTAGAGCCTTTAAAGGGCAACATACACATGCAAAATAAATAAATAAATAAGTAAATAAAGTAATAAAAATAATAAAAGAACGAGAAGGAAGAACAGGTTTGGGTGTAGGGAGATTCTGCAGAGTTTTAGACATGTTGAGATTGGAAATGTATGCTCGTGTTTACATATACACATAGAGCTGTCTCAAATTAGGCAACACAATTCTTGTTTGTTCTTTGATTTTTTTCTTATCCATTCTTTCCTACATTTTTGTCTTCCACTATAATCCTGTTAAAAGATAAATGTAGGCATATTAAGGCTTTAGCGTGTTTACTTGAACATTCAATGATCCTCAGATTGGGAATCACCAGACAGAAAATGCTTCAGGCTCCACTAGGGGTGGAGAGTGGGCTGAGGAGGAATCAGATGAAGTATTCTCAGAAGCAAGACAAAGAGAGCACACTCCACTGGTTGGAGTGGAAAGTCCCTTGCTAGAGGTTACTTGGTGGTCTCATTGGTTGAACTTGTTTTTTTCAGTTTTTACATTCCCTTTGCATAAATAGGAACTGAAGACACTGGGGCCATTTCAGTCTAAGCACCTCCCAATTAAACTTAAAAAAATAAAACAAAGAAACAATAACTTAAATTCAAATCATCTAACATCTAGAAAGTTGAACAACCTTCTACCAAGCACTTCTAATTCTCTGAGTATGTCTCTTTATGTCTTTTGTCTTCTTCCAGCTTTTGTCTCTCTTCTCTCTCCCTCCCTCCCTCCTTCGCTCCCTCCCTTTTTCCTTCCTTCCCTCCTTTCTTCCTTCCTTTTTTTTTCTTTCTTCTGAGAAAGGGTCTCATGTAGCTCAGGCTGATGTGAAATTTCCAATGTGGCTGAGGCTGAACTTGAACTTCTGATCCTCTTGCTTCTACCTTTAAGTGCCATAATTATAGGTATGAATCATCACATTTGTCCATACATGCATCTCACATTTCAATACCTTCCTTTTGTCTGCCTCATACTTTCAAGACTGTATAGAATGGGCTGGTAAGATGGTCCAGTGGGTAAGGATGCTTGCTGCCAAACCTGATGACCTGAATGTCCCATACCTGTGTGCTCACGGGTGAAAGGAAAGATCTGATACCCACAAGTTGTCCTCTGATCTCCACAAGCACCATGGCTCATATCACACACACACACACACACACACACACACACACACACACACACAAAATGTAAAAATAAATACATAAAAGGACTGTATGTGGATTTGCTCCCAAGCACTCTATCCGTATTCGCCTTTCCTCTGAGTTTGTCTCAGCTTGGCCAGCCTGGAACTTCAAATGCAGTGAGTCCCTCCCTGGCTCTGCAGCTCTGCTTATGCTGTGCTCATCCTGATGATGGAGTCTGTTTATTCAAAAGTGTGGGGGTTCAGCCCAGGCCCTGATGCATACTAGGCAAGCTCTCTGTGACTGAGCCTCATTCCCAACCCCATCTGGATCCTTTAAGGTCAGCACTCAAGGTCTTAATCCTTGTGGGCTGTTAGTTCGCTTCATGTCAGGTCAGTCTGAGTCCTTCTCTCTCCTGATGTCCATAGATTGCTGTCTGTGTCCCACTTGTTGGCCTTTGTCCCTATATCATGCTGTTTTACTATTCTTCATTTACTTAATCTCTCTCTGAGACTGAAAACAAAGATCAGGTGTCACAGCACTTTCTTATTCCCCAGAGCACCCAGCATAGGTCTGGACACAAGGCAGGCAGGCTCTCCGTGTTTGTTGACTTGACATATTAAGGTATTTTTTTCTTTCCCATTAGGTTTATCTGTGCCTGAGTAAATGAAGTTGATATGTAAAAGCAGTTGAGATTAAGCATGGAAAGTGGAAGAATAAATAGGAGATAGACGAGATTTGAGGGAAACCATGATCCAGTATTAACTATCGTAATTATCAATTAAATTGGTAAAGTTTCCATATTTTCATTATCATTTTTTATTTTTATAAACAATGGTTTATTTGGCTCCCCCATCTGGCACCTGGCAAGAATCTTCTTGCTAAGCTAAGCTACAGAGTAATGTCATGGTATTTGAGATTATATATATATATTAAAGGACACACAGATGCCAGAAAGTAGAATTATTATTAAAAATATTTTACAACATAAGTTTTTTTTAATCCAAAGGCTCATGATTTTTTTTTCATATGGCTTCACAGTGAAACTCATTAGGTTTTTTATTTTATTTTATCTTGAGACAGAGTTTAACTCAGTAGCACTGACTGGTCTGGAAATCTGTATGTTGCCCAGGATGGTTTTAAACTTGTAGCAATCTTCCTGCCTCAGTAGGGAGTAGCTAGGATAGCAGGCATGTGCTGTCACAGCTGCCTAAAACTCACTAGGTTTTAACCTGTTTTGACTACAAATTGATTCTGGATAGGAAAAAAAATCTCATTCCTTTAAAAGGACAGTATAAATAAGTCAAAAACTTAGACTGAATTGTTGAAATACACAGAAATAATTTACTTATAAATGGAAGCCTTCAGTAAAATAAGCTTGGAGTTAGAAATGACCAACATATGCACTCATAAAGGAAAAAGCTCTTGAACTGTGTGATTCAGTATGGTCTTTTCCATGTAACAGGCTGTTATTTTTATTACAGAATTAGAGAAATCTGTCAACTTTAAGTATAGTTAAGTCAACAGAAACTGTTCTAGGTAAATGAATTTAATCTTCATGGTCACTGACACACAATATAATCTTGTTTCTCTTAGTACTTTTTTTTTTCTTTAAGTAACTAAGTGACTCACAAGCTCAGAAAATAGTTTCTGGTACAGGTAAGTCTGAGCTTAACATGAAATATTCTGAATATTTCTTCTCCTCTCAAGATGAGTATTTCAGAAATATCAGCTTCTTCCCGGAAGGTGTAATTGGCTTCTCGTTAGGAATGTCTACAAATAAGTGTCCTTTTGAAGAACATATTTCAAGACAGCTAGAATATGCTTTTTCCTTTCTTTATAAAAATCCTACCAATACTTCAGGGCTCAATTCAAATGTCACCTCTTTTATAAGTTAGCCTTATTTTTAGACCATAGTCAATGACCCATCGGTTTCTTTTTAGGGAGGGGTTATATATTTGGTTTTTTTTGAGATAAGGTCTCACTGTAGCCTCAGCTGGCCTGGAATTAGCTATGTAGACCAGGCTGGCCTTGATCTCATTGACATGTCCTCATGAGTGCTGGGTTTAAAAACATGTGCCACCATGCTCAGCAGTAATATCTCCTTTAATATTTGCTATAGCTTGAACTCATTATGTATCCCAGACTGGTCTTGAACTCATGGTGATTCAACTTCCTTGGGCTCTGGAATGCTGGGATTACAGGCATGGGCCACCACACCTGGCTTTCCCTTTGTATCTCAACATCTTCGAAGTACCCAGTAAGTGCTTGTAGGAGCACAGGCATAAAGCACCACACCCAGCTTGGAGTGTAAACTCTTACAAGTTAGTGACACGCATATTGTTATGATGGCAGTTTTCCATCAAATAAATTTCCCATAGTTCAGATTTTTTATTTTATTCTTTTTTTTTTTTTTTTTTTAGTGCTGGGAATTAAGTCCAGGACCCTTGTACCTGCTAAACACATGCTGTGCCACTGAGCCGCACTCCTTACCCTAACAGTTCAGAATTTATAAACTATTCCACAACTATAACTTGGAAGTAGACAGTATGTTGGCATTTTGTTTAATTCTTATCTATTTAAAATTGTTATCAAAATGTGCATTATATTTAGAAATTCAGAAAGCTTACAGTGGCAAACAATACCCTTTACCTTCCTCTACCACAAATCTGTTTATAAGAAAGAATCACATTTGATTTCAATTGTTTTTGTTTTATGCTTCTCTTTGGTTTTAAGTTACCTGCATCTCACTAAATAACATGCCGAGTTCTTTCCAAATTGTAGATATTTTCTGTTAATGTCTGTTTGTGGGACATTCCTGTTAGGAAACATGAAGGGTTAGTTTTTAGTGCTAGGGATGGATTCGAGGGCTTCGTGCTTTCTAGGCAAGGAATCTACCACTGAGCTACCTACCTCCCTAGCTCTGAGACTGAAGAATCTTCTAAATTTGTATCTTTATCTACCTTTATCTCTTGCTTTAATTTCTCAGAGACTGTTCTCAGTTTCTGGAACAAAAGTGATATTCTGGCATAGTCTCTAGTCATCCAGTTGTGATCTGGATGATTTTCCCCCCAGGCCATCTTTAGGACTCCTTTGTTCTGAGTCTTGAACCTTCTTCCTCATGGATTTTCTAATCCAGGCCTTGTGGGAGCATCACCTTAGGAAACTTTCATAAATGAGGGTGTAGGAGAGGGAGATGTTCTCCTTGATTTATACTTGCTTTATAGTTTTGTTGGAGAAAGAATTCTGGTTGAAAATCATGTTCCTCTGAGAACTGACAGCAATGCGGTCTCCACCACGGCAGTTCTCATTCCTTTGCAGATGGGAATCTCTGTAACATTTTCAAATCCTCCCTTTATCCTTGGGTTTGGAAATTTCCCAATGATATGTTTTAGGTGATGGCACTTTTAATTCATTTGCTGGGTCCTTGATATGTTCTTTCCATCTAGAAGACAGTTTTGGCTTTCATCATCAGTCCTTTGAGATATAATTCACATACTTTGCAATTCACATATTTAAAGTGTACATTTAAAAATAAAGTGTACAAGTAACCAAACTCTGAAGCCACCAAGCTGTGGGAGTTTAGAGCATTTATATTGTCCCAATTAGCAGCTACTCATCATCCTTCCTCCTTTATTACATTACCAGGGACTGAACCCAGGGCCTCCTGCAAGCTAGGCATATGTTTTACCACTGGGCTATGAATACCAATGAATAGGATTTTCACAAACTTGGGAGAAACGGAAAACAGATGAGGAGGTAATGACAATGAACGAAACTAATTCATTTTCTCCAGTTCAAGAACAAAGTCATAAAACAAGACCAGGATCTTCTGAAAAGTCAAAACTAAGAAAATGAGAACTAAATTTCTAAAGGCTAGGTCTCTAACCTTTTATAATTTTTTTATTTTGAGACAGGGTCTTGCTAAATGATTCAGGCTGGCCTCAAACTGAAGATTCTCCTGCCTTTACCTCCTGAATAGCTGGAATAACAGACAGGTGCCACCATGCCTGAGACTGCATTTCTATCTGTGGTTGACTATTTCCTTGTATGGACATTTTGTTTATTTCATCATTAGATGGAATGTAAGTTGCGTCCACTCTGGGGCTATTATAGATAATATTGTTCTGAACTTTGTTTTTCTTTTTTTTTCTCCTCCTCCTTTTCCTCCCTCTGCTCTTCTTCTTCACAGTGCTGGGGATTAGAACCCAGGATCTTAAGCGTGTTGGACAGATACTCTATCACTGAGCCACAGCTCCAGCCAGGTCTGAGCTCACATACACATATTCCAGCATCACTTCTCTTGGGTATGTACCAGCGAATGGAACTGAGGGATCATGGCTGATGATACACTAATTTCTGGAAATTTAGTTCCCATTTTCTTAGTTTTTGCTTTTCAGAAGATTCTGGTCTTACTTTATGACTTGACTATTCTTGAACTGGAGAAAATGACTTAGTTTCATTCATCGTCATTGCCTCCTCATCTGTTTCTGTTTCTCCCAAATTTGTGACAATCCTATTCATTGGTATTCCTTCTTGCTGCCTCTTCTTTTTGTTGTTTTGAACCTAAGTCTATAGATTTGTTTAGAAAAATTTTACAGAGATATCACCAATTGGCCATATTGATTCAAATCAATAAAGGTTTGTTAAGTAATTATACAACTACTTCACAAATGGCCCACATACTTCCTGCCTGCCTACTTTCACATGATAGTTGTAGAATACTTTATAAAATCTCAACTTAGGGCTGAGGGGTGTAGCTCAGTGATAGAACATGTACTTAGCGGTATAAGGTCCTGGATTCAATAACCAGCACTAAATAAATGAAAAAATGAAATTTAAAAAGCTGAACCGTGGAGAATGACGTGATGGAGAAGCTTCCATTATAACAATATGGTGTGTTGGTGCCGTCTAAGAATTTATGACTCTTTGCAGAGTATGGGATTGTATGTTTGTATTCCAGCACTCAAGAGGCTGAGGCAGAAGGACTGCTGTGAGTTCAAAGCCAGCATGGGCTAGATACTGAGTACTAGGCTACCAGGGCTGCATAGCAAGACCTTGTCTCAAGAAAACCCCCCAAACAAGACGACAGCAAGTGTATTCTTCTATGCTTTCTGTGCCGTGACGTTTACCTGCCCACAAGCTCAGAAACATCCGAACCAGTCTACCGGGGATTGAAGCTTCTGAACACATGTTCTATCACAAGGATGAACTGCTGACTAGTGCACTGAGGACTGAGCCTGGCCTTGTGTACGCTGACCATACGCCCAGCATCTGAGACACACCCCGCTTCCCCGTGCTTCGGTCCTTTTGTTTATTTTTATTTTATGTGCGTGTAATGCCTGCATATATATAAGTGCACCTGTGTCATGCAGTGCCCACAGGGGACAGAAGAAGGTGTCAGATCCTCTGGAACTGGAGTTATGGATGGTTATTAGCCCCCTCATGTGCATTTTGGGATTTAAACCTGGGTCTTCTGCAAAAACATCCAGTGTTCTTAACTGCTGAGCCTTTTCTCTGGCCCCAATCCCTTGATTTTTAAAAATGTATTTTTGTTTATTCTTTGATAGTTTCATACAAGTATATAATGCTTTGATCACACCTTCCCATTAACCTTTCTTCCCGCCCCTCCCACTGAACCTCCTTTTTCCTAATAAGTTGCCCTTCTGCTTTTAAGTCTTTTTATTTTATTTTTTTAACTCCTCACTGAGTTTAATTAGGGTTGTGTGCGTACAGGGGTCAGAGGTTCTTTACTGGAGCATGGTAACCAACAAGCAGCTACACCACTGAAGAAAGTGATTGTCCCTCCCGGTAGCCATTAACTGCAACGGCTACTCAGGGAGGGGCGGTGCCTCCCATGCTCCTCCTCCACTCATGATGGAATGTTGACAGGCTCAATCTTGTACAGGTCTTATGCAGGTAACCACAATTACTATGCTTTCATGAATGCAACGACCATGTCATGTCCAGAAGTCTTATTTGCATAGAATTGCTATTAGTTGAATCATGACAAAAGACCAGTCATTCACTGACTGCTGACAAATATTAAACATGTCTATATGTAAGCCAGTCATGTAAAATAATATCCATTTTCATGTAGAGAAGGACACAAACTTACCATGTACTTGGATTACTATCCTGTCCTTTCTTAGGAGAATGTGTAACTCTAAGAAAATGGCTGACAGTTAAGTGGCAATTTATACTATTTGTGGTGAAGGGAAGGAACTATATTGCTCTCAGTTATTGCAACTGATTCTTTTATAAGATTTCATGGCTGGTGCTGTCAGACAAGAACACTGATCAGTAAGCTCCAAGGAAGTTTTTTCCTTGAGTAAGTTGGGCCGGGTGACTTAGTGACTGGATGCCCAATGCTTATTTGAAACACTGTTAGGTAAGGTGTGCCCCTGAGGGTTTTCATAGTGAATGGGTAACTGAGGCTGATGAATGTAGGGTAATTTCTTCCTTCTAAGGTTGAGCTCATTTTCTGTAAGGAAACCACATGTTTCTTCGAGTGAGTTTGAAGAACTCTCATTATTCATGTCCATTTCCTCATTGACAAATAGAGATACCTCTAACAACTGGATCAAGAGTCACTATGGCCTTATTAAACAGAGAACCTTAGTGGGGAAAATGCTCCATATGGCTTCATTGTTAACACCACAGTGTTACTGAGGGACAAACACACACATGTACACACAAATATATACACACTGACATGCATGCAGTTTTGGTATGGCACTTTATTCCTTTGCGAGCCAATCTAGGACTGCAGTCTAACCTCTATGAGATTAAAATGGATAATGGGTCCCAGGCTTAACATTCAATGCTACGGAGTGACTCATTATGTACAGGCCTATGCTGTCATCTGAGTAGGTTCCTTTTAATAAGAAGACCAAGGAACATGAAGGCGTGGATTTGTTGGCCTAAACGCTTGTAGAATGATCCTCTCTTTGGTGGGCTCTGAGTTGAGTTGCACATGAAGCTGGTTGTGATTTTCTCCAATGAATCTCATTTCCTTTTTTTCCTAGATGGTATAGGTTTGATGTCACTAGTTCTTACTATTTAAGCAATCTTAAATTGTAAGTTATCGTGACTTCCCAGGGGGCTCCATCTGAGCCAGGATTTCCACATATGCATTCCATCCAGAAAGTTTGTTGAGAAATAAAACTTGGTGTGCTATCTCAAGCCTCAAGTGTGTCCTCGAGATGAAGTTTCTTGGCAGTCCTGCTCCTTGGACTGTTTCTGTGATTTCTCACACTGTCTTTTTATTGATCACTTTTTCCCCCCACTCCTTCAGACTGCTGTTATATGACTCTTAAATATATTTAAACCATAAGAAATGAAGGCACTTTGTGGTTCTTATGAGTCATGTCTTGCCTGTGAGTTGAGAACAGCTCACCTGTGCTTTCCAAACCTGTGTGGGTTTTTGTTGTTATTTTGTTTATGTATGTATGTATATGTGCTGATGTGTGCAGACACATGAGTCCATTCATGTAGAGGCCAGAGGTTGATATCTTCCTCAGTCATGCTCTATCTTATTATTATTACTATTATTTTTTGGTCATTTTGGAACAGGGTCTCCCTGTAACCCCACCTGGCCTGGAACTCTCTATGCAGACCAGGCTGGCCTTGAACTCATAGAAATCCATCTGCCTCTGCCTCTCAAGTGGGCATTAAAGCTGTGCACCACCATGCCCAACTGGGTCTCTCACTGAATCTGAAGCTCTCCTATTACTGAATAAGCCCCCAGAGATCCGCCTGCTTCTGTCTCCTCAGCGTTGGGATTAAAGGCACACACCATAGCATGTGGCATTTGTATGTGAGTTCTGGGTATCAAATTCCAACTTCTATGCCTGAAGGAAGCGCTTTATTGATTCCCCAGCCGTTTGCTATGTTTGTGCTTGTGTGTATTGTATGTGGGTGATATCTGTGAACATGTGAGAGAAAGTAACTGCCCCCCAGAAATCTTCAATCACTCTCCGCCTTAGTTCTCGAAACACAGTCTCTCATTGAACCTGGAGTCCACTTCTTTGACCAGAATGGCTGGCCAGTGAATTCCAGGGATTCTCCTGCTTCTGCCTCCCCATGGTACCTGGGTTCCAGACACATGCTGCAATGGCTTTTTACATGGGTGCTGGGGATCTGACTCAAGTCCTCATGCTTGTACAGCAGATGCTTTACCCACTGAGGCGTCTTCCTAACACCTCTTTTTGTGATTTTAAGCTAGAAAAGGATCCTATTGTAAGTTAGAGTTTTAGGTGTCCTGCTGTACACTGCTTGATTACCACTGACTTCTAATCAGGTTGTGAAAAAATAAAGTGGTCTTCCGAACTGGCTGGGAAAATAGGCAGCAAGACTCTCTAATTCTAGATATGTATTTGTTCATGGAGAGGCCTAAGGACGTGGGACAAATTCAGCTCCATAATTTCTCACACACACCTCTCACGGAGACTTGCAGCTCCTGTGATATCTCACTTGAATTCTTGGGAGAACGTGTTGATAGTTCATATTATATCACTCTGTAACTTGGGTGCTTGGCAGGAAGGCATATTTCTTTAGAAAAAAATTAATATTTACTTGATTTCCTGATAAAAAGAATACTACAAAAGAATATTGCAAAACCTTGAAGGCTTGGCAGGCTTTCGCATGTGGGTGGAAAAATGTTGCACTGAGGCCAAACTGGAATTGCTCATGAAATATAACATAAAAAATACATTAAAAAGAAGAACATTGATCCTCGGGAAAAGCACAGATGTAAGTATATAAAACAACAACGCTTATGGACTTCATCAGTGTGCATTATTCAGATACAATGGCATCATCATGATGTTATGAAAATGGCAAATCTCTGATATTGGAGATAATTGGAATCTCTTTATTATGCTGATTTTAACCTTTATCAGATTCCCACTGTGTTTGGATCTGTGTTTGGTGTTGATAAATTTATTTCTTGTTCCTACCCACATTCCACCTCAGTCTTTGTTATATGGCCTTACACAAACAGCATAGATCTCTTCTGAGATGGAAAGTTGCTCAAACCTGGAAGATTGGAGCTGGCCATTGTGGCTTACTGCTGTAAGCCCAGCATTCGGGGAGCTGAGATAGGAGGAAGGAGGATTAGGAGCTGAAGGCCAGTTTTGACTATATAGTAAGTTGGAGGCCAGCCTGGGCTATATGTAATCCTGTCCCAAAGATACATTGGATTTGTTTTTATTCTTATAAGGCTTTTAAAGATTCAAGCATTGAGATGCCTCAAGCCCAGGATCATACTTTCTCTTTCCAGTTCTCTCTTTGACCTTTTGCTCCTATCTAATTTCTTTGTGTCCTCTTTTTACTCACATATAACTGCTAAGAGAGGCTTCAGCATTGATCCCCCAATGAACCTTGGGACAAAGAATATTTTGAAAGAACTACAGAAGTTTAACTGACTGAAAGAGAGAGTTACCAGTTTTAGTTGACTTAATTTTGACTCTGTTTTTTTAAATTAAAGGGACACATTAATAGTGTTTCCAAAGCCTCGTTCCATAGGTAGGTATCAGTCTCTGGCCTTTCAAACCCGTGTCCATCTGGTCATCCTACAGAATCCTAATAACAGGAGGGATATGGTTTCAGGAATTTCCTGTAGAGAAGGTGGCAACTGCCATGTTTATCTTATCTTATGGATCTGCAGACTGTGTATGTTAAGGGTATTGCTTTGTTAAATGGTATACACTCAATTTCCTTGAAATTCAACTAATCATTTCTTGCTAAATAAGGCAAAGAAAATAGATGACATCATGGAACAGGTTGGAGATTATTCCAAACAAAGGGTATAGTATAGCTTTGCAGGAGGAGTGGGAGAAACAGATGAGTACCAGTTAATGAGTAATCAAGTGTTCATTGAGTCCTTCCCATAGTCCCAAAGTAAAGCAGCCAGTGTGAGAATCAATGACGTGGTCTATTGCCTTAAAAGGAAGTTATGATATTGTTAGGCAATGCTTTTTTTGCATATCATAGGAAAGTAGTATGTTCCTTAGAAGTGCCCAAGATGCTGGCAGAATCCAGAGAAGGGAGATGCCAGAGATACACAGGGAAGTAGGAACAAGTTGAAAGACGCTTAGGATAGACATTGAAGACTTTTAGGTGGTCCAGTAAGATTGTGGCTGAGATCCTGGGTGGGTACATTTGAAGTTTGTTGAGGAGATGAACATTGATGTGTTAGGGGCATTTATGGAAAATAAAAGTGAGGACTCAGATCACTGAAGGCAAATGACTTTAATCTTGCTGTAAAGGGAAGTTCTAGTGAATTCCTAATCAAAGTGGTGATCTGAGAAGATGAATCTGTGAGCAGGGCATAGGACGGACTGAAACAGAGTGCCTGCAGGTAGTGAACATATATGCTTGAAGTCTAGTTATGAAAAATGATTCATTGAGCTGAAATTCATGTACCATAAAAACCAATAGATTTAAAGTGAACAGGTCAGGGGTGCTTCGCACTGTCACCAGTGTCTGGCTCCGACGATTTCTACCATTCTGAGCAGAGCTCCACACCCATTCTTCCTATCCCTTTCCGCATTCTGCCTCTATGATTTTGGACATGTCATATAAATGAAATCATGTCAATTGTGACCTTTGGTATCTGGTTTCTTTCATTTGTCATGTTTCAGGACATCAGTCTTTTTATAACTGGAAGTCTATTTTTGACCAGTGGGAAGGCAGATGATAAACTGGATTATCTCAGCAATGTTTTGATGCAGAAAGTGATTGTTAAATTCTCTAATTCCCTTTTGTCTGTATTGATACACCTAAGATGGTTATTTTGAGTGAGTAGAGATATTACTTCACTGATAGAACAGTTTGCCAGCTTGATGGCAGATGCTGAGGCAGGAGAATCACAAGTTTAAGGTCAACTTGAGCTACAGAGTGACAGTTTAAGACCAGCTTGGGAATTTAATGAGACCTTGTCCTAAAATGGAAAGTGAGAAATAAAAGGGCCAGAGAACATAGCTCAGTGGTAGAATACTTGTTAGCATTTGCAAAGTCATACCTTCAGTTTGTAGCAACACACACATTCAAAACAGAGTAGTTAAAGGGAGATTAATTTTACAGTCTGAAGTTTAGGGTAAGAGTGAAATTAATCAGTAGTGATATTAGACAGGAGCCTGAAAATTCAGAAAACAAATGATAGTTAAAGTCTTCTATTAATTCATTTTTCTTTAATTTACATAGAATCTCCTGTAGCCTAGGTTGACCTTGAACTTGTATGTGGCCGAGGCTGTCCTTGTACTCCTCTTCTCCAGTACTGAGAGAGATTACAGGTGTGCACCATCATAATGTTTGAGTTCTCATGTAAAAGATTTGTCGGTTGTTTCTTAAATTTAAACTGGTAGGCACAGACTGGAAAATAGCTCAGGCATGGGAGTTAAATACTCTACAGAATGTCAGAGATAAATTTTAGTCTGGCTTTTTTTTTTTTTTTTTTTTTTGCTGTGCCTATAAAGCGATGAAGTGGAAAGCAAAGCAAAAGGCAGAGAATTTACAAGAATACACGCTTAAGAAGTATTATCTAGGCATTTTCTAGGCGCTGTGACAGGAGGAGTACATGACAGTCAGATGCTCAATGCTCAGTCCTATCAGGTGTCCTGAGACAAATAATTTAACTATTCAGAACTGAAGGAGGATTAAATGAGGTAATGTTTGTGAAGGTGAAAGAGATGCTGTGTTCAGGCAGGGAGGTGCACATGTGTAATTTGAAGGAGATGGACGTGGATCTTGGGTGTGAATGTGGGGAGGCAGAGGAGGATTCGGAGAACTTGAAGAGGCCACACATTGGGGAGGATGAATGGCCAAATCTTAAAGTGAACAAAATGCTTGTTATTTGTCTGTTTTTATTCACTTACTTATTTTATTGTGCCTCCATCCTAAAATAATTTATGAAGATAATTTGTGTAAAAAACAGTTTTTGAAAGTACTTCAATGATAAGGTCAGAAAAAAGCAAAAATTAGTTTTAAGAAAAAGAGACAAAAAGAAAATAAGAGTAGCAAGTACCAAGCCCACACCTATAGTCCGAGCACTCAGAAAGTGAAGGCAGGAAGGTCACAAGTTCAAACCAGCCTAAACCCTAATGAGAATAAGCACCCAAGGGCCTCAAGTGAGGGGACATCATAAAAAAGTGCCCAGAATTTTATGCCCTTGCTAGACACAGGCTTTAAATCAGGTTTGAAACTTTAGGTGTTGTATGTTGGCTGTAGAGCCATCTCACGGAATTGTCCTGCAAGTCAGAGGCTGGAAAGGCAGCTTGTGTGAAGACAGTCATGCATCTAACTGCAGATACTCGATGGCTTTCTTCTTCTTGGTGTCCCCTTTATTGCTGTAAGCACCTGTTCCTGTCACATCTGCTAACACCTAGAACAATTCTCTGCTGAACTTGTTTTTTCAATAGTGTGACTACAGAAGTAAGAATGTTGCAAAACTTTTATTTTGTATTTTTATGTGTGTGTATATGCATATGTGCATGGATGTGTGGACAAATATGCATGTGGAGGCCAGAGGTTGACAGTGGATGTCTTCCTCAATTACTCTAATTTTTGTTTTATTAGGCAAGCTTTCTGACCAGACCCAAATATAGCAATTTGGTTAGGCTGGGTGGGCAATGAGCTCCAGGGAACCACATGTTATTGCATCCCTCAACCAGTGCTGAGGTTACAGGCAGAAGCAAGCCACTGAACCTGGCTTTTACATGGGTGCTGGGGCTCTGGACTCAAGTCCTCGTGGCTTCATGGCAGATGCTTTACCAGGGTCATCCTCTCAGTCCCCGAAAACCTTTTATGCCATTTCTCTATTACTTTGTATGTCACTAATGTTGATTTTTTTGTTTGTGTTGCTTTAAAAAATGTCTAGTCTCTTTTGGAACAAATTCTTTTTTAACTTTATTTGTTTATTTAATTTTATGTGTGTGTGTTGCATGCATGCAGTGCCCTGGGAAGCCAGAAGAGGGCGTCAGATCCCTTGGAACTGGAGTTACAGATGGTTGTTGGCCACCATGTGGGTGCTGAGACTCAAACTCAAGTCCTCTGTATGAGCAGCAGTAATTGCTGAGCCGTCTCTCCAGTCCTGTGTTTTGGTTTTTTGAGCCATGGTCTGGCTATGTGGCCAAAGTTGGCTTTGGACTAGTGCTCCTCTTGCCTCAGCTGCCTAAGTGCTGGGATTATAATCACTAATAGTTTTTTTTGAAATTCCCATACTGAGCATTGGAGAAAGGAGGATGCTTGGCTTCGTGAAGGACAGTGGAGACTGTGTTGCTCCTTCCCAGGATAGAGTGGTTCCTGCCTTTATCAGGGCAGAGGGAAGAAGCTAGATATCTTAGCACCCTCTTAATCTAGTCTTCAGCTAGGCATTAATCAAGCAAATTGCTAGAATTTTTAAGTTATCGTGATCTTATTTGTTTTGTTTTTATTTTTAATATTTAAAAAATTTAATTGAACTTTTGTGCTTTTAATACAATAAATCTTGATCCTATTTAGACCCCCTCACCTATCTGTAGCCCTCTCTCAGTGTCCCCTGCTGCCAGATTTGATGCAGTCTCTCATCTATGTTAAGGCCTGTTGAGTCAAGTTTCTGTCCCTGGATGTCTCTCGGTGTGAGTTCATCCACTGGAGCCTGGTTGTCTCTCCCTTAAAGATCAACTGTCCCTCCCCAGCAGTTATCAGTTGCCAATAGTTCCTTGGCTAAGGTTGGGGCTTCTTACCCATTTCCCCAGTTCTATGCTGTATTTTTGTCTACTCTGAGTTTTCATGGGTCTAATGCATGCTGACACGATTGCTGCAACTTCATATGAGTAAGTCCCCCAAATTGGTAGAATTATTTTGAACTGAATTGCCAAGTTTTAATTTATAAATACATATAGTTGTATCTGTATGTATTTGTCTTTCTTTTGTTCCTCACACTAAATGCATTGTTATCTATCTGACCCCCAAAACATAAATATTTAAAGTTTGAAATGTAATGTTTTTTGGAAACAAGGTATCATTGCGTAGCCCATGCTGACCTGGAACTCTCAACTTCCTGCCTGAGCCACTGGATTGCTGATTGCCTGGATTATAGGTCTGTGTTATCAGACCTGGCACAACGTGATATTCTCAGATGTGTGTAACTGTGTCAAATAAATCACATCTCCATCACTTCACATCTTTTGCTTTTTGTAATTGTTGGTGCTAAGAACATGTAAGTCAAGGACAGAGAGTGGTGGTGGTGTTAGGATCAAGGCCAGCCTGGAGCCTGGGTCTCAAAAAACATAAATGAGTGTGGGCTTTGAGTTTAGGAAGATGAAGAAAGTTTTAGGGAAAAATGGCTCATTGGGTAAAAGTACTTGCTGCTCAGACCTGACAACCTGACTGATACCCAGAACCCAGACTCAGTGCTCAGTGGCACACACCTGTAATCCCAGTTCTCTTTCTTTCTTTCTTTCTTTCTTTCTTTCTTTCTTTCTTTCTTTCTTTCTTTCTTTCTTTCTTTCTCTTTCTTTCTTTCTTCTTTCTCTCTCTCTCTCTTCCTCTCTCTCTCTTTCTTTCTTTCTCTCCTTTCTTCTTTCTTTCTTTCTTTCTTTTCTTCTTTCTTTCTTTTCTGACACAGGGTCCCCCATCTCTGCCTCCTGAGTACTGGGATTAAAGGCGAATACCACCATCCCTTTTCTTAAAATTTTTTTGATTAATTTATTTTTTGTTTTATGTGTATGAGAGTTTTGCCTGCATGTATGTAAGGGTACTACATGCATGTAATACCCTCTAAACAAGATGAGGGCATTGGATCTTCTGGAGCCAGAGTTAGGGACAACTGTTAGCTGCCATGTGGATGCTGGGAAACAAACCCAGATCCTATTCGAAAGCAGCCAGTACTCTTAATCACTGAGCCATCTTTCCAGTCTTTTTCTTATTTTTCTTTTCCTTTGGTTGTTTGAAACTGTTTTCTATGTGGCCCAGGCTGGCCTTGAACTTGCCTTTCTCCTGTTTCAGCTTCTCCAGGACTGGGATTTCAGATGTGTACTAGCATAACCTGATATTATTAGAATTTTTTTAAATCTAGAAAAATCCAGGAGAAGAAAATAACAATTATCTGTATTCTAATTTCCCAGGATAGACTACTATTGATATATTGTCTGTTTGTTGTCATTTTTCTTTTTAAAGAAAAATCTGTTTGTTTTTGGAATATAAATGACTTGCATTCCATACATTATTCAAATAAAATAGAAATTCCAAATATGAAAGTTTACTTACTTATTTTTACAGTGCTGGAGATCAACTCTGGGACCTTGGCATGGTAGGCAAACATTCTGCTGCTGAGCTACAGCCTCAGCTCTTCAAAGAGAAAGGCCTTTTTTAGCTTCACATTGTAAGTTATCACTATGTAAGTACCTTTCTAGTTATTTCTCTCATTACATGAGAGAGGCTCATCAGATGATCTTCCTAAATTTACAAAGAAAGGCTTTTGGTTTTTGTCTTTTTGAGACATGGTCTCACCTTGTTGACCTGCCAACCTTAAACTCAAGATCCTCTTAGTCTCAGTGCCGCGTGCCGGGATTTCAGACAGGTGCGCCACACCTGGCTTTCTAAGTGAAATTTATCAGTGTATCATGCTTAGAACCCTTTATATGTCCAAATCTAATCATGAGGAAAACATTAGGCAAACCCAAACCCAGAGAAAGTCTACAAAATATGTGACCAGAATGCTTCAAAGCTGCCAAGGTCATAAAAAACAACTGACAAAGGAAAAACTGACAAATCATCTTAGCCAAGAGTTGTTTTAAGTGGAGGCGACGGCTGCACTGCAGTGGGCTGTTTCCGGAAGAAATTCAGGAACACCCAAAGGAAATTAGTTGAAAAGCTGGTGAAATCTGGACAAGATCTGGGATTTAGTTAGAAGACATATACAAATGTTGATTTCTTAGTTTGACACGCATACACTGTCATGTAACTTGTTGACATTAGAGAAAAGCTAGTGAAGGGACTAGAGGAAATCTTTACTGTCTTTGGAACGTTTTATAAATCTAAACTCTGTCTCTGTCTGTCTGTCTGTCTCTCTCTCTCTCATTCATATAGTGGTATCTCTTAGCTTCCAAGACGAAGTTTGTATGTCTTGGTGTAAATGTACAAGGCCTTTGTCCCATGGTCTAGATCTCCCTCCCCGTCTCAGAGCATAATTTCTATAATAGACAGTACAGTGGGCTGCTGTGGTCCCTCTTGTTCCATCTTACCTGGCCAAGTCCTACTAATTATTCAATAATCATTTTCTAAAAGCATCCCTGATCTGTCTCCACTTTCGCCTCTACTTACTGGTTTCTGTTCAGTACGAGGGGAGAAGAAACTATCTCTTCATGGTGAAAAATCAGTCTGCCTGGTTCCATCCTTACGTGCTGTACAACCATGGGCAAGCAAACACATTTGGCTTCCCCATGTGTCTTAGCTCATCAGCTATGAGGAATGACAGTAAGTAAAGTGCTTAGGTCATTCATTACCTGCCAACAGAGTAGGGTTAAGAAGCATGGTAGCTAGGCTATAATCCATTCTGTGCCTCTGAAGCCCTGAACATAAATGTAATGAACACATCATACTGGTACCCCTGGGTCTCTAGGGTCTAACACAAACGTTTGTTGCTGTTTCTTTGGCTTGGAATGTATTTTCACTCTTACTCCCATGTAGCCTGCAATGTGTGCCCCTTGCTGTAGCCTCAGCTCTGGTTCAGTTCCACCTAAGGCCTTCCCTTGTCATGCCCTCCTCTCTGAAGCAGGTCCCTTCTCTCGCTCCTAGGTGCCTATGGCTTCCACTTCATTAGAACTGCTCGTCTCACTATTAGACTATAAGGTTGAAAGCTGTCAGCTAGGATGAAGCTCTCAGTTGGTGTTGAGTCCGTCACTAATCATCACATTGGTGTCTTCAGAACCTTTATGTTGTTGGAGAAGATCCACTAGTAAATTCCCAGTAATTTCTCTAACCAAGAAGTCCATCTTAACTTTCCAAAGAAAATCCAAAGAGTTAAGAGTCTCTGATATCATACTGTAGTTAAATATGGGGCTTTAGGGCACAGGGAAATGGAAATGTGCTTGAAAACTTTTTTTCAGTGGCCTGTTGACAACTGATTTAAGTTTGGAAGTTTAGGAGCCATGGACTGTAAACACAATGCATGTACTCAAGTGCATTTGTCTGGAAACAGGTGGGGGAAGCTCTTAAGGACTGTTTCCTCCCGAATATTTCAAGATACCTTAAAATTATTTATTTATTTTTCTTTTATGTTTATGAGTGTTTTGCCTGCATGTATATAAGTGCACCAAGTGCAAGCAGGGTCCACAGAGGCCAGAAGAGGGTGTCAGATCCTCTGGATCTGGCATTAATAATGGTTCTTAGCCACCATGTAGGTGCTTAGAATCAAACCTGGGTCCTCTGCCAGAGCAGCCAGTGCTCTTGAGCACTCAGCTTTCTCTTCAGCCCCTCAAGGTATCTTATATATTGTTCGTACATAATACATGCTTACAGTGCTTATTAGATGAGCACAAAATGCACACCAGAGATGACTGGAGCATGAAAGAAGAGCTGTGGAGCATCTGATCCACCCCTTCATGATGAATAAAAATTGTTCTTAGAAGGTTTCAAAATGAATAGAAAAATTTCCATGTTTCAGAGACATTATTTCTAAGTTACTGGGTGAAGGGGCTGAAGAGATGGCTCTGCTGCTCTCGCAGAAGACCCAGGTACAGTTCCCAGCATGCACACGGTGGCTAGCAGCCACCCCTAACTAGAATTCCAAGGAACTGAATGCCTTCCTCTGACCGCCATAGGCCTTGTATGATACAGGTACACTTACATACATGCAGGCAAAACACTCATACATACACAATAAAAAATTTTTTTAAAAGTTAACTGGTGTAGACCAAGAGCAGAGATGATTTTCTAAGCTCAGTTAGCACTTTAATGGCAGAGAAAGTCAGTTTCTGTTTTTTTTTTCACCAGAAGAGGATGGAAATCTCCTATTCAAAGAATCTGTTCCATTCAGGATTTCTGTTGCTCTGGAATGAAGAGCTCATTTTGGATCACAGTGTGGAATTCAGTTTGACTCTTAGCTGTACCAAATCCCCAACATCTTATAGGGACATGCAAAAATCATGCTGGGGTTGCCCAGATGTGAACTCTTGGAAGTTTTTCAGTGATGTACTTTCATCAACAGTAGAAAATAAGGCTCAAGGAATATTACCACGTAAGACTAAAATAATTCAGAATCATCTTTAGAATCATGATTACTTCTAGCATAGAATATACAAATTTAGAGAACAAATAAACTCCCCCAATAAGCCAAACAACACAGTTTTGGTGCTGATATATCAAAGGAAGATTAAGATTAACCAAATTACTTACTTATTAGTAATAGGAACTTATGCTTTAAGTCACTCAGAAAAAGTATGTGTTTGTGAAAAAAAAAAAAAAACTTTTCTGAAAACTTAGAAACAAAACAAACAAAAACAGCCAGATGTGGTGGTGCCTGCCTTTGAGTCCAGCACTCTGGGGCAGAAGCAGCTGAATCTCTGTGAGACTGAGCCCAGCCTAGTCTACACAGAAAAGTTCCAGGCCATCTAGGGCTACAGCAGTTAAGAGCACTGGCTGCTCTTCCAGAGGACCTGGGATCGGTTCCCAGTTCTGACATGGTGGCTAACAACCATCAGTAACTCCAGTAGCAGGGGATTCAGCACACTTCTGGCTTCCACAGGCCTTCTATTCAGGGTGCACTTAAATACATGCAGGCAAAATATTCACACACATAAAATTAAAATTAAATAAATAATTAAAAATAAATAATGTATCACATCTAGGAATCAATTTATTAGCGCTAAAACTTGGTCTTTGTTTCATCTCCTGGCACCATAGAGTAGTAAACCATTGGTTTGCTGGAACTTTCCTTACTTTAAAGTTTTCTGTGTGAGTAATAATACTTATATCACACATGCCAATACAATATGGTGTTGTCCAGCCATTTGTGCAATTCATATAGGATGGCAGGTGGCCCACACTAAAGAGAGGAAGAGGCAGGGTGCCGGGACTGTGATTTTGGCACAAGGAGGCAACCACAGAAAAGTTGCAGGGAACTTACTTCAAAGGTGAGATCAATCTGATCACAAAAGATTATATTACGTGGAGATGTGAAAACACTTTTCATAAAGAGACTGAGAGCTTGAAATCTGAGAGTGCCACCTCTCCCAGCAGGACAAGCAGGAGGCCATATTGAGCTGAATTTTCTTTTGCATACTTTAAATGAGAATTTGGATCTACCTGAGGGTCTTAAACCTGACTAACAAAGCCCTTAAGGTGTTCTCGTCTGCTGCAGAAACAAGAAGAGTTAATTGGGCAAGATAATGGAGTCAATTTTGTTAATTCTTCAAGTATTACAGTTTCCTTTCTTTTTCTGTCAGTTTGGGTACAATTATAAAAGAACGAAAAATCAGATTTACAGATTGGAGTCTTTCCAAATGGTTTAGAAGTTGTTAAAGGGTGACTGGGCAGCGGAAAGGAACCACAAGACAGAGCCTCCACAAGATTATTGAATAAAGGTAACAATTTTAATAGATTTCTTATTTAAAAGGAAAGATCTATAAATTAAGTTTTATGCTGTTCCTAACCAGTGTTTCTACTTTTGAGCAGAATCATGGAATACATGATCAGTTGTCACTGTGGAATTTTGGTCACATGACAAAATATAAAGTTGATATAGCTTTCATTTTTATGGACAGAAGAAAGGAATATATTTCTGTGTGGTTTATAATAGCAGAAAAATCCAAATATTCCCATCACCTACCAATAGGCAATTAATAAGATATGTTTACATAATTAGGTAGTATAAATATAAAATATTACTGTATATAGTTTATTAATTTATTCCAAAAATTGTCTTGGGTTTGTCACACTCTAGACACAGTGCTAGGGACAGAAATGCAGGGAACTGAAGCAGTGTGTGCTCTAGTTCTAGTCCCTGGAGCCTCCGGGAGGATGACTGCTTGAGCCAAAGAATTCAAGACCAGACTTAGGCAAAATAGCTAGACACTGTATCAAAAGAAAGAAAGACAGAAAGAAAGAGAGAGGGGAGAGGAAAGGAAAAAAGAGCCAAAATGAAAAGAAGGAGTTTCTAAGGAACAAGACTTTGGAAAGAATAGTTCTAATGCAGTTACAGTGTGGAAAAGGGTAAGAAAAAAGAGCTAGTAAGTTATATTTAACAGTTATGTTTTAAATAGGCTTAAAAATGTAAAATAGGGTAACGCGATAATAGAGTGATTTGATCATGGAAGGCCTAGAATATCGAGTGGTAGAGATTCCAAGTGAAAATATGATCACAGTCTGGGACTCCTTCCATCTGTAGTGTCCTGGGGTAGCACTGGCTACTTCAGGGAATCTTGTCTATGAGGTAGTGATGTACTACCTCAATCAATGCACAACAGGGAGGTGGAACTGGGCATGGGGTAAACTGATTAATAAGATATGAACTTACAGGCAAGCACACTGTTAGTAAATGCTAAAATGATTAAAAGAATAAAATGTTTTGCATTGCGTCTCTGCTGCACTGGTTATGCTGGTGTGATTTCATTACGCCAAGATTCTGCAAGGCCTCCATACTTCTTGTTTGTCGATCAGCCCATTCTGGATAAGTTTCTCTATTAATCACTAGGGGAAAATTTGGACAGCGCCAGAAGCTCTGGTGTTTAGTAACTGTACATTTCTTGAGAAATGGGAAATGGCTAGAGCTGCCAAGGAAAGCAATTCATTCTTTAATACTGTAAGAACCAGGACTTCAGGGAAGGAACATGAGCATCCTTTCTAGGCAAAATTGTTGTGACCCTTCCTCCCCCATCATCATCAACAAATATGGACTAAAATATGGGCTGTAATGGAGACATCATGCTTCCATTGAACTCACTTAGCATTTTTTGTTGCTTTCAAGCAGCAATTGTTGAATGATATTCAGTTCAAGTTTTGTAACTAGTATAACAAAAGATGTGAAGTATTCCACCTCCCAAGCTTTGACATAGAACATATGGGAGGTTTGGAAAGAAGGAGGACTTTTAATTTTTTTTTAAGGCAGGTATTGTAAGTAGCCCAGGCTGACCTTGAACTCATAATCCTTCTTTTTATTTTTACTTAATTTTTATCAGAGCATATGCATGTATGTTTGTGGGGGGTTGTGCCATAGTTCACATGTGAAGGTCAGAGAGCAACTTTATGGAGTCAGTTCTCTCCTTTCACTATATACACAGGTTTCAAGAATTGAATCTAGGTCACCAGGTTTGATCCTACAAATGAAGAAGTCCAAGATGTGGAGTTTCAAGTAGAGAACTCAACGTACTCAGCAAGGATTAGAAGGACAGGGAACTCCAGGCAACTATCCGAGGAAGAGACATCTAAGGTAAGTGCCTTTACTCTCACAAGACCCACAATCTTTCTTCATTCAGCCTCCTGAATTCTGGGATTACAGGCATGAGCCACCATGTCTGGCTGTGGAGGAGTTTTTATCAAATGCTCTCCTCTAAGCCAGAACCCCTGCAAAGCAGTTTTTATAGGAAGGACCAGATGAGAAGGGTAAAGGAAATCCTGTATGCTAGAGACCCCATTTATTTCTTCTGTGAAGATCTGGTGACATCAGCGAGCCTGGCCATTGGCACCGACTGTCTTTGGGTCCAGTCTTATCTCAGTCTCATCATACCACTCACCATCTCTCTTTACCTTCAAATAGTGGCCTATGAAGTGCGTTGTACCCATGTCTCAGGCTTTCTTTCTTAGGTGAAAATTGAGCATTACCTCGCTTCCTGAAAATGTGTCCAACAGTAATAGAACAGCTCTCTATGAGAAGCAGACAGCAGTATTAACATGTACTAGTTGGACTGAAGACTGTTGCAATTCAGGGACCATTGAATATTTGTAGCAGTGCTAATATGCAGGCTACAGGTTGTTTTTTAGGAGGCTCTTTTGCTCTAATATGTATTTTTAGTAAGTGAGAAATAGAGATCTTCCATATAAAACAGATGTGGGATTTGCACAAAATTAACAGATTTGGCCTTGCAAGACAAAATGGAAGTAGTAATGTAATGCTTCAACTAAGAGATATTCTCTAGGACCTTGACAATCAAATGAGAAGAATGCTCTTTGCAAGCAAAAATACTGATTCATTAAGAAACTTGTTGAAATAGATTTGTTTGCAAGTTATTGCTAGTCTCATAAAAATATTTTCTGTTTAAATTCAAAGCAAACATTCTAAGGAGGAGAAATGTCTTTTCTGTGTCTGTCCAGTTTAACAATACAATAACTTTGTTTTCAGAACCTCATTTTATTCCATCTGGAAGACATATGATATTGTTATATAAAGCCCTATTATTGGAATGTGTAGTTATGAGTTGCTATAGAGGGTGTGAGCTATAACATTTGTCTATTCATTGTTATTCAGCAGAAACCTTATCACTAGGAATATTACATAGAAACTATTTTAATAAAGTTATAAACAGTTCATATGGTAAAACATTTGCAGCTTTTAATAGTTGTGATCATTTGTATTGTTTTGTAATGAGATTACTAAATGATACAATAAGCCCGGTTAATAAGCAACTGGACTGTTATGTGCTTAATAAAGAGACTGGAAAGTATGAAATTTGTGTATTAAAAAATGAGGGTGTGCTTTTGAAAGGAAACATGTCACCAAGTGCAGATGCTGAACACAGGGTCACCTGTGTTCATGTGGCAGGTGATTACATGGAGGTGTTCCCCAAGACTGTGTATTATTGGTGTAAATTCTCCTGGCCTAACCTCTTCTGTTCCTGGGTCTTGGTGTCTGAATCTCTTCTCCTCCTTTGCTCTGCCTTTCTAGATTCTAAGGCTGGTCGTAGTTTCTATCTTACCTTAGATGTCTCTTCCTCGGATAGTTGCCTGGAGTTCCTTGTCCCTCTAATCCTTGCTGAGTACGTTGAGTTCTCTACTTGAAACTCCACATCTTGGACTTCTTCATTTGTATTACTCAGTGTATTTGTTCATTTTATTGTTGCAGTGGACCAAATACTTCATAAGGGAAAGTCAGAGGAAGAAGGATTAATGTTAACTCGCTATTTTATGGAGGGGACAGTGTGGTGCCTGGGGCTCCATCAGTGGGGACAAGTGCTTGGTGCAGTTTGTTACATTTCAGTTGATCAAGGATCAGAGACACAGGAAGCAAGACAGGCTATAAACTTCAAGTCTGTCCACTTCCTGCAGCTAGATCCCACTCGCCAAAGTTCCACTATCTGAAAGAGCATCAACAGCTGACGACCAAGTGCTTAAATATATGAGTCTGTTGGGGAACATTTTATTTATTTATTTATTTTTCATGTTTTGAGACAGGGTCTTCCTATAGCTCCAGCTGGTCTGAAACTCAATATGTAGACTAGACTGGCCTCTATTTCATGGAGATTCACCTGTCAGATACAACTTTATAATTAAGGTACACCTGGGATGAAATTGATTACTGGTTATATTATTTAAGTTAGTAGGAAGATTGGACTGCCACAGCAGCCTTCTCTACTCAGTTCATACATGGAACTTGGGAAGAACTAGAGAAATGAAGGGATGTAATGAACATATCTTTATTTTTTATAGAATTCATTATGATCCCATAGTTATTAGGCAATTAGATATCAACTCAGCATTTGTTTTATTGGAAGATGGCTAGACTTTTTCTTTTTTGCCCGCTGTGGTAGATAGATATTTTTTATTTTTGTCTTCTTCCAAATGTGCATCTTTTAGAAATGTTCTTATATTAATTATATATAAGAATGGGTTTTGTTATGACATTAGTAAACATGTACAAAATGTATTTCAGTCATATTTACTCCATTCCACCTGTTACCTTCTCTTGTCCTCTTCTCATTCCTGATAATATCCTTCCTCTTCCTATGGAGCACACCACCTCCTATTTTGGGGTGTGTGTGTGTGTGTGTGTGTGTGTGTGAGAGAGAGAGAGAGAGAGAGAGAGAGATCATTAACTGCGTTTCATTAAGATTGCTGACAGAATTGTGGATGAGAGTTTGCTTATAGGAGCATGGGCACCTTACCAGTGGCTACACCACTGAAGAAAATGTCTCTTCTTTCCTCAGAAGATGGCTAGTTCAAAGGAGGAGGAGGAAAAGGAGGAGGGAGAATAAGGAGGAAGATGAGGAGGAGGAGAACAAGTAACCCTCTGAGTTCCCTGATTACATATTCTTAAGCTTTTGCTTGATGGATATATTCAATAAAGATTCTACTTGTAAGCAACAACTTTATTTGGTTAAGACACCAAGTTCCTACCTCACTGAGACGTTCAAAGAATGACTTGGCTTTGGTAATGAAATGGGTCCAGAAATTTATATCATGCAGTAATAAACCCATCTGTCTTTTTCCTCTGTCACTGTTTTCTACTGCGGTGACTTAGTTCTCAGTTAAAATCTCCCTAAAGGAGGGCAAAAACTAGCCATAAGCAGTCTTGACACATATTTATGATTGCTAGGTGTGGTGTTGCATACTTGTTATCTCAGCACTTGGGAGGTTGAGGCAAGTGGTTTGCTGGGAATTTGAAGCAACCCTAGGCTACACAGTAAGACCCTGACTTAAAAATAATATAAAACCAAACAAAACATTTGTACCCGGGTCTAAGTATATCAGAATGCTTTGAACAATCTGGGTGAAAACAGTGTCTTTTCCCTTTGAATTCCATCAGTGGCTTTGCAGACCTGTCTGGCCCTGTTTGGCTCATATATCCACACCAGGATCCAGTTTGATGCCACTGTAGTGTAAAACCGATTGACCCGAAGAGCAAGTTTGTCAAGTAAGGTATGGTGGCACATTCCTGAAATTCCAGAAAATGGAAACTATGTAATGAGCAAGTAAAATCCTTTGCTCCATAGTTTTTGCTTGACCTTGGGTTTGGACCTTAATTCTGTTTAACTGATATGGTCCAGCATGTTTAGTAGTGTATGGAGGTTCATGGAGAGAACTCTACAAAACTTTTTGTTCATTTTTGTTATTATTTTGATACAAAGTTTCATATAGCCCAGGCTGGCCTCAAACTTGCTATGCAGCCAAGGATAACCTTGAACTTCTGATCTTCCTGCCTTCACCCCCTAGTGCTAGGATCACAAATGTGTACTACCATGCCTGGCTTGGTGAGTATTCTAAACCTCGCTCCTTTCATGTCCTGTCTCATAACTATACCAAGGTCTAGGAGCACACAATGACTGGGGATAAGCAAGGAGGGGTGACAAAGACAAGCAAAGAAGCAAGTGTGGTAATTAACAGACTTGGAGGTAACTCCCATCTCCTTCAAGTCATCTGGACTGAGGTCTGCCCTGTTCCTCCTGTGTGAAATCAGTCTGCTCTATCCCGATTCTCTTGCCCCCCTCAACACGGCTCTTCTGACTTTGTAACATGCTAAAACTGAGTTAGATTTTGTACATTAAATTTGCATATTTAGTTACTGTCTGCCATTCTTACTCTGCTAGATTTTGTCCTGTTTTAGTCACCAGTGCATCTTTCAGTGCTTCATGTGTAGTAGATGTTCATTAGAGTTGCTGAGTAGACACGTGGGACAGAAAGCAGTGGACCTGACACAGACGTGGAGGACAGAGCAGGCCTCCTCAAGGACATAACACCGAGACAGGCGCGAGCCGTGAGGTGACACGGGGACGAGAAGGAAGAAAACAGATAAGAATTTGGAGAATCTAAGAAACAAAGCAACGACTAGTGGGCCGCAGTTCACTGAGCAGAGGGTGTGCTGTCAGTAACGTCGCAGAGGAATGTTGGGGCTGATGGACTAAGGACTTTGAATTTTTATTCTAGGGTGATGGAGAGCCCTTGATTCTTTTTTTAAAAAATTATGTTGTATGTGTGTGTGGGAAGGAGTGGTGTATGTGTACATGGAGAAACCAAAGGAGGATGTTGTGTGCTGCTCTGTCGCACACCACTGCATTCCCCTGAGACAGCCTCTCACTGAATCTGGAGCTAGACTGGCAGTCAGCAGGAGTCAGTGATCCTCCTGCCTCCACCCTCCACAGGGCTGGGGTTACAGGCACACACATGACAGCAGCATGACTAGCTTTCTGTGTGTGTGTGTGTGTGTGTGTGTGTGTGGTATGTATGTGTGTGTATATGTGTGCACAAGCATGGTTTGAACTTAGGTATTCAGACTTACACAGCAAGTGCTCTTAACCACTGAGCTCTCTTCCCAGCTCCTCTTGAATGGTTTGGAGTGCACACACACACACACACACATGCATTTGAAGCAGCACATGGTATGAATTTAGTTTTATTTGTTTTGTTTTGTTTTGTTTTGAGACAGGGTCTTGCCGTGCTGCTCAGGCTGGCCTGGAACTTGGGATCCTCTTGTCAGTTTCTTGAGTGATAGGATTACATGTGTGTACCACCACGCCTACCTTTGTGGGGTATATTTTTAGTCCATCCAGAGTTAGTCTCCTTGTCTATACATCCTTCATGTGTCTCCTGAATTCCATCAAAAGGGTTTTCCTCATAAACCCCACCCCCACCCCCACCCCCCGTGTTACTCCCTAATCCCTCACCCACAGCATTAGGGGTCTGAAGCCATTCTTTGGCTAAAACTTGGACAGGCTTCCCATTATCCCAGGACAAAGAACCATGTCTTCCCATTGCCCACTCGGGTGGCCTCATCACCTGTCTCTGATGTTCTCTCTGCCTGCCAAGGCAGTACCTATCTCTTGCTCATTACCAGGCCACCTTCAGTGATTGCTGGGACACCCTGAGCTGCGTCCTTCTTTGAGTTTCCCACAGGTTCGTCTCCTGGCCCTCCATACCTGTCTTGTGCTTCTTTAGGCTTCCGGTTTCTATAATGTCACTTCCTGCAGGAGACCTTCCTCCGAATAACCCCAATCCACGCTCCACACTCTGTGTTCTGTACTTTGTGTATTCAGGTACATTAGCAAAGTTTTTTTTTTTTGAAATGGATCTCATATAGGCCAGGTTGCTCTCAAACTCACTGTGGGATTGAGGTTGATTGTTCAAGGCCGATCAGAAATTCAATTCTGATCCTCTTGCCTCTACCTCCCAAGTCAGTTACATATCTCCTCATCTGGTTTATGCAGTGCTTCAGGTGCTAGGCCTGGAATCCAGGCCTTTGTGCTTGCTAGGCAAGTTACTCTACCAACTGAGCTATATCTCCAACTTTTGAGTAATTATTTGAAGGTTATCTTTTCCCAAACATTGCAGTCTATAAAGTCCAGGACTGTGTCTATCTGAGTCTCACCCAACACAGGACTTGATTATTAGTGCTTACTATGTTTAGACTGAGACGACAAACAAAATAAACAAATTCCTGATCGTCTGTGGACCTTTTGTGTCCACCCACACTGTCTTCTTCTTTCCTTCTTGTTAGCATCTTTATTTTCCATTATGTTTCCTACAATAACAACCTCTGATCTACGTTAGGACGAGAAGTGACCAGAGGTGACAGTGTCACTCGGGCGCTGGCTCAGGCAGAGGTGGGTCTGAGTACAGATTCAGTAATGAAAAGACCAGCTGAAAGAGAGTGAGTGTTGAGCACATGAGGAGGCCGGAGGGAAATCACTTTAACTGGAAGAATGAGGATCCTCATGGAAAATACTGGAAGGGCCTTGGGCCACCGAAGCCGGCAGGTGTTGAAGCACTCAGCCTTTCTCCGCCCCTAGCTGGACCTGTATCTAGCCAGCAAGAAGCTGGTGGTGGGCGCTCAGCTGAGGTGACCAAACTGGCTCTTCCAAACAGGACCAGAAGACCGGAGAGGTAGCTCAGTGGCTGAGCGCTTGCTAGGCACGTGTGCGGCCCTGACTTCCATTCCTAGTGCCACAGACACAAAGCAGAAACCAGACCAGAACTGGAGGAAGAGGTGGCAGGGCCAGCGGCAGGGCCTGGGAGGCTTACCAGCAGGATTCCCCAACACAGGCTGGGAAACAGGTCAGCTCTATCGGCTTCACAGTGCCCCCAGCACGGGAGCCGCAAGGCGGTTCACGTGCTCCTCCCCTAACCACAGAGCACAGTTGCAGTGGAAACCTGTAGGGCAAAAAGGGCCAGCCCTGGTTTCGAACAAAGAGCTTTTCAACAAAGCCACGAACCAGGTGAATCACTGTCCTTTTCAGCTTGTCCTCGGTGTAATTTGAATCCTCCTGTTTGTTCGGAGCCGACCTCAGCATTTGTATCCATCTATCCAAAGTAACTCAAGCTCCTAAAAATACCAGATTAATTTCTGTCAATAGTTCATTTCAGGTTTCCACGTTGAACATAAAGTGTGCTGCTAATGGCAGCTGTAACCAGGCTGTCAGCCACCAGAAGCCTCCTGGGTTCCCGGGACATCCCTGCGTGATATTCCTGCGAGATTCTTCCTAGTGGTCATCCACAATAACATTTGAAGCTTTGAATAGAAGGGCTTTGTGGGAGGGCTGTTACAGAGAAAGAAACCCTTAACAGTGATTGAATGTTTTAGTAAAGGCTTTTGACTACAGGACCAGAAAACGGATGAAAGGACTACTAACATTCACTGGATAAGAGATAAAATAAAATTGGTACTCTGGAAAAACTCCAGGCCACTTAATTTATCAATTTATTTTCCAGTTACTGGCTTACAGTGATGGGTTAAGTAGATGGTATTTCACTCGATCTTTTATATGTGACATGCATTTAGTCAAAAGTTTCGCATGCCTTGGTTCTATATTTGAGCACATGTTTAAATCTTGATTTGTGGTAAGGAGTATTTCCTCTTGTTATTTGATATGGTAGCAGTGGTCAAAGAAAGTGAAATTATGAGTTTTATTACAACAGAGACTGCAGGAAGATGACTAACTGTCCTTATTTGGAGAACGAGAAGTGGTGTAGGATTGAGATCCAAAAGAAAAAAAATAAAATCAACTTTGTTTGATGTTACCAGTAGTGACCTGCCTTGATGTGGCTTCTTCAGATGCAACTAGAACCCAAATTGTGACACATCTGAAAGTGGTGGGAGAGTTTGAGGAATATTCGTCAGAACATGTTACCTGAAATTTCAGCCTCTGAGGTCACTGTTCCCAGAGTGAATAACTGGCCTTACAGTTTTGGCAGTTATTGTTATCTGGTGAACACAGAAGAAAAGGTTGTCTGTGAAGCCTGAGAATTAATTGCAATAACATTGTGAGGATTTCCCCCGAGTTGTCACATTCTCCTGGCTTGGTGTCTTAGTTCTCCAACTCACTAGAATCACAGTTCCATTCTTCCTACTACTTGAGTGAATCAGAGAAAAGAAATCTGTGCAACTGATGTCTGTCAGGCCTGTCTGATGTTTTAAAAATGTTTTAGCTCCTGTGGTTAATGTAGACCATAATCTATTTGGAAACTGCATTTTTAAAATACACTTGCTAAGTGTTTCTCTGGAACCCTAAAACCTGAGAACTTCAGATCTCTAGTACAGGAATCAATAGCTATATATACAATGAAAGCTTTGCTGGTAGTAGGTGTTTCTATCTGAATTCATTCTAATGAAGACTCAAATTGAGACACCTTTGCTGACTGCCTCTGCTTATTTAAAGAATTGTTTTAAAAGGATTTTAAAAAGGATGTGACATCGCTAGGTGAAAGGAAAAAAATATTTTGGTGTTTTCATTATCTTTCAGTTCCAGAGGCTGGAAGTCCTAGATCAATGAGCCAGCAGGACCGACTTTGTGGAGGTCTCTGTCATTGACTGAAATGCCCCTCTTCCTGTTGTCATCCCTTCTGTCCACATGCATCCCTAGTCTCCTCTGTGTCTACATTACCTCTGTCTAAGGACTTTAGTCTGACTACATCAGGAGCTGCTCTACCACCTCATTTTAACTGCCTCATCTGTTTAAAGATCCTGTCTTCAAATAGTCACATTCTGTGATATTAGAGCTTAGGACTATAACATATGCATTCTGGGAAGAAATAATACTATACCTAGTCTATGATACTATGTAATGCTGTGGCTATGCACCTAGACACCACACTTTGAGGACTGTGACACTAGACTTATGGCCAGACAGGACCACATCTTCTGAAAACACATTTCTCAATCTTGTAGTCAGAATCTTGACAGTTCTTGCTTTTCTTTTCCCAAGCCTCCTCGCTACTTCTATACTGAATCGATTATTCTTGGCAGGCTATTTTCCAATCTTCAGTCTACTTTTCTGTCCTCAGTGACTCAGGATGTGTCAGAGACTGACCTGTAATTGCTGAGGCTCTTGCCAACAGCTCACATTTATGATGCATAGACCTGGTCAGCAGGTCTGATCTTGGTCAGCATAATCTCTCTCTTCTTTTCTTGTTTCCCTCTTTCTATTCCGGACATAACCATTCACTGGACATTTAAATGGGACCATGAAGTCATAGTGTACATGTTCCTTTCTCTGCTTCTTCAGGTTTCATCACCGAACTGGAAAGCATCTCCTTACAATGTCATGTTCTCCATTTCTTCTCTCCATTTCCCCTCTGCCAGCTTTGCTTAGATTTCATTAATTCTCCCTTGACTACTATGATAGCCTTGTGGCCAAAATCCTTTCATTCACACTATTTACTGTTGCTAGAATAATCTTTCTAAAGTATAATTATAATCAAAACCATCAAGTGTTTTCTTACTATTCAATAAGTCACATGCAAAACAAAGAGAAACAAAACAAACAACAACAACAACAACAAAAACAGGGTCTTGTTACAAAAAGGCTGAGTAGGAAAGTATCTGTTTCTTTTAGCTCATCCCACTGACTCCCCGAAAATTCATTTCATTTCATACCAAATCCCCTCACTATTCCTACAGGCAGATACCCCAATGTGAACACAGTTAAAATCTCCAGCACATGGTTAAGGATCTTCACATGTTCCACTGTGGAATTTTATGGCCTGGTAAGAATATTATCTGACAGCACAAGTAGCATTCCATGATGGCGTGTCACCATAATGACTGTCTTATAAAGTTCATGCAGGAAAAAAGTGATGATCCAAGATCCTAGGCTACAACATCTCCTGAATCGTGCTAGGACAATACCAGGATGTAGATTCCAGCCCGGGCAGTAAAGTGTTCCCATGGTTCCTCACGGGTGCCCTGGGCTTCACCCTCTCAGACCCTTTCCATTCCCTGTCTTCTATGGTCTTTCCAGAGCACATAGGAATCTGTTTTTCTTGGAGACAGCATTCATACCCCATTTCTCTTAGTTTAAGGTTGAGGAGCTGGGTTGTTTTCAACATTGGACCATAATGATGGTCTCTTAGGATTCACTGGCAATAGAGTTCCCAGAGGGCAACTCTAATATACTCCTGGAAAGAAGGAACACAGAGGGCTTTCAAAATGAAATGGTGGTGATGATGTTTGAATTTAGGTTTTTCTTGGGTGGGGGTTGAGCCAAAATCTCCCTATTGGCCCAGCTGACCTGGGCCTCCCTATGTAGACCATGTTGGCCCTGACCTCAGTGAGATTCACCTGGGGACTGGGATTAAAGGCGTGAGCCGCCACAATGGGTTTAGAATTTAGTTTTAAGGAGTTAACCAGAGAAATGGGACATTCAAATTGGAGGGATGGTGATGAAGGGAAAGGTGAAGTGTTTGCTGGGTGTCGTGACCTTGCTTGTGACCCCAGCATTTGGGAGATGGAAGCAGGAAGACAACAAGTTTGAGGCCAGCCTAGGCTGCATAGTGAGTCTGTCTCAAAAAGCCAATGACTGGAAATGTATCATCTCACTGGCAGAGCACTTATCTAGCATGTGTAAGAACCTCACAAAAGACAAAAACTTGAAATATCTCTAAGGAGGTTGTGAGTTTGACTAGACAAGGTTGTGGCAGGGTGAGGTGCCTAGGGTGGCCGAGACCCCCTGGCTCAGGGTCTTGCTGGCAGGAGAGAAGTCCCCTTGTGGACTGTGTGCTCCAGAAACCTCACTTGCCCTATTTCCTGCCTGGCCTGAACTAGACTGGATGATACATTAAAAAGACAAGATTTAAACCAAAACAAGAGTAGGATGCTCACATGGACAGAAAGCTTGGCGTCTTTTGTTGGTTACAGATGATGATTTGGCAAACCTTCCACCAAAGGAGCAATTCTGCTGGTAACTAGCAGGGTGAATTCATGTGAGCCATATACCAAAACACACTACTCTGGTGTTTCTTTCGTGGTTATTCTGGGATTCTGAGTAGCATTATAATCTCTCATGCTTAGACTCTCTTCAGACTCTGATCTGGGGAAGCATTTACGACATTTGCTGTGATGTTAATATAGCTGACACCTGCTGTAGAGCCACATTTAACAAGGATAGCGGGAGACCCCTGCATTCTGCCAGCGTGGCTTGTCAGGACCCGTGCTCCTATGAGAGAGAGAAGTGAGTGATTTGTGTTTACCGGTATGGCATGGAGGGAAGGTACAGGGCTGCTGTGTTCTTAGCTGCTCCATTTGAGATTTGTGTGACTTGTAAGGAGTAGGGATAAAGACAAGTGGATCCGAGAGCTTTCAGTCAAAAAGCAAGTCGGCAAATGTGGAGAATTGATTATAGCGCATGGTTATAAAATCCTGAAATGGAAAATGTCATGCCTCTTTTTCTTAAGTTCCTTTGCAATTAGGAAACTGAGGACAGGGCTCATAATTCCCGTAACCTCATACCAACCCCTAAGCTCTACACCAGGCCTTCTTAAACTTCTCCCATTCATGACACCTCTTCACCAGAGGAACTTTTAAGTGACCCTGGGTATAAAAGTATGTAAAATAGATGCACAAATCAAACATTTCCTGATAATAAATCATAAATAAATTGTTCTTTGACCATGATTTTACCATTTACTTAAAGATGAAAGCAAATTTTTCATACCAATGAGATGATGGGCTTGTTTATTTTTATACAAAGAATTAAATCTTGGCTGACTATTTGACACTGCAGGCTATAGAACATCTTCAACATTTTTCTGAGTTGATCAGTATTTTGATTTTATAATTGTCAATGCTTTGCATAAATATGTAGCACAAAACTGCAGAAATATGTTTGTTGGGAGGCCATTTCAGAACTTTCGGGAATTCTGTATTAACCCTAAGTCAAAATTCATTCAACAGTCTTCTATAAAACTCAAGCAAGTAACCCAAGCAACAATTCTGTGTGTTTGTGTGTATTTGAGACAGGGTCTTTCTCCCTGTAGCCCCAGACGGCCTGGCCCTCATTATGTAGATCAGGTTGGCCTCAACCTTACAGAGATCCTCCTGCCTCTGGAGTGCTGGGATTAAAGGTGTGCACCCCCATGTCCAGCTCTCAAGCACCAGTTTTAAAATCAAACATTCTGGGTTGGATATGGTGGTGCCTGCCTTTAGTCCTAGTGGTTGGGAGGCATGGGCAGGTGTGAGTTTGAGGCTAGCCTGATCTGTATAATGAGTTCCCGATCAGCCAGGGTTGCATAATGAAACCTTGTCTTAAAAACAAACAAAACAAAACAAAAACAACAACAACAAAAAACCCTCAAACATTCTAATACAATATAACCTAAAGTTATATTAATTTGACAGTTACATGCTGAAGAATGTTGGTAGAGAAATACTAAAAGCCTGTTTTCCTTCATTAAACCTACGTGTCTATAAGTGCAGAAAACCTTGTATTGCAGTAAAAATAGTGACATTCTGAGCAGAGGTGTTTCTGACAGTGTTCACTGAGTTGCATGGTGTGGTGGCATGTGCATTGCAGAGTGTAGGTTGTGTGTTCTGGGCCAAGCCTGCAGTGACGTCACATACTGCAACATGGATGAGTGCTGCCAGAAACATCTTGGGTTCATTATGTGCTTGATTTTAAATTAATTTTTCATCACTGTGTGTTCAGAAACTTTTTACTGTAGCCATGCTTTCAAGCCCCACAGTGTAAGAAGCTGAGCTCTAGATTTGGATTCTCCTAAAAATAAGGACTACTGGACAACCCAGACATCGCTTAGTCCATCTGCAGCACTCTGGTAGAGAGGTTGAAAGTAGGTTATCAAAAATAAATGACAAATAATGGATGCAATTTATTGAGACACCAAGCTCTTGAGTACGATAGCTCAGGAAGCCTGTTGTTCTGTTTTCAGAGAAGAAACCGAAGCTATGCGGGTTCGAGCGAGAAATGTTCCCCACAGGCTCAGGTGTCTCAACACTTGCTCCCTAGTTGATGGTGCTGTTTCCGAGGGCCTAGAGGCTTACTGGGGGTAATATGTCACTGGGCGGGGGTGAGTCTTAAAAGTTTATGACTTTGTTCTACTTTCCAGTTCGCTCACTCTGCTTTGCCTTTGAGGTTGAAGTTTCCGTCTCTCCGCTTCCTGCCCGGGTGCCTTCTCCGCCATTATGGACTCTCCCTCTGGAGCTAGGAGCCAAAATAAACTCTTCCATAAGTCACTTTTGGTCATGGTGCTTTATCATAGCAACAGAAAATTAATAGACAGGCTTGTAAAGATATTTAGGTTCTTTGATATCAACATTCTTTGACTTAGTTTGGAGACCCTCTCCAGATGGCAATCCACTTTTTCCCTGAGGGGACATCTTTGGACAACTTCAAGCATAGGAAAGTTATTATTTTATCTGTGTGTTTTTGTGTGTGGGTGTGCATATGCCACAGCAGATGTGTGGAGGCCAGAGAATAGCTTCAGGTATCTGTCTTCACCTTCTTCCTTGTTTGAGAGAGCCTTGTGTTCACTTTCGCATGCAACAGGCTAACTGACCCCTAGGCTTCCAGGAATTCTCCTATCTCTGCACCGCATCTTACTGTAGGAACACTGGTGCATAACACCAGGTCTAGCTTTACGTGGGTTTGGGGGGATCTGAACTCATGTCCTTAAACTTGCACTGTAAGCACTTTACCCACTGAACCTTCTCCTCAGTTCAGAAATGTTATTTTTAATATGATAGTCGAGAAAGAGTTGATTTCCTAAAACTTTGCTTTTTGGTCCTAAGTAGATCCCTAGCAGTAATGTCCTTAAAATAGTTAAAATAGAAATGATATTTGCTGAAATTTCTTGGCACTTTATTATAAATTCAAGTTCCTTAAATGACTTAATTTTCATTTAGAATTGGCATTCTTTGCCTATGTTCTGATTTGCTTCTAAGTTTTAAGCATCATATTAAAAATATTTTTTTATTTCTAAGTATATGTATGTATGTGTCAGTATGTGGGTATGTGAATGTGAGTACAGGGGCCCTTGGAGACTGGAGGCATCAGATTCTCTGAAGCTGGAATTATAGGTGGTTATGAGTTGCCTGATGTGGGTCCTGGAAACCAAGCTGGGGTCCTCTTCAAGAGTAGTATCTGCTCTAAGCCGCTAAGCTATCTTCCCAGCCCCATTTTTAAAGCATTATATCGTCTTTTACTCCTAAGGTTTATGTAGTAATTACATCTTTAATTCTATCATTTGGAAGACTGAGGCAGAAGAGTCACAAGTTTGAGGCCAGCCTCGACAATACAGGGAAATTCTGTCTTAAAAGAGCAAAAATGAAAAAAAAAGTAACAGTAATATACCTGTGGTTTCTCAAAGCAGCATCTATAGACAAGTCATCTCTCTCACTGTAGACATGAAATTTCTCCTGATAAAATCTGAATTTCACTGTACCTTTCATAGTGTCAGGAAGGGGTATTCGTATTTTGTCATTGGCTTTTATTAACATACCAGTGACAAAAATTATTGAATATCTTTCATATCTGCTGGCTTTGTCACTCCTACACTCTATAGTTTTTAATAGTTTTCTATAGTTTTTGATTCTCCCTAAAATGAATTTCCATTTCCAAGTCACCTCTGCCTTGTTACAGGACATAGCTGCTCATGAGTTGCAGTAACATTACTAAGAACAGATGACTGTGGGTGAGCCAGCAGGTGCCACTACGGACATAATGAAACTCACTCCACAAACTACAACTAAAAATTAGTTTTATGAGTTCTGGCGAGGTGCCCTTATAAACATCTAGGGTTCTTTTTGCCTTGATTTATGTGTATGTTGGATAATAATACCTTTCCTCCTGTGATTTCATAAGGATATTTGGAAAAAATAAGTGAGTGTAGGTGATGGGTTTTGAACTCTTTGGATGGGAAAATTACTATGAAAGCATTATAATAATTAGTAATGGCAATCTGGAGTATGTAGGAACAAAGCGCTCTGTATACAGTGCTTTATACTCCAAAGAAAAGAACCAATTAAAGCAAACGTGTTGTTCTGGTTCTAACTAATTTATGTGGCCACAGTTGATATCTTAAACTAGAAATATGTCTTCCCACTCTGACCTTAGGAGACCCTGCTGGAAATTACTCCCTGGCCCATCACCAGTGGCCAAGTTCAAGAGAGTGGATGAGGAAAAGAAGAAAACACGCACCCATATTACAATCCATGAGTGCTTTTATTATTATTTAAAATGGAAAACTCACTGGATACATAAAGCTGTCTTTTGATAAGCTGAGCTCATGTTCCTGTGTTCTTGCATCCCTCTAAAAGATTTTTAACCCATACAAGGAGCTAAGGGATTTCTGGGCAGTGATGGCATGGTTTGTCCCAAGCATGTGCTCCTTTGGCATGCAACCTCTCGTCTCCACACAGCCCGCCTCACCTACCATTTGTCTGTGTCCTGTGGCTGTTGTGTGGTTGGCATCCACCCCCACACTAGCATGCCAGAGGAGTGAATGAACAATGGGATACCCTGGCACTGGCGGGTGTTTTAATAACTGTGGAAAAGGAGGAATTTACAGATGTATGATTCAAGTTCCCACTTCAAAGGTCCCCAACAGAACTCCTCCTGAAATTAGAAGCATTGCTACTGAACACAATGCCACCTTTTGCATGGCTGCCCAGCATCACTATAAATCTGTGTGTGCAGGGTTTGGGAAAGTTACAGGACTGGGGAATAGATACCTTACTTTCATCTGGAAATTATATGCGCTGGTCTGCAGGCAGCTCCTGCCTGGGAAATAGGAGCTATGGGATTCGAAGCAATTTGCATTTCATGGGCAGTCAAGACTCTAGACAGCCCGGGCTCATTGACCAGGGATTTAACTATACATGGCTCCGTTCTCTTAGGCCTGAACAGTCTTCACTGTGGGCAGAGAATGTCTCTTTCCAGTCTCAGACCCCACTAGAGGAGGTGAAAAAAGAAGACTCCAAGCCTTACCTCTCCTTGGTGTGACCTGTTTTCTCAGCTACTTGTCACTAGCCACCCAGAGCTATATGATAGTCTCAGAGGTTCTAGATCTCCAACCGTGCTTCCTTTTTTGGCCCCATGCTACTTAGTCAGACCTCTATTCCAGATGTGTCCTTCCTTTCATTGATCATTATTCCCACTCATCCAGTGTTTGCTATTTCCCATACTGCACAGTGTTTATTAACACTCACTTCATAGGCTGGAGAGATGCACAAAGAGTAGAATGCTTGCTGCACAAGCATCGGGATCTGAGTTTGGAGCCCCAGCATCCATGTGAAACAGGAAAGCTGGGTGTGACAGCACAGTTCTATAACCCTAGCACTGGGTTAGGGACAGAGACAGGCAGTTCCTGGAAGCACGATGACCAGACAGTCTCATGGAAGCGGTGAGCTCCATGATCAGTGAGCTGTCTCAAAAAATAAGGTGAACAGAAACAGACGAACACATCTGATGTGGACCGTTGACCTTCACACATGTGTGCAGGTGTATAAGTTTACACCCCCCATGTCACTTTTTCTTGGAATATAGATACTTTTTGTTACTATTTTGTACATAAGGAACATCCTCAAACGGCCTAACTTGCTCAAGGTCATACAGCTAGTGAAAAACAACCCCAGCCCAGGTCTGCAGGCTAAACTCATAATATTGCCCCCCACCTAGCTTACCTTGAAGTTCACCCACGCTGTGTCTCATTCTTCCAGATTAGCAGCAACAATCCTGTCTCACAAACAGTGTTTGTGTTTCAGTAGCATTTGCTCAGACAGCGCCTGAATAAAAAGACCTGATTGTGAGTGTTAGCTTTTTCCCACACTGTGGCAAGTGTTGAAGCAAGGGTGGAGTCCTTTGATTGTCTACCAAATATCCCAGTGGAGAGGCCTGTGGTTTGCTAGCCTGATTCACCCAGTTCGTGACAGAGCTGTTACCATGAGACATAAATTCTGGACAGCAATCCCTTTCTCTCTATTATTATTATTATTATTATTATTTTGTTTTTGAAACAAGGTTTTGCTATGTAGCTCAGGCTAGCTTTGAATTTTTAATACTCTGGCCTCTGCCACTTCCCAAGTGCTGAGATAACAGGTGTGTGCTACCATGCCCAGACTGGATAGTGCCCTTAATGGCACTAGAGATGTTTGCCTTGTTGATCTTCCTTTTTTCCCTCTAATTTTGGCACTAAGTAATATTTCACTGTACTTCCCTTTCTGATATACTAAAAGCCTTCAAGTTTCTGCCAACTGTTCCCCTCTTTTTCTCTCTTTCCTCAAAATGGGGCCTGATGTAGCTCAAGTTGGCCTTGAACCTGTTATATACCTGAGACTCTTGACCCTCTTGTCTTGACTGTGGAGTACTGGAATGCTGGGGTTACAGGCATGTGCTACCATGCGCAGCCCAAGCATTTTTTAGGCACTTTCTTTTGTTTTGAGACAGGGTATTGATATGTAGTCTAGGCTGGTCTAGAACCTATTACATAGACTGAAGTGACCTGAAATGCACTCGCTTCAGACTCCCACATGCTGAGATTGCAGGCTTGAGCCATCACGCCTGGCTAAACACTTCTTTAAAAACGTGTCTCTTTTAGGCAGATACTCATACGAACTAATAATCATGAGCAGGAGACCCCAGATCCTGTGCTGTATCATTTTTTCATCTCTGCAATGGGAAGCATTCAAGAAAAGCATCATAATTTTACTTTTGAGGAAATTAAATGAGGAAATGGATAAGTGATTGTTTTTCCCCCAAAGTCAGACTGCTTAAATGAATCTGAACTTCAAATTAATGAAGCAATGGCGGCAAGGTGAGGGGTTTAGTTACGGCCAGCGTGGCCTACAATTCACTGCAATTTTACGAGCTCTATGGTTATAAACAGGACAGTTATGCATGGCTGACTGTGGTAGAGGTTGATGAAGGCTCAGTTTAGGATCAAGGAATAATTATTTTCCCTGTTCTCTACCAATTCATATCAGTTTTTATAAAAGAAAAAAATTCTGTCCTTGTTTTCTTTCTTTGCCATGCACAAGCCAAGAAAGCTTTGGAGTGTGACACGGGCCAGGCCGCACTGCAGTGTCACAGGAGCAATAAC
Organism: Eospalax fontanierii; assembly: GCA_035773235.1. NCBI lineage: Eukaryota > Metazoa > Chordata > Mammalia > Rodentia > Spalacidae > Eospalax > Eospalax fontanierii. Next base: position 105,764,595 of record CM069524.1, read on the forward strand.
TCTCTACTACTTCTGAGTGGTGCTTCCTGGGACCCTCGGGAGGTGTGAGGAGATAAATGAACCTACTAATTTTCTACAGAGTTAGTAAAAACTTCTGAAAGCTGATTTATTTTTCACCTTCCTGTATTTTGAAAGTATTATAAGGATATATGTGTGTGTTTGAATTTTTTCTTTGACAAAAGTATTGTTCTTCAGTATTTTTTATAATTTCTGACATGATCTCATCTTTTCCAGATAGTGAGGATTAAGCCCAGGTACTCTCATGCTAGGCAAACACCTGTCACCTTGCTACCACATCCCCGTCTCATCTAGTTGTATGAATTTTTAACATTTATTTTTATGTTTAAGGTCTAATTACTTGGAGTATGATCCAAGAATGTGGCCCACGTGTTCTCTAAAATAAATGAAACTGGCTTTAGGACATTACTCTTGTTCATTTTAATAAATGTACTCTGTGTGTTTTAGGAAAATATGTTTTCTCCAACGATTTGGTTTAGGGTGTTCACTGAACTTCATTGATTTAGTTTTGTTGTTGAGATCTGTGTTCTGAGAATAATTTTTGTCCATTTAACTTGTCAATAAAAGGAGATGTATGTTCAAATCAGTTTCTCTCCCTTTCTTCCATTTTCACTTCTAGCTCCCTCTCTCGCTCTGGTCCCTGGCCTGGAACACACAATGAAGTCATGGCTGGTCTCCAACTCATGGTCTCACAGCCTCAGGGTCCCAAGTGCTGGGATTACAGATGAGTGCGCCTTGAAAGCTCTTACTGTGAGATGATGGGTAAATTAATTTTACAGTTAGTTTTTTTCACTTTTCAGTAAATCTCCAAGGTACTTTATTGAATGTAAGTAAATATAGAACAATTATACTGAACTGATTAGAGTATTTAAATTTATTGTGTAATAGATATCATCTTTATCTTCAATAGCATAGTCCTCCTTTCTTCCTCTTCCTCCTCCTCCTCCTCCTCCATTTTTATTTTTGTTTGTTTATGAGGCAGGGTCTCTCCCTCCAGTTGAGATCTTCCTGCCTTGCCTAGGACTGTCGGGATTACAGGCAAGTGCCACTACCAGCTGCTTTCTTCTTTAAAGTCTGTTTTATCTTATGCTAATTTTATGGCCCTGTATTTTTAGGGTTGGGTAGCATTGTCTACATAGTTTTCACTTTGGGTCTTTTTATATCTCTATTTCTGCAGATGGAACAGTTGTGAAGATAATGTCTTTAAACAAACAAGCAAACGATCAGATAATCTTTGTCTTTCAGCTGGTAGTTCTGATTATTTATATTTCATGTGATTTTTGGACATATATTCACTTGTTTCTATCATCTTACTTAAATATACAATTATTTTTTATTTTCATCCTCTGCTTTGATTCCCTTGGTTATGACACTTGAAATGTTTTATTTTGTAAAGTTAGTTAAACATTCTATGTATATCTGTAGGTCTGTACACATGGGTGCACGTGCCTACAGAGGGAAGAGGAGTGAGAGCCTCTGGAGCTGAAGTTACAGGCAGATGTGAGCAACCTGACATGGATGCTCAGGACAGAAGCCGGGTCCTCTGCATGAGCAATATGCACCGTTAACCACTGAGCCATCTCTCCAGTTCCTGATTCATATACATGTATATATGTAGATATATGTATTTTATTTATTACTTTAATTTTATGTGTATGAATGTATTGCCTACAAGTATGTGAGTGCACCCATGTCATACAATGCCCGAGGGGGTCAGAAGAGGGTGTGAAATCTCCTGGAACTGGGGTTATGGATGGTTGTTAGCTAGCATCTGGGTGCTGGGAACAGAACCCAGGTCCTCTGCAGGAGCAACCAGAGCTCTTAATGGCAGAGACATCTCTCTAGTCATGTGATCTTTATACTTTAATAAGCAGAAGCTATCACTGTGTTTGTGAGACCAAAATGTAGCTGTAAATCTAACAATAATAACCATAACAAACATAAAAACTGTCTTGATTTTTTTTTCCAGAAGAACTTTTGATTGATGTGTAGTAGACCTAGACAAAACTGTGTAAAAATATAGTTATATGAATTTCTATTAATTGAAAACACTCACAAAAAAGTCCTTTAGTTCAAGAAAGCAAGCACTGACAGCACCCACAATCCTCTGGCGCTTCTTCCAGATATCACTGTCCTCCGAAAAAGTAATTCTTACCCTACCTGACTTCTGACAAGAAGGATTGCTGCATATCTCTGTGTTCTTTGATTCCCCCTTTATCTGTTTTTCACATCCTGCCAGTCATCCTTGCTCTACAGAATTCTGTGTCACAACTTATTCAAGAGCTGTTCAGTGAGGTTATGAAATCATTAAAAATTTCCATTGCTCAACAAACATTGTTTTAGAAGTCACTGTGAGAATGAAAGTTTGAAGTTGTGGATGGAAAGGATTCCTGGGAAAAGAGACTTTTAAACTTTTCTAGATATTCTTTATACCACTGACAGTATTCAGAGATTAAAGAGCAGTACTGAACTTAAAAGTCTTATCAAATTTCTTTTTCACATTAATGATTCCACAGTATATGATCTTCTTTGACAAACTGCTGTGTCAAAACTCTACATTATCTATCCAGACTTTTAATCTGTGGGGCCTGGTATATCCTCAAGAAATGTAAATGTAATTGACCTTTTAATATACATTGAAATAGATTAAAGTAAGCAAAATTCTCTCTCTCTCTCTGTGGGTGTGCTCGTACACCAACACTACTAAATACTGTTACTGCTTACGTATATGGACTTTGGACTATCTCCAATTATTCCATCAGTTTTTGCTGTTTTTGGAACTCAAGGCCGTAAGAAATCTCTAAAAAACATTTTGGGGGCCAATGAGACGACTCAGCAGGTGAAAGCACTTGTGGCACCAGCCTAAGGACTTGAGTTTGCCCTCACAGAAAGCACACACACACACCCACACACACATAGAAATACAAATTTAAAAATAGAAGGAGATAAAAATCAAAATTAAATGCCCAGAACAGGCGCTCACCTATGATGCGTACAGACATTAACACAAAGTCACTCAGAAGGGCTGGTGTGTGCCAGCTTGGTAGCTATGGGTGGAACTGGAGGCATTAACTCTAAAAAATGCAACCTGCAGTAGCTTTCCCCTTTTTTCATTGAAGCAAACCATCCTATGGCTGCAACTTTTCTATTTCTGAGTGGCAATGATCCAGAAATGGACACTGAGAAATGAGGTTTTCCATATGAGATTCAGTGTTCACTCCCTAAAGTGCCTCTTTCAAATATAGATCTTTATAAAATATAGTACACACTTTGATAACTTTTTTCGTGGAATATACCAGATGAATTTAACCTCATGGAAATAGACAGGCTCATTATTAGAAACCTGGTATTTTCCAGTGTGAGAATATGGATGTTACAGATGGGCTTACTGAACTGTGCGGATTTGTAGGCCCCAAGTAAATGTTCTGTAGGCTGCAGGTATGAGTCTTTCTTATCTGATGCCCATAATTTTCTATTTCTGCTTATATTAAAAATGGCATTTTAATGTTTAGTTCCTATCCTGTTTGCCAGGCATGACAGTTACTGTTGGAATTGTTAGATTGTTGGTCATTATTGAGGCTAGACAATGTCTATATGATGCTTATTGTTTTATTATTTCTATTTGGGATATACTAATCCCAGGGTGGATTAGATAAGACAGAGGAGCAGCTTAGCTGCATGACAGCTTGTGGAAGATGGCACTTCCCAAATATGGCTGCTAACAATTTCCATCGCATGTAACCTCTGACCCTCTACACTGAGAGATGGGGTCTCTACCTACATCCTGCCGCCCTTCTACCAGTCTGGTTTGTGATGACACGGAAGAAGCGATCCTGTGTTATGCCTCATAACTCTCCCTTGAAGTTATGAGATATTGGATGAGAGATCTGTCCGTGCTGAGACATCCATGCTGGGAGGGAGCCCGTGCTCCATAGAGAGGACTCATGCATGCACTGACGCTGAGGCTCTGGCTAAGAAGCGTCGCCCTCACACGACTGGACATAGCTCCCGGTGAGTCCCTCCATCTCTTGCACCTCTCTTCCTAATCCCTCCTCCTGAATCCCTTTTACCTCCAAGGTCTGAGTCTTTCCAGTGGAGGCCCTAAACATCATAGAGACACAATAACCCCTACTGGATCCTCTTCAAGTTTCTGAACTATAGCATTAGTAACTTGAGCAAGGCCTCTGTGGATCCTTTAAAACTGGAGACCAAATGTTTCAGTGTAGTTTTTTAATTAAAAATTTTTATTGAATTTTGCATATTTCATACAGAACATCTTAACCAGTCTTTATATTTACACCCCTCCTTCGCCGCACCCTTCTACAGCCCTTCTCCCCTGGAGTTCATATACTCTGTCATTCCTAGTAAGGCCTATTGTGTAAACTTATGTTCCCGTACAATCCTCAGTGTAAGTTTATCCACTGAGGTCTAGTCAGTCTAACCAGAGACCCTTGCTTTAAGAAGATTAGCTCTTCCTCAGCCTTCAGTTCATATTGTTTACAAACTGCTCTGTAGTATTAATGGTCAAGGTGTTCAGCTCTGGAGTTAGCTCTAAATTCAAATTCCGAATCCATCAACTGGTCCATCCTAGGAACATTCTTTATCCTATCTGAGCTTCAATTTCCTTATCTAAAAGGAGGGGACAGTACCAGACCTTGATATGGAGATTTATGATGCTGATGTACTGGATAGAAAGCTTTTAGCAAGTAAATATTATTTTGCACTCTCTCTCTCTCTCTCTCTCTCTCTCTCTCTCTCTCTCTCATCTCTCTCTTTTTGTTCTATGTGTAATTAGTCTGAATTCTCTCCAGCTACTACCTTCTTAATTCTCATATGTGTTTCATACAATTGGAGACTTGCAGAGACATAAGCTGCATTATATTGCTATTAAAAATTGGTGATGCCATTTTCATAACTCAAAACATAGAGAACTATAACAGTGTTTATGTTCAGAGGGTCCACGTGTCACCCCCCCCGCCCCCAGCTTAATCTGTTTGTTTTCAGAGCGGAGTACAATTGAACACCAAGGAAAGAAATTGATAAGTAACTTATTTTGTAAATTGTCATAAATCCTATCTTTGTAGTGTTTAGACAAAAATGTTGAGGAAATTACCTCATTATCTATTTTAGAGAAAATTAGGAGGAGGAATTTTTCTGAAAAATTTCACCCAGAAGCCTAGAGCTTAAATGTTTATTCTAATAATTTACAAATGACTTAATTTTATTTAGGGTGATGAAAAGACACACAGTTTTAAAATAACCATTTTTTATATTTGTAGACAAAATATTACCTCCATATTCTTGGAGTATTGTGATGGACATTAAACACTTTGTGAAAGAATTGGTCCAGTGCAATTTTTGCACAAAATGCTTACAGTTCTGATTTTTCTGATTCAAAGGACAAAATAATAATGTTAAGTTAGTATTGTAATTAAAATTAATTACAGCCTTAAACTTGCTTCATAATTGCAATCATATCAGGCAAAGGCTCAATTTTCTTGTCACAATATATAGAACATTAATTAGAGTGGAAATTATGAACTGTAGCAAGGAATTTTGTTACAATCAGTAACTCAGTTATAATGGAAGCACTTTATTCTGTTTTTATTTTAGTTTTTAGTTTATGAAATAGGCTATAAGCTTCTCTCTGGGAATTTGTATTACCTGTGAAAATATTTATTTGAAGACAAGAGTCTCATATATTCTAGGCTGAACTTGAATTTTCTCCATAGTTGAGAATGACCTTGAACTTCTGATCCTCCTGTTTCCACTTCTCAAGTGCTGAGATTACAGATGTGTACCATGATATCTGGTTTATATGATGCTGGGTATGGAACTCAGGGATTCATGTATTCTAGACAAGTAACTCTAGATTTAATAAAACCTTTTTTTGATCAACAGTTTAGAGGCTATAAACAAAACAAAACAAAAAAGCTCCACTATCCAAGGTCCAAAGTTACTGCAAATTCTGTGTCATACCATGCTGTCATAACTCTCACATTAAGTTCAGGGTTAGGTGACACCATGTCGTGGTTCAACTTCCCAGGATATTTGATCTTAGGACATTTGTTCCCTAAGATCTCTGTGTAAGGAGAGAAAGCTGAGAATCATTGATCCTGGGCATTTCTGCTCAGAAGGAATAATGGCTTTCACTTCATAAGTCATTGTCCATAACAAGTTGCATGATTGAGTCTCATTTCACTAGGTGGGAGAGTCATGATCCTAAATGATCAGGAACGGAAGGGAAATATTAGAGAGTCCCAAACTGTTCCAGCAAGCAAGATCATGGCTATCAGAATCTGGTTCATCATTTTTTAGGTGAAATTTATTTTTTGTTCTGTTTTTGAAAATACTATTGGACACAAACAAAATCCTGTTTTTTAAGATAATCAGTGCACATTCAAGTATAATACATCCCACTCCAGAATGGGATGTAGCAAGAGGTGGTTCTGTTTTGGATTCCTTCCAAGGGGTGGAGATACTTAGTGCCTATATCACCAGAAGGGCTGGTTACTACATCGATCTACTGAAAATGCTTTTCTGTGGCAGGGACCTAGGATGATACTACAGGGAGACTCTCATTTAATTATCTCTCTTGGTGTGGGATCTGGAGATGAGATACAGTTTGCAAAGTAATCATAGCAACAACAGAATTTTACTACATTTCAGATAGTTTCCACAGAAAATGAGTATATCTGCCGTTCTTTTTCTCATAATCAGCCTGCAATGATTTCTCTTCCTTATAGGTCATTACCCTGTGAATAACCAAAATACTATATGAACCATGTAAAGGCCTGATAAGACCCAGGCTACAAGGCATGTTAATTTTGGGATCTCTTTGTCCTCCTCTAACCAGCCACAGTGCATTAGGTACCCGCTACTTCTCAAAGGCTGGATAGAATAGCTTGTCATGATTTTTCTACTATTGCATAGAACCTCTTGACACTTTCTGTCGTGTCATTACTGTCCTCATGCCAGTAAGTATTAAAGCAAGACTTTGATGAAGAGACTTTGGTCCAATGGGTTGCTGATATACTTTTGGCCCATCCTTTTAACTGAAATGCATTGTGGGGAAATCTTGCCCTTTGTGTTTTCTCCCACACCACAAATGAATCTCCACATGTAATCTCTTGGTACACTGCTTTGTCTTATTAACTCGAAATGAACTTGTGAGTGCGTCTTAGGGTCAGTGTGGGGTTGGCATTGTGTTGAAAATCTGTGGAAGTGTTTATGCAGTTGTCTTTCACAGTAAGCAGCAGGCATTTAGGAAGCAATCTAAGTCAGAGAAAGTGCTTCAGGCTTGGTGTTGGTCCACATTTTTCAATGTTTTACCACATATGCAATTTTTATTCCTAAGGGCATCTTGAGAGTTTGCTTCCTTTTTCATAGAAACAGAGCAGACCGTGGAAGGATGTTGTCTGGCAATAAGAACAATGTCCATTTATCAGGTGCCCATACAGGGCGCTGACGTCAGTACTGGAAGAAGCATCAGTGTCCTGGCCTCAGGGCACCAAGGCACAGACTGTTTACCAGGGTGGTGGCACTTTCTAGGAAAGGAAAATATGCAGACGGCGCATTTCAGGGAAAATAGCTGATTCACAGCTAATGAGAGTTAATTAGATTTTTTTTCTTATGTTTTTCTCTCTCTCAACTTCTTTTCTCAATCTCTTTTTTTTTCAACAGATTGTCATCTGATACTGCACATACTACTGCATTTTCCCTATCATTCATCTAACAATCACAAATTGATGACCAACTATGTGATATGAAAAAGGCTAAGCATTAAGGATCAAGAAGTATGATTTTAAAGTATTTGCTTTAATTAGGGGAAAGTATATCAATGAGCTAAAGGCAGAATAGAAATAGAAACAAGGTGAGGTGGAACTACTAAAGACCCTCCATAAACATCTAGGAGAGCTGGCAGGAAGATCACCCCATCCCTGAGTGACCAAGAAGAGGACTAAGTAGATCGAAGGGGAATGATGGCAGGAGGAAGAACCCAGACTTCTGAGTGACATGTACAGGTTATCAGCTGAGGAAGGATTGTGGCGGAAAGTGACAATTGTCATCAAGCTCTGGAAACCAAACTGAGAACAGGGTTATGGTGTCCTGGCGAGAAGCTTGGGGCTTGAAACTTGATCTTGGAGGTGAAAGGGATCCACTAAAAAATTTGGGATAGAGATATGCATTATTTGATTCTCATGGTAGGAAGATGGTTCTAAAAGGCAGAAGAGAAGTTTGGCTGGAGGCCACCATGCTCCAGTCAGAGATGATGGCCAGGGTGGTAATGGGCATGGCAAGATGAGGGGAGATGAAGAGTAATTAGAATATGAAGCCAAGGGACTCATTAAGTACTTAAATGCAAGCAAACAAAGAGAGGAAAGAATCAGCCATCAATTCTGTGTTTCTGCTTGTGTAACTGGTATTAAACAAACAAACAAACAGTACATATATGAGAATAAGCGTGTTTTACCTGTTTTAATCCTCATATCTAGCTTAGCAACAATTGCTAGTTTATTTAATCAAGTCTCAGGTGCCAGCAGAAGTAAGACCCATTCTAGGCAAGGCATGGTGGTGCACACTTTGAATTCCAGAACTCAGGAAGCAGAGGCAGGTGGATTGTTGTGAGTTCAAGGTCAACCTGGTCTGCATAGGGAGTTTCAGGTCATTTGGGGCCATATAGTAAGACTCTGTCTCAAACAAATAAACAATGAACAATAAGCCACATCCTCATGTCAAAGATGTACAGATATCTTTGTTTTGACTTGATTTTGTTGCTTATATAGGGCTTTTCTATGCATAGTCAAGGCTGGTCTTAAACACACTATATCACCAAAGTTGGCCTCCAGCTCACAGCAATCCTCTTTCCTCACATCCTTCCAAGGGTTGAGATTATAAATGTGAGCCACCATGGCCGACTTTAAATTAATATATACAGTATTTCTCCATTTTACAGTTGAGGAAACTCATCAAGTAATTTATTCCCAAGACACACAATGAGTTGACAGAAGAGGTGGGTTTCACCTTGGACAGGCTAGTTTTACATGTTCATCATTTAATCCCTATGCTGTGTTATTTCTCGGTATATATGGGGTCTTAGAAAGAGTGATCGGGAATAGAGAGATCCAAGAGACAGAAATACAAAAATTCTCCATGAAGCTGAATGTGGTAACTCCTACTTGTAAAATTCCAGCATCTATGAGGCTGAGACATGGGAAGTGAGGCCAGTTTGCTCTACATTGGGAGTTCTAGGCCAGCCAGAGCTCCATAGAGAGATCCTGTGTGAAAATAAAATAAAACAAAACAAAATTGACAACATTGTGGTTAGAATATAGAATGTCTCCCACAGGCTCATGTATTTGAAGATAGTCCCTAGCTGGTGGTAATGCTTTAAGAAGAGAATTTTTATTCTCCCCAGGTTGTGGAACCTGGAGGCAGTGGAGCCTTGTTGGATGAGGTGGGTTGTTGGGAAGGAACCCTGGGGTTTTATAGCCCAGCTCCACTTTCTGTCCACTCTGTTTCCTATTCCACCAAGATGTAGGGATGTGAGTAGTCCCAATTTTGTTCTCCTGACATCTGGAACTGCGTCCCACCACGCCTTCCTCCCTGGGGTGTTTCATGGCAGGTATCTGCTCAGAGTAACAAGGAAAGTAATGAAAACAGACAACACAGTTCTCCATGGACTGGCAGAGGTGAGAAAGTATGATGTATCATTAATGGGCTGATGATGAGACTGTTTAAGTCAGAACGGGTCTACCACTGATAGGTAAGAGCCATTAAAATTTCTCAAAACATCAGAATATACCTGTTTCAGGCAAATTTTCTCAAAGACACGCTAAAGATACAGTGCCAATTAAAGTACATATCAGAATCACCAAAAGGGAACTTCGAAATTTTCGGTGAGGAGGCTGTGGCCCAGGTGAGTTTCCAGGACCACCAGCTCCTGCCTTTCTTGAACAGAAGTGAGCGCATAGAAACAAGGGTGTGGGATTACACATAGAATTCATGCTATCTGCAGTCCTGAGAATCACTGAATTGCACACCTGTGGCCAGCTGTGTGTTTGGCCACTTGTCTTTACTTCTTAGGCAAGGCAGTGTCGCTTAGTAGGGGGACTCACTACTTTGGGAAGCAGTCCTTCTGACTGAATAGCTACACATTTGTTTTTCAGGCTTTTTTTTCCCCCTTTCTTCCCCACCCTCTCCTCTCAGTGCTCCCTGGATGATCAGTTCTTAATGGGAGAGGTAGAAAGAGAGCATATAGAGTGTTGAAGACTGAAATCCAGTTTACAGAGTTGCCAGGGAAATAACAAATAAACATCTGGAGCCCAGTGCTCTTCTTGGTTTCAGCTTGAGTCAGACTAGAATAGGAGGAGAGTTGAGGTAGGTAGATCCTATGTCCTTCTCCACTAGGTGATGTGTAAAAGAAGCAGCATGGATTTGCTTTGAATGCAAGACAGTGGAACTGCGTGGGAATGTAAGAGCTGCTTCGTCAGCCTGCATTCCAGCCGGGGTCAGATGCACGGCCTCACAGCAGATGCAGTTTAGCCCAAACAACTGCTCACATTAGTGAGCGCCTCTCACCCTACTTGCCGATAGTCCAACAGTAAACAGCAAGCAGTGGAGAAATCACGGCAGCAGGGGATGCTCGGAAAGGGTTTTTGAAAGAAGAAATCTCTGTCTTGGAGAGGAAGGACTCTTAGCTTTATGTTTTCATTTGCTGGGGTCTAGGAAGAAGCTGATTATTGCTAACTTTTAAATTTTCGACAACTGCTTAATCCTACTCCTGCTGAAACATCTTCAGTAAATATTTTATAAAATGCTAAAAATGCTTATTAGTTTATAACAAAGAATTGGGTTGGAAAGAAGTCTGTTTATATCTCTTTAGCTATCGGCAGTTTATAATTGTCCCTGAATTTTTATTTACTTTCTACCGTGGTCTCTTCTGTCAGCCCAATAACCTGTACTAAGTAGATTAGCTGGGTGATAAACTGCCTTCTATAAATCTTTTGAAAAGGAAGTGGCTTATAAAATACATTCCAAGATAAGGAGAAAGAACAAGAGTATCCAAGCCATCTTTGATAGCATGAGAACAGTTTCTCCCTTTTTTATTAGAGAAGAGTTTGGCAAAATTGAAGCCTGACACAGGGAAAAACATAATAATTTTCTAGAAGGTATCAGTGATAAATGGCGACATGAATTCTTGGGTGGGTGGAACCCAGGCAGAACTGCAGGTGAAGGAATCTCAGAGTGTATCAGAAATTGTATTTCGTAGGTGCTGACAGGAACTCTGAAATAGCATTAGTCATAAGAGGAAGGTTGAAGTTTGTCTTGTTAAGTTCAGATGCAGGCAAACTAGTCTGTTATATGGGGTGACTTCCTGATGTCGACGGAAACTAAACTTCCATCAGGCTCACAGAACATTTGTTGGAGCTCCAGCACGCATATGCATGTCTCAAGTAGGCAGAAAGCGGAAGGAGTGTCTAAGCAAAGTGGGTCTGTTGGCCATGGCAGTTTTCCTTAAATGATCTTAACCTATCGCTCTGCCTCATCCGTATATATGTCTTCAAAAAGGCTGAAGGGGCCAGGGAAACGGCTCAACTGGTAAAAACACTTGCCAGGTGTGATGGCTAGCTTTAGCTGTCAAATTGACAAGCTAGAATCACTTGGGAAGAAAATCTCAGTGAGTAATTGTCTACATTGGATTGGCCTGTGGGCATGTCTATAGGGACTTTTCTTTTCGACAAAGTCTCCTAGTTCCAGCCTGCCTGGAACTCACTATGTAGACCAGGCTGACTTCAGTCTCACAGAGCTCTGCCTGTCTCTGCCTCCCAAGGGCTGGGATTAAAGGAACATGCCAGCATGCCTGGTGTGGTTTTCTTAATTAAGTTAATGGGAAGGGGGATGACTCAGTCCATGGTGAGTGGCACCACTTCCTAGGCAGGGGGTCCTGAACCATATTAGAATAGAGAAATAGAGTTCAACCTGAGCAAGTGAGTGCATATGAGTTCATTTCTCTCTGCTTTTGACTGTGAATGTGATGTGACTAGCTGTCTGAACTTCCTGCCCTGACTTTCCCACAATAATGGACTGTAATCTGGAAGCTGAAACTGACCCATTTCTCCTCCAAGCTGCTTATTGTCAGGATTTGTATTATAGCAGAAGAAATGAAACTAGAATACCACGCAAGGCTTGTTGACCAGTGTTTGATGTCCTGAATCCATGTACACACACACTGAACACAAACAAACATGTTCATATACACAAGTATACACACACATGTAACACATAGCCACACACACATACATATACACACATACACACATACAGAGAGAGAAAGAGAGAGAACGAACTAAGAAAGGTTATCTGATCTGACTGGGTATTTCCTGTCTACCTAAAATTCTGCTAATAAGAAGCTAGGGGAGAACGGTTATTGGGTAAGATCTTTGTCTTATGGAGTGAAAGAGAGATCAGTAGATTAATATCCACTGAAGGCAAACCTGGCATATTTTGTTATTTTGGTGAGAGTCAGAATAGACATGGAAAGGAGAATCTGCTCTTATGTTTACATAGGTTAGCTCTGTAGGCACCATGACCAGCAATACAGCATTGTGCTGCATCTATGCATGGCCAACTGTTAGAGAAAGGCAGAGATCACAGCAGTGGAATACAGACACTGGCTGACCTCATTGCCCTATTGGTCTGTTCTGGCGGGAAAGTTACTATCATAAATGTTTTGCGTGGTGTTCAGGAGTTGAGGAGGTGATTGCAGAGCTCATTACTTTACAGCGGTTTTTGTGAGAGTGCTTCAGTAGCTGAATCTGCCTCGCTGCATCCCATTATGAGTCTTGTTTCATGCTTAGTGGAGCTAAGCCAAGCGCAGAGGCTCTTTGCAGTTACCCAGGGAGCCACAGCCCAACCAGATCTGCTCTTTGCTTTTGTTGACAAAATGGCCTAAGGGCCTCCAGAATGTTAAACCTCTGAGCTGCAGTTTTTCTAATGGATGTTAATCATGTCTTAAACAACTTTTTGTACTTGGCTGTGGCATTTGTGCTATGAGCAAATGCAGAAATGGTGTGTGTACACACACACACACACACACACACACACACATGCATGCTCCAGGGGTCATCTGCTTGTGTCCACATCCCCAGTACTGGGATTACAAGCACACTCCACCCTGCCTGGCATTTTTCTTGGAGTTCTGAGTGTCGAACTCAGGTCCTTGTGCTTGTAAGGCAAGTACTTTACTGACTGAACCATCTTCTCACCCCAGGAAATGTAAACTATTGTGTGTCTTGCAGCCCTCCTGTCTACTTACAATCATTAGTCTTTTCTCATAAAACTGATAATACACACATGTTCCCTTCCCCAACTGAACATGCAATCACAAACTTTAAGAAGTAAGTTCATGTATAAAGAAATATGTTCAAAAACCTAAAATGTCTTCCTTAACTTCAAACCATGCTGTAATTACATCACAGGAAAGTTAGGAGGTGCTAACAACAATATACACCTGCCATCTTTGTAATACCCTGGAGTTACCTCTGGGACAGAGAATTAGGTTCTGTAATGGCAAATAGTTTAAGTGGTCACCATGATCTAGAACATACCCTGAAGACCTGGTTGAACTGTGGCTCCCCAGTAAACCACAGCCAGCCTCTGTATATGCATTAGTTCTACTGGCCAGGAAAGAAGGCAGAGAATCGACTGCCTTTGCCTGGGGTACTTTATCCATAGTCACATTCCCCCATGAAAAATAGAAATCACTTCTGTTTTTGAAAGAGGATCAACGTTTAAAAAAAAATGGAAGGATTAAATTCATATGTATGAACGAATAAGGAGGCAAAAGGAAATAATTCTATCATATTTATTTTTCAACAAGAGCTTACATCTGTTTCTAATTCACACAGATTATTGACACATCTGGATGCTTGGCCTTAGGAATTGTAAGTTGCTGCAGTGGCATTTGTTTTTTTGAATCAGCTCTTCAGACCACCCTGGAACTCAAGTAACTTGTCTGGAGAGAAGATTGTGATCCTTCAATAAAGTCACCTTTTGGCACCGTGCAGCCACTGTAAATGGGAAGCTGTCGTCTGGTGTTTTAGAAAGGGTGGTTTTGCATTTAGAAATGTATTTTTGACACCTGCAGGAAAAAGAAGACCAAAGCATAAATGGCTTGACAATGATAAATTATCATAGCCAGATCAAGCTATCATGGGGACATCAGAGATGGATGTAAGGTTAGCCACTTACACTGACTGGGGGAACCCTATATTTCAGCAGAAACCAAATACCAAAGGAGTGAGTGACAGATGAAAATGTTGCTCCAGTGAGATCTGATGGGAATATGTATTCTAACTAGGAAAACAGGATTGTTAGAAAGTAGCTGTGATTAATATGTTACTTCTTGGACTTACTCCTTTGTAATCAGGAGTTAGCTTTTCTCCCTATGTGGTCTGATTATAGTAATTTATTCCAGGAGATGAACAATAAGGAATCCTTGAGTAGACCTTTAAGATTTTTAGAAAACAAAAGCATGATGAAACACTTATTTTATGGCGCCTATTTCTCAAATGGAATTGCATGATTTTATTAAAAGCAACGGACGACCTACATCAAAATCTTAATCCAAATTGACAGAACCAAAACAAAACCTTCAGCTTTTAAAGTTCTTCAGTCCAAAACTACAACAGAAATAGTACAGAATGTGGCGTTGTCAGCTTGGGGAGGAGTCTCTTTGGAGTTCTCAAGGTAGGTCTGTGTTTTTTTTTTCCTCTGTTGCAGCAAACCTTGGACATCTCTCTTGCTGTTGATAGAGTTTCACTAGCCTTATGGCATGGCAGACTGACATACAAAAATAAATAATAACATCTGGCTTTGGCATTCTGCTTTGAAAGGGAAATTATTTAGAAAACATCTGATCTACCCTAGAAACAAACTTATCTAAGGTGCTGACATTCTTTTAAAAATATTTTGCTTATTATTTTTATTTTATGTGTATGAGTGTATTGCCTGCATGAGTGTGAGGGCACGCATGTTGTGTAATGTCTGCAGAGGTCAGAAAAGGGTGTCAGATCCTCTGGAACTGGAGTTATGGATGGTTGTTAGCAGCCATGTGAGTGCTATGAATGGAACTCAGGTCCTCTGCCAGGGGAGCCAGTGCTGTTAAACACGGGGACGTCTCTCTAGTCCAGGTACTGACATTCTTGTCTTTATCGTTTTGTTGTATAGTCACAAAGCAAAACCACCAAATGCATATCTGTGCCTGACATAGATGATCTGGTGTCAACCCTCTATCAGTGCAGCTCAATTTATAATGGACAATGGAGCCTTACTTCTCCCAGTGTTTTACTGGAGAAGACAGGGAAGGAATGAGAATGAGAAGGTCCCAATATAAAGATCCCACACTACACAAAAGTTATGTAACTACCAAAGTCCTGGCTTGATTCAGCTTGGTTTTCTATTTTAAGAGGCTATTAGACATCCATTGGGATCAATTAATGGCCACTGGGAATGATTTTATTGCAACTAAATAGGGTGTCATCATGGTATTATACAATATGGACCCAGATAATTTAAAAACGATATTACTTCTAACATCACCTGTAGTCCTGTCTTTTTCAAGCCTTGTATCTCACAAATGTGTGAGTCACAAAGCTGACCTGGAAAGCTGTATTTGAATTGTAGCATCTTGCTACACTATGGTCCTTTAATAGATTCTTTGACAGTGGGAGATAGGCCTGCATGTGAACATCTGCATTCCTCATGTTGCATCTGAGGGAAACTTCATCTTTCTTCTAGCCAGTCCCAAATAGTCTCTAGAAATAATAATAGAGGCTAGCTCAGTAGGTGAGGTGGGAGGTGAGGTAGAATTGAGAAATTCTTAGGTCTTTAATGTCATCTTTGGAAATGCTTATGAACACTAAAACTCCAGAGTGGACTGACTGGTAGAATGGTGTCCTAAAGACCTTGTAGAAGGTATCTGGAATAGGAAGTGTTCTTTCCAGAAGGATCATGTGTATGGCCTGTATACTCCAGACTATTCCTTTCAGTATATCTAAGGTGATCTGCTGTTTCATTAAGCCCTTCTTTATCCTTTCAGGCCTCTATTAGAATAAACAAGGAACTGATAGGACAGATCTAGGGGAGAGCAGATGTAACAAATGCCAGTTTAGAGACCACAGCGAGGTAGGAGAGAAGTGAGAAAACTGAGGTGCAGATCTCAGCTGAACCCCAGTTCTTCAAGGTTCATATCTGTGCTGTATTATTTCACCCAGGCCTTCTGTCATCCCCTCCTTAGCTTCTGACCATAAATAGAGCTGTGGATGCCATTGTGTCCTTAAAATGACAGACCAAAAATGCTAGACCTAAGAAGGACCATTCCTTAGACTTTATATATATCACATACATTACATTTATTTATTTCATTGGGGGGGCACACATGTGTCATGGCCCATGTGTGAAGGTCAGAGGAAAGCTCTCCTGCTGCCTTGTGGGCTCCGGGCATTGAATTTAGGTCTTCAGGCCTGTATGCAGATGCCTCTACCTGCTGAACCATTCTCTGGCCTATTTCCATATTATATAGATGAGGAATCAAGGCCCAGAAAGGTGAACTCTCTGAGCATTATCCCAAGTCAACAAATGACTCTTTTTGGTTTTCTGGTCTCAAGTAGGAGAAAATAATTTTCTAAAATATCCCGAGAGTTCTATAAGGCTTCTCCTAGCATTTACTGAATATGCACAGTGTGCCCCATGCTGATCTACATGCAATGGGGAAGGGCTGAAAGAATTTGGCCAGCAGATGACCTGACACCTATCAGCCATGTCCTCAGCAGCAGTATAAACAAGGCTGACCACAGATGGCCACACTGTGAAAGTGATAGTCTCTCATTCAAGAACCAAGGAGCTTTTTCCTCTAGTTTTCTGAGTCAACTTGTTCTATGGAGTTCACACAAAAATGCTGCCAACCAAGCCTTTGATCAGTGATGGCAAGAGCATCCATCATGGACCAAGAGAAAAGGCGATTGATTCTCTGGATGTTTCACTTTGTGGAAGTAGAAAACCTTTCTCCTTGCAGCCGTTCCAGAAAGCCTGCTGTCATCATGGTTTGAAGTTTTGAGGTAGCTAGTAATCTCTCCTAAATCCCCAGGAAGAACGCTTCTTATTATGAGTTTCCTTCTTCCCTCTTCTGTTTTCTCTTGATACCACAGTGACTCAAGGCTTTCCAGAAGGTCTGTTCTGATTTGAAAATCTATTGTCCATGATCTTTGTCAATGTTTTCTGTTTTCACTGGTTGGATCATATTCAAGTTTGATCTCTCAGTAACTAGAAATTCCTATTCTTTTGACTCACTGATTTCCTTTCCTGGGGAGCATAAAGAAGCAGTCACCATTTTATTAAGTATATAATCCTTAGGTATATTTTTTATTCTTTTCATCTAATCTTTAATAATTCATATTTCTTATTGATTTTCTGGGTTGAGAGCTCAGCACTTCAGTTATTTTATAAATCTATGATTATTTTCACTTTTCTTTATAAATTAACTTTGTTATATAAACTCACAAATATTTCTTAATTTCTCTTTTTCACTTAATATTCCATTTGGTAACATTCATGTTACTTTTGCTATAGAGATTGCTCTGAAGTACAAATTTTCCATTTCTAAGCTGATCTTCCATTAGCCTGTTAAGAGAATATACATTCAATATCCAAAAGGCATGGAGACCAAGCTGTTCATTGAGGTCTGGCTCAATTCCCTTGTCCCTTGTCTAGGGAGAGAGTATGTCTTCCAGAATATCTTGGGCAACTGAGGAAATGTGAGCTTTCTGTTGCTCCTAGCATCTTCTGGCCTTGGTTTCAGCTTCTGCTGATTATTTCTATTTGTGGCCTGTGCTGTTCCTTTTTCACAGCATTCACCTTACACAGGACATTGTCCAAACCGTCTGTACACTCCAAGGCTGTTTGTTTCACAAACACTCACTAAAGTTTTGGCACAATGGATCTGTTTAGTTAGAAGAAGCTTAAATTATAGCAGCATTAAAATTAAATGATATTACTTGGGTGTGGTGATGTGTGACCAGAATCCCAGCATTCAGGAAGCTGAGACAGAAGGATTGCCCAAGGTAAAAAACCAGACTTGGCTACATAGTAAGTCTGAGGCAAGCCTGGGCAACTTAGTGAGACCCTGTGCTCCAAAAATACAAAAAAATAAAATAAAATAAAATAAATATATAATAATACAGTTTTGAAAATCTTTGATCCTTGGGAATTTTTGTCTACTTTCTTGACAGGTTTTCTAGCTTGTTTCCCTTCTGTTTACAATGGGGTTACATACTAATGAAACCATGTTAAACTGAGAATATCGTAAGTTGAACGTACCTAGTCTGTCCAACATCATAACATAGCAATGTGGTGCCCTGCGGAGCATCATTTATTTCCCTTCCTGATCATGTGGCTGATTGGCAGTTATGGCTCTACCCACTGCCCAGCATCACAGGACAGTATCTTACCACATATTACTACTTTGGGATGTGTATCACGTGCACAGACCCCCCTCCCCCGCCTTAGCACCAGCTGGCCCATCTTTATTCTCCGATCCTGCTCCATGTCCCTCTGGTCTCACTTCCACTCCTCAAGTCTTGTTACCTTTTATAATTGGCTGATTAAATCCCGACTTCCACCTGGGCATCTCCTTGGGCTCTCACTTTACACCTTTTGTTTCACCTTCCTATATTCCCAACCAAGTACAACACCCCACCCCTCTCTGGTACCTGTTGTCAGTCATCTGAACTGACACACCAACCATCCCTCCTTCTAAAATACATAAATTTAAACCAGAGGAAGTCATATCCTTTTTGGAATGTAATTTTTGTGTATTCCTATTTTAAATGTTTTATTTTATTTAATGAAATATTTTAATATTAGACTTACATAAAAGTTCCCCTGAAAGAATCATGGAAAGCTGTATGTTTTTAAATTGAAAACAAAAGTATGAAGATACCAGCTCAGTTTTACAGAAATTGTTTGCCATGCATTGTTTACAAAAAAAATTAACATCAAAACTTGGTTTCCTTTTTCTCATTCTAGTGACTCATAATGATGCATTTCACTTCTATTTTTTCTGGTTAGGGCCATTCACATTTCTCTAGTAACATTAAGAATTAGTAAGTATGGGTACTCCTTCATTTCCTCAGTTGTAAGACATTAATTAATCTGAGGTTTTAGTTTCAGAGTCATATTTTATAACATGCACTTTAATCTCAAAGACCCCCTCATCTTTCCTAACTGGTATGTCAACTTTCGTGACTTTATTCATGGCTGTTGTTTGAAGTTAAGGGCAGGATTTATGAACTCCCTTCATCAGAACGCTTTCATTTATGTGACATAGTTAACTATTTTTGCTTTCTTTATTTTAATACTTATTTTATGTCTGTCCTGAGTACTGAAAGCATACTAGGGCAGCCAGTTCCTCCTGCCTGGTCAGCTCTGCCTTCTACACCTAGAATCAGAAGTCATGAGTGAAGCCAAATCTCCTTCTTCCTCCCGTGCTTTGACACTGAATCTGAGGCTTGAACACGCCTGAGATTTGCCTTTGATTCCTGTGGCCCGTCCTCACTTGCATTTCTCATCTGGCCTAGAGTCTAGGTCAGAGTCTATGGAAGACGCATCCACTGGGCTTTCCTGGAGGGC
The DNA here is from genome assembly GCA_035773235.1 of Eospalax fontanierii. Classification (NCBI taxonomy): domain Eukaryota; kingdom Metazoa; phylum Chordata; class Mammalia; order Rodentia; family Spalacidae; genus Eospalax; species Eospalax fontanierii. Next base: position 105,784,302 of record CM069524.1, read on the forward strand.
GGTTGGCGAGCTAACCCTTGGCATAACATTCACTGTTTGTTTGTTTTGTTTTTACTTGTTTGTGAGACAGGATGTCTCTGTGTAGCCCAAACTGGCCTCAAACTCAGGTTTCTCCTACTTGTCTTTCAGTGCTGGGGTTATATAGGTGTGCACCTGTACCACCTCTACTTTTCCTTCCTAAAGCTGAGAGGTTTTCTAGCTCGTTATATTATTTTAGGAGATATAGAAATTAGCATTCACATGCTTAAAGCAACTGTTAGTTTTAGGTTGTGCTTTGAGCCAATGTTTGTATTCACATTCTTATGTTTTCTTTCACATCACTGTCATATGGTTGATTTTGTTCTTGGTATAGACACACACACACACACACACACACACACACACTCAACCAAAAAACATGAGGCATAAGAATTAAGTAAAAGTGAATGAATTCTAGTCTCCAGGAACCTGTCAGGGTAGGCAGAATCTCACAGTATACTTGATGAGGTCTAGTAAGTACCCAGGGAACATCCTGGAGTGAAAAGAAAAAGGGATTTGGGGACGCTGACTTCCGACAGGCACTCTGACTTCTGAACAGGACGCTGACTTCCGACTCTATCACTAGTAGCTCTGGGAACTTGGGTGAGTCCCTTAATTTCTCCAAGTTTTACTTCTGATTTTTTATGACCAAACTTTTCATGAGGAATACACAAGAATACTGAAAATGTTAATAAACAAATACCACTAACTAGAGAGGCAAGTCAAGCACCTTAGATCGTGCAAGAACAGTGGTATCTGCTGTGACAAATGACTACTCCTATGAGGTTATACAAAGAAAAATAGTGGCAGAGGAGAGATGTTACTTATCAAAGGAGCTCAGAAAAATACACAGTTTAGTATTTGTTCTGATCTCTGCTCTCAGCTCTAGTATGGCAGGTGGGACATAAGAGATAGTAAAGTCCTGGGACAGGTGAGGTGGCCATCTGGGCACCTGGCCAGGGTTCACTATCCACGTGCATTCCCCAAACTGTGTGACATTTAGTCACAGAGTCTATGCACATTCAACCATCAGATAGGGTATGTTCCTACCTCACTCAGTGTCTTCCATATGTCTCAAAATATTGACAGCCTGAAGAAATAATGTGAGGAGCAAATAGAAGGTGAGGAAGAGAGAGATTACCCAGGGCAAACAAGTGGGATGGAGGCCAGCTGTTCTCCATTTTTACTGAAGACAAAGTGTTCTCTCCTGGGAGGACATTTTCTACTTCCACTTGGACTGCAATTATTTGTGTAGGAGGCTTGTCTTCTCCACTGAACATTAATCTGGACCCCTTCTGGGCCCCTTTGGAGCCCTTCAAGACAGTGCCTAGCACTTACTACAGCTTAGTGGCCATTTGCTGAAAGTATAGAATGGCTGACAATAGACACAGCAGGAATCCAAAGCACATAGAGCTGAGGACTGGTTCTCAAGGGTTGTTGAATCAGTGAATGATTTGCTGAGGGAATGTTATCTCCTCTAGAGTTCTCGTGCTCTCTCTTTTTAAAGAAAAACACATTCTCATCAATTTGAAATGATTTAAATATGGTCTTGTGTGTGGCCAGAGGAAGTGAGCTGCCAAGCTCGTAGGACTCTATCCAGAGCTCAGAGCTCTGACTCTGTGATGAGAAACAGCAGCATGAATGTATCACTCGTCCAGTCCCTCTTCCCCATTGCGTTTGAAGCTGTATGAGAATTATAAATTAATGGTAGGGTTTCTGCATCTTGTCACTTCCTGGAAGTCTCCTACTACCTAAAGGAGAAATTGAGGCTGGGGATTATTTACCCAAACAGGGTCCAGCCTTGTCTAAGGCCGTGGTAGGTCTCTGTTTCTGTGGCAAAGATGACTGAGTACTTAGGAAGAAATTAGATGGTGGTCGGCTTCCCACATCTGCACTGGCAATACGGGGGCTAGTAATAATGGTCGCCAGCCTCGCTCCTCGCTGTCCCCAACCTCCTTCTGGGAACTTATGTTACCCAGTGGGAAAAAGATTTTTTTGCTCAATACACACACACACACACACACACACACACACACACACACATATAGGTAGGTAGGTAGGTAGGTAGATAGATAGATAGATAGATAGATAGATAGATAGATGATAGATGATAAATAGAATTTCCTTCCAAAAGAAACAAACAAACATGATGGAAAAGCGTGGACTCTTGAGGTATTTTGTTGAGACCAGGCTCTTCAGGAAAGAGCAAGGGAGTGGTGGTTCAACTGAACTACAACACTGGACTATAATTTCTGAGGCCCTTGTCCTAGACCGCGACCTGAGTCATACCTGCTTTTCTCCACTTTCCTTGTGACTTCACAGCTCCACGGGATGTTGGAGGTGTGCCTCTGAGCAGCAGGAAGTCATTCAGGGGCAGTCTCTTTGGGTCACTGCAGGACAGACTGTTTTCTGGGAGTTTTAATTGCACAGATCTGTGTTCATGGCTATCAAGAGCATGGACTCTTCCTTGTCAGAACTGAGATGTGCGTCAGTGTGAAACAAACACTCGGGTCTCAAAGATTTAATATGTAAATAAAGAAAATAGCCTGATAATATTTTTATCAAGTACTTGTGGAAATGATAATACTTTGGTTGTATTGTTAAATATTATATACTACTAAATATTTTTGTTTTCTTTTTTCTTCTCATCTGTTTCTTTCCTTCTCTTTCCATTTCTTCCTCCTTTGTTTTTTCTTTTCCATTTTTCTTTTTGAGGTAGAGTCTTGCTTTGCTGTCTAGGCTGGCCTGGAACTTGCATGAAGTCTGGTCTGAACTTATACTGGTGATCCTCCTGTTTCAGCCTCCTGATTGCTAGTATATAGGCATATGCCATCACCCCCAACCACAACCTCCTTTTTTATTTTACTTCTCTCTCTCTCTCTCTCTCTCTCTCTCTCTCTCTCTCTCTCTCTCCCCCCAGCATCTCCCGGTAGCCCCCGCTAGAACTCATTTTATAGACCAGGCTGGGCCTTGAACTCAACAGAGATTCGCCTGCCTCTGCCTCCCGAGTGCTGGGATTAAAGAAGTGTGCCCCCATGCCCAGCAGCCTATCTTACTTTTCTTAATGTGACTATTAGAGCATTTAAAATTATGTGTGCAGAGCAGTCTTTAGCTCAGGTGATTATTGGTGCTGAACTTCACACCTGTAAAGATACATGTATGCCTCCTGTTATATTTCTGTGGGGTGGTGCTGCTCTAGGTGTGGAGTGAGAAGAAATAGGAGAAATACTTGTCAGGTTTCTTCCTTCCTGTTCTATCTCTTGTAAGTACTAGACATGCCGATTTGATAGTGATACTCTCTTGTTCTGAAAGATGCACGTGCCCTTTTTCATTTTCCTAGAGATTACAAACATTGAGCTATTTATTTATTTGTTTATTTATTTATTTATAAGAGTGTTATGCCTGCAAGTGTGTAAGTGCACCTGTGTCATGCAGTGTACATGGAGGACAGAAGACGGTGTTGAATCCTCTGGAACTAGAGTTACAGATGTTTTTTAATTACCATGTGGGTGCTGGAATTTGAACCGGGCTCTTCTGCAAGAACAGCCAGTGCTCTTAACCGATGAGCCATCTCTCCAGCTCCAAACACTTGAGTGTTTAAAATCATAGAGTCAACAATCCATAACGGGTGATAACTATTGAGTCAGGTCTAGTGCTGGGTTTGAGGATTGCAAAACTCAGTAGGACCTGGCTATTTCCCTGGGCGCTTTTTGTGAGAAGTATTGTGGACCAGGATGGGGCTGTGGAATGCTCAGCATGGGAAGGGGGACCTGGAAGACCAGGCTTCGCACTGAGTCACCTATGCCACAGCCTCTCTCCATTGCCACTCAAGCAGTTTTATATATAAGTTGCTTTTTTTTCTCACACAAGTGAAATACAGTTATTATGCTTTAAAAAGAAATATTGATAAAGCAAAAAATGCAGATGTCACAGTTGACACTGCTGACATTTGGATATGTCTTTTCCAGAGCAAAGTCCGTTAAGTGTGAGGACTAAAACTCAGATTAGATACAGTCAAAAAGGGGATTTGTAGTCACTATAGTTGATGATTGTATCTAGAGAGTCAAGAAGACGTACCTGTCTGCTCTGCCCCTGCTGTCTTTCACTAGTGATTCTGTCAGCCTGGATTCCTGGCCTCATTCTCAGTCTGGCTTTCTGCTCATTTGGAAATGGGAACCCTGGCAGTTCAGATGTGAGTGGTCCTTGTACCTGAAGTCTTAAAGGGGAGGGGAAGAAGAAGAGGGATAAGTCTCACAAGATCGATCACAGTGCTAAAGGATTAACAGTTTAATCCACCCAACACAACCTGTGAATTATGCAAGGGCAAGACTGAGCCTTATAGACAGAGAACCAGAAAGAATAAAGAGAAAAAAAAAATGTCTGTCTACTCCCACATGGACCAACCTGTTTATTTTTGTGACATAATAAACTATTGGGAGGAATAAGGGGAATGGGGGAGTGGCTAAAGCTTGTCTTGAAATGCAGATGAGTTTTGCTGAAGTGCATGAGATCAAGCCAGGAAACAGGAGATAGATCTTTAAGTTGACATTAGACTGTGCTTTTTCCATGAAAAACATCATGGCTCCCTGTAGTGAGGTATGCGTTCCTCTCCTTAGTTGGCATTTTTAAGAAAGTTAGGAAAGAGATCAGATGTGGCTCTAGGGTCTTCACAGTCACTGTTGATTAGGATGTGAGATTACATCTTCTCACTGTGTAACTGAAGAGGCTTTCTTGACTTTTAAGCTTGGACTGGAGGTGCCACTTGGTTTTGTCAGTTGCACAAACTTAGAAACAGAACCTCCTTCTTCTATTGGAAACAGCTTCTCTCTCTCTCTCTCTCTCTTTCTCTCTTTTTCTCTCTCTCTCTCTCAGCTTGCATGTGCACATTCATGTAGAGCCAGAGGTCTACACTGAGTATCTCCTTCAGTTGCTCTCCACTTTATCTTTGAGTTAGGATCTTTCACTGAACCTGGAGCCTGAGGATTTGGCTGACCCGTGAGGGATCTTCCTGTCTCTGCCTCTCCAGAGCTGGAATTACAGGCACACATTGTTTTATCTGACTTATTTTAAAAATGTGAATATTGGGGATCAAAATCAGGTCCTCCAGCTTGAAAGACATGTGTATTTTCCCAACTGAGCCATCTCTCCAGTTTCACACATTGGTTTATATTTTTTCTTTTCCATGTGTGACGTTTCGTAAGTGCATCATGTGCTGGCACAGCCTGCGGAAGTCAGAAGAAGTTATCAGAAGGCCTGGAACTGGAATTTCAAAAGGTTTTAGCTGTCATGTGGGTGCTAGGAACTAAACAGGGACCTGACTAGGGCTCTTAACCACTGAGCAATCTCTCCAGCTCTAACACACAAAGTTTTTATAGATAGGTTCCCTCACTGACCTGGAATTCACCAAGTAGCCTGGGTTGACTGGCCATCAAGTCCCAGGGATCCATTTGTTTCCATCTTCCCAGCACTCAGATTATAAATGCATACTCTTTTTTTGTTGTTGTTTTGTTTTTGCACGGGTTTGGGGCATCAAACTCCGGTCTTTGTGCTTTCAAGGCAAGCACTTTATCAGTTGAGTATTTTCTAATCCTTTCTGTTGCATATCTCAAAAAATAAAAATAAAAAATAAAAAAGTGGAACACACAGAACAGACTAAAACCCCTGCCACTATTAGAGAAGGAAGGGAATCAGGAAACAGATCATTCAGGAGGAAGAAAGTGCTTTCAAGGGACAGTGCAGTCACACAGACCTAAGTCTAACAGGGCTTTCTGTTGAGGTACAGGGAATAATCATAGTTCAACATAGTCTTGATTTGGTTCCTCATGTATTAAATTCTGTGGCTTCAAGGCAGAACTGACTTTGCAGTAGCTATTAGACATTGCCATTTGCCTTGGCAAGGTCTGGAAAAGAGCAGGACCATGCCTACCTTCCTCCTCTTTGGGGAACTGGTAGAGAATAGATATCAACCCCGAGCAACAGAAAATCTGGAGATTCATGTGGCAGCAATGGCCAAGAAGACCCTCTTTTCTACCAAGGAATTAGTGAGCTTTGTCTTTGGGTCCTGGCATTTCCGTATGCTGTCCATGCATTGATAGCTGAGCTTATTGTTGTATGAGCCCTTCTGACTGTGTTCCCATGAAGATAGCTAAGGCATCATTAGGTGATATAATCTTACAGGGCACTGCTGCCTACGCAATTTGTCACTGTCCTTATCATTATGTGGCACATGATTGTATATACTGTATCACTTAGATATGCCAGAGTATTTCTTCTGTACTTGCTTTGCACATCTGTGGCCATTTGGGTTTCTCCCCTGCTTTGATAAGTTTTTAGTGGAGAGGAGTTTGGGTGGTTCACCCTGAACTTAAGTTCCTTGAATGGAGGCAGAGCTCAGGTTCTGTTGAGAGTACTCAGAGTGTGCCTGGAAAAGACAGTACTCCTGCTCCGTCCAGATCCTACGGCTTCTACTGAGCTAAAGAGAGCTTGTGTCAACAGCACAAAGGTCAGAAAGACACAAATAAATGATGGATATACACACTGTACTCAGGGTGACCTTAGCTCCTAAAACTGATATACCACCTCTCAATCTGATCATGTAGAACATGGGTCTTAAACTGACACAGGGCATGATAAAACCTGATACACAGATCAATGCACTTTGTAAAATAGATGATTGCAAAACACTTTGAATCTATAAAGCAGTATATGGATGCTTAATGATCATGGCAATTATTTTACAACTTAATGGTGGGAAAATTAAAGGAATAAAGTAGCTTAACGAATTCAAGAATTTATCAGACTGTGTACTAGGAGGAAGATAAATGGGAGGGTTTATAGCTTAAGGTCTCCTCTGCATATGTTAAACCAATCATCTGACTTCTTCACAATTTTTAAAAACTGGAGACTGTGTGCATGCTAAGGAAGCGCTCTACCAACTGAGCTGCATCCCCAGCAATACTGTGCATTTTATGTTAAGGATTTCAAAACAGTAGTCATGGGATATTCTTGTTGAGAACTCCTCAAAGTGAGCTGAGTATAAGTGGATGTTGAACTTTATTGTATTTGCCTGCCAAGCCTATTAAAGAAATAGCCTACCATACCTTTTCACTGAAAGGGCTTATGGCCTTGGGATTTTTATACCTTTGGTCTTTGGCTGCAATAGTCCCCACATAATAAACAGAGATTAAAGTTGTTTCTTGTCATGAGATGAATAATATTTAACATAAGGATTCAAGGTATCGACCTGGCAACCTTTGACCAAATCACTGGAATAATCTGATTTTTTAAAATCAGAATTCCATCCCACTTTGATGTGAGTTGATTTACTTAAACTGAAGATTTAAAATGTGTACTCAGTTATAGGTGGCTGTCATTATCTACCAAGAGCTAAACCTGAGCTAGATCTGTGGCTCAAGCCTGTGACCCACAACTACAGGAAAGCTAAGGCAAGAAGTTTGAAAGTTCAAGGCCTGCCTGGGTGACAGAGAGAGTTCGAGGTCAGCTTAGGCAACATACTGAGACCCAATCTAAAAATAAAAATACGAAAAAGTCTGGAAATGTAGTTCAGTGGTAGGGCGTTTGCCTGGCATGGGTAAGCACGTTCTGTCCATAGCACGGAATAAAAAAATGAATAAAAAGAAAAAGAAAAACAGAAACAGGACCATACTTAAGTCTTCTCTTACCTTTGCAGTTCAGATTTGCTCTCTCGTGATCGTTTTGCAGACCAGTGCTCATCCTTTTGAGGTATAATCCCATGTAATTTATCACTTTTTCTGTACACTAAAATTAAATGGCTTAATGCTGGGGGGATTAGTTGAGAAAACATTTGCTGTTTCGGCCAATCTTCCATAATCTATATTTTTCAGGTCGTTAAAATGTCAAATTGAAACAAGGTCAAGCAAGGCAACAATAAAATTCAAAGACAGCAAAGTATTTTCTCTACTGGTATTGGAATTTTTTATCAGATTCATCAGTCTCAGGTAATAAATGCATATGGCTGTATGTTCTGATACTCAAGATTTTCAGAGGATCAATTTTAGGAATAAATATATTACTGAAAAAGGGGATTTTGTTGGCAGGCCAAGAGCTGGCTCCTTCATAAAGAAAATGATTTGGCTTGCGTTTTTAGTGATTCGATGATTTCCAAGCATTGAAAATAACACGTCTGTTTAGAAGTATGTTTGAAAAGCTAATGTCTGTGTTGAGTGGCACAGTTAACTAATTAATGAATTCACTTTCTGTTTCCCCTGGAATTGTAATTGTTAACTGTTGTTGGTTAATCTGATGCCTCAGGCCCTTATCAGAAGTGTTAAAGAGTTTGATAGCCTTGGCTACCTTGAAGTTTCTCACACTGGAGCCTTGTGAAATTCAAAAACACTTGGAAAATCTGGATGTCTGTGAAGACTCATCAATAACCTGTAACCTAGGCCTGAATCTATTAGCAAAACAAACGAGCAGTCTTTGAAATCAAAGGTCAAGCATAAGAAAGTATGGATGTATTAATTGCTCTTTGGAGTTCGTTAAATTTGGCCCCCAGCAATATTTCTCTGTCTGTCTGTCTATCTCTCTGTGTCTCACTCTGTGTGTGTGTGTGTGCGTGTGTGTGTGTGAAATTGTGGCTGTATGTGTGTGCCATGCACATATGTAGGTAGTACCTCTATGTGGAGGCAGCCTTTTTAACTTGTTCTAAGAAGTCGGTGTTGTCAGGTTCACGGAATTTCGCACAGACAGCAGTCCTGGCCCAGCCTTATTTGAAGAGCTCTTTTCCCTACTCCTTCTTAGTCATCTCTCCTCTTTCCACCGACATTCTCTGAAATGCCTAGGCATTTCCTACCTTGCCCATCTGTGCAGATGGAAAATCCATTCCTCTCCTAGCACAGACTTGCAGGTCTCCTACATGGTAGAGTCTAGATGACAGCTGTTGCCAGATGCACATCTGTGGTACCTCCACTAGCTGGAAGGACAGAACTGCCTTAGAGACATCCACTGGGAACCAAGGAACAATTGCCCCAGATAGGCAGCCAGCAGGAGGCTTTGTGTTTCTTTTCTGTTTGACCAGATGCCAGCCAGAAGCCAACTATGTCTGTAACAGACTGTACTGTAAAATGAGCAGTGTTCTGAATTTTCTCAAGAAGAACAGAACAACAACAATAACAACAGCAAAACCAGAAAGAAGAAGGAGCCTGAAGATTGACAAGGACCTGAACTAAGTGAACTTGGTGCTAGAGAAAAGCAAAGTTTAGACACAGTTGACTCTCTGAATTCGTGAGTTAATTCTACATTCATAGATTCACTTCTGAAGATTTACATAGAAATTTACATTGTATTAAGTGAAAACAGGCAAGAGGATGTATGCACGTTATATGCAAACACCATGGCCTGTCAGTAGGGGATTTGATCATCTGTGAGTTTGGTGTCTGGGGTCAGGGAGACCCGGAACCAGTCCCCCATGGACATCCTAGAGACAACTATGCATTTATTTTACACACTCTCACAAGATTTTCTTACAAATTCTTTTGAAGCACAAACTATAGCCTAGAGTGGTTTTAGAGAGTCTACAGCATATGTGGTTTGGGTCACTCTTTGAGAAAAACAAATTGGAAAATATAAAATTGGCTACAAAATTGAACATTTTTGTAAATAAGAACAAGTTTTTATTCTATCAAATATCACCAAGAACATAAAATTTAAAAATATAACATTTTATTAATTTTCTGATACTTCTATAATTCTTTTTTCTACATTTTTGACTCCCTAAATTTTATTCATAACAATTTATTTATTATTATCAAATTATTCATTATTTATTGATAATTTGTTTTATTTTCAAGGCAGGGCTTCCCTATAGCCCCAGCTGGCCTGAAATTACCTATGGAGACCAGGCTAGCCTTGATCACACAGAGATCTGCCTGCCTCTGCCTCCTGAGTGCTGGGATTAAAGGTATGCACCACCAAGCTTGGCTTGTCCTTATCATTTTTAAAAACAATTATTTCCTTGGGTTTATTTGCTGATATTCAGTTGGCAAAGCTCATACAACATATATGTGATGTTTCTCATATGGCTCACTAGGCTCAAAGAAAGGGGATACTTAATAAATGTTAATTTTAATATTCAGTGGTTAAGTTGCTAGCCTGAAATTTTAAAAATTCTTTTCATTTTTTTGAGCATATTCTTGAAAAGAGACCTTTTTGATGCTGAAGAAAATGAAATTATGTACTGATTTCTTACAATGTACATGTCTGATGACCAGGAGAATTTCACAGATTAGTTTAGCTTCCTTCTAATCCCTGTGGCTTCCCCACTCTCTCTCTTAGACCATCTCAGGACACATTCTCACCCTAGAAGAATAGAGAAGTCTTTGGCCTTGCAGCTTTGTGTCACAACATGGGATACAGCACAACATTGTTAGGCTCTCCGTTCTTCACAAAGAGGATGGTGGCTGTAAACAGGTAAATAAGCCCTCCCAGTCCAGGCAGAGCCTCCCTTGAGCCCACTATCCCTCCAGTGTGGCACCTCTGACATGTTGAACTGTGTAATTCTCTGTTGTGGAGCCTGTCTGCTGCACTGGAAGATATTTAGTAATCTCCTTGGCCTCTGTTCCCTAGATGCCAAATCATGACCCCAGTGGTCCCAACCAAAAGGTCTTCCAACAATGCCAGCGATCCTTGGGGGTAGGGGTGGGGCGAGAACCTCATTCACTGAGAATTGCTGCCTTGGATAGATCCCTCAAATGCCCGTTATTTTCTTATTAGCAGAGATTAAGCTGACTGAATTCTGAGCATAATTAGAAAAATGAAGCTATGTCATTGCTGTAGGGGCGTGGTCTTCTTCCCTGCCTTCCTTAAGTGGAGAGAACCATTACTCTGGTGGCTGCTCATACCCCAGTGCAGGACGGTGTTGCTTATCCAACTGAAAATTCCTTCGCATAAGGGAGAACGGCACACATTTTCATTTTATGCCATTTAAAATTTTTTTTTGTGTATGAGTGTTTTGCCTGCATGTATGTAAGTGTACCGTATGTGCAGTGCCTGCAGATGTCAGAAGAGGGGTTGAATCTCCCCGGAACTGGAGTTATAGATAGTTGTTAATTGCCATGTGGGTGCTGGGAACTGAACCTGGGTCCTCTGGAAGAGTATCCAGTATTTTTAACCACTGAATCATCACTCCGACTCCATTTTATGCCATTTTGAACTTTGTAATGAAGGTTCTAAATCAAGCATGCTAGAAAGCCTCTCATGATGGAATGTACCACACCCTGACTATTTCTCTGAGTTCATACATAATTATTTCAATCAGCAAAAATTTAGTTATTTACATATTGTAGTGGAAAATGATCTCTGAGCAAACCAACAAAATTCTGTACTTTCCTAGGCTTTATAATGCAATTGGTTTGTGCTGTATTTTTTAAGATAATCTTGTGAGCATTTGTCTTAGTAATTCAAAGTGTTTTGAATTTTGAGCTGCACAATTCTTTGTTTGGGGGCATCAACTTTGCCTTACCTAACTTCTGAATACAGGATGCACTGAGCCAGTCCTAAGGACTCTCCAAAAAAAATTTTCTTCTCTATTTTAGCCAGTATCCATCTGAGACAATTATCTTTTTCTTCTGGAGATGGAGTCCATTTTTGTTCAAGAGTTCTTCATTCTCAAAGACCATACCATCACTGAGGAATTTTAAGTGTTCTGCTGGATACTACTTGTCCAGACACATGTTTATTTCCACAGTGCACCTGTTACCTCAACCCAGCCTAGAGCACTACCTAAGCACAATCCCTCCCCTTCACAAAACAGCAAAAATAGCTTGTATGTACTAAGAGCATGTCAAGAGCCTCAAACTGTCCTAAACATTTTTATGTGCATTATCTCATTTTATCCACACAGCAGCTCTGTAAAGTAGACAGAAAAAAAAAAGGAGGCTTAGAGAGATCAAGGCACTTACTCAAGAGCAGCCTGTTTTGAAACAGCAGAGCAAGACTGAAGCCTAGCACTCTTAACTCCAGGGTCTGAATGTCTGACGCTTATGATGAAGATTGTTACCTGTGAGTTGAGTGCATATGGATGCAAAACAGGCCTTGATAATGACCCCAGGAAGGCTTTGATCATTATCCTTTGCCCTGTTAGCTGTAGTGAGGTATATACATCATCCTGGGTTGTCTTTAACATTAATTACCCAATGACACTTCCATTAATAGATATGAAAGAAAATATTGTGTTCCAGAACTTTAAATCTATTAGATCACCATTACATACTTATATACATGATTATGTAACATCAAGATATATGCATTTGTGAGCACGTTTATATGTATGAAGAGAATGAAAGTACTTTCATTTAAGAATTTATGAGACTAGATATAAACAGCATTCTTTGGGGGTAAGAACTTCCTGATAAGGCCCTAAAAGGACGTTCCTCCTAATTTTTTCTGTAGTGAATCGTTTGAAGATTTGTATACCTATGGGTGTGTGCACACTTCCATAAGACTAATTCTTTTTCTCGCTATTCCTAATACCATCCTCACAAATCCATGATTCACAACAGGAATGTAGCTTGGAACTTCTGCTATGTAAGCAGCTGCAGATGCTTCAAATACCATTGTACATGTGATCCAGGACTTGCTATAAATTTGCCCCTAAAAATAAAGTAACAAGTGACTGAGCAGCAATAGGAATTAATCACTGCAGTGTGTGAATGGAATGTGCCAGACTCTACCTCAAAATCCCTTTATAAAAAGACTGGTATAATTAAAACCCCAAGAAATATCCGAGGATGCTGTGTTTGAGTAAATGTGCTAAGAATTTTGGGAAAAGGGGTTTAAAGAAAAAAAAGGAGGCATAGTGAAAAAGTACGCCTACAACTTCTACATCATTGGAAATAGGATCTCATTATTACATCACTGGAGAATGTACCCTACAAAGGAATTTCAACTGGACTCAATCTTTGTACTCTGGGAGTTTCCAAAGGCTGAGGGCAAGTCAAGACTCTCAATTAAGCTGTTTGCCGTGGAGGGAAATAAATTCACATTTAAATATGTGCTGCAATTTGTGGCAAAGAGTACCTTGGTGATACAGAACTGTGAATAACCTTGTGAAAGATAACATGCATCTCAGGCTTCCAAAACTAGGTATGAACTATGAAATTTGTGCAAATCCAATAACCCAACAAAAGAAAGAAACATAGACTATGACTTTTTGAAATCTGCCTCTTCCTTTTACTCTAACAAACCCAGTATCCAAATCCAATCATGTTTTCCCAGTAACATGCTAACATGAACAAAAGAAAGAAAATGAGGAAAGAGGAAGAATGAAAGGGAGAGAGAAGGAAGAGAGGGAGAGAGAGAGAGAGAGCAAAAGGAGAGAAGAAAGGGAGCGGAGAAAGGGAAACACCAGTGAGATCAGAAGGGGAAATTACAGTAATCAGCACTTCTAAACAGTGCCAGGTAGAAAGGCTTCTATGTGGTGTGATTTGGGAAGAGATGGACCACAGAAAGGGGGAAGGAAGAAGAGAGAGGATAACAAGAGGTAAATAAAATAAAAATAGGTCAGATTATATGTGCATATGAAATATCACTCTGAAACTCATTGTTTTGTACACTTGATATATAATAATAAAAAAAAAGGAAAAAAAAAAAGAAGCAGCTCGAGTCTGAGCACACCACAGGTCACAAAATGCTTGGCACATCTGAGAGAAAAATCTGACTGAAGATCAATTTTTGGAATGGGAAATGTGAGAGAGATTTCTTAAAGCTACTTGAATTACTGGAGATGAAAGGTTAAAAGCTTTAAAGACCAAAAACTACATTAGCAATTGAATAGTAAATACCATCAACAGAGACAGAAAAATTAGCAAAACAAATGTTAAATCTTGAAAAGAATTCATTTCAGAAGCCCAAATATTTCCTTTTCTTTGTATTCCAAAACTGATTGTGCAGTCGTAGACGGAAGTACTAATGGGTAATTTTTATTTAATGCTTTCTAAATAAGTGCACAAATCATGCTCAGCTCCAAAGGGCAGAGATCAAAGAAGGTAGATTTCTTTTGACAGCTTTGCCAGTGCTCTGCATTGTGTCAGGAGCTGTGAGTGTTTCTTCAAGGAAGAGTGATGCATTATGATCTGCAGCTGTCTTAATCTTATATGAATTAGATTTAAAACCACACAGTGTGAGCCTGATTTCTGTGGCATTCTTTAGTTTCTAGAATAGCTGTGTTTCAGGGCGAACTATTACAATGTTAAGAAGTCCAGGTGGTTATATTTATTAATATATCATCAAGAGAACCCTAGCAGGTAACGAGCAATATTCCCTTTAATTCTGTCATCTGCAGGAAAATGGGTGGAACTAGAGATCTTCAGGTTAAGTGAAATATGCCAGACTCATGAAGACAAACATGTGGGCTCTAGATTTAAGATATGAAAGAAGAAAGAGAAGGTTGTAGAGAAAGGAGGGCTCCAAGGGGAGGGGAAGAGGGAAACGAGAGGATGTGGGAGAGAAAAAAGAAAGGCAAATAGTTCATGTTTTATCTCATGTATACACGCTAGATTTTATACATACACACACACACACACACACACACACACAATACATGGACAAAGTGAAGATAACTCAGCAAAGCAGATCTGAGTTTTGCAAAGGGTGTATCGTGTCATTTGGACCCGGCAAACACACCCAAGTTGGAAGTTTGATGGGTGTTTATCTTAATGCAAGAATACTGTGTCAGTCTTTCAAGGCTGGCTAATTTTAAAGAATTGACTCAAAGGAAGTGAACAAAAGGAGGACAGGGTGACAGTTCTGGGCCATTAAGCTCAAGTCCTGGGGATGCAGCAGGGCCTTTGCATTAACAAAACTTTTACAAGGTATGTGGCAGGTTTACAAAATAGCATCAGAGATGTTACACTCCTGCGATCATTCTTTTGCTAGAAAAGACTTAAATTCTTTGTGTTTCTCTCAGTGTTAATGTCCTACTTTTGTTGTCTTAAAGAGAATGAACTTGATAAACTTCTACAAAGATTCAAGATCATTATTATAATCCAACTTATTTATTTCTGTGATAATGACACAATATTCACATGGCTGTAGGCTTTCATTTGATTGCTCCAAACAAAGATACTATAAGAAACCAAGACAGGTGTGATGATACACACCTTTAATTCAAGCACTCAGGATGCAGAGGCAAGTGGATCTCTCTGTAAGAGCAAGACCAGCCTGTTCTACATGGTGAGTTCGAGGCCAGCTGGGGTTACAGGGAGAACATGTTTCATAAAGACCAAAAAAAAAAAAAAAAAAGAAGGAAAAGAAAATTATAAACTGATATTGATATTCCTGATACAGACCAATACATAAATTCCCAATAAGATATTGGCATACTGAAATCAATGGCACATTCATTGAAAGGATTATATGTCATGAGAAAGTGGGATTAACCTGTAGAATAACAGGATGATTCAATATATAAAAATCTTAGTAAGACATGGTGACACATGCCTTTAATCTCAAGAGGCAGGGGCAGGCAGATCTCTGTGAGATTGAAGTGAACCGGGTCTACAAAGTAAGTTCCAAACAAAATCAAACAACAGAACAAAACCAAATCTATCCATGCAACACATCCTCTTAACAGAATGAAAACCTTGGGGCTAGAGAGATGGCTCAGGGGTAAGCACTTGCTGATTTGAAGAGGATTTAGGCTGATTTCCTAGCGCCTACATGACAACCATCACCCTCTTCTGGCCTCCATGGTCACTACACACACACACACACACACACACACACACACACACCAGGTAAGCATATAGGTAAGCAAAATGCATACGCACAAAATAAAAATAAATCTTATAAAAGAAAAAGAAATAAGAAATACTCAAATCCAAAGTGCTCACAGGAGGCATGCTTTCATAAATAGACAAGCCTAAACACTCCCTTGCTCAAATATAACAATAAACAAAGTTGCAATATAGAAAACCATCACTCAAATGCCAGTTGTGTTTCTATACACAAATGATGAACAATTCAAAAGAAAATCAAGAAACAAATCCCATTTGAAATAGCAAAAGAATAAAATATTTAGGAATAAACAACGAAGGAGGAAAAAAAGTTCTAATTGAAGACTAGAAGGTAACGTTGAGAGAAACGGAAGCAACATGTATGAAAAAAGGAAGACACCCTGTGCTCACAGACAAAAACTTAACATTGTTAAAATGTGCACACAGCCCAAGTTAAAAAATCCCAATAGCATGCTGGACGAAATAGAAAAAATGTCCTAAATTTTATCTAGAATCATTACATTTGTCAGGTGGGCAAAACAATCTTGAGAAAGAAAAGCAAAGCCAAGGCCTCAATGTGCCTGATTTCAGAGCTTACAGAGACTGCAATAAAATAACGTTCCAGCTGAAAGACAGGCATGTAAACCAATAGCAGAGAATAAACCCTTATATAGAAGGCCAAATGATCTGCAGCAAAGATGCTCAGTCTATGCACTGGGGAAAGGATAGACTCTTCCACCAATGATGTTGGGAAAACTGGAAAGTTGAGATCAAAGGAATAGTATTTGCATACTACACAAAAAGTAGCTCAAACTATATTGAAGAACTAAGTGTAAGACTACAGAATTCCTAGAAGAAAGCACAGGAGAAAAAGACTTCTTATAAGGAACATTACAATTTGTTGGATAAGACACAGACAACAGAAACAACAATAGATAAATGGGTTGTTTTAAAGTGAAACCTTCCATGCAGCAAAGGACAACAGTGAGAAACACTCCTGTTGAACAGGAGGAAACATTTACAGTTACATATTGGGTAAGAGGTTATTGTTCACAGTGTATGAAGGACTTCTATAACCAACAGTAATAGCAAATAAATAACACCATATAAAATAGCAAATGAGTCAAACAGACATTTCTCCAAGGAAGATATATGAAGAACAAAAATATGAGAAGATGCTCAATACAACTAATTAAAAGAGAAATGCACCTTCCCAACATGATAGGACCACTGTACTCATGAATTCACAGTAGCTGTGGTTGCCCGCAGAAGACTGGCACAAGATCAAGCCAGTCAGCATTCCAGGATGGAGGAATGAGAGCCTCACAAGCCTCCATCCTAACTGAGAAGCTACTGGCAATTAATGGCAGCTGGGGGACAGAGAGTCAGTTTCTTTTTTAAAGGATGAGGTGCTTGGTAGGTCAACCACACTCCTGAAGATGCCCCACATCCTTAAGTATATGGCAGCATTAACTGGATTTGGTGAACTATAAAATAAAGAAAGAGAACTGGAGAGATGGCTCAGCAGTTAAGGGAACATACTCCTCTTCCAGAAGACCTGAGTTCAGTTCCTAACAACCATATCAGGTGGCTCACAAACACCTGTAACTCCAGCTCCTGGGAGATCTGGCATCTCTGGCTTCTGTGGACATTTGTCCTCATAGCACATCACCCCCCCCCATTAAAAAATAAAGATACACTAAAAAATAAGATAGAGGACACAAAGTTGGAGGGGTTAGGAGGATGGGTGAAATCTGGAAGGACTCAGGTGGATGAGGGATGTCTCAGAATACATTATGTGCATGTATAAAATTCTCAGTAAAATAAAAATCAAAAGAAAGAATTAAAAAGAAAATAAAAGGATCACAAAAGAGATTTTTAAAAAGGGGAATGAAGTCTAATCTATAAGGATATATCAGCTCACATCTCAGGTTGGCAGCTACTAAAGACTCAAAATAAGTGTTGGTGAAAATGTGAAGTGGAACATTAGTGTCTTGGTGGGATTATAAAATAGTGCAATCACTACAGAAAACAGCATGGAGTCTTCTCAAAAAACATTGAAATAGAGGTACCACATAATTTGGCAATGTGTTTATATATATATATATATATATATATATAATAATTGAAAACAGAATGTCAAAAAGATATTTGCACATCCACGTTTACTTACAATAGTCAAAATATGGAAGCCGCCTAAGTGTCCATCAACAGATGAATGGATAAAGTCAACATGATATGTACTTAGATGTAATAATATTCAGTCTTAAAAATGAAATCCTGGTATTGGCTGCTGTATGAAGAAAATTTTAAGACATTGTGCTAAGTGAAATAAACTAATCATGGACAGCTAAACCATGCATGGTTTCACTTATATTTGATGTCTAAGGTAAACAAACTTAGACGGTAAGATGGTGATTGTCAGTAGCCAAGGAAAGAGGAAATGAATTTTTCAGTGGGTAAAGACTTTCAGTGATATCATTTGAAAAAGCCTCAGAGATCCATTGTACAGAAATGTGCATGTAATTAACAATATCATATGAGGCACTTAATATATTTTTTAATAAAGTAAAATTTATGTCAAGTATTTTTCACCACAATTTTAAAAATTGGCTGCCATATTTTTTTCCAGTTCTTTTCCAGTATATTCTTCTTGGTACTGTCAGTTATTGCATCTTACTTTTGATGTTGTTGATGTTGTCTAGTTTCTAATCCTCTCTCCTAAGTAGCAAACAATGTTTGGGTAAGTGACCCTGCACTCACAGGTTTGCGGTGTTGTGTACAGTTGAATGCTTCTCGGTAACCTATTCCCGTTCTTCTTCTCCATAAATATTGCTTCTGGGGGCTGAGGTCATCAAGTACTTGGCTTTGACGTCTTAAGCTGGACATTACAGAGCTTTCTGTTTGCCAGTTAATCAGATGGTTGGGGATGAGTTATGCCCTCAGGTCAGAGGATTTCACAGCAACATATTTGAGGAGATCTTTATGTTTGGCCTAAAAATCACAGTACCCTCAATTCAAAACCCTGTCGTGCTCGATTGATGCTGCAGCCTCTCAGTTTTAGGCAGGAACTACATGAGATATGAACTTTATTCTTGGTTTGTCTACATGTTTGAATGGTGGCGATGCCATTTCCTTCTTGTGTGATGGTATATCTTGTAAGTTTCCAACTTCAGTTTATGAGCTAGTTGAATTTGATTTTTAACTTCATTGTTACTTTTTCTTGGTCTTGATTTGTCTTTAATCTGACAAACTTTGTTGTTACTTTTTCTTGGTCTTCACAAAGTCTTAAATATTCTTTTAGAAGCATAATATTTTTATTGTAAATAGTTTAAAAAAATTACAAACAGATTGGGGCAAAGGACTACACAAAAATACAGTAAAAAGCACAATCTCTCCCCTAGGCCTCAAATCTTTCTTGAGTCAATTGCTGCTGGTCAACAACTAAGAGTGTTCTGAAATTTTGTGGATTCTCCCAGAGATGAGAGAAGACCATAAAATCTCCTGTATTTTGGTTAGACATTGGGGCTGTCTGATTTTTCCTGTTACATGATGATATCTAACAGATAAATAGAATTAACTAGTGCTCATCTGCTGGCCATTAAGTTTGTTACCTATCATTAACACAAAACATGCAATTTAAAAAAGAAATTTCAGATATAACTCCAATGCATAAAACAAATTGTGGAAGTAACATGGAAGCCTATCATAAATCTAAGTCAGATAAACTAAAATCATTCAAAATCAGGAACTTATTCCCCCTCCTCCTCTTCCTCTTCTTCCTCTTCCTTTTCCACCTCCTCTTCCTCTTCTTCTGCCTTCTCCTCTTCCTTTTCCTTTGTCTGTTTGACAGGTTTCACTATATGGCTCAGACTGCTCTCAGACTCACTAAGTAGACCGTGATTCTTTTGAACCTGCTGTCTTATCTCAGTCTCTCAAGAAGTTACCACACTCAGCTTTAGGAACCAGCCCTTCTCTATGAAGAATTTATGGACCATGACATAGATGACCAGAGGCCAGTGAATTACAGCTGTGGCATCTATCCAGAATAATTGATCCAGGAATACAATGTTACTGGTCACCTGAAAACCTGAATTATTAAAAAGGAGCAGCAAAAGTAATGATAAATGTTGAGTTCAAGTACATGTAGGAAAACATCCATAAATCTTTATTTGTGGGTGTGTATAGGACAAATGAATAGGTTAGAGACTGGTTAAGATGTTAATATTTGGTCTTTGGCATTTTAAGCTGTGAATTTACATTTATTATAGTTTTAAAGTGTTTATAATAAATGGAATTTAAAAATGAAATCTCATTTTTCATTTCTCAGATCAGCAAATATAAAAAACAAACTGATAATGAATAAAACTGATAACCCAATGCTTGTCAAGGATGTAGGAAAATAGGCACTAATGTGCCGTTGTTGATAGCTATATATACTTGTAGAATTTTGGAGGAAAATTTATCAATGTTAGTAAAGATTAAAAAAAAAAAAACCCTGCATATCCTTTGAGTCATCAAAGAGTGCCACTTTCTCCACACACGTACAAAATATGTGTATAAAGTGATTTTCATTTTAACACTGTATATATTAAGAAGGATTAGAAGCCATCACCATGTCTAAAGAATTAACTACATAATTTATGGTATACATATACTTTAATAATATATTGCTGATTAAAAGAATAAAGACATCTATATACTAATTACAAAAGTTTCAAAGATATTTAACTAAGTAAACAAGAGATAGAGAAAGTGCACATAAAACCTTCACTTTTATAAGTGAGAGATTATAAAGAACATGTTTCTGTATGTGCTCATCTGTATGAAAGATTTCAAAGAAAATATTGATACAATTTCCTGCTGTGAGCAAGTTGGAGGACCTGAGGGGGAAGTAAAATTTTACTTTCTTCATAGTCATAGACACAGCCTTCAAAGTATGAATTTTTAGTAAGTCAAATACTTCTGGAAACACTATGGTGGTTTTTGAAATAAAATTAACAAAACATTGTTTTCAAATAATACATTCTTAGAGGACAGTGGTGAGGATCTCGGGGTGCAAATATCACATCCTGCTGACTAAGTTATGGATATCAAAAGCCTCCATGTTCCTTGTTTTTCAAATCAGAAAATTTTGAAACATGAGTTTTCAAAGATTTTATCTAATATACTCAAGGATAATGAAGGTGACACTTCAGCCCTAAAAGGAAAGCATTCTGGATGTGATGCATCCTCAGGGTGGTGGCAAAAGACATGGCCAGGAGTGGAAGACTGAGGCTTAGAGAAGCTTTCATTTTTCTTCTGCAGTAAGATGTAGCAAGTTGCCAAAACATGGTGTGTTAGTCTCAGATGTCCATCGGTACCCTGCAAACTGCATTCCTTTTGAGGGTTAAGATGAGAGGAAAATCTCTAAAGTTTTACTACTTACTTTAAAAACTAGAATATAATTTTATTTTGTCTCTTAAATCATTATTAAAAAGCATGACCATTACAGATAACTTAGAAAAATCTCTTCTTTCGAAAGGTAAATATCCTTAATGTTGTGGTAGACGACTCTTCAAGGGCTTTTAAATTTGTATTTACTTGTTTACTTTTGGCTTTTATGTGGATGGATAAGATCATACTGTCTATATAATTTCATTTCCTGTTCAGACAGGTCAGCCATGCACTCACTCTAAAATAAAGATGTGAAGGGACCTGGAACATTAGAATCATTAGCAGCTACAACTAGCCAAAACAGCTGTAAAAGTGCTTAGGACACATGGAAACAGAACATTGAAAGTCAGCTTTGAGAGTGGTATTGACTGGGTCTAGTAATAAAAATCAACTTCAGGGCCCTCAAAAATATCCAGTTTATAGTGTGTGATACCTCCTTAACTTGGGAGAAGGGAGAATGATGATTGCTTTCTTGTACTTGTTCTTGGCCATAACTCCTGCTGAACTGGCATTGTCTCACCAGGGAGAAAGAGCATCCATTTACCTGGCCTGGTGGAGTCAAGTCGGGAGTGCTTTGATTCCAAGCAACAGAGAACCCAGAAAACTGGACTAAATAAAGAGGAGTGTGGTTTTCTCACATGATGGATGAGGGTTTTGGAAAAGAGTTGTTACTGGCTGTGCCTCAGTGGTAGATGATGGTAGGGCTGGGCCTTATCCAGCCAAGTTTGTGTCCCAAAGATCCTTTGGTGTGGGTCAGTCCACTGGAGCCTGGTTAACCTACTTAGTGTCATACCCCTAAAACCAGTCTTCCCTCTCCCAGTAGTTATGAGTTGGTTTCCTATAGTTCCTCAGATAAGGTTGAGACTTCTCACTTCCCCAGTTCTATGCCTGGTTTTTTTGTTTGGTTTGAGCTTGTATGGGTCTTGTGTATTTTGTTACCACTGCTGTAAATTCATATGAGTAACTTTCCATTTCCCACCTGTCTGGAAAACTGTTTAATTGTGGCCATCAGCTATCTCTGCCTCTTACGGTCCTTCTACCCTCTCTTCCACATGGTGCCTGAGCCTTTGTGAGAGAGATTTGATATAGCTGTCCTGTTCAGGGATAAGTTTTCTGCAGTCTCTTGTTCCCTGCACTTTGGCCTGCTGTGACTTTTTGGGTTAATTACTATCTGTTGCATGAGGAAGCTTAACTGGTAAGAGTTGAGAGATGCATTAATATTCTTTCTGCTTCCTGTTCCACTGAGTACCCTGAGTTTTAGATGTAGATGTTGCATTGTAAACTTGCCACTTAGGGCTGGGCACCTCAGAGACACTTATTCTCTGTATTTGACCAGTTATGCAACTTTGTAATAGTCTCTATCTGTTGCAAAAAGGAGTTTCCTTGATGAGTGGTGAGACATACACTTTTCTGTAAATATAAGAATACATATTTTGAATACAGTAAGAAATTATGTTAGTCTAGGTGTGACAAAAGACAAAAGTCTTGGGTTTTTCTCTAAGATCTATGACCTCTCCATCCGTGTCTATTTGGCTATGGTTTACAGTAACACACATGAGTTTCCTCCCATTGAGAGGTTCTTAAGTCCAATTAGATAGCTGTTGATTACCACCAAGATGAAAGTTCTACTGCACCAGTAGAGATTGTTCACTAGACTGGTCATTGTTGCAGTTCATAGTCTTTACAGCTGGATCAGGACTCGTTGATTGGTTTTCTCCTTTGGCAGTTTGCATAATATATTCTGATACTTTGGAAGCTGGTCTTAAGGGAGGAAACTCCCAGATCACGCCCAGCTCAATTGTTCCAAGTCCTATGTCTGAAGTATGTCCTATCTTCAGCAATAGGGTCTTATCTTCAAGTTTTGGAAATAAATCAAGGGTGGTGGCAACAGCATATGTTATTTTTGGAGTCTTTTAAATTACCCTGACCAATAACTTGAAGGACCGTTTCTCCTGTCTGGCACTGTTTTTTTGTTATATAGCCTTCAGCTATACACATGCACACACACAATATTATATACATATATATTAATTATATATTATATATTATGTAGTATATATAATATGTATATATTATATATAATATGTAATATATAATATGTATATATTATGTGTATTTTTCAGTAAGCTTTTGTATACTAACGCATTTCCTTCTTGTTTTTCAAACCACCTAAGTATTATTTGATCTCTGTTCTTTCTTCTGCTGTGTGAACTTCCTATTCTCTCCCATGTAGTGTACCCCTATTTTCCCCAGTTCCCCCTTGGTAACACCTGCCTCTTACTCTGCCCCTCTCTTGAGCTTCTTCTTGCCCCTTTTCTCCATACCCTCCCCCATTTCTCTCCATTTTCCTGGCTCCTGCAGTTACATTGGGATATATATTCATGTATAAGAATTTGGAACTAAGATCCACAAATGAGAAAGAAAGTCAGCCATGTGTTTTTCTGATTCTGTGTTACGTCACTTAGTATAAGTTTCCAGTTTCATCCATTATTTGCAAATTTCATTTTACCATTGAGGAGAACTCCACTGTATAAATGTATCATATTTTCATTATCCATTCATTGACTGAAGGACATTTAGGTTGTTTCCATTTTCTAGTTATTGTGAAAACAGCAGTATCAAGCATGGCTGAGCAGGTATCTCCTCAGTAAGATGAGTCCTTTGGGTAAATGCCAAGGAGTGGTATAATCAGAACGTATCTGATTTCTACACTGGTTGCACCAGTTTGCAATCCCACCAGCAGCAAATCAGGTTTCCCGTTTTCTCTGCATCCTTGCCAGCATTTGGTCTCATTTGTTCTTGTGATGTTAACTATTTTGACAGTCTGGTTGAGAGAGCTCTGGCAGTGAGAGCTGGCTTAGTCCCAGAGCAGGAAGATGGGGGGTAAGTAGATGGACTCTAGGTAGCTATTATTTCTGTTTCATAATCTACCCACTAATGCTATAGCAGTTACAGCAAACTAATACAGCAAAAACAATATAGAGAAAGTTGTTTTATATATAGATACTTAACCACTGTTTTTTGAGATCAGTGAGATATATACCAACTTGGGTAAGGCAGAGCTTTACTATAGCTGTGCTATTTTCAATGACTGAGTCATCTTTCTTACCTGAATTAAATATGAAACATTCTTCAAATGCCTTGTATTTTCTCAAAACCAGCAATTTCTCAGGCTGTTCTTGATCAGAAAACTGTGTTTTGCTTTAATTATTGCTATTAATTAAGCAGCTTTAATTAAGCACGTAGAGTTTATTCCAGAGAGGTTATCTATTGCTTCCTTAATTCTCCTAAAATAATTAAGTGAACATATCTTTAACCCTGTCTCTTTTGTGTTTCTTTTAGCAAGAAGAGGAATATTTTATTCTTATAGGACTGAAACCTCGATATTCTTTCACTCATTTTAAAAAAAAGATTTGTTTATTTTTATTTTATGTTTATAAGTGTTTGCTTGCATATATGTGTGCCTGGCACCCTCAAAGGCCAGAGGAGGGTATTGGATCCCCTGGAATTGGAACTGAAGACAGCTGTGAGCCTTCATGTGGGTGCTGGGAACCAAACCCAGGTCCTCTGCAAGAATAACCACTGAGCCATCTCTCCAGCCCTGGTGTTCTTTCACTTTCATGCCAATTGTACTTGAGAAAAGTTCAGGAGTCACTCCAACCATTCTAGTTGCCAAAGGTGGTCTTCATCTAAGACTCTTGGTTACCTTGGCTGCCATCAGCCATTCTCCTATCTTATCTAACTGGTAAATACATTTACATATCTGATCACACAGGGGAAGGCAGGTGAGAAACACCT
The DNA here is from genome assembly GCA_035773235.1 of Eospalax fontanierii. NCBI lineage: Eukaryota > Metazoa > Chordata > Mammalia > Rodentia > Spalacidae > Eospalax > Eospalax fontanierii. The sequence continues at coordinate 105,809,306 of CM069524.1, forward strand.
ATTCATGAAGATGCAGGCTTCACAGTGTGCCTGTGATACATGCATTATTTTATTTGAAGTTTCCTGGCTAACCTCTTTCTGTATTTTGCAACATGCCTCCCACGTCTTACACAACTTAAAATTTTTTTCCTAAACATTTTAAATCATATTTTAACACAACAGAACTTGGCAGTTTTACTTGCTATGATTTCCTCACATCTTTTTTACTTTAGAGAATACTAAATCAAATTTTAGTAAATTGCATTTTGAGTTCTTCCACAAAAACTAATCTTTTAATGGAAATATGATGAATTCTTATATTATGGTGTCTCAAGTTTTTGGTTTTCAGACTTTAAAACTTTTGGACATTTCATGTGTTTAAAATATCCCTATAATTATATTGTAATATTTCTTCATGTTCTAATGTCTACGCCAAGGAAATATATTTGTCATTTTGAAGATGTTTGAGATATTTGTTCCTGTCGACACATCTTAATTGGAAAATATAAATACTACCTGTTAAAATTCCAAATTCTTACAAAATTGAAGTTAATATTTAACACTTGAAACAGAATAAGAAATAAAGAAATTCTTACTGCTAAACTTGCACCATTAAAAAGTGCTTTAAAGTTTTCTGAACTTCATTTGAACCTTTCTTTTCATTTAAGCTCCATTAAGGAATCTGAAAGGGGAGTGGCTGAAGCTTTGTGTGAAATTTGTCTCAAACTACTGTAACCTCGGGAATGCCTACAGTGAGGCAGCCATGGTTAGCAGGAGACTCAAGAGAGGAGAAAAAATGTTTTCTACAGCAGCTCTTCCTTCTGGCATTTCTCTTGCTGCACAAAAGTATAGCCTGAGGTGCAAAGGTTCCTAGGGGACAGACTGAGATCTGTCAACAAGCGAAGGAATACACAAGAAGAAAAACACGGTTTTTCTGTCCTCCTGGTCAGCCATTCTTCTTGGCTGCCCAAACCACTGGGCTGAGAAGGTCTTTCTCAGGGCTGCCTTCTGCTTCTCCCTCCCACTCCATGCCCACTTTTCAGTGCCAGGTGTGATGTTCGTTCCTTTGCTTCTGTTGTCTTTGTCTCATTTGCTCCATCCCTTGTAATCCTTTACAAGGACGATGACAGCAGACTCCCACCCGGCCTTGCAGCCCAGTCCATTCTGCAGCACCACCTTCAAGCTAATGCTAGAACAATCTTGCCAATCATAAATAAGATTAGTTTGGTTCAAAGGGTTCTCAAAGCCTTTAGGATGATTCTTAATTTCACAGTTGGTCTTGACATCTGGCCAAGCCTTACCTGTTCCTGTGGCCACGCAAGCCCTCCCGTATGGTCAGCGTATGATACAGTCACAGGTACAACTGTCGGGATACTGTTGACAGTAGTCTGTATGGTGGAAGTTCTCTCTGCCCAAAATGCCTTTTTTTTTTTGTCCTGTTCTTTAAGACATAAGCACCCCAGAATCTTTCTAGACATCTCTCTTCCGGGAAAATGGAGCCCTTCTTTGTCTGAGCGGTCCCTCAGTGGCGCATATTGCTTTCATGTACTTTACAGCACCCCAGTATCAAGTATGTTTCCACTTCTCCATCCCCTTCTTCCTGCCCCCTACCGACAAGCAAGCCCCTTCACAGCGGGAGGCTGCTGCTTTGTTTTGCTATCCCTTACAGTGAGCACTTTACCTCAGAGACAGAGGTGTTTAATATTTGCTATTATCAGCTCCCCGACCAAAGGAGTGCATACAATTCGGTTCACTTTGGGTTGGGAGGCAACTCTGGGCCCTCTGTTTGCCTTGTTGTTTTGTGGATCTGGGGTGTATTTCTTTCCGTAACAGCCTCCTTCCCATCCCAGCACCACCTGGCCCTCCCCTTTGTTTTCTCAATGATTTACCTACAGCTTCTGTCTCTTGCAGGACCTGGCTTTCTCCCAGAGCAAGTGCTATCTGCCACTACTCAGGGTCTGCTCTCCTGTACCGTATTTCCCTCCCTTCGCTGGCCCATCTGAAGGCTTACCAAGGCTGCAGTGCAATTGGCAGCTGTCAGAATCAAAACGCATTAATAACAAAATGATAATGCTTCAAAGAACATTACATTACTCCTTCAAAGCCTTTGTGAACATTATCTTATTAATCATCACAATAGCTCAGGGGAAGATAAACATTGTTGGTTATCTTACCTAGATCATATTTTGAAGGACCTTTTTTCCCCTTGTTATTGTTTGATTATGCCATGAAATCTGGATAGCGATTTTCATACTGGCTATTTGGATAGAATTTGATATGCTGATGTAAAATTTCCCTGGATCAGTAATATGGTTTTTATTTTTATTTTAGATGTCTTCACCCGAACTCTTGTAGAATTCTTTCCAGAGAGCTGAGCAAAGAATAACAGGCGTGAGACTCAGATGTTTCTACCCAAGGATTGAAATCTTCTGAATAGCCTGCAGTTTATTAAACCATTGGTTCAGGATGTGAAAAACAAGATAGGAAGCATCTACACACAGAGGAGGTGTCCAAATAATGGTCGAATGACTGAGTAATGCATTAATTCATAATCTGGATGTTTGAAGGAGAGGTTTAGATAGGAAATCAAATATCCTGGTCCAGGATGCCATTGGTAACCAATATCAAATAGCTAAAAGAGAATTCTTTTAAGAAAGGAATTTAGTTAGGAAACTAGTTTTATTTATTTTATTTTATATGTTATTTTATTTTATTGTTTTCTTGAGGTGCTGGAGATAGAACCAAAGGAAGCTAGTTTAAAAAACCCACTCCAGTGTTCTGTTCCCTCACTCCAGTGTTCTGTCCCCTCACTCCAGTGTTCTGTCCCCCTCACTCCAGTGTTCTGTCCCCCTCACTCCAGTGTTCTGTCCCCCTCACTCCAGTGCTCTGCGCCCCTCACTCCAGTGTTCTGTCCCCTCACTCCAGTGTTCTGTCCCCCTCACTCCAGTGTTCTGTCCCCTCACTCCAGTGTTCTGTCCCCCTCACTCCAGTGTTCTGTCCCCTCACTCCAGTGTTCTGTCCCCCTCACTCCAGTGTTCTGTCCCCCTCACTCCAGTGTTCTGTCCCCCTCACTCCAGTGTTCTGCCCCCCTCACCTCTACTGTCCTATGTCTACTCTTCATATAATGCATATCACCATTGTTAACGTATTTCTTTACCACTGTAGCTTCTCTTCTGTAGTGCGAAACACTTCTCACTGTATAGTTGACACTCGTAAATGACTGGAACTGAAAACTAGGTAGAGAAGTCTTTCCTATGAAAATTTGAAATAAGGAGGCTGGAGAGATGGCTAAGGGGTTGAGAGTGTGTGCTGCTCTTGCAGAGGACTCGAATTCCATTCCCATCACCCACATTGGGTGGCTCCCAACTTCCTGTGACGCTAACTCTGAGGAATCTGATAGCTTCTTCTAGCCTTCATGGTCACCTGTCCTCATATGCACAGACCTCTACACAAACACATATACAGGTAATGAAAAGTAAAATAAAAACTTTCAAAAAATTGACAGGTGTGGCTGGAGAGATGGACTGGCAGATAAGAACACTGGCTACTCTTGCAGAGGATCTGGGTACAGTTCTCAGCACCTGCATGATGGCTAGCGAACTTCTGTAATTCCGCTTCCAGGAGATCCAACACCCTCTTCTGGTCTCTGCAGGCTCGGCCTGCATTGGTGCATTTAAACACATTGAGACAAAGAAACTCTCATATACATAAAATAAAAATACATTTAAATAAAATGAAAGGAGGATAGGTTCAATTTCAAAACTGTGAGAGTAGTTCAGCTGTTAGGAGTCCTCAATATGCCTTCTGTGAAGACTCTGAAATCTCTCAATGACTCATGATGAGCAGTGCCATGTGATTGTGGCCTTCTCTCTGCTTTAGGATGAGGAACACTTTAGGGTGGTGGAGAACTGAGTGGAGCGATGGCAGTTTCTTTAATCTATGGTTCTGCTTCCTGGCTGAACCCACATAGTTTCCATTGTGTCTTCTCTTCCTGCTCTTTGTACTGGAATGCATTTTCTGAAGATTCCTGCTGTATGAAAACTGTCTTGACCCCTTACTAAGAAATGCGCAAGTAGAACCCTGGGTGTCTCTATGCCACCCTTCACAATGAGGAGATCAGACACCTTCCCATTCTTTAGAGATCTTGTCCACTCTGTCTTTTCTCTTTCAATAAGGAAGTTGGTGCTGACGTCCTTTATAGAGGAAGCATAGCAAAGAGGATGAAAAGTGGTTCTAATGTTCAGGCAGACTAACTCTGCATACCTGAGGGAACAAGCAGCCAATGGCATTCCAGAAAACTGTTACTTTAAACAGAAGATCCAAATCCTTTATAAATGCCTGCTCCTCAGTATTGGCTTCTCAGCCTGGTGTTCGTGCTTGTCTGAGCATCTATTACATTCTTTACAAAGCAGCCTTGTTTTGATAAAAATTTGGGCCTCAGGTGTCCATGTTTTGTGCAGCAGTTTTAGACTGAGTATTGTCATTGTGATCACTATCCCTATGTGATTACTTAACAGAGCAGTCTGTCAAACATGACTATCTCACCGTGGGAACTTCTCTCAGGGGACTTTGTGTAGTTTTTCAAGACCTGAACAACTTGTATTGTAACTTGCTATTCCATGGATTTTCTTTTTTCTAAAGCAGAGGGGCCCTGTTTCCAAGGACAGTCCTAGGATCAGGGCATGGTTTTCGTGAAGAAAGTCAAGACGTTGCTATTAAGTAGGAAAGGCAATCAGCCCCAACTTCTCTTCTCACATTAGCTTCTCTGGTCACATAGCTTCTCTCTCTTGAGAGAGTCTGGTGACCAGTTCCAAATCTCTTCCCTAGAAATGCAGGTACCTCAGTTTGAAAGATATTATAGGAAAGGCCAAGCTAGTTAGCAAATGCCATTCGATGATGAGACGGAACTAAATTTTCCAAACTGTCCATTGCCCCTCTAAAAGTTACAGATGTTCCCTAATCTAGCAGAAGTGTTGTACCCAGGAAGCCTACCTGGAAAAGCTGCTTCTGGACCTGTGAAGTTTAAGGTAGAAATATTCATTACATTGTTGAGAAGTATAGCTAGTCCCAGGATTGTGATTGCATACCGTCTTTGCTGTGAACTTTATTAGATTGATCAGGTTGATTCTCAGTGGCATGAGTTGTCAAATAGTTGAAATGGGCTTGAGTTCTTCTGAGCATCAACCACTGACTCAGCTTGCAAATTCACAAATGCCTCTTTTCTGTCTTGGCTTGCTGTCTCTTCTCCTACATTTAGTCTCTCTCTCTTAAGCTCTAAATTAGAAGCCTAAATGTGCTACTAGTTGAGCACTTACTAAACTCAGATAATTCCCAATTTTCTCCTCTGTAAAGTAAGCAGATGTTGGCCTACACAGTCTGTGAGGTCTCCTCAGTGGCTAATGATCAGTGAATTCTTGCGGTCTGGTTCAGCAGAGCCCACAGCCATGTCTGGGTACCCTATGCAGATCCAATGACCACCACTGTCTTAGTGTTCCATGTACCTGACCCTACATGTGTGCAATGTACTGGCCCTGCAGAGGGTAGTCTGAGAGGTACGACCAAGTTTCACTTCAGCCTTGAAAAAAAAAGTCTTTCCAGATGTTTTGAATGTTACCACAAGAGACCCAAGTTTAAATATTATTCTCTCCAGCATGGGCCTTGGACAGATAATACATTAAATCATTAACAAGTCATGGGAATTGTTTTCATTTCCTCCATGACTGGCAGATCCTGGGGAAGCATTAGAGTTCTGAGGAGCTGGGGTCTGGAGGTGGGGAGGAGAAGGAGACTGAGTGAAAACCTCCAAGGCAGAAGGATTCTGTCTTGGATTCATTTATGGCCATGTGCCCAGGGGTTAACTTTAAGCACTTGGGCCTCAGTTTCCCTGTCAGGTCTCAGTGTCTACCTCTGTAGAGCTTGTTGGGAAGAGTGAATTTGACATTGTCTGGATATCTACTGTACGAGATACATAAAACTATTACCTATTACCTCACAATTTTAGCTACAGCTAGATTTGTAATCAAATGCTGGGATCACCTGTTGGGAAACAAAGCTTGAATAGAAGTCTTGGAATTCAGGGGCAAGCAGGCACACCTTCCCACTTGAGGAACAATTTTCATTTCATAATCATTTGTGCCTGTGGCACAGTGAGGCAAGGTTGCCAAGAAGCATTTGTTCTCTGATCTTCCTCACACTCCCTCCAATACCTTTGAGTTGTTTGGCACATACCTTGTGATATGAAAATGGGAAAGGTGCTTTCTAAACAGTAAAATCATTATGCTAAAAGCTCATTTCATTTTCTTCCATTTGAGTATGAACTGCAAGCCTGAAGACCTTTTTGTTGTTGTTATTAGGGAGTGGGTTTTTTCCTCTCTCTTTTTATCTGTCTTCCGTTAGAAAAGTATTTTTTGATTGCTTGCACAGTTCATTTTGTGGAAATAAGAGTCTATTGTTCTATCAAGGGGAAAAAATAAACCACCACAATAGCCATTTAGGACAAGAAGAAGGAAGGAAAGTATTTTGGAAAAAAATAATTCCATTCCCACATTTCTCTTAAATTGTATATCTTGGAACTAGTTTTTCATTATAAGGACCATGTCTTTTGCTTATTAAAAAGAAAATCACTGGGAAGACAAAACCCATAGGATTTGTCCTTTTTCTTAGCTAATTTTCAAATACAGTGCAAAATTGTCATTAAGAATCTTTGTACTCTGTCCAGTCCAACTGAAAAATATTTCTTTAGAGGTTACAAAATGTTTCAAAAACATGTTAATGGACTCTTCTTTTAAAAAATGACCCCTTGGGAAGTTTAAAATCAGATTTTTAAAAAGTGCTTTCTGAGCTGTCTCTGAAATTTAATCTTAAATAGCACTGTAGTATCCTTCTAGCAAATGGCAGTTCGATGCAGCCTCCAGACAGGGTGCTGAGGGAGATAGGAGCTCGGCAGGTGGCTCCTCTAAATTCGGAGTTGTATTTGCATCTCTCCTTTCTGTTCGTCACATAGATTATTAAATTATTTGGTAAAGAATATTTCATTTTAACCATCAGGAAATATTTCCAGTGAGGAGTTTTCAGTAACACTTTTTCTGTACACATTTCATGTATGTTAGTGGTTTTCCTCAGTAAGTAGATAATGCATTCTCTAATGGAAGAGACTATTTGGAATTTTCTATGGTTCCTCTGTAGTTGCCCCATAAATACTAGCTGCCCAGTTATTGGTAGGTTATGTGTTAGTTTAATCTGTAATTCACTAGAGTAAAAAGAGATGGAGGTTCTCTCTTTATATTCAGCTGAGCTGGAAGGGAAGCATTTGTAAAACAAATATTCATTTACTTCTCTGCCCCTGCTCCATACACACTTTTCCCTTCTGATTAGGCACCAGCCTTTTGCAAAGGAAGCCAAGATGGTGGAGCTCAGTGCTGGGGAACGTTCAGGTGATGATGAGGCGAAGGAGCGTCTCAGCTCTTCTTGACCTGGGCCTGCGATTAGAGCTACGTTACATCCTCATTGGACTGTAAGACAGATAGACACAACTTTCGAATACTTCATAGTCATACTTTCCTCTGATAGAAGATAAGAATTACTGGTGCGTCTCCTCTGCTGTATCATGTTGGATTCCTCCTTGAAAGCAGGGAGTAATCACACATACTTATCAAGGTTAACTTGTGGCAGGATATCTCAGATTAGGCTCACCATTTTACACAAGAAGGCCAAATAGCCAGCGGGCATCATGAGGGCGAGGTGGTTGGTTCATCCTCTCCCTCTCTCACCACTGTTCTTTGATAAAGAGATGCAGAAGTCAGAGAAATCTTTTTCTTTTACCATCATTAGCTTTTTCCCTTTGTACTGTGATCCTTCTAAAATGAAGACACAATGGTCATGCAAACACTCTCCATTTCTACCTAAAACTCAAGGAGTTGAGGGACTTTAAGCTAGTTGGAGGAAATTTGCCACATAAAACCTATTTTTGAGATAAAGAGAAGAAAAAAAAGACAATTATGAAAAAATATCCAAGATTAGATATCTGCCAACATACCTTATCCATCAAGTGCTTGTAAGTTCCACTTTGTATAACAAAGAACACACAATTTTAAGGAGATACAAAGGAACAGGGCTGATGAAAGCAAACAGCCCAGGCTTGTTATTGTTCTCATCGACACAGTATGAAAGGTGCGGCAGGAAAAAGTGAGCGGAGAATCTCAGGCGAAACACAATATTGATCTTTGGCATGCTCAGCTGATTTTCCACCCAAAGATACGAAATCACTTTACCACACTAATCATGCCGCTTCACCAGGGCCAGCCCTTGGCACAGCCTGAGAGGTTGTCCTTGGCATCTCTAGACTCTCCTTTCTCCTTGGGATGCTGCTGTCAAGATTCCTCAAAGGTGGTTCAGTACCTGCCAAGGAGCGCTTTCCACCAAAGGCGAACAAGGCAGATTCCTGGGTCCCAAGTAGATCTATTGAGTCAGAATGTCTGTGAGCAGAGCCCAGGAATCTTCATATTGAGCAGCCCCCCACCCCCACCCCGACTGCTTATGCTCTGAATGCATGGAGCTCTGGAGACCTCTGAAATAAAACTGACCAGTACACACCTGTGAGGTTCATGTTCTCATTCTTCCACCTGAAGAATCTATTTGTTTAAAGGGTATGCTGGGGTTATAGCACAGCTCATAGAGTGCTTGCCTAGCATGCATGAAGTCCTGGGTTCAGTTTTCTAACACTACATAAACTGGGCACTGTGGCTCATGACTGTAATCTTAGCACTTGGCTGTATAACTATTTTGAGGCCAGCCTGACAACACTGGAAACCCTGTCTCAACCCCCCCCCCAAACCCAAAAACGTATGTACATTACAATTGTATTTTACGTGAGTGCTCACCAATGATGTTAGAACAGTTTTGCTTTGATTTAAGTCATGGTCGTATTATCCTCAGGCCTCTCCTTGACACTTTCTTTTGCCTACCTTGACATCCTTCATTTATTCAACAACAGCTGGAGTGGAAACTGCCTCACCCTCTGAAGCATGTATTTAGGAGACTCCAATGACCTATTAGGCTAGAAGGAAGCACTTTCAGGAAGATTTTGTTTCATTCTTTCACCAACTCAACTAATATTTGTTAATTCCAGATCATGGCTTAGATAACAGGCCACGTGCTGGGACTGCTCCATCACTGCAGGGCACAAAACTGAAAAGAAAAACTGCTGTCCTCATGCAGTCATTTACACTCTGAAAAGCATGCTTGCCAATGACTAGTCAACTGCACTGCCTAGAACAGTCACCAAGGGAGTCACTGCAAAGGAGAAAAGCAGCAGTTTGCCTGAGGCAAGTAATAAGGCCAGCCTGGACAGGGTAGGCTAGGAACCCAGCTGCATGAGCTTCCGAAGTTGAGGCTTATATTATTGCACAGGTGCTTCGAGGAGTCACAATTTCCGGTGATTTCTGAACATACGATGTTTCCTTTGATAATACTTTGAAGTGTTTCTGAATGGGCATCATGGGATTCCTCAGGGACAGAATAGATCAAGAAGGCAGAGGAGGTCGGGTTGCTCTCCCTGTGTCTAACTGCAGGAGCTGGGACATTGGTCTTATCTCACATTTGATGCTAGTCCTCAGGTCTCCACACTCACACTAGACTCTACTAAGCCCTCTGGCCCAAAGGACTTCAAAGGACACCATTGGCTTCTTGGGTCTCTAGCTCACAAAAGGCAGATATGAACTTCTCAGCTTCTGTAATTGCTTGAGCCAATGTCTTAGAGTAAATCTCCAAGTCCAGATATCATGGATATATAGCAGTGTTTTGTTTGTTTTTGGTCTTTTTGAGACAGGGTCACCCTGTAGCACCAGATGGCCTGGAACTCTCCATGTAGACCAGGGTGGCCTTGAACTCACAGAGATCCATCTGCCTCTGCCTCCTAAGTACTGGGATTAAAGGCATGCACTACCATGCCTGGCCTTTGTTTTGTTGTCTTTTTGAGACAAGGTACCCCTGTACCTCCAGCTGGCCTAGAACTTGTTATGTAGACCACCCTGCCCTCAATCTCACAGCGATCCTATTCCTACCTTTTGGTTACTTCCACATAAGAAAACTTCAACTTAATATTTAGAGTCATTTATTCACTCATTGGACAAATATTTATTTGACACTTCTTACGGGACCTAGAATTACCCCTAATAAATATTACATTACCATGATCTTGCTGTAGTTGCAATGCTTACTCTGAAAATGACTTTCAAACACAGTTTGAAACACATTTACTTGGAGCTCATTATAGATGCAGATGGCTTAAAGCTCATGTGAATTTTGTGTTGTTTATTTAGGTTTTGCAATAGGAGCATGCTATGTGGCCCAGGCTGACTCAAACTTGTGATTCTCTTGCCTCAGCATCCTGAGTGTTAGGAATATAGGCGTGCACCCCACCTACAAGCAGCTCCAAACTAACTTTGAATATAACCTATCTGCGCCTTTTCCCTATCTGAGAGAAGAGTGTGTGAGTGCTGAGATCCAGTCCCATGCCCAGAACTGGTATAAAGATTCTTTTAAAATGATAGGATAGCATTTAGTTACAGAAGAAACTATGAAACTGAATCTGTCCTGTTATCTGACTCACTGGAGCATCCTGAAAATACAGCTGTCCTTAACCTTTCTCCGAGTTCCTTCAAATTCAGCTGCCATACAAGCTGCCCAATGCCCATAACCTCAAGAAGCAACATGGAAGCCCTAGAAACCATCTCTTTCTGATATGGCCAATCCTGATGTTCTGTGAGTTACCGTTGTGGAGACTCTCACACCCTGACCTGAGTAAGCCTTGTTTTTCCCTTAATCCATCTATCTTCAGCTAATTTGCAGGCCCAAAGAATCAGATCCAATGGTGAAAGGAAGGTTTTTTTTTTTAATCAAATGTAAGCCTAATGCATCACAATATTGTGTGATTTTGTTTTTGTTTGTTCTATACAGGTCTTCAGGTGCCTGACCTGGAACTCCCTATGTAGACCAGGATGGCCTTGATTTCACAGAGGTCCACCTGCCTTTGCCTCCCGGGTACTAGGATTAAAGGCATGTGCCACCACACCCAGCAACAACTGTGAGGTTTAGAAGGATATTTTATTATTTTTATTTTGTGCCTGAGTGTATTGCTTACATGTAGATGTCAGACAATGTCTAAGGAGGTAAGATGAGATGTTGGATCCCCTGGAACAGGAGTTAAGGATGGTTGTTAGCCACCATGTGGGTACTGATCCTCTGCAAGAATGGTCCTCTACAAGAGCAGTGTTCTTAACTGCTGACTCCAGCCCCACAACTGTGAGTTTTCTAACAGTACAATAATTCCAAATTCCACATGAATGTTAAATAGAACAGCTTTCCCTATGTTTATCACGCCCTGGGGACTGAGTTACAGTGCTGCTGGCTTCATGTTTGCATTGTTGATCCTACCCAGTTTGAATCCGTTGCTAACTGTGTATCTACAAGCAATTAAAATAATCTGTCTGTGTCTTAGTTTTCTCACCCACAAAATGATCATAAAATCAGTTCTTAGCTGGTGGGGTGGCTCCTGAGGATTGAGAGAGTTTATCTCAGCTACGCATTACGTATTATCCCATCCCTACCTACCCGCCCCATCTCCACAGGTATGGAAAGGGACGTAGACACACATGGTGATTCTGTCTAACTGCCAGTTGTCCACTGGCTTCAAGTCACATTAAGTTGCTTCCTGGCCTAAGGGAACATTCCTAAATTAATGTTATTAACGTAGCAAGTTTCTTCTTTCAGGATACTAATGCACACTTCTCTCTTTGTGTTTTTAAGTAGTTAATGGTTTCTGAATATTTGGGACTCACTGTGGAAACTTGTAAGGTTTTTGAGTTTTCAAACCAACCTAAATGTCAGTCCACTTTGAAGGGTCCATTAGCAATGCAAATGTGAAGCCAGCAGTACTGTAACTAATTATAATCAAGAAAGTGATTACACCCACTAAACGGCACTTGCAGGCCATTCAGGTTCCCAGAACTTGGCTCTGTGACTTAGAAAGGCAAAAGGCAGGAAAGACACAATCATCTGTTTCTAGGGGACAGAATTTTATTAATCTTCTTTGTCTCAAGTTAGTCAACATATCCACAGTTTTCACAGTGATAATACTGGCTATCACTCATTGATTACTTGCCAAATGCCAGGTTCTTTTAATCTTCTTTTACAGACATTATCTCATCTGACCTTTGTTGAAATCCACTGAGATCGGTGTTATTATTTCCAATGAATGGAGGAGGAAACAGCATTTTCAGGTTAGCACACTGTTTGAATTCACAGGTCTAATAAGGTGCGGGTTCTAGGGGAAGCCACCCAGGGGCATCTGATTCTGGAGCCAAACTGCTTTGCCTTCACACTGGACAGCTCACAAGCTTTGGTATTTATTATCTTTCAGTTATTTAGCTTCTATAGAACATTTGTGAACTCTCTCTCTCTCTCTCTCTCTCTCTCTCTCTTCCCCCTCTTCCCTCTGTCCCTTCTCTCTCTCCTCTCCTCCATCTTCCCCCTCTGCCTCTCTCTCTCTCTCTCTCTCTCTCTCTCTCTCTCTCTCTCTCTCTTTCCTTTCATTTGAGTCTGGCTTACTGTGACTCTCCTGTCTCTGTCTCCCAGGTGCTGAGCTAGCAGGTTGTCCTTACTATACCAAGCTGAAGACAATTTCATTTCATTCTCTTCTATTTTATTCTGTTCGGTTCTGTTAGATTTTGTTCTGTTCTATTCTGTTTTTATTTTGTGGCTCTGAGGATGTAATCAGAGACCTCACACATGCTAGGCAAGTGCTCTATTACTGGGCTGCATCCTCAGCTTAGGGTTAAATTTCATGAAGTAAAAATATTTAAAATGGGCATAAATATATGTCTATACACGAAATATAAACATACGTTGAAATTACAAAAAGCAGCTGGCCATGGTGGTGCACAGATCCAATGCCAGGGTTTGGGAGGCAGAGGCAGGCAGACTTTTGTGAGTTCAAGACCAGCCTGGTCTATATAATTGAGTTCCGGGTCAGCTAAGGCTATATAATGAAACCCTGTCTCAACAAACAAACATAACAAAACATAAAACCAAAGACAACAGCAGCTAAGAGAGCGTCACAGCGCTCCTTTATTTTTGTGATTGTGGGGGTGTTATTTTCTCCCTTTTCCTCATTTTCTTCCTCTAACTTCGCCTTCCTCTAATTACTGTCAGTAATGCACTTCCATTCTTCCTTCTTTTCTGTTTCTTTCCTTCCTCCTTTAACCAGTCCACAAAAGAACCCAGAGGAACATAAGACGTACACTGCCCCTGCTTGCAGGCTGACCTGGCGGTGGAGAAGACTCTCTTGGGAAACCAGAGACGCTCCAGTTGCCCCAGCCTTCCCATGTTGTGCCTTATTAGCATTCATATTTGCACGTGTTTTTCTTCTGTGGGTCTCCTCAGGTTATCATTGGGCTGTGACTCAAATACACTCACATTTATTAAGGGGAGAGTGATTACCTGGGGGGAGGCCTTGCTTGCTTGGTGCTGACTTGGTCCGTTTTCCTGTGATGAGTTCTCTGACTCAGCTCCTGTATCCCTCGTGGGAGGTGGGTGACCTGGCACACATCTTTGCTGAGTCAGAGGGTGCGTTGTGCTCACGTTTCGTTTCCTTGGATGAGTGAATACATGAAGCTCTGTCACGCATACTTTTGATTCAGGCAACGAGTACATCAGGTAGATCGAATAGTAGCAAAGGTTAATTCCCAGGGAATGTCAGCAAGAAGACTCATTTGGGAAAGGTTTGTGGTAGAGAATCATCTGTAGCTGAATGATTTCATTCCTTTTTTAAGCTACTTCATGTTTAAATATTGCCTTGGGGCGGGTGGGGGGTGGCAATGATATTTCGAAGGCGGTTCTTTCTTTTTTCTAGGAGAGGTAGAGCAGAGATGATGATTCTAATATGATCAGCAGAAATCATGAATGACTAATTTGGTTTCTGCTTGTTACAAAAACATCTGTGTGATTTCCTTTTTTGATAAGCACATTTGATTTTGAATATTCTAGAAGATTCTGGGTTTTATATTTTCATGCTATGAGCGTTATTTAGTGTTTATTGAAAGTAAAACTCTGGACTAGACCCTGGGGAAAAGAAAGACTCATCACCGTGAATGAAAGAGAGGCTCAGTTCTCAGAAAGGCACATGACCTGGAGGAAGAGGTGTCTTTCACACACACACATCATAAGTCTGAAAAAATGGAGTCCCTGGTGTGGCCCAAATTCAATGGGGCCTCTCTCCCTTTGCCATATGGCATGCTGAGGTTTGAATGGTGGTTATTGGTACATTCGATATTTAATTTATTTCTATTATTTGTGTGTGTGTGTGTGTGTGTGTGTGTGTGTGCGCGCGCATGCGGGCACGCGCACGCACTTGCATGTGCATACCATGGTGCATGTGTAAAAGTCAACTTGAGGACAATTTGGGTCTTTTTGGTCGATTCTAAGAATTGAATTCAGGTTACCAGGTTTGGCAGCAAGTCCCTTTACCCAAGGAGCCAACTCACTAACCCACTCTCATCAGTGTGTTCTTTCTTAATTTCATGCATCCATCCAAACATCACATTTATCAGTCAGGCCATGAAGAACTGATATTCTCCACGGTAACTGCAGTTAATAGAAAGCGTCATGAAGAGTAGGGGGAAGTCCCCACAAGACAGTCTTCAGTTTCTAGTTCTCTTCTCTAGGATATGTGCTAATTAGTGTGCATTCTATTTTGAGCAATAGCTCCCTACTTCATCCTCTCTTCTTTACTCAGACCTCACTCATAAAGCCATTAAGTAGCTCTTTAAAATGAATCCTTAATTAGGGGAAAATAATGGTATCACTAAATAGCTAAAGTATTTTCACCACAAGAAGGGAGAGGGAAGATTTTTTCTAGAAGCAGACCAAGTACATTTTCATAGACTGAGAATCAGAGGAAGCTTAATGATTGAGATGAGCATTCCTCTCCCAGAAATACCCTCTTTCCAAACCTGATAGTTGCTCAGGAGCCCTGAAAGCTTCAATTGCCCTCGTGACTTCCAGTCACTCTTTTTGGATGTCTCATACCAACTGGAGATTAGTAAGTGTTTCTAAAATACAATGACAGAAGGCTGATTCAGTATAGCTTAGTATAAGTGGGAAGACATAGCTGAACCCAGAAATTTCCACTGTCATTTGCTACCTTGTCTTTTCTGATGACATCTCCTGTTGTGGTCATCACAGCAACCAACAGTTGTATAGTGTTTTACCAGCCTTTTGAATGGGATTATAGTGAGATGCCCACACATCTTCCTTAAACGTTCATGTGTATGTGAGTGTGTGTGTGTGTGTGTGTGTGTGTGTGTGTGTGTGTATGTGTGTGTGTAAAACCCCAGGGAAAGTGCTGATCAGCCCAGCATAGGTCCTTTTCTAAATCACGGAGATGGTTGACCTTTGCCAGCTTGAGGGATCTGGTAAGTCTCACTGGAACTATAGTGATTTAAAAAATGAGACAGAACAGTTTCTGAAGAGTTATTTGATATTTAAACATGATGTGTGTCTACCATATACACCTAACTCAGCATGCCCCATACAGAATTCTCTATCACCTTTTAATTTTCATCTGTGTGTGTCTGTGTGGTCAGGTATTTGTACCCAGATGTCCCTCCGTGCAGATTCATCTACTGGAGTCTAGTCAGCATGTCTAGAGTCACTCCCTTAAAGAAGATTTATTCTTCTTCACCCCACAGTAATCATTTGCCAATTGTTCCTTGGCTAAGATTGTTTTTTGTTTGTTTGTTTATTTTTGCATTTTGTTTTTTTTTGTTTCTGAGACAATCTCCTTATAGCCCCAGCTAATGTGTAGATCATGCTGGTCTCAATCTCACAGAGATTCTCCTGCCTCTGCCTCTGGAGTGCTGGGCATAAAGGCATTTGCCATCACACCTGTATTCATTTTTTTTTTTTTTGGTTTTGTTTTTTTGACACAGGATCTTTTTGCATGACTTGGAGATCACAGATTGAGCTAGGGAAAATATAGTTAGTGAGCACCAGGGACCTTTAAATTTTTTTAATTTGTTATTTTTATTTTATGAGTATGAATGTATTGCCTGCATGTATGTAAAGTGCACCCATGCCATGGAGGTCAGAAAAAGCATTGGATCCCCTGGAACTGGAGTTATGGATGATTGTTAGCCACCATATGAGTGCTGGGAATTGAACTGTGATCCTCAGCAAGAGAAGCCAGTGCTTTTAACCACTGAGCCGTCTCTCGTCTCTCCAGCTCCCAAGAGACCTTCTTTATAAGCATTTACCACAGTGTCTGGTTTTTCTTTTTTGTTTTTTAATGAGGGTTCTGGTGATCAAACTCAGGTCCTCATGCTTGTGTGACAGTCACTTTACCAACTGAACCATCTTCCCATTTCATCTCTGCTTAAATCAGTTCCTTAACATCTTTATTCGGTTGTGCTACATTAGCCAAACCAGAACACCAGAAACAACCTAGATGCTCTTGATTTCTCAACCACCACATTCATTCACTAAATTTTTTCAGTTTGACGTTAATATTTCTCAAATCTGTCTATTTCATCCAATCTGATTGGAGAGTCTTTGCTCAAGTTCATCATCTCTGCATTCTCTAAGCTTCTTAACTGATCTCCAGAGGCACTGTGCAATCTAAGCTCATTCCCCCAAGGCAAACAGAATGATGTTTTCAAAGAAAAAGATTGATAATTTTGCAGTCTAGTCTAAATTACTTCAATTGCTTTTTCCTGTCTTGGGTTAAAAAACAAAATCCTTTGCATGTCAAAAAAAAAAAATCTTTCATGATTTGAGCACTGTATGTACACTGTGCCAGAACATAAAAATTTTGTTTTGGTTGTTATTTTTTTGGTAGTAATTTAAAATGTTACTGTCATAATAATGAATGTATTTTTATTGAAAAAAAGGAATAATTTTTAGATAAAATGATTAGGGACTACAGAAATGGCTCAGTGGCTAAGAACCCTGGCTGTTCTTGCAGAGGCACCCACATGGCAACTAACAACTCTAACTTCAGTTCTAGGGCAACCCAGCACCCTCTTCTGGCCTCCATGAGCATTGCCTGTCACAGGTGCACTTACATACACGCAGGCAAAGCAGTCATATACATAAAGTATATGTATAAACACATAACAAATGTAAGATGAAATGAGTGCATTAGAAGGCAGGTGGGTGGAGCTTAGTGAGAGCTTATCCTCTTTTCTTCCTGGTTCCTAAGGTTGGATGCTTGGCTGTGGATGATGACATTTGGTATGAAGCTTTCCAGAGTTTATAGCTTTATGCCAAAGTTTTTTATAGTATTTTAGATAGTGACCTCTCCATCAGCTTGGATTTTGGAATTTGGATGATGCTAAATAGATTCCCCAGTTATGATATGATGAGCATAAAGTTGAGGAGTAGATTAAAATATTAATCAAATGTTGGGGATGTTTGTTACTTAAGTATACCCTGGCCCATCCTGCCTGCAAAGAAGATCTGTTCTCTCCAGTTTCCAGAGTTAGTTCTCTTTATTCTGCTGCTGAGTGTTAAAGTGAATTGGGGTAGTATTGTGTGACATCTAACTTGTTTATGTGTATTAGATGTTCAACTAATGTTTCTAGAAGAGAATTCACTGTATCTTGAATGGTTACAGTAGGTTCTTTTCTGAACCGAGGAGGATATATTTTGTGGCTTTCCTCCTTTTACTTTTATTTATTTATTTTGAGATAGAATTTTCACTTACCCTGGGTAGCCTTGAACTTGCCTATTAGGGTAACTGAGGATGACCTTCCATTTGCCAAGTGCTGGGATTAAAAGTACTCAATATCAATATCACATCCATTGCCCCTCCTCCTTTCCTTTCTCTATAATACTTATAAATTATTAAGATGATCATTGATCCATTTTATCTGCACACTTTTAAAAAAATATTTTTATTTATTTTTAATTGATGTATATAAGTGTTTTGCCTGCATGTGTGTAAGTGCACCTAAGTCGTGATAAGCCTGTGGAACCAGAAGAGGGGGTTAGATACCGGAGAACTGCAGTTCTGGACAGTTGTTAGCTGACATGTGAGTGCTGGGGATCTGGGTCCTCTGGAAGAGCAGCTAGTTCTCTTATAAGTCATCTTTCCAGCCCCTATCTCACCATTTTCCTTTTCAGGGAGTAAATATTAAAATATATAATCACAATTCTAAAACGGCCTAATACTAGTTTGAAGCGTCGACCATAGCCCTTTTATGAATTTATACTATAAATACCTGAAAAATTAATTTCTAACACTTTTAAAAGTGTTTCCTTCCCAGGGTAGGAATGTGGTGTAACCAACTTGAGGAGGAGGTTACAAAATGGCTGCCAGCAGCCCTGTGCACTATAAGGTCTGTGTTTGAAGTTAATCTTTCCCAGAGCAGTTTTAAGAGAGGCCTAAGTGAATGCTTGTAAATTTGAGTCAATGCTGGAGAGCAGTAAAAAAATAAGTAAGGAAGGAGCAGATTTCCACAAGATAATACTGTATGGCTATAAAACTACTTAGTGTCCACTCCACCCTAAAACTCATTGCAGTAGTCAGCTATGGAACTCATAAAGAACTGAAAACTCTCACAGTGAACTAAAGCAACCCTGAAATTAACAATGCCAAGCTAGATCATAAAATTTTTAGGGCCAGTCAGTCCTCTTCCAGTCTCAATGAAGATTCTCTCCTTGCTGAGGTTTCTGTGCTTTTGTCTCTGAGAGCTGAATCTCCTCTGCTGATTTTGTCTGCTCTTTAGTGCTTCATTCATTCACGGAACACAAATTCAAGGTTTTAGAGACCAGTCTTTCTTCACTGCTAAGTGCAAGGGTTTCTAATCAGAAGAGTAAAAACTCTGTTAAGATATTAGTCTAAGCTGGGCATAGTGGCACATACCTTTATCCCAGCACTCAGGAAGCAGAGGCAGGTGGTTTTCCGTGAGATTGAAGCTAACCTGGTCTTCATTTTGAATCCCAGGCTAGCTCTGGCTACAAAAAGACCAAAAAAAAAAAAATTCTAGTCTGGTTTGCGTCTTGTTTAACTCATCACCTTTTTCCAAATGCCTTCTGCCATTTGAAAGAGTGAGGCTAGAGAGATGGTTCCTTGGGCAAAGTGCCTGCTGCTAAAGCATAGCAACCTGAATTTGGATCCACAAAAAAGGATAGGCATGGCGACACAATTCTGTAATCCCAGCCCTGGGGCTGGGGGTAGATTCTAGGGGTAGCTGCAGGTATGCCAGTCTAGCCTGCTTGAGCCGGGTTCTGTGAGAGACCCTATCTTAAAAGACAGTCACATTCAACTTCTGGCCTCTTTATGAATGAACACGGGAGATCACAGCACACACACACAAACCACACATACACACCATTCCATATACACACACCACACATACTCCCCACGTATACCACAAACACACCGCACATACCATAAACACACCATACCACATGCACACACACACATTCACACCACATACACAGCACACACACAGCACACACAAGTATAACTCCCCATGCACAAAAGAAAGAGAAAAGAGTGACGCAGTGGGAAAAGTCATGTTTAATGTTCAAATTCAAACTTTATGTATTTTGATCATAGAAAATGCCTATTTTAAACTACATTTTGATTCATTTTGTGTATTCATGTGCAGTTGCCACAGTGTCTATGTGGTCAAAGGTCAGAGGACACTTGCAGGAGCTGGTGTGCTCCTTCCATCCTGTGTGTCCTAGGGATGGAACTCAGATCGTTCGGCTTGGCTGCAGTTGCTTCTACCTATGCAGCCATCTTTCCGGCCTGGGATTTTTGAATTGGATACATTTCATGACTAGAAATCTGATTCAGGAGCAAAGTATCCTTTTTAAAAATGTTTATAGTGTTGATTCCAAAGATTTGACTACTTTAATTCCTCAACAAGTTCTCTCCAAAGACTGGCTAAGTGGCTACAATTTGATGCATGTGTTCTCGCTTTCCTTCCTCCCCCCTTCCTCCAAATATGCACACACCTAGCACAAGTAATGGGAACGGAAATGCTCTGAATCTACTTGTATTAGTAGTAAATTATGTATGTACCATTAGGAGATGTTCACATGGGTATCTTTTCAGGAAGCTTACAGATTTTCCCCAAAATTCAAAAGAATGTATTTTCTGTGGTCTACTAAGCATCTTTATGATACATATAATTTCTTTCATCAAAATGACAATATAAGGGCCTTCGAAGTCAGTATTATTTTTCAGTATCCAATTTTATAGAACCTAGTGCTAATATTTCAAATATTTTCATCATAGGTTAGAATATTTCACTTTTCTCATGAAGCTTGGTTGGGTCACATGTAAGACACTAGCTTTAAGACTAAATTTCTATTACTGTAAGTTCTATAAGATCTGTATTTCCACTGATAATGAGAATACAAAGTATAGCTTACAGGGTCTAGAATTTAATCAAGGTATTGCTCCTCTTTTGTGGCAGAATGGGAGGGACGAGGTGGGTAGAGCGCTTCACCTCGGAGGCAGGTAACGAGGGATCACGATGTGGAGAGACGTAGAACTGAGTACAAGCCAGTCTGCTCTTCATTAGGAGCTGGGACCAGCATTTCTAAGCAATAGCAGTGATAAATGACTCCATTTTTGGGGGGTACACATTTTCAAAGGGTTCCCCTCTCCCAGTCTTGGTATGTCAATGCTTTGGACCATAATTTTTCAAAGAACTAACATTTTATTTAAAACAATTTTTACAGGCTCTTGAATGAGCTTTGATTTCAAAGTGCTCTCTCCACAAAGGGACCAGCTTTGTCTTCAGTTATGATCATAGCAGTCATTCACTGGGATTCTAGGCTCAGAGAACTGAAGTCTTTCCATAGGTAACCTATTCCTCAACATTTCAAGGGGTTTTTCATTGTCTTCTGGATTTCTGCCTTGATTGTTTCTGTTTCTGCCTTTCTCTAAATGGATATGACCGCAGTTGGCAATTAAAGATAAGTGAAGGTAGCTGTTAGGATTGGGAACCTGTCCGCAAAGAACACATGTCTGAGTAATTAAGATATCAATACATTGTTTTTATAGTTCTCATAATGTGTTTGCCTAGGACATTGCCACAAATTATTTACAGTATGTAATTTGGCTTCATCGAAGACATTAAGCGAGCAATTATAACAATGTTCTTTTTCTTTCAGAATTACTAGATCATTTATTATGCCTTTTAATACTCTGAAAACTATGTTTGAACACCTAAAGCAGTGGAGGTAAGGTGATTAGAATACATTTACTCTGCATTTTTAAAAGAAAGGCAATATTGTATAATAAAATAAAAACTATTGATTCTAGACCCACCATGCACTAATTGTGTGATAACTTTCTGGAGCTCTTTAACCTCTTTTAATCCACTCTTCCTGGCCTGAAAGAAGAGTCATAATAGCAAACCAAGCCCTCCTGTGGGGGCCATTGTGAAGAGCTGGGGAAATAGTGTATGTAAAACACTGGGAAAACTCAGAAAGTAGAGTTTGCAAACTGAAAAGTCCACAGGGGCCAAGAGACAACCGGAATGGGAATGTATGAACCAGGCTCAGTCTAACAATTAGGGTAGAGGAGCCTAAGTTGGACTGGAGATGGTACACCATACCTAAAGTCAGCTAGTGTCCTTATTTATTTTATGAAGCATGCCAGTCAAGCAAGGCAATCTGACTGTCATTGGTTGTTCCAAAAGTTATTGTGGATTCATTTATAGGATATATAATTTACACATTTATTGAAATAAAAGGTATGGAATATACTTATTTGGCTGAAGAATGGATTTAGATTAATATTAGGAGAAACCTCTCAAATAATTAAACATTATCTTACGCCCTTATCAGCTTGGAATACCAATGTGGTCCCCATAGTGTCTTGGCAAAATGTCCTCTGTTTCGCTCCAGTCCTCTCTTTCTTGCTCTTTCATGGTCTTAGATTCCCAGAGGCACCATACGCAGGTTAGGAGGTGGGAGAAGGAATGAACGGAATTGTGACTCTTCCGAGAGTAGCGGGTAGAGCCTTTGGGAGCTAATTAGGCCAGAAGATCAGAGCATTCATAGAAGGATGAGTGTCCTTATGAAAGACCCCAGAATTTTCGCACCTCTTTAGACAGCCTTCTGTGAGCTGGGAAGCTGGTCCTCAGCAGATGGGTTCCATCTTTGTTCGTATTAGTTAGAAATCAGTCATAGGCTTCTAAGCCCTTATTGCTATGCAAAGCCTGATTCATATATTTGTGTTTTCTCTTGGTTCCTGTAGACTTTTCAGTATATAAACTGCTACGGAGTTTCCAAAGCCCTGCACACTCATTATTTCCTTTGCTTGTCACAATGGGCCCCCCAGGAGGGTACATTACTTCTATCAATTCCTTTCAGACCAGAGCACTTTGACTTTTTAATAGCATATTTTCTCCTGTTTCCTTTTTCCCTCTTCTGTCTTTCATTCAAGAATTTGCTTTGATTCTTTTCTTATGTTGTTGTTGTTTTTGCAGTGCTGGGAGTTGAACCCAAGGTCTCACACATTGTACTACCATCACACTATTGCACTGGCTTGACATTTTACTAGTCTTTCAAAAGGAAATAAAGAGTGAATATTCAAAGTGATGCTTGCACTTTCAACCGTCTTCTCTTCTGCATTGGAAATAAAACTAGCACTGGAGAGATGCTCAGCAGTGAAGAGTACTTGTTGCTTTTCCAGAGGACTTGCGTTTAGTTCCCAGCACCCATGGGGAGCAACTCATAGCTGACTGTAACTCTAGCTCTAGAGGATTTGATACCGTCTTCTGGCCTCTGTGGGCGCACACACACACCCATACACACACACACTCATGGTGTACATACAGCACCCACATATACATAAATGAGAATATTAAAAAGGAAACAAGCATATATTGAAAATAAAAACCTAGTTCATTAACATTCTCACATTTGTTTTAGTGATACTTCTAAAATCCTCTTAATTCCAGCTATAATTCTTGTGTCATATTTGTGAACAAATTCTAAGTGGCACAATTAAGGCTCTTCATATAATTTAATCAGTTTTATTTCTCTTCAGAGATGGCTATTTTAGTGCTTTAGTCCCTTCTCAGACTTGATACCCCTTAACTTAGCTCCATTTCCTGACAGAAAAGGGGGATCCATGCATTTATAAGTGGTTTTGGTTTTTAAAACCTCTTCCTAGTCTATGAGGCCTCCATACATTAGTGGCCAGGGTGAGACCCCATGGCCAAGGTGGGTTCCAAAGGCAACACGTGCACCCACATGGCAGCTTATAGCTGCCTGAAACTCCAGGTACAGGGGATCTGACAACCTCTTTTAGCTTTTTCATCACCTACATACATGTGTAACACACACACACAGAGACACACAGCCATACACATAAATGAATAAAATCGAATGATAAAGGCAATTTTTTAATGTTTGACCAAATCTTTCCATATTTTGAGCCTATTTTGTGGTAACTACAAACAGAAAGTCTCCAAGTTTACTACTTCGAATTGTAAACAGTGAAACTTCCAGGACAGTTAAACACACATGAATTTAATTACGACATTACTTTACTGTTTTTCCTTCCAAGTAGTTTAATGTTCCTCATGACCAGGTGGTAATTTCTTGACACTTAACTGACCCATTTTTTTCCTCCTTGCTTAAAACTTCATCCTGATTTCACTTCTTGCCATCTGAGTCCCTCTGCATAACTTTCCTTGATTGTTTTGTAATTCTCCACATAGCTGAAAACTAATTCATCATTTTTGCTTTATGATCCTATAGTGGGCTCAGCCTCACAAAGCAGGAAGTGTTCAAACTGTATTTGCAAAAAATGTTACAGAATGTAATACTACATTAGGAAAGCTGCTAGAAGAACGCTCACTATCTCTCTAAACTCTAAGAAGTGGAGCCCAAGTGGTATTTAGGTTTGAAGTAACCAAGGACAGCAGTCTTTTGCCTAAGTATTTTCTAGGGATTTTGTGTCCATTGTCTCTAATCCAAACAAACAATGTGGAAAGGCTCGTAGTATAACTCCTATTCTACAAATGAAGTCATAGAGACTTGGGCAGGTTCATTTAATTAGTGAGTTGTTTATGGAGGACACAAAATTAGCTCATTTGAATTTCAGAGTTTAATGTCCTCATGGCATTTATACGAGGCACCCAAAAGATTATGGGAAATTACAACGGACGTATTTTTAAAAAATTATTATTATTTTTATTTTACCTGTATGAATATGTTGCTTGCATGTGTGTAAGTGTCATGCAGTGCCTGCAGAGGTCAAAGAGGGAATTGAACCCTGGAACTGGAGTTACGGACAGTTGTTAGCACCATGTGGGTACTGGGAATCGGTTCATTGTTCTTTACGAGAGCAGCCAGTGCTCTTAACTACTGAGCAATCTCTCCAGCCCCAAAGGACATATCATAAAAGCAAAAGGTAAAAGGCCAAAAGAGTCCATGTCTAAGATTCCCTCCCTTGCTTTCATCCAGAGGCTGCATCTAAGTGTCTCCTCCTGGCCCAGGATTCAGTGAAGCTCCTGTATATAGGATGGGAGGTATCTGAGCTCCACGTACCATCATCTGAACCAGCAGCAGCAAAGTCAGGAAATAGTCAGTGAACAGATAAGTGTCTGTGTATTTGTAGGCTCCTGAGGATAGGAAAGGACCATGGTACCTTTCAAGAGCCATGTAGGCAACACCATTCTGTACATTTTCCAACTTACACTCTCCTCATTAATGTATTTCCAGATATCTCATTAGCTCTGCATGGGATGATTTAGGTGGGATTGTCTTATTTTTGCCTCACAAAGGAGAGTAAATTGGGCTCATATACAATTGAACATTATTGCTAAAGTGTAGGTAGTTTCAAAATGGACTTTACTGGCTTTAAGGAACTACAGTTGAAAGGTTTTTTTCTCTTTCTCCTTCTGGAAGATCAAATGACCCCAAATTTAATCAACCCAAAGAAAATAACAGGCAAAAAAATAATACCCTATAGATGATAGATATGACCTATGATTTCTTTACAAAGAAAAGCATATTCATTTCTGCCCAGTACGAATAGAACATACTGCCTATTGAATCATAGAAGTTGGTCTACATTATAACCTATGCTCTACACTCACTGTTTTATAATCTTAGTAAGTCATTTTACCTCTCTGACTCTTTGTTCTTTATCTGGTAGCTGGGGGATAATAAATTTGACTTCCTATGATATTGTCAGGAAAGAACGAGATCTGCAGATGAAACTCTTAATGCTACACGTGGCAGTACTCCCCTTGTCAAATGCTGGGTCCTCCCCCTGCCCCTGCCTCTGAGCCTACTCAGGAGCTTAAGAAAATGTCATTTTAGAAGGGGAAAGAATCCTTTCTTCCCATTCATTTAGGAGCATCAAATAACTCTTGGCTTTTAAGAGTCTAGATTGTTTATTTTGCCTGCGTTTTTGAGAATAGCTTGGTTAGCCATTCAGGAAGCACGGTTATAAAAGGATAATCTAGACAATTCCATGGCTGCAGTATGAAAAAAAGAGAATAGAATAAAAAAAAAAAAAAACAAAGAGAAAGCTACGAAGAACATGCTGTGTACATTATTTATAAGCAGGAACACTTTTGATGATCCCACTACAGGCTCCTTACTTTGTAAACTGCATATTCTTCTCAAGGATGGGGCAGTTTAAGTTAATGACGTGATCCGTTCTCCCTGCCATGTTTTATTTATGTCTTTTTCTACAGTGAAATGAATAGTCAAAAACAATGGCCCACTTATTCCATGCAGAATAGGAAAAGGAAGTATGTTTTTGTGTTTTTGTGTGTGTGTGTATATATATGTAAATTCTCCCATGATTTAGATCTAGGGTGATTTCATCCAGTTCAACCCCAGGTTTATTTTTAAAACCTTTTAGTGATGTTTAGGAAACAGAGCCTAACACTAAGGACAGCAAATGGCAAAACCACGGAGGACCTATCTGCTGAAGACTAGCCCTTTCCCCTCCTGCATCAGTCTGATTACCTCTGGGGAATGTGCTGTTCCTTGGAACAAATGAGCCCTGAACAAAATAAGAGAGGTTAAAAAGTTTAGGACGTGGAAAATATGTGGAATTTGCTCTTGAAATAATGATTTGTATTTTTCTTTTGCAATAAATATGACCAATGACCCAGTTAGCATGATGGCAATTACTTAATGAATCAAGCTTCAGAAACATAAAAACACTTCATAATAAAAACGAAAGCAGTAATGATAGGAAGCCAAGCTAAGTAAGCAAACATAATGCTTCATGCATCCACGGATGGACATTTACAAATTCCAAAGCTGTGACAGCGGAAGGGATTACTGTTCTAGCAATACTGGAGTTCTTGGTTTCCATTCCTCCTGGAATTGGTTCTTCCAAGGTCGGCAGCGATAAAGCCCTGTGTAGACTTCCTGTGGCATCGGAGAGTCGGTTGGCTTGGGTCACCTGTGTAGGACTGGGACTTCACCGCCTCACGGCTCTGGCAATCATTTACCTTCTGCAACTCATTTTTGCCTTTATAACTTCATGCGTTTCAAAGTAAATCATTCCAAGTCTGGTATAGTCACTGTAGAAATACCTTTTTAAAGTTATGTATTTGAAATCTGCATTCCACAGGAAGCTTTCCTTGATGAGTGACTGCTCTCCTAATTTATGAAATGGGATGTGTTCTTAGCTTTAGAGATGAGGAAAGGAAATTGTTTTTAACAGGAGTAGTGTGGGGAAGAGGCGAAGCTGAGTGTGGAAACTGGCGCGGGCAGGGGCGGGGTGGGTTCTCTGGCTGCATCTTCATGGAGTCATCAAGGTTTACCTTTGAAGAGTCTGTAGCTACTTATCCTTCTATATATGGTGTGACTCTGCCAGTGATTTTGGGAAAGTTGCTGCTTGTTTTTCTCATAAAAGAAGAAATTAGATTAGATGTTTGTATGAGAGCCCTTTTGCCCTAAGATACTGTGAGAGAGAAAAAACAATTTTTTTTCCCCAAGAATGAGAAAAGAGCTTTGTAGTTGTTAACAACAGCAACAGTAACAACAACAACTACATCCTTGTTCCCCCACAAAAAGGCATCAGCGGTGACTTTACTTGACTGTCTGAGCTCCCTGTAATTGTAGTGGATACAGCATTAACACGAAGAGAGATTTGATGGCTGCATCTACAGTCATTTTTTCCCTCTATGCCAACATTAATGTATGATGGTCCCCTGGGAAGCCTGCTAAAAATGCAGTTGCATACTTCTTAAGCCGGGGAGGTTCTGATTCAGTAGATTGAAGGTAGGAACCAGGAACCATCTCCCGCCTTCCCTCTCTTACACCCTGATTTCCTCCTTTCCTTCCCATTTGTTTTTCATTTGAGACAGTCTTACCTGTTACAATCCTTTTGCAGTGCCTTCAGCATTTGCCTACCAGTGTACAGCAACATGGCCTATGTGTGCACCTGTGCATCCTCTCTCTCTCTGCTAATCAAGAATACCTAAAGTTCCCAGACTGGTTGAGCTTTGAATTCACTATCCTTTGTCCTAAGTACTGGAATTATATGTTTGAATGACAGCATCCAGCAGGAACCCATATTTTAAAGACATTCCAGAAGATCCTAATGAAGGAGTGAATCTTTCTGGGTGCTCTGGGGTATGTATGTGGGTGGAGGGAAGGGGATATGCAACTAATTTGGAGGGAGGAAAGTTCCTTAATAGGCCAAACCTGGCTAGGGAGGCTCTAGACCTGATGTTGCTGGTCTAAAATCTATAGCATTCTTCCTGTGGGTTGAGATTGAATCACTGTCATTGCCTTTTGTCAGTTTCCAATGAAAAGCAACAAACGAGCCTACTGAAAAAAAAACTTACTTGGTAGGAAAAGCACTCTAGTATCCAACCAGCTAGTAGAAAGGAGGGGATTAATTAGAGGAGCATTAAGATAGAGTTCTTACTACATTTTTAAACTGTGCCAGGCATTTATACAACACATGCTCTCCTTTAATTCTTATGACAATTTGTGAAGAGTTAGTACTATTTTCTAAGCACAGAACCAGAGGCTGATGGACCCCATTCTCAGCTTGACTACACATAAGAATCATTTGGAAGGGGACAAGTGGACTTTGAAAAATTACTTACGTCTGGCCCACATCTCTAGTGATTATAATATTATCAATTGGGCATTAATATCTTTAAACTTTTTTGATATATTTATTTTTACTTTATATGTATGGGTGTTTTCCCTGCATGTATGCAGGTACACCGTGTGTGTACAGTGCCTGTGAAGGCCAGAAGAGGGTTTTGGATCCCCTGGAGCTGGAGTTACAGATGGTTGCTAGGAACTGGACCCAGGTCCTCTGGAAGATCAGCCAGTGCTTTTGACCACTAACCATCTCTCCAGTCCTGGGCATTGATATCTTTAAGAATATCCCAGAAATGTTCAGTCCAGGGTGAGCATCATAAGAAAAATTTCTTAGGATTAAAATGATTTTCAAATTATAACTCAATCCTCTGATTGGAACACCTTGAAGTTGTGCTGGGAACAACTCACAAACTTCCAACCCGCCCTCTGAGATTGGGCTATTGTCTGATTATCTGACTTTGTAAAATATCCTCCACATCCTAGGAACGAAATCTTAGGGGGAAATTTCTCACAATATAACTTACCTCATGTGATTGTTCCTATGACCCAAAGTGTCTATTCTGAGAGGCCCATGCTACTGTAATAATCATTCTGAGAAGGAAGATTCTGAGGTTTTGGGAACTTGCAATTTTCTTATATTCTCAGGGACAAAGGGTAGAATTAAACTACAGGAGAGGCTTTGATTTATTTGTTTTTAGTTTTAATGTGTGTGAGTGCAGTGCTCGGGAGGCCAAAAGAGTGTCAGATCCCCTGGAACTGGAGTTATAGGGTGGTTATTAACTGCCATGTGGGTGCTGGGAACTGAACCTGGGTCTTCTGCAAGAACAGCCAGTGCTCTTAACTTTTGAGCCATCTGTCCAGCCCGAGTAGAGTTTATTGAATTCTTTGGAAACTATCCCTTCTCTTTTTTTATAAGTTGTCTCAGTTGAAATTTGATTATACTTTTATACATCTAGGCAGGGAAAATTGACCTTATTTCAAAGCCTGAAAAGTTGAAGCTTTCAGTATATTAACTGAGCTTATAGGACGATCACTGAACCTCCTGAAAATCTCTTAGTCCTCATGGTTGCTAAAGATAAGTAATGACATCAAATATCTTTAGAGAATCATGGTAACAAACAAATACATTTTAAATTCATTTTAAAAAATCCATTTTACAAAAAGAAGGAAAAAAGTCTGGAATACATACTAACAGTATAATAACATCTTATTCATATTAAAATAACAATTAATTCCATTTGTTTTTTTAAAAAAGACTATGAAAAATCAACACCAGATTTTATTTATGTTACATTATACAATTTTCTTGGTTAGTATCTAGTATCCTCCTAATGATGGAATCTTAATATAATTGCAGCAGCCGAGGGAAAGAGTGAGTAAGGTTTTCAGATAGGAGTTGGGTAAGCACAATGGCATTTCAAATAGTACATACAAGTCAGGAACAGAACTAGTACAGTGTGACTGAAGTATTGAGTATGTATGGTTGGGTAGTAGAACCAGAAGCTAGGAAGGTCCAGGGTGGATACAAAAGTATATCATATCTTTGTTTTTATTATTTTTGTTTTATGTGTATGAGTGTGTTGCCTGTATGTATGTAAGTGCACCCATGTTGTGCAGTCCTCTCGGGGGTCAGAAGAAGGTGTCAGATCCCCTGGAACTGGAGTTACTGAAAGTTGTTAGCCATCATGTGGGTGCTGGGAATTAAACCTGGGTCCGCTGCAAGAACAGCCAATGATCTTGACTGCTGGACAGTTTCTTGAGCCCCCAAAGTATATCACATATTGAACAAACTTTTTTCTCCTAGATTTGTTTGTCCAGTACAGTAGCCAACAGCAATATGGGGCAATTGAGTTCTGGAAATATGGTCGTCAAAATTAGAATACACCATCAGGATAAAAGACACATTTGTTATTTTTACTTATTTATTTTAGACTAGCATAAAAGTAGTAACTTTCACACAGCATATTCATACATATGTGCCATTATACTTTCTTCTCATCCATCCTCCTCCATGCCTTAACTTTTGAAGATTAATATGGTACAAGATAAAATAGTAGGTTGTATATTTATTTTATGTTGAGAAATACTATGGTGGATATATTAGATTCAATGAAACATATCACTGAAATACACCTAGTTTCTTCTTGCAGGACATAGTGATTAACATAGAGACCCACAACGTGTAGAGAGTAAGAGCCTGTGGCGTTCTTAGCCCTGAATGGGACTTGGGATCCCAAGACTCAGGATCATTTCAGAAGAGGGGGTGGAAAGACTGTAAGAGCCAGAAGCAGTGGGTAACTTCAAGGAAGCAGAGCTTTCCAGACAGCAGGGCAGTTACTTAGATGAACTCACCGCAGTGGTGACAGCAGGCACAAGACCCACGTAAGCTCACGCCATACACATTCTAGGCATGGGAGGGGGAAGTGGGTAAGAACCCCAACCCTATCTGAGGAACTATTGGCAACTGATAGATTCTGGGAGAGGGAGGACCAGTTCTCTTCAAAGGCGTGGTGCTGGGTAGGATGGCCAGGCTCCAGGGGATGCACCCACACCGAAGGGCATTTGGGGACAAAAATGGGACTTGATATGTCTTTAAAAATAACAGAGGGCATTAAGTCAGATGGGGAGCGTAAGGGGGGTCCAGGTAGAGGAAGGGCTCCAAATATGATTCTATTGTATGAAATTCTCAAAACCGCAATAAAAATATTTTTAAAGGAAAACGATGAAAAATAATTAGATTTTGTAAAACATTAATCTTGAAAACCATCCTCTGAATTGACATTGTGTCTGAGGCAAACTCAATTCTGTATTTAAGAAATCATGACCTGGGACTGGAGAGATGGCTCAGCGGTTAAGAGCACTGACTGCTCTTGCAGAGGACCTGGGTTCGATTTCGAGCACCCACACAGCAGCTAAGAACCATCCTTAACTCCAGTTCCAGGGCAGCCTGATGCCGTCTTCTGACCTCTGCATCACTGCGCGACATGGGGGCACTCACGTACATGCACGCGACAAATACACTCATACGTACATGCACGCGACAAATACACTCATACGTACATGCACGCGATAAATACACTCATACGTACATGCACGCGACAAATACACTCATACGTACATGCACGCGACAAATACACTCATACACACTAAAAAAGAAATCGTGAACTGAGCATAGTGGTAGACACCTGTAATCCTAGTCCTGGAGTCAGGAGGATCCTGAGTTTAAGTTCTGCCTAGGCTACACAGCAAGACACTACCCAAAGTAAATACATTCATAAATGGATGCATATACATATAAAGAAATCAAGGCAAGTGTTTTGATCTGATGCAATGATTTTCAAATTTCAAATTATAGAAAGAAGCATCAGCAGACACAGCTTTTCAGCAGAAGATCCAGAGTCCATGTTTCAATAATTCATGGGTTCTTGGCCGAGGACAGGGTGTTCATGTGAAGAAGCAGTTGTCTGAGCTTAGTAGAGACTTGATACTATAGATTAAGAGCAGAATAGACAGAGGCCAAGAACACTAAGAAAAGGGCATCAGAACTGCACTGGAACTCATTCCTGCCAGACAGGAGATGTCATAGCACTTTATTATGCCCTGGGAGTCCAGAAACACAACAAAGCATAAGAAAAGTCCTAGACTGAGGACTGGTGCGATGGTTCAGTGAGTAAAAACAAGCTTGCCGCACAAGCCTAGTGACCCTAATTTGTTTTCCCAAACCCTCATAAAGGTGGAATGAGAGAACCAACTCCACAAAGCTGTCCTCTGACTCTCACCCATCCCTCTCACCATGCACCCCACCACACAAATGATAAATAATAAAAAGAAAAACCCCAAACCTTCAGGGTAGACAAGATTGTAGGACACTGACCTAATTAGTTTTGGGGGCAGTTACATCCCTCTCCCATTTGGCCAATTTGATCAGAATATAGGTAGAGGTGATTAAATCAGCTTGTAAACTTGAGGTTGAAAGAAAATGGCAAAGTGCACATTCTATGGTGCCTGAAGCATTTTCATACATACATGTATTAGATGATGCTCAAATCTTTTGTCTATCTATTGCTTCTTCGTGTGAAATGTTTACTGAAGCAGTCGTAGGGACCAGCTATTGAGCTGACACTAAGGTCATAATATTTAAGAAAGAGAATTCCAGACACATATAGCATGTTTATACTATGATTCCAGTTACTAAAACCTTGACAGTTCATAATTTCCTTATATTTTAAACAATATTTTCATAGCTTTAGTATTTTTTGCATTATAAATAGATAAATATGATTTCATACTCTTCTAAATTTAATTTTCACTGAGACCATAATTAAATGGTAGAGTATCATATCTGTTGCTCAAAACTTGCTGAGTTTCTTTTCAATAAAGGGTCCTGTGAAAACTAGTTATCTCTTTGCAGAAGAATGAAACTGTCTTACACTTCATCATATATAAATACTCAAAATGAATAAAAGCCTTAAATATAAGACCTGAAAAATTATGAAAAACTACCAGAAGAAAGTAGATGAATGTTCCATGGCACTGTAATAGGTAAGGATATTTTTGGGCTAAAACTTCCAAAGCAAAGACAAGAAAAGCAAAAATAGACAGAGGAGGTAATATCATATGCAAAGGTTTTGCCCAGCAAATGAAGCCAAAAAAAAAGACACAGTCTACAAAGTGGGAGAAAATATAGAATATTTTTGAACTATGTGTTTTGTAAGGTACTAATACACAGATTATATAAGGAACAGAGCTCAATAGCAAACATAAGGAGTCCAGTTAAAGATTGAGAAAGAAAAGACATTCTTCAAAACAAAATATCCTTTTTATTAAATATTAATTTGCATTTGAGATTTAACCAGAGTATAATCCTAATAATTTATTATAACACAGCTGGTAAGATGCTTTAGATTATTTACTGTTTCTTGATGCTGAATATTTTAATCAAATTTTAAAATGGCATTTCAACATAAGGTAGATTCGTTTAAGTGACAGTTTCTTTCAGCCCAAAAGTAACACAAAATGAGAAATTCATTGATGTGTGTCTCTATGTACTTGCTGATTCCATGGTAAAAAACCCGAGTCCACTTGTTAATTATGGAGGATCTGTTGAATACAAAGCATACTGGGAGCTGGTATCTGTGTGAAAATTAGATTCTGGTTCTGTTGCCTGTGAGCTCTCATAGGGTGTAAAGAAAACTGTTAAGACTATGAGCTGGAGGAAGCATTGGGAAACAAGTCATTAGCAATGGCATAATTTTATTTCTTTGATATCTTTTAGACTGTTTCATCTTACAACCAAGCATCTTCATCTGTCAGATCTGTGTGAAAGTTGATAAGGAGGCAAAATGTTGAATGGAAAAGAATACAGTGTGTTGCCAAAGTCTCCAGTACGAGTGTCTTAGGTGGCCTCCGACTTCTGAATTCTTTTCCATTCTTTTTTAAAAAACATTCTTTCCTCTGCCATAGTTCTCATTTTGATTAGAAGAATAACTTAGAATGGCGAGAAAAAGATTTTTCTCACCACACAGCACTTGGAAGGTGGAAGCAGGAGGACTGCATTTGAGGCCAGCCTGAGCTACATAGCAAGACCTT
Source organism: Eospalax fontanierii (assembly GCA_035773235.1). NCBI lineage: Eukaryota > Metazoa > Chordata > Mammalia > Rodentia > Spalacidae > Eospalax > Eospalax fontanierii. Next base: position 105,842,999 of record CM069524.1, read on the forward strand.
GTCTCAAACAAGACAAAACCAAAACAAAGGAAGAAAATGTAGGGTTGGTTTCTGCCTACTTCTGCCTCCATATGCAGCTGGATGGCTTCCTCCACGTTTATGGCTCTGGGAATAAATAGCGTGGTGTCCTCATATCCCACCATGTTGGCACTGAGGACTCAAGGGGAATATAAATTGCCTAGAAGGTGAATCTCAATTTATTTTACAGCTTTCATATTTATGAAAAGGCTGTGGATTTGTAGCATATAAGAGAGAAGATGATTTTACTTGGTTGGAATAATTCAAACATCTGCTCCTTACTTTGAATAGATTCTGATTTATGTGCCTGTACAAACTTGACAGCTATAAAACCAACTCGCAATGTAATATTTTGAAATCCTATTCTCTCTTTGCTTTAGGGAGCTCCAGAACCTAGGAAGTGACTAATGATATTGCACGAGATAGATTAACTTCGTTCTTTCATCATCAATTTTTGTTTGTGACTACATGGTAACAACCACAAAAATAGAGACCAAGTGCCCACTGCTTGGAGCAATTCTATTTTCCAGTTTGCTGCAGCAAGATGTAGCTGTGCAGCATAATTTAGAGAACGCGTCTGTCTTCCATGAGCCTCATGATGATTCAGCAGTTTAACCTCTTGTAATGATGCAAAAAGAAGAAAAGTAGAAAAAGCAGACTCTAGATTCTGGCTTAGTATGGTATGGGTGTGGGGACTCCCTACCCAAGTAAATTAAAGCTTTAAACTCTATACAGCACACCCCCCCACACACACACAACACATACACACACACAGAGAGAGAGAGAGAGAGAGAGAGAGAGAGAGAGAGAGAGAGAGAGAGAGAGAGAGAAAGAGAGAGAGATTTGAAGAATGGGCTTGATCACTACTGTTTTATCTTGACAGTAGTAAATCTTAAAAGAAAAACCCTTTACTCTCTCTTCTAGCCTGATACCTTTTCCTCTGGGAAAAGAATGTCCTTTATTTATCCCCAAGTCGGGGACTTCAGTGACCTGTGTTGAAGTTTTGAGAAACTGTATTTCCATTTCAGATGTTTCCTCATTAACTTCTAAATCCAGTGTTCTATAAGTCACTGTTCTCCTCAAAGCAGCTACAATTTTCCCCATCCCTTCTGTTTGTCATTCTTTCTCTTGTTCTTTGCTTTCCCATTCCAGGAAGATCCATATGGACTTCCTTTAGTTAAGCTATAATTTAAGTGTGATTTCATAGGCTGGTTACTGTGGTCAGATGACAGGAGAACCTCTCAAAGGGCACACTTAATACAGGAAGTGAGGTTAATGATTCAGTAGGTGAAACTCTTACTTGTGACTCACAATACCACCTAATAAAGTCCTATGTGCACAATAGAGATTTAGTAAATGTTTGTGGACTGATTACTAGACTGCTGATAAATTCTGAGTATAAGGAAAATGTCATGTAGAAACCACCTATTTCAGTTCTAAAGATTAGGAAACAGAGGCGCCAAAACATCAAATGGCACGTCTGATATAGTATGTCAAGGACTTTGTAGTAAAAATAGTCCCATTAATGACTCTAGTTTATGTCTCTGTATGGTTCTTTTTGCATCCATCTTTATGGATTTTTTTTCTTTTTATCTTTTTTGAGATAGAGTCTTGTTGTGTAGCCCAGGATGGCCTTGAAGTCACAATTCTCCTGAGATTACAACTTTCTTTTTAAAAATTTTGCTTGATGGGGCTGGAGAGATGGTTCAGCAGTTAAGAACACTGGCTCTTCCTTCAGAGGACCCTGGTTTGGTTCCTAGAACCCACATGATGGCTAACAATCTTCTGTAACTCCAGTTCCGGGGATCTTTTCCGGCTTTGTGGCTGTTGCATGCCTGTGGTGCTCTTAAATACATGGAGGCAAAACAAACACATAAAATAAAAATAAATTTTAAAATCTGCATCATGTCATTATATAGATTTATCTTTTCAAGCCATCTTAGAGGACTTTTAAGAACAGGCTGCTAAAAACAGAATAGATATTAAGCAGATACCCAAACTTTAGATTCAGAACTGTGCCTTTGTCATATGTCCAAACTGAGTATAACCTGAATCAGAGGGCAGGTTTCATGTGATTGATCAGAAAAGGTGTTGTAATCTGTGACAGCTAGGCCAGTCTGCTTAAGACAGAACCTAATCTGCTTGCCTGCAGTGCTTTCAAGTGCACTGACCTCAGAGTAGCTCATCCTTGAAACATTCTCTAAATGATCTTGAGTGGTTTTAGCAGAAGATCCCAGTCCTAGGACCGTAAGGACATCATCAAGACACACATCCATACCTGCCCACAGCATTTTGCATATATTTCATGAGGTTTCTGTAACACTCCTGAGTCTCTTTGTTGATGCTTTGTGGAAGCATGGAGAAAACAAGAAGAATAAGCAAGGCTTTCTAGAGAATCAGTGTGAACATCTATGCTGGTTTATCCATTTGCCTAAAGTTTTTGGAAGTGGGGGAGAGCATGATGGCAAATCTGTAAATCCATTTCACAAAGTACTAAAGGAGAAGCATTTTCTTTTAAAATAATAAATTTAAAAATGTGAGTTTCATTCTGCAGATATAATTTTCTTGATAGACACTGAAAGATATTTGTCTTGCATTATGATTCATAACATTAGATCTCTATCAGTGTCACATGACGATCATTGGATTATTTACAGTTCTAGAAATAAGAATTAGAGAGATCTCTAAGGATGGAAACAATTATCTCAGGAGAAGACAAACCAAGGCAGGAAGGTCAAATAGGCCCAGGTGCCTGATTTTGTGAAGAGGTTTTTGCTGGAACTCAATTGCAGTCACTTCGTGTTGTCTGTGAAGGACTTTGTGCTGCACAGGCTGAGTTAGACAGTCCTGACAGAGACTATATAATAGCGAAGCCTACGGTATTTCTTACCTAGCTCATAAGGAAAAGTCTATTTACCCCTGTCCTATGACATTTTACATTCTAATTTCTCAACCTCAACATTCTGGATTAGATCACCTTTTGGGAGGTGGGAATCCTGCTCATTGTAGGATGCTGAATAGTAAGTATCACTGGCTTCCTCTACCCACCAAACGTCGTAAGTCACATCCCTACCTCCATAGGGACAGTAAGAAAAGGCCTCCAGTATCTCCCAGTGTCTGGCTGAGAGCTGCTTCTCCACCTACGTAGGTGCTCTCTGTCCAGAAAACCTGCTTCTGTGTATCTTCTTCCATTAGAAAGTTTCTGTCCTAGAACACTCTTTCTTTCAGAGAGGAAAATATTTTCAGCTGATATTTTATTTCCCTTTAAGTTTTTAGGTAAGAATCTGATCACTGAGCTGTACCCCTCAACCCTCTTTTTCAGATCTTGAAAAAGGCGGAATATGGAGCTTGGCACACATGCATATGTACTTACCGTCACATACATATATAAACTGTAATAATAAATTAAATAAAAACTTAGAGCTTTTAAAAGACAGAATGCTATTATCGCCGTCACTTACATAAAAGTATGATTAAAAACTTGTTATATAGTCACTGGCTCCCTATTTAGGGAGTGCCCCCATCTCCTAAAGCCCAGGTACAAAGTATAATTTGGATTTCTACTATAGAAAAAGTAACAGTTGTGCGAATGCAAGTTATCCTCAGTCTTTCAGTTCTTCCTCTGACTTAATCAAGACCCGTGTGCAGAAGAACCTCCAGTAAGAAATTTGGTGAGGGGCTAGAGAATGCCTCAGCAGTTAAGAGTGCTTACTGTCCTTGCAGAAGACCTGGGTTCAGTTCCCAGCACACAGATCAGGCAGCTCACAAGCTCCTGTAACTTTGGCTTCAGAGAGCTGGTATTTCTGGCTTCTATGGGCACCTGCACGCATGTGTACATACCCACACACAGAAGCACACATGATTAAAAATAGAAATGAAGCTTTAAAAATGTAACGGAAGATTTTAGTCTGAGTCCCAATCAGAGGAGCATTGAACTTGTGAATGCATCCCTTTCCAAAACCTACAATCAGCTGCTTTTGTTACTCAGAGTAGCGTCTCAGCGATGTAATGACGTTGCAATTACTTTTCTTCTCATGTCTTACTTTCATTTTTTAATGACAAAGCCTTATTTATGTATGAAATCATGAATGTCTCTTCCATTTTCTTTTAAAACACAGAAATAACTTAGAAGAAAAACTGCGTGTGGTGTGTATGTGTGATATATGCATGTGCGATATATGCATGGAGCAGTTACATGTGCCTGTGCATGTGTTTGTGGAGACCAGAGGAGGATGCCAGGTGTTTTCTTCTACTACATTCCACCTTATTCCTTTGAGACAGGATCTCTCACTGAACCTAGAGCTCGCCATGTTTTAGCAAGACTGGTTGGCTGCCAGTGAGCTCCAGTGATCCTCCTATGTCCGTTCCCCATGACTCTGGGGTTACAGATGTGCTTTGGTCACTCACAGCTTCTTTCCCTGAATGATGGGGATCAGAACTCAGATCCTCTTGCATGGGGAGCAAGTGCTCTTACCCAGTGAAGCATCTCTCTCACTTTCAGAAAAACTAACTTAATGAAAAAGTTTTTATATTAAAAGGTGACATCTGAAAAAAAAATCATGTGTTTATCTTTAGATCAACAGAATTATAATTTTAGCCACCTAGATAATCTTGTTGAATCTGATGGTATGCACAGTTTTTGATCTAAGAAGACATTATCTTTTTTAATATTAATCTGAGAAGATATGAGTGAATCAGTTTCAGGTGTCTTGCTGAAATTAAGCAAGAAACATTTAGTTCTTGCAGAGTCTAATCTAAGGCAGATGACGCTTTTACAGAGAAAATGAAGCTATCTCATCAGCTCAGAATAACTGACATGATCTATTACTGCAAATATATTAAAACGAGAAACCCACACACGTATTCTGGAGAAAAATGAAATTTAGAGGTCAGGACTAAATTTATTATTTGGAAGAGAAGTGAGTTTAAAATAACTTCATTAACTCCTAGATAGTAACGGTCTGCAGCTCTACTTCCTGACTCTTACCTGACGAGGTAAATGTGACCCAGTGTTCTCCAGGCTTGTTCCATACATGGGGTGGCTGTGACATTGCCATGGATCTGAGCAAAATATTGTGTCTTTGGCACTGCCTGTGTTAGTTCTACCATTATGCAACCTCAATTTTCAGAGTCTGAATCAGAACTGTCAGAGTTCAGTCAAATTGCTGTAGGACAATCCCACAAATCATTTACCTTTCTATTTAAAAATTTTCTCAAAGGAGCTATGTTCCTTTCTTATTTGGATATAAGAAATCACTTTTAAAGTGTCAAGAAAACAAATGTTCTCATAATGTTTTCTCCAACACTAATGCCAAGGATCAAAATTCTTCATAACATGAAAGTTGGAAACATGTTTGTTTTGTCTTTAGTGATACAAGGTGGTCTCTTTTTTTCCTTTTGTTTGATAATCAAATTTCCCATGCCGGAAACTATTACTATTTCATACTTGGACTCATAGTCATTGTGACCTTTTAACACAAAGAGTAAAAAAAAAAAAATCAATTCAAATCCACAAACCAATATTTTTATTTTGAAGGAAAACAAACTTTTTGTTTCCATGAAAGGGAAAAAAAGAAGAAAGTAAAAGAAACCATAGCAAACAAATGTTCTGTGATTCACAATTGCACGTACAGTTGTTCACAGTTATGGGAGTTATTATCCAGTTATTATGTGGTTTGTCCTGTAGTATCTTGTCTGTAGATTTTATGGGTGTCATTTTGTTTGTTTTTTACTTTGATTATTTTAGAATAAGTGCAGCATAGTATGTGCCTGAGTGTAAAAGTTAATTTCAGGCCCAATCTTGTCAATCTCCACACCTGTTTACCTCGAATCTTCCACAGGTCATGTGGAGTTGTATATTGAATATAGTTTCCTGAAGAAAATTCTAATATTCTTTCCCTATTTCTCTCAGTTGTTCATTTATAGTACTTCATTTATTCACTCATGACATAAAAAATTTGAGAGCCTCAAATTGTGCCATAATGGTGACTTTATGGGTGTTGACGGGTTCCTATTTTATAGATCAAGAAACTGAAGCCCTAGGCAGAAGAACTGATCCAAATTTATACAGGTAGGAAATATGGATCCATAGTCTGATAATCTTATAAAAATAGAAATGTTCATTTATTTAGGTTATTGCATTTGTACATAAAAATAAAATTATTTGGAACTGGAGAGATGGCTCAGCAGTTAAGAGCACTCAGTGCTCTACCAGAGAACCTGGGTTCAGTTCCCAACACCCATATGGCAGCTAACAACCATCTGTAATTCCAGTTCCAGGGGATCTGATGCCCTTTTCTGGCCCTTGTGGGCATTACATACACATGGTTCACTTACATTCATGCTGGCAAAATACTCATACACATAAAATTTAAAAAACAAGTAAGAATTATAAAAATAAAATAGCTAATAAATTAATTGTATCAAAAGTTGTGAAAGTGAACTAACTGGAAGACAATTCTTTTAAATACTACCAACACAGTGAAACTATTGATTGTGTTTCAAAATAAGAGCATACATTTCTTAAATTCTTAGATTGATCTTGTGTGTGCGAGTGCAGTTGTGTGTGCCTTTGTATAGCTGTGCATGGCTGTGTATGCACACATGCCTGTGGTCGCTGGAGGTCAACCTTCTGTGTCATACTCAGGTGTTATCTGCTTTACTTTTTCTTGAGACAGTCTTTCACTGGGTCCCGGGGCTGGACAATTGATTATGCTAGACTCCAGTCCCTAGACTGCTCTTTTAAGACAAGTGCTTGGAGAGTGAAATATTTAGTCAATGAAACAGTTGTTTTCTATGTGACACTGTTGTGGTTTTAACTAATCTGAGGAATTTCGGCCTTACCAAGCACACAGTCTTTGACCCGTCCATCTCTACCACTGAGGTTCCCACTTTCTTTCTGTGTGCAGCACATGAAGAAGAGAATAATTATGTATGTTGCATTTGAGTTTATTTTGAATAAGCCACATTGGATTTCCTTAACTATTTGGCAGACATTTAATTTTTATACTTTTATTGTGATAGAATGAACATAACATTAATTTACCATTTAATGCATTTTTAAATATACAGTCTAGTGGGGCATCATGTACATTTCCAATGCAGTGCACTCATCACTGCTATTTGCTTTTGAATATTCCCACCATCTCACTGTGCTCACTATGCCACATCTCATTCCTCTTTACCCTGGACCACTGATAATCAATTTTTTTGTCTTTGTGAATTTAGTTATTCTAAGTATATCATACAAGTGGAATCATACAGTATTTGTTCTTCTCCTGTGTGGTTATTCATACTTCATATCTTGTATTAGAATTCCATTGTTTGTTGTTTATTTTCTGTGTAGGAGAGTATTGCCTTCATGTGTGTAAGTGCACCCATGATGTGCAATGCCTGTGGAGGTCAGAAGAGGGTGTCTGATTTTCCTGGAACTGGAGTTGCAGATGGTTGTTAGCTGCCATGTGGATCCTGGGAATTGAATCTGGATCCTCTGCAAAAGCAGCCAATGCTCTTAATTACTGAATCATCTCTCCAGCCGCAGAATTCCATTCCCTTTAAAAATATTTATTTGCTTACTTTAATTTTTTTGTGTATGAATGGTTTACCTACATGTATGTAAGTGTACCATGTATGTGCAATGTCTGCAGATGCCAGAACAAAGTGTTGGAGCCCCTGTTGTTAGGCTCCATGTGGGTGCTGGGACTCAGTCTCACCTCTGGAAGAGCACCCAGTGCTCTTAACCACTAAGCTATCTCTTCAGCCCCTCCCTTCCCTTTTAAGAAATCTTTTTCTGTTAGCATATATCAATTATACATAGTGGGATTCATTATGACATTTTATACATGTACGCACATAATGTATTTCATTCATATTCACCTGTGTCCCCCTCCCATTCCTGTAGATCCCTTTCCACCTAGCCCTTTTTACTTTCATAAATTTTTTGAATATGGGACCCACCCAATGAGATTCACTATGGCTGGTCACAAGAGTATGTGTGTGTTCTTGTTTACAGGTGCTTGGATGGCTTGGCAATGGCTACACCACTGAAGAAAGTGCCTCTCCTTCCCCCAGCAATTCTTAACTGTGTATAAATCCTCAGGGAGAGGTGGGGATCCCTGAGTCCCTCCTAGCTCCACGACAAGGTGTGTACAGGCTCAGTCTTGTGGAGATCTTGTGCAGGCAATCCTAGCTGCTGTGAGTGCAACAGCCATGCCATGTTCAGAAGTCCACTGCCCACACTGCTCCACTCCCAGTCCTTGGAACTCCTGGAATTGGAGTTGTAAATGGTTGTTAGCTGCCATGTCGGTTTTCTGCTCCTTCTTCCCGGATGTTCCCTGTACCTTGAACAGGCTAACATAAATAAATCCTATTTATGTCTGGGGAATCTCCATTTCCTTTTAAAGTTGAATAATAATTTCTGTCTATGTAGATATCACAATTTGTTTATCTATTCATCTGTTGAATCTTTGAGTTTCCACCTTTTGGCAAGGTGAACATTGATGCCAGAAAACTGGTATACAGGTGTTGTTGGAGACCTGGCTCTGGGTCCACATGCTCACTTGACAACAAGATTGAAAGCTGGGTGTGGTGGCACATGTCTGTAATCCCAGCATTTGGGAGGTGGAGGAAGGAAGATTACTATGAATTGCAAATCATCCAGGGCTACATAGTGAGGTGCTGTCTGAGGGAGGAAGGGAGGGAGGGAGGGAGAGAGAGAGAAATACGTTTAGAGAATTGAACTTAGAGTTTTGAACAGCACTGGAGAGTGGGGTACTCTTAATCTGTCTCTATCACAACAGCATCATAATTTACAGAAAAGAGACAGAAGCCAGTAAATATGTCTACGTAGGTATCTTCCTCCTGGGAGATGAGTCTTTCTTTCTGGTGCCAGGGTCCTGTGGGTGGCCCTCTTCACTCAGGGATGGAATTTCCTGGAGGAATTCTAAGCCCTAAAGCTCTTGTTGCAGTATCTGAGTCCCTGCTTTGAACACTTTGGGGAATTGTATCTGCAAGAGGAGAAGCTGGCTCTTACAGTGATTCTGTGTTTAATTTGGGGAAGAACTCCAAACTTTTCACACAGCCATTACAGATCTCATCTTCCCATCAACAATGGGCAAGGGTCCCATTTCTTCCACAACCACTTTTTTTGACTTTAATATTCTTCCTAGTGTGAAAAAATATTTTATGAGCTATAATTAAAATGTGCTATTGCATTTTTAGACCCATTTATCATAAAGATAATGTGGATTATTTTTATGTGCATAATTCTAAGGGCTCATCACTGGTAAACTCTTCTGGGTGAGTCGTTGTTTAGAAACACCAAACTTTCCACTAGCACCTCTTAGAGTCAACTACAACCCTCAACATTCTGATATAAATTTATATGATTTATGACGATCTAGTCATTGTCTAGGTCTAGGCATAACATATAAACTATGCACACTTACAATGTATTCTGGGAAACAAAAATAGCAGTTGTACTTACCCAGTAAAATTCTAGGGTGAATCAGAAAGCCACAGACTTTCAGTGAATCACATCTTCTTTTCCTTTTGCTTAAAATACAAACCAGATATGGAAGAATCTAAAAACAATTAGCACCAGGCGTCATAATTATTCACAAACCTAAGGGAAAGAATGCCATCCATCCTCACCTGGCCGGCAGAAGCAATCCTTAAGACAGACAAGTGCTAGAGATATCAGCTGGAAGCTGCTACTGTGTCCTCTTTCATCCTTTCTGGCTAATAAGGCAAAGAAAACAATATTTGGGGAAAAGAAAGCTATGCTTTCAGTAAAACACCCAGCAAATGCCAAACTTAAAAATGATTTTTTTTCTCTTTCTCTTACACCTAAGGTTTTGGGTATCATGCAAAGAAAATTCTTCTGGGGCCTTGAACAACAAAACTCTTTTCATCTACTGTGTGTTCTGAGAATGGACTTTTTTTTTAGTCAAAGGGGAGTGGAAAAGGCCTTTGATCTTTTTCATGTAAATTGCACCAAAAAACACTTCCTCAAAAGTATTAAATGTGGGAGTCAGTGTACATTTGTGCCTAACTGCCTTCAAGAGAACATTATTAGGAAAAACTTGAGTTTGCTTAAATATTTAGGTGGATGGCTATGTGTTAATAGATATTGGTTCAAGGTGGTTTATTCTCTTTATTTAGAGAATGTTTAATCTTGTGATTATGTTTTTGACATTTATAAAATATTTTCCTTATTTTAGCAGTAAATCTGCAAAGGAAATGGAACTTTAATTCATAGATGAATTGAATGACCAGTCTATATTATAATTGAAATTAAAATCTCAATTGGGCATCATATAGATGTTCTTAAACTTACAATGTTGCAAGATCCCAATAAACCCATTTTCAGTTAAAATATTGTAAGTTGAAAATTCATTTAATACACCCCAAATAGCAAATACCATAGCTTAGTCTAAAGTACCTCAACTATGTTTAATACACATTAGCCTACAGTTGGGCAAAATCATGTGACACAAAGTTTATTGTATAATATAATGTTGACTAGCTAATTTAATTTATTAGATACAATATACCATTGAGTACAGTATGGGGTACTAACCCTCTTGTTCTGTTGGTTAACTGGACATGGTGGCTTGCTGGATTGCCCAGTATTCAGAAAGCATATCAACTGCAAACTTCTAGCCTAAGAAAAATTATTGTAACTCAAAATTCAGAATATACTTTGTATTGAATGGGTGTGACTTTTGTAAAGTCAAAAATTGCAAGTAGAACTGTTGTAAATTAGGCACTATATATATATATATATATATATATATATATATATATATATACATTAAAAAATCCTTACTAGGATTTTATCCTAATCCCAGCTCACAGAACCTGTCAGGCGGTAATAGTGTTTGTAGGAAGAGAAAGCATCTTAATTTAGGTTTAGAAGTTTATGGGGGGAAAATATTTTCCACATTGATTGTTAGAGGGCAGTGTTTGGAGGAAAGCTAGCAAAATTCCTCAAGATGGGGAGAAGAAGGAAGGTCATAGGAGCTGTTTGTGGAATCCGGGTCAGGTCTCATAGTTCTCTTTCCCTATAAAACTTGGACTCAAGAGGACCCCAAACTCCTCTTCTAGGCTGATGTGTGCCTGCCCCCTCTTGGCTCTTCTACCCACAAACAAGTACCTTCTCTGTGACCCCTTAGTCTACTTCCCTCTAGAGGAGGCGCCAGGTATGGCAAAGATAATCCCTTGAGCAGTTTCTCTCCTGAGCATTCTATGGTACCTGCTTCTCAGCCACTGCATCAGTGAAAATGAATCATTTCAGGTGGGTGGATGTGTTAAAAACATCTAAGATGACATCAGTCATCATTGCATGAGATATTACAGCCTGACTGGAGGTGGACATTTCAGCAGAAGCTGAACCCCAAGTGCCTACTATTTTCTGTTTGGTGTGGAGTATTTTAAACCGTCCATTCTAAAATGCTGGAGAATGGATGTGTGGAAATTCAGGGCACCATGTGTGAGAATGAATACTTTTCAAACTGCAGTTTAGAGTTTTATTTTGCCAATACCATCTATTGGCAAATGAAAGGCTTAAGAATTGTTTAAACTCTCAGATGTTTGGTGTTGTATATTTTCATAATCCACTCTGAGCCCCCTTAGTTTTCTTACAGCAGATCAGGATGGGACTGAGTTCCCGTGTTCAGTCTGGAGGACAGTGTCTCCACCGCATTCCCTTCCCGGCAGCATTTACTCCAACATCTCAGTTCAGTCGGTCTTCTCCAGAGAGCTGTGTTGTAAGAAGGTGTAAAAGAAGCAGCTCCATCACTGAGATCTTTTCTGCAGTGTGGGAAGGAATTCTTGAATTATAATCACCTCAATGGCTTATTAGCCTTATTGTTTCCATTTCTTCAATATATTTTGCTCTTGCCAAAGCCTTATTTTTGGTTTCTTTGCACATCTGTCCTGTATCTTTGTGAAGATTGTTCAAGGACCTGATGTATTTCATTTCCTGTATTATTACATCCAGAAGGATGTCCCAATTTATCCTGATCCATGGTGACCCAGGATGCAGATGCAGATGCTAAGTTGGAAACAGTAGGTGTCAAATAATGACCTCCCTGTCAAACTATGGGCTATATATGAGAAGAATGTAACTGCCAAATAAAAACTTCAGATAAATAACATGAAATTCTCAATTTGGCGGTGGGGTGGGTTTGAGACAGAGCCTCACTACGTAGCACTAACTGCCTTGGAACTCACTCTGTAGGGCCTTAATAACCTCAAACCCACAGAAATTCACCTGCCTTTACCTGCCGAGGACTGGGATTAAAGGTGCGCACCGTTACACCTGGCCTCCATATGCAGACATTTTAGTAAGTCATAGTAATGATTCCAGGGTATATTTCACTTAATGATGTAAGACTCAGCTAATCTTATGTCAACCATTTCTGTGATGTTTACCATATGACTATCTCTTAGGCCCAAACTGCTTTACAAGATGACTCTGACAATCACAATAAAACAGAATTTGTGATAACTCTTCAACTGTTCTCCTTAGTCATGCACTTTGCTAAGAGAGTCATATATATGTGTCACAAGGTAATTCCAATAACTGTGCCTTAGATGCCCATTCTCCTTGTTTTATAGATGAGGAGACTGAGGCAGAGTGAAGTTTAGGAACTTGTTCATGGACAAGCATCTGGGGAGAAGTGCATTTGGACATTGAACCCCATCTCCAGAATTTGTCTTTGCCTGACACTGCAGCCTCTCCTTCCTCCTCATTCCAGACCGTATTTACTTAAACCCACAAACAGAACTTAGACAGGTCTTACTGCCATCAGATATCTCAAGAACTTGTGCTGCCCATGGAACCCCCAAAGCCGCAAATGACAGATTAATTTGAAAGAGAAAAGAGAAACGTTTTCCCCTGGCACCAGCACACTTGTAGGCAAACTGAAAAATGCTCCTGAAGAGGCTCTGTGTAAATACACTGACTTCTCTACTTTGTGTGCAAAATTTAAAGCTTATTAGAGTTCTTACAAAAGACATAGTCAGGTATTATTTTTAAAAGGATCATGTATATCAAACCAGTCATGGTGATGCATGCCATTAATCCCAACATTCTGTAGGCAGAGGCAGGTGGGTGACCGTGGTTTCCAGGCCAGCCTGTGATGGTCTGTATCATGAGCTCCAGGCCAGAAACTGTGTCTCAAAGTACAAAACAAAAAAGGATCATGTGTATTTAATCCAATAAAAAGCTAACCAAGCAACTTCATAACACTTTAGAAGGAAATAAAGAATTTGAACTCTGTCTCCATTATATATATGTACATATTACATATACGCTTGCTAGACAAGTACTTCACCACTAAGTCACATACCAAGACCTCTGTTTATCTACATTTTCATTTATAAGTCTATGCTCTTGAAGTTTTCATGAAAAACAACCCACCACCACTACCAACAACAGTCACAGCAGCTGCCACCTTATCCACACTGATATCATGCGACAATTTCTCTGTTTTCTTCTAGTAGATTTAAAATTATAGGTCTTAAATTTGAGTTTTTAATCCATTTTAAGTTGATGTGTGTGTGTGTGTGTGTGTGTGTGTGTGTGTGTGTAGAAAGCTAGATGTCTAGTTTTCTCCTCTGCTTGCATATCCGGTTTCCCATCATTGTTTATTAAGAGACTATTCGTCCCTCAGTTATGTTTTGATGCCTCATTGAAAATGTGTTGATTGTCGATTGGTAGATTTCTTTGTGTATTCTTCGTTGTCTTCTACTCGGTGATGCATCTGTTTTTATGCCAAGACATGTTGCTTCGATTACTAGAGCTTCATGATATATTTTAAGCCAGCTTCATTCATTTTGTTCAGTATTACTTTTGAGTCTTTTTTGGTTTCTTTCTTTTTTTTCCCCTAATTTAAGTACTTCAAATATTTATTGACTGTCTTTACTTCTTTCAAGAACTGTCTATTTAGTTCATTGACCCATTTGTTGATTAGATAATTTATTTTGTTGATGTTTATGGCAAAGATTTCTTTTGTTCTGTAGGCTGTTTCTTCATTCTGGTGATTGTTTCTTTTGCTATACACAATTTCCTTAAAATTTATTTACATTTACTTATTTATTATGTGTGAGTGCATGTGCACATCATAGTGTTCATGCGGAGGTCAGAGGATAAATTCTGAGACTCAGTTTTCTCCTTCCAGCATGTGGATTCCAAGGATTGAACTCAGGTCATTAGGCTAAGTAGCAAGTCCCTTACCCACTGAGCTATCTCACTGGCCCCTATACAGAGCTTTTTAATTTTGTGGAATCCTCCTTGTCAATTTCTGGAATTATTTCTTATGCTGTTGTCACCCTTTTCAGAAGATTCTGCTTATATCTGTATCTTGAAGGGGTTTCCCTAGCAGTTTCAAAGTTTTAGATCTTATGTGACAATCTGGTTCTCTCAAGCAGCAGGTAAAGAGAGCTGAGGATGCCTTTGTCAAAAACCAGTTGGCAGTAGCAGTGTGAGTTCACTTCCGGCAGCAGCAGTGTGAGTTCACTTCCGGCAGCAGCAGTGTGAGTTCACTTCCGGCAGCAGCAGTGTGAATTCACTTCCGGGCCTCTGTGGATTCCATTGCTCTGCACGTCTGTATTCACGTCATTTCCATTCTGGTTTTGTTACTGTGGCTCTGTAATATAAATTGAAACCAGGTATTAGGATTCTTCCAGCATTGTCTTTCTGCTAAGTATTATTTTGGCTCTTTGGGTTCTTTTGTATTCCATATGAATTTTAGGAATATGTTTTTCTAGTCTGATGAGAATACTATTAGGGTTGGATGGAGATTGTGTTGAACTGTAGATTTCTTCCACCAGCATAGTCATTTTCACAAAGAAGTGACAGACTTTTATAATGAAAACTTTAAGGCACTAAAGAAAGAAAATGGAGCCACTAAAACATGGGAAGATCTCCCCCACTCACGGTTCAGCAGAACTAGTATTGAGAAAACTCAAGAATCGTGGACTAGAAGAAGGAGCTGAGATAAAAACCAGAAGCATAGAGAATCTACTCAAGAATTACACCAGTAAGTTCCTCAGAGAAATAGACATTCAACCACAAGAGGTATTTAGAGCTCCAAACAGACATGACTAGAGAAGAACCTGCCAACAAATGAGAAATTCAGTGAGACAAATAAAATACACAAGAGGTAGTTAGAGCCTCAAATAAAAATGGATGGAAAGTAACTTCTCAAGAACACATTACAGTCAATATGTAAAAATGCAAAGCAAAGAAATAATACTAAAAGCCACAAGGGGAAAAGGATACCAACTCACCTAGAAAGACAGAAAGATCACACTACCATCAGACTTCTCATTAGCAACCTTCAAAACCAGGAAAGCCTGGCAAGAAGTAGTTCAAGCCCTGATAACAAAGAACTGCCAACTAATTGCAGTACAGTTATCTTTTTAAAATTAAAGGAAAAATAGACAAGCAAGATGGCTCGGTGGGTAAAGTCAGTTGCCACACAAGGCCAGTGACTGGAGTTAGATCCCCAGAACACATGTAAAGGAAGATAAAGAGAGAGCCAGCTCCCCAATGTTGCCCTCTGTCCTACATGTACACACACACACACACACACACACACAGACACGTGCGCACAATGATAATAAATAAAAAACATTTTTTAATGATGGAAAAATAAAGAGATTTCAAGATAAGCACAAACTGGTGTAGCTGCTCTTATATCTGATAAGACAGATTTCAGACCAAAATTAGTTAGAAAAGATAAAGAAAGCCATTACGTAAGAAGGGAAGAATTTATCAAGAATATATAATAATTATGAATATATATGCATTGTATACGCTGAACATTAGTGCTTATACTTTCATAAAACAAACATTAATAGTCATAAGAGGTCAGATCCTGGTACAATAATAGTGCATGATTTCAGTACCCCACTCTTATCTTTAGATAGATCATCCAAGCTGAATGTCAACAAAGAAGACTCAAGGTTAAGCAATACCATAGATCAAATGGACTTAGAAGATGCATGAAGAATGTTTTATCCAATAGATGCACATTGCAAGCTCTTCTTAGCGGTGTATGAAAGCATGTCTAAAATATCACATTCTAGGCCATAAATGGAGTCTTATCAAATACAAAAAATTGAAATAATTTCTTATATCCTATCAGGTCATAATGCAATAAAACAAGAATCAATAGCAAGAAAGACCACAGTAACTACACAAATATATGGGGACAGAAAAATATATTCTTCAGTGACCAGTGAGTCATTGAAGAAATCATGGAAGAAATTTAAAAATTCTTATCATCAAATGAAAATGAAAGTGTAACTTACCAGAAACATTGCAATACAGATATGGCCACACTTAAGAAGAATGTTATTGCTATAAGATTTTATGATAAAAAAATCATGATTTGGACTGGAGAAGTGGTTCAGCAATTATGAGAGTGCTTACAGAGGACCAGGTTCAATTCCTAACACCTGCATGATGGTTAACAACTTTCTATAATTCCAGTTTCATGGGTTCTGATGCCCTCTGTGGCCTCCATGGGCATTGCACTCATATAGTGCAAAACACTGATACATATGATAAACAGATAAATAATCATAAATACCTCAAATACATAATCTAACAATGCACCTCAAGAGCCTACAAAAATAAAGAACAATCAGAATTCAAAAATAGGGCAAGAAATGCTACCAGGGGAGAAATTAATACAATGGAGACTAGAAGAATAAACTTGGAATCTGTAAAAGACTTGTCATTGAAAAGTGAATTAGATTCATATTTTTTATTTATTTATTTTTTTTACCGTTTTTTTTCTTGCATCTCATGTCTCCCTTTTGGGATGATTGTTTTTATCCTTGAACAGCAACTTTACACTTGCACTATGGTAGACTTATCAGAGAGGGATTTCTACTGTTTTGTGTTTCTGAAAATGTCTTGCATATCTCACTGGAAACTCTGCCTTAGCAGTTATTTCCCTGTTTTCTTGCTTCCATTATTGCATTGATGAATGAGCAGTTAATGCAATCGCTGCTTTTTCGTAGGTAACATGTCACTTACTTTCTGTGATTCTTACGTTTACTTCCTTTGTTCGTTTTAGGTTTGTTCACTGTAGTTTAATTCTGGTGCATCAAGGTATATAGTCGTTTTCGTTACCGTGGTGTCTCACCAACTGGGGCCAGCCCGAAGGGTTGGGGGTGAGTAGATGCAGAGTCAAGCCACAGACTCCGGGAGTTGGACAGGAAGCAGGCCAAGCGTGTGGCACTACAAACTCGTTTACTGAATAGGTGCACAAGCTCTCATAGGCCTGGATAGCCAATGACCTTATGGGGTGGGGTCCCAAATACAGACAATAGTAAGTTTGTCCCCAAGCAGGCAGGTACTTTCCAGATGCGGGTCTCAAAACTAGCCAGAGCAAAACGCCACACCCACAGGGGCCATTCCTCTATTCCTCCTAGCAGGTGGCCTGACTAGGCCCACCTTACATTATGCCCAACAAAGGTACAGATTTCTTTTTATTTGCCATGGGATTTATCGGACTTCTTACATCTGAGAGTTTGTGTTTTTTATTAGTTCTAGAAAATTTCAGTCAGTGCTTCTTGTACCTCTTACCTCATCTTCATTTTATCTCATGATAATTTATGTCAGATTATCTTTATTTTCAAAATATCAAAGTATGTTCCTTATGCTCTTTAAAAGCAAACTCTAATTGTATCATTTTACTGTGTAAAGATATTTGCTGACTCCTACTTCTTATTTGTTTATTAAATATTAACATTTGACAACAAACTATTAACATGTTATACCTTCTACTTGATGCTGAACATATGCTGTTGAATAAGAAAAAAAAAGTTCTGATTCTTATGTACCTAACATCTAGAATACTTAAAAAATCCAGCTGGGTATGATGTTATACAACTGAACTCCTATGGCAGGTCAATCATGAGCTTGAGCAAAATACAGAGGCCCTGTTTCAAATAGGGTCCATGCCAGGTATGGTGGCACACACCTTTAATCCCAGCACTTGAGAGGCAGAGGCAGGCGAATCTCTGTGAGACTGAGGCCAGCTTTATTTATATAGGGAGTTCTACATTAGCTGGGTCTACAGGGAGACCCTATCCCTACCCTCCCAAAAGCCAAGAACTGGAAACAAAAACAAAAACAAGTCCATTGTCACAGATTATATGACATGGTGACTTCTACTAATTTATATGTGCTAGGAATCACTTAAGCACATTAGAATCTCATTTATTACTATGTGGCAAAACTTAAGCACGCAAACTTTTGACATTCTGCTCTTATTCTTTCCCAAAGTAACCATCTCTTTCAACTAGGCTTGGTTCCTTGATCCCTCTGTTAACTGCTGTGATTCTGACAAGGTCATCGGTATAATCTGGGTGAGTGAAGGCACTGTGGTAGAAATGGGTCAATGAGTATTTTGGTAACTTCCTCATGTAACCCACTTGTGCCCTCTAAGATTTTTCAGGCATAATCAAGAATATGCTACTTAAAAATTTTATTTGTTTGAGTCAGGGTTTCTCTGTAACCCCATTTGGCCTGGAATGTATGTAGACCAGGATGGCATCGATATCATTGAGATCCAGCTGCCTCTGCCACCTGACTGCTGGGATTAAAAGTGTATGCCACCATTCCCGGCACTATAAACTTTCTTAAATGATAGAAAGAAAATATAGGGAATGGAGAAATGGCTCAGTGAGAGCACGGACTTCTCTTGCAGAGGACCTGAATGTATTTCCCAGCATCCACATGGCAGCTAACAACCATCTGTAGCTCCATTTCTAGGGAATCCAGTGCCCTTGTATGATCTTTGAAGGCATTACAGGACACGGATGCACTTACTTCATACTGGCGAAACACTCATGCACATGAAAAATAAAAAAGGAAATAGAAAAGTAAAAAAATAAAGGAAAGAAAATGTAGACCTTTTTCTGCATCGACAATAATTTCTCCCTCCTAACCCTCTTCCTGTTCCTCTTCCTCCTCCACCTCCTTCTCTTCGTCTTCTTTCTGGTCCTCTTCCTCTTCTTCCTCCTTTTCTTTCTCCATTTCTCTCTGTTTCTTCTCTGTGTCTCGCTGTCTCTGTCTCCCCCGCCTCAAGGCCTCATTGTACAACCCAGACTAGCTTGCAACTTACTATTCTCCTGCTTCAGCTCTTGAGTGCTAGGCTTTTAAGGCTGTACCACCACCCATGGTTTAAAACTTCTCTTTGTACAGTCCACATCTTCAGCCCCAAGGCTTACACATAAAGGAGCAAATCTATAATATTTCCAAAAATATTTTAATTTTCCCTGAATTTTGAATTATTCTAAACATACGTTTAAAACCTAAAAAGTAAAGATATAATTATGGTACTGATTAAAAGCCTGTACCAAAAAACAAGATCATATTTTGCCAAATGTATAATAGAATGTCATAAGAAAAATAAATGTGAGATTCTGTATGTGGTCCTGCCAATATGCCTGCCTGCTTCCAGGTCGTGATGGACTCTTAGCCCTCTGGAAGCATCAGCCAAAATAAACTCTTTCTTCTAGAAGTTGTCTTTAGTTATGGTATTTATTCTAGTAACAGAGAAGTAACCAATACAAGCAGCCAGTGCTCTTTACCACTGAACTATCTCTAGTGCCCTGTTTGAGTTGCCCCACCACTGAGTTTTACCAGAACTTTCAACCATAAGAAGATCATTGATTCTTAATAGCAGAACTAATCTAGGCAATTCATTGCATTCGTTAATCAAAATGGTTAGTTCAGCAGCGATTTACATTGGAGGATCAGAAATAACTTCTTTTTAAAAACTTTAAAAAACGTTATGTGTTTGAGTGTGTTGCCTGCATGTGTATTAGTGCACCTGTGTCATGCAAGGCCCACAGAGGTCAGAAGAGGGCATGGAATCCCTTGGAACTGGAGTTATGGACAGTTGTCAGCTGCGATGTGGGTGCTGGGAATTGAATTCTGGTCCTCTGCAAGAGCATCCAGTTTTCTAGCCCAGAGATAACTTTCTTAAAGGAACCTGAATTACATGTTATATAAGTTTCTTTTTTTATTATTATGACCAAATATCTGAAAAGAAATAGTTTAAGAAAGGGACTGTTTGTTTTGGCTTCCAGTTTAAAAAGGAACATAGTACAGTTTAAAAAGGAACATAGTACATCATCGTGGAGAGCATACGGCACAGGAGTGTGGGGTGTCTGGTCACCCTATCTGTAGTCAGTAAATACAAGACTCGAGAAAAAGCGGGGACTACTTATTGACTCTCAGTGCCTGCCACCAGTGACTCACACCTCCAGCAAGGCTCCACCTCCTAAAGATTCTACAACCTTCCAAAAACAGTGTGAACAGGGACCAAGTGTTCAAATACTGAGCCTACTGGGAGACACTTTACATTTGAACCACAACACTCAATATCAAGCCACTTACATACCCTATCTATTGAAGCATAACTTTATCAAATGTGTCTTGGGGGCTTTCAGTGTCATGAATCTCGACAATTGTATAAATTCATGTAACATTCACCCCAAATAACATGTGTTTCCCTGTGAAAAGTTCCTTTCTAGCCAGTTCCTACTGAAGACTACTTTTTGAATTTTGTGATGATGGTCTCATTTTGCCCATTTCTAGACTGTATATGGATGGAATTACCCACTATTTCTTTGTGTCTAGCCACTGGCATTTACTTATTCCTTAATTAATAAAATGTTTTGCCTTTTCATATATGACCTCATGAAAATATCCAAATAAAAGCACTGTTTCATATGCCTTGTTACCTGGAAAATATAGAGAGTCTGCAATACGAAGCTAAGAGCAAAGTTTTCACTGGTAAATCTTATGAAATTAGATTTTGCTATTCCACATCAGGAGCTGTTTTGGCCTTTTCTGTTTGTGCTCAATTGACTATATCATGCAGCTGAGCTGGTTAACTCATACACTTTAGAACTGAAAGGGCTTTAGAATCACCTAACTCACCAACAGCCATTGAGTCGCTGCTCTCAAGGTACCACTGTGCCAGATAGACTTGCAGAGTGGGGACCAGAATGACAAGTTGTCTGCCTGGTAATCACCTTATCTCAGGAGAGATAGAACAGATAGTAGTGACATTTGATGAGTTGTGTGATGGCGGCAGGGTGGTGGTTCTTGAGATGTCTGGAGATCTATTAATCTAGCTTTGTCAGAAGGTCACAGAAGGAACCCTAGAACAATGAATATTTAGGCTATGGTGGAAAGAATAATCAGGAGTGAGTCAATGAAAGTGACGGAGAGGAAGAGGGAGATGAGATGGAGCACTGATCACAGAGACCAGAGTGAGCAGCAGGAGGGACGTGACAGTGTTGTACATATGAAGTAACTCCAGGGAGCTGATGGCAGCTCAGTGATGACTATGAATGGCAAAAAGGAAAACAGCAAAAGTAGCCTCAGCCTCACAGCCATTTAGGAGTCTCCAATAGATTCTGAAATCAAAAGAGCTCACTGAAGGGTTTCAAGCATATTGTTACATGATCAGACTTGCAGAAAATTCTTCTGTGGTATAGAGAATGGGCTAGAAAACAGTAAGACTGGGCACATGGAACCATCTTAGAGGCCATTGATTGAACCAAGATGGTAGAGCTAATGAGAAGGGAATTGAATTAGAAGAGATCTCAGGGATAATCACATTAAGCTTTTGTAAAAGAGGATTGGTGCTGAGGAAGAAAGATGACTCATAGATTCCTCCCAGAGCTCCTGTTTAAGCAATGGACATTTGTTAGTTCTATTTTCCGAAGGAAAGATAACCAAGGAGACTATATCAGTGTGTGTGAGTGCGTGAGTGGAGAAAGGCACAGATGGAACTATTGAGGCCAATTGTTAACACATAGACTTTTTCTGCTGCTTGTAAGACATTTGAATTTCCTGTGATGGCACTTAGAGGGCCCATGTCTGACGCTCAAGAGAGAAAGAGCTTGACTAACTCTATAAATCTGGTCATGATCTGCAAATAATAGTTATTGAAATGACAGCTGGAGAAACTTGCCTACAAAAGTGTGTAACTTACAGAGATAATTAATATATTGTTTTCTAAAGTGAGTTCCATGGTGCACTTATTCTATGAAATGCTTTGAATAAAATTACTTTGAGATCAAATAAGCTTAGGCAATGTATTGAATAGTTTTCTATTCAATGTGTAAAGCACAAGCTGAATTAAAGACCAGTAAGTGCCCCAGTGTCAAAATATGTTTCAATTCTATAATGCACTGTTTCCTAAACATCTCCACTATCATATTTATTGAAATATAATTTATAGGCAGGCAAGATGGCTCAGTGTAGTTAAAGGCCACCCACCCCTAAGCTTGATGGCCTGAGTTTGATCCTTGTTGATCCATGCAATCAAAGGAGATAGGCAATTCACATGGGCTGCCACCTCCACAGTCATGAAATAACACATATACCCACACGTATATATATATTAAATAAATAATTAATAATTTAAAAATTTAAAAGAAATACAATTCACATGAAATAGAGCACATGCATCTCAGGCACATGTGGAGGAGAGAAACCAAAGCCTATTAACCTTCTGAAAGGCAATTTCAATTAATTTAGCTCTGGAAATGGATCTTCTGCTCCAGTTTCCAATAGGGTTTCTGTACATAGAACTGTGGTATAATCAAGTATCTTTGTATACTGAATACTTAACATCACATTTAGAGAAGATTCTAGGTGCAATGCTCTTGGAGTTTTACACTGTTTTCTTACACAGCTTAAACTCTGATGGTACTATTCTAAGATAACTACAATTTTGGTTTTAATGAAGTGTTATACAGTAGAAGACATTAAATCACATAATGAAACTTTGGAAATATCTCTTGTCCTTCTTTCTTTCTCTCTTTCTCTATGTATTTACAACTTTAGAAAGGTTATGGCAACAAGATGTTTGTTCAGTCTTTTAACTGGCAAAGGAAGATATACAACATTTGTTCAATTAAGCATATTTAGAATTTAGCAATAGAAGAAGCATTCAGGTATTGTATTAAAGCAAATTAAGTGGAACATTCTAATGAGTTCCATGGTTTTACCTAATGTCTATGATACTGACTTTTAATGGCATCAGGGTCTCTCAGCTGAGCATTGGGCTCATATTTTAGAATATTTCCTCCTCATCTAGGTGTCTGAATGCACCTGAAGCCCCCATCAAATTAAAACTTATTATCTTATATGGACTGAACAGACATATGGCAAAGACTGAATCATTCCCAACCTATGTCTCTTAGTTTCCTGTCTTGCTTCATGGTGTTTATTGATTTATTCATTCAGGAAATATTTATTAAGTGTCTTCAAAGAGTCAGATATTGCTTTACCTCCTTGGGGTAGAATGGAGAAAGATAAGCAGTTGTATTTATCTTAGAATCTAACAATAGCACCATCAAATTTTGAGGAACTTGAATTCAGATGCTATTTTCCTCATGTAGTGCAGTTTAGTCTGGTGTCACATTACTTTGATCTCTCTCTGTCTCTCTCCCTCTCTCTCCTTCTTTCTCTTCCAGTTTAGTTGGTTATCAGTTCAATTCGTCAGATACTTTCGCATGTCTCTCCACCTCACTCAGAATGAATCGCCCTAGTTCATCATCATCTCTATCATAGGTTATTGCAACACCCCTTATCTGGCTTCTCCGTCTCTTCTTTGCTTCCAGTCCTTCTCCGGCCTCCACCCTTCTGCTAGTGTTACCTTTTAAAGCACAGATCTGATCCGGTACTTCTTCTGGAGAATCCTTAATCACCATAGTTTATGGGAGATATGTGATTTTTGAATGGATCTGAAATCCTAATTTTATTCCATGTATTCCCTTAATCTAATTTTCCTCTTCTTTCTACACAACTTTCCGAGCTCCAGGAGAGTTCTTCCTGTCCCTGTGCTCTCTGACCATTCTCCACGGGCTTAGAATCCCTTTCCCCATGTTCTCTGCCTTCATTGTCATTAAAATACTCATTACATTCAGATTTCTCTAAACTGAAGGAGTATTAGTCTACGGTTACTGTATTTCCATTTCAGCACTAATCGTACAATATGAAAATGAAATATGTGTGTCCACATATCCCCCCATAGATTCTGAGCTTCTAAAAAAGTATCAGCAAATTTTCTGCAAAGGGACTTGCAGGCCAAGTGGACTCTTGTCACCCTCTTAAGTCAACCTTCACATGAAAGCATCCATAGAAAGTTGGGAAAAATAATTGTTTCCACGGAAATTTATGAATAGAGACATTTAAATGTCGTATAATTCTTGTGTATCGTGAAATATTTTTCTTCTTTTGGTTTTTATCCAACCATTCCAAAACTGAAAATTTTTCCTAGCTTGTGGGTCATGAAAACACAGACTTATCCTATGTTCCATATTTTGATCATCCTGTTTCAAATGGTAGGGCTATTTCAAAATTATTTTCCTATACCCCATAATTATTTTCCTATACTCACCTGGCATGAAGTGAATGTATGGTAAATTGAGCATATGGAAACAAATATGTATCACTTTATGATTTCTTCCATCACAAACTGCAGTGGTATGTTATAATAAAAATTAACTGAAGATTAACTTGAAAATCATTTTCAAATTTCATCTCCCCCTTTAAAACTTTCTGAAGTATGATTAATTTTCTGCCTTAGTAACTAGTTTAGTGAATATATTTGATGATTATCTTGCAGTGTCCCCAGGCCATGATTAAAGATAAGAACTGGCATGGTGTAGCCAAGTAAATATAGATACAGAAGGTATGTATAGCTAACTGAACCTAAATGCATGTGAGGGCTACTCCAGAAATTGCTTTTTTGATACAGAGATTGTCTGTGCTATACGTTAATTTTCCAGCCATCTTTGTTTCTCTGTAAAATGGTGTACTGGAACCAAAGGCAAAAGAAAACAAAACCAGCTAAGGGCTCCAGGTCTATTGCTCGTGATATAGGGAACTCTGAATGTTGGTGTTATAGATTTCCTTAATTTTTCTTCCAATCTCCTCACCCAAGGGAATCAAAATTGCAATGCTGGTTAAGGAAGAAACACTGGAAACAAGAAAACTTGCAGCATTTACCTAAGGAAGGGAAAAACAGCTATTCACAGCGTGAATGTCTAGCTTAGTTAACCAACTGAAGGTTTCCTTACAATAGAATGTCAGAATAGACATTCCAAAGAGCATAATACTAACCCTTCTAGAAATATCTCCATGTGCAGAGCCTTGTAACCCCCTCCCTCAAAGCTCTCTACTAAAGGAAAACTCTCTTTTTCTCATCATGGTGCAGAAGTAGAAAGAATATTCATCTAGATTACATGAACTTGGTTTATGTTTGGTCTATAAACTCTTTTAAAAAATAATATTCTTTATTTATTCAATGAAAATTTTATATAGGTGTACAGTATATTTTGATAATATCCATCTTCTGCCACTTCCGCCAACTCTCCATTGGGATCCCCCAGCCTATCTTCATTCGATCTTTCGATTTTCTCCTCCTCCTCCTCCTCTTCCTCCTCCTCCTCCTCCTCCTCCTCCTCTTCCTCCCCCTCCTCCTCCTCCCTCTCGTCCTCTTCCTCCTTCTCCTCCTCCTCTTCCTCCTTCTTCTTCTCCTTCTTCTCTCTCCTCCTCTCTTCCTCTTCCTCCTCCTCCTCCTCCTCCTCCTCCTCCTCCTCCTCCTCCTCCTTCTTCTTCTTCTTCCTTTCCTTCATTCCCTGAGTCCAATTAGTGCTGACAAATATGCATGGGTGTGGGGCCATATGGGGACTGGGCAACCTACTGGCAGCCATACCTGCGAAGGACAGTGACACTTCTTTCTTTAGTAGCCATCAACTGCCAACAGCTCCTCAGTTAAGAGTGGAACCTTGGGACCCCCTCTCCCAGCCATGCTGGAATTTTGACTCATTTGATCTTGTGATGGTTTTATATAGGTAGCCAACACTGTGTACAGCAGCCATGTCATGTCCAGAAGAAAGTGTTTCACAGCTCTCCTCCCATCCTTGTTTCTTCCATTCTTTCTAACATAAATTCTTAAATCCATGCTTATATTAATACCCCATAAAATTGTAATGGGATTTAATGCTACACACATTGGCTAGATCTGCATAAACGGAGTGCTCAGCAGGATAGGTTCACTCTACCTACTGGCAAACACCTAATCACAGGAGAATGATCAGAATATAGTCTCATGTTTCATATTTCTCATTTTACTAAAGAGAGACATCAAGAGATGGACTTGTTTCATCACTGTACTGTATTAGAAGAGAACTTGAGCTGGGATTGGGTGGTACATGCCTTTGGGAGGTAGAGGCAGAAGGATCTCTGTGAGGTGGAGGCCAGTCTGTTCTGGAACACAGTGAGTTTCAGGCTAGCTGGGACTACAGGGACACCCTGTCTCAAAACAAACAAACAAAAAACAAACAAAAAGATCTCACATTTTTACTTTTACAAATACAACTATGTAGGAAAAAAGAGAAAACTCTACAAGGGGTCCACTGTGTCCTTTTTGAGGTCAGTAGCTGATTGCCTGTTCTAGTTTGCTTTCAGTTGCTCTGACAAACACCATGACCAAATGCATTTTGGGGAGGAAAGAATTTATTTCACTTTACACTTCAGGGTGATGGTCAGCCTGAGAGAAGTCAGGATCATCAAACAAGCAGGAGCAGAGGCAGGAACTATGGAGGAAAACTGCGTATTGGCTTGCTTCTTTGATTCTGCTCAGCTAGCTTTCTTATAGTGTCCAGGACTTCTTGTGGTTGGATGGGCCTTTCCACACCAATCATTAATCGAGATAACCTTGCACAGACACGGCCACAAGCTAGTCTGATCTAGAAATGCTTCAGTTGAGATTCTCTCTTCTCAAGTGACTCCAGGTTGTGTCAAGTGGAGAAAAAAAACCTAACCAGCACAATGCCCACCTTGAGAGAACTGCTGTTAAGGGGAGAGATCTATTCGGTCCATGAATTCTTGAACAATAATCAAGTGTAAAGAAGTTCTAACAAGGGCCGGGCTGAGCCCCCAGGCAGCTCCTCTTTATTCAAGATAGAGAGTATGAAAACACACCAAGATTGTCACCTGGGAAACATGCTTTGAGAAATACTCAGAAGGATCCTTTCATAAAATCCATCTTATCCAAAGTGCCATTGTGTTTGGATTTTCAGAAGAATTCAATCTTTTGAGTTAAGCATGTCCTTAAATTATTTCGCTCTGTATATTTAAAATCATCTATTGAGCCCCAGTGATGAACAGATGCAGTACTAAGCACTGGAATAAGAAGAAAATAAAAACATTCCAGCTACTGAGATCTTTTTAGTCTCCTAGAGACAGAAAACTAATAATATATAATATATATTATATAATATATAATAGCTGACATTTGCCATGTGTTGGACACTATGCAAAATAATTCATAGGTATTGCCTTCCTTAATTAGCATAACAAATCTATAAATTAGAAACAAATTTCAAACCCATTTTACATCTAGAAGCTTAGTCCCCAAATAGTAGCCAGAATTTAAAGAAATTGGCCTAGATTCTGCATGGATGAGATGGAGAGAAGAAGACTGAAAAAGTCAGTGGGTTTTCTGTTACTTTAGTAGCTGCTGCTTGTCTTTTTTAAGTTGTTAAACACTGAATTTAGAGCACGGTATGGTTGGGGCACACCTTTAATCCCATCACTCAGGAGATCTCTTGTTAGTTCAAGGGCAGCCTGGTCTACATAGTGAGCTCCTGGTCAGCCGAGGATCCATAATGAGACCTTATCTTAACAAACAGTTAAAAAGCTCCTCTCAGAACTATGGGCATGAGAATGATAAAAAGAAGGCTGCTTACAACTGAGGTATCCATATCCTGGCGGATGCAGTATGGGTAGCAGGCCCTCTGGGAGGCCAGGGTTGGGCAGGGTGGTGGGGTGGGTCGGGGAGTGGTTGTTGTTGGTGGTGATGGAGAGCGGTTCAGAAAAGAAAATCACTGGGTACTAGAGGCTGTAATGGTAGGTTGCTTATGGTTGAAGGAAGGGAAGGATTAGAGAACGCAGATAGGACAAGTCCTTATTATCAAGCAGGACCAAGGGTGGTGGGGCAAAACTTTAAATGCCAATCCCATACAAGTGTAATCAGCCTTAAAAATGGTGCCATTTTTCTGTTATACCTAAGCCAGTATTGGGACAGGGGACAGGGTGCCAGAAATGTGGCATAGAAGGGTCACTGGCCTAACTTTTAATTTTGTAAACTCTAACAGTTGAGCGAACATGGTGGTGTTTCTCTTGGCCTTTCAAGCTATCACCTTGCCCCTTTCTTGGCGTATAACTTTGTCATTAAAGCTTGCACTTGGCACAACTCTGAGTCATCAGGAAAGATAGAACTCTGTGTTTGCATGCTTTAAGGCAGAGTGAAGTCTACTTTGGCAAGCTCCACAAGGAAAGAAAGAAAAGAAAATAAGAGCCATAAATCATCTGGAGGCCAGGATACAGGATTAAAGACACTCGATCCATTTTAGAAAGGAAGACTGCTAGCATGTGTTTACCTAATGACCGTGGTATACTCTGCTTTCAGATTCTGGTCCTTCCCCTTTAGGTGTGAGGTGGGGAAATGACGTCTTCTGTGAGAGAGCCTGCTGTGGGGGAAAGACAGGACTCCCTGAAGACTGTTGAGAGGCTTGCTACTCAGTGATGCTGTGGTAGCCCTTGTGTTTGGCCAGTATCTACCTTGAGAATCTCTCATTCTCACTTTTATATGAGAGTTTCTCTTCATAAACAATAAATATTTGTCAGCCAGTCCTGCTGGTTTGTGGTAAACAGAGTATGGAGTCATTCCCATTTCACAACTGATCTGTCACCCTTCACATGACTAATTTCACAAAGGTGAAAATCAGATTCTAAAGGAATATAAACTTCAAGGGATTGATAAATTTCTCTAAAAACGTAAGCTTTTAGATTTGTGTTCTCCGCAGCTGAACTTTAATGAACTTTTCTTCTCTTTTTGATAGCCTAAGAACAGCTCTACACCACATTATGAGTCACCCAGGTAGTTACTGCCTGTTGATTTTGGAATAAAGTGCTGCTGATCAAATCTATCATGTCGCTCTGTATATTGTGAAAGAAGAACAACGTGTATTTGCTCAGTTACACTTGAAGACCGAAGTGCCAAAAGAATTTGTTATCATTTGTTTTTAAATGGAGTGATACTGTGTCAAGAAATTTTGGAACCTATGCAGACAGTATAGTGGGCTTTACTTCTCAGAGCCAGAAGGACATCTTACCTGGATTCACTTGTCAGTATCTAATTGAAAGTGAGCTAGTGTGAACAAGGGGGCCAGTGAGATGACTTGGTGAGTGAAGGTACTTGCCACACAAGCCCTGGAACCCAGATAAATGTGAAAGGAGAAAATCGCTCCACAGAGTTGTCCTCTGACCTCCACACATGTCCCCTTCTGCCCAAACATCAGACACATGGACACATATGCACAATAATAAAGAAATAAATGAAAAGGAATGAGTATTTTGTAGCTCACTGTCACCCTGTATGCTATAGCTTGAATGTAGCTGAAGGCAGTCCATAAATGATGGTTTGCTAGCTAGTTGTTTCCGATTAGAATGCATTTACCCGAAAGGAGAGAAGGAAAGTAACATTTATTTATCCAGGATTTCCTCTTTTAGAGTGTTTCCAATGCAATGATGCATATACTCAAGAAATGAGTATACTATGAGTAAATATTTGTGGGATGAATACATAAGCAATTAATCAATTGTGTAGTGTTCTGTTAGAGTCCAGGGGCAAAGTGAGCCTTTCAAACACCTATTGCTTACTGGAGCAGAGGACATATTTGATAAGAGGAAATACTGACTGACCTCTGACTAGAGCAGGGGCCCCTCATCGTCCAGCCTGCTACTGAGACCTACAGTCTTGGTGGGAAGGAAAAATTAAGGGTGCAACTGGCTTGTTTTTCTGAGATACTTGACCTTTGATCCTGGACCATGAGCCCATCTACTGACTTCATAACTTAGCAGCTATAGAGAATCTCCAGTTTCAAATGTCCCTCCCTGAAGTATTTAGCAGTCACATAGAAGCCCCAGTTCATATTCGTACTTCAGAGTATCTGAAGTGAAATATATGTAACAAAGATGGACAATATTTTATGTCTTATACAATAAAAATAGCCTCCATCAGAACATCTAACCAGACACAGTGGTAAAACTTGGGATTTTATTTAACATCTTTATCTGCTCATAAGCTCCAAAGACAAAAGTTAATCTCACTGCATAGCAGTAATTCTAGTCATCCATGTTTGGCCCTGAGAGGCTTGCCTTCATTGGACTCATCCATGTCCAAGTAAGCCATGAATGTTTGGAGGAGGGCAGGGCATGATGTGGTTGATGGTGTTGTCTGTCTGTTGACTAAGCAGTAGGTGCATTCTTAGGTGTACTGGGTTACCTCAGGTCAAAGGGATTTATTTGCTTGAGATTTTTTTTTTTTTGCAGCAGGAAATATAAATTGCATGCTTAATAATTGCATAGGAGTAAAGGAAATTTTACTAAGACTTCAGGGCAGATCGGACCCTACATGCTACCAACAGTATGGAGTACACATGGGAGCTTGTGGAAAAGGGCCACAGTTTGATCTGAGGTCAGGTGGAAACCTTTGTTCTGAGCTCTTTTGATGGTTAGTACCAACAGTTAGGGCTGAATGAACATAAGCAGAAATTTGGTACTTTTTAATCATGTGAATAGTCAAGTTTTGTGGGGGAAGGCAAAGCCTGAGAAGCCAACACACCGTTTGAATTGTTACACTGGAAATCTGAGAAGATGAAAGGTGAGCGATTAAGGCAGTTTCGGTCTAAGCTGTTGTGAGTGTTCAGCACTCTTTTTTGGCACAGCTTGATTAGCCAGAATCGTTACACCCTTCCCAGGCAAAGCTTGGGGCTGAAAGATTAAGGACAGTACAGGTCAAAGGTGAGCTGTGGCAATGTATTTATTTGGGAAAGTATACAAAAGCCCTTGTTAACCTCAGCTTTTGAAGGTTGAGCTGTCGGTCCCTCACGTTCCTGATCACATTTTCATCTAAAAATGTTTTAGAGTGTAGTATCGAAACCGAATCTTCGTCCCTCAGGTAGAAACATGTTGAACTGCACAGCGCAGGTAATGCTCGCAGCTCCCTGCTGTAGATACCAATCATATGAGCTGTTCTTTTGTTCCTATAAATTTAGTTACTATTTTAGGAAAGAAGGTAATTTCTTTTAAAAAAGATGGGCTACAGGAAAGTTCTTTTTGTTTTAAAAATGTTTCTATATGCAAATTAACCTTTAAGCTCCATTGTCTTTTCAGAGAATACTTATTATCTGTCCCCCAAACGCTTGGTGTCCCTTGGTCTTTAGGGGGAACATAGCAGTAAACCATTATTGTTTGCCGACCGATTCTCCTGTGAGCAGGCAAGCTGCCTTAATGACAGCTTATGCAATAACAATCCGTGATACAGTACTTACCTGGATGTAGCAACAACTATGCTGTAAGCCAAGAAGAAGAAGGGAAAAAAAAGTCAGTGCCTTGTGCGTGAGAAGCTTGTAGATACCCTGAGGTGACTTCATATAATTCTAAAATAGCAGGTAGCTTCTTGCATAGCTAATCAAGGCATCGGCGCCTGGAGCAAGTGGAGGTGGCTGACAGTGTACTTTGGTTTCAGATGCATTCAGCTCTTTTTGACTGATAGGAGCTTAATTCATGGTCTAGTTTCTATACTGTAGGGTTTATACATTCTGATTTGGCAAATAGCCTCCCTTATAACCTGACAGCTCTGAGCTTTGACGAAGCTGTTAACCTAAATGTCTTACTTCTGTTTATTCACTCTGTGCGGAGATAAAGTTGAAATAACTGAATAAAGGAACAGTTGTGTGTGTGTGTGTGTGTGTGTGTGTGTGTGTGTGTATGTGTGTGGTGTGTGTGTGTGCTTTCTTCTTTTTCTCAAAGCATTTGAGTTCCACTCCCACCTTCTATTTCCATTCATCACTGAGGACAGGGTGGTTCACCTGAAAAACTGGAAATACACACTGCAGGCAAGTGGAAAGAATTTAAAGAGAAAGAAATAACTCTGTCTTTGAAAAGTGGGTAGGTGATTTCTGGAGAAACAGTCTCTGGGTCACAATGAGGGTCATGTTCTAATAGCCTTAGGTAGTTTCAGCTGTCAGTGTTTTGAGTTTAATAATAAAAGTTTAACATTAGCAGATGGAGTTGGCTTGTCATTTTATCTGTTCAAGATTAGAGTGACCTTTCCCCCTTCCTTGTTTGTTCCCCTTTTCTTTTCCTTTCTTTTTATCTTCTCTCTCCCTCCTTTTCTCCCCCCTCCCTCTCTCTTTCTCTTTTTCTCTTTGTGTGATAGGTTCTCATGTATCCTAGCTGGCCTTGAACTCTCCATATCATGGAAGGACAATCCTGAACTTCTAATTCTCCTGCCTCCGCTTCCCAAATGCAGGGATTATAGGCCTGTACCACCACATCTGGTTTATCAGCACTAGGGATTGACAGCAGATCTGTGTGTTAGGTAAGCACACTGAGCTCCATCCTCTACCCCAGGACTGCCTTTCTGATTTTTCTGTGGCCCTTCAGTCTAGTTCATAAAGAAACAGTTTTTTTCTTTCTTTTTTTTTAAAAAAAAAAAAAAAAAAAACCATTTTTAAGGGATTCCTGGCCACTGGCATGAAGTGGACCTGCCTTATGAAACAGAAGGCTCTGAGTCACATTTATTGCTTAGGAATCAAGTGGAAAAACTCCATGTGCAAAGAGCCCATAATTTTCCTCAACTAGATATTTAGCAGCTTATGTGAAATAACAAGGAGCACATTCACCCAGGCGCCATCCAGGAAGATCCGGTGGGTATTTTACATTCCACTCTATGAAAGGAAAAGCATAATTTTTGATACTTTCCCAAGATATATGGATGTTTTGGTATGCAAAACGATAACATATATAGTAGCCCTTAAAGCTGAACCAAATTCTGCTTGGCCAAAAGGATTTATTGCTGTCAGTAAAATTCAGGTTAGTCAATCGAGTTGCAGTTTTCTTCGGAATCAGTTGATGAGAGCTAGCTCGGGGAACGACTAGCTTTCCTGCTTTGTGTGTCCTCCTACAGTTAGATTGCCCAGGGCTTAGCTGAAAAGCACTGTGTCCACCAATCTGAACTCCCTAACTTCCCTCTCTACGTGGTTCTCTGAAATGCAGGGATCCCAGGATTCTCACAGATGCTGAACATTCCTGAAGTTCTGTTTTCCACACACTCAAAACTCACTGTGATTAAGCAGAATTCGCATCCTTTTCTGTCTTTCGATCTCAGACTCCTCCGAGTCAATCTTCTGCTCTATCACCAAGCAGCGTCCCCAGCCCTTATAGTCTTCTTTTCAATCTTTGTTCAGTGACCTCTGTGTGTCCAGGGTGAGCTCTGGAATGCCGAAAGGGTTATTGCACATCCATCTGGCTAGCAGAGGGCTCACTCTCTGCAGTTAGCACAGATGGGAGTCAAACCCTGACTTAGCACTTAGTGTGTGAG
Source organism: Eospalax fontanierii (assembly GCA_035773235.1). Taxonomy (NCBI): domain Eukaryota; kingdom Metazoa; phylum Chordata; class Mammalia; order Rodentia; family Spalacidae; genus Eospalax; species Eospalax fontanierii. Next base: position 105,876,532 of record CM069524.1, read on the forward strand.
TTCTGTCATTACACATCTGTAATATGGTGATAATAACAGGATTTTCTGCTTAAATACAATCATGCAAATAAAGTACACAGTGCTTGACTACCTAGTGCTCAATTACAGTCATTGTGGTGCCCACTGGTCCTCCTGCCTTCCCATCTTATCTTCCTACAGTTAGTGGTCTTCCTTTTATGAGAAATCCTTCAAGCCCTTACATTCTTGGTCCATCCCTAGTCCTGATGGTAGAACTGTTTGTAAATATTCCAAGTCCTTCTTGTCACACATCTTTTGCCCCTAAGTGTCTGTACCCTGCATACCATCCCAGCAGACATCAGTGTTTATCAACCTGGTTTTGCACATCTGTGCCTTTGCTTTCTCTCTCTGTTGCTTATTAAAATTCTGTTCATCCTTTGAAGGCCTATTCAAATGCCTCCTACTTCAGGAGAAATTTTCATCTCAAAATGTTTTCAAGTCTTTCCTGGATGTCTACTTGGAATTTTTATTGACCATAAGTCTCACTGTTACTTTGTTTGTGCCTTGAGTTAGACTTGCTCAATTGTGTTTTGCAATAGAGTTTGTTGTTCATATGGTTTCCTTCATGGGCTTCTGAACAAATGTAGGGTAAGAATTCTGGCTTTTTAAAAGCTCAGTATCCACTTAGTTTTTTGCTCATAATATGTAATCAATAAATGTTTTGGAGTTGAATTAAAACTGAGTAATAAATGGGTTACCTTTAAACAGGGGTGATTGAGCTAGGGCCGTTGGTCTGGGTACATCTACTACAGAGTTAACATGATAGCTGAGAACAGTGAAAGGCACGTCCCAATCTCTTCGACCAGCAGTGACAGGTCTAGCTCCCATCTGTCTCAGCAGTGGGGTGTAAGTTGGTGGATAGGAGTCATCTGTCACTTGATCATACATGGAGAAGTTAGGGATTTCCTTTTTCCTAAGAAGATGCAGAACGAGAGAAAGATGGAGGAAATTAAACTTCCCACTTGTTATCTAAATTGCAGTTTTTGGCCATTTCAGAGTGAGATCTAGTCAGGGAGAATAAAGATTCATCTTCAGATTATAAGGAATTTCCAGATTGTGCCAACATCACACAAAAAGACTGGTTCTAGCACAACTAAGGGCATTAAGTCTTCGGAGTTTTACAGACAGGGAAGGCTTGCAGTAACTATGGTGAGGATGCCTCTTACCCCTAAAGTCACTTTTCCTTTTTTCCCCAGTAACAGAGTCACAGCCGAGATGCAATTCATTGCCTAACTCAAGACTGTAGCTCCCAGCTTCCCCTGCAGCTGGATCCTAGGCAAAACAATGTGGTCAGGTGCGACATACACAGTTTCTTACCCAGGACTCCAGGAAAAGGCAACAGTGTAGAACTTTACTCCACCCACTTTCTGTGTGGCTGGGATGGAAGTCCTTAAACTGACACTAGAAGCCAGTTGTTGAGGATGGCAGATCTAGGTCACACTGGTTCACTGGACACTTGTGTGAAGGAAAGCTTCCTATTGAAATTGGAACAGTGTCAGCCATTGCTATACATTTGTTTTAGCAATTGCTATTTCTCTAATATGGTGTCTTTCCTCTTCCTCATCCATATAAAGCTAGTAACAAATATCTATTGAACATTATATAAAGCCCTGGGGAGATAAAAACATGAATGAATGTGTCTCAATCCCTGACCTGAGGAGTTTACAGTCAGATTGAACAGATAAGACACATAACCATAAAATGAATTGTATAAAGCAGCCTGTCACTCAAATCACAGAGACTATTCATCATGATGGGAAGATCCCTTTAGGCTAAAGTGAGCTAGAAAAATCTCAAGACCTGATGAGCCTTGGAAAAGACAGAAAAGTATAAGGCTAGTGTTTCAGTATTTCTTGAGAATGTGAGAACTCAGAGATAATTAAGGTACATGAGCAGTTAGATTGCTTCAGAGAGTGGTGGAGTTATTTCAGTGGAGGATGTTGGAATGTGACTGAGGAAGCTTTGAAGACTAGGAAATCTATTTCTCCCTTTCAATCAATGGAGGGGAGATCTGTCTAAGGCAGCATTGGTGAATATTGTTGTGAATCTTCCAGTGAGAATGTAGTCACCCAAGTAAACTTTGTTCACAAATCTATTTGCCTGGCATCTTATACAAAGCCATCAAAAGTTTCATTCAGTATCCAAAGTGTAGTTTTTCTACAAATAGCTGATTTGTGTACAAAGGGCCCAAGGCCATCCACAGAATACACTGCAGAGGAACAAATACTTGGATGGCAGTATTGCAGGTTCAACCCTTTCCTTTTAACCTCACCTTTAAAACAAACTTCCTCTCATCTTCCTGGCCTCCCATTTTCTATGCCAGTGACTTCTCACTGTACCTGTCTTTGTGTAATCACTCCTTTTAAAAATAATGCAGGTAAACTTTGCATGTTTAATCTCATTCTTCTTACCTCACCAACTGGCATTTTATTGATTTCCTTGTCCCAGAAGTCATGTTCAGACTTGGTTCCTCTATAATCAAAATCTTGTTTGTTTTTATTTATCAACTACCTAGCAACACAGTCCTTGAGGGAACTTTTCATAACAGTTGGTACCTACATGCATTTCTGTCATGTTGGGTAGGTTTTTCCAGCTACACACACCTCTCTCCCTGTCCACCCAGTGGCAATTATATCAAAAGTGGAGAAAGTACCATTGCCTTGCTCTTTCCTCGGGGAAAAACAGGATCATGGAAAAGTTACTGCTAGGTGTTCTCTGCATCTTATCTCCCCAATTAAGACTTCTGTTGTCTTGAAAGTGCAAAAGTTTAGATGAAGGGACTTTGATTGCAGCTGGCAACATTGGAATCATATCTTTCAACTTGGGCGGGCTAATGTTAACTTCAGTGTGTTCCCTAAACATGTGAGGTTGGAAGGCTAAGAGGCCGGAATGGATTTCTATGACCCTTTGTCCCAGAATGAGCTTTCCTGAATTGTTGAATCGGATGAAGGAGCAAATAGCAAAAACATAAGCAGTCTTCCCAGGTCTAAGTGTTTGAACTGTACACAGTATTACTCCTGACAATATGATAAAAAGTGTCTCATAAATCTTTTTAATATCTTGGGACAGGAGACACCTTTTAGGAAGCAGAAAAAACTATCAACTGAAACTTTGACATCTCAGTGCTTAAGTAATAAAGTATTCATCATTTTAATGAACAGAATTGTGGCTAATAGTCTGGAAATTTAGCTTCTTTTTATCATTTTCTGACATATTATGTTTATATCAGTTGTGCTATTGTATTCTTTAAAACATCTTTGTGGTTCCTTCCCTGTAAGAGTAAAGGTATCTGTTTGTAAAATGAGCTTACCTTGGTTCACTAGGATATGTGCTCAAATGCAGATTTAGTGATCAACACAATTGCCTATATTCTCCCCAGCCTCTTCTGACTTTGCTTGCACTTTCCTGAGTCTTCCTGCCAATGGCTGTCACTTCCTTTAACTTCTTTTTTTTATTCCCTGTATTACTTCCTTTAGTTCCTACATATCCATTGCTTTTGTCTCTAATGTTGAAAGTCAAGCTGAGGAGAGAATGGAAATGAATGTCATGGGCACAAGGTTTCTTTTGGGATTGATAAAAATGTTCTACAATTGATTGTGGTAATGTATGAATACAGTTCTACTTTCTGTGGTTTCAATTACATGTAGCCAACCCCAATTTGAAAGTATTAGGTGGATAATTCCAGAAACACAATTCATAGATATTATATGCTTTTCTGAGGAGATTTCTGATGAAATTTTGTGCCATCCCACAGCCCTACCTACATGTTCAATGACCCTTTGCCTGTGTGCCCATGTTGTGTGGGTTAATGGCCTTCCTGTAGTCTTCATGGTGTAATGATGTTTGCAGTCTAGGCACCTTTATTTCTTTTAATGGTCCATACGTGCAAGAGTAACAATGCTGGCAATCTGTATTTGTGAAAGAGAAGTTATAGAGTGCTTCACTAAAGTGAAAAGTTGAAAGTTCTGTATTCATAAGAAAAGGGGAAGAATGTACGTTAAGTGTGCTAAGATCTAGAGTAAACCATTGCTGGACTCTTACAGTACTTGCTTTATAAGTCAAACTTCATCAAAGTTATGAACACATAGACCAGCGCATGGGTATGGCACAGGACTCCCTATCATCAGTTTTTGTCATTAACTGGGAAACTTGGATGGTAGTCCTATGGAAGAGGGGAGACTACCACCTACAACAGAGCAGTAAATGGACACTATGTGAACTGTATGTCATGTGAATTATATCTCTACAACAGAGCAGTAAACGGACACTATGTGAACTGTATGTTATGTGAATTATATCTCTATAAAGCTGAAATTTGTTGAAGATTTTATGATTTTTCAGATCTCCAAATTTAAAAGAGTTCCCAGAAGATATAACCCACTTCGTATAACCAGCTCTGCATCTCCTCATTGCTACATTTAGGAAAATTCATCATGACATCACGTTGCTGTTCTTCATCATCTCCAACTTTTTCTGCACATTTCATAGGGTCTTGGCTGAGGCATGCCAATGTGCAAGTGCTATCAAAGGCTTAGGAGCACTGCCCACCAGGCAGAAAGGTCACAGTTAACCTTCACATTTATAACAGTTCTAAGTTATCTAGACTTGGTTTGATCTGTAGACTTAATTTCTTTCACCATAGGCTGAAAACGTGACTTTCTGAATATATTGAAATGCTTGGGTGTTCTTTTTTCCTCATATTTACACACATATCCTGCTTCTGTTAAAAATAATTGAGTATGGCTGTATAGTCATAGTTCCATGCTGAGGCAATGACCCTTGACTGGTGACAGCATCTGTAGCTATTTAAACATAACACCTTCTTCTAGGCCTTACTCATGTTCTATCACTTTGTGGAACATTTGCTTTTCTCTCCAGTCTATGTTTCCAATTATTCAATAGTCACATCTTTCCTAGGCATAGCTAGTGCATAGAAATATATTTTTCAACTTTTTTGACTTCGCCAGTAGAAATTCAGTATGCCACATGATTAATTTTTATAGAAGGAAGATAACTATCCTTTGTTGTTAGGATCAAATTTATTCTTCAGATATGAGGATGCAAGTCCAGAGTCAGTCAATAGCATAGTATTTAACACATCAAAGTTCTGCTCCACACCCTTTTCATTTTCTTCATCTCATCCTGTCAGAAGTAGTCAGTATTAGCAATTCAACAATAACCTCCTAAATCTTTTGCTGCATCCTTATGAGCAAATATAAACATATGTGAGCTTTTCTCTGTTTTTAATAAACAGAATCATCTTATATTAGTGACTGGGACACTGTCCTTTTGTTGTTATTGTTGTCTCTTGTTTTTGTAGAAATTCATCTTGAAATTGAAGTCCTCATGGTAATGCTTTTGTTAGATTTGATGGTATGGACATTTCATTCATTTTTTTTTCTCTGTCTTTCCTTCTTGTTCTCTGGTGCTAAGGCTCAAACTAAGGCGTGTGCATGCTAGACACAGAATCCAGCACTGAGGTACACCCCGGTACACCCCATCCCCCACTACCTCCTTTACTCCTTCTCCTTTGAAGACCATTTTCATGATCGTTTGTTGATGTAGTAAACAGTACTGCCACACAGATCCTTTCTTGCAAATGCATTTGGATGAACATGTTTAGTACGAAGTCCTAAAAGCAGCATTGTTTTGGCAAATGACATTTGCGTTAATGTTTGAGTAGATAGATGCAATTAAACTGTGGCCTTAGCTTGTTTTATCTTCAGTAATAGAACTGTCACTTAGGCATCATTCTCTGATTAATTTCTTCTGACTTGAGTTACAATAAAGTATGTTATGACAAAAATGATGTTGATGATTTCTGTTTTTTCTTTAAGAGTTTATTAATTCTTTGAGATTTTCCTACAATGTATTTTGATCGTATTTACTTCTCTCCCCCAACTCCTCCTAGATCAATCCCTACTTCCTTACCCCCCAACTCTATGCTGATTTTTGTTGTTTGTTTTTAATACCCATCGATTTCAACTTGTACTGCAAATATTCTCTTAAGTGTGGGGCCATCCACTGAGTGTGTCCACCTATCACGATCCACACTCTTAACGAAAATTGACTCTCTGACCCCCAGAAGCCTTGAACTGTCCATAGCTCCTCACTTAGGGGTGGGGGTTCATAAATCCCTTCACATTCTATGCTAGAATGTTGACTGAGTTGATCCTGTGTGATGCTTTATGTTCTTATTCACTTTCCATATGCACATATTAAAGTGTAGTCTGCTTTGATTCATTCATCAAGTTCCTTGAGCACCTTGCTGAGCCAGGCTCTGCTTTGGTTCTGCCAACTGTGATAAACAAAGTCAATAAATACACTGTCTGCAAGGGGTTGACATTATAATGATTGAAACATACTGCATAAATTAAATTTATTTCATACATTAATGCATTCTCTAAGAAATAGTTAAGGTAAATATCACAGTGACTTTTTAAGAACAAATCATCAAAGAAATCTCTCTGAGAAGGTATTGCTCCTGCCACTGCAGATATGAAGATTTGGATGAAGGTGACACAATTCATTTTTGTTGCAGTTGCAATGGGAAGTCACTGGAACTCGTTAAGTAGAGGCATATTATCATTCTATTTCCAGCTTCAAAAGAAGTCTCAGAAACCAATTAGAACATTGTTACCATGAATCTGATGGGAGATGATGCTTTTATTATGGTAAAAGTCGTAGAGATATGAGAATGGTTGCTTTGGGAGGAATAACCCAGTTGTGTATCTTTTATATTTCATATCACAGTGTAACATACATAGCAGAGGTCTTGTTAAATGAATGTTTATAGGGAACCATTTGCAATGAATTTTTTTTTTTTTTTATGGAAGAGTTTTTTTGGCTACGGTTTCAGAGAGAAAGCTCATAATGGCAAAGGAAGCACGGCTACAGCAGACAGTCAGAAGAGGAAGCTGAGGACTCAGATCTCTAAGTACATGTGGGTAGGAAGCAGAGAGGGTGAACCGGAACTAAGGCAAGGCTATGAACTCTCAAGGCCCACCTTCAATGATATGTCCTTCCTTCAGCAGACCACATCTCCTAAAGGTTCCATGACCCTTCTCCACCAAATGATCAAGTGTTCAAATGCATGAGCCTATGGGGGACACTTCTCATTCAAACCACAACACACATACAAATGGAAAATATGTGCTATATCTCCAACACTGCAGTGTGGGGACAGTTGCAGCCACAGTGTTGTTTAGGATAGAATAGGTTGTGTATTTGCATGAATGTATAATATCTATGGCAGCAGTATTGACTGAGTCCTTTAGTTCTCCAGTTGGTTTATTGATTGAGCTTTTCTTTTTTTTTTTCTTTTCTTTTCTGTTTGTTTGTTTTTTAATTAAAAAATGAACTGTACCTTTGTTTGATACTAATTAATATATCAAAATATTCTGAGGCTTCTTTTTTCAAATTAAGTGTGCATGATTATATAGAACACATATTAAGGTCTGGGAGGGAGGGAGGGAGGGAGTGTAGGAGGGCTAGAGAAAGGGATATGAAGTTCTTACTTGACTTTAGTGTGTACCTGAGGGTGCTCATTGTATAATATATTGTATACTACAGCATCTTACTTTTTTTTGGGTTGAGTTTCAATAAATCACAACGTTTTACTAAAAAAATATGAGTTATATTAAGGAATAAAATATAAGGTTAAGGATATATATGTCATATATTATCTGTTATATGTTTATGTATTTCATTATATAGATATATATGTAAAATTTTTCAGTGACTTTTATTTTTGTTTGAGGTTTTTGTTTTGTTTTTTTTTTTCAATGCTGGGAATTAAACTAGTTACTCATGTTGGGTAACTGCTCTACCGAACTATATCCTTAACCCTGTTTTTTATGAGTTAAAAAAAATTAGGATTGCAGTTTATTAGTTTTTTAGCCACTAAAAAAATCAGCATGACTGTTATCCATAAATCAATAAATATACCTAATCAGCAAATTTCCTAATATTTTACTATCTCTGACTTTCTAGAATCAACTTTAGTTACAAGACATACTGTGGTTTTATGTACCATTGCAGTCTGTTGGCTAGTATTTTATTTAGGATTTTTGTACTGACTGTTTAGAAACATTTTTATTGAATTTTTGCAATTTCCACATAGTATAATTTGATGGCATTTAGATTCTCCCCCATCTGCACCTCCCTTTATTGTGTCTTTGGTCTTTTTGAGACAGGGTCTCTCTGTAGATTGAGCTGGGCTGGAACTCATTATGTAGACCAGGCTGGCCTCGATCTCACAGAGATCTGTCCACTTCTGCCTCCCAAATGTGCCATCATACCTGGCTCCCCACAGTCAATTTAAGGTACTCTATTATATATAAGAGGATCTATAACATCTGATTTATGTTCCCAAATGTCTTTTAGTGTGGGTCCATTCATTGAAGCCTGGTTAACCTATGAAGAATTCCATCCTTGAAAGGGACTGTCTCTGAGATGAAATATTTGAGCAATAACAAAAGGTCAGTGAAATATTGATCTCTGGTGCCATTTGCATTTAGTGGTAGTGATAGTTAGTAGGTTCTTTTAGATGCCATTCCAGATTATGTGAACTTGGGATATCAGTAGCGATCATATAAGGGTAATTCCTTTGTCTTTCACTCTGTCACACTGCGATGCTGAAAGGCTTTCATCTGAGGTTGGAGAGATTGTGCAATGGGGAGTCGAGGATGTTCGCCTGTGATGTCTTGATAACTCATATTACTGTGTCTCCTCACCCTATTGACACACCTAACACCTAGAGGGTCACCATCAATGGGATAATACTTAACAAGGAAGCAAAAGTTCAAGCTTTGAGACATGGGATCTATTCTCTGTGCAATCCATGTCACTACTCAAGGTACAAGGAGGCCATCAAACTGAAAGAAAATCTGTTTCCCTATCTGAATGTCCTCTTTCCTGCAAATTACCTGAGTCACAAATGGGAAGCAGCTGGCGTAGAAAGGAAAGAACACGTCCTTGGCATGCCAATTCATATCCTGGTTCTGCCACTTGAGCAAAACACTGCTGGATTCAGCGCTCTTGGCTGTAACATGATAGTGGTAATACAGTTTCAAAAATAATTACTTTTAACACCTCATATACGATGTAACTGCAAGTGCAATGTCTTTGCTTCTTCTGCCTTTCTTTACTATGGATATATGTTGGGCATCATTTTATTGCCAGTCAACATTGCTGGGTCATGAGAATATAGAGGAGCCGTAAGTTCTAGGCAAAGTTTCAGTGTGGTGTTAAGTTGGGTACAGAGTCCTGGCTTCCCTACAGGACATTCAGAACTAGCTAAAATAGCCAAGGATTAAGTGAGCTGATGGGTTTCTGTGATTAAGTCAGAATTTCAACCAATGGTAAAGATATATGACCTCGGGAAATGAGAAAGCCAAAGCTGGCTGTACTGTTAGTATGTTTGGGTAAAGGCTGCTGAGAAGGAAAGGGACCGACCGTCATTCAGATACAAATGTTTGGCTTGGTTAGACGTTTCCTCTCTAAACTGGCACTTTATTTTCAGCCTTCAAATCAAGAGCAAGCATTAGATTTAGTAATGTAAAAACTATGATTGCTCTTAGGAAAAGGATTACTGAAGTTTCCGTACAAGAGTGTTTATGCCTTTCATAAGCACAGTTGTTTCCAGGAGAATTGAATGACTTTTTGTACTGTGATGTTTTTCTATCACTACATCTGAGTTTTGTACCTTAATGTCTGAGAAACATGTTTATATAAGTTCACAGAAATCTGACAAACAGTAGGAATTTGTTCTCTGTTCTGTAGAGATGGGCAAATCCCTAAGGAGCCTGTCCATGCTAACCACATTGCTGTGAGCCAGGCGCCTTTCCTTTCTAAGGAAATGATTTATAGAGAGGGAGAAAGGTTCATGGGCAGTATTAGGCTCAGGAAATGGGAGATTCAGCAAGTAACAGCACATTTTAGAGACTCAGCTACCAATAGAAAAAGTCTGGCATATCCGCACCTTTGACAGGGTTTAGAGATTTGCATAAACTATTACATTGAAGTCTAACTATGGCATCAGGGAGGGCAACACCAAAGACTTGGCTCTCTCCTAATCCTTAAAGACCTGGGCCTGAGGAGAGAGACTACATGCAAATAGTGCAAAGAGATGAGTCTGAAAGAAATGTACTATTTTCTTACATGTGTGTGCATGTGCCTTTGTGGATGTATAAGTTTGTATATGTTCATGTATATGCACAAGTGTGAATGCATGTGGATGCAAATACATCTGGAGTTCATAGCTGAATGTCAAGTGTCTTCTTTTATCTTCTACACCTTATTCATTGAAACAAGGTGGCTCAGTGAGCCCAGAGCTTGCTTATTCATCAAGACTAGCTGCATTGATTTCCAAGCACCCCTCAGTCTCTATCTCTCCATGTTAGGACCACAGGAGCACACAATGCCCAGCCTTTACATGGGAACTGGGGATCCACTCTCAGGTCCTCATGTTTGTGTAGTAAAGGCTTTACTGACTACCTTTCTCTAACATCTCATGTAGTATTTATCAGCAGTATTTAGTTTTGTTGCAGAGACTCTTTCCCCTGAGTGGATCTGATTTTCCATTCACCTTCCAAACAACTATTCTAGTGGGGCATGACCTATATGCCCATAATCTCAGTTCTCAGAAGGCAGAGGCAGAAAGATCATAAGTTGGAGGCCAGATTGGGCTACATGATGAGAACCTGCACCCCAAAAACCTAAAACAACAAAACACTGCACTATTATCAATCAGAAACTCTTCTGTCAAAGTGACAAAATTTACTTAGAAACAGCTGAGTAACATTAAAAGAGAGATAAAATATTTTATCTGTTTTTAATTCTTTCAATATTTACTAGGGTTTCTTTTTAAGTACTGCAAGTTTAATTACCTGTAAATAGTTCATCTCATTGGGTATTTGAATGCTAGGAGGTAAAAGAGGACATTTAAGCATAAGAATGCAGTAGAAGTAGTTCATTTTGAAATCATAGGAGTTTATAGACTATTAAAGCAATGGTACACTCAGTGAGAAGAGTGATATTGTTTGGATGTTTCCTACACTTCAGTCTCCTTTGGAAGTATTCACAGTTCTTAGTTTCCAACCCCAAGAAGCAGTTAGATCACAGTTTCAGGATTCATGTCATCTACAAAGAAAAATATCCAGTTATCATCTATGGGGTATATGCAGGGAGCAGAAGACAATACAAAGAAAGCGTTCCCAGCAACTTACCTGGTGGAACGATACATATGTGGAGTGGAGGGCACTACATAAGAAAGCATTCCTAGCAACTTACCTGGTGGAACGATACATATGTGGAGTGGAGGGCACTACATAAGAAAGCATTCCTAGCAACTTACCTGGTGGAATGATACATATGTGGAGTGGAGGGCACTACATAAGAAAGGGGTCCTGGCAACTTACCTAGTGGGACAATATGTCAGTGAATAGCATTTGATAGCTTGGGGTCAAATGGCAATATAAGGCAACATTATTCTCCACCAAGAGACACTATTTTTGAGAAGCAGAGGAGAGATGGTGACAATATCCAAAAGGAGAGAAAACCGTATGTGGTGGAGTGGCCAATGGGTTCTTAAGAAGAAAAGAAGTCATCAGAAACAGAGAAAAAGGACAGGTGTGCTTTTGTGGGCAGGGAATATGGAAAGTTATAGTCTGAAAAACAAGTTGTTGATAAAGATTAAAGGCTATATCCAAAGCGTTCAAAGCTGCTCTGAGCCTTGAAGAACTGTCACACACTGCCTTTGGATAAGAAAGTGATTTTCTAAGTCTTAATTTCTTTTTTTATAAAAATGAACTAATTACTGTTCCTCAGTTTTTAATATTAACTATTAGAATGTACACATTCAGAAGGGAGGTCTGAATGCATAGGAACTGACGAAAGCAAATTTCGGGAGCAGGAAGATGGCAAAATGTAAAGAAAGCAAAAAATTAGGGTGTCTACATGAGAAATAAGAAGGAAGGAGAAAGCAAACAATACAAAACTAGGAGCTGGGGCAATGGCTCAGCTGGTAAAATGATTGCCCATAAGCAAGAGGACCTGAGTTCAAGCCCCAGAAACCATGTCAAAATGTCAGGATGTGACAGCAGGTACCTGTAATTCTTTGCTGGAAGGTGGAGGCAGGAGGATCCCAGGGTTTTCTAGTCAGCTACTCTAGCCAATCAGGGAGCGTCACATTCACCGAGAAATCCTCTTAAAAAATATGCTGGGGAACAGTTGAGGAAGACACTCAACACTGACCTTCAGTCTCTATATGCAAATGTTCCCACGTGTAGGTGCATTTTTTCACACCCACACAAAAATAAATAATCAATAGTCATGTTAATCTGAACTGGGTCTTTCATAGGCCTTGGAGAAATGAAATTTGTAATGATCTTCAAGTTGGGAGCTAAGAAAACGCAAACCAATAAAAGAAATATGAGAAAAGATCTAGAAACAAACATGGTCTTTGGCCATCTTTAAGATGGCAAAACAACAACACCTAGCCCCACTCACAGCATTGTGGGGTAGACAAAAGTGTGCTCAACTAGAATATCAGTGTTATGTACTATAATAGCTTGTGGTAGTTGATAAAAACATCAACAGCTCATCACAGAATTTTAAAAATTAAAATTAAAAAAAAATTAAAATTATTAAGGGCAATGACAAGTTTAAGGCAATTGGTGCTGACGAGATGAGCAGTCTTACATCGTGATGGCCGAAAAACTGGTATTTCCTGATTAGGTAGAACTAGGAGAAATAAAGGTGAAACAAAAGACAGTGTAAGACACAATGGCTTACTGTTTTCATGTCAACAACCAATGGGATTCACCAAAAAGAACGTTTAGAAGGCTTAGAAAACTGACCCTGAGAATAATAAACTCTTATTTTTGTCACACATGTAGAATGTGACAGGGCAGCGTGTAAACAGGCGTATAAATAGTCCAGCATGCTAGCATTTTATCCCCAAACATCCTACGTTAACATATTGACCAACTGAACAAAATGTTGCCGAGGTGGACAGCTCATTGTGAAGGGAAACTTCTGACAAGCCAAAGTAAATACTGTGACATGCGGCATTTCAGAGTGAGGCTTGAAGAGAACAGCAAATGAAGAAACCCTCACTAAATAATGAATGCGAGCAGAAACCCTGGGGTGTTGAAGAAAGAGAAACAAAAGGGAAGGCGGAGTTTAGAGCCATACTGCTTTATGAACATGGACTGAATTTCCAGAAATCTATCTGTCCTCACTTTTTCTGCCAGAAGCTCCAACTCTGTGCCGGGTCTTTAGGAAGGGGTTCTCTTCCTCAAGTCGTAGTAGGAAACTAGACCACACTTTTCTCTTTTCCAAAATTACTGGGATGATGTGATGATGATTGATGTGACTTCTAGGTTTGCATTTTGTGAAAGCTGATGTTCAGGAAGATACTTGTTTACGAGATTCAGACATTGTTGGTTATCAGAGAGATTACTTTGGAGCTCCGTCAGAACCCTTGGGTTCCAGGCTCAAGTCTTACAGTTCTGTGGCTCATGACAAGTCTTTTAGCTTTTTTGCTATCTCCTGTTCTTTATATAAAATAATAAAAAGTCAAGTACTCTCTAAGTTCTTCCCCTCCCCCAAATAACATTTGTTAAGGAAATAGCTATGTTGTGGGTGACAGAGCCTGTAATACCTTCTAGAAAAGAATCACTTTCCACAGGGAGGGGATCTGACTTTTAGCAATGAAGCATGGTACCTGGTGGCTTTGTTGGGCTGGCTGCCAGGTTGTTTTCTCATTGTTCCTGAAACTAGGTCACAAAGAATCTTGCCATTCTAACACTGTGGTCACGTATAGAAGAATGCACTTTATTTATTTAGTTCCTTAAATGACCAAGGTTCTCATGCACAATGGGAGGCCTAATGGTGGCCTGCTGTACTCAGAAAGAGGATACCTAGGCCCAAAGCCTTTGCTGTGGTACACTGGTGATTGCTTGAAGGGATGGAACATATATCTTTTCTTGGTATATCAAAGATTCTTCAGATATTTGGAAGAAGAGTGAAATATTTACATAAAGGTCAAAATTGTAACCCTACAACATCTACTAATACAGTCAAGGACAATTTCATCTCACTAACGTCATGGTGAGACTGGAGTACAACTTTCCTTCATGAGACCATTCGGGGACCCAGGTTCTTGTCTGTTGTAGCTCTGCCACATGTGGCTTCCAAAGTCGGCATGCTCTTCTGGATGAAACCAGTGAAAGTGGAAAAGGCCTAGAGAACTGGCTGAAAGCAGTTCTAGGAAAGTCCACCATGTCATCGACTAGCACTCAGTCAAATGGTCACACATTAGAAAAGAAGAGCGGGGAAGGAATCTTATTATTACATAGAGAATAAAACGGGTGTGGAGAGGAGCCTTTTGTCTTTATCGGTATCTGACAACTCAAGTATTAACCAGACATTTTTTTTTCTAGTAAACCAAGTACACATAAGATGCAGGATACAAATTCATATAGTTTCTGAGTTTATGGTAACTAAAGTTCAAAAGATGTTTTGTCTGCTTCATGTTTACTGTACTCAAGATCCTTAGAGTTAAATCATCAGTGCTCTCTAGTTAGTTATCAGGAAGAGGAACAATCCAGTCTACCTCATGCATAGTATGTAATCACTGTATGCGTCGTAATGAAATAAATTGGTGAGTGAATTTTTGAATAGCAAAAGTAATCATTAATTGATTAACAGGAAGCAAATAAATGAGTGTCAGAATGGCTTACATTCCTTTTGAAAATAAATATTATTCCTTGGTCCACTTGTGGGCAATCACCTAGAAAATTTAGGAACCTGGAGTTCCATCTTTAGTAATTCAGGCTGCTTTATTTTTTAGGAATCTGACTAAAGGGATAATGTGTTAGTAATGTCTAATAAAGGCTTAAATTTGAACTTAAAGGGTAAAATTGGCCAAATCAAGCCTTTGAAATTGAAAAAGGATGAGTTGGTATCTAGAAGCAGCTTGCCTTGGGTGGTATGCTTGTGCATAGAGATGTTGGTTTTTAAACTCTACCATGAAGCATGCAAATAATGTTGATTCCAGAGTTAAATGTCTGCGATCCTGGCTTAGTCACTCTGGATGGGAAAAGGAGTTTGCATTTTCACCTGCTCACTCCATGATTCCATAGAATGTGCTCCCGGTAATACAGTCATACAGCTAATTAAGAAAGGCCCTTGTTAGGTCTTCACCGTCTTAATGGTCAAGAAGTTAAATTCAGTCTTCAGCCTCTCCTTGTCTATACTGACCTCATCACCTTATTTAGTCCTATGACTTTAAAATCATTAAATGCTAATAAGTTCTCAGTTATTTTCAGCTCAAAGATAAATCTACTTGGATGTTACAAAAGAACTCAAATTTCATATTTCTGATTTTCTTACTCACTGTCGCATAACAAACATACCAAAAAAATAGCTTTTTAAAACAATGGTATTATCAGAGGTCACAAATTTGGCTGAATTAGATGGTCTACCAAGGATATCCATAGGTACTTAATTGAGGATGGATAGACAGCTCTAAAGGATCAAGGTTCTTTCCTAACACATTTGCAGACCTGGTTACAAAATCTGCAGATCTTAATACAAAACCAACAAACAAATAAATCTAAGACCTAGTGTGATGGTTAGTTTTAACTGTCAATATGACGTAACCTAGGATTTCCTAGGAAGAACATCATAATAAAAAATTGTGTAGTTCAGGTTGGCCTGTTGGCATGTCTGTTGGAAGTTGTCTTAATTATGCTAATTGATGGAGAAAGCCCAAGTTCCACTGTGGACAGCACCATTCAGTAGATAGGAAATGGTGGACTAAGAATAGCAGGAGAAGTTAGCACTAACAAACATTTATTTCTCTCTGCTCTTGACTGTGGACATGATGTGACTAGCTGCTTCAGGCTCCTGTCACCTTGACTTCCCCACAATGATGGATTGTAACTTAGAACTGTGACCTAAAACCTTTATTCCCCTAAGTTGCTTCTTGTCAGGGTATTTTATCACAGCAACAAAAAAGAAATGAGGACATCCCTCATTCAAAAATCACTTAGAATTTCAAGAACACATTAGGAGGGTGTGGGAGAACTGATAAGAAATTGAGTTCCAGCAGGCCAAGCAAAAGAACGTGCTCTGGAGAGTGAAATGGTCAAGACTGTCACATGGGACTGTTCAAAGACAAATGGCAGCTGAGAGTTGTCTGTTAGATCGTCAACATAGAGTCAGTGATGACACTGATAAGAGCAGTTTTGTGACATGGGGACAGAAACCCTGCTATGTTTTGGACCTCAAATTTCCTCCAAAAGCTCATATGCTGATGCTGCTGGGAGGTGGTAGGAACACAAGGAGGTGAAACCTAGTGAAAGGTTTTTAGGTCACTAGGGTACACTCTTGAAGGGGATCTTGGGATCTAGGCCCCTTTTTTCTTTCTTTTTGCTTACTGACCTCAGTGAGCAGACAGTCTGCTTTGTCACTGCCCCCAAAACAAAGGAACCAATTGATCACAGACTAAGCTTCTGAAATCATAAGCCAAAATAACTCTTTCCATTTCTTAGGTTACTTCAGATATTCTTTTCATAGTAAAGGAATACTAACACAGCCAGACTGCAGTGAGTTCGAGACTGGCAGGTAAGAAAACAGAGGTAGTTAAGAGTGGAACTCTTTCAGTGTCTTCTGCAGTAAGGGAAACAGCAACTGAAGGGATGTAAACAGGTAAAGAAGTTCAAGTTTTATTCCTTGATGGGAAGAACGATGCAGTAGACAGAACAACTGATGAAGGAGCCAATCAACAAGAGAGTAGCAAAAAGCCAGACAAAGCAGTTTCAAACCCTAGCAGCTGCCATTTGTTTTCTACCAGACATCAAGTGAGATCTGGGAAGAGTGGGCACTTGCTGTGAGTAAGGGGGCTCATGAAGCCTTGTTTGAGATGTGTCAGTTGAAATCTGGAGGTTTTACTATTATTTTTTTCAAATATGCAGTCTGGGAGAACTTGGGACTGTAGGGGTGTAGAGAAGGAACCCAGTGTTGCTGAGGAAAAGTGAGGAAGAGGAGCAAGTGGAGATAGGAAGTAGGCATGTCCCAGGTCTTAGAATTATGTGTAGGTCATAATAAGTTTAGATTTTATTTTATGTATAAAGAGAAGTCCCCAAGAAGTTTTAGACAAGAGAATGCTTTAATATTATCCTTAACAGCACTGTTAATAAAATTCATCCTTTTGCACTTCTTTTATTTTTGAGACAGTGTCTCATGTATACTCATCACAAACTCTCTATGTAGGCAAGGATTCCTCTGCACTCCTGATCCTCCTGCCTCCATCTCCGTGGTGCTGGATTTACAGGCATTTGCCACCATGTCTGACTTCACCTTACATTTTCAAAGCACTTTATGACTTATAAATGCTAATCTCATCAGCGGAATCTCCAGTGTTCAAATCCTTTGCCCAGGCTCTTAGGACAGACTCAGGCATCAAGCGCAGAGGGAAGGACAGAGAACGATGCAAGCTGTTTTACCGCTTGCAAAGATTTTGTTGCAATCAGCACTGGCTGCTGTTCCTAGCAGTTGTTCACATTCCCTATGCTGAAATTCATCCCTTTCAACACTACTCAACAGATACTCTGTACTGATGCCTGTTTGGGCTTTTCTTTGATTTTAGAACACACTCATTAACCCCAAGAAGTTTTCAAGCCTTGCATTATAAGGGACAAATGACTTTCTTTCTGCTCTCCAGCTTCTCCCTTTCCCTGCCCTGGTCTTTGCTCTTTAGTTTACATGATTACAATGTTTTCTTTTAGGTGAAGGACTTTGCTTGTTCTATACTTTTTAAATCAGGCTTACTACACACAGAATAGGGAATAGCATACTCCTCAGATAAGTGAAGCAATGCCTTTCAAAGGCTCAGACCTGTTCTTGTTCAGAGCTGTGAAATCCCTCGCTGATGTATTGGGAATATGGCCAACTAAATAATCAGAGTGGAGACTATTTCAAATTTTTGGATAAAGTAGCTTTCGGTCTATTAGAAGGTATTATGTGTGACAGCAGCAATGTTTTATACGACATTGGGACCATCTTCTGTTACCCAAGACGTGAGTTTTCAAATTCAATAGATTGCTTGAAGAAATAGAAATTTTTATCTTCAATAGAAAACAGTTGTTTAATTTTTATCGTTATTACTCTGTATGTGATGTGTATGCATAGGAGTGCCTACATGCATGTATGTGTTTGAAAATCAGGGATAATTTTGTGGAGTCAGTTTCCTCCTTTTACCATCACATAGATTCCAGGGCTTGAACTTCAGTTGTCAGTTTACGTGTTAAGCACTTTACCCACTGAGCTATCTACCTGTCCTGAACATACCCTAACCCTAATCCTGATTCATTCTTTTTAATGAGAAGCTTACTTTTATTGGTAAATGAGAAAACAAGCCAAATATTTCAAGAAGATTAGATCAAAGATTATGTCAGTTGTGCTGGGTGTGGTGGTAGAGGAGTGTGAGAGTCAAGAGGATCATCAGGAGTTTGAAAGTAGTCTGAGTGGTATAAGACTCTCTCTCAAAAGAAAAAAATTCACACATCTCAACTACGTCAACTATGTGAAGACAAGGATACTAGAGACTAATATATTTGACGAAAATCTGTAAGATTTGTTTTAAAGTTGGTAGTTTTTCATTTGAATCTATTATGTTTTAATGTTAATTTCCCAGGTATTTTGATCATTACTTTATTGTCTAATTCAATGAGTAAAAGGACTTAAAGTTTGTGAAACAGAGAATACTTACAAGCTAAAATCCATGTTTTAATCAGCCTATAGACAAGGAAGAGTTGTTTATTAATGATTTAGGTTTCTGTTTGGAATTAGTTGCATATGAGTTTGCTTTGCAACCTGAAAGACATTATCTGTACAATAAACTGGAAAGATAAGTATCATCATGCCACATGCATGGGAATGATCTAAGGGGAATTAGAATGACTTGTGAGAATCATGAATAGTGTGTGTGGTTTGGGAACAATATGGAATTTATATGAGGGCTGATGCAAAAAGTTAGTGACTGAGAATGGGCCATTGACTCCAGAGGTCTTGACCCATCATAAAGCCCCATAATAGAAATGAGAAGACCCCGTCCCTGCTGTTTCCATCATGGAAATGGGCCAAGGGAAGCAAAATCTCCTTAATATTTCATTTATTGTCTGTCTGTTATGGCTTCATAAAACAACATAAACAATATTATTGTAGTCCCGTGCATTACAGAATAGTTCAAGCTCTTCAATATTCAGTATAAGATAGATCCATTTGTATCAAACCATCCAGTATATACAAGGAGATTATGGAAATTTTATTTGAGTGAATATTTATTTATTTGAATGCAATATAAGATTCATTCATCTACAATGCAATTTTTCTTCCTTATGTGGGAATAAGATCATCCCTGTTGAATTTAAAGGCATCAGGAGGAAAAGGAAACATTTTACCCTGAAACGGAAATTATATTATTTAGGAAAAATAATGCATATCTACATATGTACACCTCAAAAGTACAGAGGTGCTACTTTTCTAGTAAGTCAACGGCTGGATCCTATTTTTACACCATTAAATCCTAATAATATAAAAAAATCTGTCAGGAAGTTTACAAATGATTCAACAGCAAGTTGAGACTTGGAAACAATAAGAATTTTGGAGAGCCCACCTGTATCAGCTTATCTATAATTATGTAGAAAAAAATTATGTGTTTTTTTCATTGAGTACCCATTTATTCAGTTCACTTCAGTATTTAGCAATGGAGAGCCTGCTTCATCAGAGCATAGAGCTGGGCACATCTGGTAAGACATCAACTCTATTCTCAAAGAGTTTGTAGTTTGGGGAGAAAGATAAGGACACCTAAGCCCAGTGCAGGTCTGGCTGAGACATAAAAAAGGAAGATACTATTTATTTACCTAAAGGAGGCAGGAAGACCTCACAGAGGTGCAAGGGGAGGTAGAACTTCCATAGGCAGAGATTGTAAAGGGCTTTCCAAACATAGGGGCTATATGGTGGAATATATCTCATTACAGTACTTTAGAGTTCTGTAGAGTACTGTGTGTGTGTGTGTGTGTGTGTGTGTGTGCATGGTGCATATGCATGCAGGTACAGATGTGTGTGTGCTTGGTGGTGCATGGTGCACACCTATGTGTGTGTTGGCCAGATGACCACCTTATGTGTCTCCCCGCAGGAGTCATCTGCCATTTTGTTTTTGTTTCAGTACCACACCTGTGTTTTTTTGTTACATGAGTTCTAGAGATTGAATTTAGGCCATTTTGCTTGCAAGGCAACTGTTTTATTGAATGAGCTATCTCCCCAGCCCCAATCTTGTGTTTTTAGCAATGCTAGAGTGAACTAGAGTCTCATACATCCTGGACAAAGATTCCATCACTGAACTGTATCCTCAGCCCAACAAGAAGCCTGGATAGGGAGTGATTAGAAATGAATCTCTGTGTGGGAAAAGATCGAAGATAAAATATCAGATCTCAGGACATTGGTCTGAAACCCTCGTGGAGATGTGGGTTTGGGGAGGGTACTGGCAGGAGAAGTGAACGTGAGGTAGAATGATCATGTGGCCTGTGACTGCCTTTTTCTGTGTCTGAAATGGTCTCTGGGGTGTTTCCTCTTCACTTTTAAAAATCATCTCTAATAGATGTCTTCTCCATCCTTGTAGCATTTGGGCCATGCCTTACTCAGAGCTTGTCACGTTTGATAAACTTACAAGTAAAAAAAAAAGAGCAAAAATAAAGTGTGCCATTTGGTGCTAGATTCAACTTGTTTGTTGAGAAATTTGTAACAGCATTATAGAAACTATTGTTAAGGTAAAGAAAACCTTCTTTAAACAATTATAAGTGTACTCTATTTTGTTTATTTTGCATTATTTTCAAACAAGGTCTCAGTACATAGCCCAGACTAGCTGGATGCTTGAAACCCTCTCCACTCTGAGTACAGGGCCTACAGGAGTGCACAACCACAGCCAGCTAGGTGTATCTTCACAAGAAAATCAAATGCCTGACTGGTACATATGCTATGTGAAGAGGTATATAAGTTAGAGACATTCTAAGAAGGAGGCAACTTACGTGAAAATCAGGAATTGGCTTCCATCTGAAAGCCAATTTGTAAGTGAATAAATTCTCTTATAAGAATAAGTCCAACTCATCTGTGGAAAAAACAACCAAAGCCTCAGGACTTCCTTGGAATTATAATCTTAAGAGAAAACAGAATTCTTTTGCTGTTGCCTATGCTGAGAAATCTGTTTAGGAAGATTTTTCTTTTCCCTAAAAGAAAATAGAAGTTAGATCTTTGCTGCTGTCGTGTGCTGCCCCAAGTGTGATAGATGAAGCTCACTTGACCTGTTCCATGTTGGATTCCTCCTGTCAGGAGAGAGGAGGAAAGTGCTGGGTCCCCAAATAAGGAAAGGAGGGAGAAAGAGATTGAAAGGGGAGCCAGACATGACCCCCTCAACCCCACTGTGCAAGTCCAAGAAGCTGGAGTTAGGCCACAGTTGTCCAGCAGCTCAGCTGCGGCTCTTGAGGTTCTCCACCTGTACTTGAACAAGAATATTCAGACATCCTCTGTTGTCATGGGAATATGTAATTTTAGCAAATCAACTGTAGTTTCACCTCCTTTTCAATCTCTCCGAAAACTCCTCAAGGTGCCACTAAGGCATGGCTCTGTGTTCCTGTCCTGTGTAGCACACGGGAGCTAGCAAGCAAGAGAAAGGGCCACCCCAGGGATGGGGGTTAGGACCGTGGTTTGGGGGGAGCTGACAGAGGGACTTTCAGGCTAAGGGAAAGAGAGGGGCCTATGGATTCTTGGGCTCATTAGAGTGTCTGATGAAGTCCTTGTGCAGATAAATGAGCCTTACAAAGTACAGAAATTTAAAAAGAATGCTGAAAAGAAAAACCAGGGGTCAGAGAGGATTTGAATTCTGTTCCCAGCAGGCTCGCAATCACCTGTAACTCCAGCTCTCGGGGATCCAATGCCCTCTTCTGACCTCTGTGGGCACCTGCACTCATGTCCACAGGGCACCCTACAAACACACATACATAAAATTGACAAATTAAAAGAAACCTTTAAATTTATAATTAAAAAAAAATAAAAATCTGGACTGCAGGGGAAACCCAAGGAGGACACAGAAGATGTAGAGGACGTGACAAGGATTTGAGAGAAAAGACAGGGTGTAGACTTTGGAAGGAGCCCTAGGAACAGTGCTGGGCAGCCAGGGGTCTGTCCTTGTTCATTGCTGGAGATCTGGGGGAGAACTGAGACCCAGGAGCAGAGGGGTCTAAAAGCAATCTTTTGTTCTAGGGACAATAGACTGATACATACATTTCTTCCCTTTTGTCCCCTAGGACTTTTGAAAGCTTTGTGGCAAATGTGTGTTTTTCAGTCTTTAAGTGCCACTCAATCATAGGGGATTTTCCACAAGGCCTTACAAAAATGTAGATTACACTGTAAAAAAAAATGTTTTTCAGTCCATAAAAGTCCGTTTGTACTGAGTAAATTTCTTTATGATGTTTAACTTTGCTTCAGGTCTTGATTCCGAGAAGGGAAACCTGGTGGAGTGAGAAGGAAAAAAACAACATGGAAAAAAGAAAGGCCCAGGAGAGCCATTCAGAGCACAGTCAGACCTTGTTTGTGTGATATGGACTCAGAGCTTTCTCTTCAAAAACACAGGCGATTAAGAAAATGCTTGGAGAACCTAATAATAGTTCCCTGAAATCCGAGATCCACCTCTCATCTTTCTAACTCTTAGGAACGCGCTTAATAAGAACGTATGTTTTTAATACACTGATTCTTAGCAACAAAGTGGTTCTTTAATTAGTGCAAAACTTGAAGAATGCATTCCCTATTATTGTACACAACGTATGGTATTCAGTGACTTGTACTCCAGATTCGTTTGCGTATGTCACCACTGTACCTGTAATTTAGTTTAATATCAGGTCAGTGAGCTGTGTGTGTGTGTGTGTGTGTGTGTGTGTGTGTGTGTGTGTGTGTGAGTGAGTGTATAAAACTCTCACCAGTTGTTTCATGGAACTTCTGAGTAGTAATTAAAAACAGTGTCCATTTTAAGAACTCACAATCAAAGGAACTGCTTCTTGCAGCCAGATACAGTATTTTTTTCACCTGCATTAGTAAGGCACAAAGTAGCTCACCTTTTAGGGCAAAATTCAATTGTGTGTGCTTATTCATGTATTGACAGTGTGTGGACAAGTGTGTGTGCATGTATGAGGAAGCCAAAGTCCATTGTCAGGTGTCTTTTTTCTGTTGCTCCATCCCATTTTTGAGTTAGGCTCTCATTGAACCCGAAGCTCACCAGTTTGGCTAGACTGGCTGGTCAGTGAGGCCCAGAATTCTCCTGTCTTTGTCTCCCCAGAGCTGAGTTTACAGGTGCTGTGCTTGGCTTTTTACATGAATACCGGGTCCAAACTTAGGTCCTCATGCTTGCACAGCAATCATCTGACCTATTGAGCCCTCTACTCAGCTCCAAGGATTGTCTTTATGTCAATTAAATCAAAATAAAATCCCAGGACTTGAAATAAGCTTGACCTAGTCAGGTGGAAAACTCATAATATCAGAGACAAATGACCTGACTGATCTTTTCTCTTTTTAAATTTTCTCATTTCTCATGTTGAAACATACAGTTTTCTGATCTAGGGAATCGTGTCTTGGGAGAGGTGCCGAGTTTTTCCTCGCATGACCGGCTTGCCCACAAGGAGGATGTCCAAAAAAAAAAACGTGTGCCAGGCCTACCACATCAATCTCAATCGAAGTCAGCTTGTCTGCATAGGTGTTGCAGCAAGACGTTTTGGATAAAAAAGGACTGTGAAAAAAATGAGGAAATCTCACCCGACAACAACTGCAAACTATTCTCTCTCTAGATGAACCATTAATAAAAGTATGGATTATATTCCCTCACTGTACACTGGATTCTGATGGGCAGATAGCAGTAAGATTTAAACACAACAACAACACCAACAACCTGGTGACTTAAGTCCCTAAGATTTAGAATATTTTGTTTGTTTGAATGCCTAAGCAATACAAACCTTGGCCATCATATTAAAATGGAGAATTCCTTCCCTTGGTGTCCACAAGTGCAACATACATAGTCCTTTATCTCTCCCAGAGCGATTAGCTTTTTGGCCTTTGGCTGGTCGATGTATACAGTATCTATAGCTCTTGCATGCAAGTGTTCTCAACTGACTTGCAAGGTCTTTGATCAAACCAGCTAAACCTGATTTTCCAGATTGTTGAAGAGGCAAGAGTACAGCTATCAGCTTTACAAGTCCTGGCAAGCGATGGAGACCCCAAGCCTCTGACTCCCTTTATCAGAGTCAAAGGTAAACAGGGAGCCAGTTCTCATTCAAATATGTAGCATCAGGACTTTGCCTTGACTTTCACAGTTGTAGCAGCACAAGAAAAACAACAGTTGAAGAAAAAGGTTCCCTCGGCATAGATGCCAAACTAAATAATGACACCCAAAGCAAAAACATGCTTCACTGAAACTAAGCTTTAGTCGATTCAGCCTACTGAAAACAAAGCTTTTTTTGTGATTTCAAAAGTGAACATTGTGCTTTGCTCTGGCAGCCATTTATGTTTTTGAATGATCCAATTATGCACAAATCCCTGGTCTACAGACCTTTCAGCACCTCGTCTCAGGAATGATTTGAAAACTTGACTGAAATTTTCTGCATACAGTGCCTGCCCGGTTCTTCTGCTTAACCTTTTAAAACATACTTTTTGAATGACAATGCTTTGACATATACTGTGAATGTGTTGTCACTCTGCTTCTCTCTCTCTCTCTTTCTCTGTCTCTCTGTCTCTCTCTCTCTTTGAAATCTTGTGGGAGACTGACAAGTGTATTTCCTTTTCCCTGGGAACTCATTTTCCATTGCCCCTTCATCTAGTCTTGCTTAGTTGATGTTCTCTTTCTGTTGACCTCACTGAGGCACACTTGCTTGAGGATGTCCAAAGTGATCATCTTTATAATTTGTGCAACCTGTGGTAGAAAGGGGAAAAATGGAACCTGGAGATTTTTCCTATTTTTAATTTTAATTCTCTGATTTATTTTTATTTCTCTTAGTATGAGTGTATTGCCTGCATGAAGTTACTGGTGTCATGGATTGCCTGCAGAGGTCAGAAGGTGTCAGATCCCCTGGAACTGGAGTTAGGACAGTTGTTAGCTGCCATGTGGGTGCTGACTCTGGTCCTCTGTAAGAGTAGCCAGTGCTCTTAACCACGGAACCATCTCTCCAGCCCCTGTATTTATTTTTTAACATTTACACTGATGTTTATGCTTGGTTAGTAAGTGACTGATTAGACCATTGGAATATAAAAGGTGAGAATACCTGAGGACTGGGAAAAAGGCGGAAAAGGAGGATAGTGCTTTGCTCAGTCCCCTCCCTTTGGTTCAGAGCCCACAATGCCCACACTGTCTTTGGGAGAGTGCACTGCTGGAGATAGTGCTTAGTCCTTGCACAATTTGTATTTACTTTTTTTTCTTTTTTCTAAAATTGGAGTGATAACTCTACCTGTTGGGTGAAATTTCTAAATGTGCCATTGAAATTCTACATCTGAGAAGTTTCCAAGGGTGTTAAGAAGCTTTCCTTTTCTTTCTTTCTTTCCTCCTTGTTCTTTTTTCCTTCTCTCTTTCAAGGCACCCCCTGCAGCTCTCATTCAGCACTGCACAACAACCTGGTCAAGGCCTCCCTCTCGCAGTAAGACCAAGCAGATAGGCGAATTCATCATGATGAATCTGGAAGTGATCTTTCTACATAGGTAGATGCTCTTATGAAATGCCAAGACTGGGGGTCAAATTCTCCACAGACTACTTACCACAATGCCCAAATGTAGCTATACATTCATCTCTTACAGCCAACACTGGGCGAAGCCAAATCTACAAGCTATTGTGGGGTTCCCCTAAAGAGCCATTTGTGTTAAAATCGAACTTTAAGAAAGTAAGCTATGTGAGGGGGCAGCCAATTCATGTGCAGCTCAGCAGTTGTTGACTCTTGTTTACACATAAGTGTATGTGTGTGTATGACTATACTGTTTTTCTCTCCCACTCTCCTGATAACTTCTCAGTTTCCTTTTCTAAGTCTCACTATGGATGTTGTAACTAGATAGCATTATTTACTAGTGGAGATTCAACTGCTCAGTCTCTGATGATGAATCTTAAATTTAAATCTTGTTGCAACTCTGCCTTTAGGGTTTCAGCACTCAGATATCTCTCCAACACCTCCAATTCCAGCTGTCCAACAGCTTGCTCTGTGATCTGTGACCTGCATCTTCATGAACATTGTCACATTTCACATTACCATGTTGTTTTTAGGCCATATGCCTGAAAGCCCTTTAGATGATCCCCTAATATATGGAGGCAAAGCAGAATCTATTGATTTTCTCTCTCCAAAATCTCTTAGGTCTGTCCATTTCATTGCACCTGCCTTGGCCACAAAGTACATAACTCAGCACCATCACCTGCCTGAAGTTCTTGTCCTCTGTCTTAGAGAGTGAACTTTCTGAACTATATAATTCAATTCTGCCATTCCCTTAAAGCAGTCAATGACTTCCCTTTGTTCTCAGGATAAAATCTAAACCCTTGGGCTTTGCTAACAAAGCCTGCATGGTCTCGGACTGTTTTATCTCTTTACCTTTCATTTCCCGAATACTATTCTTCAACTACCAAGTATCTTTGAGGTTTTCCAAACTCTCTTAATTATGGATCTCATTTCACACTGTTTGAGATTTCCTGTGGTTACAATTGCTTGTCTTTATATCTGGATGATGTCTATCAACCTTCAAGTCTCCTTTAGATGGCTGTTTTTAGGAATCCTCCAAGCACGCTAATTGAGTGATGGTGTCTCCGGTCACCTCATACTACTCCACATTATAACATTTATTTCTATGGCTATGATTGTCCCTTTAGGAATGTCTATTTTCATTCTTCCATAAATTCTGTGAAGACAATTACTTGGTGGTTACTTTTTCATTAATAAGTATTTTGAGGGGAAAAACGAATGAGCACACTCAACGAAGGCCCACCTATACTTGCAGAGGCTGACTTACTGGATGAGACAAACAATGCATCTTCCCAGATGCAGTGCTGGTAAAATTACATTAAGTCAAACATATAGAAATTGTGAATATGTTAGGATTTATAGGATCCTTATGGATCATCTTCATTTTATGAGTAAAATAACCAAGGCCTAGGAAGAGTAAGTCACTTTGCTTACTTAGGATGTCCTTCCATAGGATGAGTTCCATAATTCTGTCTTCAGGTTTCTTAATTTTGATCACTTTGATATTTATGAGATGATTTACTTTGGAGGTTTAATTGCTTCCATTTGAATTTTTTTAGACTACTGCTGGGTTAAGCACATTCTACTACTTAACAACCAACTGAGGTTTCTCTTTATTCAGGTGACTATCTAAACTATATAATCAACTTTACTGGATCATCTGAATCTCTCTTATGCTATTAGAAATTTCTTATATATTCTTAGTCATTTATTTGACTTGTAAATTTCCCATAAATTTGATGACACATGTCACCTGTGACTGAGTCTAGCACAGACATATACCATTGAAGAAAATGCTCTCTCATGGGCAAGGAAATATTTGAGAGAATATTTCTTGAGGTGCTATTTGTGAAAATATAGAGTTGGAAATACCTAAATGTATTTTTTTGTACTCAAGTATACTACTGAATCCAGAATGAATCATTCATTAAATTCATTAAATCATGGTATGTGCATATAATGGAAATAAAAAGATACGGTATGTTCACTTAAATGAACTAACTGGTTCTACATGTTCTCAATAGAGTTGGTGCCAGAAAATTGTATGCTGAATAGAAAAAGCAAATGACAAACTGATATACACAGCATTTCGTTTGAGCAAATTTCTAAGTTATATTTCAGAGTAAATGCATATGAGATAAAAGGGAAAGACATAAATGGAAGAATGCAGACAGGGAAGCAGACAGAATTAAAGCAGCATTCATCTGGGGTATGATAGGTTTCCTCTTTAAAGATTTGTGGAAAATAGGAAGACATTAATATGTAATAGGTCAGAGCTACGGACAAATGAGTGTCTGTGGCATATTCTGCATTATTTGAGCATGCTTGAGCTATTTTCTAATTCAAGAAAGGAGAAAAATGTGTCAAATAAGATTTGTCAGAACTTTTTTTCAGGCAGAAATGACAGAATATGCACATTTTTGGTAAATGTTTCATACAGGATGTGTTTGAGTCACTTATAGAAAGGGCAGAGATTCTAGCAGCAGAGGAAGGTTCTAGTGAAAAATAACAAAGAAAGGAAGGAAAGAGAAGGGAGGGGAGGGTAAAGGAAGGGAAGGGGAGTGAGGGAGGGGACAGAGGGGAGGGGAGTGAGGGAGGGGCAGGAGGGAGGAGAGGGAGGGGAGGGAATAGAGGGAAGGGAGGGAGGGGAGGGAGGGGAGGGAGTGGAGGGAGGGGAGGGAAGGGAGGGAAGGGAGGGGAGTGAGGGAGGGAAGAGGAAGGGAGGGGGAAGAGAAAAAGGATTCCAGGAAGGATGGAGGCAGGTTATGAAATATCTAGCTAGATAACTGACCTTGGGAAGAACGGCAGGCCTGTAAATATCATAATCCATGGAAGGAGAAATGCATCACTGGGAGTCATAATCTTTGATTAAACTTTTATAACTCGTTTATATTAACGTATGATAGGAGCTGAAAAATAATTCAAAGTTCATCTAGGCCAGCTTTTCCTTCCCGTTAGTCACAAGACACAAGGCTCCGGAGAACAGAAAGGCAACAAAGGCCATTTTGTATGAGAATATCAGGTTCCAACCAATCTAGCCATTTAATGTATATTAGCTGGCTTTTTAGTTGACATGTGATCTCACTGCATTGTAATTATAAGTTTAGAGAGATCGTTACAGAGAATATTTAAGTTTTGACTAGGAGGTAAAGATATTTTTGTGACTAAAGAACTGTCATAATGTAGACTGACAGGTGAGATGGGGTGTTAATAATGGAGGTGCTCAGAGACATTGGAATTAAATTGCTACTACCTCCCTATTGTACCTGGAAGCATCCTTCTTGCTGGCTGGTCAGTATCATGATTTCTACATCTGTCTTTTATGGCTCCAATAAAGTCTATCTCATTAGGTGGCTGAAGGCCAAGAGATAAATATAAGTACCTTCCACGAAGTTCTTACAAAAGGTGGCCTCAGATCATCACCACTAAGGTGAGTCACTGTGATTTTTCTCAGGGACTTTCTTCTGCTTATGGGCAAGTTGGGACATCTGGAATCCCCCAGTAATGTCCATCTTTACCTTAACAACATAGACCTGAGAACATGGTGAGGTATGACCCCAATAAAGATAATGGAGGCAGCTGACTGAGTTATGAACCATTATCTAAAATGGTCTAAGTCATCTTGCCCGTGGGCTTTCCTCACATTCCCCAAGAAAGAGATAAACGTCCAGAAATGCTACAGGGCGTGATACTTACTTTGACATGAACATATGGGACTGTTCAGAGAAGAGAGTCTTCAGAAAGTATCATCAGAAGCTTTCCCTCCAGCATATCAGGACTACAATGAATTTCCTAGATTAGCTAATTACATATTCAAAAAGAATAGGGAGCTTTGTCTTCAAGATATGATAAACAAGATTGGCAGGTTTCAATATGCTGAAGACAGGTTGGGCCCAATAAAAACATCAGAGACTTAAACTTCTCTTGGTCACCTCCCATTCTGACATCATCAGGTTATCTCATTCTATTTTATACATTCTCAAAAACTTATGCTTTCCTTTGTAACATTTGGGAATAATTTAATTGTACACTCATTTGTGTGGTTGATATTTCTTTGTTTTTCTGGCTAACCTGTAAACCAAACCTCACGAGACTGGGGACCATATCCATTATCTACAGTATCTCAGGGCTTGTCCAGGGATTTAGTTTATGTTAGGAGCAATGCTTTCTTGTTGCATATGCCATTAAGTGAGTGAAAGAATGGGTGAATTAGTATAAGAACATGAGAACTGGATGAAGAATGAGCGAGTCAGTGCAGGCTACTCTAAAGATATGTGAGATAGCTGTATCCTGCAAATGGGTGGCCAGTGTAAAACCCTGTAGAACAAACATTTTGAAGACAGAGACCAAAAGGTATGACATCATGGTTAATGGGATGGCTCTGAGATGGACAAATTCCACACCTAGCTACGTGACTTCAGGTAGTTCAACTCCTCTCTCTGATCCACTGTTTTCCTTTTTGTTTAATGAGAATATAAATAGTAAGAGTTTCTTTTAATAATCATGAGGACTAAATAAGATAATGAGACAGTTTATGACCTTTTGAGGGTGCTACATCTCTGGATATGCTACTCAGTTAAATTTGACCAATTTCTTCATCTTTTTCCCTGCTTGAGGCTACATTGGAGTTATACTACAATGCTACTCCTGAAACTCAAAAGATAGTGGTATCTAGAGAAAGACTTCAGAAGCATCTTGTACAAATAGATGTAATCATCCGGAGTGTGCAAGTTGTGGACACTGGTACGCTCTACCTATTTCACATGGTTTCCTTTCTGAAACTGGCGTTAGCTTTTATGACTTAACTGAACTACCTACTGTTGAGACGACTCAGGAAGGAAAGGCACTACAGCAGTGTGGAACCTTTCTAGCCCATAGCCATTTGCTTCTAGATGACCTGCCTTAGAGGACTGGGCATTACTACTACTTTCCTATCATGGAAATCTTGCTTTAGGAGATTTCCAGAGCCGAAAATACAAAAGAAAGCCATGATAGAGAATTCTGTTGTCTGTTTGATCAGCTAGCTGAACTCTCTTCCTCTTAGCAATCTCCTAAGTATATACTCTCCAGAATGTGGATGCATTATATGATATGAAATATTTTGTATCTTGTTCAAAGTTGAAGAAGAGGAGTAAAGTTCATAGAGATTGCCTCTAAGTCCCAGGTGGATCACTGGGACTTCCTGGCTGCTGACCACCGGCCTAGTTCCAGGTTTGGTGAGAGAAGAGACCTTGTCCCAAGAGAATAAAGCAGAGATGCAAAAAAGAGGGACACCCACTGTCGTCTTCCGGCCTCTGCACATGGAGGGGCACAGGCACCAGCGCAAGCACGTGTGTGCACACCACAGCCACGTAAATTACAAACACACACACACACAAGACCCACAGCCACAGAAAAGTTTAACTGATAAGTTTTCAGGCATTAACTAAGTTCACATTTATCCCATTATTGTTCAAAAGCAGAATTTGAAGTAATAAAATGAAAATAATAATAGAATTTAAATTAATTATCACATCTGCCCCATTGGGCTGTATGATGTCTCTAGAAGTAATCTATTTTTTTATGGTAATATGTATTGTTCTACTTTCTGTAAAATTCTTGCATTTGGGCTTTGGGAGAAAGGCAGCAGCGAATAAGTACGGCACCTGAATCTTTAGGCCGTGAATTTACATGTGTGGTTTTAATAGTCCATACAGGACAAACATTTGTCAAAACCTGTAGAAACAGGCAACTCAAGTAAGACATGAGGCAAACTATGGACTCTAGTTAATAAGTTTATCATTGTGCAAATGAGCCAGAGTGAAGCATGGTGTATTTAATGGAGGAAATTATAGGACCTGAGGAAAGAGGAGGCAGTGGACGTTCTTCCTGCTTAATTTTTCTAGAAACTTAAACGCTCTTTTAAAAAGTGTGCTTCTTAGAAATCGTATCGTTCCCTGTTTCTGAAAAGGGGAGGAAAATGTCCTGCCCACGCGGCTGCACACGCCTGAGGCTGAAGCAGTAGGAACTGAGGCTCGTATTAATCTTTACAGAAACAGTATGTTGAAATCAAGCCTGTTCATAGCTACTCCTTTACTGGATACATACATGTGATATGTTCAAAAGAGACAAGAATTTCACAGGGCTGTTAGTAGAGTCCGAACCTGAAAATAACTTAAAGTACCTGTTTAAATGGCTGGGTTACAGCACATGTGGCCACATCGTTTTTTTTTTTTTTTTTTTTAATGTAGGTGTTGGGTATCAAACTCAGTCAGGTTTTCATGCTTGTGAGGAGGCACCCTTATTCACTGAGCCATCTCTCAGCCCTTTGTTTTCTTTTAGAGACAAGATTGCTTCAGCCTTTTCAGTGATGAAATGACAGGCGTGTGTGCGTGTGTGCGTGCGTGCGTGTGTGTGTGTGTGTGTGTGTGATTGTTTTCATCATCTTTTTGTGTCTAATATTGGAGATCTTCCCTGGACCTCTCCCCAGAAGACGTGACTAAAATAAGAAATTTTCCTCATGTTTTCCACTTGTCTTTTATTGGATAGGAAAGCCAGCAGACTAAGGCTCATTTTGATTTCATTTGCCTTTGCTTTCCCAGTCATCAGAATAATCTCATCCTTTTATGAGCCACACCATCTTCAGCAGCAGGAGTACCACTGAGAATCTTTGCTAAGCTCTTACATGTGTGTGACACAGTTTGGCCTAACCTAACAGAAGGAACTATTTGACAGTCATTTTCTGACTCTCTGAGGCTTTATGTAGAATTGTTACCGACTTCTGGAGAGGCACTGGCGTTGGTTGTCAGTCAGGCTTAGATCTCTTTGCCCTGATTACAGTGTTTTGCAGAACTAACGCAAAGGGAAGATGGTGGGAGCATCTCCTTACTCATCATGAAAGAAACAAGAATCTCCCTATTCTGCAGTTCCCTAAAGCACAGGCTGCCTAATTCCATATTATCTTCTCTCAAACTCATGGACGCCTACACTTCCAGTAGAGTATAGCGCTTGCTTTTTTCTCATTAATTAAAAAAAAAAGAAAGCAAGTTGAATACATTACCATGGCTACTCTTCTAATGAACAAAAAGGACTAGGCTGAGTTTAAAAAAAAAACTACCACTTTTCATATTCAAGGTACTTTTAGAAGCTGCTATAAATTATTACCTTTTTCTACATCAGAGGTGTCCTATGACTAAAGGCTGAAACAGCCCCATGATGCTTTTTAACAATGACTCTTATGTTTCTTTTGGTAAACTCATATTGTTAATTATACTCTACAACAGATGGAGCACCTTCCATCCAGGACCTCAGTGCACCTTGCAAATGTCATGAATCATCAAAGCCCTTCCATAATGGAGGTAAGTATCTATGGTCACAATTTTATAGTTCAAGAAGCACAAAGAAGTTAAGTGTTTTGTTTTTTAAAGTGGAATATATTTTGATCAAAAGATGTAGTCATCATTTAAGAAAGCAGTGAAATTTACTGAAGAGATAAATGAAGAAACTGTCTCGTCAGGAAGCTTTGTTTTTCCTGGCAAGGAACACCTGAACAATAATATTTGGAAGGGTCACAGATAAAGAAATTGACATTTATCTGCTAATAATTAGTCGACTTTTAAAACAATTCGCATAGAAAATGACTACTGAGGGGCTGGAGAGATGGCTCAGTAGTTGAGTACTGGCTGCCCTTACACAAGACCTAGGTTTGATTCCCAGTACCCAGATGGCAGCTAACAACTGTCTGTAATTCCAGTTTCAGGACAATCCAATACCCTCGTTTGAGCTCCATGGGCATGGCATGACACAGGTGTACTTATGTATGTATATGTATATGCACGCAATACACTCACACACATAAAAAATATAATAAAATAACACTTTTTAAAAAGAAAATGACAATTGAACAGTCAGTGATATGACAAATTTAGACAATAAAAATGGCCAAATGTTTATTATTATTGTGTATGTTATTATTATTGTATGCATTATTATTAGTGTGTGTGCACATGGGTGAGTGTGTGTCTGTGTGTCTTAGAAACCTGTGGTCAGAGGACAACTTTGTGAAGTCCATTCCCTCTTTGTGCCTTTATATGGCATATTTGTTATTTTTCAGTAGCTGTGGTAAAATGCCATGGCTAAAAACAATGTAAGGATTCAGTTTATTTTGACTTACAGTTCCAAAGGGATAAAGCCCATCATGGATCATGGCATGAAGGCATAGCAAGCAACACACAGGGGGAGCATGGTGGCAGGACAGGAGCAGGAAGCAGGTCACATAGTCTCTCTCTCTCTCCACACACACACACACACACACACACACACACACACACACACATGCACACATGAAGCTGAGAGAGAACAGGAAGTAGAATGAGACTATAAACCCTCAAAGTCTTTCCCCAGTGTCTCCACTTTTTAAATGTTCCAAAACCTCCCCATCCACCACTGCCAGCCAGGGACCAAGTGTTGAAACACATAAGCCTGTTGGAGGTACTTCCTATCGAAGCCACATCACATGGAATCCAGGGAGAGGACTCAGGCTTGCATCTTTGGACAAAAGTGCCTTTACCAATGGAATCAACTTGCTGATTCTCCAAACATTTTTACATTCGATCTTAGCCAAAAGATCGAGAAATGATCCCCAAACATTTTTACAATATGATAATGAAGCATTGTAACTTAGAGCTGCAAGATTCCAGAGATTATTTAGTCAAGCACTTTCATAATTTAGATGAGAAAATTGAGATCCAGAAAGGTTAATAAGTAGCTTGCATGAAATCACTCAGCTTTTAAAACCTAATTTAATTTCTTAGTCCTCCTTCTGCTGCAGAAAGGGTTTCATTTGGCTTAGTCGGTCAGTTGGTTAGTGGCATCAATAACTAAAATCTGAGCTCCCTGACCCTCATCGATCTACCTTCCCACTAAATAATGCTTTTAAAATCTTTCACAATGAGTGTCTTTCTACACTCTAAATATCATAAAATCATAGGTTGCGGAAGTTGTAGGGAGTTACTTTTGTTATGCCTTCCTTTAATAGATGAGGAGTCTGATATTCAGGGAACTTAAGGGACTCACTTGAGGCCCCAGGGTTAGTTACTGCCTTACAAAGGCTTGGTCTCTCCATTCCTTTCTTTTCAAGGATCTCAGATATTCATTTATTATCTAAGATCCCAGCAACCAAAAACACCAGTATAACTTAATAATGATTTTTCTGAAGTGTGCTTTGACTAAAGACAAATGAGAAACAAGCAAGGCAGCATTAAAGATAGAAAACATAAACAACAATAGCAAAGCCTCCAAGGTGTGTCATTAAACAGTAATTGAAATTCTGCCTGTTTTTTTTTTTTTTTTTAACATCTTCTGAACCTGTAAATCTGATGTTTTTATAGGTTATTGTAAGGACAGTGAGGATTCCTCAGTGCAAGATTCCAAAGTGCTCACTCAACTTCCAGAGACTGACTTACTATCTCTATGAAGGTTTTTTTTTTAATCATTTTTGGGGGTTTATTTATTTTTATTTTGTGTGTATGAGTGTTCTGCCTGCATGTATGTAAGGGCACCTGTGTGCGCAATGCCTGTGGAAGCCGGAAAAAGGTGTCATATCCCTGGAACTGGAATTACTCATGGTGGTTTTTGAGCTGCCATATAGGCGCTGGGAACCAAACCAGAGTGCTTGGCAAGAGCAGCTAGTGTGCTAAATGGCTGAGTCATGTCTCCAGCCCCTCCCTTCAGGTTTTAAGACTATGCACTCTAAGATTAAAATGGTCAGTTCATTATAGTGGCACACTCTGGTAGTTTTAGATACCAGAGTACCCAGGAGGCTGAGTTAAGAGGGTTAACTGAGACAAGGAGTTTGTAAAGGGAGGTCAGGGGCAATATTGTGAAACACTGTCTAAAGAAAAGAAAAGAAAAGAAAAGAAAACAAACAAAGTATGTCTCCCCCACTAATAGAAAGAAGGGAAAGAAAGAAGAAAGGAAGGAAGGAAGGAGAGAAAGAGAGGGAGGGAGGGTGGGAGGAAGAAGGAAAGAGCAGCAGGAAAAAAGGGAGGAAGGGAAGGAGGAAACTGAAACTAAGGTATCACGGCAACCCTCACTGAACAGGAGCATCCAATGAAAGGAACACACTGATATATAAATATATATATGTATATATGTGTATATATGTGTATATATATGTATGTATATATATATATACACATATATATATTTAGCCGTCACTGAATGAAGAGCTTCCAGAATGTTGGTGCATTTTAGTTTGTGTGTACCCATCTTCTGATTACTCATTTAAATTGAAGAATGCTTGAATAAGTTTTCAAGACAGCTTTTCCTATATTTTGTATATCCTTCCTTCCTGTAAAAATTAACACAATAATGTGCACTTTGGATCACCTGACTGACTGAAAATTATAAAATAAAGCATCTATACTAAATAAACTTTGTAGTGTAGCATGTTCACATTGCTGGGTGTTTTTAGTGACAGCGACAATGAACATGGTAGTTCTTTGGGTGTCACTGTAAGCTAGTAAGCATGTCTTCCTTTTATAGCGATGGAACAGGTGAGGGCTGTGGGTGAGATGGGAGTGGGCAGGGGCCTGATCAAAGTCGCTCCTTGCCTCTTAGCCATCAAGGCATCAAATACTTGAGCTACGTCCTCAGCTTTAAAGGTAGACTACACCTGGAGAGGCTGCACCGGGCTCTGACTCTAACAGCACCTTTAGACTTGCTGGCTGTTGCTAACATCTATTCTTCTGCCTTTCCATCTTGTGCCCTTGCTCACATAATCTGCCCATATGTGAATGATTCCCTGCTATTTGTAGAGGAAATTAACCATACAGCCCTCCATCCCCTTGGTTATCTCTGTGTGTACTGGGGTCTTTCAAAGGTTGTGCTGTGGAATTTGTACTGTGAGTTGAATATTAATAAGATAAGAAGAAACAAGTTTCTCTTTTCCTCTAAAGCCCAAACTGGCACCAAGAGCAGAAATCAGCTCCTGTGAGCAGGCCTAGATGTCCCGGCCCTGCATTCGGTTTCCTGTTTAATACCTTCTGGTAACTGAGGGATCAGTTTATGACACTTTGGATTTAAGTACAGTATGAAAGAACCCAAAATCTTTTTCACTACTTCCATCCTTCACAACTCAAAATGCTAGCCTTTAAAATACCTTCTCTTGGAAGTGAAGGTAAGGGTAAGGAATGCATTTAACATTAGAAGAAAACAAAGTGTTTTAACTCCTCAAAGAATGACTTGAATATATTATCTTATTCCTGCATTTTCTAAGTATAAATATGTATTTCTGCAGATTTTCATCTGGCGGCTTCTTACCTCCTCTCCTTGTCTAGGTTCTTAACTGCAGTACAAACCAGGCAAAGGATCTCTAGAAGAGGTTCTAGGTTGATATGTGGATGACACTGAATGCTGAGACAAGTAGGCTCACATGTGCGATTTCTTTTTCTTCTTTTCTCCAGCTGATCAATAGATAAATCCCAAGGCAACATTTTCATCAGCAGTTATTACGTTTTGTGCTTTTGTACCTTTGTGTGAGAATATCAAGGTGTCCGACAGCACTGGAATGGAGTCCTAAAATCTTTTCGAATTAAATAATGACTTGAATGATCAGTCCCTTTGTTAAAAAAAATAGCGATATCAATCTGAACTATATGGATCCATAAACATCAGTCGTCTACCTAGTAACCAAAGGTCTGGACTCGAGTTCTTGCCCTCGAGTTAAACAAACATTAAGGATATTTGTCTATGTGCCATTCCTAAAACTGCCTAAAAATCATGACAAAGTGAGAACAGAAGAAAGAGAAAATGGAGGCCAGTGAAACTGGGTTTCCAAGCCACTCCTGTCATCTTTTAAATCATGACTATTTTCAGTTATGTCATCTTTTAAATCATGATTATTTTCAGTTGTTTTTCTGCCCACTGTGATAGCAAACCCCCCCGCCACCCAGCACTGGGGTGCTAAAGCAGGAGGAAAGCTTTTAAGACCATAACAGAATATGTATCCCAGATAGTTAAGGCTATGTAATGAGAGCCCATTTCAGAAAGACAAAGTAGAGGCGAGAGAGAGAGAGAGAGAGAGAGAGAGAGAGAGAGAGAGAGAGAGAGAGAGCACTCGATCAGTAAAGTGCATGCTCTATAAGCATGACGATTCAAGTTAAATCTACAGAAGAAAGCCAGGCACAGTGGTGTGTGACAGCAATCCTATCACATCTCATCTCACTAGTCAGAAAGCCCTAGGCCAATGAGAGACCCTGTTACAAAAAGCAAGGTGGCCCATACCTCAGGCAGAATGACATCCAGGGTTGTCCCCTGGCCTCCACACACATGAGCACTCGCACTTGCACACACATAAACACACATTAAAAACCCCATTTCCAAAGACTTGTATACTATTCCATATATTGTTTTCTATACCTAAATAAAAGTATAGACAGAGGGCCATGTGATGTGCAATGCATGCTCGGATATGGAGATGGCATCAATAATTGGTCAATGTTATAAGAGAAATGGGATTGGATTTATTTCTACATAATAAATAAGTGCAGTTTAGATTTTTATTTGCTGAAACTCCTAAAATTATTACAATTTCTAACAGCCATTTTATGGATGCTATTCACTGAATTTTTATCACACACACAGCCTGGTCCGATGTGCAGAAAGGATTCAGAAACAAGAATACCAGGGACAACTCAAAACTCTGGGAGTTAACATAAAATGCATGCTTACACAGGGTAATGATCGCTGTTTTGTCAAGAGCAGACTTTCGGGCCATTTTTCTGTGCTGTGTACTCAATTTTTTTGGTTTGCTTAACTCCCATTTTCAGAAGAATGCATATATTATAGAACATTCCTATTTACCATTTCACTGTAATAATTTTAGTACCCTTGTGATTGAGTCAGTATAATTATTCTGTTCCCCATTTACTAGACAAAAAATTGAAGTTACTAAGAAGCTGAATGAACTGTTCAAGGTTAAGCCAAAGAAAGGGCAAGACACAGGTCTCTTGTCTGCTTTCTTATCTTTATTTTCACGGAGTGCCTTACTTGAAGAACTATTGGAAAATTCCAGCAAAAAACTGAAAGGTAGCTTTTCTCCCAGTAGGATTCTCTTATTGAAATAGTTTGTTGCAATACCATTACAAAGAAGGGAAGAAAAAAATACATCCTATCCTACTCACCAAATTTCACTTTCTTGATAGTCTTTGATACTGATACGTTTCAGTCGTGATCTCTGTGTCCAGTACATGTAATGGTTGTATTGACTATATGAAGTCTTTATGAAGAGAATTCAGTCCTTTCCTGATGATACATGTTTAGTTTTTATCATCTATTCATTGTTTTCTAAATTAGGTGTTTGTTGTTGGAGGTTGGAATTCCTATTTGATTCACTTTCATTTTTTCAGTCTCATCAGCACTAAGCACTAAGCACTGCATTGCAAATGTGCTACATACATGGTTTATAAATGATTGCTTTGATAGGATATAAATCCTTTGACACGGGCACATTGGCGACATCGGTAACAACAGATTCTCTTCTCAGGTGCCTCTTTCCTCCTTTCTTTTGAGCTCCTTGGTGGCTGTGGGCGGGTCTTTTCTATCTCTACTAGCATAAAGGTAATTGAAAACCTAACTAAACCTTGACCTCATGCATCTAGTGTCTCCCCCAGTGGCTTCTGGGGTCCATAAATGTTTATGGGATGAAGAGCAAGAAAGGGAGGACAAGAAGGAGAATTCCTTCATCGTTGTTGCATCTCCTTTGAGGAATTGCTCTAAATATTTTACTTGAACCAGGTCATTTGCTCCCTACAGTGGTCCCATTAAATATTTCTAATCAGTATCCCCAGGAAACAAAGACAAATGCAGATTAGTTTGTCTACCTCACGTAGCTCATAGAGGCAGAATTCAAATCCAGCATTACCACTGCGTTAGCCTGTGGCTATATTAATATAGCCACATGGAGCATCAGTAACAGATAGGAGGAAGGAAGAAAAGGAGGAAACAAAGGTTACTAACAGAGAAGAGCATCAGTGACAGCCAGGTGCTGCAGTGGAGAAAGCATTAGAGAAAAATAGAGAGGCCCCATGTTCCAGTAACAACTTTCTCTTTTTTAATTTCATCTGATATCTCTAGACTTACTCTTCAAATCTGCTAGGTGGGTCAAATTATTCTAGATGTGCTTCACCTAAATTGTACTCACGAGAACACAATTTGAAAGGAATTAGGTATAAAGTACAGCAAGTTTTCAGTTAACTATTTCAATAACTAATACATGGCAATGTGTATTTTCTCTGTTATTCACAGTGATCCTTCATACAGAACCTGTAATTATCTTTACCTAACTAAATAGAGGTACAAAGTAAGCAGTATTAGAATCTATAGATTCTTTCCAAATGCTCTTTAGTTAATGATGGAAACCTTTAATTTTCTCATGGACTAGTACACACACACACACACACACACACACACACATATGTATATATGAGATGGAGCTGGTTATTCAACATACCTATATTATTCACTATCTCACAATACTGTGAAGGGGAGGTGGAGGTAGATAAGATGGGGGTAGTGAGTACAGTCAGAGGAAGGAGCTCCCCCTGCTGATGCAATGCCCGCCATACACCTGGAAGCCAACCCAACACACAGTGGATCACACACAATCTAGAGAACAGCTACCAGCACTAGCCATCTTACCACCACACGTGCCAAGACACAATCCCTACCACTTACCGAGTGCATATTGTCATGCTCCACAGTCTCAATGACAGCTACAGCAGTGGTGATTAAAAGTCGAGTCCAAATCCAGACCACACGGCTGCTCAGAGACTGAATCTTCTATTTTTCAGGTGTGTGGAAAATTTGTTTAATAGTCTGGGCCTTCATTTTTCCATCCATGATCAAGGGTTTGTTTTTTTTTTTTTAAATAACTTCTACATCATTGGGTGATTATGAGGATATGTCAAGTCAATGTCTGTAAAGAATTTACAAAAATGCTTGGTGCATAATAAGTAAATGTAAGATGCACATTAAAGAGGGAGGGACAAGAACGGATAAGGAAGCCGAAGCTTACAAAAGGTTATCACAGAAGTGAGAAGCTGGCTACAGGAGGATACCAAAGCCTGTGCTCCTGAGCACTGAGTGGTACCACTTCGTGACATGTGACCTATGATGACCTATGATCTAAAGGCACTGAGAACATGGTGTGAGCTCATATTTATAGGAATAATGATATATTATTTGAGTAAAAT
This sequence comes from Eospalax fontanierii, assembly GCA_035773235.1. NCBI lineage: Eukaryota > Metazoa > Chordata > Mammalia > Rodentia > Spalacidae > Eospalax > Eospalax fontanierii. The sequence goes on from CM069524.1 coordinate 105,917,603, forward strand.
CAAATTTAGACTTTTCCTCATTGTAATCCTGATCTTGGATTCCAAATCTTTGGCTCTCCAATCTCTTAGTTTCATCTAGTTATTGATTCAAGAATTTTCATCAAAAATAGCAATAATGATCACAGATCATGATTACCATGAGATTCTTCCAAAGAAAATTTCTCATATCAAGGTTCTGTCTCAACAGGATTGTGAAAATCACTTGTGAACCTCATGACACAAAGGCATGCATTGTAGTGATATCTGCACTTGAAGGTGCTTCTGGGAGCATCCACCACCCAAAAGACTATAAATAAAGAGTTTGATGCTTAACATGATGGGAGACTGGATTAGAGTCTTGAGACAATGACTTTAAACTCACTGGAAGAATTCTGAATTTGGGTTAAAGGATGAGACACCTACCTGAAAAATCAAATAACCTAAAAGTATAGTAAGACCAATTCTGAACATCAGCAACCACAAGCTGAAGTTGTACAAGAGACAGAACTACAGGGCGCCTGCTGCACATTGCTTACTCTGCCTACTAGTGAGAATATACTTCAGGATGTAGTCACAGTTTAATGACACTGGAGGTGGTAAAATATTTGGGACATGAATGGAAAATCTATCATGTCATTAATAAGTTTTATTATATCATCTTAAGTATGGTTGGATATGTGTATATTTTACATAAGATTTACAAAGTATAACAAGCAACTGCGGGAAAAAAGACTAAAAATATTGGAAAAAAAGCCCCCAAATTAAAAGATTTCTGGGAATTGAGTTTGGGGAAAAAGCAATTAGGGTTAACTGAAGTGTTTCCAATCCTATGGAAGGTTATTTATTAAAGAACTAAGTTGTTATTCTCTAATTCTGTAGAGTGCAGAAATAGAAATGGGCTGAAGTTCTCATAAGAAAGCTTATACTTACACACAAGAAAGAGCTTCTTGATTAAACTTAAGAACTTACCAATTGTGAATCTTTGCCCCAGGAACTCTGTAAGGATTGAGGAGGTAAGTCCTAGGTAATCTGATGTGGTGTTGGGTTGAAGCAGAAGGCTTAACTGGGATTCTTTCAGGCCTCATCTAGTACTTAAATTCCATGATTGCATAAATAAGAATTTGTCCACAAAGCAGGAAAAGGAGCAGACAGCACAATCAGGCACAACCCATTTAGCAATGCAGTTGCTGGTCCTGAGCAAAGCTCTTAGAAACATTTGCTTTAAGGCAGAGTTAACAGCATACAGCCACAGTCTTGTGACTACCTTGGAAGGCTGGTTAGGCACTCACTTTTATTAAATCTTACTGATAGGTCAACTTGAATAGCAAAGGTACATGGGGATTTGTTTCTACTTTGACTGCATACGTATACTTTTCTAAAATGTAATTTATGGTATAATTAATACAATGCATTAGATAAACATGTCTGAAATGGATAGTCTTGTCAGTTTTTGGTAGGTGTCTGATGGTGGATCTTAAATTGAAATGAAAAGCTCATGTTATTACATGGGAATGGTGATATGTGTCCCTCTGCATTTTGAAACCAAGATTTTCACTTTGAAAAATTAACTTTCTCTTAAGGGTTGAGTCTGAAATGTCCCCTACTGACTCGTGTTTGAACATTTGGTTCCCAGCTGGTGGAATGGTTTTGGGAAGCTGAAGAACCTTTAGGATGTGACTAGCTGACTGATGTCTCCACTGGGGACAGGATTTGAGGTTCTTACCTGAGCTCTCTGCTTCCTAATCTACTGGCAATATGCAGTGTTAGTTCCCACTGCCAGTGACCCAACGTTCCAGGTACCACGCCTTCCCCACAATGGTGAATGGTACCCTTGAAGCTGTGAGTCAAAATAAACGTTTTCTCTGTTGTTACTTCTGTTACATATCCTGTCATAGTGACAAAAATTAATATACTTCCCTTAATGTTAGAATTAGAAAACTCTTACACAGAGATATGACTCCATCTATACACAGTGAATACAGAGTTTAGGAACAATTGACTTCAATCACTGTACTCTGAGGACTACAAGCACAAGGGACTAGAATGTGACTATGATTTTGCAACTTAGTATATGGAATCTTCTTTTAATACTCATTATTTTTATTTTATGGTACAAGTGTATTGCCTCCATGTATGTAAGTGCACCTGTGTCATGCAATGTCTGAGGAAGTCAGAAGAGGGCATTGGATACCCTGAAACTGGAGATATGGACAGTTGTTAACCACCACGGGGGTGCTGGGAATTGAACCTGGGTTTTCTGTAAGAGTAGACAGTGCTCTTAACCACTGAGCCCTCTCTCCAGCCCCAAGTATATGGGATCTTAAATATTTGCTTCCTTTTCTGACTTGGAGAAAGCCTCTTCTGTAATGAGACTCATCAATTCTGGAGTCGAGAAGATAAAATGATTGGTATAGACTGGGCCTGACTCCTATTGAAGATTGACTCAACACTCATGTTTTGATCCATCCATGCTCCTCACGAAGTAGTCTTCAGGTGAATTCCTTTCCACATTGCTCCATGATGGGAGACAGGGAATGGATTTGCCAACTAAACCATTCCAACCTTCCCAGTGGTTGACTATCCTATTGCAAATGACTGACAGATCAGTCTCCATGAGCTGATACCATCATGAGAGATGGCTCATTCAGTGGTACACTGTACCAAGGATCTGGATTTATAAGTTTCATATTCTTGGATATTCATCATTGTAAATGCAAAGAAGTAGAGATTTGTCTGAATAGCTTATTGCTTCTCTCTCCCACACTTTCCTTCAAGCTGAAGCAAAAATATGATTTTAATTTTATTAAATTTTGTTTATTTCTCCCCCTCAAACCCTCCACATGTGCATGCCATGTTGTATGTGTGGAGGTCAGAGGACAACTTGAGGGAGTTGGTTCTTTCTTTCCAATGTGGGTCCCTGGGATCAAATTAAAGTCATTGGACTTGGTGGCAAGGTGACTTTACCTACCAATCCATCTCAGCAGCCCCAAAATATGATTTAAAATATATTTATTTAAGTGACTCTTCTTCCCCAGCTCACAGAGATGAGCATTCCTTTACAATTCTAGATGATAAAAATGGGGAGAATGGGCCAAGCCTTGGAGGAAGAGGCACCAAATGGCTCTTGGGCTGCTTAGTAAGAAGGATAATTTGTATATGAGAAATGTGGGGGGAATGATGACTCACAAGTTCAACAGCCACATTTATCAGACATTTTGTATGTCAGTCACTTCTCAATGTAATAACCTTTGTACTTACTTGGATATGTATTAGTAGTTTCCTGCATTGCTGTCTAGTACCCCAATACAATGGCTTTGTCTAAATGACTGGAAATGATATCATAAAACTCTATGGATATACTTGTATTGGTGTTAGGTAGTAATGGATTTCCTGACTCTTCACCAGTGCTCTGGTGAATCTCATACCATGCTACCTCTGGCTGTGACCTTATCAGATTTCATAAGCTGAACAGGCTTTGTCTGGGGCTGTTTGTGAATGGCAACGGTCCAAGGAAAACCAGGTGCTACAGGAAGTGGAATTGGTGATTCAGTCAGGTGCATTCTTTCTTATGATTCAGGCTGACCCACTAACTAATCACTGTGAGTGGGCATTCTGCATTCAGGGGTGCTTGTGAATAAGATGTATGGTAAAGGTCTTAATCACTTTTGCTGACAGAAGAGCTTTCACAGAAATTGTTCTATCTAATGCCGTCAAAATTCAACATACAGAGTCGATTCTGTTGTGGCAATAAAAGCTATTGGTAATACCATTTTAGGTATGCTGTATGGTTGACTTCCTATCTTTGTTTAACACTGCAATGTGGGATATGTTACTAAGCACCCAGGGCATTTACTTCAGGAGTAGGTTTGCATTTGGCAGTGAGCAAATGGTGAATGTGTGTGTGTGTGTGTGTGTGTGTGTATGTAAAATATATATGTATACATTTATGTATATATATTTACGGAAGCTTATTTCATTTATTTATTTATGTTCTCCCCGAAAACTTTAAAAAAAGGAAGCACCAAATAAAATCATCAAATTAATATATTAGAAACCTGAAGCAAGAAATTAATACCACCAAGAAAGTCAGGCATGCTGGCTTAAGTATGTAGTATTCCATGCCATAGCTAACACATAAAATATAATTACAATAAAACTTTTTTGCCTAAGTCAGAGGAGAAAGTGTAATACTTAAGCTCTTGCTTCTTACAGTGATAAAGATTTCAATTTATACCCCTTCCTCCTTTTCTTAAACTTTAAAATAATAAAAAAAAAATGTGATTCTGTGTGTATGGGGAAGGGCATGTGACTGTGAGTGCAGGGCCTACAAAGGCTAAAGGTCTTAGATGCCCCTGAAGCTGGAGTTGTGACTTGGGTACTGGGAACCAAACTCAGATCCTTGCAAGAACAGTACATGCTCACAACTGCTGGGTCATCTCTCCAGCCCTGGACTCGTTTCTTAAGTCTGTTACTTTTGGTAAATTGTCACACACACACACACACACACACACACACACACACCCCAGAGAGAGAGAGAGAGACAGAGACAGAGACACAGAGACAGAGAGAGACAGAGACTATAACTTCATGGACAGTGAAACAGCTTCTAGAGGAATATAGTAAGTTTTATCAAATGGTAATTGCTTTTGTTATGGGAATTGTTATTATGTTAATTCCCATACATTTATGGTAGATTAGAAAATTTTTCAGAACAGTTTTAGTGAGACAAGTTGCCTTTAAAACTACAAGTCCTTTTGATCCTCTAGAGGGGGTTTAAGTCCCACAATCTATGAAGCATATGCTATGATTCCCATCTATTTCTCCCCAAGCTTCTGGACAGGGTTCCCAGTGACACCCTTGTCTACCTCCATGGCTGTTGCCAGGGTGTGGCAGTCCCTCACACTCCTTACCCTCATCAGATTCAGGTTTTCAACTGCATTATGTATGTGTCCTGAAGATTTTGATGCACAACACAGGAAGGCGGTAGCACTCTTTGGTGCTTCTCATAAGCAGTGAGTGTGTACAGAAGGTTCTCCCTCAGCTTCACTCTGGTGTTTGGGAGATCTGTTGTCTTTGCTGTACCTCTCTGATCAGAGCCTGGAGAAAAGGGACTCTTCCCAAGGCTTTGACAAAGACCTTGTACAGCCTGCAGGGCTCCTCACTAATTCCCTGTACTGTTCTTCCTGGTACAGAGCTCCTCCGGATTCCCTGCCACAGGTACAGCCACAGCCACCTACTTACTGGGTGAGACTTTGATCTCACAGAGCAAGAGGCCTCTTAATGACTGACTGCTCAGGGCAAGATCTCTGCTTGCTCCAGATTTTAGAAAACAAAAATTTACCAAAGAAAGTCCAACCAGAGTTAAAGGCAGGTCATAGGAAAGGAGGGAAAGCACCTTAGTGTCTTTTCTAAACATACTTTGTGGCACCGGGAAAAATTAGCCTCATTGTATAGGTCGTTTGTCTTTGGGAAACATCTACTACAACAAACAGAAATTATTCTTCAAAAATATCATTTTAGATACTTCAAATGTTCCTTCTGACATTTCTTCTTAAAACAGAGGGATTAAAGTCTATAAGTAATTCGGATAATTTCAACACTAGTAGACCTTTCCATCAGAAAATAGACCAGCCTTATCTGGCGTGGTGACTTAGTTCACATTAGAAATGACCTTTCAAGAGGCCTTTCAGACACTGGGGACAGTGTCTTGTGAACCTGTGCCCCAGTACATATCCAGTTTGGTAGAGTAGCTGAATTGCCCAAGCAACATTTCTGAACTACATGTATTTGTCTTAGTAAATATTTACCTGTGTAAGTCTAGATCTTCTATTTCAAATTTTCAATGGACTCTGAATTTGTTGTCTTTTCAAATCAAATTACTGAATATGAATACTCTGGGTTGGAAGTGGGCTGGGTTCAAGTCCTGACTCAACATTGACTAGTTGTATAAATTTAAGCAGGTCATTGTATCTTTCAATACTAAATTTTCTCATGGGTAAAATGAGTATTAATAACAAGCTTGTGAAGATTAATACATCAATTTCTTAGCGTGATGCTCGACACATAGAATTCATGCTAGTCCTCTAGGATTACTACAGTCACCACCATTTTAATGCTAAATGTTAACACCAGAAGCAATCCATTCACAAGGTATGAATGGTTTACAAAAGAAAACTTTCTTCATATAAATTTATTAAGGAATTATTAAAATTCACTAAAAATCTGATAAATGAAAGCTAAACATTAGTGAACCATTTTTAATCTTTAAAATTATAGAAGCTACTGAAAACAACTTATTTTGCAAAAGGCAGTCAAGCAGAGGGATACTATCAGAACTTGGTGAAACTCTAAAATGGGAACACAACTCAGTATGTGTGAAGAGTTCAAAAAGATTTCACATTTTTTGACCCTATAATGTAATAGGATGTGCCCCTTAAAGAGATAGTCATCTAGGCTGCCATAATTTTTATTAAAGCATTATACATAAATGTAAAGATAACATATGAAAGTAGAATATACCAAGACTTGAAAACAATTTCTTCAACACTTAAGATTGAGAAAAATGCTCCTATGATAGTAAAATACAGAGCAAAGCATGCTACTTACCAATTTGTGAGGTCTCTTATACATCTCCCTGAGGATCGTCCCCAGACATTTTAAATTTGACTTTTCCTGTTCAAAAGTGTTTATTTCCAGTCTTCAATTCCTAAACCCATTCTTCTATTCTTTGTCATCCTTTATTATTACTACTATTTTATTTTATTATTTTTGATATGAAGTCCTACTGTGAAGGCCAGGCTGTCCCACTATGCACCCACGCTGGCCTTGAACTCATGATTCTTTTGCCTCAATCTCCTGAGTGCTAGGATTAAAAGGAGCACCACCACACTGATCTGAAGATACCTTTGTTGCTGTTCACTTTTAGATCACCATTAGTTAGAACAGTGCCTGGCTTTGTTGCATAAATAAATATATCCTTGTGAAATAAAGAAAAGTTGTCAAATGAATGATACTGGTCTAAAAATTTGATGATCTATATTTTCTGATTTATATACTTTTCTACTTCAGTCTTCTAAAATGAGATTTTTTTTTTATATTATCAGAAAAAAACTCAATAAACATTCTTCTTTTCCACTTTTGGTAGTTGCTAATTTGGAAGAACTGGCTGAATTATCCAGTCCTCTCTAACAGCATGGGTCACTTAATGTGATGTAGGCATAGACTTTATAAAGACAGAGTGTTTTACTTTTCCTTGACTTTATTTTTTTTCATACCATTATTGGAAACATATTTTCTAAACATATTTTCTACAGTTCTAAATCTGGATCAGTATTATGCTAGCAGACTAATTACCTGCCTATCTTCTCAACCTCTTTCCTACGTGATTATCATGATGACAAGGACTACTGCCACTACAAGTACTTTGTTTTGTGACCAATACATTTCCATCTTCCTTTACATTCCCTCTAATAACTGCAGCTCCTCTTTGAGGTCAGTTTGTCTGTGCCCAGTGGAGAAAAACTGTATAGGGCAGCCTAGGTCTGGTGAACCTGGCCATGCCACCTTATACCTACTCTACACACATCCTTGGAAAACCCTTATGTATTGGGCAACCTGGGTCCTGTGAACCTGAATACCACCTTACATCCACTCTGCCTTTACATCTTTGGAAAAACCTCTATGCAGCTATCATTACTCTGTGGAATGATGAAGAAACAGCTGAGACTTTCAGAAATTCAGAGAAGAGCGGATAGCCAGTCAGAGGCAGATTGTCTGACTTTGGAGTCTATCCTCTTCATTTTACTCTGAGGTTGTCTTCCCAGCACCGCAATTGTTTGCTTCTACATTTATCTGTCCCCTCTTTTCAGAAAGGATTTAAAACAGATGACTTTGTTGTAAGCTCTGCTTCTGCCTCCATACTGTTTAAGCCCAAGAGGGTGGTGGGGATGGTGCCAGCTGGAGGTAGACTGTGGGAGGAAGCTTTTCCTGTCCCAACTCAACCTCTCAGGGTCAACTACTAATAGGGACAAACTTGCAACAAAAATTAGATGATCTTGCTGAGGGCAGCAGTGGGGGCATTTTCTGTAGGGTAATCATCAGGTTATCCTCATAAATTTATTTCAGTAATTCCTGTACCATAGATGGACTTTAATCTAGAATTTTCTTTCATCTTTGCTGATAAATTTATTCAGCAATTAAAAAAATTTTTTTTTGGAAATTTCAGGCATGTATACAATGTACCTTGGTCATATCCCCACCATCACTCTCTCCCTTCTAATTCCCCTTGATCCCCTAAAATATTTTGCGCTCAAGTTCACATTTTTTGTAGCCCATTGAGTCCAATTAGTGATGTTCACATGCACATGGGCATGGGCTCATTCACTAGGACATGAGCAACCGACAGTGACCACCTCCCCACAAAGAAAAGTGACTCTCAGTTCACCAGCAGCTATCAGCTGTATTTGGCTTTTTTTTTTTAAAGTGGTTCTTAAAAATATATTAGGTATGGCCTTATTCACACGAGTTTGAAAGTGAAATTCATTAATTTTTAATAAGGGATGAGAATGGTAACTAACATCTGTGGAATAGCACTTGGAATATATCTTTTAGTCTTCCCAAACATCTGCAAGATAGATGTCTCTATCCTTTGTTAGTAGATGCAGACATTTGGGCAGAGGAAGAAAATTAAGTTATTTGCATACCGGGGTCCCACCATAATTCTATTGGACTTTAAAGTTTTATCCCACCCTACTGCAAATTTAGATAAGTAGACTGTAGTTCTGACATCCACAGTCATTTTAAGAAGAAGAATATATAGGGTGAGGCTGCCGAGGAAGATGGCAAGACTTCAATCAAGAAGAGAAAGATAGCCTGTCTTGCAGGATGTGCTGAGGACTGACATGTTATTGATGAATCTGTGACTGACTCCGTGGTTTGAAATTGGCCTCTACAAGATGTTGGGATTCCTCAGTGAGATCAACATTACCAGGCACTTTGATGTATAAACATCTGTCTATGAAAGTTTAAATATTGGTTTGTTTGAGGGCAGCATGGGAACTGTCAAAATGGTTTCTCAGCTCCCTGAGTGCCTTGTTTGAGTGCCAGTAATAGAGTTCTGCTGCTAATCTTACTCTGACGTTGTGTGTTATTAATTGTATCTCCTTTATCTAGAATGTGGTCTTCTAGAATTTGCTTGTACTTGGGAAGAATCAAGTTCTTCTCTGATGGCATTTCAGGGGCTGGGAAGGAAACAAGTTCCGCCAGTGTCGGGAAACCATGAGTCACCGCAACTCTCATGCTTTCTGACTCTGAATGAAGAAGGGCAATGTTCACATAGAAACCGTATAATTTGTCACGTTGAGAACAGACTGATCTTGTTCTAATGCTCTTGCAGAACTCCAGATACCCTAATATGAGGAGAAAATTTCAGAAATTAATAAAATGAGGTTCAGCCTTAAGGCATATGACTAATCCATCTGAAAGAGTGACTCAAAACACTAGTGAGGAGAGATGCTTGCAGTTTCAACATTAAACAGTTTGAGCTGCTTGAGTTTTATTTATTTAAAAAAAATCATAGCAACATTTTGTTCACTTTCAAAACATGAGAACATTTCCTTATTTTGTAGATTTAAAGGAAAATTGAGTATTGGATAGAAGTAGGATAAAAATTCAGTCCCTGAGGGGAACTATCTTATTATTTTTATCACATAGAAAAGAAGGAACACTTGATGCAACTGACTTAATATTGACCTTAATGTGGGCTTTTAATTCCATGATAATTTCCCAAGATAATTTTCTCCTGTCCACATTTCCCTGAGTACCTAGTGCCACCCCCAGGCATGTGTACGTGTGTGTAATGAGCGCTCTGCAGGCCTGTGGGGACAAGTGAATACACAAAAACACAAACAGGTAATAGCCAAGCCCTCGGGGATGTCAGATGTTCTGAATGCTGGAGATGGGCGCTGTTCCATATTTGGTGAGTGCGAATTGGCAAAGTGAGTTTCTATCATTCAGAAGCATAATCTTGAAGATGGAAGCGACATAGCTGTCTCGTCAAATCCATTTCTGTTTAGAGGAGTGAACTGAGGGTTTCCTTATGACATACATCTACCCTTTTATGACTGCACACTATGCTGTGGATCCCAAAGTTCTTAAAACTCATTGCCCAGCAAATAGTTGCTAATGAAATATTTGTGTAGAAGCTAAATGGATGAATGGATAAGTAAATGACAGAAAGAGTCTCAGAGATTGTGCAAGCACCTGCCCACAAAAGGAAGCCAGGTGTTTCTTACTTTCTTCCTAATTTCTAGACCCCCTCTTTTAAATGAGTTAATCAACTCCTTTTCCCCATTTGATCCTTAAGCCTTGTTCCTGGAAACATCACCTATTGTTAGCTGAAGGGGCCCTTCCTTCTCCTATTTTCACCTCTTCTACTAAGCTTTGCTGAGTAACTGGGAAAACAGAGATTTCTTCCTCAACTCCACTTTGTCTGAACATGTGGCAAGGTGTGAGTCACTCTTCACTCCTGAGACACAAAAGCGAGCTCCAGGGCTTGTGTTTGCTATAAATATTTACTGCTCTGATCTCCGATTTACTTAATATTAACACATTGTCTGGGTAGCCTTAGACCTTTGGTATATATACTAATCTTGCTGTTTGTCTAAGATCTCAAACTGCCTTAGAATTCTAAATTTGGTAAATATGGGATCTTTTCCAATTAAAGTTACAGACAGAATTCAAAATAACTTTTCTTTTTTCCAGAATGCTAGATATTGTTTCAGACAATGTCTTTCTGTCTCTATGCTTATTTTCTTTTTAAAAAAATATTAGTTACTTTTACTTTTATTTTATGTGTATGAGTGTATTGCCTGCATGTGTGTAAGTGCACCTATGTTATGCAATGCCTGCAGAGGTCAGAAGAAGGGGTCAGATCCTCTGGAATTGGAGTTATGAAAACTTGTTAGCTGCTGTGTGGGTACTGGGAATCAAACCCAAGCCCTCTGCAAGAGCAGCCATTGCTCTTAACCACTAAATCAACTCTCTAGACCCATCTATATGGTTTTTATCCTCACAACTTTCTAATAATCTGACAGGGTATGAGATGCTTTAGCCATAAGTTTCTCCACCACCCCAAATGAGGAAATTGAAACTTCAAGTAAGCATAGTTACTTCTAGAAAGTACTAGAGCCACAGTTAGAACAGATTGAGCTGATTTTTTAGATCATCAGTATATAATACATCACTTTATGTACTCTTCTCTTGCTGCCCATCAATCACAGACGACATGTAAAGCACCAGGATGGACGTAGGTCTCCAGTGTCATATGAGAAACGATGTCATAAAATATTAGCAGTGGCCATCTCTGGAGTTGAGAGTGATTAAGTTTTCCTTGTTAAACATTCTGTTTTCTAAGTTTTCCAAATGTACACATATTATTGGTGGAGATAAGACTCTTGCCTATCCATTGTCCATCCTCCCATCAAGCCTGTGATGAATATCTGTCATCACGGGAATTGTCAGCAATTAGGGGAGCAGATGTGAAACTATCCCCCCAGCACCCAGTGCCCACCAACTCCTGGCTTCCTAGGCTGACAACAGGCTGCACTTGACAGCTAACCCTGTTGCTGAAAACAAACTCAAATCCCTGGCACAGCAGGCTGCTCTGGCCCAGGGGCAGTTGGGGCCCGGAACAGCAGACAGGGAAACTGGGATTTTCTCCTGCCTTTCTCCTTTCACTTTCCCCACATCCATTGCAACATGGAAGGAAGAAAGAGATTAAAGCAGCAGCCCGATTGGGATCATGCTCAGGCTTTGGTAGGCCTTTTCTTTCTCTTTCTGAGTTTGACAGTCCTGTGCTGTCATTCTACACCTCAATTTGCAAGCACACACTAGCCAATCAGGACTCACTGGACTCTGCATAACAGGGTACAATGTACTGGTTGTCAGATCACCTTCAGCTCTGAACCAGAGTCTGGTTCTCAATCTGCTCCCAGATCTGGCCAGGAGTTTGTCACTTAGCACTTGCGGAGAAGGAAGACAAGGAAGATTGTTCTTGGATCTGCTGGAGACAGATTCCCCCCTTGGAGACCCACAGGAGGTAGCAGAACTTTAACCTGCTCCAGAAAAAATGGCTCATGCTTTGAGACCCACCATTTCTGCCTCAGCCTTCAAGATCTGATGCTTCAGTTGCAAGCAGGTGAACTCTTCCAGCCTTTGAGACCTGCCGGAAATGGACTGCTCCTCTTTATCAGTGACCTGCTCTCAGATTTGCTCTGCCAGGGACTGATATCCTGAGACCTCACAGATCACAGAGTTGTAACACTTCCATAAACTGTAACAGTTTTGGGGCTATGACACTTGTCATCAAACTCCTGGTTAGAATCTCCCTTTGTACTAAGAGTTCAGATCTGTTCCATTTGAGCTGTCGTTTCTGTGTACCAACTTACTTTCTGGTTCAAACTGTTATTCACATGTGGCAACAAAAAGTTTCTCCTCATTTTTTTACCCTTGAGTGTCTATTCACTCCATTTGTGGAAGGACAGCTAGACAATAACTCAGTTGGTGACTTGACTGTCCATTACCTTTATAGCCAATAATAAGTAATTAAATGCAAATGTAAATTATTCAAGACATTATGGTGTACAAAGATAAACAGATAAATACTCATAAAATACTGTAAGTACCATAGAGTAAACTGGGCATGTTGACACATGTTCATGATCCTACCACTTGGAAGGCTGAAGCAGGAGAATCAAGAATTTGAGCTCATCCTGGTCACATAGGGAGACCTTGTCTCAAACAAAAGAAAATAAACAGTAAAGAAAAAGCCCAATAAGAAAAGATGTGTGATATTCATAGGGATTTAGGAAAAAGGGATCATTAATCACACTTGGGATGAATGAGTTCTTGGAATAGGAAGCACTTTGTCCTAATACTTTATATTTACAACTGATAATTCTATTTTTATTAAATTTTGGTTTTTAATTTTTCATTGAATTTTTGATATGTTCATGCAATATAATTTGATAGTATGTAGATCTTCTCTCCCACCTGCACCTCCTTCCACTATCTCCCACCCAATTCAGTGTACTCCACCTTATATACAATACAGCCTATAGAGTTTGATTTGTGTGCCCATATGTCCTTCAGCATGGGTCTATCCACTAGAGCCTGGTCAACTACAAGAGCTCCATCATTGTGACAGTCTCCCACTCCCAGCAGCCAACAGTTGTCAAAAGTTCTTTAGGTTGGGTTGGGATTTCTTACCTACTACCCCATGTCTATGCTGGGATCTTATCTAGTTTGAGCTTGCATAGTACTTGTGCATACTGTCACCACTGTGTAAGTTCATATGTGTAACTAACAAGTTGTCTTGGAAACTCTGTTTCCTTGTGATCATCCACCACCTCTGGCTCTTACAGTCTTTCTACCCCTTCTTTCGCAATTATTCCTGAGCCTTGGGAGACAGAAGTGTGAAATAAGTATCCTATTCAGGAATAAGCACTCCATAGTCTCTTGTTCTCTGCAAATTGGCCAGGTGTGGGTTTCTGTGTTGATGGCCATCTCTCCATAAGGAAACCTCTCTGGTAAAAGTTGATATGTTTATCTTATGTGTAATAGGTTGCATTGAAAATATGTCACTTAGAGCTAAGCATCTTACAGATAATTATTCTCTGCATTTGACTGGTTTTGGAACTATGTTAGTCTGTATCTGTTGCAAAAAGAAACTTCTTTGAGTTGTGAGAGGTACACTTTGTAAACGTGAGGTACACTTGTAAATATTTAGAATAAAGTAAGAAATTATGTTGTGTGGTGGTTTGAATGAGAATGTCCCCCACAGGCCCCAAGTATTTGAACATTTTGTCCTCAGTTCTTAGCCCTGTTTTGGGAGGTTTGGGGAGGTATGGGTTTGCTGAGGGAAGCATGTCACTGGGAGGCAGGCTGAGAGAGTTCTAAGCCTTGCCTGGACACACTCTGCTTGCTGTGCCTGCTTCAAAATGGGAATGCTTTGCTTTCTCCTCTAACCACCTCCTGCCACCACACCTCCCCATTGTGATAGACTCTGATTCCTCTGGAACCATAAGCTTGAATAAGTTCCCTTGGTCATAGAGTTTTATCACAACAATAGAAAGGTAACTAATACATGTTGGTCTAGGAATGTGGTAAAGATTCTCTAGGATTTATGATCTTTCCAACCATGTGTATTTGGCTATGTTTATAGCACCACACATAACTTACCTCCCATTGAACAGGTCTTAATTTCAATTAGACAGATATTGATTACCCCCAAGGCAAAAGTGCTATTACTGCACCAATAGCAATAGTTTACTGGGCTAGTCATTTTGTTTATTAGGCTTCACAGTTGTGTAGGACAATTGATTGGTCCTCTGATATACTGAAAGTTAACTTTCAGGGAGGAGGCTTCTAGGTCAGTTACAGCTTGAGTGTCCAAATTTTTTATTGCAGATTTTGACAGGGAAACAGGGTACACAAAATGTCTTTAATTTCATCAAGACCTTAAAATCCGGTGTTTCCGATTTGTTTAAATTTTTATGTTTAGAAATATTTTTAATAATGCTTTCAGAATTCCACTTAATGTTGATCACATTCCCTGATAATCCCACATATTTTGATCATATTCCCTTTTCTTCTGTCTCCTCCCAAATCTGCCCCCAACTCACTAGTCATTCAACTTCATTTTTTTAATGCCCCCCTGTGTTGAGCAAATACTCTTGGGACCTCCCTTGGAGCACGGTCAACCTTTCAGGGCTCACACCTTTAAAGAAAACTTCCTCTTCCTGGTAGCTATCAAATCAATTGCCAATAGCTCTTCAGCTCTCAGAGACTTTGTACCACTTCCCCTGCTCTGTTTTGGGATTTTGTTTGACTTGAGCTTGAGCAGGTTTTGTGCATGCTGTCACACTTGCTGTGAGTTTAAGTGCAACTTCTCTGCTGTCTGGAAAACACTGCTTTCTTGCAGTGTTCTACCATCTCTAACGGTCTTTCCAACCCCTCTCCTGAGAAGATCCCTGAGCCATGTGGCAGGAATTCGATATAGATGTCCCATTTAAGGCTGAGCATGCCATAGTCTCTTATTCTCTGTGTGTTGACCTATTGTAGGACTTTTTGCTTCAGAGCTTTACACAAATAGGGCTTTACTGTGTCTATTTTAATATTTATATACTTAAAAGAATTAACAAGTCTAAGTCAATTAACTCACTAACTAATTAACTAACTAACTGAAGCAAAGCCATAAGGAACTGACCTGTGTGGGCACTAGGTTGTGCCAATATGGAAGACTGTTTCTGTTCCATTAGCTGCTAGGATTTTAGATCCTGGGAAGACAGAGAATGCAGAAGAAAAGAGAAAGCCATGCTCTGACGGATCACTCAGATCCATGCGATAGTGTCACCAAATGAGGAATAAGGAGATTATTCCCTTGAGATTTCTGAGAACCATGGCTTATTGTGGGAACACTATATATATATTTTAACTTAGTTCAGAAGTAAGTTTGGCACAACTGAGCTATGTATGATGTCTTACAAACATCTAACTATTCTTTAACCTTGCTCCTAAATACATTCTTATACGTGGCACCTTTTTTGTATTTATTTGTTTCTTCGAGGTCCTTCAGAGTGCTGTCTTTGGGAATCTTAGTTGTTGTTCATTCACTGAAAATTTCATGCATCTATCTAACACATTCCGACTGCATTCACCCCTCCCCTCTGTTATCTCCCTCCCACTTCCCTCACCCCCGACAAGCCCTTTTTCCATGTTCATGTCGTTTTGTTTTGTGATCCACTGAGTTTACCAGGGTCATCTTCAGGGGCATGGAAGTGGAACTATCCATTGGAGCCTTGTAGCTCACCAGTGGCTAACTCCACTGGAGAAAATGCCCCTGCCCCACTTCCTCCAGCATTCATCACTAACCAACAGTTCCTCAGGGAGGGGTGGGGCTTCATGAGCTCCCCCTTAATCCATGTCTAACTTTGATGGGCCTAGTCTGGTGCAGTCAAACTCAGCTGCTTTGATGTTGTGATTACAACCACCATGTCATTTACAGAAGATAACATTTCACAGCCCTCGTCCCGTCCCCATCATGAATCTCTTTCATTCTTTTCGTCCCCTCTTTTGTGATGTTTCCTGAGCCTTAGAAGGGGTGATACTGATGTTCTGTTTAAGGCTGAGCACTTATTCTCAACACTTTGAACAGAAAACTAGGAGTGAATATCTATTTTGTGAGATTTACTATAAAAAGTGCTGGAAGGCTGTTAATAGGTACATTAACATCTGTCTCCTTTCCAGCGGAGGAAGAAGGCAGGTAATTCCATCAAGATAGACTGTGATCAACAATATAAACTAGCTTATTCATTCCATTTATTTATTTATTTACTTATTTATTATTTTTATATGTATCAGTGTTTTGCCTATATGTATATAAGTCCACCTGAGTTCTGCAAAGCCACCAGAGGCCAGAAGAGGGCGCTGGATCCTCTGGAACTGGAATTACAGATGGTTGTTAGCCATCATGTAGGTGCTGGAAATCAAACCCAAGTCCTATGGAAGAGCAGCCCATGCTCTTAACTGCTGAGCTGTCTATCCAGCGCAACAAAGATTTGTTAATTTCTAATATGATGAAGTTATAAACTGTTAAAACAAAGAGAAAATGATGATAATCCACTCAAATGACAGGAGGTTAAGGTGGTAGGTGCAGAGAAATGTCATTTCAGAAGGGATCATGAAAGGTTTCTTGGAGAGCACTGGGCTTTGGTGACTTGGGATGGTAATATCCTCAGGAGAGAAGATTCACACAAATGTCAGATGGGAGCAAGTTGTAGAAGGGAGAGAGCAGGTAGACAAGTTCCAATGGAAGGAAGGTGAAGAAAGACAATGAAGAGTGAGTCTGTACATGTCAAACTCCTAGAAGACAGAGATGTTTGCTTTAGCAAGGATGCCTTCATATGAGGTGACAGTCAAACCTCACAAACCCCAATAGTAGACCAAGACAACTTGAGAATTTGGTGGTGATAATATGTAGGTGGTGATGATGACCAGTGATTTGGTGACAGGGTAATAGGATAGACAGAGGACACTGGGCGGGAAAGGCAGATTATTATGAAGGGATATGAAAACTCACATTTTTACGTCACGTCAGGTGAAAATTTACCCTGGTTCTTTGTGGTCTCAGGCACAGGGGAGATCACAGAATTGATAATTCACATTTAACCATTAACTAAACTCATTAAGGAAGGCACTGAATTTAATGAGGGTTGATTGGGCTTCCTTCGAACAAAAAAAGACTCAATTAAAGACAAGTAAAATTGGCAGCAATGAAAGGAAACCTAAGATGGATAATTAACCTATACGACTTAGTGTCATAGGATAGAATTAATGGATAGTTTTCAGTTAAGTAAAAATGTAAGATTTAAACAACATTTAGCACTTACATGAATAAGCAATGTTGTTAGTAGCTAATATCCCTAGAGATAGGTATCATTACCACTTGTTAATTTACTTAAGATGCTGAAACATATCTGATCTGCTGCTTCCTTTTATGGATCTCAGTAAGCATGTGGATCTTATATTTTATAGCTTTGAGTTAATTATGAGTCACACAAATTCTGTAGTGTAGCCTCGTTGAAGTGAAAAACGGAATTGCCTCAACAATCTAGACTTCTGCTGTCAGTCTTCAATTTGTCTTCGATTTGTTTGCTTTTTCCCAAAATCTCTATTAGTATTAGTTCCAATTAGATTGAAGCATTGATCTGAGGGCCTCCAGTACTGCCTGAGGGAGATCATACTGCAACATATTTGTGTTCACTTCTAGCACCTTTTATCTCTAGGCCTCCCCTTCCTTTCTCTACCCATCAGTAAGTACAACATTCCCACCGAAGTCTTTCATCTTTATTATTTCTTTTCTCTAATAGCTGCATTCCATATTTAAGATTTCCTTCCCCTTATTCCTTCTCATGTTTCTTTATTGACTTGACAAACATTGCCTTAAACTTTAACGTACTACAGGTACTTTGGGGTGATGGACAATGGCTTTGGAGTCTGATGGTTCAAGGTTGGGATCCTGGTTCCGCTGTGCAGCTGATAGTGACCTTCGATAAGCTGTTTAACCAGCTCTCGCCACAGTCTTCATATGTAAAAGGGACATGAGGCAGACAATGCTTCCCTGTCGGGGCGTTTGTGAGGATATGAAAAAAATATCTGCCTGTGCTTAGAGTAAGGCTCTCATTCGGTGGCCACCACTGGCCATTTTAGCCTTAGGACAGTGTCCTAAGAGAGAAGTGAGCCAAGTGTCTCCATGTCTTCTTCATTTTTGCTCATTCGTCTTGTTTTCCAGCTGTTTCACTTCTGGAGATCTGTCTCTCTGTTTTCTCGTTCTTGAGACCTGACCTGAAAGATGTCAACAGAATGTGTTGTGCTTCTGGCTCTGTGATTGTCTAATGGCCAACCCTTTCTGTCCAGAGCTGTCCAATCTGTGGTCCATGTGCTGCCCAGAATAGCTATGAATGTGACCCAACATAAAACGATAAACTTACTTAAAATACTATGAGAATTTTTGCCATGGTATTTTGTGACTTGATTGTGTGGTTCTGGAGTATGGGATCTGTGTATGACAATATCATGTTGCAATGTGAAAAGGTTCAAATTAGGGCACAGTTGTGGATGTTTCAATTTGATAATGTCTCAAATCATGTTCTTTAGCCCTGGTTTAGAAAGAAGAAAGCTGATAATTTTATAATAGCTAAATTTTTGTGCGTTTCTCAAAAGATATAAACCTGTAGGAATAGCTAGTAAGTGAGTTTTTAGCAAAGTGAGTCCCCCAAGCCATGGCGGCAGTCCAGTAGAATTCAAGGCATTAGTATCATGGTAGAAAAATATAGAATTTGAAAAAAAATCACCTCTACAATTTTGTTAAAAGTTCCTAAGAATTAAGAAAAATGACCCACACTCCTTACAAAAAGTTTCTTGAATTCATTGGGGTTTTGGATTCTAGCACTGCTTTTCTTCTGGGAAACCTGGACTTATTCCTACTCAATAATTATGTCATGAGTCACATTTTTACTAAGAACTTTAGAGTTTTTACATGAAACAAACTGGAAGCTGCTGAACAATGCTTTATGTAAGGCACTGTGGCAGATCTTTTCAAGAAATAAAATGTGGGTCATAAAGCTATAGCCTCTTAATCTACATGTTGAAACAATTTGGCTATTGAAAATACAGACATCTTAATAATGCAATGAAATTATTTCAAAAAGGTATATGGAGAATTAAATAGTCCAAAATAATATACACACACACCACTTCTTGAGTGCTTACTATGTGCTAGGCCCATTTAATCCTTATGATCCTATGAGCCAGGTACTGTGACTGTTAGTATTTAACATATGAGCAAATAAGGCCAGGTGTGTTCAAGTAGGCATCCATCTTCATCCACCTGCTAAGTGGCTGAATCAGGAGGCTGAACCCAGGCAGCCATCTCTTGAGTCATATAGTTCTGAAAAGAGCCAGCCAGCAGCAGTCTCCCCAGAAACAAGCCTTTAGTCTGTTCAGAAATGATAGAAATGGGTCAGAGAGATGGCATAGTGGGTAAAAGCTCCAGCTGTACAAGATTTACAGCCTGAATCCAGTACCTGGAACCCATATAAAAAGTTAGAGTGCACCTAGCACTCTTCTCCCAAGGGGAGTGAAGACAAGAGAATCAGCAGGAATCACCTGGGTCAACCAGCCTGGAGTGCACAGTGTGCCAGCACAAACAAGAAAGACCTGGCCTCAATGCAGGGTGGAAGGCAACTCCCAAAAGTTGTCCTCTGATCTCCACAGGCCATGACATATGGGCACCCCACACATACATAAAGAAATAAATACATAAATTAGGAAATATTTCTCAAATGACAGAAATGAGTTACTTTGTAAGACTTGAAATTTTCTGAGCAATTTTGTATGATCATTTTTGTGTTACATTCATCTAAAAAGAACTATTTATAAAAACTTTACCTGAATTTAGAATTCAGCTTGCCTTCATAATTAAAACAGACAATAGCACTACAAGCACACACACACACACACACACACACACACACATACAAATACACTATATATTCACATGTATTTAAGACATGAATTCACATAAAACACTCATATATGTAAACAGGTGCACATACATTCATGAACATTTTCTAAAATTCCAAATGACTTAACTAATTAAATGATCTTCTTATTACTGTTGTAACAAGCAAAATGTTTGTTGTAATGACAAACTTAGTGGCTTAAACAATACAAACTTATAACTGAATGTTGGAAATGACTTTCACTGGACTAAACACAAGATGTAGACATGGCTGCGTTCCTTTTTGAAGGGTTGGAGAGGGAATGTGTTTTCCCACCTTTCAGTT
Organism: Eospalax fontanierii; assembly: GCA_035773235.1. Lineage (NCBI taxonomy): Eukaryota > Metazoa > Chordata > Mammalia > Rodentia > Spalacidae > Eospalax > Eospalax fontanierii. Next base: position 105,937,987 of record CM069524.1, read on the forward strand.
TCCTAAAACATTCTTTGGCTTGTGGGTCCTTTCCATGTTCAATGTCAGCAATTACCGGATGATTCTCAAATTGCCTCTTCCTGCTCCCTTTTCATGGTTAGGAACTCTTGTGGAATCCCCAGAGCAAGATGGCTAGGCAGGCTCATGAGCTCAGTGAGAGATCCTACTCGAAATATAAGGTAGAGAGCAATAGAGGAGGGCGATCTCTGGTGTCCCTAAGCATCTGCATGCATGCACATGTGACCCTGCATGCACATGTGCCCAGATACAAGGAAGCATATATATATACATGCATACATACCACACACACAAGCATATACCACAAAAATGGACAGTTTGGAGCCATCCAGATCTCTTTATTTCAAAGGCAGCATATTAACCTATGTGACAGCTTCACCTGTCACATAGAGGACACAGAGGTTCTGGGGACCAGAACATGGGCATGTTTTTCTGATACCTGTGTTCAAAAACAGGAACATTTCCCTCCCCTAAAACATGTATCTAGTTTTGAAATAAATATGATGATATTTGATTTTTCACACAAACTACCAATTTTATATTTTATGGTTTAGTTAAAAAAAAAAAAAGAACAAATATTTTACCCAGTCCAAACTCCTACAGTTGACTTCAGGTTGTGAACTTTGATAAAAACAAATGTATTTTTACAGGCATAATTTAAATAGAGAGAACACTCTTTAACATTTCTTGGTGTTTCCATTGCCGCTACGCAAATCGACGCTTGTACATTTGTGCTGTTTCTTTACTTCCTACACTGGGGGCGTTTTCCTTAGTGTTGAAAAGGGTTTTGTTAGTGGCAACAATCTCCACACAATTCAAACTAACACAGACACACATTCTCTCTCTCATCCCTCTAATTGTTAATGGTCTAGAAGTTATAGTCAAAATGAAATGACTTGTTGTAAAGATATTAACACACTAATCTTCACAGATTATTGCTTCAAAGAGATACACTGAAAGATAAGCTAGCATGCACTTTGTGGAGAAATGAATTCATAATCTGAAAGTCTTTGTTCCTCCCAATAGGCATAGAGCTTCATTTCCTTTGTTTCATTCAAGTCAGTAATGCAAATGTTAAGCTCCCTCTATTAGTGCCCCTTAAAAGTAAGTTGATACTTTGGAGCTTTCTAATGGACCTAAATGGTTTTCAGGCGTTTTCATTTCTGGTTTGCACTAGCTGGGGAGACCCCCGGGGTGGGAGCCAGCTTCCTCGTAAGCACTCTTGAGTCCTGTCTTGTCTATCATGGGTTTAGTAAGATTTTCATTATAACTTGAAAATACAGTGGTTGACCACCAGTGGCCTGTTAAAATGAACAGAAAGTAAACATGTTTGCATGGGAAAATGACACAAATTCCAAGCAACTTACTTAAAGTACACTTTTGTAGTTGATATTTTTAAATTGAAATTTGGAGGATTTCATGCACTACATTTTGATCATATTTAGACCCTCATTCCATACACCCCACAGATTTAATGTACTCTGTTATATATATTAAGGCCTATCAAGTCAAATTTGTGTTCCCAAATGCCCTTTGGAGTGGGTCCACCCACTGGAGCCCGATTATACTATCCACATCATACCTTAAAGGGATGCAACTCTCTCTCTCCCTGTAGAAAAACTCACAGCAGTGAGTTTTGACTTGAGACTCAGTATAGAAACGTAAGAATTCTATAAGCTATCTTTTAACAGGGCAACTTTACTTAAAATTAGCAACCCAAAGTTTGAAGAATCAATAAAAATAATTAGAGTCGAGCTTTAAAACACTCAATTCTCTCCCATTCCCCAAGTATCTAATCAGTTTAGGTGCCTGATTTAGAGTCAGCCAATAAAATATTATGTTTTTCTAAGCTATAAATTAATGGGCAACTCAGAAAACATGTGTGAGTCTTCCATCTCCAAACTTGGTAGAGCAAATTGAAATGGGTGACTCATTCCTCAAGGATCCAGCAAGTTAAATCAATGAACATGTTTGCTTGTGTCTGGGCTCCTAATGAGCTGAAGCAGATACAACATTTCTCATGCACCAGATGCAAGTATTGTGAAAGTAAACTAATGCCCACGGTCACACAGAATTCCTCTGTTATCACCAGCCAGATTCGCTGAGCTGCTCGCCATGATTTACCAGTAGGGTGAGCTGCTCCTCAGGACGATTGACTCCCTAGAAATCCATCCAGAAGATGCATTATTTGTTCTGTTTTTCTTTGTTCAGTTTAATAATTAATGAGAATATTTTTTGGATCTTTGAGTTTGTGTGTATGTCTGTGAACGTGGGGTAAGTTTACATGTCAGGACAGAGATAGAACTTGCTTTTTGAGGTTATCCAATTTGAGATTTATTTTTGTTAATAATTTGTGACAATTAAAATCATTTCATTATTTGTGGCCCTCACTAGGTAAAAACACTCTTAAAAATTGTTAAGAATGTGGCTAAGGAGATGGTTCAGTCAATAAAGTGCCTATAGCTCAAACATGAGGGTGTGAATTTGGGTCTGTGGCACTCATGTAATAAGCTAGAGCAAGGGGTTTGTAATTCCAGGACAGAAGACATGGCGACAAGGGGATTCCAGAGGTACACTGAGCAGCCAACTTAGCCAAATTCAGTAAATTCCAGGTTCAATGAGCAGTCTTGTCTCAAAAAATAAGGTGGAAGATAGTAGAGGAAGCTATCCAGTGCTAACCCTGACCTACACACACACACACACACACACACACACACACACACACACAAAGCACACACACAGATGCACAAATACATATATTTATTATTATATGCCATATGAATATGTGTATATATAAGAAGATATGCATATATATAAACCACACACCCAAAACATTAAAAAAATGACAAAAGTATTAGCAAATTAGAAGAGGAAAGTTGTATAAATTGTGATAACATTTGGAATGTAGTTTTTCTATGTGTATCAAAACGCTCTGAAAATATCCATGTATATTCGTTTGCTTGTTTTTGAGAAGGGGTCTGTCTCACAAACCCCAAGATGGTCTTGAATGTTTAGGTAGCTGAAGGTGACCTTGAACTTCTCCTGCCTCGACCCCCAAGTGGTTGGGATTACAGACTTGTGCTGGTGGTGGAACTTAAATTCTGTGTATCAGATCTTTTAAGAAATCTTACAGTGATGAAATTTATTAAAAACAAATATTCACTTAAATGTGAAATATTCACTTAAATGTGAAATATTCTAAATTTCCAGTAATAGGGAACTGATTTATAGTAGTCCATGTCGTGCGCAAAGGTAAAACAAGTGTAAGGTAAGAACTGTATTAGGATAAATGCCAATGTGGGAGACCAGGAGACAGCCATCAGACAACGGTGCAGGTCTCATCTGACCAGAAGACAGCTATCAGACAATGGTGCAGGTCTCATCTGACCAGAAGACAGCCATCAGACAACAGTACAGGTCTCATCCCGAGAAAGAGAAGGAAGGCAGTTTGAATGAAGAGTCTTACCAGTCGTATTTGACAAAACTTTGGCACCATAGAGTTTACACACCAAAGCCACTTACCGAAGAAATCCTGTGTCTCTCAGGAATATCCATGGAGTGTGGTCTTTGTTCAAAGGCAGTGAAGGACTCAGGGAGAGCAGCTGAAGGCATAGGTCATCTGTGTTCTATGCAGTAGACCTGAGAAGGCCATTCCCACAGCTTCACACTAAACAAGTTAGAGTAGAGCCTCCTGGATCTACTCATAAAAACAGGTGAAGAAAACGCTTGCCATGTATTTTTATTTATGATTAAAACATTAATCTGTTTAAAATGTAATTAACCTTATACTCTTTGCTATACAGGAACACTGCCCCAAATCACTTTTATGTCTTTTATAATTCTGGAAAAGAAGACAGTCAAGGAAAACACACACACACACACACACACACACGCACACACAGACAAATTGTCAATGGCAAAACACTTTGTTTTTTAGTTTTATTTTTTGTTTTTCTATCTAGGGTGTTTAAGTTATAATCAAAAAAAGAGAAAGAAACATATAAAAAATTCATTTAGAGTAAGGAGCAGCCTTACAGGAAGAGTGGGTTTTGGAAACTATTCTAGTTAGAGATTAGAGCTCTAACTGGATGTACTGATTTTAAGTATTTTTTAAATGGTATTTATTTTATTTTATTGAAAATAAATGATAGATACATGGTAAATAAAATGTTGAACAGACGTTGCTAATTACTTAGACCTTGTATCACCCCGTCGAGAAGGCAAGGAGACCAGCGAGCGCAGTGAGTAACACTCAGAATGAGTAATAGTGGGTTATGTGATGATGAATCCAGCGTCTTATCTGTCCGACCACGACCGTGCACAGTTAGATCAGTCCAATCCAAAGATTAGGAGAAGAGGTGAGAGTAGGAAAACCCTCCCACTGAGGTAAGATTTCATATATGCCTGTCCCGTTCCCTGTTCCCACACATCCACCTGCGAAATACACCATTTAGAGCTGGTTAATAATTGCTGTGATAATGACCTTTGTACACATGCCAATTTGCAATTAGTTACTTCAGATCGAAAACTGGAATTTTAGAGTTGGAAGCTTCATAGATATTACCGTGCCTGTAATACTTTAAAATAAGAGTCCTGTGGTCAAGTAAATTTAGATATTGCTTCATATCACAACCACACCTTTATAGTGGTAATTAGTACATTAAAAATGTGAGCAATCCTGTCATAAAACCCATTTCACTTTGTTTAATACAGCAAATATGAAACAGAAAAGTATAAAATTCTTTTTGTAACGCCCATTGCTCCTGCGTGTTCATCAGAGGGAAGCGTTGCAGGGAACCAGAACCTTATCCTTTTTTTAAAAACATTTTTTTTAATTAAATTTTTGCAATTTTCATACATTACAGTTTGATGATATTTGTATCTGTTCCCCATCCACAACTCCTTCTAGTGTCATCCACCCAATTTGATGTGCTGTCTTATATGTAAAATATAGTCTATAGAGTCTGCTTTGTGTCCCCAAATGTCCTTCCACTGGGCCCACTGAGAGTGCCATCCCTATTGGACACTGTCTCTTCCCCTGAGCTGCCATCACTTGCCAGAAGTTCCTTAAGTTGGGTTGGAATTTCTTAGCTACGTCCCCTTTCTATGCTCGGATTTTGTCTGCTTTGAGCTTGCCTAGGACTTGTGCATGCTGTCACCATTGCTGTGATTTCAGATGTCTGCTATCTTTTTGTGTTATCTGAGAACTCGGGGGTGGGGGAAGGGATCACTTGAACTTTCCAAGATTCCACAGACAAGCACTGACAAGTGACACTCTAAGATGAAGATGCTCAACTGGGTCACGATAGTGACTCTGTCTATAATGTGCTCTCCCCGTAGTAAAGCTGAGAGGTCCATTGTATCACTTTCTTTTCATACCGGTAGTTAAACTTAGTAAATTTTGGGAAGACTGAGTAAAACTATCCCAAAGAGTGACTTCAAAAATACTATAGCTGATCATGTAATATGCCAAAAGGATATGTGGAAAGTAAAATCTGTTGTCTTTTTGCTTCCTCCCTGAACTACTGTTTTCAAGAATGTATTTTGGATGTTGGGCAAAAGAACAAAGTTCCTTGAAGAGATGCTTTTAAGAAGCAATTTATTAGTTTGCTTGTAAAATAATTTAGAGTTGTGTTTTTTTAATTTGGCTCCATAATGGAATACTACAAAGGTTCTGTCACTTTTTTTTCTTTGATGCTTTTCAAGTTATAATAGAGGCATCCATATGGCCAAGTAGAAAACAGATTAAAAAGCAAACATCCAAATGTGTGCTTTGGGGTGACTGCAGATTCTTCAACTCCTCAGAGAGACTGAGCATCTGTACCCTCAGATTACCCCCTTGCCTGCCTCAAAAGGTGAACTCATTTCCCAGAAGAATAGAAAGAGATTGATGTTAGGTGTACAGGCGGGGGGTCAAACCATAGGTCCACTGGCTCTTCTGGTTGTTGATGTTTTGTTAAAGTTTCCAGTGATCTTGGTGCCTCACATTGAGTAAGAGATCTAAGAATGTAGCCAGGTTGCTGGATTGAAACCAACTATACAAATTCTGAAGCTCTCCTGGGCTTGAACCAAGAAACACAGGTGGTCTTACCCAGCCACTTCGGTCTTAGCCTTACAACAGCAGCAAATACCTGGGTGTGTTTATTATTCTCCAACAAATATTTTTCCATTTATTTCATTTTTAAAACAACCAAAGACAAAGCTTATTCAGCTGTAAAAATGAATTTATGTCCTGATTCAGTTGACTTTACCTTTGTATTTTTTCTCAGTTAAAGGGAAAAAGGGAGAGTGCTAGGGAAAGTAATGACTTTTACTAGTGCATCATTAGGGAGTCCTGTAATGCGGCCTGGCGTGCTTTGAGAGGTAGGGATCTCCTACTTAATTATTTCTGGACTTTTCTACAAAGACCCTCTGAATGTTTGTTTCCACAGAGATCTTGACAAACACTAGAGGCCCATCAAGCACAGTGAATTCCCTCAGTGAAATGGCTATCCTTTGCCAAGAATCAAAGGTCATCTCAGCGGAGTGCCGTCTTCATGTTCAGCCACTACAGAGTGTCTGGAACAGAGTGAGAACAAAAATGAGCCTAGTTTGGTGCCCCCTGACTCTTACGGGAAGAATCCCAACAAAGCTGCCCCTGGGGATTCAGAAAGCACATTTTGAGACTGGGAAAGAGCCAGGCTAAACAGAGGAGAATGAAACGCAGACTCAATAAGATAAAGGAAATAAACGATTCAAAGAAGAGTTTTAAGCCAATATTTACACCCATACTGCCATATTTACAGCTTAAACACTATGCCCTGAATATGCAGGAAGTAAGTTTTTATGAGTCTCTTAATGAATGTTAAGTCAATAATATTGCAAACAATGGGCCCCAGTGAACTTTCTTAGGAAGGCCATACAGAGACTTACTCAAACTGAGTCAATGTCAGTTCGGCTTAGCAATCTGAAGTTTTAGAAAAAGAGATTTTTGGATTAGCCATTTCTAATGTGATATGAAACCGTTTTAAAATGTTTATTATTAGAGGAAAGTATGGCACAGAAATGGAAGACTTTTATACTATCTGACAAAAGTATGTAGCAGACTTTGTTGTCATTGAAAGCAATGGTCAAAGAACAGGTGTCACCATGACTACCATCATGAGGGAACAATTACACAAGCAGACAAAGCTAATTAAAGGGCCAATTAACAAATTAATATATTCAACTGTGAAGTCTGTGACAGCCAGCATATGAGCAGTTAAGGGGATTTTATCAATGGGTTGACGCCATGGAGTCGGTAACTGCCTTTTAAAGCTTTCTCCACCTTCTAACTTAATTTTTAGGAGAAGGGGAGATCTTACAGACATCTGACTAAGATGGTCCTATGGGCAGGTTCAGAGGAATGATCAATAAGGCAGAAATACTCTGATATGGAAAACATGAGCCCAGCAAAAACACCACTGAGTGCTTTGATCTGAAATGAGATGCTGAGATGTGCTTTTGAAACTTGTTTATTTTTTGGGTGTCCCATTGTTCAGTGTCCCCTAACTGCATTTACAAGTGTAATAGAAAATGACAGCCCTGCCATTCTTTCTTAAAATGTCAAAGACCACGTAAAACAAACCCTGTCCAGAGACAAGCCCCACATGTGTACATTGTGCCAGGCACCCAGCATGACATACTGGGCCTCATAATTTAAAAGCACCGATTCTTGGAAATTCTGACTTTATAAAAGACAAAAAAAAATCCTGTCATCAAAAAGGGAAAGCATTCTGGGAGCTAAGGGCATAGTGTAGTTGGTAAAGTGATTTTACTGTACAAGCATGAGGACCTGAGTTCAAATACCCAGCACCCACATAAAATCTGAATGTGGCAGCATGCTCTTGAACTCCTAGCACCGGGGAGGTAAAGACAAGAGCGGCAGGCTAGTCTCTCTTAATCTGTGTGCTCTAAATTCAGAGAGAGACCTTGTCTCAAAGATGAAAGTGGACAGTAATTAAAGAAGACTCTGGACACTGACCCCTGGCCTCTACACACTTGGGCACACATATACACATAACCGCATCCACACATGTACACATATACACACATACTAGAGGAAAAGACTATTCTAACTGAAGGCTCATACACAGATTAGTAGACAGTCACATAGAACATTGCATCCAATTTTCTATCTGCAGAGATTCAAATTTATCATCATGCTTTTTTGAGGAAAAGAATGAATAAAGAGAAAGCTTTGAAGTCAGTGATATGGCTCAGTGGATAAGGGTGCTTGCCGTGCGAGCCTGATAACCTGAACCCACAGTGGAAGGAAAGAACCAACTGCTAAGAGTTGTCCCCTCCCCTCCACCTATGCACCATAGCATGTGTGTGCCTGCACACATGCGCGCACGCTCACACACGCACGCATGTGTGCATGCATGCATACACACAAATAAAACTAAATTTAGAAAGAACAAGCTTTGAGAGCTTATGATGTAGGCAATTATCTCTCTATTATAAGGTAACTCCTTTTAATCTCTTTTTGCAATGTATATACCTTAAATAGCTTTTCATAGTGATAGGTTTCCATGGCTTTTTCTGAAGGCCTTTAGCATTCCTCATCCCTCCCCATACTCCCGCCTCGGTCCTACCTTCCTGTTGTCCTCTCTCCTCCTACTCTGTTATTCTCCTTCCCGCTTTTATATTATTGTGTTCTGCTCCTATCCCAGGAAGCGCCCCACAAAGCCATTTATTAGTTTCTTGATCTCTCTGGGTTTTCAAATTGAAACATGCATGTCTATGATTTCAAAGCTAACATCCAGCTATGAGAGAGGACATGGGATGCTTGTCTTTCTGGGTCTGGGTTTCCTTGCTCAGAATGATTGATTCTAGCTCAACCCATTTATCTGCAAATTTCATAATTTTGCTTTTTTATAGCGCTGAGTAGTATCTATTGTGTACATGTACCACACCTTCTTTATCCATTCGTCAGCTGATGGGCATCTAGATTGCTTCCAATTCTTGGGTATTATTAAAAGGATAGCACTGAACATGGACGAACAGGTATTTCTATAGTAGGGGATGGAGTCTTTTGGGTATCTATTCAAGAGTGATATTGGTGCGTCAAGTGGTAGATCAGTTTCTAGCTTTTTAAAGCGTCTCCACATTGATTTACATAGTGACTGCACCAGTTTGCATTGCTGCCAGCAGTGGACAAGAGTTCCCCTTTCTCCACATCATTACCAGCATTTATTGTTGTTTGTTTCTTGGATCTTAGCCATTCTGACTGAAGTAAATTTCAAAGTGGTTTTCAATTACATTTCCCTGGTGACTAAAGAAGTTGAATTAAAAAAAAGTGTTTCTCAGCCAATTCCAGAAATGGACTCCCTCTTTTGAAGCTGTTGATCAGGAGTCCCATAGACCCTCAAACAATACTGGCCATTACCCACTGCTCTTGGTTACTTACCAGAATTTCATGGTAATACTCTCTTGATGAAGAAACTATATATGTAAGCTGTAGAACAAGGAGAAATCAAGCTGATGCTAACCTCAAAGCCTCATCTCTACTGCCTAGCCATCATAGGTTCTGGAAGGTGCTATGCATACTGCCAGAAGAGAAAATTTAGCACAGACCTTGCCTAATTGTGAATCCTGCGAGCTATAGCAACAACTAGCCTGTGAAGACATGCCCACAGGTGCAATAGTGGCACAAACATCAGAGAAATAACCAACTGTTTTCTAATTGGATTTAAGGTCCACTTCATAGGATGGAACTCATACCTGATATCGATATCAGGCCTAGAAATCTGAGGCTAGACATCCCACAGGCCACAGGGGAGAACCTAACACAATTATTCTGTTAAATAGATAGAATGTTAAACTTATTTCTAATGACTTCTTGTTATCCATGGATTACTGCATCTCTTAGCTCTCAGCAGAGAAGCTTGTATATGCAGCAGATGTTGATTAACACAGAAACCCATAACTGGCCAACATGTAGAGAATAAGAGGGTACAGATTGTTTACCCCTGAATATGATATCTATACCAAACTTCTGCCTCCCAAGGTTCATGGATCATTGCAGAAGATGGGACAGAAAGATTGTAAGAGCCAGAGGAGGTAGATGATCACAGGTGAACAGAGTTTCCCAGACACCTGGTCAGTTATTCATATGAATTCACAGCAGGGATGGTAGCATAGACAAGTCCCATATAAGCTCAGTTCAGACAAAATCCCAGCATAGTCATGGGGTTGTAGGCAAGAAACTCCAACTCTATCTGAGGAACTGATGACTGAAGGAGAGAGATTTAGTCACAGTAAAGGGTGAGACTCTTAGTAGGTTGACTAGGCTCCAGGGGATGAACCCACACCTAAGGGTATTTAGAACACAAACCTGACAATATAGGTCTATACATTAAAGTACATAAATTTGTTGGGATCCTATAAAGGGGTTATAGATTGGGCAGAGACTCTAAATATGATCAAAATATGTCATATGAAATTTGTAAAAATTCAACAAAAAGTATATGAAAAAAGAGAAAGTTTTCATAAAAATTAACAGAGCCTTAAAAGAAAAATAATATAACCATGGGGCTGGAGAGATGGTTCAGAGGTTAAGATCACTGGTTGCTCTTTCAGAGGACCTGGATTTGACTCCCAGCACCCACACAGTGGCTAACAATCATCTGTAACTCCAGTTCTAGGAGAATACAACACCTTCTTCTGACATCTGAAGGCATTGTATGACATGGGTACACTTACACACATGTAGGCAATACACTCATACACTAAAATAAAAATAAATAAAATACTAAAATAAGAAAATAATATAATTATTTAGGCAGATATTTCTGCAGAGTTGTAGGTGTAAAGCCATTGATAGTAAACATAGGTCCAATCCTGACCATAGGCTCTCTCTGTACATTGAAGATGTATAAACTAAACATTCTGAACCTCAGTTTTCTCAATGGCAAAACTGACACAGTATCTACCTCACAGGGTTGTGGTAACAGTGGGGTATCTGTAGACTTTGTACCTTCATATTCCTGAGTAACTGGTTCCAAGACTCTGTAGATATCAAACTTTGCAGGTGCTCAAGTATCATATTAAAGATCAAAATATCTGTGTCTAGCCATATTCCCTCATCTTTATACTTCTAAACACATGCAGATTATTTAATATCTCTAAAATAATATAGATGATATAGAAATAGTTGCTATTTTGTAATGCTTAGGGAATAACAGTAAGAAAAAAATGTATATATTTAGTAGAGACGTTCTGAATATTTCCTATCCATGGCTGGTCTCCATATACACAAAACCTATGAATATAGAGGGCCAACTGCTTATGAAATCATGTAGCACATCATCTGGCAGCTTCAAATAATTTAATCCGGACAACTATTCTTCACTATCTTAGAGATGTATAAAGAAAGAAAACTATGGTTGGTTTCCCAGGATGTCCACTCATAGGAGAATGTGTAAAAACCACAAATAATAATATTGAGCATTACCCTTGTGGTAGCTTTGACCTCATAGATTCATTGAGAATCTGATGGTCAAAGGGTAGTCCTAATGGAAACAATACAATTTTTTTTTTATTTTAAAGGAATGTGTTATAGAGGGCAGCTGCCAAATTGGAGGTACTTGCTGAGGAAAGATAAATTAAATGTGTTGATGATTCTCAGGAAGTCTGAACAAATTCTTAAGCTTGAAGAAAATGTGTTCACGGGGCATCTCACCATTATTATGATGATCTGATTTTGATCATGAGAAGTTAGAAGAAAAGCGACTTTCAAAAAGACCTCTACTATTTTCACATGTCACAGTATGAAAGTGGAGGGGCTCAGGTGGGCAAAGCACTTATCTCAAAAGCGTGAGGACCAGAGGTCAGATCACTAGCACCTACGTAAACACATGGTGGTCATGATGGCCTGCTTGTGATTCCAGTGCTCAGGAGACAGAGCAAGCTGGCTAGACAGTAGCTGAATTGGAGAGCTTTGGGTTCAAGTGAGAGACCCTGTGCCTCAATATATAAGGTTGACAGTGATGGAAGAAGACATCCAAGGTTGTTGGATCTGCATCTACATATGTATCTGTGCTTACATGCACAAACATATGCACCCATCCTCCCAAAACAATGGAAAAACAAAAACACTTGGACTAATATAGAAATCACAGCTTAATATTTCTATTCAGCATTTTAATTTCTTAATTTTTGAGGTATAGTTAGTACTCAAGATGTTAAATTCAAAGAATTTTGTTAAATAATTGTTGAAGAAAACTATTAATATCATATTACTATCCTAAGAAAAAAGTAAATAAGTGTTCAACAGAAAGAAGTATACGATGATGGCTGTAGAATTCATTTTCATTTCCAACTACAGTATTGTTGATCAGGGAGTCATTACTATGGTGGCTCCCTTTCACTATTATTCCAAAATATTTGGTTTTGTTAGTTAGTTTTACAGTTGCTTATAAATGCTCTCTTGAAAATATCTTATTTTTACTGAAGTTTAGAGAACAATGGGTTCTCTAGAAGTGACAGTACAATAACACATTCATCAGCCTTTAAAATAACATTGTTCATCAAGCAATTCCAAGAAGCTTTTCTCAGGACTGGAGAGATGGTTCAGTGGTGAAGAGCACTGATTGCTTTCGCAGAAGACTTGGATTCGATTCCCAGCACCCATGTGCCAGCTAACAATCATCTGTAACTCCAGTTCCAGGGGAACCTGATGCCCTCTTCTAGTCTCCATGAGCATTGTACAACACAGGTGCACTTACATACATGCAAGCGGCACACACAAACACATAAATAAAAATAAGATATGAAATATGTTTTTAAGAAAGGAAACTCCAAGAAGCTTTTCTAGAGGGAAGTATGTCCAAACTCACTTGATTCAAAATATTCGATTTCACACGAGTCTATTAATGTCTTATAGACCTAGCATTCTGAACAAAAGAGCTTCCGAAATCCTGCTTTGTACTGGTAGACAAAATAAATAGGATTTGTAAAAATCACCTTTGTAACGTTATTAGGTTTTACATTCATGGAGGGGTCTCTTTAGCATTAAAGAAAATCAAAATGAAACAAATACAGCAGACTTGTCACTTTCTTGTTTTATCGCATTTCAAAATGAAGTTCGACAAAAGAGCTCAAGACAGAAGAACTGAGGTAGGAGGATGTCATAAAGGAAATTGCATTCTTCCTGCTCTCCCACGCCAAGGTGATGAAAGAAAAGGTGAGAAGGAGCTTTTGCTTCTGAAAAGAGAATGCACTTGGGGTGCATATATGTGAGCATTTGTCAATATAGGCAAGTAGAGAGGAAGGTTTTAATGATTTTCACTTGCCAGTCACCTTCCATTGGTTCTGCTTAGGCCCAGGCATGCAGTGTTCCTGGTCATTGCCACTCTCTTGCACCAAGGATGGACCTGGAAGGAGCTGTTGATGAAATGGGGAAGGTTGGCCCTTCATCTTCTTCAGAACACGGCAGTGTTATTTTGTTTGAAAACATTCAAACCATCAGAATTTGAGCATGTCTATAGTTAAACCTAATCTCAAAATTCTTTTCAATGACCAATATACAAGATTTTTTTTTGTCTTCATTTTCAGTCATTATGTTACCACTTTCATTTATTGTCCTGGATACTTAAGAACCAATACTATTTGGTTCTTAAGTCCAACCATTACATAAACTGATAAATCTACTAAAAATTAATCCAAAAATTAAACTGATTATAATTTTATATTGATATAATTAGAAAAGAACATAAGTTCAACAAAAAACACTACAGAGAGTATATATGACACCTGATGATAGATTCTCAATAGCTCTAGAACTCTCTGAATCCCTCAGCTCTTCTTGAAAGGGAATTAGTTCTTATACCACAATAGCTACATGAACATGTTTGGCCAAAAGTACAGCAGCCTATTCTTATCTGCAGTTTCATTTCCTGAGATTTCATGTAACACATTACATGGAAAATTCTAGAAATAAACAATTTTGAAGTTTTGAATTATGCACCTTTCTAAGTAGTGTGATGAACTTTCACTCCATCCCACCCCATCCTGCCTGGAACTTGAAGCCATCCCGACTGTATGATCAACTGTCATGCTGTTGCTGTGCTTTGATTTAAATGACCCTTATTTTACTCAATAATGGTCCTAAAGTTCAAGAGTAGTGATGTTGATTATTTTACTAAAATATATTATTTTATTTCTCCTATTTTATTGTGACTGTTAATCTCTTGCTGTGCCTGATTTATGAACTCAACTTTGTCATTTTTTTTTCTGAGATAGAGTCTCCCTGTAACAGGCCTGAAACTCACTATGTAGACAAGGTTGAACTCAATCTCACAGAGATCTGCTGCCTTTACCTTCTGATTATTGGGATTAAAGGCATGTGCCACCATACTCAGTTATAGTATGTTTTTATACAGGAAAAGACCTTGTATATAAGGAGTCTCTACCTTTTCATATACCATAGGGTCTTGAAGTTTATCCTCTATGGAGGACAGGGAGCCTGCTGTATTAGAAAACATCAACCCCACGAAAGTCAGGGTTATAGAAGAAGAAGGAAGGTTTAAGTCTAAACCCAATTACCCAGTTCAGAAAGTTGTCAGCACAAAGGGTTCATATCTTCTTTCAACAGAGATAGCATTTCATTTTCTATATTTATATTCCTGTACACTTGAACACACAATGGAAGCTTTGTTGTGCTGTGTCTGGCCAGAGTTTTGCATCCGTTTATGACAGGCAGTAATTGTAGCTGGTACGTCATGTACCTGGGGGTACAGAGTGCTGGCTGTCGGAGTTTCCTTTTGAGCAATGCTCTAACTGGCACAGCTATATTTTCTCTCTCCTTACCCTTCCAAACCTCCTTCATTCAATGGCAGTCTTATGCTGTATTTGTTTTCTCTGATTCAACATGTTTATGAGAGGGTAGTTTTAGAGTACATGAAAGTCAGGGATAGGGTGGTAATTATGAACCATAGTTCCACATAGCACCTCCTGTGGTCAAATGATAAATGAATAGTCAGTCACCCAGTAACATGAAAAACTCAGACGGATGGGCCAGAGAACTTTGCCGTTGTACCCCACCCTCTGTGAGTCAGTGAAATGAATTGAATTATAAACCATAAACCAGCACTTCAGTTTGATGGAACTCATCCTAAAGAGGCAAGTGTCACTACATGTTGGAAGTTTATAAAATGTGATGATCTGCCTTAATCCATTGGAACTGACATGTCCTTAATAATAGCAACATTCTTTGTAAATTAAATAGCTATTTTTTTTTTTTGAAACGCTTGTCAGGATATGCTTAAGCAATGACGTACATATGAGCAAAGGCATTTTCTTGCTTTCTTATTTCTTTTCTTGCTGTGTTAGGGATAGAACCCAGGGCATCATGTTTGCTAAGCAAGTACTTTACCACTGAGCACATTCCCAACCAATTAGCGTTTTCATGGCTTCTAAAATTCAGAAAAGCTTAACCCATTTGGTATAGGCCAAACATCTGTGATAGAAGCCTGGAATACCTGGGCCCTTAGTTAATAGTGTATGTTGGAAGGTGTATGTTTATCAGAGCCCCCCAAAGTATCACTCACCATACACTGAGAAGCACAGAGATGCAGGTTCTAAAGGCTCTACATCTGCTTATCTGCTGCTTCTTTAACCCTTTCCAGTCACCCACAAAATACTCTAGCTTCCCTTTTTTTCTCCCCTGTGAGAAGTTCCCCTTCTCCTGGAGAGGAAGGAGGACTCTCTCTGGGCCCTGTGGCTGCATGGTTGCCCCAGAAGAACGGTATGAGAAGTGGGTTTGCCTGGTAGATTACCTGAAAAAGAGCACAGTTACATCATGGCGCTGAATTATCCTTTCATTTTGTATGTATTTTGTTTTTTATTTCTTGTAACTCTCATAGACCTCATGAGACTTTCCCTGGAATTAGGTTAGAGTGCCTTAAGACTTCTTCTTTTGCAAGGTTATTTAAGGTAGGAATTGTAGCATGAAGTCACTCAAGACAGGCTTAAAATAATTTGATACAATGGGGAAATATTCTGACGTGTCTCACAAATAAACCACTCTGAGAGTCATCTTAAAGCCAGGCTTTATCTTGGACACATCTGCTTATAACCGTGGTAATGACATGCCTGAAGCAGACAGGATATGGCAAACTGGGAAGCCATGGGTGTAATCAGGGGGCTTATGATCAGAAGATCTCACTTAATGGACTGTTACCAAGGCACTGTTCAATATTGGCAATATTAAGCTTGAAACATCCAGCAGTCGTTGCTTTGTCCCTCATGTTTGAAGTGAGAACAGTACTCAGTGGACTCAGAGCTACTAGATTCTTAGGCTGTTTCCTATATAAGGAGACCCCGTGGACCAGGGAGTCGGATGGGATAACATCCAATTTGCACTAGGCTCACTAGACATGTGCCTCACAGGGAGGCTTCATCTTCGCAGGGGATGCTTTTTCATAGCTGAAGAGAGGTTTTGGATGGTAGCTCTGGCACTCCTACCCTCATCTTGCCAGAGTAGATTTCTGCAACTGTTTTCAGGCCAGTGGAAAAGGGATCAGATCTGACATAGCATGCTTGGGAAAGAGCTGCTGTTTCACTGATAGTGAGAGAATGATGCCAGCTCAGGCTGATGCTCTATCCCCAAGCAAGCTGAACATGCCCTGGTGATTCCACTTGGGAGGCACCTCTGAGATAAGGAGTGTGGCTGCTCCAGGGCCTCCCTTTCTGCAGAATTGTCAGGACTCAGATTTTCCCCAGAGCTAGAATCATTACTGAGCCCTGTTAAGACATTTCAGAGTAAATTTTCCCTGAAGGCCATGTCTCCTGCTTCCTGACACCTGTATCAGGGCTATAGTTCAGGTCTAGTCCAAGAGGATTACAAAAGCCCAGACTGACAGTTTCCTATGCTTACTATAACATGCTGCTTCTGTGGAGTGAAGTTGGGTCTTATTAATTTGTGGAATGTTCCATGCGTCAATGAAACCCTTGGAGTGCATATGATATTACATGCAACAAATAAATATTTCCACGTTGCTTCACTCTTCATTTCCTAGCTCAGGTACACACACACACACACACACACACACACACACACACACACACACTATCAATAGGAGCGAACTTAAATGGGAGAAGCTATCCAGAACAGAAAAAAGACATATAGATGATGCCCCCCCACCCCCTTTTTTTTCTTTTTGGAGAAAAAGAGACCAGGCAAATGGATTTTTAAATTCTCCTTCTGACTGCACTCCATTTGTAAGCTGAAGGCATCGATAGCTGACATTGCTCATAGTACACCCTGGGAAATTTCTGTAAGGGAAGCATCTCTTCACTCATTACCGAAATGTAAATTATATGTGCTCTTGAAGGATGCCCTTTATTTAATTTTAATGCACTTTAAATTTTAATATGGATTGCTCTACATGAATCACACTCTTTTCAATACCATTAGCACACAAAACTTGAGGAAGAGATTCTATTTTCTTTTAATTCCACGTTTTTATGCAGTTTAGCACATAGTGTTATATTTTCCATAGAAGAGGGACTCAATATTTGTTAAAATAACTTCAGTGCAATGTGTTAGCTTTGATCTGACATGATCAAGGAATGGCTTTCTGTGTTCCTAGCTGGAAAAGATTCTTCAATTGTCATTCACATTCTTAAAACAACCATTAGTTCATAATACATAGTTTTTTTCAAGGGTATGCTGGCAAAGCATTAAAAGACTTATGTAATAAAAGAGATTCAGTCCATTGTTCTAAACTAAAGCATGCTATCCTATGTATGCAACAAAGTATGAGATTTTTTAAAAAGTGAATTCAATGAGTTGGAAAATCTATATTTGATGCACACAATATTTAAATTAGAGATTAGAAAAAGTAGGAAACAAACGTTTTTTTAAAGGGCCTGGCGATGCTAGGCTTGATCAGCATGCATGTGGCCTTGGCACCACAAAACAAAATAGAACAACAAAGCAGGACAAAACAAATGTAGGTCATGAATGGAAAGACTTTGGATATTTTGGAAGGAGAAAAAGAGAAGTTTATAAGCAATCTTGATACAAGTTGAAATTTGAAAAATTTCAGACAAGAGACTCCCCAAGTTGAGGGAGAGCAGAAAGCAACACTGGGACTGGAGGGAAAATGTCACGAGCAGAGCGATAGGTAGGGTCCAGCCGAAGGCCAAGTGTTAGGACTGATAAATTACCTCGATAGTCTACAGTAATCTAGTCTGAGTTGAAAAGGATCTGAGTTCCGGGAGAAGCTGGAAGATCAAGCTGCATGCTCAGCGGGGGCCATGCCGTGAAAGGTCTAGACCAAGGCAGTGATGTCTTGCCAAGTGTTGAGCAGTCAGATGTTGGTACAGGAGAAAGGAAGACCAGACTTCGAGTGTTCACTGAGTTTCTACTCCCTCGCGACTCCCCTGAATGTGGAACTGTGAACTGTGCAGCAATGCTGAGAATCCACCATGGGGAATGGGAATGGGTCAGCTTTACCATAGCAGTGGAACTGGATGAATTGCAGGTATGAATTACAAAGGGAGAAGGAGAAAAAGAAAAGAAAAGAAATTAGCAAACAGGCCTGTGAATTGCCTGCTTTAAGAAGTAGTGAAGAGGAACAAGAAGCTTTATAAGGTGGGGGTGGGAGTTGGGGTGTGTGGATAGAAGGAGGTCCCAAAATTGCCAAGACTGAGGAAATGCTGCTGAATCTGGAAGTGTGGGGTCTTAGGAGGGCAGCTTTAGGATTATGGCAGGGATGAAAGTTAGAGCAGGCAAGGTTGGTTAAGGATTGTATCAGCAGTCTACGAGTTTCTGCTTATTAGGGACCAACAGTGGGCCATATTCAAATGATTTCACTGTCTAATGGGAAACCTACATAGGGAATTAAACATAGGATTTAGTCTACAATGGGAAAGCTAAAACTTCCACAGGAAAAATTTTGGCACAATTCCATGACTCAGCTGTTTTAAACAACAGTGATTTTCACATTTTCATAGTGTTTATTTCTTGAATCTGTCCAATTAGAGAAAGCCACTTTAAAGGCAAGCTACTGTAAGCACTTAGTTGTGTAATGTGAAGTAATATGTTTTGAATTAGGTCTCTAAGGAGTGTGAAAGAGTATGGATTAGTAACTACTCTGCGTCTTGATCCTTTATCCACCTTTGTCCTGGGATGGCTTACCAGATACAATACGATCAGTTACAGTTGAATTTTAGAGAAACAATGAGTAATTTTTAGTATAAATGTATCCAATACAACATTTGGGATGAACTTCTGTGATGGTTAATATTAACTGTCAACTTGATAGCATGTAGAATCACCAAAGAGACAAGGCTCTGGGCATGCCTGGAAGGGATTAGGTTAACCGAGGTAGCACCATTTCTAGCCCTGAACTAAGTGAAAAGGAGAACTCTAGCTGACCATTGGTGTTCACCACTCTGCTTCTTGGCCCTGAACACAATGTGACCAGCTTCCTCAAACCTACAAATAACAGATAAATACTGGTTTTTGTTTGTTTTGCTTTGTTTTCCATAGGGCCATTCCCCAGATACCTCTGTAAAGCCTTAGGAATGATTACTGGCCAGTATTTCCATATCTCCGAGGCTTCCTGGTTGGGTCAGTTCCATTTGCTTTCAAGTCCCAAGAGGGGAAGATACAATGGACAATACAGTGCCAGTGGCTATGACTGTCCGTCCACATCCTTCGCTTAACTAGTGTAATGCTCTTGATTACTGTCTCATCTGCCATTCTCTGGACCATTGGCTCTTGAACTGTGAGGAGTTCTTTCATGGCAGGCTCCCACTGTATAGTAGTTTATGTCCCAGAGGTACAGTCTTCTCATTGACGTGCAGCAAAACACTCAGAGGCTCCAGAAATGAGGATGAGGTGGTTACCTGTAACCTTCAGGTCCTCTGGCACTGTGTGTGGGAATGAGTGGTACAATCTGTTTATTTCAGGTTCACTTTCAAGATGGCAAAGGACATGGTTTCACACCATTCAAATCTGAACCCGATAACTTTCTCAGAGGAACTTGGGTTGCAGGAAAATCAAGGATATAATGAGATTCTGCTTGGCTGACTTTGAATGACCTGTGATGGCTTCAGTGGCCTGTGTACTTGGTGTGTTCAGGCTCTGTACATGTAGTGATGCCCATTCTTTGATGTTGCCTGGTTCAGAGAAAGGTGTTCTGAGCTGGTATTGTAGCTTATATAAGCAGCTGATGTTAATGCTGGGTATTTCACTTCTAGAAGATTTTTGATAATACTATTGTGATTTGCCTCCATTTTTTGCATCATATATTTTTCCTTGATTTTTTAAAAAAAACTAACTTTTGCATTTTAAAGCATTTTCACAGGAAAAAAATGGTCTCTGGTGAAAGCAGGTAGACAGTGGTTTTCTCTCTGTCTCTGCGTCTCTCCTCAAGATTCCTCAAACACCATGATTCCGGGAATCAGATTCAAGGCCTATTTGGTTGCTAAGCAGATGTTCTTGCACTGAGATGTTCTGCTACCCCAAGATGTTTTCTTTTTCTTCACTTCAGAAAATCAGAGTGTTATTTAGGTAAAACTCACGTGTAAAAGCTTTGTTTCTTTCTCTCTTTTTTTGCCAGTGTTGAGATAAGGTCTCATGATGCAGCCCACATTGGCTTCAAACATTTTGTGACTGAGAGTGACCTTGAACTCCTGATCCTCTTGCCTTCCCCCTTCCCTCCATATACTGGGATTATAGACATGAACTATCATGCTCAAACATTTTGTCTTCTGAAATTTGACTTGTAAATTGTTCAAAAATCCCAAACCTGTTTTAACAGTTTTAAAAATGTATATAACTTACTTAGAGAAATATCACTAACATTACATGGCTAATCAACATCAACTTAAGTTGGTAACAAAATAATCTTTTTCTGATTCAAATCCATGATACTATTGAATTAATTACCTTTGCTGCTACTTTGACAAAGTGTCTGACAGAAGCAGTTTAAGAGAAGATGAAGCTCACAGATGAAGACGGGATATGGGCTGTCGTTCCATGTGGAAACATGAAATGGCTGCTCACATTGTACTCACAGTCAGGAGCCAAAGAGAGATGAGTGCTGGTGACAAGACAGATTCATTCTTTCCTGCTTCTGATTCAGCCTAGAACCCCAGTTGATGCGATGGTATTGTCCACATTCAGGGTGGGTCTCCCTAATCAATTAAATTTCTTTTCAACCATCCTCACAGACAGTCATAGATGTGTGTATCCTAGGTGGTTCAAATGCAATCAGGTTGAAGACTGACCACCACAGGTCCACTGATAGTCAACTTGACAAGCACATAATTTTAATCCATAAAATTCTCTCTACACCCCTCATGACCATCTTATAGCTGAGAAAATTCATCAGATTCACCTCTAAGAGTGTCTTAAATCTTGATAGTTCTGACATTATTTAAAAGCTCAAAGTTCTGATAGTGTTTTTTAACTAAATCAGTCAATATGCATCAAGTTGCCTTCTAAATATTTATGTCTATACCCATAGACAAATGTTACCCTTAACTTTAATCAGAGGAGAATTAAAGAATGTAAAAACTGGAAGGGCTGTGAAATGTCACCTTTTGGATGCTACAGCCATTGTAGTCACAGGCTCACAGCAACTTTGGGTAACTGCACTGAATCTGCACAAGAATGGGCCTATCAACAGCCAGGCATGGCTGAAGCAGGGGCTCAAGACACCCTCCCTCAAGGGACCCAAACCTTCACTGATGAACTATTGACTAGTTATAGATTCAAGGAGACTATGAGTCATTGTTTCCAGTTGTATACTTACTAGTAACCTACCAGGCCCAATCCTGTGGTCACACAGATGGCCCTGGCTAAACTAAATGGGCCACAAAACAAAACCAAAATTCATGAATCTTGGTAAAGGACTGATAGAAGGACAGGATACGACAGAGAGAGGAGAGAGATGAGACACTGTAAGGAGAGAGTAATTGGAATGCAATATATGCACATATGAAATTGTCAAAGAACCTAACTTAATAAAAAAATGAATAAAAAGCCCAAAGTTCAGTGGTTAAGAGC
Source organism: Eospalax fontanierii (assembly GCA_035773235.1). NCBI lineage: Eukaryota > Metazoa > Chordata > Mammalia > Rodentia > Spalacidae > Eospalax > Eospalax fontanierii. The sequence continues at coordinate 105,960,053 of CM069524.1, forward strand.
ACCAGCTGCTCTTACAGAGGATTCAACACCTACATGGCAGCTAACAGCCATCCAAAACTCCAGGTCCAAGGGATCCAACACTCTCTTCTGACCTCTGTGGGCATTGTATGACACAGTGCAGTTACATGCATGCAGGCAACATATTCATACAATAAAATAAAAATTGATAAATAAAATACATTTTCAAAAGCCCCCAAATTAAAAGTTTCTTCTGAGATTCAAGGCAATCTCTTAACTATGATCCACTGGAAAATTAAAAAAAAGAAAATCAAGTTACGTACTTCTAATATATAATGGCACATTCCAAGAGAGAGTTATGGGGGGCATAGCAAAAGATCACCATACCAAAGTAATGCCAAAACTCAACAGGGCAAACACCAAAGCCTATGGCACATGTCTATGTTCTGTGGCCTTTGGTGGCACCATTTGGGCTTCAGTGGGTTTGGACAGTTCCTGAAGTACATGTAGTCTCTCTCTTGGAACAACTTACTCTGTGCTTACAGCTTTCCTTTGTGGATGTCCTACAGTCCTCCTGATATCTCTAACACCCTGAGATCTCCATTACAACTTAAATTCACTTTATAGCTTTAAATGATGTCCTCTCAAAGTCTTCTTGCAAGGTATCCAAACCTACATACAGTTGCTGGTCTTGTGGGCTTTCTGAAATCTCGGTGCAAGCCTCTGTGACTCTGTATCCCTTGCATTTTGCATACTCCAAAATTAGCACCATGTGTATGATGCTGGAAACTCAAGATGTTGGCTGGTCCCCTATACCACAGCTATAGTGGCCCTCTACATGTTGGCAGCTGAACCAGAAAAACATTTTCCTGGGCAGTTGTCTTAGAACAGAGAGCCCTTTCAATGTCAATTTCATTCAAACTCTCTTTTCTAATTAATTTGTATTTTTATAAGCTTTGATGGATAGCCTCTTACACTTAGGGCACTTTTCTATTGTCCCAGTAAAGAGCTTTAATTGCATTAATCTCTTTAATAATTACAGATTCTTTCTATTTATTCACTTTATTTACATTTTTAAACTCCATCTCACATCTCTCGCTGCTAAACTGAACACTTCATATAACCTTCTGCTTTCTCTGTGGAAAAAGTGTAGTGAGCAACAACAATTCCAGTTCCTCATGACATAGAAGGAATGGCAGTAAACGTGTGTAGCAGTTGGTTTCATTGTGTCCATAGCTAAGAAGAAGGAGAAGAAGAAGGAGAAGGAGAAGGAAAGAGAGAGAGAGAGAGGAGAGAGAGAGAGATTAATTGGGACCCCAGTCGATGGAATAGTGTATCTACATTCGGTTGGGTTTTCTCTCATCAGTTTAAATCTCTCTGGAAACAGACTTACATGTCTGGTAATTTATCTCTTAAGTGATGAGAACAATGATGTCCAATCAAATTGACAATGAAGGTTAACCATCACATCTGTTAAGTTTTCTTGTGTATATATTTAGATTTTCTCAGGCCTAGCTACTAATGTAGTACTGCTACATATGAGATTTTCTCTATTTTGACATGTGCACTAAACTAAATGACTGCAATAGTAGTTTATGAACTGCTGATTTATAAAGCCTATGCTAAGCAGTGAGTTTTTCATAGCCTACCACACTGTCTTCTGACAAAAGAATTTTATCTGAAAAGAGACCCAGAACTTATTTGGTCATTTATACACTAGATATATGTCAATATATGGTTTATAGATCAAAATGAAACATTACATTTCAAGGCTGCATTATGGATTTGCAATCCAACCTATAAAGGGAAATTCTTTTTTATTTTGTAAATCCAAAAAAACTTTTTATTTATTTGTTTATTCATTATTTATTTATTTATTTATTTATTCATTCATTCATAGAAAGGGTCCTCTTATAGCCCCAGATGACCTGTAACTTGCTATGTAGACCAGGCTGGTCTCAGTCTCACAGTGATCCACCTGTCTCCTCCCCTCACATGCTGGGATTAAAGGTGTGCACCACCATGCCTGGCTGGCTTTTTTGTACAAAAAGACTTTGTTCTTAAATTTAATATGAAAAGGTGTGTCCAAAATAACATTGCTTGGGATCCTGAAGCTCTTTAGCAAGTATTATTTGTGTGAAGATAGGTTTGTTACTGATTTCTCTGTCTGTTATCTCTTTTGTAAATTCAGTTGCTATAAGGATGTCTCTAACAAGAGTGTGTGCTATAGACTTAATAGTTGACTTTTCCTCAAATTTGTTTTAAAAATGTTTCTTTTCTGTAAACATTACTTACTCTATCTTCCTCATTGGCTGCTCATTATTCCATCTGTGCTGACCAATAAACTCTGTGGATCTGGTTCAGGAATACCAATGGGCACCCATATACCATATGTCTAGCTATTTACAAGTAATAAATCAAGCTAACACACAGCTAAGTTAAATATATACTGTCTTCCAACTTGACTAATCCACATTCTCAATAGACTCAAAGACATTTGAATTCAGAATTTTCAGATTCCTTGCATGGAGAAGTGGAGTAAGGAGAACTGGCTCGAGCTCTTTACCCTTGGTCTGTACACTTTCTCCTTCTCTGCCAAGCTCCACTTCCAGTCTGAAGATCCTCAAGCATCTCTGTGTGGACACTGCAGTTGATCTCTCCTATTTCCTTTCATACTGTTTACAAACAATCGCCTTTTAACTATGGTTGGGCCTATCAATGTGGACACCAGGAAGTGAATGTGTTTTGTCCTAAGGGGGACAGAAAAAGTAAGGGAACATGCAAACCCTGGGTGTAGATTTAGAGTTATCAAAGTAGAAAATTCAAGGTACACAAATACTCAGAGCATGGTCCAGATGTGAGATGGCTGGCCAGTCTCATGGTATGTCTTTTCCTAGGTAGGTGAATTTTTTATTCTGTGAGAGGAGAATTAAGATCATGCCCTCCAGGGCAGAGATCAGTGCCAGGCAGCATTTCTTGGTATTTATCAAAACTCTTGGATATGATAGTTTCAAGAAATGAACCCCAAAGATGTTAGAAACCTTTAATATGATAATGTATATTGGAAATTTCTAAGACTTTCTGACCATGATCTTGTGTGTGTGCATGTGTGAATCTGTGAGTGTATGTGCATACATGCTTGAATAGCTGTGTGAAACACCTCCACAGGACAAGATTTGGCAGATGTGTTCTCATCTCTAAAGCCTGGAAGTGCTTCTTATTCCAGTTACCACTTTGAAAAGATTTATTATTATTATTATTATTATTATTATTATTAATCAGTGTGTGTGTGTGTGTGTGTGTGTTTGTGCACGTGTGTGGGGGGTGCCTACTGAGGCCAGAAGAGAGTACTAGATCTCCTGAAGCTGGAGTTATAGGTAGTTGTGAGCCACCCAACATGAGAACTAGGAACTAAACTCAGCCTTCTGAAAGAGCAGCAAGAGCTTTCAGCTGCTGATTTGTCTCTCCAGCCCCTCCAATTGCTTCTTAAATGCAGGGAATTCTACCTTCACTTGCTTTACTTTCTGGCCCCATATTCTTGCTAGGTGACGTCATCCATGTCCAAGGCTGTAACTAATGCCCATATTTCAATGATTCCAAGCTCGCCATCCCTCACATCTCTCCTGAGCACCACATTCACTACAAGGCATATCTATCTGGATAGACAAATGGCCTGAGAAATTTCACATGCTGAAAATTTAACTCATCTTCCTCAGTCTTTCTTATCCCAACCTGCTCTTCTCCTAAGCATCTTCCCTCAGTAAATGTTTGACTATTGAATCCTTTCTTCAGCTGCCCAGGGCACAGTCCCAGAATCCCTTCTGATTCTTTTCATCATCTTCCCCCTCTCTCAGTTGTTCCCAAACTCTGTTGACTCTGTCTCCTTGGTATTCCTCCAGTCTCTAAGCTCTATCATTTTTTCATGACTATTGTTTATTGGCCAGCTTTTTATACATGTTTACCAAAACCTTCTTTTACATTGCAATCAGAGTACTTATTTGTTTACTGGGGTACTAGGAAATAGACACTGAGCTTCATGCATATTAAACATTAACTTTATCACTAAGTTAGAGCCTAGCCTCATGTGTGTTCACTTATAAACGCTAGAAAGTTGCACAAAGATGGGCAGCTTTCTATGTGTTAATGTGGAACGATTTCTAAGACATTATTAAGTTTGAAAAAGCAAGATGTAAACTTTGAATAGAGTTATATAAGGAAATAGATAAAGTAAGAGTTACAGTCTTTTATTTATGAACTAATGAAATGGTTATCTGTTTGATAGATAGAGTTAACTAGATGCTTGGATCTGACAGAATTCATTATAAAACCTTTTGATTGCTTTGGTTTACAAGAATCTGAATTGTGGCTTAAAAAGTTAAAATTCAAAATTTATTAATATGCAAACTACTTAAGATAAATATATTATTATGCGGCATTATATTATCACATGTTATAGTATATTATGAAGCATTTAAAGTCAAAGAGTCTAAATCCTAGGGCTGGGGGAATTTGATTCAGTAGGTAAAGTACCTGTTATGTAAGCATGAGAGCCTGAGTTTAATCCCCAACATGCTCGTAAAAGCCGTGCACCACAGTGAACATCTTTAGCCCCAGTGCTGGAAGGACAGAGACAGGCAGATCCCTGGAGATCACAGGCTAATCAGCCTTGCCAAAGCAAGGAATTCCAAGCTTTCTAAGAGTCCCCATCTCAAAAGGTAAGGTGGAGAGTGACTGAGACAGATTCTGAGTATTGGCTTATGGCCTTCACATGTATACATGCTTATTTTTACATGTAAACACACACATGAACACACACACAAAACACACAAAAAGAAGAAAAAAACTAGAAATCATGCCATTGCTTTGTTCAAACTATTTCTTGAGTTCACCATTACTTTCAGACTGATGATAGTTTATACTGATTGTCACCTTGACAGCATCTAGGAATCACCTTGGAGATAAATTTCTGAGCATGTCTGTGAGGTATTATCTAGATTAAGTTAACTGAAGTGGGTAAAGCACACCTAACTAACTGCAGGCAGCACCATTTCCTGAGCTGAAGTTCTAGATGGCACAAAGAAAAGAAAGCATTCACTGCTCTCTGTTCCTTGACTGGATGCAACGTGACTAGCAGCCTGATGTTCCTGTTTTCATTGCTCATGTTACCCTGCTGTTGATGGACTAATTGTCCCTGAAGCTGTAAGTCATATTAAACCCTTCCTTTCTTAAGCTGATTTGTTAGGTATTGCATTTCAGTAATAAGACCAGTAACTAATAATACAAGTACCAAATAAAGACCATTTAGAGTGATGGGAAACCCCCCTGGAAACCACGTCTCTGCACACTCTAGTGTGTTCCATGGTCTAGGCATTCTTATGATGTCAGTCTGAGACTCTACTGGTGGCATTGCTTTGGGAAGATGTGGAAACTTTAGGAAGTTTGAGCTGTACTTGGCAGAAGTGGGTCACTAGTGGTAGGCTTTTGGAGGTTACACTCTAGCCCTGCTTCCAATTTATCTATCTGTTCATGGTCAGCTGTGATATGAAGGATCTTTGCCATGTATTCCTGCTGCCACGAAGTCCACCATGCCTTCTCTATGAAGATGCTCTGAAATACCCTGAAACTGTGAGCCAAAATAAACTTTTCTTCCTTTAAGTTGTTTTTGTCAGGTATCTTGGTTACTCTGATAGAAAGTAAATAACATAGCCATAATGAATGGTATCATGGTTTCCCATGTCCACGTTTCTGCTATTTGTAATTCCCATCCCACCTTACTAGGTGTACTTGCTCACCCCAACTCAGTCTTCAATGTCTGACTCAGAACTTTTCACCCAAGTTGAGACAAGTGATTATCTTCTCTCCTGTTGAATAATTCTGTACTTTTATTATTGTGATCACCTCTCTGGACTGTAATTATTGACTTATGTGACTTTTGATCTAGGCTGTGCACTAGTTAATGATGAAAATCTCTTGCCTGGATGCAATGTGACCAGCGGCCTCCTGCTTCTGTTGTCATTTCTCATAAGCCCATTTCTGTATCTGAACCACGCAACGTGGCACAAGACTGGTTGAATGCATGAGATAATAAATGGATGAATGAGCAAGTGATGAGCAGATAAGCTAAGCTCATGAAAGGACATTGTTTTGCACTTGATCATCCAAAGTACTAGAAAGACAGAGTCCTGATTCAAATGCAGCTTCTGTACTCAGGAGAGGATGTTGTCAGTTCTTCACACCTAAGTCAGACCTATCCTTTGAAGCTTGGTCTCACGTGTTTCCTGCCTTTACCTGAATAGGTTAGCCTCATATTTAATTTCTCTTCAGATTTCCGAGAAAAAGTTCATTTTCCACAATAATCTTTCCAAATGTTCCCTGGAGCAGTTTCTGTTCAGGGAGGTTACAGGTCTCCTACCTCAGGGTCAAGGATCAGCTTTGGAATGAGAAGACACAAGAGAAAAAATACTGTGGATTTTCTTAATAAATAACACTCAGTTATAATGATCAAACACAATATTTCATTCTCTACCTAAAGCTGCCAAAGAGGAGAGAAGGGTATTCATCATTCTTAGAACCGAGGTTTAAATCATTCAAGTTAGCAGAACAAGTATTTATTTAGAACAAAATGGGGAATTTAAATTTGTTCTTTCTTAAATGGTAAGAAAGTGATTTAATTGCTTTTGGAATGAATTTCATTGGGAAAACATGATCTCCTTAAATAAAGCCCAAAAGTTTAATTTTGATTAGCAAAAATTAAAGTAAAAGAGAGGATGGTTCACTTTTATATTTAGTGAATAAATGAAAGAATACCAAGTACTCCAATAATGTAAAATAAATCAATAATTAACCTTTGGACTAGGTCTTAAGTAGCCTGCACTCCAGGGAGCAGACAGGTGAGCTTAAAACCTTTTTCAGAGTCTTCCATACCACTTAGCCGTTTCCAGGCATCAGCCAGTCTCTGCTCTCTAGCTGCCCCAAAGGTCCCATGAAAATGACTGCCACTCTGGTCTTCTGGAGGAGAGAGCCCCAATTACTAAATATTGAGGTGCTGTCTTCCTTTTCAAGGATCTGATTTTATCGGGGGAAGCTTTCTGTGTTGATATAATTCCATATATTTTGATAATAAAAGGAATTCTGTTCATCGATTACATTTAGTAAATTATACTGTTGTACCTACAACTTTTTGATTTTAGCATTTTAAGTAAAGGTTTCATGCATCCTGATTATTGCTGCATGAAATAACAAAGAAATCTGAGTGGATATTATGCTAATTTGCATTTCATTGCTGTGACAAAATGCTCCAAATAACTTAAAGGAGAGAGAATGTATTCACAGTTCCAGAGACTTAAGTCCATAGTGGGCTGGTTCCTTTGCTTTCAGGCTGAAATGGGTTATTTGTTGCGGTGATGGATGTGTATATTGTAAAGGCTGCTCACATTATAATGGCCAGGAAACAGTGAGAAAAAGACAGAGAGGGCTCCACTGACAAGATTGAATCTCAAGTACATGTTCCTGGTGACCTACATCATCCTACTAGGTCTTGCCTCAAAAATTTTCCATCACTTTCTAATACTGCCATCAAAGTATAAATTAATCCACTGTTTAGGTCAGGGTTTCTTGGTTCAGTAATGTCTCTATGATTTGATTCACCTGCTGGGCACCAAGAGTTCATGAGCCTTTTGGATGGGGGAACACTTCAGATCCAAATCATAATGTGTATTTTCAGAAATATTTAAAACTGAATTAGAGAATTTGTTCTCAGAGGGATGTTTGTTTGGATTCCAGCCTGTGGTTGAGACATTCAATATTAAACAACTTGCCCAAGGCCACAAAATGTTATAATTTAAAGTTTTGGAATGAGATATCTATGCTCATTAATCTTACAACCAAACTGAAAACCCCTTTCTGTTTTTTATTCTTTCCCTCTCAAAATTTGTTGTTTTATATCTCCTTTTGTGATGGCAGGAGATGATACTTTAAGGAAATACATTACGGCTCTTCTCTGGAAAATGTGTTATAGTTTGAATATGAAATGTCTCTCGCAGACTCTTGTGTTGAATGCTTAGTCTCCGGATGCTGACATTATTTGGGGAGGTTGTGGAAGCATCAGGAGGTGAGGGTTGGCTAGCAGAAGTGGGTTACTGGAAGCATGCTGTCAAAGGTCATGCCTACTACCACTGATCCTTGTCTTGCTCTCTGCTTTCTGCCTAGTATGAGGTGAACAGCCTCCTCCCCTACATGCTCCCTTTACCATGATCTTTCTGCCTCACCATGGACCCAGAATTAACGGAGCAAAGAATGATGAACAGAAGATCATGAAACTGCAACTCAAATTAATCCTACCCCCTCAAGTTGTTTCTGTCAGGTGTTTGACAGCAGCAATGACAGCACTCAAAATCTAGCATCATCACTCGTATTTTTGTATTATTATTAAGTAAGATAAAGGGTTCTTGAACATAGTTCTGCATTCTATGACAGTTCATAACTGACCTAACTATTAAGCAAATAATAGGCAGATAGTATATACAGAACGGATCCTGGACATAAGGGTGCTTCGTGTCCCAGCCTCAGAGGGGTGGGGTACCATGAGCTTTCACCATACTGTTCGGAGCCCAACTTAATTTCAAACTTATGAATTGCTTATTTTATAGTTTTCCTTATACCATGTAGACTTTTGGAAACTATAGATCAGAAGGAACTATTGAATGCAACCTTCTCTAAGCTGAGGAGGGGAAAAAGGCAATTTTTAAAAAAAAAATCAGAGTCTTTAGGAATGTGAAAACCACAAATATTTAAGAATATTTGTTTTCCTGAAAATTAAAGGGTGGTTTAAAGGGTCAGCAGAATGGCTTAGTGGATAAGGGTGTTTACCCCCAAGTCTGAAAACCTGAGTTCAACCCCTGGGAGTCATATGGTGGAAGGAGGTTGGTGGAAGGAAAGACCCTGTAGGTTGTCTTCTGTCTTCTGTCTGCATGTGCCCTGTGGCATGTGTGTATGCACCCACACACAAAAAAATAAATAAATAAATGTAATAGTAAGTTAAAATGAGTAGGTCTAACATAGATGTCAGCACCCATGAAAGGCATCAGCTGCACTTGACTTTAGTGAACATGTTGGAAATATGGCATCAGATAAACAGATGCAGTGCTCCATTTTTTCCACTTAAGCACCCAAAAGTTTTCCAGTTTCTACATGCGCTTTCCAGTTTCTAGTCAGCGTTGTGAAAGGTACTTGAAGTGTTTGGTACTGCATGCTTGGGATATGATTTGTACTTCAATAAAGGTGCATTTTTTGAGTAATTTTTGACTAAGAAATTAATGTTCAATGGGAATTTTAAGTTGGTCTTTGTGGACCACAGAAGTCGTAATGACTGATACAACAATATCTTGACATATGACAGTCCTCATACTGGGGTTTGTCTGGGTGACTTAGCTGTGTGAACTATCTTCTCAATTTCAGTGAAGTACATCCATTATTAATCATAGATTCAATTGATGACTTACTCATAAGCTTCCCAGTAGTAGCCTGTTATAAATGTCACTTGTAACTTTATTTGGGACCATTTCTTGTGTCTCTCATAAGAAAACATTTGGTAGGTACTCCCTGGCAAGGTCTGTCAGGTTTGAGCTGCTTTGTCCTTGGCTGTGATATTGCTGCTATTGGCCAAGACAGCATGGGCTGGAAGAGGTGTAAATCTGACAGCCAGAAGTCAGGCAAAGAAGGGAAATGAGCATCCGTAATAGGTTTGTTTTGAAGGAAGACAGGGATAGTCATAATGAGTCCTCAGAAGGACACTTACTTAGAAGCAGATTTGAAATCTGGCATGCCAGGAGAGTTCTAAAGTTAAATATAACCTCATTGCATTCTCCAAATGTGGATTGATGAGCTAGTTTTGAGAGCTTAATGAAAAGCTTTCCATAAAAGTTTTTAGAATATAGAATCATTAGCTTTCTCTATGCATTCCATTGAATTATTTAGTTTGCATGCTGTGGTTCAGCCACATTCTATATACTTAATAAACATTTGTCTAAGCACATTAAAAAGGCACCATTGATGTTTTTGCATGGAAATGTGCTCATTTGTTTCATATCTAAAACTTATTTTTTCAAACGTGTTTATGGAGCAAGCTTCCACCTACAACTGTAGTTATGAGGTTTAAGTTTATAGAAGTATGTGATAGCGCTCCTATGATATGAAGAGATTTGTATTAGGGTTGAGGATCATAATCAAAGAAAAAGTTATTTTTATAGCCAGATATCAAGCAATGAAGAAATCTGAAGTAACCTCTTCCTCATGGTTGCCACCAACACATTGGTCAACGCATTCCTGAGCATTGTCTTAGAATCAAGAGAATTGTAGATCATTTTCCTTAAATGGGAACTGTACAGAAAAAAGAGTTAGACTTGGAATTATGGGCATATATTAACTCTTTGGTGGTGTGCCAACAGTTTTATTGTTGGAAATGCCCATGACTTTCCCCAACCATTTGGCTCACCTCCTGACGTAATTGCATCTGAGAGACAAATATTTAAATGGGCTGGAGTGAGGGTAATGGATGGATTTCAATTACCAAAGCACATACTGGATTACTCTAAGTGGCACAAATCGGCTTTAAGGAAAACTCAATGATCAGGCATAGCATAGCTTTCCAATACAATATGCATCTACGCTCTCCAAAGGTAACTCTGTGTGCTCTTAGGCAATAGAAAACAAAGGCTTAAGAGTGGAGATGTAATTTGAGCAGAAATCTATTGGGAAACAAATCATAATTTCAAATATGGAGTAAGGCCAAAATGGTTGAGCATGCTGAAGTAATGGTCAAGGGGCTCTAGCTGTGTTTGAAATGGTACACATGATTTTAAAAATTCATGAAAGTATAAATTGGAAATGATTTCAAGGTACCAACAAGGGGCAGCTGCCAACTTTCAGAACAAAACGGAATACCTTACATACCTAACCAATTAAAAATTCAGTCACTTTGCATTTAAAAACTTAAGCAAAATAGAATTGAGCTTAGCACTAAATGCAGAGATGCATAACTTTGCTTTCTATCTCTCACATCATTGGCTGTGTGGGAACGAAGTCTACTTACTTGAGTGCTAAGGGATTTAGCTGGATCCATTTCCAGCCACAGAGATGGCAGCAGCAGTGTGGGTTGAACTGTGCAGCTCTCTTCCCTCTTACTGATCTCCCCTTTGCATCTCACCTTTTGGCTTTCTTCCTATATGTATACTGTGCTATCACCCTTCTTAAAAGCACAATAATTTCTTCCTTCTCCCTCTTAAAACTTCCCAACACTGCCTTTCTTTATGCTTAGCTGCCAAGGCCCACCCACGCAGAATGGTAATTTACAAGTTCTTCCTTCTTTCCTCTTACAAGCTGCCTTGTGCTCTATCTACCCTTTCTCCTTAATCAAATCACTCAGATAACACATACATCTTACATATGATTTCTGAGAAATAAGTGATGAGAAGACCTCTCTGAAATAGCCTAGATCTGGAGAATAAAAATAAAGTCACTTGATAACAGTACAAAAATAGGTGCACATACTGATGGTAAAAGAAGCCAGAAGCAGAACCTAATGAATCTGAAATGCCATCTAGCGAGTATTTATAAGTCACTAATTATGTATGGGACTCTGAATTTGCTTGCTCCATCCTTTCGCTGACCTGATGGGAGGCATTGCTAGACAAGAAAGAGCTGAAAGGTAAATAACTTTCCCAAGCCAGTATCACCAGCTGGAGCTGCAGCTAGTAACAAATCCTGGCTGTTGATCTCAAGAGCCATGTCATAACCTTTCTACTCTATAGCCTCTGAAAAATGTGATTTCACAAAGCAGTTGGGGAAGTGTTGCGTCTGTCTCTAGTCCAGCAAGGAAGACTCGACCCCAGACTCTTCTTAAATGCAGTTTATTCAGGAACCTTCTGGTTCCTGGCCTTTTTTACTTTCTAACTTCTGGCCTTTTTACTTTCTAACTTCTTCTCCCTGGGGAAAAGCCCGCCACAGAGTTAAATCCCCTCCTTCCAGCCAACCCCAAACTACCACGTGGTGAAAGCAGATAGGCGCACACATGCGGAAGCAGGGCCAGACCTCAGCCACAGCCAATTATGGAGCTGTTTGCTCCAGAGAGCACCCACCCTCAGGATGGTGGGAGGCGGGAGCAGGCGCCATCTTTAAGACACGGCAATCCGCAGCTCTCTATAGGGAAGTATTAACTAATAAGTATTTAGGGTATAGGTAACTTTATGTTATATTATACTATAAACCAAACAAGGCAGGGAAAGTGTTTTAAAAAGTATTTTTAAACCATGGAAAATATTAAAAGTCATAATACAAAATTAATTTCAACCCTTTAAGAATATCAATTTTCTAATTAGTAAGCAATAGAAAGTATTAGACAAAAATTACATATTTGTCAGCAATTTATTACACTTTAGTACTTTCAAATTCAATTGGCATTCAAAATAAAATAACAAATCAAAAATTTAAAAGCCAACAGTGCAAGAAAATATTTGTAAAACCTATCAACAGAGTTCCTACTGCCAGTGTTTAGGAACGTTAGTATTAGTATAAATGTAAAAATCTCAATCAGATAAATTTTCTGATGTTTCAGAGAAGGGGAAACATAAATAAGAGTTATACATTTGCATTCACGAGCTACATACAAACAGTGTGAAAATTGTTTTAAAATTAATCTTATTACAGCAGAATTATAGGAAAAGTAAGTGTAACTCATAAACCAATTAGAATAAAGAAGAGAGTTCAAACAATTTTCGGTGAAGAATGATGAACAGAAGTGAGGTTACTAGAGGAAAAAGTCAGGAGGCTTAGCAAATAGTAGAAGGTGATTGTGAACATGACACCCATGTCTGGCTCATGAGAGCATCTGACCTGGGGCAAGGAAGAAGGCTGAGACGTACAGATGAGGCCTATGACAGTGGCTACCAAAGTTTAAGCTCTGTCAAAGTCACCGGAGAGCTTTGTCACAGAAAGACCGCTGGGCCCCACTTCCAGAGTTTCATACTAAGTTTGGAGTGGGCTCCACAGCAACCCACAGTTATAAGCGATTCTCACTCAATGCTGATGCTTCTGGGTTGAACCCACCCTTGGAGAAACACTGGGTCATGGAATCATCTGCAGATGTAGTAGTTAAAAGCAGAGCATCCGATGAAATCAACAGTGGAGAAAAGCAGAGAAGGAATAAGCCACCGAAGACAGGCTGGAGACACGGGAATAGCGTGTAAAGGGAGTTGCAGCTCAGATGCAGCAGGCAGGTTTCTATAATTTATGAGCACCATTTTGCTGCCCTGCCCCAACCTCTCGCCCTTTCTTCACCGACAATAGTTTTGAATGGCTAATGATTTACTTCAGTTTTCTCTCTCCCTTGGTCTTCACCTCTAACTAGCTCACATTCTCTAACTCACCAAAGTCGATTTCCTGCTTTTAGCCTCTCACTATAATTTTTAAGTTACCTTATCTGTGAATCTGCTCTCAGTCCTATGTCCTTGACACATGAGCAGCCTTTGCTAGTTCTGTTGACTCATTGTATTAGTTGCTTTTCTTGTTGCTCTGTCCAAACACCAGACAAGAAGCAACTTCAGGGAAGAAAGGTTTAGTTTGACTTACAGTTTAAGAAGAGTCCATCATAGAGGAAGGTATCGAGGCAGGAGAGTGACATGAAGACACAGGAAGCACACCATCTACAAGTCAAGGGAAGCTGAAAACCAAAAAGAACATACTCTTCCTCAAAACCCTAAAAGGAGCAACCCTACCAATGTCAAGATATCAGGCTAAGTATCCAGAGCAACTCAGGGATGAACTTCTGTTAGTTAAACAACCTTATAATAGTGTGTTATCATTGCCCCAGGAAAGTAAAACAGACCCAGGTACCTGGAGATTTGGGAAGAGGAGAGGGTTAGAGGGTCACATTCTGAAATCAGATTATAAATGCCAGATCACCAGAGCAATCAGTTCAGCTCCGTGAAGAACAGGCAAGGGATCAGGAACCAGGAGAGACTAGACTGCTCTCAAATTTAGGGACTGAGCAGAAAGAAAGGAAGAGAGTATATGTCCCAAGGAGGGTATACCAGGAGAGTGTCATGTCATGGAGTCCAAAAAATAAAGCATTTATTCTTTTATTTATCTAAAGACAGAGTGAGCTTCTGCTGGAATGATGAGGTCAAGACAGAGGTGACTGCTTTGGGACACTTGATGCTTATTATTGACCAGAGAAGACTTGCTTCTCCTATTGGAAGAAGATAGAGGATAGAATTGGGGGCGAGGAGGTGTGACAGTTAATCTTAATCATCAACTTGATTCAATGGAGACACACCAAACATAATGGAGCACACATCTCTGGGTGTGTCTGTGAGGGACTTTACAGGGGCAATTAGATCTGGGGGCTCTGACCTAATGAACAGAATAAACTCAGGAGGGTTTGCAATATGAGAGCATTATTAGACAATGCTGACAAGTGGGGGTGGGGACTAGTTGGAGGAAGTGGTCACTGGGGACATGTTCTTGAAGGATGTGTCTCGCTCTGGCCTCTATATATTCCTTGGTTGCATTTCCTGTCTACCATGAGGTAAACAGCTTCTTTCATGTCTATGTCTCCAGTGCTGTGCTCTCCTCAAGTGCATGAGGCCAACAGCCACAGAGCACCCTGAAGCCACACACCCAAATAAATCTCTCCTTGAAGTTCTTCTCTCAATTTCAAGGTATTTTGATCACAAAAGTTAACGAGGAAGCAAAGATAATAGCTATAGGAGCTCTTTTGAGAAGGTTTGCTGTAGAGTGAATCAGAAATCAAAGCGGTAGCTAGAGGGAGACAGGATCAAAGGGCCAATTTTAAAAGCTGGGAGACAGTGCTGTTAGATGGATCATCCTCCTGAATGCTAAATGACAGGACTATGGGCAAAGCAATCCTAAACCAGCCAAAAACCTCAATTAGAAAAGGTTAGCAAGGGGGCTGGAGAGACAGCTCAGTCATTAAGAGCACTGGCTATTCTCGCAGAGGATGGGGTTCAGTGTCCAGCACTCACATGGCAGCTAACAACTGCTGTCCTTAACTCCAGTTCCGGGGAATCTGACAACTTCTGAGCTCCGAAGGCAGTGCATGATAAGGGTACACTTATATACATGCAGACAGTACACTCATACACATAAAAAATTTAAATTTAAGGAAAGGTTAGCAAGCAAGGGGAAATGAGCAGTAAAAACAAGCAAAAATTGGATGAGGTGCCTCTTAGCATCAGTGTCAAAAAAGCGTCAGCTTTAGGTGAATGAAGTATAAGAGATTACTTCAAAATAGCCCTGTGTGGCAGCTCCACGATGCTGTGTAGGGAGACATGGGAAACAATGGAACCTTCTCAGGCTTCAGTGTCCACTGTGACCCCAGAGAGAAATCCTTACCTACTCTGGACCTTCTCAGGGGTTAGGAGGGGCACTTAAAGTTTGCCACAATTACCACCACTGAGTTTTGTTTTTTATTTATTTTCTTTTCTTTAAAAGATGCTCCCAATCTTATATATATCTCAGGACTCAAAAAACCTCCTGAATCTACCCTTGCAAGAAGGCTGAGCAGGATGGAAATATGGACAGTCTCAGGTAAGAAAAGAAAATGAAGAGAACATTGAGAGGAAAGGCCCAGGAAAGGGGAATTTGTCACAGCCACAGGTGAGATTCAGAGAACCATCTAGACAGAGGGAATCAATTTCGCATCTGCAGAGAAAAAACTGGGCCACAGTCTGAATCACCTTCTTGGCTTCTTACAGAAAGTTCCATTTCTTTTCTTTTCTTATTTATTTATTTATTTACTTACTTACTTACTTATTTGGTCCTTTTGAGACAGGGTCTCCCTGTAGCTTCAGCTGGCATGGAACTCGTTATGCAAACCAGGCTGACCAGATCTCAGAGAAATCTGCCTGCTTCCTCCTCCTGAGTGCTAGGATTAAAGGCATGTACCACCACACTTGCAAAAGTTCCATATTAAGTTAAGATACATCACTTCTGATCCTTCCCCACAGAACCGATCTTCCCTTGGTCCACAGAATGACTGATAGAAAAAGGCAAAAATAAAAATGAATCATTGACAGTTTCATGTCCCCATGTTAACAGAGATTTCTAATGTTGGAAATATGCTAATTCAAAGAGAAAAATAAGTTGATTTACATTAAAACTAATGAAGATTCACCAAAAGATACTCTCACGAAAGTGCAAACTGAAGCCACAGATTGCAAGAAAGTGCTGCTTTCAAGATTATAATGACAGAGGATCTGTATAAAAGACACAAAACCTGCAGTCAATATACACTTCCCCAGTCCAATCTTTTCCTTAAACGTATGCTTCTATTTATTATTTCATTTCTACTTTGTTCCTTTTAAAATGAAATCATAGCATATATGCTGATCTATCCTCTCTCTTTCCCTTCTGCTAAATTGTCTATCACAACTAATTGAACCTATGAGGTACAAATGGAATCAGTGAGAAAGTTCTCATGTAGCTCAGGGTGGCATTGGATGAGAATGATCTTGAACTCCCCAACTGCTGGGATTACAGGCATTTGACATGACATTCTGCTACTCTAAACACTTCTTACTGGAGCAGTGAAGAGACTTGCTCAGGACTGCATGAGTGGTGACTGTGATGCTGATTCCTGCTGGTTCTGAGAAAGATGTCTCACAGACCATCCTCCATTAATCCTTTGCTCTTATCCCAGGCTGAGCCCAGATGGGTGCCTGGTTTATTAAAAAAACACATTTTGGAAAACAGGTTTCATGATTTCTTTCAGTAACTCATTTTTGGGGGTGTCCAGATTCCTGTGGGGATGAAATTTTGATGAATTATAATATCTCTTTATCCCCAGGATATAAAGGAAAAACTCTTCAGGAGCAAGAAGGAAGAGAAACATTCACCGCTAAGAAAGGTTCAGGCTGCAAACTTCACTTGCTTATTTATTGAGGTTAAAAGTTAAACTGGATTAGAACAATCATATTTTTCTGACACATTGACTTGCTTCTTAAGAAAACATATTTAGCTTTTTTTCATGAATCATTTCAATGGAAGAGCCAGCAGTTCTGCTCTGATGTGGAGTAGAAACACCAAAGGCCTCTGTGAGGGACTTTGCTTGCTACACGTACGTTTTTGGCTATTTTTCCTCACTCTGGGTTAAATTTTGACTTAAATAACTCTACACAGAGAAGGGGAGAGGCATTTGGGTTCATTTTTGTGATTTTTCCACAGACAAAATTAGCACTAAATTTATAGGGTTGACAGCATTGTTCTCCAAGCTGTGGCTTGGAAGGTTGGCTGTGGTTGTCACTGTTTCCTTCTCCCCAAATCCTTCCAGTTCTCTTTCTCCTGAATTCTTGATGTTGGCTTGAGTGAGAAGATACAAGGCTGAGAAGAAAACCAAGAGAGGCCAACCTTCAGCATGCAGCTGTACGGGGTTCCGAAAACTTGCAAGAATGGACAGTCAGATCTCAGAGCATTTCCACACAGACAGATATATGGCCTCTGTTTCAAATGCAGACATTTTCCACTGTCACTGACTGAAAACCTCAACCATGGTTCATGCTGCCCACTTCGGTTTGTTAGAATACAGAAATACAGAAATATGCTGTGTCTGTGACAGGGAACCACATTTCAATCCATCTGACTAAAATTTGAAATTACTTGCCAGCATGTTTCTTCTTTCATAATGGGGAAGTGAGGGCTGATACTTCTGTTGATTTTACTGTGATCATGAATAATTTAGAAAACATAGACACATGTAAAGGAGAAAATAAAAATACTACATAATCTAATCACTGAGATTTTGATGTTTAGCTTTCTTTGAAAAACAGTATACCTAGCATGAACTCTTTCTTTTTGTAAACTTTTTCAATTAAAGATATTTATATATGATTTTAAACTTTTTATTTTTAAAGCTTTATTTTTTATTTATGTGTGCATGCCACGTGTATACAGTGCCCACAGAGGCCAGATGAAAGCATTGGATGGCTTGCAGCTAGAGTTACAGGTAGTTGTAAGTCACCTAACATGGGTGTTGGAACTGAACTCTAGTTCTCTGGAAGAGCAGTAAGTGCTCTTAACTACTGAGCCATCTCCCTAACCCTCTAGTGACTTTATTATATGTCAATAAAATGTAAATTTGGACCCTTAATGAATGAAGGATATTTCCTATGTAAGTGTATCATATTTACTCAATTAAAATTAACTTAATATTTTTAGGCAGTTGAATTCCTTCTGGTTTTCACCAGAGTGAATTCCTGTGGTGAAGTTTTTATCATACCTCATGCCCATCCCCCATCCATTCTTGAAGAGAAATTCTTAGGATAGCAATTTTCCTCTCAAAATCTTTGTACATTGATAAAGCTTTTTAATAAATATATTCTTCTCTCTAGAAAACTCTTGCTGACTTACACTCACCAACAATGAAAAAAATTACTTATTTTTTTTATTCTCATAACACATGGGCATTATTGTCATAAAGATCATCCACAAGGTACTGGTATTCTATTCCATTTTTGTGTTAAGTAAAATGTCTTTGGTTATCAATGTGGTTGAATACCTTTTATTATTTGCTACCTGATGGTCTTGTTAAGGGAATTCTCTTTAACCATTTTTCTATGGTAAAAATTCTAATAGACTGTACATAGCACAGAAACTTTTTATTAACCAGGTATTTTGTTTATATCTATATTTTTATTGAGTTTTTGTGTATTTCATATAATAGATTTTAATCTAATTTATACTCCCTCCCTGATCCACACTCACTGTAATCATCCCCTTCCCTCAACAGGATCCCATGCATTCTGTCATAGATGTTAAGTTGTATCTGGTCAGGCTTCCACATCCCCCTTGGTATAAGTTCATCCACTGGAGTCTAGTCAACATATCTGGAGTTACTCCTTTAAAGATCAACTCTCCCTCACCCAGAAATAATCAGGTGCCAATAGTTTCTCAGCTAAGGCTGAGGTCTGCTGACCATTTCTCCAGTTCTGTGCTGGATTTTGTCTGATTGAGTTTGCAAGGGCTTGTGCATGCTGTCACTATTGTTGCAAGTTCTATGAGCAAGTTCCCAAAGGTCTGAAAGCCTCTGCTTCCTTATGTTCATGGCCCAACCCTGGCTCCTACAGTCTTTCTATCCCCTCTTCCACAACAGTCCTTGAGCCATGGGTGGGTGAGGTTTAATATGGAAATCCTATCTGGGGACATGCACTCTACAGTCTTCTTATTCTCTAAAATTAGCCACTTGTGACCTTCTGTGTGCATTGCACTCTGTTGTCTGAGGAATCTTTGCTGGTAAGAATTGAGGAATATATTAGCATTCCCTCCACCCGCTACGTCACTATTACATGCACCTTAGGAGTAGAGGTTCCACTCTAGTTGTATCACTTAGAGATGGGCATCTCTCAGACATATATTCTCTGTGTGTGACCAATTGTGGAACTCTGTTGTAAAAAGAAGCTTTTTTGATGTGCGGTAAGTGGTATACTTGTCTGCAAATACAAGGATCCATATTTAGCATACAATAAGAAATTTCATTTGTCTAGAGATATGACAGATAGGGCTTTCTCTGGGATCTACAGCCTTTCTAGCCATGTGTATTTAACTATGTTTACAATGCCACCCCTGAGTTTCCTGCTGTTGAGAGGGCTTGAAGTCCAATGCTGTTGATTACCCTCGATATAAAAATGTCACTACTGCACCATAGGGATAATTTTTCTGTGTCAGTTGTTGTGTAGCCATGTATTTTGTATGTTCTCTTTCCGATTTTTGTGTATTGTGAATTTTAGTCTATAGAAGATTTCATTCTCATTTAGTCAAATTTATAAACCCTTTTCTTAATGATTTCTCCCTTGGTTGGTATGCTCAGAAAGAACTCGCAAACTGATTTTTTAAAATAAATATAGAAATAGATCTAAGCCTTCTTGGACATTTAATTAACCATGACAAACATTAACAGAGTCATGAGAAAAGGTTATGGATTGCTAAAGAATTTCAGGTTGAAGTTTTTTTAAACATTGAAATGACAGAAGTTTGAGATCATTTTGTGGTTGTAATTTCTTAGGTCTTCATTAGAATTAAAATAACCTTTATTCTACAATCTGGCATCCATAGCCTTCTGTTCTTCCTGAGTCTTTGCATCATGCCAAGGTGCCATTTTGCTTTCCTGGTAAGAAAGGGTGAGCAAATGAGTGTTATTGACAAATACAAGGTTTCCAGTTCTGACTAAAGTGATAGAGCAACATCACAGAAGTTAGTATACTCATGCTTCATCAACTAATAATGTTTAAATCGAGTTATTTTCATAACTTACATAGATTCTAAACATAGATTGAAAAGATGGAGGAGTCTGTTTTAATATGCCTGACAGCATAATCTCTGTTGGTCTTAACTGCTTAGAAATGGCATAAATTGTGTGAATACTGTAGAGAAGACAGAAGAGGAGAAGGAAAAGAAAGAGTAGTCTGTACACTGGGTTCTTCCATGCCACATGCACATTTAAATCCACGGACTCGTTTCTAACATACAAGATTTCAGAGTAAGCTAACTGCTGAACTCTACTCGAATTTCAATGGATTCGGGGAAGTACCTCACAATATTTTGATTTTTTCAAAATCACTTCCTAGGCTGCGCCTGATGGTACAGGTCTAAAACCCAGTTACTAGAGAGGCTGAGGCAGGAAGATCACAGGGTCAAGGCCTCCTGGCGTACAGAGAGAATTCAAGGCTAGTCTGGGCAAGTTAGTAAAACCCTGTTTTAAAATAAAAAGTAAAAAGAAGGCTGGTGATGTAGCTCAGTGGTAGAGCACTTGCCTAGCATGCTCAAGGCCTTGGGTTCAAGCTTTATTTAGCACTGATAAATAAATAAATAAATAACACTTCCTAGTCAACCAAAACAAGTTTCTCTCACTTAAAAAAAAGTGGTGGTGGGGGGAGAGGCATGGCATAACATAGTGCTACAATTTGATCCATCTCTCTTGTCCATTAGTGATTGCCTACAAGAAACTGCCCCCAATTATCTGGCCCAGATTTCCATTCATTTTGGTTAGCTCTTGGCCCTATAAATATTTCTGGAGACATGGCTCAGTGGTTAACAGCTCTTGCTGCTCTTGCAGAGGTCCAGGGTTTGGTTCCCAACACTCATGTCAGGCCGCTCACAACCACTTAAAACTCTGGTTTTAGGGATTCTATTTCCCTCTTCTGGCCTCCACAGGAACCTGTACTCATGTGATTCAGGCTAGTATATACACATGCATACAAATAAATTAAAAATTTAAAAATTTCTGTCTTGTTTTATTTATTGTTATGTTTTGAACCACTAATAAAATATTAACTATCTAACACTTCCACAGTTTTGTTACCAGTCCACACACAGTATTCACCTTGAAAATGAAATATTTAACACATTTTGCTGCATTGCATCTCCCCTAGTTTCTCAGGAAGGTGTGGGTGCAAATGCTGTAGATAGGGCAGGTGTACTTATTGTCCAAACCAGAATTCTTTGAAAGTGAGGAGATGTAAGGACTATTACTAACCAGGCCAGAATAACAGGAAGAAACTGTAAGTACTCCTGCAAACCAAAGCATAAGACCACCCTAAAAGGATTCAAATGATCAGATTGGAATATTATTGTAATTGACTGTAAACTCTTCTTATGATTGCTTATTTAGGCAGATTCTTTTTAAATGCTCTGATAGCACAGGTTATAGATGCTAGGCCCAGTTCTTTATCCAGCTTTCTTTCATTTTTACTGGAGATTTCCTAGGATGTGATTTTTACTTTACCATAAAGTCAAGCAATAGACAGCTAAAGAAAAATTTACTAAGAGCATTCTTCCACTAGGAAAGCCTTTGAAAGCCTGCGTATGCTTTATTTAGCCTGTATGCTTTCATGCTTTTGATAATTGTGAAACATTTGTAAGCAACTAGTTTCAAATTCACCGGATTAGAATGTAACTTGTATACAGTGACTATAAAAAACAGTAACAGCTAATGAGCTAAATACCAGGGTATATGCGGAAATAATAATAGTCATTATTACACATATTATCTTTAGTCCTTGTAAAAACCCTGTAATGTATGTAATGTACCACTAGTCTCATTTTACGGAAGAGAAAACTGAGATTCATCAGCTTGATGATGGCTGTAAAGTTGAGATAAAACAGGAGCATTCATTGTCTGAATCCCGAGCCCTGATATTTAGTGTGTGCTTTTCTTTTTTAAGAGGCTGGCACATTTCCTTTGTCTAATTTCTATCATCATCATCTCCAATTTTCTTTGGGATGATTAAAGACCTACAATTATTCTATGTATCGTTGACTTTTGGGGACACAAATCTGATTCTACAGGCCGTAATACATATATGAGAGAACATTACATTGGGTGGGGGGTGGGCGGTGGGAGGTGGGCAGTGGAGGGTGGGCAGTGGAGGGTGGGCGGTGGCAGGAAGTGCTAATAGGGGAGAGAATCTAAATACCATCAGCTTGTGTTGTCAGAATTTCTTTTAAAAAATTAACAAAAAATAAAATTTAAAAAATCTGTTATTTATGTTGTTTTTGGAACAAGGTTCCTGGTCTACTTGCTATATGTATTTGGTTAAACATTTTATCAGCATAGTTAACCACATAGAGTTACAATAGCCTTCTATGCCAGAGACACAAATGATGTTATTGACTCAATCACAAAGTTTTGGATGTTATAATGGACTAAAATGGCAATGATGTCCTTAAACAGACTGTAGCTCTGCCTGTTTAATCTTCCAAGATGGTTATCTGCCTTGGTGGCCAGTTTTGGCCATTTCTTATAGAGTTGGGCTCCCCAAACTCAACAGCCCAACCAACTCATTTCCCAAATTGCTTCCTATTTAGTTAACAAGTAGTAACAGACCTAAATTATTAGCCAGTAGACCTACAAATCTACCTACATATTAACATTAGATTGAATAAATGATAATCCATGTATATTTAATTTGTATATTATTCAAATTACTTTAAAATGAGTTCAGAATGACTTGATCTTCATGTATTATAATCTATAAGAATCTATTAAAAGTTCAATTAATTATAATGTTGAAGGATTTCAAATTTATTTGCTAATTATAAATGGACCTGTGTTTCATTTCTAACTAAACTACATAAGTTCCTTCCACTCCTCCTGCCTCTAAAGGTTTGCTAAAACTCAGCTTCACTTAAAGAAATATTTTCCAAAATTTTGTTTTAAATTCTCCTTTAATGTGTCTTGTCCTGTTGCAGTCTCTGCTGGTACTGTCCTTAAGTGTAATTGTCCCAGGTCTAGATGTCAAAGACCATGTTTTCTTATCTTTCTCACCCCTGAAACTCCTGTCTCAGTGCTAGCTTATCTTATAAGCAGAAAAACCATTGTCAAAACTGTTCAGATTGGCATTAGGAAGACTGGCCTATGAATAACCACCAGTCACCATGTAACAAAATCACAGATGTTCAGACTAGACTCTGTACAAATAAACTGGTATATTTCAAATAGTTAAAAAAAACTATTGCAGGAATTAATCATTATGCTACTTCAGAGCCTTTAGAACGACGGAACTTACCTCCCTTTTAAGTTATTTTTAGCCCTTACACCTCTGGAAAAAAAACTGAATTAGCTCACGTTTATTTCATATGTAAAATTAATTTCCTTCTCTAGATGATTAACATAATACTCCATCTCCAAACAATATTGGCTGACTAATGAATTTCTATGAAGAATTAGCTTATAAAAATTGAAGCAAGAGCTCAGACTTAGAACCATGCTATAATAGAAATCTTATTATCATTGCTTACAATAGATTGATAGATTTTTTTTTTTAAGTTGCTTCCTGGATAAAGATCTCTGTGTACCCTTCTAAGCAAGCCACACAGCTATGCAAAGAACATGACTATTAAGGGAACACACACTGAGATCTGCTACAGGAAGATGTGCTTATCTTTATGCTAGGCCCAATTAAGTCACACAGGACACTGTGTGATAATGACTTTTTATCAAGTCCCTCAAAATCAGGCAAACTTATATTTCTATTTATGTAAAATGGAAATATTTAATGTCTGCCACTTATTTCTTTCATCTTGTTAAAAATTACATTATTTTCTTCTTATTTTGCTGATAAAGAATCTAATCAATTTAAATCAAAACAAATATGTACCTCCTTTTGGTAAGCAGCATTCAGTCAAAATAACTAGAATGTTCAGATTTTTTATAGATACTAAGGGGTATGTATGAGAGTAGAAAGTCCACAGCAGTGCTGGGAGACCACTGTGACTGGAGTATTTACGACCCTACCCCAATTTGTGTGTTGAAATCTAATCACCAGTGTTGATGATACAAAATAGTCCCTTTGTAGGGATGATCTAGCTGTGTAAATAGAGACTTTAGGAGTGGGATTAGTGCCTTTATAAGAGGCATAAGGAATCAGGGTTCTTCCCTATGTAAGACATGAGGACACTACCATAGGACTCCATCTCTGAACCAAGAAGTGGACCCTCATTAATTCCCAAACCTTCAGTGCTCTGATCTTGAACCTTTCAGTCCTTGGAAGTATAAGAAATGAATTTCTATTGTTTATTAACTTAATCTATGATATTTTGTTATAACAGCCCAAACAGACCAGGGCAGCCTTCCAGAATTTCAGAATATAGTTCTGGTGTATATCTATCAATCAAGAGAAACTAGTAAAGGAATGTCCAGAAATTGATTTTCCCTGTGCCCTTTAACTGTGATTTACAATATAGGAAGATAGGTCGCAATCAGTCATGATTCAGGAAATCGTTTCTCTACCAATTTAGAGAATAGTAATTACACTTTAACTGAAAAATTATCCCAAAATTATCGGTGATGCTTCCTCAGAAAGAACACTCTCTTCTTGTCATAGTGCTAAGAGTGTGCTGAAGAGAAGTCACGAAGCCCAAATAAAAGATTTCTCCCTAGACTTATCCAGAGTGCAGAAAGTCAAGCACTGGTGCGCTTTACATAACGGTGATGCTGATTTAAAGTACCTTGGAAAGCTGGAAACAGCAGGAGAGCTGGAAGCAAGACTGGGGAAGTCCTAGAAGAGAGAAGAGGGACTCCCATCAGAAGGATGGCCATCTAAATTTGGAAACTAATGCCTCATGGCAGTGAGACTAGGAAATACTTGGTAAGGTCAGTTGATTCTATCATCAGACAAGCTATTTTTAAGTGTTTATAAAACCCTCCATATAGTCGCCCTGGGGTGGGGTGCTTATTTCCTCCTTCCTTTATTTTGACAGAACATCCACATAATAGGTTTCCCACAAGAAAATGCCAAGTCTTAACATTACACAGTTATACTCAGAGCAAATAAAAATTATTTCACATTTTCCTTTGCCCAAAGACCAATCGCTATTACTATTATGATATTCATGTAACTATGTTCAATTGCATAATGCATTTATAGGTCCTTGAGCATATATTTTCAGAGATCTTAGTTTTAGTAAAACTAGAGAGCAAAGTTTGATTGTCAGTGAAGCAATTAGTAGATGTACTTCAACAGTCAACAAGCCTTCTAAAAAAGGAGAATGTTTTGAGACATTTTTCTGCAGGTCTTTAAAGCCAAATATTATCTGGAAGGTGGAGAAGGGGTTAAGGGCCCAAAGGTGTCCCTACTCTGGGTAGTGGACACGGTCTCCATCAATGACTGAGCAGATGCTTGGAGGGGACTGTCTCTCAAATCCTTGGAATTTACAACCAGGCTTCACACTTCCTCTTTCACTGAGAAACTAGCAAGAAATATGGATGGTCCTATAGTACAGGTGTGAGGCACAGGCAGTCTGGACTTGCCATAATTCATGTGCTTATCTCCAAACCCCAGCTAAATTGTTACCTAGCATTTGACTCTAATCCTAGGAAGATGCTTAATTTCTTTATTAATTGAAAGAAAAAATGAAAGAGGAACCATTCTTCCTGAGTTTCACCCTAAAGTGTACTCCACACTGAACAGTTCAGGGACATAAGTGAAACGTCACATCTTAAACTTTCTAGTTCTGTTCACAGCAGCAAGAACTAAGTAGAACATAGACTTGTGCATATCAATTCAGATGCATCCATGTGTTTCAGCATCTTTGGAAGGGACAAAAACAGTGACTACTCACTTGGAAGGCAGAGGCAGGTGGATCTCTATGAGATAGAGGCCAGCCTGGTCTATCTACACAGTGAGTGCCAGTCCATCTGTGGCTATAGGAAAACCAAAAAAAAACAAAATAAAAACCCCCAAACTTGACAACGACTGAGATGTTTGCTTTCTCTTTCCTCATTCTTCCTTTAAAAATACAACCAGGGATCGGGGTTTAGTTCAGTGGTAGTGTGCACAGTCCTGGGGATGGTTCTCAGCACTGAAAAAAATAGATTCCAGTATGCCTGTGGTGTTTATCTATGGTCACAGTTGAACTCACCAAGGAGAGAGGCAGTGATGGACTGTAGTGGCAAGATGACCCCCTTTAGATTCTATTCTGTATAACTAAAGCCCTCTAAATCCAAAGCATGAAGTATGACCTCATTAGTGGTTTCAAAGTGCTGGCAAGTTTAAACAGATTGGTATAAGAGTCATGGGTATTTTTTTTTTAATGACAAATCACCCTTCAGTTAAATCCAAGTAGATATCATTGACTAACCTGTGTCAAAACAAAGTGTTCATACTTTTCTTGATTCTTTAAGCAAAGCAAATTAAACTTAAACAATGCCTCCCAGGGGTTGTACAGAAACACCTGTTTTCTTAAGCAGCATGTGCTCTCTGAGAATTCAATGAAAAGTAAATAAAAAGGACATGAGACCATTTCATAATTTTTGCCAAGGTAAAACCAAAAAGTACCTCCTAAGTTAAGCCAAACAAAAGCATAACTATATGACAGGTTTGTCTACTAATGGTCCCAGTCCTGTTAATTCTAGTTATCATTGTCCAAAGTTGTTTGATTTAATCTTGTCTTATAAAATGAATGTTACTGTACTGATGCCAAATTCTACTTGATGATGGACTCCATTTTTTTTTTTTTTTACTATTGGAAGCAGTTCAGACAGAAACTATACTTTGAGTCTATCAACATTTATGTTTATTTTTGGCTTATTTATAGAACTTTAAAAATTTTTGGATTTTCTTTTATTTAATGTGTATGAGTATTATGCCTGCATGTATATAGGGGTACCCATGTCATGCACTACTTGCAGAGGATGGAAGAGGGCGTTGGATCCCCTGTAACTTGAGTTATAAATGGATGTTAACTGTCATGTGGGTGCTCAGATTCAAACCCATGTCTTCTGCAAGAACAGCCAGTGCTTTTAACCACTGAGCCATCTCTCAGCCCCTTAAAGAATGTTTAGCAAAATAACATGGACCCAGAAAAGACTAAATGTTAAAACAGGCATGTTTCATATCTAATGTAATGCTGCTTTACTTTCAAAGCAGCATCACATCTGAGTTCTTAAGGAGTTTGGTATGCTTAGGTTGTGTGCTTTAACTTTTCAACAGGGATCTGATTAACTCTTTTAGATTCTTCAATATTCAATTTACTAGAAAGTCATTCTAGAACTCTTTTCTATACCAGGGAGCCCCTAAATTTGAGGTCCTCTTATTTTGGATTTCCTGGTGCTGGGAAATGTGCCAGCATGGGTAAATGCCACCAGGCCTCACCCTACCCTAATGCTTACGCCATATGCAGCGTCAGACATCAAACAGATATCTTGCAGGCTCATAGAATCTCTGTCCATCGTTTTATTTTTTAGATGTCTCATGTATCCCAGGCTGGTCTCCAATTTGCTATGCAGCAGAGAATAACCTTGAACTTTGGGTTCTCCCGCTTCCATTTCTCAAGTGCTGGATTGCAGGCACATCGAACAAAGTGCTGGAGATGGAATCCAGGCCTTTGAGCACTCTGGGCAAACACTGTACCAACTGAGCTACATTCTCAGCTCTCTCTGACCAATGCTCTCGTGGTTCTTTCTGGATGTCTGTTCTTTCATGTATGCCTTATACAGTGTGTATGTACGCTGTACACATACACCTTGTACATACAGTGCTGGGCATGTGGTGGACATGATAGAGATGTGCTGAAAGTTTTCAGGGAACAAATGAATGAACTAATGACTGTCTTCTTTCTACACAGGTCTGGAACTGACCTGAATTTTAAAATCCCACAAATAAAAATACAAAACCAAAATGTTAGCAGCATCTTCAATAATTTAGCAAACACCATGTGCATTTTCATAAGCTGGAAGCTCCCCTCCTGCTTCTGACCCTTTCAAACACGAAAGCGAAATAATAACCCCTAAATCAGAACAGGAATTTTATTGGGTTATCAGTTTGATTGGTTTAGTTGAAAAAAAATGGTTTTGAAAACACAACCTAAGCATCTAGAACAAGAAAAATACTTTTGCCCTCTTGGTTTCCAAAGCCTGATAGCATTGTTCATGTTCCGAGAGGCATCTTTGGTGATGAATCCTTTGTTTTTATTGGTACAGAAAATGTGCTGCAGTAACAAAACCATAAAAGGCTGTGTAAGGCAAAATCTGCAGTATCTAAAGGTATTTAAAATAAATATTTTCATCCTTGAGTTTAGCAATTTTCAAGACAGATGTCTTCTATCAAAGTAGTGGGTTTTTTTCTTCAACTTGGCAGAAGCATTCACATTTTCTGTTCTTGCAATTCTCTGATAGGGAAGGATTTTGTTTTTGCTTTTTCTTCTTTTTTTTTTTTAATAATTTAAAGTTGTCTTTCAAGAGACAGAGATGGAATGGAACAATGGTTACTGTTGCTGACAGGTGTCACAGCCAGAATGTACTGAGTTCCGAAGCTAAATTACATAACTATAGCAAAACACTGGCTAATGTTGGCGAGAGCTTGTGAGATGTCCAGTTTAGGAATGACTTTCCTTCATCCTTTCTTCTTGGCCTCCCTCTCTTCCTCCTTTCTATTTATTTATTTAGACTGATCTTCCTTCTATATCCTGGCCTCAAACTTGGCAATCCCCCTGCTTCAGCCTCCCAAGTGTTGGAGTCATAAGTGTGTACCAGCACACCCAGCTTGGGATAATTTTTCATTTTTTTGAGATGGGGTCTCCCCGTAGCCCTAGCTGGCCTGGAACTCACTATATAGCCAGGCTGGTCTCAGTTTCACGGAGCCCTGCCTACCTCTGCCTACCGGGTGCTAGGATTAAACGCAAGTACCATTAAACCTGCCAAAAAATAATATTCTTTACACGAATCATTTCTTTTGACCTTCATAGCCAAATGAATGTTACTATGCATAGTTTTCAGACAAGGAAACTATTATTTAAAGCAGGAAATATGTTACTGGGAAGTAAATTAAGTAAAGATGCTAAGTAGAAAGATGGGATTTCAATCTAGGTCTTTTTAATTCTAGAGCGCATGTTTTAATTACTATACGTGTGTATGTGTGTGTGTATGTGTATATTATGTTCGTGTGTCCACATGTGCAGGCATATGTGTAAAGATCAAAAGTCAACATCAGTATCTTCCACGATTACGCTGTACCTTATTTCATTTTTTGAGGATCTCTCACAGAATCCGGAACTCATCGATTCAGCCAGGCCACCCTGCCAGTGAACTCCACGATTCTACTTCTCCCTTTCCTCCACCCCAGCACTGGGTCACAGACACTTGCTGCTATATCCTGTTTTATGTGCATGTGGGAGATCTGAACTCAATTCCTTCTGGTTGCATAGCAGGTGCTTTACCTACAAGCTATCTTTTGAGTGCCAGTGAAACATAATCTTGGGCATACCAGTACGTATTTTTGAATTTTGCGTTAAGATTGCAGAGATTATATGAGAAAGTATTTGATATAAAGTAAGCTTTCAGTAAACTACAACCCAAAAGTAATTTCTTTTTCTTTGACAGTCAGGTATCTGTTGGACAGTCAGAAAAAAGGAAAATGATCTTTTAAATGTGTGCACAAGTTTGTATTTTATACGTTGTCCATTCCATTCCATAGCTCCTTCTTCAGGCATTGCCTCTCTTCAGCCTGAAGGACTTGGTTAGCCCTCCTTTTGGAATGGATTTGCTGACCACATATTATTTCCACCTTTGCTTATTTGAAGTTTTCTTCATTTTGCCTTATTCATTCATTTATTGATTTATTATTTATATTATATGAATAAGTGTATTGCCTGCCTGCATATAGGTGCACCTGTGTCATGCAGTGTCCGTGGAGGTCATTAGTGTATCAGATCCCCTGGAACTGTAGTTATAGATGGTTGTTAGCTGCCACGTGGGTGCTGGGAATTGAACCTGGGTCCTCTACAAGAGAAGCTGGTGCTCTTAACTACTGAGCCATCTCCCCAGACCCCATTTTGCCTTCATTTTTAAAGGCTTAGGGGTGGGGGCTGGAGAGGCAGCTTACTGGTCAAGAGCACTGGTTGCTCTTTTTGAATACCCGGGTACAAATCCCAGTACCCACATGGTGGCTAACAACCATTCATAATTCCAGTTTTAGGAGATCTGGCACTCTCTTCTGACCTCTGTGGGCACTGTATGCATGTGGTGTACTTACATGAAGGCAAAATACTGATACATATAAACTAAAATAAAATTAATAAAATATTTAAAGGATTTTTGCTCAATGTTGAATTCTAATCTTACATTTTCTTAATATCAGCTTTTCAATTTTTAAAAGTTTATCTCTATTTTATGTGAGTGTCTTGCCTGTGTGTAAGTGCACCACCATGCATGCAATGCCCCTGAAGGCCAGAAGAGACCATTGGATTTCCTGGAACAGGTGGTTGTGAGCCTCCAAGTAGGTGCTGGGAACTGGACCTGGGTTCTGTACAAGAGCAGCCAGTACTTTTTACCATTGAGGCAGCTCTCCAGCCTCAGTTTTAGCTTTATGAAAATGTCATTCTGGCATTTTCCAGTTTCCTTTGTTTCTGGAAATGAGTCATATGTGTTCTCAGTATTATTCCTGTACATGTAATATGTCTCTTCCCTGGTTAATGAATATGCATGTAATCTGTATTCTATGTAGGGTGGGGTGTACTTTTCCCAGTGAAATGCTCTACAGTGGACCTTTAAACCCCTCTGCCTATTGTACTTTTTGGTATCTGTGTTTTTTTCATCAAATTTGGAAAAAATGTGCTCAGTGTTCCTTCATATATATCTTCTTCCTCATTTTCTCTTCTTACCAGACTTCACATACATGTATTTTTGACCACTTGATACTGCCATATAATTTATTAAAGTTGCTTTTAATTTTTTAAAATCATCTTGCTCTCTGTGCTTCAATTTTAATAATTTTAATTGCTGTGTCTTGAAATTTACCAACCTTGCATTGTTTGATCCTAACAATGTCCTTTCACTTTTATTTCTGTCTGTGTGTCTGTGTGTATGTATGCCATGTATGTGCAGGTGCCCAACGAGACCAGAAGAGGGCATTAGAAACTCTGGAGCTAGAGTTCCAGGTGCTCAATATTGAGCCCTGGGCAGACAGGGTGCTGGGACTGAACTCTGGTCCTCTGGAACAGTAGCAAATGTTCTTAGCTGTCAAGCTATCCCTCTCCAGTTCCCCCAAATGAATTTTAAAAGATCCATAGGTTAGATTTTCTTATTCTAGGTGTATCTTTTATTTCTTTTTTAGAGTTTTCATATTGCTCTTGAAATCTACCCATCTCTTCATTAGTTTTCTTGATATCTTTAAATATGTTTTCAAAGCCCTTGATGTCCAGTTTCAACATCTCAGAGACTGTGGGTCTGTTTCTGGTTGATCTTATCCTGATTATGAAAAACTCTTACTTTTTTTTCCATGAAATCTACACTAGGATGACACAAGAGCATACCTTTTCAAGATTCTGAGTTTACATTTCCTGTGAAAAGTGATGAGGAGTTTCTGAGGTTCTTTATTAAGCAGGCTGTTAAATTACCGTGGATTACCCTGAGCCTGTCAGTATCTGGTTTTAGTTTTGGGGCTCTTAGGATGAGTCTATTTCAGTTTTGATCTTTGTTCTGGGATGTGATTCTTTCTCCTAAGGTGTGGCCCTCTGGGGTTTTAATGGAAAGTCCAAAATGTTCAAAGCCTTGTTAACTTATTAGGACTTGCATGCCAAATTCCATCTCTAGGACCAGGATGTGTTGATCTCTGCAGACTCCCTCCTCCCAACTTTGCTTTGCACCAAGAACTCTGTAGTCTTCCTGATCCCTGCGTGGTTCACTAGGTGCCATTACTCTGACAGCCAGTGGTGTGCAGATAGGAAAATCCCTGCCCCCTGGTGAACATTTGCTTCAGCTGCAGTGATTCTTTCCTTGGTTTCCAGGTGCTTTGCTGCCCCAAGTTCCAACTTCGGGGCTTTTGGGAACAGGGACTTTTGCTCCCTGAATGAACTCTAGACCTCCTAGGCTGCTTAGCCTGGGGGTGCCCTAGAAAGAGAAGCAAGCAGTGTCAAAATACATGTCAGTTGGTTTGTTTCCCTTATTCCAAGATCATATCATCCCCTTTTCAACCCAGGCAATTGTATTTTATGTTTCATCCAGAGTTCATACTTGCTAATAGCAGGAAGATTAGTCATGTATATGTTTCTCTGTTGTAATCAAGAGTCATAGATATACATTGTCAATATATTTTGTTATAAACAATCAGTAAGGGGCTCTGAGCTAAATTGATGTAAGACAACATCTAGCACAGACACTGTTTCTTAATTACAAGCCACCATCATTAGAGAAGTGATTTAGAACTTCTAAGGACAGTCACAGAGTAAAGAATGACTGAAAAGAAATCCAGAGATGGAGCCCTAGCCAGCTTGAATTCATGAGAGTGTGCTGTCACTAGCTGGAGTGCACATCAGCTGACTTATAGCCAGATAGTGTTTCTGAAAAAGCCATCTCAAAGTTCATAAACCCAGAACAAAGACCTTTAGACCTGACCTGGTATGACTACCAGATTAACAGCCCAGTAGAGAGAGAAATCAAGGAAAAACCATAAAATTTAAGAAATGTATAAATAATTTTCTACATTGCAGTTAACAAAACTCATTGGTAACATCATGTTCAGTGGCTTCCACTTCACCAATGTGGAGAAAACAGGGTCTCACAGTCTGTTACAATGTTCAGCCTGGTATGCTATCTGGTGTTGAGACTCTAGGTGTCTTTAGATACAACTTGGAAAAATAAGTATTGACCCATAAAAGCCACACTTTCAAAGAAAAGAAAAAATATCACTAAATATTTATCAAAGCCAACCATGAAACATGCTGCACAGTTTATACAAGAAAGGGTTTTTTTTTAAAAAATTTAATTCATTAGTTTTTATTTTATGTGTGTGTTTTGCCTACATGTACATAAGTGCACCTGTATCATTCAGTGCCTATGGAGGTCAGAAGAGAGCTTTGGATTCCCTGGAACTGGAATTATGAATGGTTCTTAGGTTCTATGTGGGTGCTGGGAACTGAATCCTGGTCCTCTGGAAGAGCAGCCAGTTCTCTAGCCCCAAGGGTTTCTTTTTTAATTTAATTTTACTTATTTTTTATTTTATGTTTATGAATGTATTGCCTGTATGTGCACCTATATTGTATAATGCCCTCATTGGTCAGAAAAGGGCATTGAATTCCCCTGGAACTGAAGTTAGAAATGGTTGTTAGCTGCCCTGTGGGTGCTGAGAATCAAACCTGAGTCCTCTGCAAGAACAATCAGTGCCCTTAACCGCTGAGCCATCTTCCCAGCCCCCAAGACAGAGCTTTTTCTACTCCTGACCCATTTTCACCTAATTTTCATGTGATCTTGGGTATAAAACCCAAAATTCAACTGACAGTAAACGGAAAATACACCCACTTCCCAAATTCTATGCTGCAGTTTTGTCTGGCTCAAGCTTTTATGGGACTTTGTGCATGCTGTCACCATTGCTGTGAGATCATATGGCTAACAGTTCAGCTATTTGGAAAGCTGTTTCTTGCAGCCATCTACCTCCTTTGGGTCTTACAATCTTTCTGCCCCCTCTTCTCCAATGACCCCTGAGCTTTGGGAGGCAGTTTGATATAAATGTCCAATTTAGGGGTGATAACTCTGTAGTCTCTTATTCTCTGCACGTTGGTCAGTTTTGGATCTCGTGTTAATCATCATCTGTTGTATGAGGAAACTTCAGATAGCAGTAATTTTAAAATCAAACACAGTAAATCCCAAAATTATAGAAATTTGATCCACGCTGAGGAATGGTAGTAGGAAAATATTAGAAGTCTTTGTTTTCTGTAATTAAATCTTATACTTCTATAATAGCAGAAAAATTTGTCACAGTATAGATACCACAATTCATGATGTACAATAGTCTTGAATCTGAGCCCAGGCATTTCAGATGGTGTTGGTTGGTGTTGCACATGAGACGATAGCATGCTCAGTGCAAAGTGTGGATGCTGTGTGTACAAAACCAAGGCTACAGTGCAGTCACAGGATGCAGCATGAACATGTACTACCAGAAATACCTCTGACTAAATAGTGTTTGTTTGGTTTTGAGTTCACTTCTGGCAGTTGTGTATTCGGAAATCCTTTAATACTGCCAAGGCTTCCGTGACTCCTTTACTCGTTCATGTAGCCTCATTTGGGATAGTGACCCACAGTAAGAAGTCAGGACACGGAACACTGGCTTTATTTTAAAAATCAGAAAGAGTAGAGGTGGGGGGATGTGGCTCAGTGGTCCTGGGTTCAATCTTCACTATCAGAAAAAGGAGGAGGAAGAAAAGGAGGAGGAGGGGAAGGGGAAGGAGAAAGAGCAAGGAAAAAGAAAAGTAGGAGGAATGAGGGAAGGAAAGGAAAAGAAGGAGGGAGAGGGGGAGAAGGCGAGGGAGGACGAGGGAGGGGAATAAGCAAGGAAGGAACCGTGCAGGAGCAAGGAGGAAGAGGAGGAGGAGAAAGACAATTATATCTGTAAGACAACAGACACTACAAAGAATGACCATGCAGACAAAAGTTTTCAGAATCCCAGCAACTTCAACTAGAATTTGAAGTTAAAGTGGTAACTAGTAGGAAAGGGGACCAGCATCCAAATACGTGGATACACAACCAAATCTAGGAAACGAAATGGCATGTGATAGAGAGAGGTTAGTTGAACTTGGCTGGTACCTCCATGGCAGGACATGCCATTGTACTGCCAGGCCGAGTCAAGGTCAGGGTAGAGAGAATCAAATATTAGGGAGAAAAGTTTGGTCCTGCCAATAGGGCTGTTCCCAAGTCTTGAAAATAGTATTCTTCAATTAAAATGCTTAATGGGAAAGAGGTATCGTTATGATAAAATAATGTATTTTACCTGGAATTATTTCTGAAATGCTTCTTCATAGATGGAGCTGCACTAAGACAGTGGAGGAGAGTGCTAGGGGCAGATTTTACGTTGAATGGAAGCCAAGCTGCTACAGGAAGCACAGAGGCACTTATGACAAAATACCAGAGGTTCTTTTGTACAGCAGAGCATCTCCTTCATGAATATAGCCCTTTTAGAAGCAAGTTTCCACTCTGGTGTGGTTAGGTACTTTTAAAAGCTGTTTTATGCAGCACACACTGAAGTTGACATGGAAGAGATACCTATTTATAACATGTACCCACACATATAATTTTAAATCTAAATCCCACGTATGAGAAAAAACATTTAATATTTATCCGAGTCTGGCTTATTTCGCTTAACAGCATGACTTCCAGTTGCATCCATTTACTTGCAAATGTCATGATTTAATTTTTCTCTATGGCTGCATAAAATTCCATTGTGTATATGTACCAGGTTTTCATTATCCATTCATTTGTTGATGGACGTCTAGGCTGGTTCCATTTCCTGCTGCTGAGAAGAGTGTAGCAATACACGTGAATGTGCAAGTATCACTGTGGTAGGCGGACTTCGTCGTTCGGTGTATACCCATGAGTGGCACAGCTGGTTCTATTTTTAGGTTTTTTTAAAGGAACACTTGTACTGATTTCCATAGTGAATGCACTAGTTTATGTTCCCACACACCATGTCTGCTCCCGAATTTGTTAGGTCATCTATTTTATGTGTTGGGTTGTGTAGATTCACCTTTCACGTGTTCATTTACTCAGTCAGTCTCTACTAATTGTGTGTCTGCAGTGTGCAGTGATCTAGGTGCTGAGCTATGGTGATAAACTACAGGATGAGTTTCCTCCTCCATGGTGCCAACACGAAGGGCTGCCGCCTTACCAACCCCTCTGCCTCCATGAGGCCACAGCCTTGCTCCAGTC
The DNA here is from genome assembly GCA_035773235.1 of Eospalax fontanierii. NCBI lineage: Eukaryota > Metazoa > Chordata > Mammalia > Rodentia > Spalacidae > Eospalax > Eospalax fontanierii. The sequence goes on from CM069524.1 coordinate 105,996,210, forward strand.
TCATTTCTTCAGACAGATGCAACACAGTTTTGCTATTTCCATCTAAAACCTTAGTCTGCTTGTCTTTTCTTTCTTCTCTTTGTTACTCAATTTCCTACAGTCTGGGAGAACTTTCAGTGGAAGTCCTGGGCTTTCAGAGCTGGTATTTTTACATGCCAACGTGTTCATGGAATAGTCTTGAGTCACTCTGTGCCCTTCTAAGTGGAATCAAAGCCCAAAGCTGTGTTCAGTGTTGGGAAATATAAGCTACATATTAACTCATTTCACTTTGAACGCATCAGTGAAGATGTCAATAGATAGATCCTATTTTACGATATGTAATGATTTACTTTTATGGATGCCCACACAAATTTCCTTCAGTCTATTAATTGATTGCCTTCTCTTTCTTATCTTCTCCTGTGTTAAAATAAAGGAACACCTACAGCTCTATCAAGCATGGTTAATGTTCTTTTTCCTCTTTCATAGGAAGAATGAGTAACATTAAAATGAATCCTAATATTCTCCATCATAGGGGGAATTAAATTTTATCTTAGGACTGAAGTGTGTGTATTGTCTTATGACACCAACCTAAGACAGACTCCAAAGGAACGGAGCTCATCTTACTTAGATTTGCTAGTGACCTACTTCTATAGAGTCAAGGGAAGCTGAAGGATAAAGTCTGGAACTGAAAGCAGAACTTGCAACTCACAGCTTATGAGCTTGTTCACGATAGCTTCGTATTTTGGAATCGGTTTTATCTGATACCCACAGTTCTAGTCATTTCATTACATCTCCTATGGCCTTCCAGCATATTGATAAGTGAATTCAGATTGTGTTCATTGATAGGGTGTCACACTTAACCACTTTAGTGAATTTTCTATTACTACAGTAAATAGCATAGTGGTAAAGAGAAATCTTCATATAGTCTTAACAAGGCTTATAAAATATCCTCAGTCATAGTGGACATGCCAACAAAAAGATCTATGAGAATGAAAAACTGCATTTCACTTTTATGTTCAGTGTTTAAAAGAAAATCTCTGCTATAAATCAGGAACAAATTCCAGAAAAAAAATTATCTAAGTAGAACATTTAACATTTGACTTTTAGCTGATGCAAGGACATTTTTATTTCTTTCTGAGGTGTGGTCTTTGTTTTTTCTTTTATGTGCAGTATCTACTTTTAATAATCAGCTGGACTTTATCAAGTGGTAAATCTGTCATTCAGTAAAGGAAGCAGAAAATGAATGAGGGTCCCCTACTCGGAAGATGAATGAGGAGATGTGAGAACCCTCAATAACTTATTCTTTGATTTCAAAGCTCAAGCCACCCCAGCCTGCCTCACTACCATGCCTGAGGCCATGGGATATGTCCTAAAACAGGACTGCATTGCCAGGTTTCCTAATAATTCATTAGCTAGATGTAATTCTTAAAGTATTTCATGGCTGGTCTAAGTATTAATCCAGTGGAGTTAGAAATGAGAATTTTAAAAACAGAATGAGGATTTAGACATAAGTATAGTAGATACACATAGTTATCTGGTTTCCTTTCTCTGAGTCATCCTTTGCCCCATCTACCTACATAGAGAGCAGGTTTCCATCACTTGTCTTTGTACATCCTGCGAGGCCCAGCAGACTCTTACTCATCCACAGCTACACCCTGAAATCAGCTAAGCTCAAGAGTCCCTGTCTTGTCAATTTTGGACTCAAGATATTCCAAGTCTCATTCTGGGGTGTTGAAAGGTGCTATGAACTCTTGGATCACATCAGGGCACTGAGAATAGACTTTGGAAGCCAGGCAGGAAGGCAGGAGGAATGAAGGAAGGAACAAAGGAGGGAAAACATGCAAAAAGGCGAAGCAGATAGATGTTAGTAAAGCATTGATGGGGAGTGAGAGGGCCCAGTGTTGTTGTGATGACTTTCTGATGAATGACAGCTCTGCTATGGTGAATGCCCATCTATGTATACTTCCAATTCCCTTAGGTCCCTCCGAGGTCTATACGTTTCCCAGCATCAACATAATACATCTCTCTTTTCTTTAGCTTCTCAAGTGATTTGTATTCTTCAATCTTAATACAAGAAGAAAAGTTAATCCTTAAACAATTTCCAATACATTTAAAGCGGGCATTCTTCAGCCGTGCCCATTTCCTGCCCGTGCAATGCAAGCACATGGGCACTTCTTGTCCTAGGTTTGCTGAGTATTCTGCATGCATCATTATGTCATTCCTTCTGCCCCTCCTCAGTCCTAGACATCAAAAGCTATCCAGACTCAAATGGTCCAGAAAGTCATCAAAACTTAACCAAACCCTTTCTCTTAGCTCTGCATTTGGTGTTTTTCCAATCTTAGGAGCGGACCATGTTATTTTGCATGTGTTTACATGCTCTTACACTCAGTCTTAAATTGTTTCTTTGCTTTGATTTTTTTTCCCATTGAGACAATGAGGTATTTGTCATCATGAATACAATATTCTGCTCTTTATTTTGAATTTTAATTTGACATAGCTCTAGTGTGTGTATTGCCTACCTCTGGTACCCCATAAATAGAGACCACTGTCTTTAGCACAGTCTAAGTGAATCATGAAAATCTACATTTTACAACACTAGAAGCAAATATTTGAAAAGTGTAACTTCAATACGATAGTGATGACGTCTAGAAAGGCATATATTAGCTATGTAAAATTCACCTAGGATACATTACCTCACTCAGATTTCTATTTCTGAAGGAGAAGTGGTGTCAGAATTCTAATGCAAATTCTTTCATGTATAATGTGTCTGAATGTGTGACCACAGAGGCCTTTCCTTTTCAATGAAGCAAAGCAAAATGCAGCTCACCTGAGAGTGAGCACTAACTCATGAAAAGATGCACTGGCTGATAAACTTCACTGAAGGAACTCCTGCTTGTAGAGAATACAACCTCCCCAGCTTTTAAAACAGTGTTTGAAAAAAGTACAGGGGAAAATATTTTCAGTTCTGCTGTGCAATCTGTAATGAGTCATTTAAAAAAATCATCCCCTTCTCATGAGATATTTTTTGAATGATAGATGTGGTCAAAGATATTACAATTCATTGACAATTAGGGAACACTGTAGATTCTGTCTACAAGATATTTTCACCAGACCAGATGTAAATTATATAAAACTGAAATATGTAGAAATGTTTTCAATGGAGTTTCAATTTGTATGTGGTACATACTCTGAAACTACTGTCAGGAGAGGCTTTTTATAACTCTTAACTAAGGTTTGTTACAGAAAAGCACAGCATGTTTACATGAATACCTCTTCTTGATTTCTTTGACCTGGGAACTTGAGTGAAACTGAAAAGGTTGCCAAGTTCCAACACTGGCAGCAGACCCAGTCAACATGACTTTTCTTCACTTCCTCTAACCACCTGAAAACATTATCTCAAATAGATAGAGGTTAAAATATTACAATTTCATTTCCACCAGTCGATCAGTGCTTGTGAGACTTGGGAGATTACACATATAAATGAATAGCTATTTTAGTTGTTAGATGTGAACAGAGTCCATCTCTGCCTTCTTAAATCAGGATCTTTAGGGCTTTTAACCCTGATTATCTTTGTTTCAGCATATTTTGCTCCACCAAACCTGCTTCTGCTTAAACTTACAGCCCTCCAATTTAGGTCCAGGTGTCACCTTGAGAGGAATAATAACGTTGATGATCACTTACCAGGTCAAATAGCCAAAATAACTTCCAGAGAACTAGCACATTAGAAAAGCCATCAGTAGGGAACGGAAAATAGTGTCATCCTTCAGGAAACGATGAAGGAGGACCAGTGCAGGAGCCACGTCTACAAGGTGCTTCTTTCTGTCAGAGTCATGGTCTCACCTAGTCCTTCATTGTTGCTGCCTCAAGACCCAGTCTTTTCTCGACATCCTGGAGTACACCTAAGGTACTGGCCACTTTACCTGCTGGGTTCCAGTGTCTCCTGCTGCTCCTACCCCAACACTTTTGGTTTCATGGCCCTAGAAAGTATGTATACATGTCTGCTCAGAGTATATGACCTTTTTCTCAAATTAATTAAATTCATCCTTGACAACTTCATGCAGGTATGTAATGCATTCTAATCACTCTCACCCATGCTCGATTTTCTCCCTCTCAGCCCATCAACTCCCTCTTCTCCTTTTACCATGCTCCTATCTCTTTGTTTTGTGACCCACTGAGTTCAACTAGAGCCGTCAGTGTGAGCATGAGCAAGGAACTATCCAACAGAACCCGTGGGCGCACAAGTGGATACACACCTTCAGAGAGTGACTCACCCTTTCCCAGAATCCTTTGTCAGCCAGTAGTTCAACGGGGAGGGATAGGGACACATGAGCCCTTCTGTTCATGACAGGCTATTGTCAAGTCCAGTCTTGTACAGCTCAGTTCAGACAACTATGGCTGCTGTGCACTCATAATTACTATGGCTGTGTCATGCCTGAAGATGTCCCTCTCCCTATCTTCTGGTTCTTACATTATTTCTACCCCCTCTTCATAGTATTCTCTGAGCTGTAGAGGGGGTGTTCTAAATGTCCTGGTTTTAGGGCTGAACACTACTCTGCAACTTGCTACTCTTTCCAAATTATATACTCCTTAAGTAACAACTCATCAAAAAGCTTGCCTGTTCTACAGTCAGTTTTGTCCAAGGAGCCATTAAAGTTGATATAAAACCCTTCCACAATTGTCTACCAAATCATTCAACCAGCAGAAAAATCTTTGATAGAAGTAAGATCTCCAGCCAGGTTCGAATCCCAGCACCCACACGGTGGCTAACAACCATCTGTAACTCCACTTGCAGGGAACCCGTTGCCCTCTTCTGTCCTCTGTGGGTACTTATGACACAGGTACACTTACACACATGCAGGCATAACAGTCATACACATAAAACAAAAATAAATAAAAAGAATAAGATCTCCAAATAGTTACCACTCGGCTCCTCTGTTTTCCTTTTTGACACTCCTTAATTTAAGTGTTGTTAGGAGAATGTGTAAACAATTATACATTTTTCATGATATACTTTTGGCTTAGAATCACATGTAAATATCATACCTTAGAAGAAACTAAGCAAGAAAAATATAACTAGAAATACAGACACACAGACATACACAGTCTATTTTTCTTTTTAAAGTTTATCCTTATATTCATCCACATAACAGTATCATTTCACCTGAAATATTTTTCCTCTTTGACTTTATGATTGTCTAATTGTATGAATGACTTGCTTAATGTTTGGGGGAATATTGGATCACAAATTTTTTGAAAATAAAAATTTACTCTTTAATATATTGTTGACATTATCATGCCTGTAATAACTCTTTTCCCACATGAACCATTATATTCCTTGTAATAGGAAGAAATAACTTTCAGATGTAGAGAGTTCTTGGAATGTAAGTTTGAGTCTTTTAGAAATTCAAATATCCTCAACTTTTGAATGCAAACAAAATACAGAGACTTGCAAATGTTTGTACCTAGTAATAGAAATGTAACCTTTCACCCAAGGAATTTTTTCAGTTTTGAAAAGGGCTGGTTAGAATCCAAAATCACAAGATCACTTTGGAAGAAGTTCAGCAGTTTCTCAGAAAATGAAATATATTTTTATGATACTATCCAACAATTTTGTTCTGTAGTATTAATGCAAATGATTCAAAAGCTATTTCTATACAAGAAGTTTGCACATAAATATTGACAGTAAATTTATTCATTTTTATCAAAAGTTGGAAGTAACTAAAATAGCCTTCAATAGATGAACTGATAAACCATCTGTGGTTTCTCCAGATGATGGAATACTATGTAATGATAAACAGCAGTGATTTTTCAAGCATGCAAGACAGGGACTTTGTTAAGTGAACAAAGTCAGTCTGAAGTCTACATGTGGTATGACCCCATTATGTATATAGCATTCTAGAAAAAGTAAAAGCTGTGGAGACAATGAAAGATCGATCAGCACTGCTATGACTGATCAGCTGTCACCAAAGCCCCATCTCTCATTAAAGCAAAATATTAATAAAGGAGAAGTTTGACCAGGCTAGGGGATAAATCAGAGAAGAAGGGATCTCTTTGTACCTTCTGCTCAATTTTTCTATAAAATTTAGACTACTTTAAACCAGCAATTCTTAATTTAAATAAACAAAAAAGGAGCCCACTTCTCGAATAAAACAGAGTAAGAAAGTCTAAACTGCTTTCGAGGATACTTTTGGTTGGGCTGGAGTAATGACTTTGTGGGTACAGTGCTTGTCCGACCAGAAGAGGTTCCTCAGAAGCCATGTGAAAAGCTGAGCGCTATGACGCACACCTGTAATCTCAGTGCTGGGAAGGCAGTACCAGGAGGGTCCCCAGGGCCTGCTGTCTTGTCAGCCTGGTAGACTCAGCAAGCATCTGATTCAGAGAGATCCTGAGTCCAAAAATAAAGGCTGCGTGTGCTGGTGCATGCCTTTAATCACAGCACTTGGGGGTCATATCTCCAGGGGAATCAGCCTTCCTGGGGGCTGGCCTGCTGAGCAGGTGACTGATAGGCCCAACTGGAATAACTCCTGAAGAAGAAGACAGTAATGTGCAATATTCTAATCATTGGAATAAAGCAGAATATGTTGTGTCTACCCAGAGGTAGCCCATTCTTTTGACAAGGAAGCCTAGGGAGGGGCAGTTGTGCATTTTGATTTCTAGTGTTACCAGAGAAACAGGAGGTGGAGTCCCTGGCCAATCTCGAGGGAAGGGTTCATCCTCAATAGCCTCTAAAGCTACTAATCTATTTCTCGAGACTTAACAATGTTCCAACTCTAGTCTTTGTAGTGGAAAGAGAAAGAAGGAGGAAAGGATACTGGTCTCCTGTACACTTCTGAGATGGTGCCAGAAGTATAAGAAAGACATACAAGCTAGGTGTGGTGGAGCACACCTTTAATCCCAGCACTCGGGAGGCAGAGGCAGGCAGATCTCTGTGAGATCAAGGCCAGTCCTGCTTATTCTACATAGTAAGTTCCAGGCCAGCTGAGGATACAGGGATAACCTGTCTCAAAAAGATCAAAACAAACAAACAAACAAAAAACAATAAAAAATCAAACAAACAAAAAGAGAGAGAAAGAGAAGAAAGAAAAAAAGAAAAGAAAAAAAACACAAGGGAGCTTTTCACTCTTTTGCAAAGAGCCCACACCGGTTATAACTGTGGTCTCCAGTGCGTGGTAAAGCCAATCATTACCCTTCTCCACTGCACGATTTCCCTGCAGCCAGAATTTAGTCTCTCTGTGAGGTAGCTCTGAGTTCCAGCGTCAGAGTAAAAAATGCAGTAAGGGGAGACTATTATGTTAAAGGTCTCTATAGACGATCTCCCATTAATATTATATAATACAGAAAATGCTTCTTACACTTGCAATGTTCTTTATGATCCTCTCTTGAGAATCATATTTTTATTATAATTACCAGTAATAGTCTCTGAAAGATACATCCTCGGCTCTCAATTTACCTGATCAACCACCATATTCTTTTCTTTATTTCTGCTCTTACATTAAAAAAAAAAATAAAGGATTTAAGGCTCACATATTACCTTTGCTAATTTTGAAAGAGGAAGAAAACCTGCAGAATCAAAAGCTCAAATAGCTCACTTTAAAAGCACTTGAGAACAAGAGAAAGTTTTATGTGATTACATTATTAGCAGTGACAAATGCATGTAAAACACTCAACCATGGTCTGTGATGCAAAGAAAACCCATTTAGGTGTCATTCATCTTTTTCACGTTAGTACAATGAGCACTCTCTGCTGAACCATCTCAGACAACACTTGAATTAGGATGCTGCATTTTCCAGAAGCTTCCTAACTTGTCCTCCCAGAACCCTTTTATAAAAACGGTTAAAACCCAAAATATGAAACAAAATCTTTACCCCCCCAATTCCACCTCTCTAAAAAAATATTTTTTGGAAACACTTTGTCTTTAGAGAGACATGGTTTTTATTTACCAATTGGTTATCTCTGCTTCTTTCTCGCCAAAGGAAATAAACAATGCAAAATACGCTACAAACCCTGATAAGGTATTTCCAAAGTCAGCACTATGAAGGGTAGAAGAGAACAGGGAATTATAAAGAAAATAATCATGGAGTGTAGAGAAATGGGGAAGGGACAAGCAGATGAATGACAAAGGTCAGAGGAATTAGAGATGATGGCTCTGAAATGCTTCAGCCCAGCTTCCCACAGTTACTGACTTAGGAAGCATTGGAACGACAGGAAAGTTTAGCAGTATTCTTCCTATCCTACCTCCTCTCCGGCTACATCCCCCAGGAGAGAGAACCAGGATGATATGAAAAATAAATAAAAAATAAGGAGAGTCAAGTCAATGTACATCTAAGTAATTGTGGCACTGGCAAATCACTGGACTGACCCAGCTTCCCATTTCCATACCAGAAAGAACAGGAGTTAGCCTAAGGAATCCCTTTTGTCTGATTTCTGTGAGAAATCGGTTCTGGAGAACTGACTTGTGCAAAGTCACACAGCTAGTAAGAGGCAGCACTAGGCTAGATCGAAGGACTCCAGAGGAATCATTAAGGATTTTTATAGCTTTCTTTGGGAGGAGTGGTGTGTGAAAGTGATTCTTCCACAGCCTAGTGTCGGCCTTCATCTTTCTGAGCTTTCCTCAGGCCTCTTTACAATTTTGTCCTTTGTTTTCAATTTTCCTGGCAAGGTCAAGTCAGTGTAGCACTCACAGCTGACTTGTTTTTATAAGTGGGAAGCCTACAAAAGAATAGAATATTTAATAATGGAAGAAATTAGGCAGAACTTCACCAGAGCAGAAAGGAAACCAGGCAGGTAAGGGCTGTGGAGAAGAGAGATGGAGGATCAGGCCCTTGCACCTAGCATTATCCCTGCCCCACAGCTGCACGGAGACATTGCATTGGACAGGAGGCCCAATGCTGGCTCTCCTCATTGCACATTTAAAGACTCCCGAAGGAATTTCTTGCAAACTTGAGTTTCTGATGTGAAAGGAAGTGCTTCCAGATATTTTTTAAAAATCAAATCTTCAAGATCACATAAAAGAAAAGAAAATACTTGGATTCGAAGCTTTGAAAAGATATTAAAAAAGAGACAGAATTTTGGTTATGCCAGATATGGATGCCAGGACCATAGGCAAGAACCTCCTAAGACATATCAAGTCTGGGCAAAAATAAAACAAGCAGAAATAGAGTATCATTTGAACTATAGCAGGCCCATAAATTCAGTTCCAAAATTACAACCCAACACACATACCATATTGTACAAGCCTGGAAAGGGGGACATCAGCAATGAACCAAGAAGCTTTTAAAAGTGGCATACGGAAGTAGAAAAAATCTGAAAAACTACAAAAGTCAGAGTAGGTCCTTAACTGGGGAGAAACATCAACAAAATGTGTGATTTTCTTTTTAAAGATTTGGGCTTACGGAACCCATCTGAAACAGTGCATGAGTCAGTATGGGTGGGTAGGTTCAGGGTGTTGGACAAATAAGTTTTGCTTCTCACCAGGACATTTGGATGCTACAATAATAGAAACCTTCTTTTCATCTAGAGACGCATAAGGAAGTGCTTTCTCAGAGTGAATATTTTCCTCAAATCACTTGGAAAAGGGAAAGAACATTTATTTCCATGTTTCTCATATCTAGCAAACTCTATTGACCTTCAGTTGAACCCAGAAACACAGTTCTAGTACAGCGTCTTATAAATGTCAAATCTGCCTTTCTTTACCATCTGCCCAGTCTTAGAAGAACCATCTCCTTCTGTACCTCCCACTCTAAGGAATGCATTGTTGTTTTGTGGGCGTGGGAGTAGAACCACTCTGGTATAAATGCCAGTGTGTAAAGTGAGGCAGGGGCAGCTAGAGGCAGGTGCCAACAGCCCAGTAAACCCCTGCATGTGCTGGTGCTTTCTATGGACTGGTTGTATTGTGGTGCTGTATTTTGGTATTAAAAGCAAGTTCTCAAGAAATCTAGTTTTACAGGTCTTAGTTGGTCTTACTTCTGGTTCCAGAACAGGGCACCACTCCTGATTAAAAGTGATTCAGAATGTTTTGCCCAGCCACTGGGGCAGCTTGTGTTTATAAACAGAAAAATGAAAGTGATTATTAAGAAAACCAAGGGGTGGGTTGGGGTTGGGTTGATGGTGAATAGAGATGGTCTGATTGGCTGCAACTGTCTTTGAGCCAGTTCAAACAACTGGTCCCTGGGTGTCATTGGTTAGCTCCTTGTTGCTTGCTGTGGGCTACCATCTGTCACACATCAAGTTAGGCCTCAGGGTACTATGTAAGGAAGATTCCATAGGCCAAACTCAATGTACATAAGGAGGCTGATACAGGCCAGAAATTTTTCAGTCTAACACTGGATAAGACAAACCAAGGGCAGCCCTGGAAGCCATTTCTTAAAGCAATGTTGCTTTTGCTTGGTTGATCCCCTAGCTCACATCTTCTGGGGCCAGAGAGAGCAGGTAGTCTTTCCTGCCTCTGTCTGAGGAGGAGGTCCCTGAACAGTCTCTTGGTTACCAGGCAGCTGTGTTTCTGGAATGCTCAACTACTCTCGCATTCGTTTCCGCCCGCTCCAGGAAACTGGGTGTGGACACTGCCCTGGGCTGCCATGTTGCCACCTCATGTTGCCATGGCCCAAAGTGGGTTATGTTTTCAGCAGTGATGCAGCTCTCTAGTTCCTGTCTGTTTCTTGTCCCCAGCATTCAAAGTACTTCAAAATTGAATGCTCAAACTTGCCACATCTGGTTGGGAGTGGTAGTACATAACTTAATCCTAGCAAGCACTTGGTTTACCTAGTGAGTTCCAGGCCACCTGGGGCTATAGGGAAACCCTATCGGGAACAAAACAATAACTTGCCACGTCTTGAGATATTTGTTACTTCAAAGGTGATTGTGGAGGGGGGCAACCTATGTGTATTTTAAAGAGTGGAAAGAATCGTTCCCTTTTTCAGTTCATTTGTTCCTTGACTGCTATTCTCTTTGAGTCTCTCTCTTATTCAGTCTTCCACCCACATTTGGAGCTAGAACACAGATCACTGTCCTTGGAAGGAAACTGAATAATTAAAGGTCATTTAATATACAGTCATTCTTTTATATAACTTCTAAGAGAAAGGCACTTAGCACTCGCTGTGCTGCATGGTTCAGTTTTGTAAAGGTAGAATTATAATTGTAATCCTAGAATGCTGTGTTTTCTATCACAGAGATTCTGATGCCTACTCTTAAATAGTTGCTTTTGTATTTATTTACCTGGGTATGCAACAGGGTGAACATTCTAAGGCATTTTGTTTGTTTAAAGAGTTGATGTTGGACAATCTCTCGACTATTTGTACTTAAATGCCAAACATACATATATGTTTAATACACAAATATATACTTAACTACTATCTCTGTATTTAATTGCCATATGTATTTCTCTATACAACCTCATTTTCAAAAAGCCCAGATATATTTTTCTTATATTTTCTTTTATATTTTTGGGTTTTAGTTTTTATTGATTGACTTAATTAATTTTGAGGCAAGGTCTCATGTACCTCAAGCTGGCCTGGAACTCACTATATAGCCAAGGCTGGTTTTGAACTCCTGATCGACATGCTTACCTAGAAGTGCTAGGATTATAGGTGTGCGCCCCTACAACCAGCTCTTATATTTTCTTTTAGGCCAGATCTCAGACATGATACAATGCGATTTAATTGTTATTCCCTTACTAAGTATAATTCCATGGATTTTAAATAGCATACAGCTATGCTATTGAACAGAGACATTCCATGCATTTTGTATGGTCCTGTTTTGCCTGCCTGGAAATATACTGGGGAAAGGTAGGTGTAGATATACATGTATGTTTCACCTACTAGTTAATATCTGTTTGAAAGAGTTGCAAGATTACCCTACTTTTCAGGGAGCATGAGATGGACAGGCTCAGGATTTAACCTTTCCTAACCAACATAGATTCTTTCATTCTGGACTAAACCATCAGAACTAGAAATATTTAATTTTATGTTACTTGCTGATTCTTGTCAAGGGGGCTTCCCAACACTTTTTCATGTTAATCACAATATAAAAAATTTATGTAATAAGCAGGTCAACAACATTATTTGTAAGGTAGCTCAGTGATAGAGCACATTCTTAGCACTTGGGAGGCTCTGCTTTCAATCCCTGGCATTGGAAGGGTGGTCTTGTAATTTAATTAGGGATCCTTTCTACTACAAGTGACTTGCTCAGGGCTTGTGTTCCCTTCCGCTTCACCTGGCCAACAAGATAGTGTCTTTATCGCATAGCACACCAGTTAGAATCCAAATCATAGTACAGCTCTCCTGGCTAGTGAGGCTGAAAAGCAGGCAAGTTTTATCTTTTCTCACTATTTTCATCATCTTTATTTAATAAAATTCTAAAACATAGACACTGGGGTCTAAAATGACTTACATATGATAATCAGAGCTGTTGAAAATATACAACACCAGTCTAACAGTTGTAAATCTGAGTGTCTTACTGCTGTTTAAAGATATAGTAAAGAAAAATAAATTAACTCTTGGTTTACCTGTCTTTATGTTGACCTATCTTCTGCCTGCCTTCTTATATGACTCACGATCTCCACCATTCCCAAACCGTCTTCTTTTATTAGCCCCAGTTAAAATACCCATTCTCAGTTAAGGTAATTCAGGTTAAACAGGAAATAAAGTTTAATAATATCCATTTAAAAGCTTTTGTGATTATAAGTCAATATTTACTTAATGGAAACAGTAAAACAACAAGCAACTTGATTTTCTCACAAAATCTATGGGACTTCTCTTTCTGTTTCACTTTTTCAGAGTGGTTCTAGGGAAACAATATTTCTTTATGCCAATGAATCCTCTAAGCGACCTTCCTCTTCTTCCCTGGAATTCTTCTCTTCTCTAGAGCCACTGGTTTGAGAGTGTGCATGTTGGCACAAGCAACTCCATTTTGAAAGCTTAAATTTAATTTTGATAAAAAGTGCTCTTTTTATCCACTGTGAATATGAAAGTATCCCTTTTATATTGTCTTTAGAGGTTTACTTTGTGGCTGAGGTTGTAGTTCAGTGATAATGTGCCAGGACTTAGGCTGATTATGAGAGAGAGACAGAGGGGGAGAGAGAGAGAGAGAGAGAGAGAGAGAGAGAGAGAGAGAGAGAGAGAGAGAGAGAGAGAAAGAGATACTTTTGAGCATCTAAATGTCAGAAACCTGAGTTTTGTTATTGAGAAGAGTATCATGAGGATGAGTCAGTTCAGCTCCTGTTTATAGCAAATGCTTAACTGTTCTCTAATAGAACAATCTAGAAACACTCTCACGAGGATAGCTGTTCCATCGAACAGAAGCAGCATAGGATTCAGGAAAGCTGGGATTTGAGCCTTGATTTGGTTTCTTCCCAGATGAATGGTTTTGTCTCAGTTAACAAAGGTGTCTGAGTTGTCTCTGCTTCATCATCTGTAAAATGAGCAGCTAACCCCACCAGATGTTGCTGTGCTTGTGAAATGATATCTGAAAGCAACTGAGCACTGGCAGTGGCCTCTGCAAGGAGCAGTCTTAGAGTAGCTAAGACTACTCTATATTCGGTTGCTGCTTCTCTGAAACAATCCTTAGGCCTCTAGCCTACCACAGGTTTTGAATTTTAGTCAGGAGTGATGGATATAACTCATAACACCCTGGCCTTGGAGCTAGAGAAGAGATAAAGTGGGGTGATGTTGGGTCAGTCTTCCCTGGGGACCCAGGAATCCCTACAGGCTAATTCTACCATGCAAGAGACCTACTGTCTCGGAAGCAAAGCCAGGGTCAGCACCAGTTGTGAAATGACTCAGACCCCTCTCATCAGGACCCAACCTCTACCACTGCTGTGTGTTAGAATTTAATATGAAATTTAAAAAACAAGCAACGCTAGGAAGCCTTTCCAGAAATGGCCAGATTAGGGTTAGATAGCACTATATTTTCTAATTTCCCATGTACAGTCAAAGCTGGGATCCACTGGTCTAGACCTTGCAGATCTGTCAGCTGGAGACGATAGAGGTCAAGGTTGTAATTACAAGTATCTGGTAACTAGATCCTGAAGACATCTACTCTCAGGAGCTGCAGTCATTGAGGCAAAAGCAGAGAGAAGGGAACTGAGGTGATAACCTCTCTTCCAGAAAGAATAAAATTAGCTCCGCCTGGAGCCAGAGTTGGGCAATGAAGTGCCATTTCCTTCTGCCAGTGGCTTCCGACTTTCCAAGAGCAGTTGAATCAGAGCACTGCAGATTTTTTTAAACAACATAACTCCAGAAACTTCATCAAGCTGATATCATTATGGACTTTTAAATCTCCTGCCTACATTTAGTTCCTTGATTTCTGAATTAAGAAGTACTTAGAATGTAATGACTTACTTAGATTGCTTGTTCTCTAATGGCGGTTATGGAGCTGGGCTCTTAAACCATTGCACACAGAGGATATTTTGAACAAGTTGCAGTCAATTGTCTTAAAAAGCCAAAGTCAGAAAGCAATGTGAAAGCATTCAAATGATGGGAAGAGAACAAAGCTGTCTTGATTTCCAGTCTTCTCTATTAATTAAGCCACATAATAAAACAGAGAATGATTCCCCTCCCTGAAATACTGAGACGCGTGCATTTTCCTCCCTCGCTAATGATCTCTGACCAGCTGTCATGACGTTTTCCTTCTGCTTCATCTGATGACATCCTTGCCTAATGAAATATAGCTTCTGCTTTTCTTCTTGCCTACTCACACCCCAAACAAACTGAGAGTACTAAGGCAATGGTCCCCACTCATTTTCCTAGTGAACAGGCCACAGACGGAGTAAAGGTACTCTTAAACATCTCAGCATAACAGAAAAGGCATCCCTCCTGAATATGTTAAATAATTAAGAGCTGCCTTAAGTACTAGAAAAAAACTAAAAAATTAAGCAACAAATAGTTCTGATTTAGAGAACTAGACAAGGAAAAGATTTATTTAGTTATATTCCAAATCAAATGGCTTTATTGTCCTTATAATTCTTCTGAAAGTACTATTATTAGCCATCAAAATGAAACAATAACTCATGGAAGTCATACGTAACCAGGAATGAATTAGAGTACCTTTGGTTTGGGGGTAGAAATGTGTGCAGGTGGTCATTAAACTAAGTTCCTACTAAATCTAAAGACAATAGGGCTCAAGAGAAGGAGACATTTTCCTAAGTTGTAGATGGAGACTATGTTAGAAGCCATGGATAATAATACTGTAGAGGAGAGCACTTCAAAAAGTCAACTCTCAAGGTTGAGTGCTGGTTCACTCTGCATAGCGGATTCCTTCATTCCACAAATATTTATTGAGTGCTAGGCACTCACTAGACACAGTACAAGGAGTTTATTGGAGGTGCAGGATCTCGCTAGGCCAGTGTGGCTACTCTGGCAAGTGGAGGAGCCTGGCTTAGTTTACCCTGAGTTTAAAATGACCTTTTCATCCCTGGCCCTGTGGAAGCCTTATAAACCACTTGAATGGTTCTTGGAAAAGCATCATTTATTTTAATATTTGTCTTTGTTTTTATGGAGATAGTTTTCTCCAAACTATAATTCTTTAAATTTTCTTCCCATCTGTAGTTAGAGTTGCTTCACTATGGGTTTGCTTTATTTTGTATTCTGTTGTTAATTAAAGTTGTTATAGATTTATCAGTATATTATAGTGATTTTCAGTAACAAAAATAAGCATATGTATTATTGTTATGTATTATAAACATAAAGTATATATTAAGTGAAAAAGGCAAAAGGAGAAATATAAATAGTATTTATATTGTAATGTTATTTGGATTAAAAATACATATTATCCATATTTATGGGAGTGGGATGAGTGGAGATATCCTGAATAAGTGATTATTTTTCATTCCTCCCTCCCCTTTAGCATGAATATTCTTTATCAAGATTAACTCTAATAATATTAACAAATAGCTGTCTTAAGTGAATTGAAGACAATCTGGGTCACTGTGTAGAGCGAGTCAGTTTACCAAAGGCCTGCCTTCTAAGTACTGTGGCCTCTACTCTTCATAGTTAGGCTTCAGTCTTATGGAAGTTGATTGTGCTTTTTATAACTGGCAGCGTGTCACCAGGGTTTGTTGCCAAAACACTTAGGGGAAGTCACTTGATCAACTTGTCCTTGGCACAATGGCCATTCTGAAAATAGATATACTCAAGTGAAATGAGTTGCACTAAAAACTAATTCCAAACCTTCAGTTAAGTGGGTATATGTTGTGTTTGAAAATCCTTTTTAATTTTTAAATGTGGAACTGATTCACGTTACGGTGAGAAGCACTGCCTGAACGACAGCACTTTGTTTCAAGCCAGGGGACCCCTATGATCTGGAGTTCTTGTTAGATGAGACTCTCCAATTCTGGTGCATTCAGAGACCTCCAAGGATTCAGGGAATATGTCAAAACAATAAAGACTGCCATGTCTGGAACACGAAAAGATGACCTGGGAACATACATGCACACAAGCACATATATAAACAAAATAGGGGGAGGCATATAAGGATTACCTTATTATTGTAAAAAGCACTTTGGGGGCTTGAGAGATGTCTCACTGGTTAAGATTACTTGCTATTCTTCCAGAGGACTTCGGTTGGGTTCCCAGGTACCCACATGATGGTTAACAACTGTCTGTAACTCCAGTTCCAGGAAATCTGATGTCCTCTTCTGGCCTCCATGAGCATAACATGTAAGGGTGTACTTACACACACGCAGGCAAAACACTCATACACATAAAGTAAAACTTATTAAAAATAAATTAATTTTTAAAAACTTTAAAAAATTTATTCAATATGCAGAAAGATAAAAGCTATAAGCCAATAGTTCTTAAATGATGAAATAAAGCTGATTCATTTTAATGAGTCTTTGCAACAAGAGCATCACATATTTGTCACCAGGTTCCTGTATGAGACTAATCAGTGTTGGAAACCAGAAAGAGAGGATCTCATCTTCAACTCATTCAAAATCTCTACCATTGTTCCCAGTCTTGTGACTGCAGAGGGCTTCACTCTGACATAAACAAATACATTTTTAGTATTTTTATATTTTGTATTTTATATGTGTAAGTGCACTTGTGTCATGAGTGGACGGAAGAGGGTGGGCATCAGATCCCCCAGAACTGGAGTTATTGACAGTTGTTAGTTGCCATGTGGGTGGTGGGATTTGAACCTGGGTCTTCTGCAAGAGCATTCAGTGCTGAGCCATCTCTCTAGCCCTTACAAATGGACTTTTTAGGATCACTGGAGACATCTCTTGACTACAGAGATCAGAGAGATCTCATGTGATCTGCTCATATTGTTCACAGCTTTTAGAGACTGCCAAACTCCCTGTCATTGCCAATACCAGGCTTTCGCCTTTGGGCCTTACTTACAGTATGCACCATTTCTGTGTGACTCAGTCCTTCTGCCTCACCCCTCCCCTTCTACTGGCTAATGGCTCTTCAATGATTTAGGACATAGAAATTGCAGTTAAGTGTGACATAGAAACAATAAAGTATAGGAAGAGGATAAATTCATAAAGTACCTCAGTCACTGCCTTCCCAGAAACAGGCAAGTTCTGGGGCTGCAAGTAAATCAAAGGGAGGAGTAACAGACGAGTCAAGGTTTTTGATGTGAACACCTGGGGAATCTTAGAGCCAATAGCCAAAACAAAAACTGGAGGAATCATATGAGAAGGAAAGCGGTACAGTTCTGAACATGTTCTACTGGAGGTACCTGAGAGAGATGGAGAGATGTCATGAAGTGTTTGGTTAGATCCATCTAAAGTTGTGAAAGAGATTGGGACTAGAGATACATATTTAGTTGTCATCAGCATAAAGATGGGAATTAAGCCATTTGTGGGTGTGGAGGGAATTACTTAAGACTGGTTTGTAGTAGAAGCTGATAAGTGGGGCCCTGCTAGGGCCCTAAGTAACCCAGATTTTTTTAGGGATGGGTCAAGGAGGAAGAGCTGCTACAGTGGTCACAGAGGCAGAGGGAAAGGTAGGCTAGGACTTTGGTTCAGCCTGAACTTTGGTCCTGGAGTAATCTTCCTCTTGGTTTTGCACAGTAACTTACAGCTACTTCTTAATGACTTCTGAAGTGTCTTTTTTCCTGAAATAAACTTTTTTTGTTGCTGTTAATTTTTCTTAATTTTTTGAATGAATATATCGATTGTGTATTGAAGATGTCGCCTTTGGTATGAAGCTTTCTTGACTCATGCTTCTCCATCCCCACCATTTTCAAAACGAAACAAAGCCATAGAAAGTGGTTCTAATTTAACTTAGTTTCCTTGTACCAAGCAGCATCTCAAGTCAACAGAGTTGAATTATTATTATTGTTATTGTTATATTTGGTATTGAAAACTTTGTTCTTCATACTGATAAGAATTTAGGTCTACTGGGACACATTATGAAAGAAAACATCTGTATTTTTAAAAGAACTCTTGCTGTATAAAGGGATCTATTTTCTGTACAACATTACAAGTCAATTAGTTTAATATTCATGCCACACCTACTTCCAAAAAGAATTTGAGATAGATTGCAATGAGTCACATGAATAATTATGTATTAAAAACAGGATGAAAGTATCATGCAATGCACAAAAGGTGATAACATTATCTGGCAATTGAACCAAGGAAAGTTGCTGCAATTGAGATTAAGATCAAGTTTTGTTTTTCTTAGCAGACCAAGTGATTATTACTTCCTCTTCCTCCTCTTCTCTTCTTCCTGTTCTCCTCCTTTTCCTCTTTCTCTTGCTCGTCCTTCTTCTTTTTGAACAGCCCATGGGTTTTGATGGGACTTCATACTCAGATGTATATGACTCAAGGGCTTCTATGTCCCAGGATAGCTATGACTGTGGCTGAACACATTTGTAGACTGCAATGTTATGTCACAATGTCAAAAGTTTGGACACTCCTGATAGGTGGATGATATCACACAGTCCTGTTACATAGAGCAGCTGAAATTCTGCCAGGCTTAAGTACATCTGCATTCGTAAAGTACATATTGCTGGCAATGTATATGTGCTTAAAACAGATATGTGGTGTGTCTGATATACATATGTATCTCAAAACCAAACCAAACCAAAGCTTTCTCACTTGCAGAAAGAAACAAGTCTTTTCTGAAAAAGGAGAATTTTTTCTTTAGTGTCAAAATGTTTTATATTATCTAATAATTGTACTTTTAGAATGTGTGCTTAATAATATATCATATCTATTTATTAAAATATATTTATATATTTTAAATATATTATATATATTATAAAAATATAATATTTATTTATTCATTAAAGATAATAAATTTAATAACAGTTAATTTAACAAATACATTTGTGAAATATGAAAATTTGTTTAAGACATGGATCAAAGATCTATATCAATTTACTTGTTTATTATTAAGACATTGCATGGTTGAAAAGTTTCACAGTGGCTCAAGGAGTCTGCTGATCAAAGATTGGAACTCTTCAGTCCAGAATGTTAGGTTTTTGAAACTATTGTTATAATTGGTTGGCTTGTTAAATGGTAACTGGTTGTATCACTTTACTCAAAGAACTTATGCTCTAAAGATCAGCAACTCAGAGCCCCAATTAAGGGTGGAACTGATTCTTGATACACTTCAGCATATTCGCCTAATTCACATAGGGGAAATTTGGCCTGAATGTATGTAAGTACATCACGTGCATGCAGTGCTTACAGAGTCCAGATGAGGGTGTTGAATCCCTTGGAACTGAAGTTATGGATGGTTGCTAGCTGCCGTAGGTGTACTGGGAACAGAATCTGGGTTCACTGCAAAAGTGAACAGTGCTCTTAACTGCTAGGGCATTTCTCCTTCCTCCAAAGAGGTTGTTATGATGAATAATTTCTTTAGATCACTTTTATTTCTTTCTTTTAAAGATTTACTAATTTATTATTTACTTATTATTTATTATGTATGTATATGTGTGTGAGCCATGTGTTTTTGGAGCCCACAGAGACCAGAAGAGGACAATGGATCCCCTGGAGCTGAAGATATAGGTAGTTTTGAGTTGGCATGTGGATGCTGGGAACCAAACCAATCTTCTGAGCAAAAGCAGTAAGCACTCTTAACCTTGAGCTATGTCTCTAGCCCCTAGACCATGTTTATTTCTTAATATCGGCTGAAGGCAGAGAATTTGAGAATCATCTCTACATGTTTTAGGCCTGTAACACATGTTAACTGAGTATCACAGCTGAAGTCACATGCATGAAAAAGATTCTTTCTTCACAAGCCAACATTTCTGAGTCATCTCTCAGTATCATTGTGGGATATCTCCCAACACATGGATTATCTATTTGGTGACTTGAC
Organism: Eospalax fontanierii; assembly: GCA_035773235.1. Lineage (NCBI taxonomy): Eukaryota > Metazoa > Chordata > Mammalia > Rodentia > Spalacidae > Eospalax > Eospalax fontanierii. The sequence continues at coordinate 106,016,450 of CM069524.1, forward strand.
ATAAATCTGGCCCCTGAGAATTTGCTACTGACTCAAGCTCCTTGAAGGCATAGGTTGATTCCTGATGATCCTTACAATATGTAGCACAATTAGATTAGGTCCATATTCTAGTGTCAAAAAGACTGAACTCTTGCTATCCTACGGACCCTTCCAATCCTACCCCCATACATGCCGCATGGCCAATTCTACTCTCCTCAGACATTATGAACTCTCATTTCGATCGAGTATCTTCATGGACTTGCCTTTGATTTATTGCAAATGCTATTGCCTTTGAATTTTCATCCTTGTCTTCTGCCTGACTAGATCAAATGTATGTTTTTTTAGTTTCTTCTCTCAGATTAGGTCTGGATTAAGTGTTTTTCATAATGTGATCCCATAACAATGACTCTCACCGAGTGCTAGTGTAAAGAAATTAGCCCCACTATATTATAAAGGTGAGGTGACAGTCAGGATAGGTTATTGTATTCATCTGCCTATCCCCAGGATCATAGCACAATGCCTGAAGCTTGTGTTCAATAAATACTTGGACGAATAAACAAATGCAGCATGTAGATACACTTTCTCAAGAATCTTTTCTTCTAGTGTCTCCTTAGCAGTTGTAATGTCACTGTTGATACAGGGGCATTGTTTTAGGTAATTCCTTGTTTCTGTGTTTATACAAACAACTGCTGCACTTGCTCACAAAGCTGGACATGTCTCAGGATCCAGTCTTGAAGTGATGTTCAAATCATTCTGTTTTGTGTAGGCAAAGGTAGAACTCTGGCTCCTTGCATTTCACTAAAGTGAGCGAACCCAGCTTTCCTCCTTTACTTTCCATTTTTTTTTTGTCATCTGCTACACCTTGGCTATGGGAATGTTGTCTCTATTTGCATTTGTTCCTAGAGTATCAATTAACAATTTATTATTTTAAAAAACGTGGTCTTGCATTTAGCCACTCAAAAGCCAGACTTGCACTGAAGCATGCCATCAACTCATAAATCAAGAGCTAAGTAGAGAATGGGTAAGGGGAAAACCCTTACCAACCATTCTGAGAGTGCTTTTCATGTTATAAATATGTATTGGCAAAATCCTTTGATCAAATCTCAATCTGTGCCATTCCTCATAGAAGGAATCATCCCACTCTCTCGTAAAAACAGATTGAGGCACACTTAGAGCCATCTGGAAGACGATGCTGGCTGATTAGGGTTCAATCTCACTCCTCAGTGAACAGCTTACACAAAATTACACTGAATAGAGTTTTGGAATCAAGCTGCTTTTCCCTTTTCTTTTACAATATGTACTTTACAAATGCAGAGTGATCTCTCTTAAGACATTTTTCTCTTTTAGTTCCCACTCCCTTTCTGACAGCAGTTCTTTTCTTTGCAGAGGAATAAGGCTTTTCTTTCATTGCCTCTATTCCCTTGATGACATGAAGTGTTCAATCACAACCAATTTACAGATAATGTTGTGCTAGTTTCTTGCGTGTGTTTGTCAGTTTCATCACCTGTGCTAGATTGTCAAATGCATGCCCTAGATAATGTTGCTAACTTAGTCAACAAGTTTCATCATGTTTCAAAATGGAAATCTTTGGGAAATTTTTCCCTTGGTTCCTTTATTTTCTTTGCCTGTGACCTTTTAGATGATTGGGATTGGATTTTCTTTGCCAGACCAGTACATTCTGCTCTTTGGGCACTCTGCTGACTAGTTAACCCTATTGCCAGCTATTTGTTCAATCTGCTTATAGACTAGGTATTAAATGAAACCCCGTCACTGTATATAGGTTGTCAGCTGGGAAATGGAGAAAGAACAAGAACAAAGCAGGTCAGAGTGGATACAAGGTCTTCACCCAGTTGATGACTTTAGGGCTTACCAGTGCCAATCAGGTGAATCTAATTTCTCAACGCAGTTTCTAATTTCCCTACAAAGGCAAGAAAAAGTCAAAATGTTATGCCCTGCTGCAGAGCACATCTAATCTTTCCATGCTGTCTGAGTAAAGGAGCTTAAGAAATTTCACTTGAAAGTGTAACAAAACTGTGGTTAGAATAATTTAGGTTTGGGTAAGAAGAAGGATTGGGAGAGGTATGTCCTAGTTTCCTTGATCTCATTAATGCTGATGACCTAATTTACCTTGTTAAAGATAACGGGCAAGACAGCTGCAAAGGAAAGATTTCTAATAACCAAGTGTTTGTGTAGCCTGACTCTGTTTTTCTCTCTCTTAGCAGCCAGAGCTGTGTGGGTATGCTTGCTGCCTTTCTCCCTAAACTGACAACCCCAACAACATGAGCACCTGTGTCATGCAAGGCCTGTGGAGGACAGAAGAGAGCACTGAATCCTCTGGAACTGGAGTTATAGACAGTTGTTCCCCCACCATGTGGGTGCCAGGATTCGAACCTGGGTCTTCTGCAAGAACAGTCAGTGTTCTTAACCACTGACCTATCACTTCAGCCCTGAGAGTTGTAGCTTTTTGCACATATTGCATACAACCTTTTGAATTGCTTTTTGTGTTCAAAAGTGTATCTTGAAGTTAGGACTAGCTGCATAATTTCCAGTACAAAACAAAAAAAAAAAAACTAAGTTTTACTGTTTTAAAAAAAACTTTATTAATATCAAGAGACATGTTCCTAGTACACAACATTAAATCAAGAACAGTTTTTGAGGTCTGGAATATAGCTCAGCTGTAGTGGGCTTGCCTAGAAGGAGTCAGGCCTGAACCTCAAGCATGACAAATAGTGATCTATCTGCCATTCATTCTAAGAGTTAGGTTAGTGGATGACCAATACTTAGATCGATGCCTCACACCCAAGTGTGAACTATAATTATAATGGGTTGGTTTCATAGCACCCACATGGCAGCTAAAAACCATCAGTAACTCCAGTTCCAAGGGATCCAGGACCTTCTTCTGCCTCTGTGGGCATTGCACACAAATGGTATATTTACATACATTCAAACAAAATTCACACATATAAAAAGTAAATAAAATCCCAAACTATAACCATAATGATACAACACACACACACACGCACACACACACATACACACACACACACACACAGCTTTGGGGGCCAGCAAGATGGCTCACTTGCTGCCAAGGTTTACAACCTGAATTCAGTCCCTTGGACCCACATAGTAGAAGGAAAGAATCAACTCCCACAAGTTGTCCTTTGACCATGTGGCGTATGCATCCCTCCATCATAAACATAAAATAAAAATGAATAAATAAACACCCCAAAAAAACACCCCTACAACTCTCTTGGACCTACACTGAAGGACAAAGGACACAAATGAGGTGTTTGAAGTTGGGCTGGGGGAGTAAAGGAGGTGTGGACAGGAGAGAGGGCCTAAATATCATCAAACTGTGCTGTATGAAAATCACAAAAATTCAATAAAATATTAAATTTAAAAAGAAGAAAATGTATTTTAAATAAATTGTAGGAAGATGGAATGGCTCAGTGGGTAAGGGTGCTTGCTGTTGAGCCTGCTGACCTGAGTCTGAGCCTTAGGGTACATATGGTAGAAGGAGTGTTGTCCTTTAACCTCAACATGTGTGACGTGTGCCATGGTGCACATGTGTGTGTGTATACACATACATACACGCACAATGCAAATAAATGTGTAGAAAAATTTAAAAGGAAAAAACCTACTACAGCTCTCTACTGTAATCACACCTACCTTACCCATCACACACACACACACACACACACACACACACACACCTGTGTCTGTATGGAGAGTCTTTGGTTTGTATGTGGTTTTTTGTTTTGTTTTTGGCAATCACTAAAGATGTAGATTCTGCAGCAAAGCTGCTTGGATTTGACACTTGCCAAAGAAAAGGTTAATATTCTGTTTGGTTGCCTCCATATTCTCATTTGTGAAACAGGGTAAGAACAGTACCTATCTCACTGTAAAGACTGTGCAATTTAATAAGCTAAAAATATTTAAAGCATATCTTTTCCCATAGAAAGTTTGTGTGTTTTATTGTATTCTATTAATTCAGATTATGTGATTATTATGTAGGGGTATCCCGAGAAAGCTATATAATAAACTAGTAAATGTGATACTTTCAACAAGAGTAAGAAAATAAGTAGATTTTGTGAGATCCAAGTTTATAACTTTGGAGACTCATTTGAAAGAGAAACAATATAACATATAATTAAAAATAAGGCAAGCATTTATTTAAAAGAAAACATTTCAATGATCAAAAATACTAAAAGTATCGACTAGAAGAACAAAGTGATATTTTATTCATTTAATTAACAAATATCTAAAACATTTTTCTGTTTATTTTTGTTATATAACCTTTGTCTCATAATTTGACAATAATTTTATGTCTTTTTTACTGTGAGAACAGAAACATTATTCAGTTTTTCCCAGTATTCTTTTAATCAGTATTTTTGAAATTAAAATTCCACAAAATTAATAATTTGATAATTTCTAGCAAGTTTGTATAGTTGTTTGACATGTTTTCAATATTTCCACCAACCTAGAAAATTCTCTTGGCATTGTTTGACCCTGTTTTGCTAAGTTTATTTTTATTTTACTTCTTAATGCTGTTGTGAATGGGATCAACTTACTTTTTCCTATTGCTGGTTGTTAATATTTGGGTATATAGCTGATCTGTGATGTTGCTATTGTTTATTCACCTGTTGTGGCTTGAATGTGAAAATCCCCTGTAGGCCCTTGTGTTCAAACACTTGGTCTGCAGCTGGTGACGCTGTCCAGGATGGGTATGGAACTTTTAGGAGGTGGAGCCTTACTAGAAGTAGATCACTGGCGGGTCTTGCGGTTTTACGTTATTTACTGGTCTTTTTGAGACAGGGTCTCCCTATACCCCCAGCTAGCCTGGAACTCTCTATGTAGCTCAGGTTGATGTTGATATCACAAAACTTCCCCCTGCTTCTGCCTCCTGAGTGCTGGGACTAAAGGTGTGGTCCACCATACCTGGCATGGCTTTGGGCTTTTATAACCTGAGCTTACGTCCTGTCTCTCCTCCTTGATTGCCAATGAAAGGATGAAATGTGAAAAACCAACCTCATGGTCCAGTCCCCATGTCTTCTCTACCATAACGGAATCTATCCCCTCTGAAACGATGAGCCAAAAGAAACCCTTTCTTCCCTAATCTGTTTGTGTCATGGTGTTTTATCACAGCAACAGAAAAGTAGCTAAGACACAGTTTAGAACCTCCAACTTTGCTACACTACTAAATCTAATAATTGCTTTGGTATGTGTGTGTGTGTATGTGTGTGTGTGTGTATGTGTGTTTGTGTTATGTGTGTGTGTATACAGATTTTCTATATTGAAGATTAGTTGCCTACCAATAGAACTTTACTGTCTCCTTCCCAAGTTGTATGCCTTTATTTCTCATGTCTACCTGTTTTATTACACTGACTAGAAGATTCTATGTAATGATTGTGAAAAATCAATAATTTACTTATGTTTTATCTCTGAGGAAGCAGTTTTTCATGATTGAATATAAGTTCTTGATGTTTTCTTGTTGTTGTTGGGTTTATTTTTATTTTATGTGTGTGAATGTTTTGCCTGGGTGCATGTAAGTACACTATGTGGTGCAATGCCTACAGAGGCCAGAAGAGGGTGTTGGATCTCCTGGAAATGGAGATAGTTGGTAACCACCATGTGGGTGCTGGGAACAAACCCTGGTCCTCTGCAAGAGCAACAAATGCTCTTAATCACTGAGCCAACTCTGCAGCCCCGTCTTACTGTTTTTAAAATATTCATTATGAGGCGTTTCCTTCTATTTCTAATGTGCTGCATTATTTTTATTTCATGAATGAAGGTTGAATTCTGTCAAGCGCTTTTGCTGCATTTTTGAGAACATCATATAAGTCTTCTCTTTATTTCCTTAATATGATGCGATGCATTAGTCTGAAGATGCTGAACCAACCTTGTTTCTTTTTTGGTGGGGGGAAGGTTGGTTGGTGCATACCTTCATTTTTATGATGGTGTTTTTGTTTGCTATGATTTTGTTAAATAATTTCGTATCTGCATTCACAAGGGACATTGTCCTATAATTTTCATTCTATGATGTCTTTGAGTAATAATTGCCTTTTGGAAGTATTCCCTCCTTCCCTATATCTGAACAAATTTGAGTACTAATATTGTTTCTTCCTTAAATATTTGAGAAAATTCACCATTAAAGTCATTTGGATTTGGAATTTTCTTTGAGGGAAGATATTTAACTAGCAATACAGTTTCTGAGTTTGTTATAGATATGAGGTAGTCAGTTTTTATTGTTATAATAAAATATGAGATAAGGTTGATTTGTAACTCCTAGTTTTAGAGATTCCAGTGTGAGAACAAATGTCCACATTGCCTTGGGCCTATGGTGAGGCAGTATGACATGCCAAGAGCACATGGCGGTATCTGTGGTGGAACAAAATTGCTTACCTCACGGTCAGTGAGCAGATTTGAAGGAAGACAGGGCCAGAGTCCTAATTGGTGATGTCACCCGATGACATAGAAATGCCCTTCTAGGTCCCATGTTTCAAGATTCCATCACTGCCCTATGGTGCCTCTCTGAGACCAAACCGTAAATCCACTGACCTCTGGAGAGCACTTAACCTCTCAGCTATAGCAAGGTCTTGGGGGAGGGAGTACCCAGAGCATGTGATAAACACACTGTCCCTACTCATTTCAGAACTGCCACACTTTCGTGACCTAGAAGTTGAGGACTTTTCATAAATTTTATTCCGATCAATTTTTATCAAAAAGAGGGGAAACTGGGGTTATTATTATACATTGTATACATTGTACAAGTGAATTTATTTCTGACAAGAAACTACTATTTTATATCGGTGAGAACAGGAACTTCTGTTTATGGTTGCACTTCTTTCCTGTCAGTAGGAATTTGCCACAGGCTAGCTTCTGGTTCTGTGTAATTCACAGCTTCTTTCACTTACACTGAGTTCGTATTGTCTGTCCTCTGCACAAAGCTCACCTTCATATGATATGAATTCCAGTGTGCATACCTTTGCTCATGGTGCCATGCATGTGACATGGGAAAATGGTCAGCAGGATTATTCTTGGAAGCCAATCCTATTTTGAGACTGCTATTAATAATGTAACTATACACAGTAGCAATTGCAAACCACATTAAAAAGATCCTATTAAATCCATGTGGAAAAGGTCCCCAGTTTAATTTCCCCCCAGCTGGAAACCTACAGTACTGTCGCCATTCTGAAGCCAATAAAGAAAAGCGAGAAAATATAGTGAAAGATTAGGCCTGGAAAAGACTCCCATAAACTAACTGTGATTAAATTATACAGCTTTTCGAATATTGTAGAAGTTCTCACATGTGAACACATTGCTGGGTTCCTCTGACAACCTTGGATGGTTGTCCTATTTCCACAGATGAAAAGTTGCAGAGGCAAAGGCTTATTTGTTTCACTGTATATCAACTTTTGAGTAAAAGACAATTTTATCCCCAAAAGTACTGGGTTCCAAACTATCATCATCACTTGGGATTTATAATCGATCTGTGAATAAAGCTTTTGAGCTTTAATCTTCTCATATGACATTGGTAACTTTGACATCCATTTCCTTTATGCTCTGAACTTTAAGTACGTTATTGCCAAACCTTGTGATGTGGACTTTATTGAAGTCCTTCTTTTACAATTTAGGAAACTGAGCAACTTTCCTGGACCAGAGTAATAATTACCTGTAGTATTGCCCTATGCAGTTAATGTGAAAATAAATGTAAACGTATCTTGTACACCCTGAAACCTTACATGAAAACTAGTCTCAATCAGAGAAAGAAATGTGAGAACCCCTTGGCTCCTGTAACTCAGAGAACCATTAACTACCAACCAGACCAAGTGGAGTAAACTCCTGGAACACAGCCAGCCTACTCTCCTGCTCATCAAGATACAAGCATAGTGGGAAGGACTGTGGACAGTTGCATACAGTATAGGACAGTGGCTTCCAAACTTCACTCAACATAAGAACTATGAGGAGGGATTGTGCTTGTTGAAAATGGCACTTGCTGGGACTTCACTCCAGATACTGTGATTCAACAAATCTAGGGTGGGACTTCAGGATCTGGAGGACTTTACTGGAGGAGTTCTTGGATTTTAGATTAAACACAGCAGTGCTGGCTCTTAGGAAAGTGACTAGTCAACTTGGTGTTCCTTTTTTTCTGTCTTTATATCCCACATCAATAGAAACTGAGTGAAAGAAAAAGATATTTACATGACATACTTGCTGATGCTTCCAAGACTTTGATACATTCTTTGTATTTTACTGAATGCATTTCAGGTGTTTCCTTACATGGGCAGGTTTTGACTAAAGGAGGGGGTAGGAGGCCACTTCAATTGAGATTTACAAGGAAAATCAGGGCATGGAACTAAGAAGAAAGCTTGCCAATTTCTTCATCTTACCTATGTACAATTATGCCAGGCAGGGACCAAAAACAGCCCTTTATTTTATGAGACAACTGTGGTCAGACACAGCAGAAGTTCAGCCAGCTTGGAACTCTGCTAAAGAAACAGGAAGATCTGACGTTTGGGAGCAATTACTGAAGTCTGAACAAAAAAAAAAAAGAAAAAAAGAAAAAAAAAACAGATTAAAGGCACTACCAGATAGAGATTTTATATTGGGATCTTGTTGAATCAGGAATGTAGATATTTTCTCCTAAATCCATCCAAAGGTATAGTATGATCAGACAATATTGAAGTACCTTAAACTTTAAGATGAAATACAATTCAATAAGATCATAATTCAAGTGAATTTAGTCCATGTGGAACTTTTGAGTTCCTCTCATTTTTCTAGAGCAAAGAAGAGTAAACATTTTTTTTTGTAAAGCCTCTGATATGCAATATTTTCAGCTATTCAAGCAACATAATTTTCATCACAAATTTTCAGTGCTTCCCACTGGAATCTCAAAACAGCCATTGGAAACAGGTATAGAAATGAGCGTGTCTAGGCCTCAGCAACACTTATGCAGATGGGGACCAGATTAGGGACATGAATGTCGTTTGTAGACACCTGCTCCAGAAGGTTGGAGATGGCTTACTGCTTACCCGTTGTCTTCATCTTTTCAGTCAACTATAGGAAAGTATTATGAACTGACATGCTTATAAACAGCAGAAATTTATTTCTCACAGTTCTGGAGGTTGTGAAATGCAAGATCTGTCAGCAGATTTGTTATCTGTAAGAGCCCATGTTTTAGATCACATGTGGTGGTGTTTGGCTATGTTCTCAGAAGTGGGGAGGTAGCGCTCTGGGGCTTCTTTTATAAGGGTGCTAACCTCGGTCATCTTCCACGGGCTCCACCTTCTAACAAGGGAGCGCTGGTGGCTTCACCAGGAAAGACATTCCACAGCATTACACCCTTTGGTTTTGAGTACCTGCTTCTGACAAGTCACTTCAGTTTACTGATCATTTTACTATCCTTGGACTCTCCCTCTTTTTTAGAGTTCTAGAAACAGAGCTCAGCAGCCATCCTAGAAGATCATTTCTGCTGAGAAAGACATCAAGTGAAACAACCTTGCCTCTCACTTGCAGCTCACTTGGCATGCTCCAAAATATTATATAATTTTTAGCTGAATCACTCTTTGCAATATGGAAAACAGATTGTATCACATCATGTGAAAGGCATCAGGTACAGAACTGATAAGTTCTTAATAAGTTTGGGGGCTGGATGGGGAAGAGATATTGGGTCCCACATATTATTTCAAACCAAGAGGCATCAAGTTGGAGCTACAGATTAGGCTAGTGTGTTGGCAAATTAAGAAAGTATGAGCTGTTTCGTCTTACAATGTAAGAAGTGTTCTTTTTCCTCACTTTTCTAAATAGAATTAATTCACCTTGAACTTCTTATATTCTGAGGTTGAGAAAACCAGACTCAGTGATGCTCAGATTTTGCCTTCCCTATTTTGGGCTTTATATGGATCTCCAGGGTTTGTGGGGTACAGGAAGAGAAAGGGCATCACTGTTCTTTGGTTTCTGCATATTCAAATATGAGTGACTCTCTGGTATCTCAAGAGTTTTTCATTCACAGGTAACTTGGAGACCTCCACAAGCTTCCTTGGTCACAAGTTGTACTTCTGTTTGTTGAGTAGTAATTGGCTCCTTTTGAATGATTTCTAATTTCTTGCTTATACAAACAGATCCTTGTTTTCTTTTAAGAAATTCCAAATGAATTTCCCAGAAATCTGGTTGTTTTCCTATTAAATTTTAAAACGCCAGGTCTACAAACATTTTCTGTCAGGTGATCCAGGTTAATATTCTTCTCTGCTCCAGAATGCCAAGAGGTCACATCATTTGTCTCCTAGACTCACTTGTTTCCTTTTAGTTGATGTTCTGTACCTTTGGACTGGGCAGGTCATCTCCTGTTTACAATCTCTACTACACTTCAGCTATTAACTTACTCTACCTTTCTTCATTGTCGATGCTGTCTAGTCTTGGAAGGGAGGTACAATAACTCTTTTTGCTTCTTCCTTAAGAGTTTTTTGTCATAAAATGTGAAATTATTTGAGTTTTTTCTTACGTTATGTTACTGCATAAATTGTAAGGCACTCTGTTGTAACGAGTTTATATATTTATTCTAGGCTGCGACTCTGCATTTAGTTTTTGGGCTAGAAGTATCAGTATGTCCTGGGAACTTGGTAAACACACACATTCTCATGCTCCTCCCCAGGTCTACTGAAATAAGAATTTTAGAAGTAGACCAAATAGCCTACATTTCAAATAGACCTCAGGAGTGAGATGGAAAACCACTGTTCTAGAACAAATAATGCTTTGGATGTGATGGGCCACTAGAGAAAGTTCTAATCTGAACTCATGGGCCTCTGATTCCGCCTTTGTTATTTTTATTTCCTTTCATATGCTTTTCTGTGCTCTCTGGAAGGGCCTCTGTCAGTGTTTTAACTGATGCCCTCTTGTGGCTGTGAGACTTTCCAAATAGATAACTAAATTCTTTGACCTACTGTTCTCTTTTTGGCTTTTTATCACTCTATCATTCTGGGAAAGCTCAATCTTAATGATCTGACATTATTGGAACCAATATTCATCATCTTGTCCTCCCTATGCAAGTTTTTCTTCCCTCTGTTCCTGTTTATCATCACTGATCTAACAGCAGGACTGGGCGCGGGGTAAGCAGAATGAATCACTTACCTCAGGGGCAAACTTTGGGGGAGGGGAGCACAGAATCTCAGTAATGCAGTAAACATTTTAATGAGGTATTCTTAAGTTAAAATTCATGCGAAATCATCCATGGTGAGCTCAACACATTTTTTAAAGTTACTAAGGTAAGGCTGGTGATATGGCCCTGTAGTGGAGCACTTGCACGTTTGAAGTCCTGGCCTCAATCCCATCACTGCACACCCCCCCATGCACACCCCTCGCAGAATACAGCAACCGTACCATGCTGAGTTATGTTGGAGCTTGGGGTAAAAGAGAAAATCACTAGTATTGATCCTTTATTTAAGTTTTTTTTTTTTTTTATTTACTTCATGGATGTTTTGAAAATACTTTTATTTTAAGAAGTATTTCACTAAAATTATTTATCGTGACCGTTGTCACTTGGGTAGCCCACTTTAATATTGTCCCTCAGGCAAGTTGCCCTTCTCTTCACAACTCTGAATTTCAGGGCATAAAGCTTTCTCTTTTGCCTCAATACAGCACTTCAGAAAAGGGTTGTCCTCCTCCTCTCTGACTACAGAAGCTAGTTCCAGATGATGCAGCAGTCAGGAGAGAACATTAAACCTATAAGTGATTTGAGAGGTACCAAGAAAGGCTTGTCACCCGATCATCAAACCCAGCTCCTTTCTATGCTTTAGATTATTATGATATAATTCTTTGACTAAGGGGAAATAAAATACATTTGGGTCTCAAAGGTGTTGAAGACGAAGGCTGTAGATCTATAGCTCTTTCTTGCTCAGAAAAGGATGGTTCTGCAGCTGAGAAAGAGCCCAGCTGAGAGGAACCATGTCTACTTTCTCTCTCTTAGATTCTATTCTTTGAAGACAAATTAGGCAGCCATGTCAGAAATATTGTCTCTCTGATTATTGACATCCTTCATTTTGAGTCTTTTTATTTAGTTCACAAACCATTTGTGATGAAATAGAATTGAGATGTCACTGAATAAACCAAAGCAGTATTTGAAAATGTTAGAGGTTGAGTTGCCTTTGTAGCATGTTATTTGATGATAACCTGAACTCTCCGGAAGCTTCTAAGGCAGTGAATACCCCAAAGGCAGATAGTCAGAACAGCATGTATAAAGTCATTTACAGCACCAAATCTATGCATCAAAACAAACTTACAGTTAAAGCAGGTTCTTAAGGCATGGCAGTGTTACTTTCATATATTTCCAAACCAAATGCCGTATGTGCCACATCAGACTTACAGGTCTTTGAAGATGTGAACACTCTGTGCACAAATTTACCTTTCGTGTAAAGATTCCAAAACGTAGTCCACAAACATGCCCTTCGTAAATCACCAAATGATCTCTTTGTCTGTAATAGTGCATGAAAACTGTCAAGGGTGTTTTCCTTTCATAGCTTTTGACTTGGTCTCTTTTAAAGTCCTTCGAGCTGTCAGATTTCTAGAGTTTGAACTCCAACAAATAAGCTTACTATTTTCTTTGTATTTAAAGGTTTATAACATAGAACTTCAAGCTCTGACCTGTTTCAAAAGTTGTCTTAGAGGGTTAAGATTTTATTACTATAGTAACAAAACAAGATAGAGGTTCTTGTGAATAATTTTTTCTAAGAGTTTAAAGAGATTTTTGCCATTTATGGCTTGAAAGAAATAGCTTTGTAAAATACAGGTACTGAGAAATTATCTATTGTCAGAGTGTTTATTTTTGTATTCTTTTATATTCTAGAATGAATTATGAGTACATTGAGCAGAATGAGTACAATTTGGAACATTTTTGTGCAGGTAAAAGATTGTTTTGCTGTTGTGGCACTTTGTGTCATCAAGACTGTAACTGCCAATCCACTTCCTGGGTCACCACCAGGCAAAGGGGAAACTGTGTCAAGTGTGTGGGGATTTCAGATATACTGAGCTGATGAGCAGCTATGTGAGGTGCCAAAAACTGAAAAGAGAAAACAGATCCCACATTAGCATAAGTCCCTGAGATTAGCCTTGAAAGCCTCTGTGTACACACCTTCCAGAGGAAAGTGCCATTTCCCAGGCCATTGGACAAGTATCCCAGCAAGTCTAGCACAGTAGACTCTTAAATCTATGAGGCACAGTGGGACAAGCAGGAGATGAAGGATAGATTACCTATTTTGAAGTATCTTACAGAAAGCTGAGCAAGAGTTCTGGAGTATCTCACATAAGGAAGGGCTCACCATGGTACTGTACACGCACTCTCCCGTTCTGAGAAGCCTGAGACCAGACGGAAAGCACCCTCTAATCACATTACTGTTTTGGGGAACATGAGTCACCAGGAGAAGATGCCAAAGTCTTCCAAATCATTTTGCATATGCATATATATATATATATATATATATATATGTGTGTGTGTGTGTGTGTGTGTGTGTGTGTATCATGAAACAACTTAGAGTAATGGGAAGTTAACAGGAACTTTTTATTCTAAACATTTTAAAATGAATTCCAAGTACTCTTGGAGCAGTGGTAGGAGAGGGAGTAAATGTGTCGTGTTTGCATGCACATACAGGTTCTGGGCTCCTCTGAATGCTGTCATCCCAGGGTTTGTCTACTTTTGCAATATCTGTTGCTGCTGAGTCAATTCCTTTTCAGTTGGATATAATTGGCAGCCCCATTATCCAGTCTAATCAGAACAAAAAGGAACCAGAAAGATTTCCCGAGGAGTGCTGGCACACACAAATGTGAAGCTGCTAGTTTTGATTTCAGTTGCCATGACATTTCCTCAGTTACCTCACTGACCTCAATCACCCTTCCTTAACACTGTTTTCTCCCTCACTGTCTGGAAGATACAGACTTGTTTCCTAATTTAGATACTAAAGGAAAAACCATGAGCAAGTCTGGTAGATATGGTTCCCTCAAATGTTGGACCTATACAGAATGTCACTGAAGATTTAACCGACCAAGAGTGTAACTAAGTGGAGCTAGCTGGTCAAATATTCACTGGGTTGGCTTATTTTCCAAAGAGCTATTTCTGGGTGGTACCTTCACTTTACAAACTTAGAAAGATGTCTATAAGCAATACATGTAGAAGAGAAAAAGCACATGTAATGTAGAAAAATTTTAAAAATGCAGAGACATCTACAAGAAGGTAGGGAGACCTGTGTTCTCTAAGGCAGTTTGCCCTCATTTCTCCAGGGAGATGCTGTCTTCAGTAGCCAGTAGCCAGAACAATAGAACTCACAGTAGGAATCATTTGTATTTCAAAATGTGTGGTGGAAAAACATTGGTCAAATCTGCAGTATTCAACAACAAAAAGACAAAGCAAAGCAAAAATTCTGCAGTATTTATCTTCAGTAGACATTTGGTGCAATATTCTTTCTTGATGACACACAGCTAAATTTTAGTATACATTGAACAAATACATGAACCAATCCCCAAAACATAAATAAATAAGGAACAGATTTAAAATGTAGCAACACTCCTCACATAGCAAGAGATAAGGTATGGCTTCCCGTAATAAGGAAAAAATTATTTGATTAGCTCTGATTGATATACACTGTCAAATTGTTTCATAAAATTAGCCTTTGGGGGACACACTAATGTAAAAACAAATGAAATCAATGATTATGGCAATAATTAGCTGCTTACATTAAGAATGCATATAAATAGTGCTTTAAATTTCTTTCTTATTATCTGATTCCTACCATGCATTTGCTACTGAATGGAACTTATTAAGCATGTTTCCGGCAGAAATGTGGTCAGACACAAGGGGAACCTCTGTTCATTATTCATATGTCCAACCTATACAAAATTTCAGGCTGATCTTTCCCAGAAGTGGTGAGGGCACATTGTGTATTTGAGATCAGATGGTCAGGTGTGTGGCCTCTGTGAATAGGTGTGTTCTGCTAATATTTACAAAGGACCACAGGTTCCTGTAGCTGGAAGTCTCAGTGGTAGCCTATTGTTTGAGCATACTGAAGCTTTCTTTGGAAAATCTTGGCAATGGGAAGTACATTTGCATATTTATTTATAACAACTGTCATACATTTTTTTCTCTCTAAAGAAAATAAGTCTTTAATTTCCTATTGAACTTGTTCAGTTGACAGAAAATTTCTTATGCAGCAGTCTCATGTTTAAAACATGAAGCAGGAACAAACTACCAGCACTGTATGGAAATCTTCTGAAAGAAAGCTCTTTTTTGGTTTGAATCATTTACATTGGAAACACAAAAATGATCTTATTGAAAGAAGTGCTTTATGAACTGGATGACTAAAATAATTTTCAAGTTTCACCTCTCTGGAGTCCAGAGAGTGTGGTAGTAAATTGAAATAGGTCCATGGTGATAGCGATAATTTTAGAAATGGTTTGCAACCCAATTATGACATTTTATTTTCATTGTATCTCCTAGCATATTTTCTGAATATAGGAGAATACTGGAGATTAGTGTAGAAAAACTCAGCCAACAGTATCAGCACGACTTTAGTACTTCATTTGCATACATGTGTATATGTATGTCTCTATGGAATTTCCAGACTGTCTTGTAGTCCAGCCATACCGTAAAGCATGTCTCTGCTCCTATGGAGATGCCCTCTAAGGAAGGCACCTGACTCATGAGACTCTTCTATTCTCAAATTCAGAAAGCTACCAAATCCCCTCAGTTTTTCATGCCCATCTTTGGTTGCAGTTGTATTTAATGTCTCTGTAATCCACAATTACGCCTTTGAAGCTTTAGGATTGGTCAAAAAGCCCATAGCGACATCAGCCAGTCCTTTTAACCTAATGTATTTTTGAGAAATTTTAAATCCTCCATATTCCTCTGTGCCCATTCCCAAGGTTATTTTGAGCCAGTGGAAAAATGACCGGTCTAAGAAGCACATTTCTGTGGTGATTTGGAGATGTTCAATTAAAATCATGTCCTGCAAAATGGACCTACCTTTTCTGAGCAGATCCTGGTTAGGAGCAGAATTAGAAGTCACAGGAAGTAAAAAAAAAAAACAACAAAATAAATGCAGTGCTTTGCCAACTAATTAGCGTTCTGTTGCAGATAGGGTGTTTTCTGTTTCTTGCATTTCCATTCTGCAGCATGCCAAACCGGTCTGGTGTTTTTTCAACGACAGTATAGCAAATGCATTATATGTCTTTAGCCTATCTCTATAAATGCCTCTATATTCTTTCTGAATTAACCAAGTACTTCAGTTGAGTACCTTCTGTTGCTAAGCACTGTGTAAAGAACACAGGGTTATACAAAGAAGTTCACGATTCACTCCTTCAATTCAGTTTGCAATTCAACTAACAAGATTGAATTAATGGAAGTTAAAAAAGCAGTGTATTGCTCAGAATGATGTAAGTTGTCAGAATAACTAAGAGATGTGTTAGTGCTGAGTTAAGGAAGCATCAGTAAATGAAACAGTCCAGGGCTGCTTATTGAAGGATGTTCTGAACAGGCAGCAATGGAAGGACAGATTTCAATAAGGAAACAATAGGATTTTGCAAAGGCATCACAAAATTGGAAAATAGGGAGGAAATCTAGTTCACATCTATTTCTTATTTATAAATATGCATAAAAAGTGAAATGTTCCTCCAGACTAATCATGTTAACCATGCAGTAACTTTCCAGAGCAATACTTTATCTCGAATATAAAAATGATCACCTGGAAAACAAACTCTTTTCCTCAGCTCCTTGGTTTTTCTGCAATATAAGTGGGGCTTCCTTCCTTCCTTCCTTCCTTCCTTCCTTCCTTCCTGCCAGGGAGTTGGAATGCTAAATAGCTAAACTTTGTTGTTACTGTTGTTGCTTGAGACAGGGTCTTATGTAACCCAGACTGACCTCAAATTCACTATGTAGCTTAGGTTGGTTTTGAACTCCTGATCCTTCTGCCTCAGCCTCCATACAGTGTATGTTTTTTGTTTTGTTTGAGATAGGGTCTCCCTGTAGCCCCAGCTGGCATGGAATTCCCTATGGAGACCAGGCTGACCTCAGTCTCACAGAGATCAGCCTTCCTCTGCCTCCAAAGTGCTGGATTGAAGATGTGTGGCATCATGCCTGGCAATACAGTATATGTTTTAACAGTTGTTATCCTGAGGCCAGCATTTCTTTTCCTTATGCTAAACTAGATTCTTTTAAGAGGTTTGTTATTGGGTAGCCCTGGAGAGTGATTTGTGTGTGTGTGTCTCAGGTTCTCCTTTACCATCCCTTTACCATACATCAGAGAAAGCTGGAGTTATTTCTGTACAGACTCAATTACTACCTTACCATAGAGGAGACGAGGAATTCAGTCATACTCAACTTAGACTGAAAGACTACTGTCAGCTTATGACTGAATAACCAGATTCAGAGAAGAAAGTTGATTTGTCATGTGAGAGTCAGGTTCAAGACCAGATCATACCTGGAACCATAGACTTGGTTTCTCCTAAAAACAGTGGGTTATCCAATGTCCATCTTCCCAAGAAAAGATGAATCTTGGGATTGTAAAAAATAACTTGCTCTGTATATGGATCTGGGTAAGGAGGACTTGTCTCTTGCTCTGAAACCTCATGGGCTCCAAGGGAAGTAGACAAGCACCAGGGCATGTCTGTTGAACAGTGGTTGACGATCCTTTTACAGCTGGTATCAGACCGGGAGGAAGACAGAGAAGCATTGTTCAGGGATCCTTGCAGACTATTGTCCCAACCTTATGGCCAAGCGCATCTGGAACACTCATAATTTATTTTGTATATGGACGTTCCCTTCTTGTTTCCATAAATTTTCAACAACTTCTGTTTAGAAGCAACCACCTACAGTCCACGTCGGGGAAAGTACTGTGTCCCCTCCGAGGCTACAGGGCTTGTTGGTGATTTGTAGGTGGCTATCAGTGGAGGATAGCTGTACCAAACCCAGAGCTCATGTCATAGGAGTCATCAGTACAGACACAATAAACTGCCAGGGAAATATACGTTCATGAAGCAGAAAAAGAGGGACTCTGGCAAATGTGTAAAAGCCCCTTTTTCTCTTCAAAAATGCACCCTAGACATTTCGAAGTCCTGATTTATGGAAAGTAAGTAGGTAAGACTCAAGCTATTATTTTCAGAATTCAAAAGGAAAAGGTGACCTTATTTTACAGCCATAGATATTTGAGGCTTGGACATTTAATTATACATATTTTTGTAATTAGTGCCTGAGACTGTTCTTCCTTTTTTTTTTTTTTAAACTGGTGAGCATAGTAAACGGTTAGCAATATAGCATGAATCTCATGAATGATTTATGTAAGTACAAGGTGACTGCTAGCAGTCTTTGCCTCTGGAAGAGGACAGTGTGTTATGATCTGATGAATTTATATAAGAAACAGAGAAATTTTTGAGAGAAAGAGATTCTAGTTCTTGCCCATCTCTTGGGTTCACTATGATGAGTAGATTAAATTCTGCAGAAAAGATCAAGAGCTCCAAGAGAAATGTACCAAGAATGGAATCTGAGAGGCCATGATCTTTGGACTACATCAGGGGGAGGCTGCTTTTACTGAAGGAGGAGAAGTACCCAAAATTACATTTCCCTTATGGTCCAAATATTCTGCCAGATGTTGAGATTTTGGAACAAAGCATGAACATTGTTCATCCTGCCTGAATTATGAGAGGTTCATTTCTCGAAGGATGTGGTTTTGTGACATGCAATAGAGCTAGTTTTAATGATCATAAAGAGCAGAGAACTTTGGACTCAAGCTCCTTCACTCAGGGGCTGAGCTTTGAGCTTCTTAAACATAGAATTAACAAAGGATCTGCATGTGTGTGGGAGAGAATGTTTTCCTGGGTCTCAAGAATGAGATGTTAGACTTTCCACTAACAAGTCATATGAACAAATGGTCATTGGAAATATAAAAGAATATAACTGCTTTGTACTGCTGTGTTAATGAATCGGGGCATGCTTGTCACATTTGTAAAATTAAAGGGAAAATAACATTGCAATGCATTGTGTATGACAACTCCAAAACTTATGATTTCTTCCTTATGCTTATTAATTTAAATAATAGGTCCAGGGAACCTCTGACTAATCATAGTCCTGGAATCTTCAAAACCAGAAATTTGGTCTTTTCTGGGAATTCCCTGGAATTCTCCATCGTTGATTACAGAAAAATTTCTATAGTTCTCTTTTAAATGATTTTATTAGAAGTCTGAAAAAAATAACATGAATTCTGAATAATCTATCAATGTGTGGTTTCTCATTTTATATTTAGTTAGATGTATTTGGCCCTACATATCTTCATAAATTCTAAAGTACTTTCACTTATAGTCTGTTATTTGTGTCTCACAAAACTGATATATAGACCTTGAATACTTGTCCTATTCAATATATGAGGACACTGAGATTCGTGAAGATTAAATGATGTCACTATGAATGATTATAATAGGAATGAAACCTAAAGTATATATATATATACATAAAATGGTAACTTTAAAGTGGAAAAATGGCTAATACCACCTTAACCAAAATATATCAACATTATGTACCTCATACTATACAATAAAAAATATATCATGTCACTACTGTAGGATTGTTGTCAAAAATATATGAACCTCAATCGAAATGCATTTTATTAAATGATTGTCTAGTCACATACAAAAATGTCAATTTCATAGAAGACAAAAAGACTAAAAAGCTGTCATAGGGGCCCAAGAGATGGCTGAGCATTTAAGATTATTTGCTGCTCTTTCAGAGGGCCAGAGTTCAGTTCCAGCATCCATGTTGAGAGGTTCTCAACTGCCTTCTACTCTAGCTCTAGGAGGTCTGATGCCTCTTTTAGTCTCCATGGGCATTTGCACACACACACACAGACACACACACACACACAAAATAAAGTCTTAAAAAAAAGAACTCCATAGATGGTTGGAGAGTGAGAATCATATAGTTTGAGAAGGTTAAATACCATTTGAGAACCAAATTCTGTTTTACAGAAGGACATTAACAAGATACTTGGTGAATGTGGAATAAGGTCTATGTATGTATTGATTAAACTGTCATCATCTCTGATGTTATGAAGTTTCTTGATGCTACTGAGGCTGTGTAAATTGTGAGCAGTTGGGAAAGGTGTGAGAGTAATGTGGGAGGAACTCGTGTGCTCTTTCTATATTTTTGTAAGATTTCTCATATTTAAAAGTGAAAGATAAAATAAATAATAAAGATTTTCTCTTTTAAAAAGGCAGCTTCTCTATGCAATGGCAATTTATATAAGCTTGAACAATTAATCTAAATAAACAGGGTGTTACTTATCTAGGTAAAGGATCCATCAATGGCACCACTGGTGCCCCTTCCGGGCCCTTTGGTACCCACCATGATATTCTGGGAAGGTAAGAAATGCTGGCTTTGGAATTGGATAGATCCAATTTTAAGGTTAAGCCCTTCCATCTTCTATCCAGATGGTCCTCAAGTTCCTTAACTGGAAATAGTGATAGATAAGGATGTCAGAGCTGATGTGGAAGGCATCGGTGCATACTGAGTCCTCAGCACAATGATAGATACACATTTCAGCTTCAACCATATTCAGTCTAAATAAAAAGATGAGGGCAGGTGAGATGTCTCATCAGGTTGCAAGCATGGTGACGGGTTTGAGCCTCAGATCCCACATAAAGATAGGTAAAGAGAACCGATTCAACAAAGTTGTCTTCTGACCTCTCTGCCACATACAGACACATAAACACACAACAATAAATATTTTTAAAGGAGCGTGATGAAAGATAACTTTGCAGACCAATTAGTCCTTTTTGTCAATTGACAACTTGTTTTGGCATTTCAACACACTGAAGTAGACACGTTCACTCAAAGACTGCTTAGAAGAAGCTCATTACTGGTACAGAAGGGAAAGGATGCCACTGACACAAATGCCTCAAGGGTATTTTGAAAATGATAAGTGACTTACGGCTACAAGCTTGCCATGAAAAACATCTCAGCTGTCACCACCACATCTGGAGTCAGTTATATACTGTCCCTAGAAGGGAGAGGAAAAAAGAGGTTCTGCCCAAAGTCTTACCACCCCTGTAATAGGCAGCTGAAAAGAAACCAGGATTGCCACCAGGGTCCAGCAAAACCTGCCCTGAGTGGGAGGAGAAGGCTTTAAATACTTGGAAAGGCCCTTCAAAGAACAATTAAAAACAATCTCCCATGATGGGAGGTGAGACCAGCTGGGAAGCTCCTGCTTTCTTTCCCTAGGGTGGAATTCCCAGACTTCTGGATCCTGGTGGGGCGCCCTTGGCAGTGCACACTGTTGCATGTTCCTTTTCCCTTTCCAGCTTTCAGGGGTTCAGGGTGATGGCTGAAGTACACAGGGTGAAGAACATCTGGCCCCCCTGAAGCTGAAAAAGATTTCAAGTCAGCAGGTGGGTTGGAGGTTTATGAAAATAGCTGGGTGAAGTTCATTTTGTGGACAACTCCTGGCCATGGTGTTATTTATTTCAAATGTTACACTGCTGAACTCCTGTGGGCTTATTACAGATCAATCCATAAACAAACACATGCTAAATTGTGTCCTGGGGATACAGGATAAAATTATGTGTCTCTGGGGTTGCCTGTTAGAGGTAAGAAAGGAGCTGCAGCTGAGGACTTGATATAATAAGCTGAAATTCCAGGATACTCCCCTGTTTGGTCAAAAAGCTTAAGAAAAGTGCATGAACCATGCACAAGTTTTAAGGCATCAAATTCATATTTTTAATATTTCTAAAAAAGAATTTTTACAAACCGAAGACAACAAATAATCTTACAGAGAAGCCAATTTCTTTATGATTATCAGAAGATATAATAAATATTTTGGAGAACTGATGTGATCTATAAAATCACTTCAATATGTTTTTAATGTTTCAGTAATAACAATCCAAAGTAATCATTTATTCAATCATCTCACAAATATCTTCTAAGTACCTATTATGTGCCAGAATTATGCACAAGCCAAGATTTAAGTAGCTTATGGTAAATATTTTTTCATGACTTCATAGTTTTCCTTACATAAGAAAGCTTCTTATACTGATAACGAGCATCAAGAGACCATCTTCCCAACTTAAAATTGATCTCTGCATGGCACTTCTGTGTGCACACAGGCTATTATCTTACTGAGTTTGAGTAGCAGAGATTGAGTGTGTAGAGGAACTGAGTAATCACAAGAGGGCTGTATATGGCAGCTTGGTCTGACAGAAGAGAGGGAGAGAGAGAGAGAGAGAGAGAGAGAGAAGAAGGAGGAGGAGGAGGAGGAGGAGGAGGAGGAGGAGGAGGAGGAGGAGGAGTCGCATTCCCAAAGTGTGCACACACACACAAATCACAAGGGTATTCATTTCTCACTATGAGGTCAATCTCAGTAAGACCCTGAGAAAGAAAGAAATGTAGAAAGAAAATATATGTCAGAGAGAAAGAATCGTAGGAATTTTGTAAGATCATTCAGCACACTCATCCAAATTGTTGTTTTTGCAGTATAAAAAGCCAGAATTGAAAGAGAAGAAGGAGCAGGAAATGCAGGAAGTGGCATCTGAAATAGAAAAAGGGAAACAGAGGTTAAAAGTGAGAAGAAAAGCAAAAGTGGACACTGTGGTGGGTGGGGAGCCTCTGCTTTCACCGTCCTCCCCGCGCCCGAGTGCAACTCAGGGGGCTTGTGGCGCAAGGCCCCTCCCTTCTCTCCTCCATCAATCCCAGCTTTCTGGTCAGGTGCAATGATTGGAAGCCGGGAAAGGACACAGCCACAAAACTTGATGCCAAGATCATGGACCCAACTCTAATTGCATGAGGGCCATGGCATAAAACTGACCTGTGGACAGAGCTAACATGTTTCTCATGGAAACAGAGATAGAAAGCAGAAATTCTCATTCTACTGTGACATGTTCACCATAGGATAATGACTTGAGGTAATTAGCAAAAGAGTCAGCTTAGAAGTTGTTGGTGTAATTTGGCAGTGTTTTTCAGCCTAGTTCATGGGAGGACAAGGGGAGAGGAGCATGTATTCTACCCATTACATGGATGAACTTGCTACAGGGACAAAGACTGTCTGTCTGTCCACCTGTCTTTACTGCCTGATTATCAATTGTATTCAATTTCCTCTTACCACAGCAAAATGGGGTTGTTCCACATCAGCGTGCCGTTCCCTCTTCACCTTCCTAACTTTCTGGATCTTCAGAAGACTATACTGCTTTCGCCACCTTCATTAAGCTTTCTATTCCCTTTCCTCTCTCTTTACTCAGTTATCTTCTCTTTTAGAGAACACACTCTCTGATTCCTTCATCCAGCATATAAACCCTTTCAGTCTTTAGTATAAGTTTCTCTTTGTGTATGTGTGGTGGTTGGGGCGGAGGGGCTGTAAGCACAAGAGAGACACACCCATGGACTCACACATGTGGAGGCTAGAGGAAGACATTTGGTGTCTTCTTCTGTCTCTCCTCTTGTTACCTTGAGACAGGGTCTCTTCCTGAGCTGAATCTTGCCTTTTTGGCTAGGCCACTTGACCAAGTTCTCCAGATCTGCCTGTCTGTCTCCAATGAAGGGGTTACATGAAGCTATACCTGGCTTTTTTTGTACCAGCTGGGGAGTCTAGCTCAGGCCTTCATGCCTGCACAGGGAGAACCACCTGCACCGCTCAAGGGAGCCATGCTTCTAGCCCCAGTACCTGTCTCTTTTGACTTCTCTAAAGAATTTAATACTGCTGGTCCCCAAACTTCCTGTCATTATTTAGTGTCTGCAGTGCTCTGCTTCTCCCTTACCTACTCCATTTTTCAGTTTCTCACAGTGCTTTCATTCCCGCCCCTTCCCCTTCACTGTCAGTGTTTACCACGCTCTCACAGACACCTGTCTCATCTTCCCTCGCATAACCCACTTATGTACTCAACTCTTTTCAGATGTGCTTCTCTAGGCTAGTTTCTTCTCCTAAGTAAGGAAAACTCAACACTTTTGAAAACGAACCCTTATTTTTTTTTCCCAAATAAACCTCTGACATCTTTCTGAGTTTGGTGAGCAGAACGTTCAGTCTCAAGTAATGCAGCTTCAGCTTGGATTCTTAGACCCACCTTTCTCTTCCATTGATTACAGCCAAACCTTAACTTTTCAGTGCCATCCTCCGTTTACATCTTCTTCATTATCTTAGGCTGGAAAATATTAATAGTTTCCCATATGTTTTGATTATTATTCTTTTTTATATATTATTTATTATTTTAATTTTATGTGTATGAGTGTTTCGCTTTAATGTATGGAAGTGCATCCATATTGTACAATGCCTATGGAAACCAGAAGAAGGTGGCACATCCTCTGGAAGAGGAGTTATAGATGGTCGTTAGTCACCATCCTGAACCACGTCCTTTGTGAGAGTAGCCAGTACTCTTCTTTGCTGAGCCATCTCTCCAGCCCAGGTCATTCTTCTTGTACACAAGTGATTGTCCACAGTTCAGCCAGAGTGATTGTTTAACAAGAAAAATCTAATCCAATTACTCCTATACTTAAATACTTCTTGGTGGCTTCTCATTGCTTAATGGCCCTCTGGTGCCTTAGAATGCTGAAGCACCCCTGATGTGGCTTACCTTCCATCAACTGCCCCCTTGTCCTTCTTTCTGTTGTCAGTCATAGCCTAACAAAAAGCTCATGATGTGAGCATCTCAAGTGAAAGATCTTATAGGCTTTTTCAAGTCTCAAAAGATAGTCTCAGGTGGCTAAGGCTCGTTAGGCTTGATGCTTCACTTTCCACCAGTGGCGTACTCCCATTTATATATCATGCTATTTTGTCACTGTTGGCTGTTCTTTTGATAGCCTCCTATCTTATTTGGACTAGCTGTTGTGGGTCCATGTGTTGATCTCGCATCATATCTGATACTTGCTCCCCCGAGTAAAGAAGGCTGCTTCATGTTCTAACAAAATGGAAACATTTAACATCACATTGCCAGGATGTGAAGATCTCTAGCAACAGCACATGTCATTAATTTCAGTCTTTGATGATCCAAGAAGTATGGAAAATTTCCATCCTCTGTTCCTTTGCAGGATTCACAATTCTGCCAAGTTTGAAACTCATCAGGAAATTTACAAGCTGAATTTTGAGTTACAGAGAAAAGAAATCCTTATGTCTTTAGCTAGGAGCTTTATCAAGAGCATTCAAATAGGGCAGTGGGTGAGGACAGCAAAACACTGTGTCCCATTTCAAGCTTTTCCAGGAACAAAGAAGACTGATCAAGGACAAGCCCCTGAGTCTGCCTTGCGACTTGGTTTCTTCATCTGTTAAACGAGAGCCTTGGGTGATCTCTAAACATACTTCCAGTGTTAAAGCAAAAGGACACAATTATTATATAAGTCTGTTTTAAATTTATGCTCAACTAGGTGGTCATAGAGTGTTTCCTTTATATAGGGAATGAAGATTAAATAGGTTTTTGTTCTTTTTAAAATGAAAAAAGTCTAGTTTGTCGCCTACAAATCAAATGTACATTTTAGAATAGTTATTGAAAAATGAGAATTTTTTTTTACCAACTGACCCTGTCGCTTAAGCACAGTTTTCAAATTCTGACCATCTAACATCAAGACTGAAGAGGAAGTCTTCTGCTTGCTTAATAATGAGAACAGATTGCTGTAGGATAAGAAGAAGGTGAAATTTTTCAATACCCTTAAGTTTGTATGCAAAGATCAGTGTTTTGCAATTTAACCACGTAGTGTCTGACTTTGATGAGTAGTTTGGAGCAACACGAGAAGGCAAAGAAGGACAACTTGCACGGAAGTGATCTAGAGGAGTGATTTTCCTACAGAAGATTGCACCAGGTCACTGCAATACCCTTCCACATTTCCCAGAAGAATGTAGATTCTTCTCCTTCCTTGCAGAAATATAACAGATGTACGAAGTTTTGGACAAGAAGCAAACCCACCAGCATTTCAGTTTCAGTCTCTCCCAACTAGCAAACCAAGACATTCTCTAGGTATCTGTATTTTTTTATTAAAACACAACTTATAAATTAGGGATGCAAATATATATTGAATAACTCCCCCCCATATACTTGGATACTAGAACATACATATATTTTTAATTTATATATGTGTATATATAAATTATGTGTATGTATATAGGGAATAAAGGAAAATAGAAAACAGAACTGAAATATTTGTATTAGTGGAAAGTAATCAGAGCAGTAATGAAAGCTTTAAATTTAAATGTTGTGTTAGAAATTAATGGATTGTATAGCCAACTCAAGGAGTTATGTGGGAAATCACAGTTTAAAATAAAGGAAGGCTGGGCATGGTGGCACACATTTTAGTGCCAGAGAGGCAGAGGCAGGCAGATCTCCATGAGATGGAAGCCAGGCTTGTCTAACTAGTACATTCTAGGCCAGCTGAGGCTACACAGAGACCCTGTCTCAAAAAACAAACAAACAAACAATAAAACAAAGAAACAAAAAAACAGAAATTATGGGAAAACTCTTTATTGCCTTAGAAAAAAAACACTCGATCAATAGCTTATTCTTCAAAAGCTAATAAAAGAGATAAATCTTTGGTCAGATTTTTCAATAAAAAGACAGAGAAAAACAAATATTAGAAGTGCAAAGAGAAACTGTACCTGCAGATGGAGCCTATATAGAAAATAATAAGAAATTTTATGTTCATAAATTTGCACATTTGAATGAATAAGCAATTTCCTGGGAAAAATAACTTATCAAAACTGTCTTGAAAAATATATACCTGAATACATGCACGCATGCACACACACACACTCACACATACACACACACTCACACACACACTCACACACATACACACACACACACACACACACACTCACACATCAGGCACTGGCCAGACTATTTTATAAATTCTACCAGATATCTATTAATTGGGTAATCCTTTTCATATCTAACTGCTCCAGGAAACATCAGAAGAAAGAAAACGTCTTAGTGCTTAAGTCTAGTACATATAGAACTTCAGATACCTAAATTAGAAAAGTATAAGAAAAAAAAATCAAAACTTCAGTTTCCTTTGTTCTTATTGCTATAACTTGCTCTTAAACAAAGCTAATTCTAGCAAAATATTTATTTAAATATATTTTCCATGTTACATATTAAAATAGGAAAAACTCATTACTATCCTAATGGTTGTAGAAAAAAAAAGTGGAGCAAATTTAGTAACTTCGTTGTTGTTAAATACTCTTAAAAATCAGAAATTAGTGACTTACTTGTCTTAATAAAAAATATCTTACAAATTACTTCTAACAAATACCATATATTATAGGAAATATTTAAAGGAATCAACTAGAATAGGGAATATAAAGTAAGAAAAAGATGTCCATCAAAACCATTAAATATGGAATCTCTTCCAACAATGAGACCAAAAAGTAAATAAATCGGAAAAAAGGAGAAAGTTTGTCATTGTTATGGATATGGTTCTAAGTGTATAGAGTGCAGGAGAATCAACAGAAAGCTAGAACAAATAAGGAGTTCAGTCTAAGGAGAGACGTCCCAGTGGTAGAGAGCACTTGCTGCTCTTGCAGAGGGCCTGGGTTTGGTTTCCAGCACCCTCATGCTGACTCACAGTCATCTGTAGCTCCAGCTTCACGGAGTCTGAAATCCTCTTCTGGCCACAGCAAGGCACTGCATACATATGGCACACATACAGAACTGTAGGCATACACATGATATAAAAACAAATATTTTAACATATTTGTTTTTAACATATTTTAACGTATTTAACATATATATGGTACATAGAAAAAAATCTAATGAAAGTATACAGGACCATTATAGAACTAATTATAACAATACTGAAAGACATTAAAAATGTTAAAACTACTTCAGTATGTGAGGGAATGAATACAGAGGGAAGAATCAATACTAAAAATGATGTCAACTCTCTCATAATGCAGCCACAAGAAGCCATGCAAAGCTTGCTTCATGATATGATTCATTACATTACAAACAACAAATGGGCCAAAGGTTTGCTTTGTTCTCTTTTTCTATTTAAAATAGTATCCTCAAAAGTCAAACCAAATTGTGTCCATTTTTAAATAGACAAAAAATTGAAGGTATTATTTTCACACCAACTAATATCATTTCCCAAACACTGATAGTCTAATATAAAGCAGGAAAAATTAATATGAGATACTCTCTTAACAGTTTTCATGGGGTGTGTGTGTGTGCGTGTGTGCGTGTGTGCGTGTGTGCGTGTGCACACATGCACTGTGATTCAAAAAAGAGATCTGGTGGTCAAATAGAACTATGCAGTACCCAGTACTTATGCTTGTTTTCTGACTCTGACTTGCTGAGTACCCATCTTTCTCAAAGCCACTGGGCAGAGGCAGGCATTGTCTTGCTGATATGCTATCAGAGAAGGTGAGCCCTGCTCATTCCTCTGCAGAGGGCTACATTTTCACTTGGTTAGGAGCAGAAAAGCCTCTGGCCAGGCATCGCCTTTGTTTAGGACTGGGATGTGCCTCTTTATTGGCAACCTTGATAAGGTTAACTGGCTGGGACAACATCCACGGCTGAGTGGAGAGTCTTGTAGTTGTGACGGTTCATTCTCCTTCTCATTGGAGCATGTCTTCCACTTTGAAACATCTCTCTTTTTGCATCTCCTTCTCCTCTTCCTTGCCCCAGCATGTGTGCAACACCTTCCCTGTTATCACTGGTTGATCTGTTAGCATCTCTGCTTGCCGTATCTGTTCATTTTTTGCATTCTCTCTCCTCTCCCACCCCATTCTTTCCAGTTACTGGCTATATGATTATGTCTCCAACAAGTTCCCTAGTTTCTCCTCTTCCCTGTCCTTTCTAGGATTCACTCTTTCAAATCTTTCCCAGTTATCACCACATGCTGTCATACAGGCTGTCATTTTAAACAAAGAATCAGCAAACTCTCAGGCAGCAGAGGGACATGAACAGAACCAAACATTGTCCAGATGCTGGCCTGTATTCCTGCTAGCCCCAGCTTCCTTCTCTCTTGGCACATGTGTTTCTTTTATTTTCCTTTCTGTGTAGGAAGATAACATTTCAGATAACACTCTAGAGATTAATTATCATGAATTAGACCAATTCAGGTTTTACTTCTATGTTTTTTATTATTTTATAGTTAAATATTGGCCTACCTACAAATCCAGAAAGTCTCATCAGAGCTCTATCAGGTTACCAAGATTAGTGTATGAATAACCACATACTCACATGTATTAGTGAAAATCATAATTATTTGTGTGTACCTCAGGAAATCATGGTCAAGGATTTGTTGGTATCAGAGGGAACCAGTGTCCTGATTGATCTCTTTGGAGAGAGATCAATCTTTGTATCTTTAATGTCATGTTGGTGGAAGAGACTCTTAGTAAATGCTTTTGAAACAAGCATTGTTTTGCATCCAATGTATCTTCATGAGACTCCTGAATCTATAAACAAGAGGATTCGTATGCCTACATATTCCCCTTCTCACACTAGAAAACAAAACTTGCATGTAAAAGATGAATGTGACAAAATTATTTCTTGGCAATGGCAAGCTGCTTAGAAGCGTTCTTGTTTTTGTTTTGTTTGTAGCTATTCATCTTAAAATTGATGCGGGAAAGGGATCTTTATGAATATACTGGTGGAAGACCCAAGAATGAAAACATAAATCCTCCAAGTTTCTCTTGAATTTCAAATAAATGTGAAAGAAATCAAGGGGAATGATCTATTATGCATGTAATATAAACTTACTTTTTCTCAGAAGATTTATGAGCAAATGATATGAGATATAAATAAAAAAAACAGAGTGGCCTTCAGTGGTCTCTGTTTTTGCACAGTTCACTTGACTACCCAGCTGGCTTCTAGTTCCCTACTAAAGACATACCACTTAACAGTAAAGTCCACTGCTGAATTACCTAGGGGCCATTGTTACATATATTGCAGTCCCACCAAAACCAAAGCACCAAAAAGTCTCCTTTTAAAAAAATGTTTATTTATTTTTATTTGTATAAGCATATTGCTTCCATGCATGTAAGTGCATCAGTCATGCAATACCAGTGGATGTCAGAAGACGGTGTCAGACTCCTGGAACTAGAGTTATGGGTCGTTGTTAGTTGCGATGTGGGTGCTGGGAATCGATTCCAGTTTCTCTGCAAGAATAGCCAGTGCTCTTAATCACTGAGCCATCTCTCCAGGCCCCCAAAATCTTCTTTTAAATTGATACTCAGTAGGTATTTTTAAAAACAAATCCTAAGAATGAGAACATTTTTTCATTATCTTTTCTGCTACAGTTTAGGGCTTTAAAAACAATCTGATTTATATATAGCAAGATATGAGGTGATGTCATCAGATATGTAAATGATCAACTCAGAAAGGATCCAAATCTCAGCAATTTGTTTGATTCCTTGTAAAGTTTGTACTAAAATGTTTGTACATATACATACAGAGGATTAAAAGTGAATAGGTTAGAAACTCAAGAAGAAGGCAGTCACAACAGCCAGAAGTATTCATTTAACTCGAACTGAATAACACATGATCATTACAGCACAATTAAAAGTATTAAACACAGACAGTGTGAAATAGTGGATTCTAAAACCAGCCTTGGCCATAATTATGCCCAGGACCATCCCAGACCCTTAGTACTCTTCTCTCCACCCCACTATTATAGTCTTGAGCTCATAGCTTAGTCACCCACATCTAAGCCTAGGTTTCTCACTGAACCAGAAAATTCAGAAAGAAAAGAGCAGATAAGAGTCACAAAGAATCATAGACTTTGGTGTCAGACAGACCTTGCTTTGAACCTTGGCTTTCTTACTAGCTGTGTCATCATGAGCAAGTTCTTAAAATTTTCAGTCTTAAAATAGAGGCAAGAATACCAATATTATAGATTATTGGAAAGGTCAAGGAAATAAAATGTAAAGAACAAGAAAATATGTGAAACGTGATTTAGCCCTGTGAGCACAGAGAACTGTTGCCACAGTGGTCATAGCTCAGTCACCTAGCTAGGCCACCACTCATTCATCCATACAGCCCTCAGTCGGCACTGCTGTATTCTGGGTATGAAGTGTCCCCCATAGGCCCTTGCATTTGAACACATGGTCCGCAGTCATCGGTGCTGTTTTGAAAGGTTATGAAACCTTGCTAGAGGAAGCCGGACATTGGGGGCTTGTAAATGAAGTGTGACCTGTTGCCATGCCTTTCTCTGCCATGATAGCTATATACTCTCAAATTTTAAGCAGAAATAAACCCTTCCCCTAAATTGCTTCTTCTCCAGTCTTAGTGACAAGTAACTAATTCAAGTTCATACCACTAGCCAGCCACACTTTTCAGTGCTGAAATGGGAAATGGGTCTCAGGACGTCTCCATTATAGGTATAGATGTGGAGTGGCAACAAGAATTGAGGATTTTTATGAAGCAAAATTTCAATTTTGTATGTTCTTAAGTATGAGCACTAAGAGAGAACAAAATAGCCATGTAAGAGAATTACAGTAGAATGAGCATGCTTTAGAGTGATCACAGGCTCTTTACGAGAGTCACCAAGGTGCAGAATTTAGTAGGAAGTTACCCTGGGTTTCTTATCAGACAGAGACAACTGTTTCTCCTTCAACAAGATGAATGATGAAAACTCAGAGCCTATAAAGCTGGAGAGACAAAGCCCAGACAAAGCTTTGCTTGTTCCGGCACCTGAGCCTATTCACGCAGAGCCCAGAGGGAGATGCGGGGTGTCTTCCTCTGTCACTCTACCCTACTGCTTTGAGACAGGGCTTCCCCCTGAACTGGAAGCTTACCATTTTGCTTCAGCTGCCTGACTAGCAAACTCCTGAGATTTGTCTGCCTCTGATCTCCAGAGCTGGGGTTATAGGCATGTGCAGCATGCCTGGATTTCTACATGGGTACTGGGGATTTGGACTACAGTTCTTATGTCTGCACAGCAAGTGTTTTTATCCATTGAGTCATCACTCGAGTCCAAAGGTTCCTTTTTAAGATGTGTGATCCAATGCTACACGAAACCATAGACTGTATCAGCCAATGAAACGTTATCATGAATTAACTCATACTATGCTTTCTCCATAATCCTTTTAGTCAACATCTGAAGAAATGGAAGACTCCTTCAGAGATGATAGGATTAAATTCTTCCTGAATTTAATATGGAACCTGAAGCCCTAGTACCTCAGTGTGATATGTAGAGTAATAATCTTCAAAGATGTCCATGTCCAGAACCTGTGAGTAGACCATTTCACATGACAAAAGTGATTTTGCAGACATGATTTTGAATTAGGGAGCTAATCCGAAATTATGCAGGTAGAGAATCTAGTCAGTTGAATCCTTAAAAATGGAGAACATTTTTCAATTGGGATCAGAAAAAGAAAAACAATTACTAAGTCGGGTCACAGAGGTGCTACATCACTGGATTTGAAGATGGAGAAGGAGATCTTGAGCCAGAAGATGGATCAGACTCCAGAAGCTGGAAAAGGCAAGGAAATGGATTCTTCCCTAGAGCCTTAGGAGGGGTGTAGATATGCTAACACCTTGATTCTATGCCAGTTGAGGCTTGTACTGACATTCTTGAAGGGTAAAGTAATAAATATGTGTTGTTTTAAGCCAATTAATTTGTGGAAATTAGTTGCAGAAGAAATAGTAAACCAAAGCATCAGGAACAAGAAAGGACTTAAAGCAAGGAGATAGAAGGGTCACTGTCATGAAGTAGGAAGATGAGGGGAATAAATCCCCATCCTTGGTCTACAGGCTCCACAGCATGAGCACCATGTTTCTTTTCCTAAGTAAAAGCAGAAGCTAGGGTTGCAATATAGTAAGTCGCACATGCCTGTTTGTTTACTTAATTTAAAGAAGCTGGTTCTCTATTCTGAGCATCTCTTCTCTAAGTCTGTCATTATGCTGCTGTCCATCATCATCCCATAGCTTCTCATGAGTGGTATGTCACCTTCTCATGTGATTTCTGGATTAGTTTTAACTCTTTATGTCACATTAGAACAACAGTTCTCTTATTCCACAGCAGACTGCAAGGTCTCAGGACAAAACATGTCTGAATGTCTATGTATCATTGTATTCCTGATGCTCACTGACTGCAGAATGAGGATAGCCTTTCCCCATCTTTCTCAACCTGTCTCTACTGTCTGTCTATCCATGTGGATTACCAAGTATTCCAGCTAAGACAGGTGTGCAAAAAAGAAGGAAATGTCCTCTCCAGTATTTCACAGTTAAGGAATTGATTTATTTACAGTAGCTGAATGATTCATTAAAGGTCATTTTGTTTTGTTCCTTGGGTTAACCTTAGTTTTCAGTTATGTACACCAGTGAGTTTTAACTTTTAATAAGTTCATGGAGCAATTTTGGGAATCAAAACACTGAAATAGTAACCATAGAAGGATAAGAAAAATATCTGGTTTTGTTCAATGAATCTGCTTTGTATACAAAGTCCCTGAAAATTATAAGGAAATTGATCCTAAGGGGAGCCAAAGGCCAGTGACTTGGACCAGCCAAAGGTCATATATAAAAAGATTGGGTGGAGCTGGAAAAAAGCTTGGACTCAAGACTTTCAGTTCAGAAGTTTGGAGCTTTGGACTCTTTTTTCTCCTTGTAAGTTCCCTGTTTCCCCCGGTGGCCCATCTAAATGTGGGTGGAAACTAGACAAATCCTGTTGTGTTTTATGTTTTTCAATACTTCTTCAGTCTTCCAAAAAATAATCTTACAATGGTGAAATCAGGTGAAAAGATTTATGAGCCTTGGTTCTTACAAGTGCCAATTAATCAAGGGTCATCTGCTGTCTCCTGCAGTCTACTAGGGCATGCCTTCTGCTCTTCCCAACATTGACTATGATAGGCTGTTAAAAGATGCCCAAGACAGTCAGACCTATGCATAAGAATTATGTTTATTGTTCTTCCGTCTCCTCTTTTTTTCTTTGCTCCATTTTCTCTGTCTTCTGATTGGGGATCCAATATCTCCTCTAATTCAGCTCTTGGCCTGGGTCTATTCTAATACCCAAAGGGTGGCTATGACTTCCTGAACTGCTCCACCTCTTGCTTTCCAGACAAGACTTGATATTCATTCCTGGCTTCCCAGCCAGGGCCAACCTGTTCCAAGTTTTAGTCTCATTAAGTCAATATGTGACAGGCTGCTTGTTAGTGACATCTCTGCTTCCTTTTTAAAAAGGTTCCTACAATACGAAAATATCATCATCAAATGCCCCTCTTTCTGTATTTTAAAAACGCTTTCTCCTTAATAGCAGACTATAGAATAGTGGTAGCCAAAGTCTGGACAGAGAGTATAGAGTTATTGTTTAATGGGGATAGAATTTTGTGTTTGAAAGCTCTCAGAACCCTAGGATGATATTCGTAACAGTGTGAATGTACTTTACAATGATGGACTGTGAATCTGACCCTGGTTAAAATAGTTTCTAAAAAGATATATTATGTATCCTTTATTTGCTTATTAATTTTTAAGTCCATGGAGGGGGTTTGTGTCTGAATGTCTATGTATCATTGTATTCCTGATGCTCACTGACTGCAGAATGAGGATAGCCTTTCCCCATCTTTCTCAACCTGTCTCTACTGTCTGTCTATCCATGTGGATTACCAAGTATTCCAGCTAAGACAGGTGTGCAAAAAAGAAGGAAATGTCCTCTCCAGAAATGTCCTTTCCCAGAGTTGTGTACTACCAAGCTGAAGAGTAGAAAGGGTGGATCAACCTCTGCTCCATCTCCCTGCTCTGAAATCCATTTAATATATTTTCTTTGGACAGAGGACATCTCACAGACTAAACTGATAAGCACAGATAAATACCCGAGCTCATTCAAAAGGCTGAGGAGCAAAGAATGTGATTCATTTTTCAAAAAGGAAACTTAGACCACGGTTTCCCCTGTGTGCTTCTTCTTGTGACATTAGATTGACTGCCAAGCTTGCAGGTACTTATTCATTTGAAGTCTTTTAGAAATAAATCCCACCATGTGCACCTGTCTTTGGGCTTCCCAAATCATGATTTCATGTTTTATAAGCCTCATCCAGCCATATGGAAGCACACATACCATGAGTAATAGCTGAGCATTAACTAAACACTGCTGAACACTGGCAGAAATTCAAAGATGAATCATTCGCAAGCCATTTATGCTTCTAAACAATAACAGCAACAGACATACCATTTACTAAGAGTTCTTCATTCTATATACTACTCTAAGTTTTGTATACTTATTTCTCCTATTACTATGACAACTAAATGAAGTAATTTTCTTCAATCCTTGGAGATGATGTATACATATTTAGAACACAAATTTGGGGCCAGGGGAGCTGGAGAAATGGCTCAGTAGTTAAGAGCAGTGACTGCTCTTGCAGACGACCCCGGTTTGATTCCCAGTACCCACATGGTGACCAACAACTGTTCTAGGGGATCTGACGACTTCTTCTGACCTCCACAGTCTTTGCATAACATGGGTGCATTTACATACATGCAGGCAATGCACTCATACACACAAAATAAAAATAGAGTTTTCAAAAAGAAAACAAATTTGGGATTAAGTTCCATTGAAAGTGAGATTGAAGTCTATTAAGTTCTGTGTTCCAAGCAGAACACTGAGGAATGTTACACATGACAGCTTGTCTCCATTTTAAAGATAAGAAAAGTGAGGATCAGCCAGGTTTAAGGCAACTGAGCTAATAAGACACAGAGATGGT
This sequence comes from Eospalax fontanierii, assembly GCA_035773235.1. Lineage (NCBI taxonomy): Eukaryota > Metazoa > Chordata > Mammalia > Rodentia > Spalacidae > Eospalax > Eospalax fontanierii. Next base: position 106,052,056 of record CM069524.1, read on the forward strand.
TTTAGAAATTGATGTCTGGTAGATTTCAAGGTTGCATGAATCTTTCTGCCATCCCACAGGCCTTGATATATAGCAGTAATAACACTTGGAAAGTAGTTTAGTGTGTTAAGAATTATATATGTAATAACATTGGAGAGAAGAGATTTGCCTCAATCTGGAGCAGGTCAGGTATGAAAAGGAATCTAAGGAGGAGGAGTAATGTAAACAAAGGCACAGGATGAACTTTGTGTGTCATTAACAAGTGAAAGAACTGACTAGAATCTTGCAGATAAGAAGTAGAGAAACATGAATGAACTTAACAGCCTTACACTATATGAAATGAGCCAGACAAAAGGTACATTTTATATGTTTCACTTGTCTGAGTTGCTTAGGATAGGTAAACTTTGGGGGGCGGAGTTCCCACGGCCTAGACAAAGTTCTGGACATAGACAATGGTAATGGTTGCAACGGTGTTGTGCATGTACTCAGTGCCACCAAATGGTACAGTTAAAATGGCTAAAAAGGTCAATTTTATGTTAGGTATATTTTCCCATGATTAAAAAAAACTTGGTCAATCACTCCATCTGTTTTCTCAGAAACTGAAATTCTCACATATACCAACTAATGCAGAGAAGTTCAGTGTGGTGGCCATCATCCTCAGGTTGTTCCTCAGCCCTTGAAACATCTTAGTCTAACAAAACTGCTATGCATGTAGAATATACATTGGCATTAAAAGGGGAGTGTGAAATATCTCATTAATGATGTTTTGTAGTAATCACATTTTGAAATGATAGCATTTTGAATATGTTAGGCTAATGAAATATATTGTTAAAATAAAAGAAGAGGTAGAGGAGGAGAAGGAGGAAAGAACGAGGATTGACGTGGGAAGGAGATCAGAGTGGAGTAGACGCAAAGCCCTAGACCTCCAAGATTCTGCTGTTACTCTAAGGTGTTTGGACTTTAAGATCTATCAGGCAGACGTGCATGAAGATTTGTAATCAGAAAAATTATAGAAACTGTACTTAGGGGTACTCATCTAGAAAAGGTATAAAATGAACTGTGGGAAGATTAAGAGAATGGAGAAAACAGCAAAAAAAGTTTTCTCTCCTTAATTCTAGCTCCTTTTAGGTTAATATTGATACTGCAATGTCTTCAACAAACTCAACTGTGTGTTCGCCTTACACTACTTGTTTTTAAATTATTTAAATATGATATTATTTACCTTTCCCCCTAAAAGTCTGTAGATTTAAAACATAATTTAAATCTCATTTTCCAGAGAGGACTCCAATTTGACTTCTGTTATTTCTGCTCAGATATTATACGATTTTATTTTTCGTTGTGATTCTTTTAGAATGGTTCACAGATGTTGCTGCTAAAATAGATCCTCTTGGAAGTATTTGGTCTGAGAAAAATCTCTGTTGCCATGGATTAAATTAATATGAGACCTTTTCTTTGAAATGCAAGGCTGCATTCACTTTCAGGAGCTATTAGTATTTTCTTAAATTTATATAGCACAGTTGTGGGGCATTGTGCTCTGTTCATATTTAAGGCCATTTCTCCTCAAATCAACCAAGCTAATATCTTTATAAACCAATAAATTAATGCTCCTCCTTGGTTAAGTATACTTAAATCACAGGAGACTGTCTGTGATTTAAATTTTACATATAGATATATTAAAATTGAGCAGAATTTATTGCTTAGAAGTAATTTAACAAAATGTTATGAGATTTATATATCAGCTAGACACCAGCAGAGCTCTGTACAAACTGCTGATTTATCTACATGTGTCACATGTGGCCGCATATCCAAAATGTGTCCCTGGACCCCATCTTTGGCATTCTTTTCCTTAGCAAGTTCAGCACTGCCACCAAGCTCACTTGTCGCAGGACACATGATGCCCTAGCACGAATGTATCTACTGCTCCAATTCTGGTTCATTCCTTAAGACTCAATCCACACGATTCTATTCTTCATCTTTCTGTTAGGCACTTACCATTCTAAAGATCCAAAGCAAATCTCCCATTTTATCCACAGCACCACTGTTCCTGGATCCAATGCCCACAGTAAGATGTCTTCATGAGCATCTTCACATTAAATTCCGGGCACACTAAGTCTCACAAAAGCTTAAGTTATAAAAGGTATTTATGATCTGGGAAATTTTACCTACTATGTCACGCTTTCTTAAAGGTTTGCAATGGAAATCTTCTAAAAGGTCTTAATGTTTATTTCCTTTAACTCAGTATTTTATTGATGTTAGAATCCTGTCTTGTGTAACATCGTTTAGTATTCTAAAAGACTAGTGTCTATGAAAGACTTTTAGGATGGTTGGTGACTATAGATCAATTTTTATTTTTCTTATGTCCTAACTGCTACATAAAATTTAGCACCTCCCTATGTAGTTATACCTAAGAGAATGTCTGGAGGCACATTGCCTGAATTACCTCCTCATTTCACTTCTCAGTTGTAAGATGTCAGCAAGCACCATCATGTCTGCTCCATTAACATAAGGTTTTGTTGTTGTTGCTGTTTGTTTGTTTTATGGTTGCTCTTTCTTAAAGATTCATCAGGATTAAATTAAGTACTGGATTCAAAGCACTTCAAATAATGCCCAGGACATAATATCCATGTAGTAGATGTTTACTGTTATTGCCGTTATTGCTGTCTCTAAAATGTCTCTCAAAAATTTGCTGTTTCTAATGACCTTGACCCCTCAGACCTCAGGCACTCATCATGTCACTTTTTCCCCTTTACCTCAGTAGTCACAGCAATTTACACTTAGCAGGGTGGTTATTTCTAAATTTACTCAGTGTTTTCTTGTACATTATCCAATAATCCAGCTTAATAAGTACTTCATTTGCTCAGTTCACACACTTTTCTGCAATTCATTCACCACACCGCCATTTAATTATTTTTAAATACAAATCTAATGATGCCATTCCCATGCTCAAGAACAGTTAATGATCTTCCATTATCTATGTAATAGAGGGAAGTTACTCCTCATCATGACAGACAGGCCCCTGAGTCCACATTCCCCACAATGGAGTTTCACAGTCCTGGCATCCCAGAATTCTCCTACAGTATAGAATACATTGTGGGCTTTTGAAGCACTGGATTTTATTGACATGTGTTTTGATGTTATTGTTTTTGTTTTTGCTTTGCTTGAAAACTCTTTCTTGCTCACTTTTTCCAAGTCCATCTCAGATTTCAACTGCTTCATGAAGTATTCCTTTAGTTTCATACAGCTAACAGTTTTCTCTTGATTTTAGTTTTATTTAGTGTTTTGTTATATTTTACATAATAAATTATACAGAGAAAACCATCCATATCAAATTATGAGCTCAATGACAGGTGATGTCCTATGAGTTCTTTTATGTTCTACAAACCAAACACAGTGCTTTACATACATACAGTATGTAACCCCAATGACTGTTTATTAATCTCATTTGCCTATATAGGAGGCTTCTTACTACTGTTAATATCTTGAATAATCATTACACTTTTAAGAGTCAGTTGGTTAGAAATTCTCATCTTGCCAAAAGATTCTGCTTATTATAAAAGAATTTACTATAAGCGTCCTTTAAAGAAGAAGTGAGCTTATATCTAAATAAAAACATAATCACATGGAAATTTTTTTGCAAAAACACACCTACATCACACACCTGTATCCACAGGAGGACTCTATCTTCTACCTTCATTCTTCTTTAGTTATTATCATACTTTAGTGGGATTCTCTTAAATAAATATGAAGGCCAATTAAGGTACTGGCCTTATAAGAATATGTTTTCTTCACTTTTCCAGTGGAGATTTCCTGGTTGGCTCTTGGTGAATTGATCTTATCTGTAGTCTTACTCCCTATCTAAGTTCACTTGTGGGTCAGGTATCCCTGGTTTGTTTCTGATTCCATGACTTCATCTCCTTCCAGTGAGTTACCCGTCCTTCAAAATGCTGCTCTTGGAAAATCACACTGGAGACTTACCTACTATAGAGGTAAATTTTCCAGACCTAAAAGTGTAGTATTTCTGCTGTATTGTTCTCACCATCTCTGCTTCTGGCTGGAGGTCAGTCTCGGATATGCTGGCTTGAAGTAGGAGGAATAACTCCATAGACATTCTAGTTTCCTACATTTGATTCACCAGCTTTCCAAAGTTTAAGTGTTTATGCATGAAAGGCATAGATTCAAATTTCTTTTAACTTTGTGATTCCCAGAAGACTCATGTTAGATTTAAGTCAGAGATGTTTCTGTGACATGAAACATTCAGGACAGCAACGCACATCTTTGTTCATCCTAATGTTACTGATTCGTGAGTTCTGTTCCATCTGATGCTCAGGGTCTCATAGCCATTCCTCCTTCCCATGAGTCTGATACTTTGATTCCACTTTGTCAGTTAATAATAAACTATCCCTATCTATCCCTGCTATACCTCTGCCAAAAGCTCTTTTCCAGAAAGTACTTTATAGTTATTATCTAATCTTCAAAAAAAACCATGGAGGAAGTTTTCCAAACTAACAGATGGTAAATGATTAAGAAGCAGACAGTTAAAGAACCTACTCAAGGTAACAGGGCAGATCGGTGATGGAAGAATACTGAGGGTTCATTTTCCATGGGTCAATCGGTAAACTTCATAACACGAAGTTGAGGATCATGTATGGTTGCCTCACTTTTCTTACAAGTGATTCAGTGGCTCAATAAAATGAGGACATGCAAAGTTTTGTATGTAATAAAGTTAAAAGTTTCCATAGAGAGTTATCTGCTGATTCTATTATTGTTCACCAAGTCTGGCTATTATACACATTTATGAAACCATTGATTAATCATGTAAGCAGTGATAGCAGAGGTTTAATCATGTACATAAGATATTAAGACTTTTCACAGAAATTGTATAAGTTCCCCAAGTAATTTTGAAGGGTGTATTTTAATGTTTTAAGTCAATTTTTAAAAATATGTTCACATTCATTTTAGTAGTATAAGTTACCTTATATTAACAAGATGAAAGAAGAGAGAAAATTGCCTGTTTTGGCTGTATTTTCACATTTCTCATAATTATTATATTAATCATATTGATATACTATATGTATAAGTTATAAGTAAATAGAAGTGACAAATTTTTCATTTTTCTTTCTACCAATACTTATAGTTTGATCAGTCAGCTAGATATTAAAGCCAACCTGCTTGTAAGTTTCACAACACAATTTGGCCTGTATGAGCAGTGGGATTTGATCATTCCTGATGGATCCCTACTGTCTAAATACATGCCTAGAGTACAGTAAGTATTCAATAAAAGTTTGCTCTGGGGATGGAGAGAAGACTGTGTATATTTTTGTCTGACAACCAATGTACAGCTGACAAACATACATGATGAAGGTAAGGAATTTTAAATTATTTTCAGATTCATTTTTATTCCCTCCAAATTTGTTACTGTGGACTCTCTACCCATTACAGAGGGCTGTCTTAACATAGTAACATCGTTGTTCAACTTTGATTGTCAGGGAGATTTAGAAGCAATGCTCATTGTTAAACAAATGAACTTTAAAAATCATTTCCAAGACTAATAGACTTTCTGTACTTTCTTAACCTCTTGATGTTATGTACTCACTGACATGATTGCAGAGTATGTGGTGACCTCTGCTCATCAGTGACTGCTCTTTCTATGTCTCTCAATTTATATTGGTACCACTGAAAGACTATAATTCCAGCGTTCCTTGAAGCCATATGTGATGAATATAGTTGAATTCTAGTCAACAGAAAGTAAACTGAAGTGTTGTTTACCACTTTCAGGCCAAGGTCAGTAATACATCATGTAGACTCACTCCATTCAAGTATCCTGGATGGAAGAAGCCCCCAGGCAGACCCTGGAGTAAAGCAAATGGTGGACTGCAGACTGCATTGCTGAATGACTGCACAGAGCATGGGGCCGATTGTTTTCTAAGATGGCTGCCACCAATTCTTTCTTTACCTACAACAAATGCCATTCTCCATCAGGATATGGAGTCTAGTGAAACTGGGAGAAAAGGGTGATGGGTGGATAGGGGAAGAACCGAAGGGGTGGAATGAAGGGTGGATTTGACCAAAGCACATTGTGTACATGTATGAAATGATCTAAGATAAAAAGCGTATAAAAAAGATAAAAAGAGTCTACTTCTCTCCCCACACATTTTAAATCTAAGCACATCTTCTGACAGATTGAAATGGCATTCTGAGATTGCTTAGAGCTGCTATCTAGGCTTCTTGGAACCCAGCCACACTATTCTATCAGGAAGCCTCAAGAGTGGTGTTGAGTGGTCCCCAAAGGCCATATCAACTTGCCAGGTCTGTGTGTAAATTATCCTGGAAGGATATCCTGCAGCCCATTTGAGCTGCCCAGATAATATCATGTAGAACAGAGAGCTGCCCAGTAGAGCCTTACTTAGGTTACAAATCCACAAAACTGTATTGAAAATGAATACTGTTTTAAATTGCTAAGTTTTGGTACAATTTATTATGTATCAATATACCATATAACCTCCATCCAAACACCACCTTGAATTTTATACATATAAGAAATAAGCTTGTGGGAGGGGATATTAAGAGGCTTTATATGAAATACATAAAAATATACAAAAAATAGGCATCCATTATTTTGAGCCTATTAGATTTGATCTGTTTAGATTTAATCATCATTATAGAAGAAGGGAGAGAAGCATTCCCCTTCTAGTGCTAAAGCCACAAATTGAACAGCTGACAGATATGAATTTACAAACACAGCCATAATTTAGAGACACAGCCAAATATGGATATGAAGCAAGCAAGGGGAGCCATATGTTAAGAGAGTTCAGTTAGGTGCTGTCAGATTGAAAGAATCACCCCAAAACTATGTAAGCATTATACCTGGGTAACAGAAATCCAGGCTTTTCAGGGTACCAAGCCAGGACCAGCCGGCAACAAATCACCAGTCAAGATGTAGCCTAAGGCAATTGAGAGCCCAGTCTCCACTTTGCCACCATAAAGTTGTTTGAACCATACTTGCCCATTTCTTGCTTTAAAGAAGTAAAGGAAGGAGGGAGGGAGGGAGAGAGAGAAAACACTATTTGTGATGTCATGTCACTATCTAGCATTGGGAGGACTTGGGATGGACATCAGATTAGTTCAAAGGAAAGAAGAGAATATATTTTTCTATACATCAGAGTGTAGTTTCAGTATACTTGATACACCAATAAAATATAGATATATAATATATATTTCATTTTATGGATAAGTAAGCCAAGGTATCTTTCCATTACACAGAAGATGCGCTCAGGGCGATGCTCTTTCTCTGTATTCTGCTGCCTCCTCTCCCTGTGGCCTGCGTTTACTGCCCTGCTTTTGGATTAGACCTCACTTGGAGTCTTGAGCCTATTTTGAGATCTAAGTATAATGATAGTGGGAGAGGAGGAAAGAGCAAATGGTATTTCCACAGGATTTTTCACAACACATGCCTGCACAATAATACATATTTATGTATTTACACACATACAGGTAAACATGGCAGAGAGAGAGAGAGAGAGAGAGAGAGAGAGAGCACAGTATATTGTCATATTCTATAAGGAATTTATTCTGCATGCCTGTCTTGTGGAACTATGGATACCTGGTGATTTTTGTTAGGCTCAGAGTACTTCTTGTTCTCATGCCTTATGGAGGAATGTTGAAATACAGCTTGTTTGCCAAATACTCTAGTTCAGTAAGTTCTACCACTTCTAGGTGGAAATGAAAAGTGCCCTTGCCTTTTCAGGGCCACCTCAGGGAAGGGAAAAGGTCACTGCAAACTAAAAGAGAGAATCTAGGACCTGCCTCTCGAAAAGAAATTGTCAAATTGCTGTTCAGACTGCGATACTGATATCTCCTAACACAATGTAGATTAGTGTCCCTAATCAGCTTTTAAAGAATGATGTGATCCTGGTGAGTTAAGAGAATAAAGAGTGCTCTGCCTATGAGGTGCTGTGATAGTCCAAGAGGGTCCCAGCCACTCTTGGATATATAAAGAAGTAACAGTGGTAGAGCCTCCCAGAAGATGTAGCTACAATGAAGAGCTATTATCCCTGGCCTCTCCTCCTGTACACCAGAGGAAACCTTTAAATAGGAGCAAAGAAAGTGGGCCCTAAGGACTAGGGAAATGACTTAGGTTGTAAAAGTACAAGGACCTGAGTTTGAATTCCCAGCACTTTCATAAAAAGCTAGGAGTGGCAATGTTTGCCTATTCCCTTTACTGTGGAAGGCAGATGCTTGACACCTAAAATCACCCTCTGGCCTCTGTGTATGCATGTGTGCACATAACCACACAAACATGCACAAACACTACACACACACCAATAGAAAAAAAAGTAAGTGCTTCCTATGAGGACTTTTCTCCCCACAGTGCTCAAGAAAATGAATCCGTTTTACAAAACTGATTACAGCAATGGTAAGAGCATGCATAAGACCTATGCAAGCTGAAGCCCAACCAAACCCCACGGAGAAGCGAGGAGTGGGTAAAAAGCCGCAAACGTAGCTGAGGAACTACTGGCAATTGATAACCACTGGCAGAGGGAGAGATAGTTTTCTTTCAGGGTGTGATGCTGGGTAAGTTAACCAGGTTCCATAGAATCGATTCTTGAAAGCTGTCCTCTGACTGCCACGTGAGCAACATGGCACCTGTGCTCCACACAAACATTGCACACAGTGTGGGGAATAATAATTTTAAAATATCAGTGGTGTTAGAAACCTAAAGTTAGAGGTTTTGTCAATAGAGATTCTGCCCACAGCCTGTCAGTGTTGAGAGAGCTCTGGAAGAGTGTACCCGAAATGGGCAGTATTGGCCAGTAAGAAAATCATTCCTCTTGTGACCTTACACCACACTCAACAGGACTTTGTTGAGCGGTCTCTTTCCTCTCTGCAGTACAAACTAGAAAACCGTTGAACTTAAAGGACTTCTTTTGGACAAATTGTTAAAGATTGTGCAAAAATTTGAGTTATATCTTAAACAAAGCTAAAGAGCAGCAGGTACTCCATCAAGAAGCACCAGTTGTCATGAAATTGTTTTAAAGACTAGTACCTATGAGAGGTGTGTTCGTTTAATCTAACTGGTCATATTTTACTTCTGAGGTTCCAGGAGGGATGGAATTCATCTGCTAGAAATACTCTGTGTCAGTGACCTTTGCTCTTCGGTATAACGACAACTCTTTAGTTATATAGAATCTCCTTTTTTAAACCCATTCGTTTTACAGTTTTTCCCCCTTTGTGCATTCATGTTGTTTGTCATGCCCCCGGATTCAGTCTTTTCAGATATATGTTTTTGAATGCCAGTTTCAATTAAAACTCAGCAGGAAGACGATAAAACTATACAAGATACACTTGTACCGTTTACTCCTTGATTAGCAGTCTAAGTACTTGACAGCTCCCTCAATCATTTTTTTTTCTTTTATTCTTTAATGGGATATAGGGATAAGAGAAAAGTCCTTTCTGTAGTTCCTTAATCATACAGCCAGTGAAGAATCAGAATCAAATATGGAACATTTTACTTCTGCTTCAGAAACTCTTTAGTCATATAAATCTCAATCCATATTTTCTGCGAAATAAAATAGAAACAACAGTCTTTTAAGCTGTCATGTTAGGATTTGTTAAGTGATTGGAATCTATGATTCTACTTCACCTAGACAGAGTGAGTGACCTTCAAAGCCCATTGCCAAAAACAAATATTTTCTAGAAAGGACTTTTTAAAAAAGGAATAAGTAAATATATTCAGCCATTTTCATGCAAGTTCCCTATTTCTTGTCATGTTACATACCGAGCAACAAATTTTGTATAGAATGAAACTTGATTTGACATAAGACTGTGACTTCTAAGTCTAGGTCACATAGGGACTATGCGTTTCCTCCTCTCCCGGAAAGATCATACTTGAATGCCAGGCATGGCTTTGTGAGAAATTCCAAGATACCTACAGAAAGATCATAAAGAGAATAAATTAGATCTATGGCTCGTAGTTCTAGGTGAGGCCCCAGATTACAGATACTATCAATTTCAAAGCATGTGATGAACTCACTGTTTAAGTGGATGCTTCAGCCTCTTGTTACGTGGCCTCTGTTTGATGCTATGTGGAATAAATACAAGTTACTCCCACAAATACCGGAAAAAAGTGCAGATCTTTAAGTAAAATAAGATCAATGTAACTTACTATATACAGCTAGCTAATTGGGACAGGTATCCTGTAAGATCCTTCATGAGGGCTGGGTATATAGTTTACTGGTGGAGCAATTGTCAAGATGTGTGAGGTCCTAGGTTTGATCACAAGCATTAAAGAAAAAAATCCCTCATGATATGACTTCCAGTGACCTTTTCAAAAAGTAACATCTACATCTTCTCTTATCTCTTTTATTCTGAACTTCTGTTTGAATATGTCAACATTCCCCTACATCAAGACTTAGTGGGTACAGTTTGCTATTGAGAAACTGACAGATTGGTCATAACTTTTTGGGGGGTTTGGTGGAAATACCTTGAAGATAGAGATTTCACAGGAATATTTGGTGTCTGTTATCTGTATGTAAATTAGTAGTTACAATGAGAATAAACTTAGGGTTCATTTCTTGATTGTGGAATGACAGATCTCTAGACAAGCACAAGGTACAAGGGACACTATGTGACTATCTTTGGAAAATATGATATATACACCACAATAATGTCTTTGGCAATTTCAAGTGAAATGAGTGGCCATGGCAGTGTGTGCAGGAGGTAACTTAAGTCATCAATAGCTCTATTTCAAAAGTAACTAAAATTGAACAAATACAACATAAAATTGAAGGCAACAGAAAGCCCCAAAATGCCATAAATTGAGAATCCAAGATATTAAAGAGAAGTGCATGAAGTTAAGCCCCACTTCCTGCTGCCTTTTCCTCAGAGGCATTTTCTGCTTTATGAGTAAAGCATATTTTAGAGCTGAGAAGCCAAGCAGAAACAGGGGTTTAATTTGCAAAGAAGTTGAACAGAGTTTTCAGTGATTTCAAGAGGCCAAAAAAGACCAAAGATGAAGTTCAAGGCTATACAAGTAGCCAAACTTAGATGGAACAAGACCCAATGTATAAAAATAATTTCTTCATAGTGAGCTAATTATTTGATGTTTATTTCCCTTTAAGGAAGTCTTCCAAAAACTTGAGAATGTGAGAAGATACACATGATTTGTAGGCTAAAAAATTTCACAGAACTATTAATATGTTGCAGTATAGATAGGTGGAATTTGTAGTCTTGAGGATAACAAAGGTGAACAACCTTGATAAACACCCAGGATCTATACTAAGAACCTGAAGAAATACACACCAGGATTAAGGGAAAAGGTTAGACAGATTAGCCTTCACAGAAAGCCTCACTCAGCCTAGGATCATCTTGGTTCCAGCGATCAGTTCTATCCTATTTTATGTTAGAAAAAACAGAAACAGCCTTAAAACAACTGGGTTCAGTGTATTCAAATAAGAAGCAGAAATTTCAGAAGTATAATGAAACAAGTAAAAAAACATTCTGGAATAGAAAATTTTACAAAATTTAATAAAAATTCAACCAAGAGGTTTAATACTATATACTTGGTTAAAATATACTACGTCAAATTCCAGTAAAGAGGGATGAGCAAAATGGGATCTGGGTCAGAAAAGAATGTTAAGAGGGAGGGAAGGGGGAGAAGGAGGAGGAAAGGAAGAGAAAGGAAAAGAGCAAGGAGAAGGAGGAGGAAGAGGAGAGGAAGAGGAAGAGGAGGGAGAGATGTAAGAGGCATGGTATACAGGCTCAAGATACCTAATTTGTGTGCAATTAAATTCTTGAAAGGAAAAGAATGACTGAGAAAAAGATTGATGCAGAAACCATTATGTAACATTTTCTAAGACTAATAAAATCCCTCAAGCTGTTAATGAAAAACTACATGGAGTCACAGCATAGTAAAATGACCAAACCCTAAAACACTGAAAAACAGTCACAGGAAAAAGAAAGAATCACTAGCTATAAGGATTAAAACTAGCTATAACATTAAAACAATAAGAGCACATCTAATTTTGAACAGAAATGATGGAAGCTGGAAGACATTACTGCTTACGTTTCCATCAGTTCTCATTTTCTCTCTCTTTCTGTCTCTCTCTGTGTCTCTCTGTCTCTCTCTCCCTGTGTGTGTGTGTGTGTGTGTGTGTGTGTGTGTGTGTGTGTGTGTGTTCATGAGTGCTCATGCATGGGTGGAGGCCAGAGGTCAACTTTAGATGTCTCTCAGTTACTCCTCCACCTTTATTTTTTTTGACGCTGGGTCTCTCCCCGAACCCTGAGCTCACGGATTCAGCTGGCCTGGCTGGCCAATAGGCCCAAGGGACTCTTCTAGTTCTGCCTCCTCAGTATTGGACTTAATAGGCTTGTGTGGCTATACCAGGTTCTTTACTTGTATACTGGGGATGCAGAGTATGTTTCTCATGCTTGTGAGGAAAGAATTTTACCAATTAAACCATTTATTCAGCTCCTCTGGGCTCTTAAGACATAAGCTGCTCTGTGGAATTGGGGGAACTGGAACTGGTCACAAGCTAGTATTTTTGTTCACCGCTGTTGATGGGTAGCAATGTTATTGTTTAGACTCAGAAGACTTTTTATGAATATGTCTCCTTTGAAATATAACCTTACTCCTCTCTCCAGCAGGACTCAGAATAGAATAAATGAAAAAGGAAAACTCAAATGGCCCTCATTTCTGTTCCCTCAGATATCTGTGTACACAGTAGATCATGTTCTTCCAGCTCAATCCCAACTTTCTTACATGCTAGTAAAGACCCTAACAGACAGAGGCAGGAGAAAGAAATGGACAGCACACATTTTGGTGATTGAATAGTAATACATTGCAATTTCCTGGTAAACAGGCTAACTAAATTATTAGCCATTATAATACTGTTTGGCTAAATATATTCACACCAGCAAGATGGCTCAGTGGGTGATAGCATTTGCTGCCTGAGTTTGATCCCAAGACTTCCATAGTAAAAAGAGAAAACCAATTTCCACAAATTGTCCTCTGACAGACATATACACACAGTGATTAACTGCAATAAACATATTCACATATATATATCCTTAGATCCATTTTTGGATGTTTCCTTAGATGGGTTTCTGAAAAGGATATTTCTGTTTCAGTAATATGCCTAGGTATGGATTCTGAAGCAAAGTCTATATAGACCCTTAGTAAAGGTATATTTATTCACATTCCTACAGATAGTATATTCCCCTGTATATCATATTCTGATATTTGCTAATTTAGATATTTGTTATCTAATTCATATTTCTTGCATTATACTAATGAAGATTTTTCATACTTTGTTCATTCTCAAACATCCCTACTTCAGAAGGTCTTGCATCCTCCAACAGTTATGATGGCTACCCATTGATTATTTCTGGCATGCTAGGAACTTTTCACTGGACAGTTGTCGTAACTTTGTATCTTCTTTTGTGAGCTCAGTTTACAGTTAGACCTTCTCTAACACAGGTTCTCTCAGGCCAAATTTTAGGCTGCATATAATGAGCATCTTACATAACTAAGCTACTTTTATTTTTCTCTTGCCTCTTAAGTTGGCGAGTCTTCCAAGATAATATTGAAAAAACAGTAAGTACAAATATATTGCATGTTTATTTTTTACCATGCACATAACAATGTTGACTTTGGTTTGTGATAAATATACTTGGTCATGTTACAAAACCATCTTTCTATTTCTAATTTACTGAGAGATTTTTAATTAAAAGAGTACTTATTTTGTCAGGGCATGTTAACATTAATTACAGTAAATGTGCTTCTGTTTCTTTTGTCTTATCAGTGTGATAAATTCTACTAACAGATTTCCTGTTGATGAACTATTGTGGCACTTCTAAACTAAATGAATTTTCAAAAAATCTAATATACTTTTTTCATGTTCTAGTCCACTTGTTAATGTTTACTTATGATGTTATAACCCTTAATTCCATTTTGGCCTACTATCCTTGTAATGTTTTACAACATTACAGGAAAATAAGTGTGCCTTTAGGATGCTTAGTCTCATTAATAAAATAATTTAAAAATGAACTGAAACAGAAGGTTAGGAATATTTTGTTAGAATTTAAAGAAAAATCCTCAAGATATGTAAGCTTTAAAAGTCCACAGCTGCCCTTAGAAAGATAATGGAGTGGAGAAGAAAAATCATAAAGCCACGCACATTTACAGCAGGCATGGAGGTCAAACACATGTCAGCTAGCAGCCTGGGGAGGAGAAGGACACTTTAGAGAAAAGGTAAAGAAATCCAAAACAAGGGGAGAGCAAAGCATTAAGGAAAGCCTGGTTAGAAAACAAATATAATGAAGAAAAAAAGAAGTTATGCTTTTCTGAATTTTTCAGAAAAATGGATAGACTTTCGAGAGCTGCATGTCTGTGGTCCAGAAGCACTGCACTATGGGATGGGATTCCAGCCAAGAAAAGTTCACCATCTCATTAAAGCACTGGGTATACCACCTATTTCTTTAATATGACCTAGGGTGGACCTACCCTCTTGGGGTGATCCCATGACCAGATGACAGACCCAGAAAAACTAGGAAGTTAAGGATTTCACCCAGGCTAGAGATTCCCATCTTCTCAGCCAAATTTCTCCAAAGTGCCTTCCTGCCACTGTGACATTCTCCCCTCTGAAGAGATAACGCTAAAGTCTTTTAGGAATAAGATCAGAGCAACCAAATACTTTTGGCATTCTATCCTTTAGCAAAGTGTAGGCTGCCAAGAGGCCCAAAGACGGGTTTGTCTTTTAGCCATGAAAGAAACTGGCTATTTTTCTTTGGGGTCTTTGCACCCTAAACTTCCTAGGCAATCTCTATCACCTGCTTTTATCATTCCCACTCTGAAGAGGTTACACTAATTGCCAGTAGGGGATTGAGGTCACAACTGGTCTGTCTTTACTGGGGTACCCCTTCATTAGGTCTTTCTAAAAGACCTCAAAAGTGTGTAACTATTAGCTGTAAGGAGGAAAGGAAGAGTCCTTGATTGGTGCCTGAGAGGAGATATGAGGGATAAACAAAGGCAAAAGATTGTTAGCATTACAAGTTGTAGACAGGCAACCAGGAAAAGTCAGAATAGGGAGTATTAAACCATTTAAATCAAAGTCCATTAGAATCTCTTGATGCGGCTTCTCTTCACTTTTCTTTTAGCTTCCAAGGCTGGACCTGAGAGTGATGAACCCAGGATCTACTTTGAGGTATTTCAATAGCTGTTAGAGTGGTTAAAATCACATTTGTAATCCATTCCCTCCAAAATGGCAGAGAGAGAGAGAGGGAGAGAGAGAGAGAGAGCGCAATTTAGTCATCATTTAACTTTTAGAAAACATTATCAAATTGATGTTTACAACATCCAACAAAAATCAATTAAGGAAAATTGTGAAGCTGGAGTTATGGACTAAGGGCTTTTTAGGTACAGGATCCTCTTTATCCTCTCCGTGTACTATAAACAGTCTTTCTTTTCATCTACTCTGTTGTTTCTTTCATTAAATAGCTCAATAAATCTTTGTGTTTGTCATGTATTTGTATTAGTCTGATTTACTTTCTTCATTGCTTTGACAAAATGGAGTACCCCATTAGTTGCTTTTACTATAAATATCTTTATATCATGACATAAATAATAATAACTTCTGTTAGAAATAGTTTATCCCTTAGTTGTTCTCCAGAGTACAATGTCTTTACTTATAAGCTCTTCTGTTTTCCTCTTTCTGTTACAGAATCAGGGGGCCAGCCTGGTTCAGTAAATTGGTTTGGAGGATACTTTGAGATAAACATGCTTGAGTCTTAAGTGGGAGTGCCAAATCTTGTCTCCAGACACTTTTCCGAGAGTTTAAAGAGCACATGACAATTTACTAATATAATGTATGCACAAAAAGCATTTGTTTCTCTATAGGAATTAACCCATTGGTTTACACTGGACAGTACAGTTGTTGAGTCCAGTGACTACTGACTGTACTGAAAGAACCTGTCCTCTTTACAGCCTGTATTCATTTGTCCAGGTAAATCTTCTTACCTGTTCATTCTTGCATTAGGATTAGGGATTGACCAGAGACAGAATATTTTATTTTCAGGGGCTACTTTCTGGTATTTCTAAACTTTATAAGGTCATGGGTACATGGCAGTGAGTACCCATGATCAATCAGGTTCAAGCTGACAAAAGTATCTGCATTTACCAGTGTCAAACCTGCGATATCCCTTGGCTATGCTTGAGGTGCTTGTGTTTTTAAATAGAGGCAGACAATCTGAAACAACTCAATAAGTACTTTCTTTACTATTAAAAGATCTAGTTATAATCCCAAATAATATTCTGGTTGATGTTTCCCATTAGAGACCATTTTTTAATCCTTTAATTTATATCCATGCAAGGCTTGAGTGCAGAAAAGCATGTCTCATTCTTAAGACTCATGGGCCAAAGAAATCTCAATGGGTAAAGATACAGCCTAGAAGCCTTTCCTGGGTCAGTTTTCCTGTCTGGTCTATATGACAAAACAATTATCCATCTGTAAGACAAAAGAAGATATTTTGGAACACCTTCCAGATCTTCTTTGTTTCCCTTCTCCAGAATGTACTCTCAAGATATTTTTATCCCTTTACCATGAATGACTGTGAGAAAAAGAGGTGCCTACTGATTAGTCACCATTTCCCTATCCTTATTGACATGGGCCTGGGTACTTGTATCCTCTCTTTCTTTATTAATGACCCTAAAGAAGGAATCCATTTGGAATATTTACTTTTATCAATGTGACTCTTTGATACCCTGTGTCCTTAATGGATTCTTTCTGCATCTTGCCTGATTAATCTTATCCTGCCTGTTCATGGCACACCATGTATAAAGCCTCTGGAGTAAATATTAGCTCTCATGTATCAGGAAGTCAGTCAACTTCTGGTGAATATGAGTTATGGTGGGTTCACTAATTTGGCTCTATTGTGAGTTAAACCTTAATATTCCCTTAAATGTTTTCTCCAAAGTTCTTCTAACATTTATAACTTGTCATTCCATATTTTATTTTTCAAACTAAGTAAGAGGCAAGCTGATAGCTCTCAGAGTGAATTCTTTAAAAGAGGGCTATCAATCAGTCTGGATTAAAAAATACCATAATTTACTATACATAATCTTGGGATTAAGTAGCCGTAGCCTAGCTAATAAAGAACACAGAAAGCAACAGCACAAAAAAAATTTGAAAAAGACTATATCAGAATGTTCTTTCTATTAGTCTGTTCATGTCATTGTAAATAGAAAGTGAAAAGCAGAGGTGCCCGGGACATGGTGGGGCAGGGAGAAAAGCAGGCATGGAGCAACAGAGAAGGAAAGAGTATTCTATCTCAACAATTTATCTCTTGATTCCTGGTTGTGATGTGTGCTTCTGCAAAGTCTGACCCTGGGGTTCTGCAAATTCACATAAGCTTCCCAAGTCTAGCCATCTCAAATAGCTCCCTTTGGTAGCTGGCTAGTGTTGGAAGCATATGGCTTGAAAAAGATCTAAGTCCCCTTTACAAACTACCAAATATGGTATGCAAAACAAAGGAAAAATATAAAATAGTCATATTTAGAAATCAGTAAATATACAAAAAGATGTCCATATTCAAAATAGTCCTCTTTAAAAATAGGTAAAGATGTCATGCACACAATGTCAAAACCCAATATAGTTCCCTTCAGAAACATGTAAATATCATGCACAACAATATCAAATTCCAAAATATTCCCTATTTAAAACAAGTGAAAAAATAAAAATCCAAGATCCCATTGTGGAGGTTTGGTATTATATTCTTTTTAAAAAATCTTTTTTCTTTTTATTGACTCATTGTTTCATACAGAACATCTCAACCAGTCTTAATCATCGTCTACCCCTTTCTGCACTGGCATCCTCCCCTAGCCCCCAACTGGAACCTATACATTCTTTCACCTGTGTTAAGGTCTACTGTGTCAAGTTAGTGTCCCCAAATGACTTCAGTACAGGTTCAACCAATGAGATCTAGTCAGCCTATCCAGAGTCCCTAACTTTAGTAAGACTAGCCTATCCAACAGTAATCAGTTGCCAATATTTCTTAAGCAAAGTTTAGGGTATGCTATCAATTTCCCATGTGCCAGGCTGGGTTTTTGTCTCCTTGAGTTTGAATAGATCTTTTGAGAATGCTGAAATGATTGTGATAGGTTCATATGAGCAGGGTCCCAGGAGCTTGTAGGATTCTATTTCCATATGGTTACACCCTCCTTCACTGGCTCTTACAATCTTTCCACTACCTTTTCTGCAGTGGCCCCTGAGCCCTGGGTGAGTGAGATTTAATATAAGAGTCTTTTCCAGGTAACCACACTCTGTAGAGTCCTCATCTCCAAGATTTAGTCATTTGTGACTGGCCTTTTGTTGCATACGGAAGCTTCATTAATAAGAGTTGAGAGACTCATTAGTATACTCTTTACCCCTTATTCTATGTTGTGTAAGTCTTGGGTGTGGAGGCTGTATTGTAGATGTGCTACTTAGGCATGAACGATTCACAGGCAATGTCTGTGTGGCCAGGTGTGGTGTTCTGTAGTAGTCTCTATCTGGTACAAAAGAAACTTCCTTGATGAATAGTAACTTGGATATTTATACACATTTTGCATTTAGTAGGAAGTTACATTAGCCTAGAGATGTGACAGCCTTGGGTATCTCTCTAAGATCTATGACCTCTTCAGTCATGTGTATTTGGCTATGATTACAGTATCACACATGAGTTTCCTCACATTGAGTGTGCTTTAAGACCAATTAAGTATCCACTGACTGGCCCCAAGATAAAAGTGCCACTACCACACCAGTGTTGAATGCTGTGCCAGTCATTGATGTGGTTATTTGGTCAAGAAGCTGGTATTGGACCATTGATTGATGTTCTCCCTTGGCTACTTGTATAGTGCTCTCCAGACCTATGAGTGCTAGACTTCAGGGGAAGTGGCTTCCAGGCTAGTTCCAGCTCCATTGTTCCAAATCCAGTATTTGAAGTATGTCCTGTCTTCAGAAATAGGGTCTTACTTGAAGTTCTGAGAGGCAATCAAGAACTGTGGCAATAGCCTGTGTAATTTGGGGAGTCTTTTGGACCATCCTGGCCAAAAGCTCAAAGGAAAGTTTCTCCTGTCTGGCACTGTTTCGTGTTATGTAGCCTTCATCTATGGTCATGAGCTCATGAAGTGATATTGTATGTGGAATTTGTCATTGGATTGTTATTGGTTGTGGAATTTGTCATTGGTTGTTAATACGATTCCCTTCAGTGTTTTACACAAGCTAGGCATTATTTAAGTATCTCTCTCTCTCTCTCTCTCTCTCTCTCTCTCTCTTTCCTTGTCTAACCTCCCTCCATGCTGGATCCCCATTAAAATGTCCCCAGTTTTCCTTGTTTCTCCCTTGATAATACTAGCCTCTTCAGGACCCACCTTTCTTGAGATCCTTTATTCCCTTTATCCCATATTTCCTTGAATAACCCTCCCTACCCCCTTCCATTTAAATACTCCTCTGTGAACTATTTATCCCTTATTTTCTCTCTTAGGTTCTTTCTTTCCCTTTACCTCCCTAGTTCCTTTCCATTTTCCTGGTTCCTACAGTTACATCAGGATACATTTTCACATATAAAGATTTGGTGCTTGGATCTACAAATGAGAGAGAACATACATCGTTTGTTTACTGATTCTGTTACTTAACATAACAGTTTCCATTTACCTACAAATGTCATGATTTTGTCTTTCTTTACCACTGAGTATAACTCCATTGTGTAAATGTACCTCATTTTCATTAGCCACTCATGAGTTGAGGGACACTTAGGTTACTTCCAACCCTTAGCTATTGTGAAAAGAGCAGCAACAAACATGGATGTACAAGTACCTGTGCAATTGGAAGAGTCCTCTGGGTATACGCCAAGAAGTGGTATAATCAGATCAAATGGTTGGTTCATTTTTAGTTTTTTAAGAGTTCTTCACCATGCTTTCCATAGGGGTTTCAGGAATTTACAGTCCCACCAGCAGTGAATGAATGTTCCTCTTTCCCCACATCCTCTCCAGCATTTGGTATCATTTGTTCTCTTCATCTTAGCCAGTCTGACTAGGATAAGATGAAATTTAAAGTAGTTTTAATTTGCATTCTCTACTAATGATGTTGAGAACTTTTAAAGATATTTCTTAGTCATCTTTATTTCTTCTTTTGAGAACTCTCAGCTCAGATCCTTAGCCCATCTTTTAATTAGGTTGCTTGTTTTCTTGATTCTTTCTTTTTTGAGTTCTTTATATATTCTGGATGTTAAGCCATGTTTCTGTGAGATGTGTCACTGGTGAAGATTTTCTCCTATTTTGTGGGTTTTCTCTTTACTTCCTTGGTTGTTTCTTTTGCTGTACAGAAGCTTTTTAGTTTAATGAGGTCCTCTTGTTGATTATTGGCCTTACTTCCTGAGCAACTGTTGTCTGATTTAGAAAGTCCTTTCCTACACCTATATCAACATTTTCTTCTAACAGTTAAGTTTCAGGTTTCACATTGAGGTCTTTGATCCATTTGGAGTTGACATTTGTAGAAGATGAAAGATAAGGGTGTAGTTTCATTCTTCTACAGGTGGAGATCCAGTTTTGCCAGCACTATTTGCAGAAGATGCTATCTTTCCTCCAGTGAGTGTTCTTAGCCTCTTTGTCAAATATCAGGTGGCTGAAATTGCACGTACTCATGTTTGAGTCTTTGCTTATATTCCATTCATCTGTGTGTCTATTTTTGTGTCACTACCATGCTGTTTTATGACTATAGTTCTGTAATATAGTTTGAAATCCGGTATAGTAATCCCCTTTGCATTGATCTTTGTGCTCAAGATTGCTTTGGCTATCTGGGGTCTTTTGTCCTTCTATATGAATTTTAGGATTTTTTTTTCTAATGCTGTAAGCCATGTCATATGGATTTTGATCAGGATTGCATTGAATGCATATATTGCTTTTGGAAGGATGGTCATTTTAGCATTTTTAATTCTTCCAATCCATGATCATGGGAGGTTCTTCTATCTTCTGGTCTCCTCATCAATCTCTTTCTTTAAAGATCTAAAATTGTCATTGTAGCGATCTTTAATACCTTTTGTCAGATTTATTCCAATTATTTTTTTTGAGACTATTGTGAAAGGGAGGGTTTCCTTGTACTCTTTCTCCAATTGCTTGTTATTGATATATAGATATGTTACTGGGTTTTATAGATTAATTGTATAACCTGATATTTTACTTAAAGTGTTAATCAGTTCTAGGAGTTTTCTTTTGGAATTTTTAGTATCTCTTAAGTATAATATCATGTCATCTGCAAAAGTTATAAATTGACTTCTTTTCCAATGAGTACTCATTTAACTTCCTTCTCTTGTCTTATTGCTCTAACATGAGTTTGAAACAATATATTTAAAAATTGTGGAGATAGTGGACAACCTTGTCTGGCTTCTCATTTTAATGGGAATGCTTCCAGTTTTTTTCCATTTAGAATGATGTTGGCTGTGGGTTTTTTGTATATAGTTTTAAGTATGTTTAGGTATATTCCCTATAGTCAAATTCTCTCTAGGACTTTTAACATAAATACATGTTGAATTTGTTAGACCTTTTCTGCATCTATTGAGATGACCAAGTTATTTTTGTCTTTGAGTTCATTTATGTGGTTTATGACATTTATTGGCTTACGTATATTGAATCACCCCTCTGTGTCTGGGATAAAACTGATGATCATGGTGGATGATCTTCTTGATGTGTGTCTGTATGCAATTTGCAAGTATTTTGTTGACAAGTTTTGTATCTATGTTCATTAAGGATATGGGTCTATAGTTTTCTTTTTAGTTATATCACTACCTGGTTTTGGTATTAGAGTGATACTGGCATCATAGAAATAATTTGGGAGTTCTCCCTCTGTTTCTGTCTTTTTGAATAATTTAAATAGTTTTTGTTATAGATCTTCTTTGAATGTCTGATAGAAATCTGCTGTGAATCCATCGGTGTCTGGGTTTTTTTTGGGGGGGGGGGTTTGTTTGTTTGTTTGTTTGGTCTGGAGGTTTTGGATTGCTGTTTCAATTTTCTTGTGTGTTATGGGTTTGTTTAAGCTATTGATCTCTTCTTGGTTTACCTTCCATGATTTCCATGATTTAGATATGCATCCATTTCTTTAAGGTTTTCAAATTTAATAGCATATAGGTTAATTAAGTATTCCTTTATAAGGTTCTGGATCTTTTTGTTGTTTGTTGTGATGTTTCCCCTTCCATCTCTGATTTTGTTGATTTGGAGCTGTTCTTTCTTCCTTTTGGTTAACTGAGCCAAGAGTCAGTCTATCTTGCTTATTTTTCCAAAGAACCAGCTCTTGGATTCATTGATTCTTTGTATTGTTTTCTTTGTTTCTATTTCATTAACTTCTGCTCTGATTTTTGTTATTTCTTCTTGTCTACTGAGTCTGTGTTTCATTGGTTGTTGCCTTTCAAGATTCTTAAACTGCAATGTCAAATCATTTATTTGTGCTCATTCTGATTTTTTAATGTAGGCACTAGAGCTATAAATGTCCCTCTTATGACTGCTTTTAACATGTCCAAGAGGTTTTATTGGATTGTATTATCCTTTTCATTTATTTCCGGGAATACTTTTATTTCTTTCTTAATTCCTCCTTTGTCCCATTCATCATGAAGGAGTGTGTCCTTTAGTCTCCATGAGTTTGTGAAGTTATTAGGGCTTCTCCTGGTGTTGATTTTAAGCTTTATTGCAGTGTAATTTGGTACAATGCATGGAATCATTTCAATTGTTTTTGTGTTTGCTGAAGTTTGTTTTGTACCCATTTATATCTTCAGTTTTGGAGAAAATTCCTTGGGGTGCTGGATAGAATATGTATTTTTTGGTGCTTGGGAGGAATATTCAGTAGATGTCTTTTTGGTCCATTTCATGCAAGGTATTGTTTAATGCAAGTGTCTCTGTTTATTCTTTGTCTGGTTGACCTGTCTATGGAGATAGTGGGGTATTGAATTTCCTTACTATTAGTGAGTTGGGATTAATCAATATCTTAGTGTCCTGTAGTACTGTTTTTATGAAGTTTGGTGCACCAAAGTTTGGTGCATATATGTTCATGATTGTAATATCATCTTAGTTACTTGCTCCTTTAATCAAGATGAAGTGACCCTCTTTTTATCTCTTCTGATTAATTTTTGTTTGAAGTCTATTTTGTCAGATATTAGAATGGCAACTCTTGATTTTTTCTTAATGCCATTTGCTGGGAATATTTTTTTTCCAGCCTTTCACATCAATGATTTGATTGTTTTCTTATTGGTTATGAAAAGCTGGTTGGTCTAGGCTTCAGGTTCTCTTTTGCTTTTATATTGGATATAACTCTAGTTCAGTTGCTCCAGAGTTTCCCCCAGAAGCACAGGTTAGGCGAGATCAGATGCTCTTAGTTACTCTCTTAAGGTCTTCATTCCTCTAGCCAGCAGGCATGGCACAATTTGGGAAATTACTAGGTAGAGTCTGAATTCAGGCTTTCTCAGGCAGTCTGCAAATATCTGGGCCCCAGCAAAGAAGGCAGCTCACAGAAATCCAAGGCAGGTTGGAAGAGGGGACAGCTGAGGTAGATGGGAGGTTCAAGGAATGCAATTGCAAATTGTGTGTCGGGGCAGCCTGTGAAGGCTCTAACAAACCAGACTGAAAAACTGAGCTAGTTTGAGTATGGGATTCTGGACACAGTGGGTAGATTTGGACTAAGTCATTAGTCTCTCCAGATCTGGGGTTCTGAGAGCAGGAGTGGGCCTGTGCCCAAGGCTAGAAAAAGAACCTGGTATTACAGTCTTAATCTAATAAAAAAACACCAAATATTGACCTTATCATATAGCAATAGAGCCTATATTGTGTCTCTTGACTTCCAATTTCTATGATCCCATCAAGGACCTAAGGTGAGGGCTGAAGAAATGGCTGAGCTGCTAAGAGCACTGGAGGCTCTAGCAGAGGACCGGAGTTAGTTTCTGAGCACCCACACTGCAGCTGGAGTTCCAGGGGACCCAATCCCCAATTCTGGCCTCCAAACAAGTTGTGCAACTGGGGTGCACTTATATATATGCAGACAAGCTACTCATACACATAAATAAAAAAAAATTTAAATGAATCCAAGGTGAAAACAAAAATGGCAAAAAAACCCTAAACCAAAATGTAAAAAAACAACAATAAAACACAAAACTGCCATATAACTGGGACACGTGATTGAATACCTTCAATCCAAGGAATTCCCAGGGTATCATGATCCCCTAGGTCTCAGTAGCAGTGGTAAGTTTTTGGATGCAGCCATTTTGTTTTATGCTATGTGATTTGATTCTCAAGATGGCCACAAGGTCACATGAGTCACCATCATTTTGAAGATGTCACTAACCAAGATGTCAAACAAGTCATGCAGCTGCTCCCATATGAACTGGAAAGTTAAGGTTTTCTCCCAGGGCAGAGATTCCCATCTCTCGATCAGATTTCTCTCCAAAGGGGTATCTGCCACTGTAACAATTTTCATATGAGATTATGCTATGCCTTTTCCAGTGCTTTATAAGGCTCATTCATACTCAAAAGGATAAAGAAGCATAGTACAATTATCATCCAAAGTTACACTATTTTTACCATACTGCAGTTAGGAAATTCCAGTGTATGTCCAAAGTTACACTATTTTTATGATACTGCAGTTAGGAAATTCCAGTCTATGTATGTATGTATGTATACAAGTACACATGCATGTATACAAGGATTTTAGCAAAGCAAAATTTCCATTTCGTTCTTTTCTTCTTTTTTTTTGAGGCAAGGTCTCACTATGTAGCCCTCACTGGTTTGGTACTTACTATGTGGATCTGACTGGCATGAAACTCACTATGTAGACCAGTTTGGCCTCAGACTCACAGTTCACCTGCCTCTGCCTCTTGAGTGCTGGGATTAAAAGCATAGCTCAGCCCTCCACTCATTCTTTTTTTTTTTTTTTTTTTTGAGGCAGGGTCTTCCTGGAACTCATTATATAAATCAGGCCACACCATGCCTGGATCTCCATTTCATTCTTAATCACTTATAAAGTATTTCATTCATTGAGTGCTTCAGGAATTATAGGGCAGAGTTGCCACATTTTTGGGGGGGTCGGATCAGGGTCCGCTGTTGAGGACCCTTTGTCTTAATAATAAAATAATTTTAGAAGAGAATCAAAAGGAAGCTCTAGGACAGTTTTATTAGTGGCTAAAAGAAAACTGCCCAGGGCAGGTTATCTGGGACACTTTCTCTGCCATCCCAAAGAGGCGTTGTGTATATTATAATATTAGCATTAATATTTAAGCCACTCACAAGCTATCTACCCATTTCCCACTCTACTAATCCTATTTAAAGGAGTCTCTGTTAACTACTTTTCTCATTGATGTAACAAAATACCTGACAAAAAAACAACTTAAGAAAGGAAAGGTTTATTTTGGTTCACAGTTTAAAGAGATACAGTCTGGCATAGAGGGGAAAGCATGGTAGCAGGTAGCTCCACATTTGCAGGAACATGCCACTAGGACACAGCTCCTTACTTCTTGGTGGAATAGTTCATGTATTTGGAGAGGACAGAAAGTGGAGTCACGTTATAAACCCTCAAATTCTACCCCAGTGACTTCCTCCAGCTATGCTCCACTGCTCAAAATTCCACAGATTTTCAAAACAGCACCAATAGCTGGAGCCTAAGTGTTCAAACACATGAGTTTGTGGGAGACAGCTTACATTCAAACCATAACAATAGAGTCTTTATCTCACTAGTAACTAAAAAGATTAAGATTTTATTTGTCTGTGGTCACAGTGTGGAAAGCATTGTAATGTCCCCAGCATATCAAGGGATGTGCAATGTCTCCAGCACATCATGGAATGTGACTTCCACACAGGCCACCTTCAAAGGATGCTCTCTTTCTTCCATATATGTTCTTTCCAACTATGCATGGGATGGGAGCTTTAAACCTACTCCTGGAGCATCCTTTGTTTTTAAAAAGCTAATATTCACTTCCTCATTTTCCTTGGCAAAAAATAAAACAACAATAGTAATAACACTTGGCATTAACAATCAGAACCCAGAGAAATATTAAGAGTGGCACTAATTAAGCTGCTCGAATGAATGGCTGCATTCAAAGGGGACATTAAGAAAATTCACTTACCACCATTTTGTTTATTAGTTTATTATGCTTTAAAAATGAGACAGATGTTTTTCCAGATCTCATTCTGGATGGATGGCTAGGTGCTTTGTAGTACAAGCCTTTCTTTGCAAGGACCAAATGCCTGTCACTTTTTATCATGCCTTGCCCCTTCCCTGCCAAGCACTTATGAGTTTCTCTTAGTTCTTGTACTTGCACAGTCATGCAATGTCTTCTTTAAAAGGGAAAAATAAAAGAGCTTGAATAAAACAAACAGTTGATATTGATCTAAGCTCACTACAAAGGAAAGTAATTAAAGGACAGATCATTATTTCTCTGATGTAATTTTTAATCGCCCCCACAATATATTCTCCACCCTGATTATGTGGCTACATTCAGAGATTTGGGCT
This sequence comes from Eospalax fontanierii, assembly GCA_035773235.1. NCBI lineage: Eukaryota > Metazoa > Chordata > Mammalia > Rodentia > Spalacidae > Eospalax > Eospalax fontanierii. The sequence continues at coordinate 106,078,548 of CM069524.1, forward strand.
ATTGTGTTGGAGGTTTTGTGCAGTACAGTTCAATTGAATCACCTCATATATGCTCATATATGTGGTCAAGGCAGGTTTATTTGATTCTTGTTTTAGTAAGTACTGTCTTAGTCATAGGCTCTGTGTTTTGTTTTGTCTTTAGACCCTGAATAACAAAAAAAGTTATAGAAACGTAGCTGTGTCAACAAGATATGAATTTCCATGCGCTGTTAGTCCACTTGGACCTCGTGTTTATGCCTTCAGTTCAAATGAAAGAAAATAGTCTTCAAATTTAAACTGTAGCTTTAGAAGCTTTTGTACATTCTGTGCTTGTGTACATAGTGCCTGGTGTGTCACACACCCTATAGACAAATAAATGAATAGTTTAAATTGTGTTGAAAGGAAATTAATTTTGTTCTACAGTGACAAGTCTTCAGAGTATATTCCTCATTTAGGAAAAATATGTATAAATTCTTATTTTGTCAAATTGATTTGCTAATTACTATAAATGTTGGTACGCTCATGAGTTCACTGTAAACACTGATCTACCAATAATCTTGAAATTATAATACTTTGCATTGTGAAGAGGCTTCATATTTTCTTTGTGCCAAGTGCTTCCTAGCTTCCTTCCTTCTTTCCTTCTTTCCTTCTTTCCTTCCTTCCTTCCTTCCATCTTTTCCTTTTTCTTCCTTTCTTTATATTATTTCATTCCTTTTCTAAACACAGCCACACTGTATCATTTACTGTTTTTTGAACGTTTAATCTCCTCAAGTGGATTTCAAGCTTCTTGTAGAAAAAGGAATGGAACTTTCCTCTTTGCATTTTTACTCTCTAGTTCAGTCCTGTTAACTTAGTAGATGGGAAAGAAATGTTTATCATTAGTATTTGGAATTTGCTCAATGAAAATTGATTTTAAGTTGGAAAATACCAACATAGTACATGTAGAATACTCTTTAAACAGAGAATATCAATTTTTATGGAGCACATATGATTTATGAACATGCTATATATACAGTATATAATATAATCCTTAAGGAAGTTATGCAGTAGTTCCATTTCTCAGTTGTAAAAATGAAGACAGTCAGATGAAGTTCAGGAACAAGGCAAGAGCCAAATGTCGAAAAAGCTGCAACATCAAGTCAAAATCTGACTCTAAGCATGACCTCTTTCTGTTAAGCATGATGCTTTTCATAAACCATCACTTGCCATGGTGTGAATTTGTGTCCTGGAATTCATGTGCTAGAAACCTAATTCCTCAGTGCAACAGGGTTGGAAGATGTTTGGGTCAAGGACATGGAGCCCTTGTAGATGGTTTCACACCTTTCCCGAAGATGTTGCGGCCCCCTTTCTATCTTTAGTACATGCCTACTTGCCTTTCCACTTTTAGTGATGAGTTGAAGCAACAGGAAACCCTCAACAGGAAAACAGTCTGGTGCCATGTCTGAATTCTCTTATCTCTTTCTTTTATAAATCACCCAGAGGAAAAGAAATTCCCAGCAAACATATTTTGATAGTTTGAGAGGAAAAAAGATGGTTGTATACAAGAACTAGTGTGGATTTAATTCCTAGAAACACACACACACACACACACACACACACACACACACACTCAGACATGATTCTTAATAGTAATATAACAATTGTAAAGTTTTTGCATATTATACAACAACAGTAATTCTATAATGGTTTCCTTTATAGGGTGGAGTCTTTTTAAACTGCATTTTACAGATAAAGAAACTTAGATTAAAGAATTTTACCACACAAAATTAATAGGTGGCATGCTAATATTCTGACCCTAAGGTAAATAAATGCTTTCACCATGTAAAAGAAAGAAGAGATAGAATCTAAAAAAAAAATGCCTCTAGGTCTTTAGAATAATGTAGACTGGGTAAAACCCATGTCAAGACTTTAGATTTTTAATACATTCAGGATAAGAGCAAAGACTTCTCATATCTACTGTTAGTGAAAGACTACAAAGAGAAGATGGACTGGTCACATTCTGATCTACCTTCATCATCTCTGACGACATTATTGCCTCGAAAGAAAGAACACACTTGAGATGAGACAATTGAAGCCTGAGATTAGTTAAGGGATAAAAAGAGAGGATGTAATTACTCTAACGAGCTCGAATCTCATTACCCATGCAGATTACATCCGGGATACAAAAACAGCTTATGCTAGTCTTCTCTGTGGGACAGAATTACTGGAAGATTGAATATATATATATATATACATATATATATATATATATATGGACTTCAAAGGGTTGCAGACAATATGTCTTGGGAACCACATGCTAGAAATGGGAAGCTCACCATTGACTCTAAACACAATTCTAGATAGGATTAAAAAAGAAATTAATTAGAAATCCTTAAAAAAAAAGTCTTAGTGGAACTGATATTTCAATCAAATTTTGTGTGTTTGTAGGGCTGTCATAAAAAAGAACCACAGATTGGATGGCTTAAACAATAAGAATCTATTCTTTTCTAATTTTGGAGGCCAAAGTATGACATCAACATACTGGAAGGGTTATTATCTTCCGAAGCTGCTTTTCTGTGCTTAGCGATGTCTGGTTGTCTTCTATACATATGTTCATGTAGCCTTCACTTCATATCTATGCTTAAATTTTCATGTTATATGGACATCAGTCATGTTGGATCAGCCCACCCTAATGAAATCACTTTAATTAAATTATTATTTCCAAAGTCACTTGTGTTTTGAAACGAGAGGGTTAAGAGTTTAACATAGGAATTTTGAGATGATGTAATTCAGTCGTTACAGAATGAGTCATGTTTCTTTTCTTTCTTTCCTCTTTTCTTTCCTTCCTCTTGTCTTTTCTTTCCTTAGAGAGAAAGAGAGAGAGAGAGAGAGAGAGAGAGAGTCCTTATCTATGTCTTATCTTTATGTCTGCATTTGTGATGTTGGTGATAGAACCTAGAGCCTCATACATGCTAGACAAGTACTCTTTCACTGAACTATGTACCAGCCTCAATTCCATTCCTAATGGCGATATAACTGAAAAGAACAAAATTAGTACTATTGATTAACTAAAAGGAAAGATTGATACAGTATACTCAAAAGGATCATTTTGCAAATTATATCTTTTGTCTCTACTGCACACATGGAAATTGTGATTAATATTTTCTCCTAAACTGAACATGTGATAAAATATATATTCTTAAATACTTTACTAATTATTTGAGAATTCCATATAATGTATTTTGATCATATGCATCCCGTCAACTCCTATGAGATCATATCCCTTCTATATCCACCCAACTTTATGTCTTCATTTTTCTAAAGCATATCAGGTCTCATTTGTGCTTACCATATGTTCTTGTGTGTGTTCCAATGCACTGGAGCACGGTCCGCATACCAGGGTTCATACCCTTGAAGAAAACTAATTTTCCCACTGCCAACAGCTACCATTTGCCATTATCTTCTCATCTAGGGGTAGGGCTTTGTGATCACCTCCTGCTTCATGAGGGGATTTTGTCTAGGTTGAGCTTGTACAGGTCTTATGCATGCCGTCACAACTTCCGTGAGTTCATATGTCTACCTGCCCTGTTGTGTCCATAAAACACCATTTCTTTACAGTCATCCACCACCCTTGACTCTTATAATCTTTTTGCTTCTTTTTCTGTGATGATCCCTGAGTTTGGGGAGGAGGGGTGTGATACAGGGGTCCCATTTAGGGATCAGGATTCCACTGTCTCTTATTTTCTGCATGTTGATCAATTGTAGGTCACTGTCTTAAATGCCATCTACTGTAAAAAGAACTTTCCTTTGTGCAAGTTGAGAGGTTTCTTAATCCATGGGGGTAATAATTCATTAAGAGTCAATTCAATACTATGTCTATTTAGTGGAAGAAGAGTAGTAGATTCTTCCCTAGGGCCTATGACCTGTCTACTCACAGGTTCTTGATCCTAACAACAGGCTTAGTTATGGATTCCATCTTATGGAGTAGACCTTAAGTCCAGTCAGAATGTGGCTGGTTACTCTCATGATATTTTTGCCACTATTGCATCAGTGGCACAGCTTTTCAGGCTGGCCGTCTCTTTAGCTTGCATGGTTCATTCCTGAGGCTGGCCATCTCTTTAGCTTGCATTGTTCATTCCTGAACAAGACTGAGGATTACTTTTGTTTCCCACTAGGGCACATAGCCCCTTCTAGAATAATGAAAGCTGGCCAGTAGGGATGAAGATTTGAGGTTGGTACTAGCTTGATATATCCATGCTCTATGACTCAAGTATACGTTGTCTTCAGCAATAAGGTCTTCCCTTTAAGTTCTAGAAGGTATTCAAGACCAATGGAAAAAGCCTGTAATATCTGGGAATACAGGATTCCCCTTTCACTAGACAAAAACTCTCGAAGAGGTAACCCATTCCTAGCACTTGGCTTTTTATTTAACCTGTGGTATCTAGTAAGAACGTTTTCATCCTGTTATAGGGTAACACCATTTAAACGTTTTATATTCAGTAGTAGATTTCCATATGAATTTTTCGAAAGGTCTGTAGCCTTAGCTCTTCCTCCTTGCACTCCCTTCTCTGCTGTGCCTTCCAACCCCTGCTCCTAACCCCTCTTATCCCATTATCCCTCTTTCCTTTCTTATGCCATTGCATTTTATATCCCCTCTCTTGACAGCCCTTCAGATAGTCCTTTACTAACTTCCTGACCTCTATGGGTATTCCAAGTAATATACATCTAAAAATTCAATGCTAACATGCACAAATGAAAGAAATCATGCAATGTTTGTCTTTCTGGGCTTCGGTTTCCTCACTTAGAATGATTGCTTCCAGAGTCATTCATTTACCTATGAATGCCATTGTTTAACAACTGAATAACATCCCATTGTGTATAAGTACCTTATTTTCATTATCCATTTGATGAACATCTATACTGTTTCCATGTGGCTATTGTGAATAGAGTAGCTGGATGAGAATAGTAGAACATGGATAAGTAAGGAAAAAGGCAATATACAGGAAGTCCACCACCACCATGCTAAACGGAAAGAAATTCAACATATCCATTAAAATTAGGAACAAGACAAGGATCTCCCCTCTTCTTTAACAGAGGGTTTTACTCCTTAGACAGAGTACGAGCCAAGTGACGGAAATAGAGGAGATACAAACAGGAAAAGAAGAACTCAAACTCTCCTTATTTGCAGATACATTAAGATGCCACCAGAAAACTCCTAAAGCTGATAAACACGGTTGTCAAATTAGCATAATGCAAAATTAACATGCAAAAATCAGTAGCCTTCCTATGTACCAACAACAAACATACTGAGAAAGAAATCAGGGAAACAATCCTATTCCATTGTAACCTCAAAAAAATGGAATAAACCTAACCTTGGAAATGCAAGACTTGTAGAATAAAGACTTTAAGATACTGAAAAGAGAAGTAGAAGAAGATGCCAGAAGATGAAATAACCTCACGTACTCAAGGATTGGAAGGATTATTATTGTGAAAATGACCACCCTACCAAAAGCAATCTAGATTCAATGCAATATCCATCAAAATTCCAACATGATTCTTCATAGAAATTGAAAATAATCTCAACTTTCATATGACAACACAAAAGAGCCAGGATAGTAAAAACTTTCTTGAGCATCAAAAATACCTCTGGAGGTCTCACCATCCCAGATTTGAAGGGATATACAGAAGATAGTACTGGCGTAAGAACAAACACATTAATCAGTGGAGTAGAACTGAGAATACACATGTAAGTCAACACTCCTTAGACAATCACCTGATTTTTGACAAAGAAGCAAAAAATACACATTGGGAGAAAGACAGCATCTTCAACAAACAATGCTGGTTAAACTGAATAGTTTCATGTAGAAGAATGAAACTAGATCCTTATCTCTGCACAAAACTCAACTTCAGATGGATTATGAACCTTACCATAGGACCTGATGTGTATAGGAAAAGACTTTCTGAACAGGACCCTGGGAGTTCAGACATTAAGTCCAGCAATTGATAAATGGGATATCATGAACCTAAAAAGCTTCTGTACCTCAAAGGATACCATCATTCAAGTGAAGAAGCAGTCTATAGAATAGAAAAAATGTCTTTACCAGCTGTACATCTGACAGAGGTTTAGCGTCTCAAATATACAAAGAACAATAAAAAATTTAAAAAAACAAATAACCTAATTTAAAAAATGGAGCATGAAACTAAACAGCATTCTCAGATGACATCCAAATGGCTGAGAAATATTTTTTAATGTTCAGCATTCTTAGCCATTAGGGAAATGTAAATTAAAAGTACTAAAACTATTCTGAGATTTCCCCTTCCATGCCATTCAAAATGGCTATTAGAAGGAAGGAAGGAAGGAAGGAAGGAAGGAAGGAAGAAGGAAGATTTCTGGGGTGAATGTGAGGAAGGGGAACATTTGTTCACTGTTAGTGGGAGTACAAACAGGTGCAGCCACTATGGAAATCAATGTAGAGGTTCTTCAGATAACTAGAAATAAATCCACCACATGATCCAGCTATACCGTTCTTGGATATATACCCAAAGGACCACATATCCTGCTACAGTGGTAACCTTTGAAAAGAGCAAAGAAAGTAGAAGAATTAAAGAATACAATCTTGTGCTCGTTAAACCCCCAAGGACAGAGGTAATAGGTAGATCTCAGGTAATGGAGCGACTGGTGACCCAGCCCGAATGTCTGAGATATTCTTGTCAGCAAGAGAGGAACTGCATAGATGTTGTAAATGACCAAGATGAATCAAAACAAAGTTCTTATAGGACATGTAATAACTGAATTGATTTAGTAAATGGACAGGAGTCTTTTCAAGATAACAAGTCCTCTACCATGGATGAAGAATTGTAGAGGGGGTTTGTGATAAGAACAGAGGTTGATCTAGATTCTATCACAAATCTATTGATTCTCTTATCTATGAGTTATTATCAAATTAGATACAGTATATATGTATCTCAAAGTATAGGATCAAATATAGAAGCTATACCTGAAATTATATATTAATAAAAAGCTATTGCATGTTTGCAAGCTTTCCACAGCATGTTTCACAGATACTGTTGCATAGTATCACATCTTCTCTTCTATTATGGTCACTTCAGTGTAGCTTCCATTTGGGCCACTCTAGTGAACTGCTTTTCATAGGTGAACTTCTATTTCTTCTGTGGATCCAATTATCTTTGTCATCCTTATCCCTCCAGACTCAAACTCTTTCCACTCTTACCTTCTGTGATACCACACATTTGTAATCTATGATGATCTCTCTGACCATCCCTTCTGATTTATGTCAGACTCTTTTACTCATATTTTCTGGGGTTATTGTCCTTATTACTGTTTGTTTCTCAGGCTCTGTCTTCTCCTTAGACAATCACACATAAATGTGTATTAGTTATTTTTCTGTTGTTGTGATAAAACACCATGATCCCACAGTCATTGAAGGAAGAGTTCCCTGGGGCCTATGACTCCAGATGGGGAAGAGTCCGTCATGGTGTGGAGGCAAGGAAACGGGAGCAGGAAGCTGAGCACTCACCTCTTCAACCACAAACACTAAGCAAAGACAGAAAACTAAACGTGGAGCACGACGGTGATCTCGTATAGCCCACTCCCCAAGATGTACTTCCTCCAGTAAAGCTACACCTACTACAATGTCCACGACTCCCAAACAGCACCACCGACTGAGGACAAAGTTTTTCAAGGACTTGAGATTATGGGGGACATTTCTCAATCAAACTACCACAAACCCATGGTTCAACCAGTAAAGAGCTTCCAATATCTCCCAAATACCTCCATCCAGGTTATTGTTTGTGACCTTCAAACCAGTTTTTCTAGCCGTGCACTCGACTGATGTCTTCACTTAGACATTCAGATATGTTAGAATCTGACATGTCTAAAATGGATAAATCTGGATTCCTAATTTCTTTCTTGTTGTCTCTGCTTAGTGTTGTTGGATTGTAGAATTGTTTCCCAATTTCCATGTCATTGGCCTGAAGATTACTCTTGATATTCTCTACTTCATCCTCATAGTCTGTCACCATGCCCCATCATGTCCAAGTCATTTCTTGAGCCTGTTCCTGCTTGCCACACTTTAGTTATCATTGTATCCCCAGTATTCCTGTTGTACAAAAGAACCTTCTCCAATGAAAGGTTTCATAGGCCCCAGAGATCTTTGAACAACTACATTGCTCACTATCTCTTCTAGTATTAAGAAGCCAAATTTATACGTGCACATGACACACGATGATGTCACTCCTGAGACTTTGTCACTTAGGCCTTCTTTCCAAATTGGATATGGTATCTACATGTCACAATGGGCTGTGAACAATCTGATCTCCTCTCAGACTCTACAGTGTGAGTCTCAGTACATGCACTGTCCCCTCTTTTCTTCATCATCTCCCCCATTTTTCTATTCTTTTCTGACATCTCTCCTAGTCTCTCTTTCTCCTGAGGCATTGGGATTCCCTTGTTGGTCCTGTGGCTCACTATAAAAAGCTCCCTATTTTTACTTACTCTGAAAGTCTACATATGATCTTTCTCTTTCAAGATAAAAGGTCACATGGACCAGTTCTTTTTATGCTACAGCAACTTAAATAATACTTGACTTAGAGGGGGTTGCAAATATCTGTTAAGTAAAGAGAGCTTTTCCTCCTGCCTGCTAGGAAGGAAGCGGAACTAACCAAAAACCAAATCCCCAGGAATTACAGAAAGTGATTGATTCACATTGCAGAGTCTGTGGTGCAGTTCACATACCTGTGTTAGGCATGCCTACACCAACTGCCTCAGATGATCAACTTCCTCATTCTGTAGCACTGGAAGGTCCCTTGGCCTGCTGTCACCACCTGGATTATAGTCAATAGCCTGGATGGATACTCTACCTTATAGCCTCTACCCTCATTGGCTTCAAAAAGTTACAATGAGAATAATTTTTAAAGCGAAGGTGCAAGAGACAACTTTATTGGAAGAAGAAAAGGGGCTGTATGGAGAAGCCTGAGAAGAATAAGGGGAAGCAAGTTCTGCACTTCAGAGAAGGGATATAATGTACCTCACAGCTCTGGACCAAAGGAGAGCTTGAAAAGTGTTACAAACCAAGTCAGAAATGCAGAAGTACCAGAAGGGAGTGACTGCATATTAACTTGCTGGGGCAAGAAATTCAGAGCCAAGATGTAGCATATCTCAGCTGAAAGATTATAATTTCTAACTTTAAAAATTTCTGAGCAGGTCTCAATGTAGAAGAATACCTGCAATGAAGTAGCAGGAACCAGTTTATGACCAGCATAGCCAGGTGCATGTCTACTGGGAACACAGAATCCCTCATCAGCATCTGGAACGCTAGGATCTATGAGACAAAGCCAGTCCACATGCTATTTTTAAAGTCTCTGTAAGTGAAAAGGATTTGGAGGCTTTTCAAATATTGTAAAATAACAACAAATGGTAAGTATACAACAGAGACCGCTGTGGAACCCAACACCTTACTCTCTGACTTTTCATGGGGACACAGACCCTCTCTATAGAGATAAGCCTTCTATCCCTCTGACATCCAAAACTGATTTCAGAAAAGCACACATTGGAATGAGGATGATTTTCCACAGTTGTGTTCTTATGACATGATGATGGCCAACTCAGACCTCTATATGTTAAAGAATCAAAAAATAGGCTTTATGATCTTACATCTGGGATTATGTTTGCAGAGGGTCTCTCTACATTCCATTTTGAAAGAAAAGCAAAGTGCAGGAAATTAGGAGATCTGATTTCCAGTGACATCAAGACTGGCTGAGGATCTGAGGTTCTTCTCATGAAGTCACTGCATTCTAATTTCCTAATCTGTAAAGCAAAGATAATGCCTGCCTTACTGTCCCGCATGGTTGTTGTGAGGATCTAGTGAGATGACAGATGCAGTAGACTGCAAAATTGAAAGGCAGATACAAATAGAGCTATTATTACAGTTGATGACATCATCATCCTGTAATTATGGCGGCTTTGGGGGAAGATGAAAGACATGGATAAATTAAGTCATTAATTATCAGTGGGACTTTCTATGCATTTTTACATCTCTTCCCTTATTAAATCTTTAATAAGAATAACAAAGTGTCTGGAATGACTGAGGTAAAAGTTTTTAATCTCTTAATTCAGTGTGCATTTGTTGACTTCACAGTTTGTGCTCTGTACCTTTCGGAGGAAGGCGTTAACAATGAAGACAGGAAGAAGGAAGAAGCCTAGAATTTTTAAACATCAACCCAAACAAAACCTAGCCCTCCTTTACCACCAGCTTCATTATGAAAAATTATTTTTTATTAAAAGTTTTTTCTGCCTTTTTTTTAAATTAGGTTCTCACTGTTGACGAGGCTGGTTTAGAATTCACTGGGCAACCCAAGCAAGCCTTGGAATTTGCAATGGTCCTGCCTCTGTCACTGGAGTAGCTGGGATTACAGGTCAGCACGACCAGGCCTGTAAATCCCATTTCTTTAAAACTGGTCAAATAGTTTTTCATTAGGACCCACATTAAGATTGTAGCTGAGCCACAAATTCAAGCACCATCTGCCCATTCTGTATTATATCAGAGACAGCATTGGTTTTCTGCCACTGTCTCTTAACACACAGAAAGACTACATTTCCCAGCATCCTAATTTTCCCAGCATCCCTAGAAATTAGGTTGAAACATGTGATTCTGTTCTGACCAATGAACTTAAGCAGAAGTTCCAGTTCCTAATACAACGAAGGCTGTTAAGTGAAAAGATGACCACTCAAAGGCACAAGAGAATACAACTTACATGTTTTATAGTTATAGTTCAGTTTTTCCCAGGCTTGTCTACAACAGCAAGAAGTTTAAATTTGGGACTCACTGTAGAGATTCTGATATAATCAGTCTGGGCAGTTAATCTTCTGGATGTCCCTCAGTTGTATCCCCTCCAAGCTGTGCCAGCTGAATGGATGAATGTTGGCAGCAAACTATAAAAGCTGTGGATGTGTGTCTAAGTGAGTGCTGGGTTGCCTTTGGACTTCTGGCTTGGTTAGCATTGTTCTTGGCCTTCTTGACTGCTGGGTGCCCAAATGGCATTCACTATTAAGGTCTTCATAAGACACACTTGGTGTCTACTCATTTGGTTTGATTAGGATCAAATTCCTCATTTTGGCCCTAAATGAATGGACCCACTTATATGATTCTCATCCATAGTCCCCCTATGTCCTTTAGTTAACTCTGTCAACACTATTATCTCAGAGAATCGGAGAAAACAAGATTTCTTCTTCCTTTATCAAGAAGACCCAACACTCACGCCTTCTTAAAAACAAGCAATAAAAAGTAACCCATAGGTGGTTCTAATGTACGTTCTGTATGTGTGTGTGTGTGTGTGTGTGTGTGTGTGTGTGTGTGTGTGTGTGTGTCTGTGTATGCAGGCATGTACACATGTGCATGTGTCCCTGCACATATGCTGACATCAGAGAGCAACCTCAGTTGTTGCTGCTCTGGGACTGTCCACCTTTTGTTGAAGCAAGGTCTTTCACTGGCCTGCAACTTAACAAGTAGGCTAGGATGACTTGCAAGCTAACCCAAAGGTTACCTCTCCCTCCACATGAGGGGAATACAGACTCTCACCACTATATCTGGCTTGTTTGTATGTGGATTCTGAGGCTCAAACTCAGGTCCTCATGCTAGCGAGTCAAGCATTGTACCAACTGAGCTCTCTCCTCAGCAACTAGTGTAGGCTCTTTATCCTTTGAGAGCTGTTTTTCTACTTTCTAACTTCAACGTACCTATAGTTCATATGATGTCTTGTTAAAATTCTGATTCTGATTCTAGCCTAGGGTGGAACTTGAGATCCACTACTTCTTGCAAATTCCTAGGATACATGGACACAGTGATGACACTTGTGATGGGAAGCTTGGGAAAGCCCTGTACCTCAAGAGTGTCACAGACCAGTACACCCATAAGCATTGGAGGCACCTGGTATCACATTTTTTTATCCCTCCAGTCTTGCAATTCCAGGCTCACCCTGACCCAGGTTAACAATGACACCTCAGAAGAAGAGATGACTGACTTCACCCACAGTGACAATGAAGAGATAAAGCCTTCATGTATCTATCTATAATACTTTCTACATAACAAAATCATTATTTTTCAGTTGTTTGCTTTTATATGTCTCCAAGGACATTTAAGTTACTCTTAACTATATTTTCTCTGGCTAATTAAAAGCTGGCATCTGTGACTAGGTCTCGTTATGATTATGTCATTTGAGAATCAGATTATTTTTATATTTTTCTCCTTTATGCCTGGACTACTCTTAATTCTCAGTGAGTGGGCAGTGGTTGAGAGAGAGCTGGGCAGTCGTCTAGATGATTAGAATGTAAAAGATGTATGAGCATCCCATACCCAGCACAATTAGCCCCCTTTAACTTCCCCTCAGTTAGTACTCATGAACTACCTTCTGGCAGCAGATATTTAAAGGGTTTATTCTGCCCAGATCTGATAAAATCCCCTCCATACTGTTTTATAGATTTTTCTCTTTACCCAGATGATTGGTTGGATAAGGTAATGATTTGTGCAACCCCTCCTTGTTTTTGTGACAGCTTAAAGAGACTTCTGTGAGAAGTGCTTACCAGAATCCGACCTTCTTTAATTAAGTTCTGATTATTAGAGGGACAATGAATGCAGAGTGCTTCATAAACTGTACTGGGCTAGCTGGGTCCTCTGAGTGTGTATAGTAGCAGTGGTCAAAAGCCTTCCTTTAAGAGATTAGGGATGCCATTTAGATAGATCGTCAAAACATGCATCTCAAACATGGCATCATTTTTAATGGGAAAAACTATCAAAATGTTGAATTTGAATGTAAAGCATTGGTAGAGAGAACTGACATTGAGCCAGTGTGCATTAGCATGAATGTACATTGCTTAAATTCAGGCTTCCTTTCCTTATTCTTTCATCAACAGTGAGGATGGAATTTAGGGCCTTGCTCATGGTAAGCAAATATTCTGTTGTTGATCTGTATCCCCAGCCCATTTTCAATAGACCAGGCGTTTGTCCTAATTGGTCAATGTCAAAATCATCTCAGTTATTAAATTATTTGAATATAATCCCTTTATTTCCACCCGTCTTCTGACATAAGGTCAAGATTATTTCTTTCAGTGTAAGTCTTCTGAGAGGAATTTAGAGTCTTTCATAAACCATGCCCATAACATAATTAATTTCCAGACTCAGTTTTAGTGTGTAGTTGCAAACTAAAAGTCACTTTATTGGTTTATTGATTGATTTTTACTTTATCTATATAAGTGTTTTACCTGCATATATGTAAGTGAACCTGTGCCTATAATCTCTGCAGAAGCCAGAAGAGGGCATCAGATGCCTGAAATTGGAGTTTACAGTTAGTTATCAATGGGTGCTAAGAAATGAACTCAAATCCTCTTCAAGAACAGCCAGTGCTCTAATGCATGGAGCCATCTCTCCAGTCCTGAAAATTAAGTCACTTAAAATGTAGAGTACAGAATTCCACAGTTTTGAAATTTTCTTCTCACTGTTTCTAGAACAGTTTACCTAACTTTATCTAATGACAGATCTTAAATTTCACTACTACTAATCTTGACAAACATTCATTCTGGTTTTCACAACATAAATAACTTTCTTTTCAGACTCATATTTTTATGATATCTAATAGAGCTATGTTGATACTGGGGTCCAGGGGAACTCCAGAGGGTTTTGGTTGTTTGTTTTTTGAAACAGGGCCTCCCTAAGAAGCACTGGCTGATCTGGAACCTGCCGGTAGACAGGACAGGTTGGCCTAGAATTCACTGAGACCCACCTGTCTCTGCCTCAGGTCCTGGGATTAGAGGCATAAGCCACCACACCCAGCCCTTGAAGCTTTTCTTATATCCTTGAATAAGGTATTAGTTAGAGACCCATGGTTGGCAGTGTATAAAAGAAGATAATTTATTAAGAAAGGTTACACTTCCAAGAGAGGAAGTGGGCCCTAGCAGAGTTTATTAGTGCAAAATGGCCCCACTATACAAAGATCGTGGGTTTCAACATCAGATACCAAAGGCTTTGGGGGTTGTTTGATAATGCAGACCTTTTCACACATGCTCTTATATGCAGTTCTACAACTTCACGGCTCACCAGTCTTATTAGCTTCTTAAATATCCACCCACGGGCATAAATTTTGCTATTATAATAAGCCAAAGGTCACCTTCAGCTTCTGGTGTATCCCTGTATGGACCAGAGACCTGATTTAGAAAGCTTCAGCCATGGGACTTGCAGCCTATGCTTTGCCAACTAGTTTCTCCTTCCATATGCTAATTTTGCAAGGGTTACACAAGGTTTTCCAAGCTCTCACTTTCTGCCTTATTCTTCGGTCTCTATGTGATTGTAGGGACTAGTGCGATTGTCATAAGACCTTTGGAATCAAAACATTTTACTGTGATAACACGGGTGATGTGCGTGGAAGTTTGCAGGTATTTAAGCTAAATATAGACACTAGAATTTAGTTTACTAGTCCTAAGGGTTTAATCTATGAGGGACATTGGTATCAAGTAGAAACACACAAAAAAATGTTGGCATTTCATAATCTTTTTGACCTATAACACCGGCAATATGGTTCCACCAGTATGTTTCACAGTGATGAGAAGTTGGCCTGCCGCTTCAGTTAAGTGTAGGTCAGCTAGGCAACTTCTATTATAATATGCAAAGACTGGAGGCATTTTCCAGCACTGTACTTCCTCTTTACATTCTGTGAACTGCACTTAGTAACGCCACTTATTTTTCTATCAAATATTTCCCAAAACCTTTTCTTCTTATTCTTAAAGAAAGGCCCCTTCTCCAAATGCCATGTAAGTAAATTTGGAAAATCCCCTATCTAGGGGATTCATAAAGTTCATTAGCATATTAAAGGCTCTGAGAAGTCCCTTAGCAAAAGCCTTTGTTTAACTTTGTTTACCTTAGAGTTTCATAAATTTAGTTGACAAAAGTAACACTTAATCCCAAAGAGCTAATGTTTAATGAAACAAGCACACCTTGGCAAACGCTATCTGACCAGCATTAAGTCTTCTCAGTCTTTGCAACAGATTAAACAAACATCATATTAATATTTGCTAGAAACAGCACAATTTGTGCAAGTGCCTCAGAACACTATACAAATTTTATTTAGCGGTGAAACAACAAATAGAAAAGCAATGGCACAAAAAAGCTATCAGTTGCTCGCCAAAATACACACAAGACAGGCAAAGCAGAGCTGAAGCCCATGATCCCTGACAACGTAAACTGTCTTTACAAACAGAACCAAATTGCAAACAGCAGCCAGGGACCATTTCTACCTGAAGCATCTGTTAAGAACTAAGGTCAAAAGTATACTTCTTGAATCTGAAGCAGAGGCCCAGCTTAATGCAGAAAGTGAGACATTGCTCTATCTGATGGAAGGTGATTGCCACCAATAACTGAGAATGAGAGCACTCTAAAACTCTCCAATAACCACAGCCATTCAAGCACCTGCCGTCTCAGCTTAGAAGCTTGTAGGAAGAAATAAGACATGAATATATAGCTTTCCGTTGGCGAGATTCCGACCTTGAAAGAATAAATCTTAATCATTTCTAAGGCTAAACAGATTAATGTGTTCTGAAGCTTGTCAGGGTAATGGGTGTTTCCCAGCATTTTGGAACTTCATGCTATGTGACATGCTAACAACTTCTAGAGAGTACTTGTTTGCCCGCTCCGCCAGGGGTGGGAAGCAGAAAGCGGTGATGTGAGACTTAAGAATCAGATTTATGAACTTCCTTGCTCCATCAGCGTTATTCTTGAATATGCTCCCACCGCAGGGCCTCAATTGCCTCTGTCACAAACAATATCTGTTATTTCAGAACACTGCCATGCTAACCTCAGGGCCAGCGAGACTTGTCAAATAAAGATGAAGAGCCTTTTGGCAAAAAAAAAAAGTGCTCTTAAAATGTTTACCTTCTCATACCTAATGGTTTTAGATCATATCTTATTAGCCTAGGAGACCATTATACAAAGTACAATTAAGATCTCCTTGACATTTCTAGGAGTTCCAAGTCAGCTTTGCTAATAGCTCTAACTTCATTGCCTGCCTGCTTCTCCTCTCTCTCTCTCTCTCTCTCTCTCTCTCTCTCTCTCTCTCTCTTTAATGCCTCGCAGTGTTGGAAATGCAGTTTACAATGATGGGGACTACCCAGGGTGCACTTGCGGTAATTACATAGAATGTCAACTGCCTCTCAAGCTGAGTCCTGCATTGATTGCTCTCTGTGACACTCCTCTTTGGGCATTGTCTTGGAATTGCACCTCTCCCTACAGGTTGCTGCATGTCTCCAGGTCTCTTAAAAAGTATCCGCTAAAGTTCTGGTTGGATCTGCTCTAATCCTGAAAGAAGTCAGAGTTAAGTTCAAGAACAGGTTCACAATTCCACACGCCCCATCATATTGTCAGAAACTTGTTAAAAAAAGTACCTGTTGTGTATTTATTCAGTTCTGTTCTAGGCAATAAAGACACAAAGTTTAGTATGACTGCCTGCTGTCTTTTATATATAGTATATATATTATATATATTATTTATATATATACAATATATATTATATATATATATAATAGGAGAATTTGAAAATGTCTTTCCACCACTAGAAGAATTTCTACATGGAAAAGAAATCCTATAGGTGCTAAAACTTGGGCCAGAGATGAAGACCCCATCCCCCTTCCCTCCTTTGACTTTTCCTCTGTGGGCTCTTGTTTTCTAACCTGCTCATTGCAATCATCTTTATATAGCTCATAATTTGGTAAACAAATAGTATATAATTCTATGTACTGTCTACTCTCTACCAAACTCTAGAATAACTCTTTAAATATGACAACTTATTAAGTGAGACAAAGTTAAGAGCAAAGTCTTTGGAGCTAGAGAGATGACTCATTGGCTAAGAACACTTACTGCTCTCACAGAGGATATGGGTTCCGTTCCCAGTACCCACATGGACCCTCACAACCATCTGTAACTCTAGGACCAAGGGATTCAATGCTCACTCCTGGCCTCTGCAGGCACCAGGCACACACATGGAATACTTATGTACATGCAGACAAGACACTCATACACATAAAGAGAGAGAGAGAGAGAGAGAAAATTTTTGTCTGTTCTTCCTCAGATCCTCTTTATTTCCGTTCTTATCTCAATTTTGTGTATGAGAAAACTGAGGCACAGAGAGATTGTCACATGCTAATAATCTGAGATTCTAGCGTTTGAACATTTATTATTTGTCATCATGGAGCTTGATTTTGCTTTTACCTGGGCAGGGAAATCATGATAAAGGATCAGATGGTAAATGAAATTAAACATCTATAGAAGATGAAACAAGAGAGATAATAAAAACAAATCATAAAACCAGGATGGTAAACTAGATATGGAGGCACACACAATTAATCCCAGCATTTAGGAGGCAGAGGCAGGCGGATCTCTGTGAGTTCAAGGCCAGCCCGGTCTACTTAGTAAGTTCCAGGCCAGCTGGGGATACAGGGAGACCCTGTCTCAAAAAGATAAAAAAAATAAAATGAAATCAAGAGGCTCTGAGAAAGAATAGAACAAACTTTTCTTTGTCTCTCTCTCTTTATGTATATGAACGTTTTGTCTGCATGTATATAAGTGTACCATGTGTGTGCCTAGTGCACGCAGAGGCCAGAAGTGGTTATTGGATTCCTTGGTACTAGAGTTACAGAAGGTTGCAAACTGCCATGTAGGTACTGGGAACTAAAACCACATCCTCTACAAGAGTAGCAAGTGTTCTTAGCCAATGAGTCACCTCTCTGGTTTCAGACACTTTGCTCCTAATTGTGCCTTCCTTAAGTACTTAGGATATAATTTTTGTGTCATGAAGTAGAGGAGTTAAAGCTGAAACAGCATGCAAGTGAGCTGTAATTGATTTTAAAATATAGAGTATTCATGCTTAAATTAACATTAATATACCCATATTGATGCCACAGAAGATGTACAATCAGCTGAACTAACTGATTTTGGTCTCTCTAAAGTCTTTTCATTATTATTAAACACGACTCAATAAGTAAGGTGCCCCTGCCTAACCACAAC
This sequence comes from Eospalax fontanierii, assembly GCA_035773235.1. Taxonomy (NCBI): domain Eukaryota; kingdom Metazoa; phylum Chordata; class Mammalia; order Rodentia; family Spalacidae; genus Eospalax; species Eospalax fontanierii. The sequence goes on from CM069524.1 coordinate 106,096,568, forward strand.
AGCCAGGACTCTGGTACAAGAAGTGAGCAGACCAGGAAGCTTGCACTTGTCACAGCATCTGGTCCAGGCAGGCTCCTCAATTTCACATGCATGATACATTATTTTGATTATAAATTAAAAATAGGAAGCCAAAGAGGGACTAATTGCATCATACTTTCAGTGGATTACCGAAAGGACACACCTTTGGAAGTTTCTGCCAGCTCTTATTTCTGAGATACCGGCACTTTTCAGCCCATTAGGAATCTGGAAAGAAGTACGGAGAAGGCAAACAGGTTAATTGCTCCTCGATATCACTGGATCTCAATGCAAACTAGACACTGGAAAATCATTGATCACAGAGATGTTCTTCTTGTCCAAGAAGCATAGCCATTCTCAAGACCAAAACTGCAGGGGTGAGGTTTCCTTTGAACAGTATTGATCATATTCTCACTTGCTTGACTGGTTAAAGAACAGGTTTGGAGTTGTTCCTGGATTTCTTCAAGACTGAATCACGAAAGACTTGAAAAAATGGTTAAACTTATTTGAATGAGTTCCTGCTTCATTCTCATTATCGCTTAATAAATTTGACTGTAGGCCATTTATGGCCATTCATGGTCTGCTGAAGCTATTTAATTAACTTGTTTTTCCCAAGTTCAAATCCATTTGAGACTCACTGAAATAGCCTTCAACATTTTGGTTGTTGTTGTTTTTGTTTTTGAAATAGGGTCTGGCTACTTACAGCCACTGTAGGCCTCGACCTCCAGATCCTCCTACCTCAGTCTCTGAGGTCCTGCAAAAGCACATGTGCACTGCCATGCCTGGCTCACCCAACTTTTATTTTGTGATTCTCTTGGATACAGAGTTAGACGTTTTGGGTTATACTTTAGAGTTTGTTGGGCCGCAGGTATTGTTATAAAGGTTTCATACATTTCAGAACCCAAGAGATGGCTCAATAGTTTAGAGCACTGACTGCTCTCGTAGAGGACCCAGATTTGGTACCCAGGACCCATGTGACAACTAACAATTGTCTGTAACTCCAGTTCCAGGAGATCTCACACCTTCTTCTGGCCTCTGTAGGCTTTGCCTGACATGGGTGCACTTACATACATGCAAGCAAACACCCGAATAGACATAAAATAGAAATAAACAAATGAAAAAATTATTTAAGAGTTTCATAAATTTATACAATTGTGTTGGCCACGAGTGTGTGAAATATGGTTGAGAAGTTTATTTGGGGCAATGTATTACCACAAGAGGCCTTTTTCTGTTTCACTGTATTTAGCTACACCTGTCTGTAGAACTTTGGGTCCATGCTGAGCACTGTGCTTGAAGAGTTTTAAGGCAACCTCCTAGACTTTTCTAGAATATGGATACATTTGTACTGATGATAAAAAAAAATGAAAATGTGAAATCATATTACAAATAAAACAAGCAATGAAATACTGTCTTCAGGTATTCATTCAAGTGAAATGGGTAAACTGAGACTAAGTAGTTGCTTTCACTCTTAAGTACTACAGTGTATGTTGGATATATAAACATCAAATTGCTATATGAAAACTAGGGAACCTACATATGCAGTTGATTTATTTATGGGAGAGAACACTCACTTAGAAAACCTAATCTTTTATAATGGGCAACAAGCCTGTCTACCAGGAGAGGCTGACTGTGCCACTCACAACTGTTTACTATACAAATATCTTGCAAAGACTATTTGAGACAAAGGCACCCAGCACCTCTCAACCAATGACTGGCAACAGCAGGGAACAGCAAATTCACTCTCTGGAGGTTATAAAATAGAGAAAAGAAAGGAGGTCCTGGAGGAAATTCGATGCACTGTTAAAACAGCCAGATCTGCAGCCAGGCATGGTGGTGCATGCCTTTAGTTCCAGCACTAGAAAGGCTGAGGCAGGCAGATCCCTGAGGGTTTAAGACCAGCCTGGTTTAACATAGCAAGTTCTAGGCCAACTGGGGCCACAGGAAGACCTTGTCTCAAAAAAGGAAAAAAAGAAAAAGAAAAGAAATGATGGACAGAGGTGAGGCCAGGGCAATCAAAACAGATTCATATCCATTAAGTAGAGAAAAAAGAAAGGACCACACCCAAGCTTTCATTTTGTTATAAATCATTTTATTTATAAATTTTAATCTCTATTCTTTAAAAATTAAATTTCATTTTTAATTAACATTAAATTTCATACACGTTATAACTTCAAATTGTAATAATGAAAACTTGATATTATAAAGAAAAGACAGTTAGCAGTTACATCTTAGATATCAGACTATTCATTAGGACTTTGATGTTACGGTCACTAATCGTATCAGCTGTGTTGCTGATGTCCTGAAATGTCTCCCTCATCCATGCCCACTGACCTGGCCTGTATTGTAACTGTGGCTGCCTAAATTCTGGCTCGAAGCCATTAAGCTATTGGCCTAGGAAGTTGGCTCCATCTTACAGAACTCCAAGTAAAAATGGTAGCGACTGTCAGTGCGACTAGAACACACCAGCTGCTTTGTGCATTTAGTATTCAGGAAGATGCTAACGAATGGGTAAATATGGGTGCACACATGCTGGTCTTTTCTTCTTCTTACTCACACATGTAAGTGGCCGACATGATTTGGTTCATACATACCCATCTCACTCTCCGTCAGTCCAGTGCCTTTGCTATAACTCAGGGGGATTCTTCATAACATCCCTCTTGGTCATTTAGTCATCCTTAAAGGAATCACCTCTGTTACCTTGCAGATGAAGTGCTAAATCCAAAGTGCACACATCACTAGATAGCTATGTGTTTTTGCTAGATTAGTTATTTATTTCTATTAGAGAAGTAAGTAACATTCATAATAAACTTGTTTACTATGTGTTTGAACAATAACAGTAATTAATGTTAAATTATCCCGTACTATATGCACACAGTCTCAAGTCTGTAACAGATGTCATCTAATTTAATACTCTGTAGGCCCAGGTGGGAATTTTCCCTGATTGTTCCCACTTTATACATGAAGAAAACCAAAGCCCTATCAGACTAAATACCCTCCCAAAAGAGTGTACATTGAGTATTAGAGCTCAGTTATGCTTCCAAAACTTGTAGTGTGACACAGCCTCTTCTCTACCATTGGAAGGATGTATATTGCCTATTATGGCTGCCTATGAAGTCTGTAAGAAAGGGAATCTTTCTATGAGAGAAAGAAAGGAAGGAAGTATAGAAGGAAGGAAGGAAGGAAGGAAGGAAGGAAGGAAGGAAGGAAGGAAGGAAGGAAGGAAGGAAGACACAAAACAAAAATTTTATAAGGCAATTCCCACAGTAAATCTACCTAGGATATAATCTTTCTAGGCTTTTGTATAGAACTGGCTCCCAATTTTCATTAAATATACTGAAAAAAATATTTTTAATGGAAAAGCAATTGCTTTGTTAAAAATCATAGAAAACCCTGGACAGCATTATTTCTCTTTAGGTTATGAGTAGAAATCCCACTACAATTGGAAATGGCCACAGTCTGGCAGTCTGTGGGGAATTCAGCATTGTGGACTCAAAAGGGCCTGCTGCCTTCCCTCATCCTGAGGCAGAAAAGAAAAACACAACTTGCTACAAATCTAGGTTCTTTTTGACTCTCTGTGTGTTAATCATTCACCTCCAGGATTTCTTAAGGACTATTTATTCCCAAAATAGAGACTTGGAAGCTAACTTCTACTCCTGAGCAATAATTCCATCTCCTGTAGCTTTCCCATAGGAATAAATGTGATCAATGTCTCTGTTGTTGAAATCACACAAGTGAACCGGCTATGGAGCGGAATTTCCCCCTGGCCCCTTCTCTCTCCTTTTTGGGCGCTTTGTAATCTGAGGAGACATTTCCATAAGGAAATAAGAGTTATGTTGAAGTTACAGAATGATGTATGGAATATTTTAAACACAGAAATGCCTTTAGTATTTAACAAAGAATAAAACTCCTGCATTCAGGATTTACCCAGGTAGTACATGCCCACTTTGGAGGGAAGGGGGTTAGGGCAGAGGTGTTGGCAAGTCTCCTTTCCTGGTATGAAGACTGTCCAAGATGTTCACCATCCTCCACTCAGACATCCCCATGTCCACAGAGCGACCTAGAACACATTGCCAATGAGAAAGTCTCATCCAGTACCAATGATGCTCCTGCATGATCATGATCATGAGAGCAGAGCACTCTAATGCATTTAAGGAATATTTTCCTCCGGTATTGATGTTGCCTAAGTTATGCTGTCCTTATACTCATGAAACAAAATGAAAAATTGAATTGCTTATCCAATAATTCTGGATAATATTTCCATTTTGAAGCAAAAAGTGAATAAGCTTTCAATACCTTTGTCTTCTAGAATGATTTCTTCAGTCATGTAACTGCAAATGACTTTATATCTGAGGAAATTAAAGTTATCAAAACTCCTTTTCAATATTTCATCTTTATTTAAAGTTGCTTTCCCATTTTTCCATTTCAATTACATTTTATAGATTAACATAATCATATGAACATTGTAAACCATGTCACTTAACAGAATGGCATCAGGAAGAACGATATCTCAGCTGAAGTTTGAAACACCCAGAAGAGTATATCTCTATTTATTTGTTTTCTTGGAAAGCTACCTGAAACCTGAGATGTAATTTTGATGGCCTAGTTTAGGATACTGATGTTTAAACTCATAGAAGCCACCAAATAATTTTTACTCTTCATTTTTGCCTGAAACTAGTTCCAAACTAAGGTGAAACTTCAGTAGAAGCACAATCTATTTCTATAGAAACAAGGGACCACTTCTCGCTCTCCATACCCATTAAACCTGGACATTCCCTTCTCTGTGTAGAAGACAAATGTGCATAAAGGGTATTTGGGATTGCTGAGATGGGATATTGACTCCCTTGGTTATGCTGAACAGGTTATCATAAACTGGGTTCAGTTCCTGATACAAGAAAACAAAGGTTAGCTGTATGAATATATAACTAATCAAGCCATCTAGGGTAATAATCACTAATTTAATTGGTTAGATTTTGCCTGTTGGCTGTTTTGTTCTCCAACGAATAGTTGTATCAAATTGTGGCTGCTGGGATCTAATAAATCAGTGGCAATGCCAAACAAGGACAGTCCTCTGTAACATGCAATTCCTTCTCTATGACATTTAATAGTGGAGCGTTTAACTCTGTATGGTGGTTAAAGTATTGTGATAAGGCAGTCCATAGCAAGAGTTCAGCACCAGGTAGACATGCTGGAACACTCAGCAACTACTGTCCTAGCCGAGAGACATGCTGCAGCCTTCTTGTACACCTTCCTGGATCTTGGTCTTCTGAGCTTCTAGTGGCTTAAACAACAGTCTTTCCTGGTCTCACAATTCTGGAGTCTGAAAGAGTCTGTCAACTCTTAGTCTAGTCTGATAGCTTAGAGGAAACACTCTCTTAATAGCCTCTCTCCATGGTCTGTAGATGGCCATCTTGATACTATTTATTCACACTAGTTTCCTTATAAGTACTTCTACCTTTATGTCCAAATTTCCTCTTTTTATAAGGACACTAGTTTTACTGGAGTTAATCCAAATGGTCTCATTTTACTTTATTACTCCTTTGGAGACTCTGTCTCTAAATAACGTTACATTCCAAAGTACTGACTCCAACATACATTCCTCTTCCAGAGGAGAAGGTACAATTCAACCTGTAGTAGAATTTCAACTTAGACTTCTCAGAAAATGTGATGTATTAGGGCTGTCGTGGATCCAGGCTTCTGGATATGTATGAAGCAGTTTGGTTTACATTTAATCATGGTGTGTCCACACAGCTGATGTCAAACCACTATCAAGTGAACAAATAGAAGAGAAATAAAGTGACTTTAAGTTCCATAACTTGTAATATTGAACATTTCTCCTAGCAGAGATGCATACTGCATTCCTACATATCTTCTAAGGTCTTCACTTCCTGAGCTTTCAGTCCCATTGACATGGTGGTCAGCATCTTTGACTCCAAGGCAGAGCTGAGTGAGCTTCTATTGCAGTTAAAGCAGGACTAGACTGCTGCTTAGGCTGTAGGGTCTGAGCTGCATTTCCTCTTTAAGTTCTTCAGTTAGCTAGCTCTCTGTGAGAAGTGAATGCCATATCCTTGTGCTTATCTTGTGAGCAATGATAAGATAAGCTTTGCTCTTTCTTAGAGTATTTTTCCTTCACTTTTCACCTTCTTGGCCGATAAAAGCAATGCATTTTTAAATATCATTTTGATTAACTAGTGTGGGACAGAAAGAAAGAGGTGTAACTCAGTGCTATCTTAGTGAAGAGATATTCAGGTGCAGATTTACCTGAAATTATTTCCAATGGTCAAGGACAAGTGTTTTGTTTAATAAGCTTGAAATGCTTAACAAGAAAAGAGATAAGGAAGATCTCTGAGGCCAAGTTGCTGGTAAACCGTACTTTCTTATCTATGCTGATAACACACATGGAGCTTATTGCAGAACACTGGTTAAAATTAAGAAAACTAGCTAAAATGCAGTGAGGAAATTAGAACATGATCAAATGGATGAGGGCTTACTTTTTGTGCACATACCACATTTCCATGGGGGGAAGAGAGAGAGACAGAGAGAGAGAGAGAGAGACAGACAGAGACAGAAAGACACAGAGAGAGAGATCTTGTTATGCATATTTTATCTATCTAGTTGAAAAGAATCTAGTATCAAAGAGAAATGATGTAAAAGAAAATGAAAACAGAAAATCCTTTTAGATCTTTTTCAGACATTCACAGCCAATGCTCAGAACAGACAAAGGTATAATTAAGTCAACAAAACTGCCTAGCAGTCAGCAGTCTATCAGAAAAAGCTGAGGATTTTCTACTAGTAAGAACACAGACACGGAGATCTAAATCCTCCACATTCTGACCTTCCATCATGTCCACTCTGTTGGATCACTGGTCCCAGCTGGCCATCTTTTTCTTTCAGTGATGGACAGGATGCATAATCTTATATTTCCATTAGATCCATTTCTGACAGTGGTAAGACTTTTCCCCTTTATGTTTTCTGTAAGACTCATGATAAAACAGCACACAGGGACCTCCAAGCTCCCATGAGCAAGAGATGCGTTACTAGCCATGGATCTGTTGCTGCTTCACCATGCCAGTGGCCCCTCCTACCCACCCATCATGTTGTAGATATGGCACTAGTCTGCTTGCTGTTTTGCTCTATGAATCTTTGGAAATAAGGTCTGATAACTTCTTTAACAGGTATATAAATCTGTTAAGATTTGGATGAGAAGGCTCAGAAATCAGGTACTAATTTGACTATAGTACTCAAAGCACCAGGCACTGGTATCTATGTTACTTGTATTCTCCATCTCTTGGCCATCTGTGGCTGACAGGAACTTCCAGAAAACACAATCCAGGATACTCTTATTTGCCAAAAACCGTATTAAACTCTTTCCTCTCACCAGACATGCCCACTGCTAATGAACTCATATTTTAATCTGACTTTTTAGAGTTACAAAAAGAAGGCCTAGATGCTGATATGACTCTTCCGGTCATTGGTTTAATGCAATTAACCAATTAATTGTAAACAATTAACTAAAATAAGTATTTCTTTGTTATAGAAAATCCATATTTACACATATTTTACTCTTTCAAAATGGGCTCATGTAACTGTGCAGATATTATTCTTATTATAATTTATTCATACTCTGTTTTTTAAAATATTTGAAAATGTTCCTGGAATATAAATTGATTGGAAAAAAGGTACATTATCTCAATTTCCTTATCAACAGAGCAAAACTATTTTTGCTACTTAGCTAATATTTCACGTTTCAATGTTTTTTCTATGTTACATAAATTTCCACAGATTGCTTGATAAAATATGAGAATATAAGAAAAGCCTGAAGTATAAATAAAGGTGTGCAGTGTGTTCTTTGAGATGCAATGATGGCTGGCCAGCCAGATGCTACACTGCTTAATGGGGAGTTAGGATGCGTTTCTCTGGCATAATGTTTCTCTATTCTGCCTCCTTACATGTGTTCTTGAGAGTGTTGGGACTGTGATTGATTATGCATCAACAGAACTGGCACATCATGATGGGTATAAAAAGAATACACATGTATCTTTTCATGCACATTTTAACAACAAAAAAAGAACTTCATACTGAAAAGGATTGTATTATTTTCAAAGAAATTTATATATTAGATTTCCCAAGGGAGTACTTTTGATAATAAATCTCACTCTAGATCTGGGCCCACAGCCCTGAAGATGGATAAAGAAAAGTCAGTCTGGACATAAACTGTGATGAGCTATAAATATTGGACAATAGTAAAATTTCCAAGAAGTAACTTTTGAAATACAGAAAAAGCTTCCCAGAGGAAGAATGTAAGAGTTTACAAAAATATTTAGTGCACTCTCTTGAGTGTCTGTGGAATCAGAAATTTTTATTCAGGTAGAGTATGGATAATCCTTTACCTAGTAAAAGCAGAGATTTTGCCTTGTTTTGCTCTTTGTTTATTTGAAACAGGATCTCATTCTGTAGCCCAGCCTGGCCTGGAACTCACTATGTAGCCCAAGCTGGCCTTAAACTTGCAAAAGTTCTTCTGCTTTAGTCTCTCTCTCTCAAGTGAGAGGATTACAGACATATCCCTCCATTCTTAGCTATAGCAAAAAATATTTGTAATATTTATCTGTGTATGTGTACATCTCAGTGTGAGTGTATGTGCACATGTATGTTTGCATGGAGGAAGGTTTTCCTCCTGTGTGTGTATAGGCCAGAAGAGGGCATCAGGGGTCATCCTCCATCACTCTCTGTTTCTCTGAGGCAGAGTCTCTCTCTGAAGCTGTGGCTTGCATTTTCATGACTAGACTGCCAGCCAGCAAGTATCAACAATATCAGAGCTCGGGTTACAGGCATGCACAGGATGCCTGGTTTATTATGTGGGTGCTGGGACCAAACTGGAAATATTTGAGAACCTCTCTTTAAAAGCTCCACAAAAAAAGAGAGATTATTTGTTTAAAGAAATAATAAGAAATTAACTGTGATGATTGTTTTAATGCTTCTGGAGTCTGCCGCAAATTAATTCCTACCAAAAGACACATTAAATCTTATCCATTTTAACAATGGTCCCTTGAAAGTCACAGTGGGCCCCAGGAAGAATAATTCAAAAGCAAATGCTTGTGTTTCTCCAGGGGTCTCATAAGCAGGGAGAAAGTGCTGACTTAATACGTGTTTCATTCATCAGAATCCAGTAAGACCCTCCATTCACACTGGAATTCTACCAAAGATAATGAGAAAACCTCAAAGAATGTATTTTCAAACAGTGCACAGTGGTGCATGCATATAACCTCAGCACGTCAGAGGCAGAGGCAGGAGGATCATGAGTCTGAATCCAGCGTGGGCTACACAGTGAGATCTTATCTGCAAAAAAATCTCCACAGACAAACACGAAAAAGAAAATCATTGTCAACTGCTTAAGAAGACTGCCAAGAAACAGAGCCTAACTTTGTATCTGTGTGATGACTTTGAGAACTGAACACAGGACCTGTTTGCTAGTTATCACTGAGCTTCAACTTTTAGCCATCTTTTAAATTTTGTTTTACCTTTTTGAGACAGGGTCTTACTCAGTTCCCCAGGCAGGCCTTGAACTCATGATTTTCCTACCTCAGTTTCCCAAGTAACTGAGATTCCAGGTCTTTGACACCAGGTGCAGCTTATTTTTGATTATCCTCTGTTCACTGAACAAGAAGATAATCACATCCAAGAAATTTGAAGAGTAAGAACACAGCATCACCACCACGTTAACAGCGTGAAACCTGTGGCACTGAGTCAAAGAGGCATTTTCTTTTGAGGCTTCTAAAAACTATCAGCTCAGCTCATTTTGAGAATGTTTTTCATACATTTATGATTTAAAGGAGAGGATAAACAAAACAACCTCCTGAATTCTTTCTAGGCCCTATATGACAAGAAAGGCAACTAGAGGTAAGATTTATAGCAAAACACCCACTGTAGAAGATATGAACATATACAAATGTCCAGCTGGCCTCGGTAATGCTCATTAGTATGTCAAGATAAAACAAAATTCCACTTTATTATTGCAGATTTATTTTAATAGGACCACTAATGGAAGATCTATCACTGGAGAAAGGTAAAATGGCTTGCTTTGCATGCACCATTAATGTGTCATCTAGGGATCGTCAGCCCATCTCAACTGATGTAGATGTTGACATTGTCATTTGAATACGTTGGCTGCAGCTGTATATTTGAAATTTAAAAAAAAGTATTGCCAAAAGAATCAGTGGACAACTGAACGTGTTTTGGGTACAAAGATTGAGAAAATGTTAGCACAGATGGTAAGGGTAGAGATTCAATGATGAACATATCTGCCAAAAGAACTCACCCCTATTTGTACTTGTGTCTTAACTGAGAACTGCTCTAGCTGGTTTTCTGTGGTGATAAGCACAATGAACAGAATAAATTGGGGGAAGAAAGGGTTTATTTGACTTACCTTTCCAAGTCACATTATATTATGTGGGGAGGCAGGACAGGATCCGATGCCCTCTTCTGACCTCCTTGGGCATTGTGCGACACAGGTGCACCTACCTACATGCAAGCATACACATAAAATAAAAATAATAAATAAAATATATTCTTAAAAAGAACTAAAGCACAGGCCATGAAGAAACGCTGCTTGTTTTGAGGCTCATGCTCAGCTCCCTAGACCCACCTGCCTAAGTATGGTACTACCCATGCTGACCTGAACCTTCCCACATCAATTAACAATCAAGAAAACACCTCACAGACATCCTGGTCAATCTGATGGAGGTGATTCTTCACCTGAGGTTTTCTTTTCTCAAATGACTCTAAGTTTATGTCAAGTTGATAGCTGAAGCTAACTATGACAGGAATATCTCATAGTCTCATAGATTTAGTGAAGAAAATAAGTAATGGACTTGACAGAGAGGAATTGGGTTGACGGAGGTAGAGTGAGAGGTTTTCTAGATAATGTGACCACGGATTATCTGAACCAGAAATCAAGAAGGCTGGATCCCTCCCTCCCTTTGTAATTCCCTTAACCTCAGGGTGTTCCTGGAACTCTCAGGTCACTGATATTAAATGCAACAACTAACAAATGGGACCTCATGTAACTAAAAATCTTCTGTACAGAAAAGGACACCATTATTTGAGTGAAGAGGCAACCCACAAAACGAGAAAAAATCTTTAGCAGTTACACATCTGACAGAGGATTAGTATCTAAACTATACAAAGAACTAAAAAAAGTAAACATTAAAAAACCACGGACAATTAAAAATTGGGGAACTAGATAGGGAGTTCTTGAAAGATGACATGTAAATGGCTAAGAAATGTTTTTTAAAATGTCCAACATCTTTAGCCATTACAGACATGTAATACTTTGAGACATCATTTTATCCCATTCAGAATGGCTAAAGTCCATAAAACAATGAAAAATGCTGGCCAGGATGTGGAGAAAGGGGAACTCATATTCACTGCTGGTGGAGCGCAAACTCGTTCAGCCACTATGGAAATCAATGTGGAGAGTCCTCAAAAATGTAGAAAGAGATCTACCACATGATCTGGCCATCCCACAAGTGGGGATATGCTGAAAGGACTCTATATCCTATTACAGAGATACCTGCTCATCCATTCATTGCTGCTGTATTCAGAATAGCCAGGGAATGGAAACAACCTAGACATCTATCAATGCATGAATGGACAATGAAAATACGGTACAGCTGCACAATGGAATATTATCCAGCTGTTAAGAAAAACGAAATTATGAAACTCACAGGTAAATGGATAGAACTGGAAACAATCATTCTGAGTGAGGTAAGACAGATCTAGAAAGATAAATGTTACGTGTTCTTTATCACAAATGGCTACTAACTTTGAATCCTTAGATATGCATGTTTCAACTGAAAAATCCATGGAGGTCGGGAAACTAGTAAGTGGCCATGGGGGTGCTTTATGGGAGGGAAGACAGAACGCAATGATGTAAAAGGGGAAGAGGAATAATGGCACAGGAAGGGTTAAATGAGGGTGAAAGCGGGAGGACAGGGCAGAGAAGGAGGCACGGGAGGGATGAAGAGCACAGCAGCTGTGACAGCATGCACAGATCCCACATGAGCTCAAGGTGGACAAAATTCCAGCACATAAGTGGGAAAGAGGTAGAAAACGACAGCTGCTGGAGGAGAGTGTCCAGTTCCTTTAAAGATGTGACTGGGTTGTTATCCAGGATCCAGTGGCCAGATGCCCACACTGAAGGGCATTTGGGGACACAAGCTTGGCTTTATAAGCATATATATATATATATATATATATATATATATATATATATATATGACTAGAGCATATGAAATTGCATGGGGTATGTTAAAGTGGTGCAGGGAAAGAAAGGGGTCTTAATTTGTTCATAATTTACATTATGAAATTCTCAAAAAATTCAATTTAAGAGATATGTAGGGAGAAGTATTTTTGTCTATTAAAGGTAGAATGTTCCCCTAAATATGTTTATGCCTTAATCTTCGAAGCCTGTGGGTACACTGTATTACATGGCCAAAAGAATGTGTGCTACCCCTCAGAGCAAAGACCTGCCCCCTAACAGCTAACAAGAAAATGGGGACCTTAATGCTACTTCTCAGTTGGAATGAGCTTGAAAGCAAATTCATTCTCAGAATTCTCCAAAGGGGACAGAGCTCTGCCTATACTTGAGTTGAACGCTGAGACTCTAAGCAGGGACTGCAGCTGAGATGAAATGTGAGGAACAGGTTGGTGTTGTATTAAGCTGCTAAATGTGTGATTATTTCTTATGAGAGAAGACTGATGTATCACCACTGACCCAAACACAAGAATCATCCTCTGGTCCTCTCTGTCTTTCATCCCATATAATCTCCCATCCTCATCTCCAAACAATAACAAATGATCAGTTGTACCTTGTGTTGTCTCATCTTTTTGTCTCTGAAGAATTCAACATCTCTCACTTGACTGTTCCAAAACTCATTCTTCTATTTTTGTTTTATTTGGACTCCTGATCCTCAGTCTAAACTATAACCAATGATTTCGTTTTCTAGAAAGTTTATTATCTCTCTTCATAAATGTCTTCTCAATGATTCCAAATACCAAACAGATTGAAATTTAGCCCTTCATTATGCAAAAGGTGGTTCTCCATCACTGTACCCCGCTCTCTGCCTTATTCCTTATTGTTCTTGAGATGAAGAAGTATAAGTGGCCTTCACTCCCACTCCTAGATCCACACGTGTCAGATGTTCTGAACTCTCCTCTTTAGAGAGCTTGGTTCCTGTGCTTCTTGATCTTCCTCATAGAGGAGTAATCATGCAGTTAAGCAGAAGAACTTACCAAGAATTCAAGTTTCCTCTTTATGGTTCATGCTACAGATGCCAGATTTTCCAAATTCCCTGGAGCCCAAAGCTCTTTTCATCCCTTACACACGTCACTTCTTTGAATTTATGTTCTAAAGGATCAACCATACTCTGCACAGGTCTGAGGTCTACTGGCCAAGTGATAAATATCAGCAGCATTTCCAGAGATGAAAGTGGGCTGTGGAGGCAGAGTTTAAAAAAGGGGTAAGGTTGGTGTATTCTTTTGTTTGAGGTACTATAGCAAATACCATAGGCCACATGACTTAATCCACAGAAATGCCATTGAGCATGTGGTTTAACCACAGAAATTTATTTCTCACAGTTCTGGAGACTTGGAAGTCCCTGATCAAGGTTCTGGTAGATCTGGTGTCTGCTGAGGGCTCTCTTCCTGGTTTCCTTCCTGCAGAAGGCTGAGAAAAGGACATTGATTCTGTCATTAGAGCTTCATGCTCTTGACTGAAAGGTTCCATCTCTGGTTAGCTGTATTAGTTACTTTTCTGTTGCCATGATAAAATGCCATGACCAAGGCAACTTATAAAAGGGAAAACTTATTGGGTTTATGGTTCCAGAGGGATAAGTGCCTACTGTGGTGCTGAAGAAGGATGGCAGATGCAGGTGGAGCGGAAAGCTGAGCGATCCCATGTCTTTAATCACTTGCAAGAAGCAGAGAGAGAGACACGGAGAGGCAGAGACAGAGACAGAGAGAAAACTCAAAGTGGTGCAAGACTGAACTCTCAAAGCCCATCCCCAGTGAAGTCCTTCCTCCAGTTAGGCCACGCCTCCTGAAGGTTCCATGACCCTCCCCAAAGAGTGCCACTGACTGACCAAGTGTCCAAATACTTGAACCCTCTGGGGTCAGTTCTCATTCAAGATACTAGGGCCTCACATTAGGAACCAAAATTTCAATATATGCAATTCGGGGGACACCAACATTCCAGTCTTAGCAGTGGGCTGGGAATTAACAGTGACCTCTTTCATCTCACCACATTTCTAGCCTGTAATTCCAACAAGTTTTAGAATTCCAAATTATAACACAGTCTTCCAGGATATCATGAAGTTCCAGTTGTCAGGTACGAGGATAAGGTTTATTTTATGTGATCATCCATGAACTTGATTTATATTTTTAGACTTAAGTATGCACCCATTTGTACTCTTGTCTTGATTTCTGCAAACATTAGAGTACTTCCCTCCTAAGTTATCATGACTTCATGTTGTTTCTTCCTGTGTTCTAGGTCTTTCCTTCCTTTTACTGGGGCCTTTCACTGTTTCTCACCTGGTTAACTCTCCCATGCAGTTTAGGACTCATTTTAGTAGTTGCTTGCTCCAAGAAGCTTTCAATGGCTAGCCTTCAATGTACTCTCCTGACTCAACATGTGCAAATGTGAAATTGGGACTTTTCTATAGTGTACAATGAAGAAAAGAGATCACATTTCATTTTTGCTGCTGTTTTACTTCTGTGACGTCTGGTACATGATATGGTTTTAATTAAAGTTTATAGAAATGAAAACAGTAAGCAAATGGTAAGCACTTCATTCAAAATATATTCAATAAACATTTAAAGAATAACAGCAAAAAAGAAAAAAAAGACTATTAGTGGGTGGGGGAGGAATGACAGATTCCTTGTTCTGGGTCAAATAATAATGACAGTTGACATTTCTTGAACAATATTTGCCAGAAATTACAAAAAGAATTTCATGTGTGATAGTTAATCCTGGTGATTCTATGAGGCAGGAACTATCATCACCTTCATACTAAAAAGAAGGAAAGCTATGAAGAGGCTGATGGTTTGCTTACAGACCCAGGCCAGTAGGTAATAGAGACTAGAGGAATCCAAGGCCTCCATGTTGCCGTCAGCCTCTCTCCCATACACCAGAGGCGCTAGCCCTACTGTGTACATTTGAAAAAGAAGCTACAAATAGTCATGCAGAAATGAAAGTAAACTGCTTACACTTGGGACAAATATAGGGACATGTAAAATGTGTAAGCAACAAGACTGAAAATGGGAAGAACAATTTGGGTTAAAATAAGAAAATAATGGACTCCACTGTCCGTGAATAGGGGCAGGTCTTAGAGGAAGCTGGGAGGTCTCTGGAGGCTCCCACTGGGGCAAGAGTTTCTGGAAATTTCCTCACACAGGATGTGAGAAGGGAATGTATGGGGGCTGATTTGGTCTTCAAATCCAAAGTGTAATACCAACACAAGTTTTACATTAAAATATTTTAAGATATAAATTGTTCTTCACAACAGTTTTTCATTTAAAAGAGGAGTTACCATATTTCCTAAAATGTTATTTAAAGCCATATTACATGTCAACTAATGGGAGCACAATATTACTTTTTTAAGCTGAGCTCAGAAAAGCAACTATTTTTCCACTTGGGAAAAATATATTCATGCGAAACAAATGGTAATTTGTGTGTAATAGGACAAATAGAAAAATAATGCCTTTGTCCAAGAAATTTCTCTACTCTGTTGTAACTGAACTTCATATTTACTTTCATTTCCACTCACCAAAATGGTTGAAGGTTTGATTCTAGCTCATATAGTGCATCTCCCCCTGCAACTTCCATCCATTCACTTTATTCCTCAGGATTAGGTCTAACTTTTTATGTGGTATTGAAACCTGGACAAGGGCTGCAGGGAGGGATGTTATTCACACATCTCTCAGTCACTATCTCATGCCTCTTCCGGACTCTTCACTCTTTCGTTAAGCACATTGTCTTTGGGTGCATAGGATCATCTTTTGTGTTTTCTGGGCAGAGGAGTGGGTTAGAGAATTCTGGGTCTGTCTTGCTCACTAATCTCTCTCCAAGCCCTTTAGTCTGTAAGTGCTAGATATTCTTCTCTTTCAAGGGACGGAGACTTAGATAAACTTTGTTCTTGGGCCTTCCAACTACATCGTGGGTTCTTTGGCATCTTTACCCATTAGTCTTGGAGTAAGAAAAGTAGATCATAGCTCTTCTTCCCAGAAACCTTTTTAGCTTTTCCTTCCTTTTCCCCTTAATCTTTAACCTAGAGCAGGAATTCACATTCTTACATCATTCTGCAATTACTCCAAATCTTTATCCTATTCCAGGATCTAAGGTTATAAAACATTAAAGTCAGGAATAAACATTTTTTTTTTTTTTTTGAGAACAGGGTCCCACTCTGGCTGGCTTGGAATTCTCTGTGTAGATTCGGCTGGCTTTGAACTCACAGAGATCCACTTACCTTTGCCTCCTGAATGCTGAAATTAAAGGTATGAACTACCATGTGGCAGTAAAAGATTTTTTGACTTTGTAATTTCTCCTTTTCCTTACTATTATACGAAAGAAATCCCCTATTTGCCTGAACTAAAGGGAGATCTCTGAAGTGGGAAGGAGGGAGTTTAATGAAACTTACGAAATGCTGTGCCACAGTCATAGTTCAGAGACAAGAGCAGAGTTGGGCATGGTGGCACACTCCTATAATCCCAACACTCAAGGGTTGATTGATCCTAGAAGTTCAAAGACAGTCTGGGAAAAACAATAAATCCAATCTGAAATAAACAAAAAACACTTAAATAGTAACAGTCTATACTAGCCTATAGATATGTGTTATAATTAGTGATAATGGTTTTTTTTTTCAATGAAATATGTACTTGCCTTGGTATTAAAACTAGAAAATTTTGGGCAAAGTTGGTGTAAATCTGATTAACAGATGTTTTACAAAAAATTAAAGTTATACTCTTTTGATAATTTCAGTAGAAACTTGTTTCTAGAAATTGTTGATTTTTTTCAAATAGTTTACCATTATAAAAAAAAATTAAGCAATTTGTAGTAGAACTCCACCAAAAATAGTCATGTGTCCTTTTGACAATGCATCCCAAAATTCAGACAGAAAAATACTCACCAAGTAATGTGATGAATAGTGTCAGCCTTCCAGGCCACCAAGAGAAATATAGATTATTTTATAAATATCATACAGTACTCTAAGTTGGTGTGGCAGAGTCTATTTATAATGCTGCCTCACTCTGTTTTTTTCCTATATAACATAGTTTTTGTGTTTTTCTTTATTTTTCAGATTTTTAAGTTTACTTTTATTATGTATGTATGAACATTATGCCTGCCTGTATGCCTGCACCCGTATTATGTCTGAGAAGATCAGAAGAGGGCATCGGATCTCCTGGAACTGGAGTTACAGATGGTTGTTAGCCACCATGCGGGTGTTAGGATTCAAACCAGGGTCTTTTGCAAGAGAAGTCAGTGCTCTTAACTGCTGAGCCATCTCTCCAGCCCCGTAGTTGTTGTGTTTTATAAATAGCGTGTATATTATAAAACACCAAGGCTGTGTTTTCAGCTATCAGACAGTATGAAAATAAACTTCAAAATAAGTTAGCTATGATTTCAGCCACTCCTGGAACTTTGAGGAATTTCTTCAACTCCATTTGACTTGAGTTTTAAAAAAAAGTGATTTTCAAGAATTCTGCCAGCATTAAAAGTACTGGATTTTCTACATTCCTCCTTAGTTCTAAAATAGAGATAAAGGTATTTGTACAATGTAGCTCAGAAAACTAAAATGAGAATCAAAGTTCTCTTATTCAGTAGAATATGTGAAATGGAATTTACGCAATTATTTATTTGCTGAATGCCAACTGCTCCATTTGGTTCTAGGAGGGCAGAGAGGATGTCTCTGGCACACTGTTTTGTTTTTAGTATCTAGGAGAGCGAAAAGAATCAACCACGTACAGAGTATTGGAAACAGGTGAGCAGCATCTCAGTTCTGCATTCTCAGAGAAACAGCACACAGACATGTGAACCTATTTTGTACCAACCATTGTTAAATACCGTACTTGTTTTCTAGAAGAGAAATACTACAAGCTGGAGTTGCTCCAAGTGTGGAGCGAGACCAGCCACAGCTGTGTCCCCTGGGACTGCTTAGAAATGCAAATTTTATTTCCCTATGCAAGACTCAATAACGGAAGCAGGACAAGGTAGACACAAGCTCTCTAGGTGACTGTGAGATACACCAAAGTCTGAGAACATTGTCTTAAACAACCTGCCTTAGATAGCTTCTTCATTATATATATATATATATATATATATATATATATATATATATATATAACTGTCTTAGTTCAAAATTAAGTTCCCTAACTTCATCCTAGAAAACAATAACAATTATATCATCAACAACACTAATCGCATTCAAAGCTTTTGAAGCATTTCATTATACTCTAGGCTGTGATTGTACTGCATAAGCCACACTGAAACTTGTGGGCTAACAAATATCAATTGGATATATTACAAAACCAAGATTTTATTGACTTTTCCCATACTCAGTAAGCTAGTACTTCAAATCTCAGTAGCCTGGGGTCAGAGCTGGTTTCCTCACTATGGCATAACAGAGACAATGCCAACTTCCAGGTTAAAGGTAGATTTCTACTTGGTGAGGAGCACATGTAAGCTCATGTAAGGTTGGCCTGTCTCCTATGCAGATGAAGAATGAAGTCCCTTCCCAGGAGACTGGCCACATGATGCCTGATACTGAGGTCAGATTTCCCTCTAAGAATTATCTTTGGACCTCATCTCATGCAAGAATGAGATTGTTTAGTGTTGTCTACATAAACATCAGTTAGTGCCAAAATCTGTGATTATTTTCAGCTTGGCGGACTGCACACTAATTGATTGTTTCTGGAAATACACAATGGTATCCATTCTTTCTTGAGATTCTTTTAAAAAAACTTTAAAACATTTATTTCCCATTATTGTATGAATGTTATGCCTGCATGTCTGTAAGTGCACCCACGCTGTGCAGTATCCATGGAGGACAGAATTGGAGTTATAGATGGTTATTAGCCACCATTGGGTGCTGGGATTTAAATCCAATTCTTCTACAAGAATAGTCAGTGTTCTTAACCCCTGAGCCATCTATTTAGCCCCGCCAGAAACCATTTCTATCAGAACAGTTCATTGGTCAAAGCTTTAAAAAAGTTCTGGGTTTGAGTAAAAAGTGTAGTTAGTAAGGGAAACGGATAGAATTCAGAGCATTAAACAAGTACCAGAAAGGATACAGGAATTTTCATGCCACCACATTACTTTTACACCAAATAAACTAGAAGGAAAGAGTAGAAATGAAAGGGAAAGAATTTATAGCCCTGAACTCCATTGCCAGGATTGTTGAGGAATATGGAAAATTGCAGACTTCAGAAGGGTTTATAAGGTAATTGAGACAAGAGACCTGGGCTCTGTCTTATTAGTTTACCTCAGAGGGCATTTCAGAGTCTAGAAAAATGGTGTCCTGTGTCCAGGTAGTTATGAACTCAGCCTCACAGTGCTCATGCCTCTCCACTGCTTGGATGACTTTGGGTGGCTCGGGAAGTAGCACCTGGGTGGCTCTCAGAGCCCACTGAAGAGATAAGACCTCGAGTAGAGGGACGTATCCAAACCACGGCAGGACCAGGGGACAAATGGTACTTCAAGAGCTGTAATCTCCAGAAGCTGATCAATGTGCAGTTCAGCGTATCCAGGCACAGGCAGCATTGACTCTGGCTTGCATTCCTCCTCCAGGCAGTCCTCAGTCAGTTCCTGTCTTCTCATCTGCCTCTCCTCCTACCTCCCTGGTGTCTTCTTTGCAGTGTTCTTTCCTAAAGCCTCCTTTGCTATTTGGAAAGCTCCAGGTCTCAGTCTGTCCTCCCTTCCCGGTTCCATCCACATGCCTACACTTGCTGCATCTATGCACTCCCCAACCCCTGTGTGGTTTTTACATAACTTACCATCGTCCTTGAGGTTAGAGATTTAGGGTAGTAAGATAATTAAGAAATCACGTAAGAAAAGTTAAAATATTTCAAAATATACAGGGAAAAGAGAAAATAAAGAGGTAATGATTCTAAGAATTATAAATAAATTATGATGTCTCTGAACAAGGTATTTCATAAAAGAGAATTCATTTATGTAATAACTTTAAGAAGGAAAGGGATATCAAAGTAGCTAAAAGGAAGAATAAGTACATTCTTAAATGGGTAAAGTTTTAATATATAATACCTTAGTCATTGATGGAATAAGGAAATGCACACATTCATTTAATAAATATTCAACATCTATTGAAGCCTAACAGTGGAGGCAAGGCTGAGCAAACTGAGGTGGCCCCAGGGGCATGATGGTCTCTTTGGGAACAGAGATAAGTTCACAGAACATGTCAATGAAGGGTGTAGGGCAGGCAGGCACATTTTTTAAACCTTGAGGAACCTGATCTTGTCCACAAAACCTGCCCAGGGATTACAATATCTATGGAGGAAGAGAATCCAAGAAAGAAGCAGTTAATATAGGGTGGTGATTCAAAGGCATGCAGACAGAAGAAAGCCAGTGAGACTGAAGGATAAGTGTCAATAGAGAATCAGACTCCTGAGCATCCTATACCCTGGCTGAATTCCTTCTTCCCACTCACATCTTCAATTGCTCTGGTCAATGCAAATGCCCATTCTTCTGACAGAAGATGTGGGTAAGGATGAAAGATTCAATAACAAACAAAACAAAACATGAAAGGTAGTAGATGTTATCTAGCAGATAGCTACTGATTATAAAATGCATCTCAGAATCTTAGGAAATTGGATATAACCTTACTTAAAGTAGAGATTCAGGGAAAATCATGGGACCCACTTAATGAAGACAAACAGTGTGAATGCATACCATAGTACAAGCAAGTAAATGACTTGGCTAGCAAACAGATCTTCTGTGTAGAGAACTGAAGGCTACAAGAGTGCAGAGGAGACCAGATACGTACAGTGGGTACGGCATCTCTCTTTTGAGTGTAAGCAGTGAAGGAGTATGTAAAGTCCATAGAGTTTTGAAAGCATAGAATCATTTTTGTCTGTAAATTGGGATAGTTTGATTTCTTCCTTTCCAATTTTTACCCCCTTTTAAAATTTCTCTTGCTTTATTCCTATAGTTAAGACTTCAATTACTATATTGATTAAGAGAAAGTAGGTACCCTTGTCTTAATCCAGATTTTGGAGGAAATGGTCTCAGTTTTTACCCATTTATTATAATGTTGGCTATAGACCTCTCAGTTTCTTTAAGACTTCAGGACTTTTATCATATAGGCATGTCAAATGCCTTTTCTGTGTATATCAAGATGATTATGTGATTTCTGTACTTACGTCTTTTAATATTATCTATTGATTTATATATTTGAACCAATCTTGCATCCTGAGATTAAATTGATTTAGTCATGATGTATGATCTATTTAATGTTATTTTCAGTTCACTTTGCCTGTTTTTGCTGAGGATTTTCGTATCTGGGTCCATTGGGGAAGTTTGTCTGCATTATTCTTTTTTGTTGTGTCATTATCCAGTTTAGATATTAGGGTTATACTGGCTTTGTAGAATGAGTTTGGTAATAGTTCTTCCCTTTCTGTTTTGTGAGACATTTTGAGAAGTGCTGGTATTCAATTTTCCTTGAACATTTGTTAGAATTCAGTAATAGATTTGTCCATCTCTGGGCTTTTCTTTACTGCTTTTAATTACCGCTCCATTCTTCCCTGTTACAGGTCTGCTTAAATTTTTCATATCTTATAGCTTTAATTTGGGCAGGTCATTTATGTTTATACATTTATCCATTTCTTCTAGATTTTTCCAGCTTGTTAGAATATGTTTTCAAAGTATTATTTGATGGTCTTCTGGATTTTATTGTACTCTGTTGTAATGATTCCCTTTTCATCTCTAATTGATTAATTTGAATCTGCTCTCTTCCTTTGGTTAGTTTAGCTAGGGGTTGGTCAATCCTGTTAATCTTGTCAATGAACCAACTCTTTGAATAATTCTAAGTATTGCTTGTTTACTCTTTATTTCATTAATCTCTGCCCTAATCGTTATTTCTTGCCATTTGCCACATTTGGATGTTGATTCTTCTTGTTTTTCTGGAATTTGAGGTGAATCATAAGACCATCTACTTGAGTTCTCTGACTTTTTCATGTGAGCGTGGACAACTCTATACTCTCCTCTGGAGACTGTATCAGTTGTATCTCACAGGTTATGATAGTTTCCATTCTCATTTTCATCTGACCTTAAGAATTTTAAAATTTCCTCCTTAATTTCTTCAATGACTCATTATTCACTGAAACGTATATTGTTCAGACCCCAAGGATTTCTGTATTTTCTGTGGTTATTCTTGCTATTGATGTCCAGTTTTATTCCACCGTGGTCTGATAATATATAGGGAATTATTTCAAATATTTGTAATTATTAAGACTTATTTTTGGTTTAGAATATAGTCTTCTCACCTTATTATTGTGTTGGATCCAAATGGTCTTTTATGCCTTTTATTGTTTATTTTACAAAATTGGGGTCCCTAAGATCTGTTGCATAAATATTGACAATAATTTTGTCTTCTTGATGAATTATTCCCTTTATTAATAGGTAGTGGTCCTTTTACCTTATTCTGCCTAATTTTGGTTTGAAAAACACATTTTCAGATATGAGAAATGCTATTCTAGATTGCTTACTACTTCCATTTGTTTGGCAGTTTGATTTCCAACTGTGACTCTCAATTTATGAGTACATTTCTTAGTTATGTGAGGTTCTGTGAGACAGCAGATTTATTTTTATTGTTTTTTTTGGGGGGGGGGGAGGCAGGGTCTTCTTATATGCTCAATTAGCCTGAGGTTCACTATGTAGCCCAGGATGGCCTCAGTCTCACAGAAATCCCCTTGCCTCTGCTTCTTGAGTGCTGGGATTAAAGGCATGTACCACCGTGCTTGGCTTGGATCTTCTTTTTTTAAAATAGTCCATTAGTCTGTCTTTTAATTGGTGAGTTAAAGCCATTTACATTCAAGGTTATAATTATGAAGGGCTTGTATTATTTGTGATTTTGTTCTTTGCTGTTCTGGTTAGCTGGCTAAGTAGTAATTTTTCTCTTCTTTTCCTGGTAGTTTTGGATGTTTATTGATTTGCTGTGTTAGACATGATTGGTTTCTTCCCAGGTTTCCTCTGTTCCTCTGTTCATCAAATTTCATGGAATGGATTCTTTCTTCTATTGTCACGTATGAAACTTTCTTCTCTGTGTATAGCATTTCTTTAAGAACACTCTTCAGTACTGGCTTAGCTGTCATGAATTGTCTTAACTTATGTTTTGTCATGAAATATTCTTATTTATTTCTTTATTTTAATTGATAATTTTGCTGTGTATAGCAATCTTCACTAACAATTATTTATTTCAAAGTACAAGATATATCACTCCATGCGTTCCTTGTTCTTGGGATCTCTGTTACCATATCTGACATTATTTTGATGGTTCTAGCTTATAAATCAGGGCATAAAAGGGAAACTGAACTGGACATAGTAACAGGAGAACATCATGGACCTTACCCATCAGGGACAAAATAGCTGAGAATTCTGACTTAAATTGTCTTCTGTATTATTTCTTTCACTCAGGAATTTAAGGGTGACTGTTGAAAGTTACTTTCTCTGAAAGGAAAGTTTCATACTGATGCTGACTGCACATACTCTGGGAATTCTATAGTCACACTAAAAGTTAACAGTATTCCTTCAAGTCAAGAAGCCAGGCCAGCTGTCCATTAGCTTATTACTTTCCTTTTGCTACTTTTCAAAATTTGTGACTCAAAATAGCACAATTAGAGCTGAGAGCATAGCTTAGTGGTAGAGCACTTTCCTAGCAAATGTGTGGCCCTGGGTTCAACAGCCAGCACAACCACCAGGGCTAAAACAACTCAGTTATGATCTCACTTTACTGGACAGGAGTTGGAATGTGGGCTAACTAGATCTTCTGGTCAAAGTCTGCTCAGAGTCAAGGTGTCAGCCAGGACAAAGATCTTATCTCAACATCCTCTTCTAAAAGATTCAACCTCCTCTTCTAAGCCTATTGTTTATTGGCAGAGCTCAGTTCCTGGAAGTTCTAAGACTAAAACATAACAATGTGGCACTGTGATTCCTTAAGACTACTAAATATCTCTCTGGATTCTTTGAACATTTTGCCTAAGATAATCTTCTTATCTTAAAATCAAGTCATCAGAAATTTCAATTATTTCTGGAAAGCTACTTCACAGAAGTAGCTAGATTTATTTGACTGATAAGTTAGATAATGTGCGTATGTCAAGAGCAGCGAATCAGGGGGTCATCTTAGACTCGTGTCTTCCACATTTGACTTGGAAGGCATTTCCCTAATTTAATATGCTACACTGTGTTGCTGATGAGATTCTTGAGGAACCAAGAACTCCTTATAATCTTAATTTGGAGAGGGAAAATTATCTCCACAAAACTGTTTTAGAGAGCAGTTACAATTCTTGGCTACTTGGACATACTTAAAAATTGAAGAAAACTGTTTTTGTTTTTTTCAGTCAGTTTTCTATCATAATTAAACTGTGGGAAGTTGTGTGGGAAAATAAGACTAGTCAGTTGCAAGAAACGGAGATCATGAAAGAGACTCCACAAGAAGAGGTCAAGGTACCACTAATTAAGAAAAGATTTTGTTCAATAGCCAATCACCTGGATTAAATTAAGTCCATTTCCTTGGCTACAAGGCAAGGTTGTCTCTGACAACCAGTCTGTTCTAGAATCCCTCTGTGCCTTTTCAGTCACCCACATAAAATTTGGTTTTCAATACTTAGAGTCCATAAATCCATTATAAAAATAAGAATGCACATCACTCTTTGGGAGGTCTGTTTGTTCTAATGAGCAAAGAATACAATAATTATCTCACACAATGCTGCAGGTGTAGAGTGTAAGAGCCCCTTCGGTCACTGTGTATACAATTGATAATAGGTCTCCCTGAAAGCACAATTTTCTCATAGTTTTTTTCCCCCTAATAGAGTAGTTGATGCCAAAATTAGCTCAATTGCTCTTCTTGGGGCCTTTCAAAGGATGTAGTCACATTATTGAGTCTTTTGTTTAATATATTTTATCCATATGCAGCTGGCCAGCCTTTTCAGAGAGTTCAAACCTTTTGTCTACCTCTGCAAAAAGACATATGGCCTCAGTTTGGAGTCAGAAGTCCAACGTCTCCTTCTGCCTCTGCCTCAGATTTAACTGTTTGGTTCCATTTGTGAAATGCCAATGGGGCTGAAAGTGTCAATAGAGTTCCTAAAACACACCTATTTTTG
This sequence comes from Eospalax fontanierii, assembly GCA_035773235.1. Classification (NCBI taxonomy): domain Eukaryota; kingdom Metazoa; phylum Chordata; class Mammalia; order Rodentia; family Spalacidae; genus Eospalax; species Eospalax fontanierii. The sequence continues at coordinate 106,121,963 of CM069524.1, forward strand.
TCCACAAGTGGATTGTGAAGGACTGTATCAAGAACTATGAAGTCTGTTTGAGTAAATCATTGTAAGACTCAGCTCTGTGACTTGTGTTATAAGACACGTGCTGAAATGGACTCCATTGCAGAGGATTGTCCCACTCACTCTATAAGTGACAATTGCTTGAATAAAGTTCAAACGACAGCAAACTTGGCTCTGAACTTGAAACTAAGTTTAAAAGAGAGTGCTAATTTGAAAAATGAAAGCACTTTGATCAAATTTGAAGACAAGTAAATTGGAAAACAATAAAATTAATTAAAGATACTTTTGAGCTCTAAAAAAGCCATTGCTAACGGTTTTATGTCTATGCCTCTTTACCACCTCTCAGAAGATTATTTAACTTATTTCACCAGAAAATAGATGAGTCTAGACAGAAATCTCTTGACTCTTACACACCCAACCTTTGCTGCACACTTACCTGCAGGTGCTTCAGAATAACACTGGAAGGAGAAGGGACAGAGGAGTGAGTGCAGATTTCTATTCTTGGTCAGTTCACTCTGAAAGCAGAAGAGATTATCTCCCTCTGAGTAAATAAGCCTTCTGGAGACCACATCCTACACCTGTGATTGGTCTCCATGCTCCAAAGCACTTCTGAAATCCTGGGCCTGGCCCCAACAGTCAGTCCTTCTAGTAAACTTCCATCTCTCTCACAGCATTCTATTTTTCCATCATCAAGCAAGCATGCTTCAGCTTTTTTCTCTCATTTATATGTGTGTGCACCTGTGTGCACACTTACACCATATATAGATTTATTATTACATACTCAGGCCTCACCATTTGTTCAGAAATTCTCTTGCTGAAACCATGTGGTTTGTCTGCTCATACATAATGTTCCTGTTTTCTGTGTTTCTATGGTACTTGTCCCCCAGCGTCCTATCCCAACCCAATTTAAATAGAGTGTCTATGACTATTTCTTAAAAGCCTTATAGGTAATCATAATGAGCCACTTCATTGACATCTCAAATCTAGTAGGATATATGATCCCCTTTCTCTTCTGTTAGCATGCATAGCACCTTTCAGCACTATAAAGTTAGTCAGTGGAGAAGTTTTGAAGTCAGTACAGCATAATTTCTCCATGTCTGTTCCACAACTTGTGACTCTAGTGTTCTCAGCAGTGGGGTCTTATGTCATGTTCTTGTGAGTAACCCAGAGCAGGGACAATGACCAGTATTGTTAGAGGGTCATGGGACCCCTAGTCAACAACTTTAAAAGAAAGAGCCCATTCCTGGCATTGGGCTTTTACTTTGCTAACCTATGGTGTCTGGTAGAGGTGATATGTCCCTTTGTTAGAGAGTAACTCCTTTTTAATATCTTTTTATAGTATATATGTATATACTTTAAGAAACATCTATAGTGGTAGCTTTCAGTATATTTCTGTGTAAAAGCCTTTAGTCTTACTTATCCCTCCTCATATTCTCTCCTCTGCCTTACCCTCCCATCCCCACTCCAGTTAACCCTACCTACGCTGCTATTCCTCTGTCCCCTTTTATATCACTGCATTCTCGCTGCCCTCCAATGAAGCCCTCCGCCACCAATAAGGGATGTATGTACAGTTTAAACTTTATCAATCATGTACATCTATTCCCTAGCTTAGTAGCATCTATTGTCTACAAAAATTCTGTTATCTATTGTCTGATTGATATCTGTCAGACATTTTCACTCTCCTTCATGCAGGTGTGACATTTTATTTCCTATTATTTTGATTCTGATTTATTCCCCTTACTGGTGAGGGGAAGGCTCATTCATGCTGTTTATTCTTTTCTTCTCCAAATGGCTTATTCACATCTCTTTCTTATTTCTCTCTTGGTGAGGTAGGGATTATTGTTGTTTGTTTGTAGGGCCAATTTTTTGTCCTTTCACAACAAGGCTGGCCTCAAATTTAAGATCCTCCTGCCTCCACTTTTCAGTGCTTGAATTACAGGTGTGTATGGCCAGAAATTTTTGTTTTGTCAAAATGGATTTATAAGTAGTAGTTAAAATATATGTAATCATCTTTTTTCCTATGTATATAAAGCTATCTACTTCCAATCTGTTGTTAATCACTTTTATTCATTATCCTGATATTTATTTATACCTAGTTTATAAAGTGGGTAGGGCTTAAATGGCAGCTTCCAAAACAATAATGGATAATTGGGATAATTCCCCAATTAAGTTTAAGAATTATTTTGCATCATTATGGACATAGTCTGATGTCAGAACCACTATTAATGATATCAATTTGTGATGTGACATGCAAGTGTTTTAAAATACACAAATCAGTTGTTAGTCTTCTAAATTTGTGGGTTCTTCTGTGAAACTATCTGGGTTCAATTCTTGTCACAGCTTGTAACACACTTTTCTGTCCTAGAACTGGAACTGAATATTCTTAGATTGGAGATTTCAGCACTAATTTGTGAATTCCAATTGAAAACATCATTCTGGGATTCTGTTTATAACTGTATAGACTATGTCAAATGTACAGACTGACATCTTAAAGCTTCTGCCTCTTTTCTTTTTGAAAATGTGATATTGCCCATTTATGTTTCTCTTCTTTTGTATCTTTCTATAATGTTTTCAGCATTTTTCATAATAATCCCTTCACACTGCTTCCATATAATTAAAAATGCATTCCTTGATATCTAGTTAGAGATTTGGTTGTTATTGTAAATTGGATCTCTTCTTGGTTTAACTTGGTTATTGCTGGTGTTGAAGGCTGTTGGTTTTTATATGTTGATATTTACAAGTAATGTTGTAAATACTGTCTCTTGGTTGTCATGGGTTTCTTTGTACAATACCTACTGACTACAGATACAGTTTTCTTTTTTAGGAACTTAAGTCCTTATATCTCACTTCCTTTTCCTGTTTGTGTAACTGTTTGGGTTGCTGAATAGCAGCGTTGTGGAAGGCCACTGTGATGTTGCTCAGATTCCCCTTTAAGAAGAATTGCTGCTCAGGCTGCTGGGAGCCCTCTCAGAGACTGCTTATGCTGCAAAGTGTCCAAGAAGTGGACCTCATCCAAAGATTATAAACCTTGCCCCACCTTTGAGACAACTCCAATGGGCAATTCTGCCTCTGCATCTATGCTGGACTCGTCAAAGCAGTTGCTATTCCTATTTTACCCCTAAACTTTTTCCTTGACAAATCCTGTTTCTTCTAATCAGTGTTCATCAAATGATGCTTCTTGATCAACATCTTCTTGGCTAAACTCCACTTCTGGGCTTGCTTCTAGGGGCACCAGGTATTACATAATAATTATGGCCATCTTTGAGATTTGCAGGCAATGCCTCAGTAGCAATCAAAGTATGGTTGAAAGTAACAGACTGTCTCTGGGGTGTTTAAGTAATTATAAGCTCTATGAATGCTCAGATATTCTTACATGAAGAAAAAGATACATGGAGGGGTTTTAAGGTAGCTCAGAAATGAAAGAGAAAGCCCTAGATAAAGGCTTGGGAGGACAGAAAAAGAAAAGACTTGGAAGCCAAGCAAACCTAGATCTGTACGGAGGGCGTTGCTGTGGCAGTGGGTATCCTTTCCCTGCTGACTTGAAAACTATACTATTGCTCCTCTGCAGAAACACATTCTGTCCTTCCCTATTCATCTTTATTCTTTTAGAATCAAAGTCCAGAAATAAGTGGATTTCTTCTTCCATCCTTGCTCCCAGAGCCCAGTGTGGTTTGGGTTCTGTAAGAGGACCTGGAAGTAAGGCAGTCCCCAAGCAGCAAGGAGAATTAAATATTGGCAGTCAAAAACATGAAAAATGCCCTGTGTAGTTTCACAATTTTTACTTGCAGGCAGCCGTGTCCTGACAAACACTTAACAAATGGCACTCAGGGGAAAGGAGCATTGATTTGTAGCATTTGCCAGTTTCTGGGGTGAAAGTACTGTCACTGTGGTCTGTTTCTAGCTGCGTTAAGATGTTTAACACAGAGGTGGAAGGAGATGAACCAAATCCTTTCTTGTGAGCGGGAATGAAATCCTGGGAACTACTGCAGTACCATGAGGACGGCTCCAGCCTCCTTCCCCCTTTATAAAAACAGACAAGAAGTTCTGTGCTCCCTCTCACATCAGCCCTTCCTCATCACGGACTGTCTGTACCCACCACCTCCCCTACATCTGATCGTCCATTCTTCACCTGCACTCCAAGCTCGTTCACATCAGTGTGCCATGTCTCCCTAGATTAGTGTCTCATTTCTTGACCCTACTCCTGTGCTTCTTGCTCCATGGCGGCTTTGACCAGTGCTCTGTGCCCTTCATGACACTCTCCTGTTAGCATTTTCAACACCTTATTCATTTGTAGTACCTCTGGTTTTCTGCTTGGTCCTTCTAAATCTCTTCTATTTTTTAAATATGTATTAATGTGTGTGTGGTACATATATGCATATGTGTTTGCACACGTGTGCATGTGTGGAGGTCAGAGGTCAATGCAGAATGTCTCCCTCAATCATTCTCCACTTTATTTTTATTTCTAGTTCATTGATTTATTTTTGTCTTTTTGAGACCAGGTCTCCCTGTATCCTCAGATGACCTGAAACTCCCTATGTAGATTAGGATGGCCTCCATCTCACAGAGATGCCTCTGCCTCCCCAGTGCTGGGACTAAAGGTCTACCCCACTATCCTGGGTTCTCCATTTTATTTTTTGAAACAGAGTCTTTCTGTGAGTCTAGAGTACACCAATTTGGCAAGACTAGCTAACCAGAAATCTGGGGGGGTCATCTTAGGTCTGCTTGCCCAATGCTAGGATAACAGGTATGCACCACCATGTCTGTCTTTTTATGTGGGTTCTGGGGACCCGAAGTCAGGTCCACATGCTGTGTAGCAAACATTTCATCAAGGAGTCATTTCTCCAGCTCCCATCTCTTGTGAATGTCCTTTTAGGGGGAGGGGTCTCCCTTGAGTACTGGGATTCCTCACAGTTCTTTCTTAATGTCTTTTTATACTTCCTGTCACCTTCCTTAAAACATGGACTCCTCAGCCTAAATTTTCATCTTTGTTCTTTTCATTGAGTTCTAGATCTATACAAAGAGTTATATTGCTTTAAGATAATTTTACTGGAAATGTCAACCTTCATGTGTTTAACACTGAAGTCCTCCCCTTCCAACCATCTCAGTCCCTTGCTCCATTCCCTGAAATGTTTCTGTCCCTGAAACATTTCCTCCTGTCTTCTTGACCCAAGCCACAGGCACATTAACATTCTTCAAATCTCTCTTTCCCCAATCCACATCAAATTGTCATCTAGTCTCACACATTGACTGATTTTCAATATCATGACCCTATTAGATGACATTATCATCAATTCCTGACTATCTATCATCTTCATTGGATTGATTACCCCACTACAAGTTATTAAGTCCCAAACCCAAGCGTTCTTTTCAAGGGCACATCAGATGTGGCCACCTTTTCACTTTAAATCCTTCATAGTTTCAGAAATTTCCATTCACCTTCTACAGTACTCTTTGTGACTTTTCTCTCAGCATTTATTACCAATTCTTTCCTCCTCTATACAATAGAAAAGTGGGTTTAGGAATTGATCTTTGCCTTAGAGGTCTAGTCAATCACTTAATGATTGATTTGGAAACCAGGACTGATAGGGAGATGCTGACATGACTATGGAAACATTTATTGGAGAACTTTGGATGTGGTAACTAAGTTGAAGTCGTCTGAGACAAATGAGGAAGCTACAATGACACTGCCCTTTCTATGCTGAGGTAAACAAGAAAGAATGTAACCGGGATTACTCTTGGCAGCTAATCTGATGCTATGGTAAATAAAGCAGAATGATGGCTAGGAAAACAACCAGTTCTGAACACTTTATACCTTACCTGTGTGTTTTGTTCTGCTCTGTGTTCTGTTTTTGAGTCTTGTTGCATAGCCCAGGCTCACCTCTATTTATGAAGTCATCCAGGGTAGCTTTAAACATGTCATCTATCTGCCTCAGCCTTCTGAGTGCTGACTTTACTTTTAGAATTTGTTCAAAATCATTGTTTTGTTAGTCATTTTACTGTCACTATGACTGGTACTTGAGATAAATGACCTTTTAGGGAGTGAAAGGTTATGGTGGCATACTACTGTAATCCCCGCACGTGGGAAACTGAGACAAGAAGGTTGCAAGTTTGAGGCCAGCCTGCGCTATATAGTGAAGCTCATCTGAAAAAAGAATGAGAGGGGAGAGAGAAGGGAAAAGAGAGAAAAGGAGAGAATGAAGAAATCAAGAAAAGAAGCAGAAGACTATTTTGGCTTATTGTCTTGGAGGTTTACGTCCATGACCCACTGGCTGAATTGTTTTGCGCCTGTGGTGAGGCGGCACACCATGCAGGAAGTACATGATGAAGCAAAACTGATGAAGTGATGGTGGGAAAGGAAAACAGAAAACGAGGACAAAGTGGAGGACTCACCTTCAAGGTGATGTTCCCAATGACCTACAGACCTCGCCTACTTCCACTTTTAATGCTTCTGTCATCTCCCAATAGTGTTAATCTGGTGGCCAGACCAACATATTGGCCTCTAAGGTCGGTGAAGACCCAAGCCACAACAATCACTAAAAATATCCTCAGAGGACCAGCAGTATTGCTCTCACCAAAGACTTGGCTAGAAATTGAGAAATCCAGGCCTTTTCTTAGACCAGCTGAATCAGAATATGCATGTGATAGTTATCTTGAGATTCAACTTGATGGAGTTTGGAATTACCCTGGGAGAAAATAAAAAAGCCTCTGAGGGAACTTCTAATTTGGTTAATTGAGAAGTGAAGACTCACCATTCTTGTGGGCAGCACCACCCAATGGACTTGGTGGTGAATAAGACTGAATAAGAAAGGGAAAGTTAATGGAGCGCCAGCAATCATTTTGCTCTGCTTCCTGGCAGAAGACCTAATGTTACCAGAATTTCTGATGCCATGTCTTCCCCATTATAGTGGACTGTACCCTCTAACTGAGCCAAAGCTCTTCCTTTATCAAGTTGCTTTTATCTGGTATTTTGTCGTAGCAGTGAGAAAAGTAACTAAGACTCTGTATTTTAAGATTCCTAGGTGAGAGTCTGAGAAGTGCTGGTTTTGGCTGGTGGCTCAACAAGCGTGACCTCACAGCCTGCAGCATCAGCATCCACATTTAACTGAAAGTTATTAGAAGGAAAAAGTCTTCATTTCTTCTCCAGATCTATGACTTTAGAAATCGGTATGACCCAATAGTTGTTTTTTAAAAGAATTTATTTGAAAATTTAATACATGCGTACACAGTTTACATCATTTCCACACCTCCTTCTCTTCCCTCCAACTCTTCCCATGTCCTCCCAGCTCCTCTCCAATTATTATTGTGATATATATATATATATATATATATATATATATATATATTACACAGAGAGAGAGTCTAGAGAGATAACCTATTGAGTCTAATTAGTGTTGCCCTCATTTGTATGTATTTAGGGTTGACCACTTAGGATGGGATTTCTTTGCAGAAAATACTGGTTCTCCATCTCTCAGTCACAGTGGACCACCTGTAGCTCGTCATCTATGCTTGAGGCCTTGTGAAACTTTCCTCTATATTGACGTGATGACTGATGCAGTCTTTGCAGGCCTTGTCCAGGCAGGTGTATTGTTTAAAGTTCATGGAAGCAACATCTCTGCGCTGTCCAGAAGACACTGTCTTGCCACAGTCGTCCCTGGTCCTCAGGCTCTGGCAGTCGCACCATCTTGCGTGTCTGCTCTTCTGTGATGTTTCCTGAACCTTGGCGTCAGTGTGTTGCAGATGTCCCGTTTGTGGTTGGTACCCTGCATCACGTATTCTCCAGCAGTGATTTTTTTTTTTAAGAATGTCACTTCTTCAACACCATGGATAAGATTTGCACTTTGATTTCCGTGTGTCTAGAACTCTCCTTGAAAACGGCAGCTCTGTGCTACTGTTTCCTAAACTCAGTTGCTTGTCAAGATGGCCCAGAAGTGTTTATATCACACTCAGAGAATTCTGATTGACAGACATAGGATGCATCCCAGGCACCAGGGCACTTTCAAAGCACATAAGTTGTTCTAGTTTTCACATACTTAGGTTATCGATCTAGCCATACTGAATTATCTCCCCTTTTCTTCCAAACCACAAAGCATTCTCTCTTTTTTTTCCCTAAGCCAGTTTATTTATTTTTTTCCTTTGAAACATTCCTACCACTTGACAAATCAGTATTTGACTTTAATCCCTCTGTGCAGGTGCTCCCTCTTTGCAGAAGTTTTCTGTGTTGACCAAGTTTGGATTAAGTAACACACACACACACACACACACACACACATACACACACACACACATACACTCACGCACAGTTGTCACACTGCTTTCTGCTTTGTTTCTGACATGCTTTCTTGGAGAATGATAGTTTTCTTGAGTGTGGTAAGTCAGTCACACACGTTATTTCATTCTTTGAATCTAAACAAGATCTGTTTTGAAAATGGGAACTCAATAAGTATTCTTAGAATACTTGTGGCTATAACTGTTGCTCGAAATACTTACTGAACTTATCATAATTGCTTTTTAAAGACATTCCTTGAATTTTAACTCCCCCAAATAAAGCATAAAAATGCTATACACAGGGAAACTAGGGGGAAATAAAATTAGGTAAACTTAGTTAACACCACTGTTTACTGCTGAACAAAGAAAAAACATTGGACAAGTGGTGCCATTTCTCTCAGGAGCGTGGATGTGCATTCCAGTCAGAGTGCACTGCCTGTGCAGTATGATTAAGAGCCTGGAGTGGGGTATGCAGGCTAGCTTTGCCACTTACTCACTGTGTATCTCTCTGACTTCAGTAAGCTTTAGGGCCTTTCTTTCTCAGGGTACAGCAACACTTATCCCACAGGAATATGTAAGGACTAAGTCAGACAGTATTTACCATAAGGGGCACATAGGAAGCGTTCCCTGCATAAGAGTTAAGAGCTCTTAGAGTACTCCAAATCCCATTAGAGTGATGGGTACATTTTACTAACATCTTTTGAGTCTTGTTGAGTTGTTAGTTGTTAGTGTAGTCTCTTCAGTCCAGTTGTACTTTATACAGGACTCTTGACTAGTCAAGTGCAAAATCAGAAACTATCTCCACTGTGACCTCTATCGTACAACCCCCACAAACCTCTCTGTTCCTTTAATAATATTACTTCTATCTCCAGAACATTAGCTATGTTATAAAGTAATGAAAAGCCCTTGAAGACGGGACTGTAGAAATAGCTCAGCAGTTAAGAGAGCCTGCTGCTCTTGAAGAGGACCCTAGTTTGGTTCCCAACACCTACGTCCAGTAACTCACAACTATCTTTAACTACAGCACTATAGGATCTGACTGCACTCCTGTGTACAAACCCACACATATACACAAAAATAAAAATCCTAGGAAAAAACCTAAAAGATGACCAGAAGAAATAGAAGAAGGTGGGCTATTTTGTGAAAAAAATTAAGTTACAAGCAACAAATTACTTATCTGAATTGAAGGTTCACTTGCTAGAGGAAAGGAATCACCTTTCCCTCAAGGCTGACTTCTGGCTCACAGCTATAAAAATCTAGGCCTTTGTGTGCTGAATGCTGAACCAGGACACATTAAGACAAGAAATGTTTATTTATAGGCATCAATAAAGTGAAACCCTAAGCTGAATGAGCAGACCGGGCTGGTCAGGGACAGCTAATTCCTGCAAATACCTTATTACTCACTGAATGTAAATGATCTACTTCTGCATTTTATCATGTTTGCACAGTGATATTTTGTGGTGGCTGTGTTCAGGTTTATGTGGATTTTTAAGCTGGGAAAGTTCAGGACTTATCCACTCATACGTTGAATAAAAAGTTCATTGGTAAAATCCAGAATCCACCTATGAGACAGAGTTGGCAAATTTAGCCAAAAGTGAGGTAACTGATTCCAATAGTTTTGTCACAAATATGTAGTCTTTAAACAAGAAATGGCTTCTCATATTGCACACAAAATGATAAGATACTTGAGTGAGGTAAACCGCCATGTTAGGCCCAGGTATCACCCTCTGCTTTCATCAGAGTCACTGAGGGAATGCTTTGTGGACAGGCTTGAATACATGAGAAATATGCAGAACCCCAAACTCTCAGATCACATTTCATTTAAATGTCCTATCACCCAAGGAAGAAGCTTCTCCACATTTTCTTTATTTTACAAAGGAGAACCCAAAGATCAGTAGACTTTATATGTTTGCCTAAAACCAACACAGTCACTGAGGTAGCCTTGTCACCAGGCCAGGGTTTATTCTCAACCTGCTTGAATCTTGAGTTTTCTTCCATAGCATAAGTTTATTTATTGATTCTTCAAAAAAAAGTTTTGGTTTTGTCCTTTTGTTGAGCGTTTTCTGCATATGTTGTACAACTTAACATCTACAATTGATGAGTTCATTAGCCTGTATTGGCTAAAGCATGGCCTTGAGAGCTACCACTATCTAACAGTCATACAACTTTGGACATGGTTATTAAGTGGATAAAATGATGCTCAGGTGTAGTGCTTAGTAGACAAAGAATTCCCCCAATATGTTGACTCCTGCTGACAAGTGAAATCTGTGCTCACAGTTTTAGGGAAGCTGTTTATAGAAGATACAAAGATGAAGACACCAACTGGCCTTCTTGAGGAAACTGGCTGAAACTATTGGAAATTTTCCTTTAGACAGCAGTTTTGTTTAATATAGAGAAAAGAAATTCAGCAATAGTGGACTTAGTGTGTCAAAAAAAACGTATGCTTTACTTACCTGATAGCTATCATTATTGTATATGAATTTTTTCCACTCTAGAAATTCATCCCACTGAATTTCAGCACGTTGATATTACATCTAACACTCTGCTCAAGATCAGGAAGGAAAATGTATCTCCCCTAAGAACAGAGTGTTTTAAGAAGCTCCAAGAGACGGCAGTAACTTATTTGGATGTCTAAACCCTATTTTGTCATGCGGTATGCTCAGTACAGATATCCAGGTAAAGCAGTAGCAATACTTTTTACAGTTTTTATATTATTTATTTTTCTGATGGGTTGATCAGTTCCTCAATCACATTCCAGGGGGAGGTTAAATGCTTCTAGAGCAGAGAACAGAGTTCACAGAAAAAATAAACTATAATTCTCCAACTCATGCCTCTGCATTCCCAGTTTCCAGTCTTCTTTTACTGCTTATTTTAAATTGTATTTTGGTATTTGATAGTGTTTGCAGACTAACAGCATACTTCAGCAGTAAGAACTAAATAGGACTGATTAACCCAGAATTCCCAAATAAGATACATGCTTTCAAAAACACAATTTGTAGGAAGGTTGTAAACATTTTCCATCTGGGTATTATGTGTGTGGACTCTTGAGCGTGAGGGTAAGTTTGGAAAATTCCCGACTGAAGAGCATGCAGAATTGCCTGGAGCAAAACCATAAATTAGGTAAAGGTTATTTTCCAGCACTTTTCTCTCTCCTCATGCACCTTTGAAGACTTTCCCTTCTAAACCTTGACTCTAACTTCCAGACCTACAACTGACCACAACCACCACACAAAACCACAGCTACAGGAGTGAGAGGTTTTTGTTGTTTGGCTGTTTTTTTAGACAGATCTTCCTGTAGCTCCAAGCTGGCTTGAGACTTGTTATATAGACCAGGCTGGCCTTAAACTCACAGAGATCTTCCTGCCTCTGCCTCTGAGTCCTGGGATTAAAAGGACCTGCAACAGACCTGGCTTGTCTCTAAAACTTTAAGTCTACACTCTAAGCAAAGATATGCCCTTTTGTTTCCAAGAGATTGAAAGGGAAATAGCCCTAAGTCCCAACTGAGGTGACGGAGATGTTAGAAGGAGCCTTGGCTGTAGAGCTGCCTGAGAACTGAAAATTCTATGCACTGGGTACTTCAGGGAGCTGAGCAAGAACACACTCCTCCTCCACTCAATGAAACACATGAGTGAGCCCTGTTCTGTAGAGAGGACACACAGAAGATCAGTGGTGGTAAAACTGATCCTTCTGAATCTGTCTATCTGTAGAGGAAAGTCATTTGCCTCTGTGAACTTGAAGAAGGCTTCCTGAAGGCTGACCTTGTACCCAGCTCTGTGCTGTACACATCCCATGCCCACCACCCAACACCACAGGAAGCATTTTGTCCTTTAGGGCTGCACATGTCTTCTCAGGCAAGGGACATGGGATCGCTCTTGGCAAACCACTTCCGTTTGGTCTTAAGTGTTGACATTTTAAATATCAGATTTTCGTCTTCTGAAACCGAGGCTAAGGCTCGGTTTATTTATTTCATCAAGTTTCTTTTTTAAGCTATCCTAGACACAGTTAACTCTCTGCCTCGCTTATTTGGCATTCATGGAGAAGAATCCATTTCCAGCTTGGCAGGGTGCAAGGAGGTCTTTCTTCCCCTCTCATTATAGAATAATGTCACAATCACTACTTATCACCGACTGAGTCTACTCTCAATTTTCTTTATATTTACCTCAAACATACTGCATTTGTGAAGGGATGTCAACAGGCCAGTGGCATTTTCTAGAATCTAAGGCAGAAGCAGCTCTCAACAATAATACATTCAAATGAGGTAGGGGATATGATAGCAGAGTGCTGCTAGAGCTGATAAGGAAGTAAAGAGAGGCGAAACACCAGAGCCTGTGTGGGCTTTATGGTGCCGTTAACCTTGAGACTTACCTGTGTGCACAGCAAAGCCGCAGCTTCTGGTTACCATGTTTATAGACCTTTGCAAATCCTTTGCTTTCTCCATCTGTGCTTTTATCTTTTTCTGAACTTTATGCCTGGTTTCTGTCCACTGATAGTCTTTATACCCAGAGGCTGCTATGAGATTAAACCAGGAAAAGAAGTCTAAAGGCTTGGCTTGTCATCTTTTATGTCTTAAACGCTTTAACAGACGTGCACAGCTCCTACCAGTCAGAGATCCACAGAAAATGCCGCCCTTCCCCCTCCTGCATAGGTTACAAGCATTTTACCAATCACAGTCTCCAGAGAAGGGACAAGAAAATGTCAAAGGTTACTGTGAAAACAACAAGTCCATGATTAGCAATTCATTGTAGATACAGAAAATCTCAATATTTCATACAATTCAGTCAGAACCCTGGCGGCTAGGTTTGCACAGTTACACTTCATAAAAGCACTATTGTTATGATTTCCTATGAATAAAGACAGCCATATCACTGGAAAATGAACAAAAAAAGAACCAGGATATGCAAACCTTTTTTAGGCTCCATCTGGACCAAGAGATTTTAATATTAGAGACTCTTTCACAAAAGACAGGAAATGACAATGTTACAGTAAAGTACATTCATATTAGAAGAAAGAAAACAATACATTACATGATGTAAATGGTGGCTTGCTCCCACTTGCCCTAGCCGTAGAGGACTCGGCATTTAGACTCAGGTTTCTTGCTCCTGGGTGCCCAATGTCACTGGGGCAAATTACCATGATGTCTGACTCTAGAGAAAACATTTCTGATTGAAACGTTTGCAGATTTACCTCCTCAGCAAGAACTACGTCAACATTTTTTATTTTTTATTTTTACTTGAAGAAGGCAATTTATTTTCTGATTACAGTAAATTCTGTTTATCGGCTGTGATTCTAACTTTCATAATTCCTTATCATGTTTTTGAAACCCAACTCTAACCAAATCATCAAATAATCAAATGGAAGCCATTTCTAAGTACTTCTGTGTAAGATATTGCATCAATTTAGAGCTCTCAAATGTGGATTGGCTCAAAGATTCTTTTCTTGAAAGAAGCACATCTCAAAACATCATAAATGCAAAGAAATACAGTATCTGAACTGGCACAGGGCTGTGCTGAAACAGGAACGGGAAGGTAAGCTGGTATTTATAGTGGTGGTCACTTGTAGGGGAAAGCAAACTTTTGGATAAAATTGTAGCTGGTATTTCTTAGTGTTTGACACTTTTCCATAGAGTACTTTGACTTCTTGATAAAAGGTTTAGTTTGTAATTTTTGAGTAAAGGAACTTTTTTGCATATTTTTCATTGGACTTTTGTGTATTTCATACAAAACATCTTAACTGTCTTCACGCCCCTCCCCCACCCACACTCTTTCATACCCTCCCCCGATGGGTTTCATGCAGTCTGTCATTTATTTTAAGGCCTGTTGAGTTAAGTTAGTGTACTCAGACATCCCTCAGTGCAAGCAAGTTCATTTATTGGGATCTAGTCATCCTATCTGAAGTCTCTCCCTTAAAGATCAGCTCTTCCTCGGCCAGTAGTAATCAGCTACCAATAGTTCTGCAGCTAAAATTGGGGCCTGCTGCTCACTTCCACAGTTCTGTCCTGGTTTTTTGTTTGTTGTCTGTTTGAATTTGCATGGGTTTTGTGTAAGCTATCATCATTTTTCATATAAACATAGTCCCAGGAGCCTGTGAGACTTGATCTCCATATGGTGATGCACCTCCTCCCCTGGCTCTTACAGTCTCTCCACTCCCTCTTCTGCAATGGTTCTGAGTTCTGGGTGGTCAGAGTTTAACAAAGGAGACCTGTCTAAGGACCCACACTCTGCAGGCTCTTTTTCTTTATATTTTAACCATTTGTGGTCCTTTATGTTCATTATCCTGTATTGCTTAAGGGAGTTTTGTTCATGAGAATTGAGAGATTCATTAGTATTCTCTCTATTGCTTGCTCTATGTGATTGTAGATGTGTCACTTAGGGTTAGACATTTTATAGACACTTATTCTCTGTGTGTGACCAGTTGGGGAACTCTGTAATAGTGTCCGTCTGTTGAAAAAGAAGCTTCTTTGATGAGTAGTGACTCCAATACTTGTCTGTAAATAGTAAGAAATTATAGGGGCTGGAAAGATGGCTCAGTGGTTAAGAGCACTGACTGCTCTTACAGATGACCTGGCTTTGAGTCCCAGTATCTACATGGTGGCTAACAAATGTCTGTAACTTCAGTTCCAGGGGAACCAAAGCCTTTTTCTGATCTCCGCAGGCATTGCACAACACAGGTACACCTACCTACCTACACAAAAACAATACACTTGTACATATAAAATAAAAATTAAAAAAAAAAAAAGAAATTACATTTGTCTAGGGATGTTACAGTCTTAGGGTTCTCTCTAAGATCTATGACCTCTTCAGTCATGTATATTTAGCTGTTTACAGTATCAAACATGACTTCTCACCCACTGAGTGGGTTTTAAGTCCAATTAGATAGTGTTGATTACTCTTAAGATAAAAATACCACTACTGCCCGACTCCGATGTAGTTTGCTGGGCTGGTCATTATTGTGGTTATTGGGCTGTAAAGCTGGGATTGGACCATCTATTGAAGGTCTCCCTTAGAGGCCTGCATAGTGTCCTTTAAAACTATGAGTGCTAGCTTTTAGGGAGGTGGGTAAAGGAAAATTTTAATTGTCGCTATTGCTGTTGTTTTGAGACAGGGTCTCCCTGTAGCCCCAGCAGGCCTGGAATTCACCATGTTGATCAGGCTGGTCTTGGTCTCACAGAGGTCTACCTCCCCCTGCCTCCCAAATGCTAATATTAAATGTGTGTGCCACCATGCCTAGCTGAGTAAGGAAATTTTAAACTTTATCATAATTTATATAGGTAGGGAAATTCCAGTGAAAAATTATGGGATGCATTTCAATCACTCTTCTTTACTGCTAACAAATTTTTCTTTTCAGTACTGAGGATCCAATCCACAGCTTTACATGCTAAACCAGTGCTCTGGTCACTGAGGTACATCCCCAGCCCTAAATCAATGTATAATTATCAATTATTTTTTATATTCCTTCACTAAAAATGTATTTGTATGTGTGGAAGTACATTTAAAATCTAATCTAAAATTTAAGACACTAGAACATTCATTTTTATGAATAAAAATCTTATTAATACCCTTCACCCCTAGATAACAAAGACCACATTATGGGATAGATCTCTGGGATTCAGTTCAGAAGTACGTTTTCAACTTTCCTATTTGTCTCCTCCTTATTAAAATCCTATCTCTAAACTGGATAATTTGCATAGCTATCAACTTTCATAGAAAACGAGTTCTTATCACCTGTCAGGCTCTATAAAATGAGAAATGAAGAAACAATCATTCCTCTCAAACAGCTCACAATCTAGCAAAGGAGAAGATATTGAAACTAGCTTCTTACAGTCTTATTAAATGTAATTCTTGAGGTGTTTTAGATCCTAAAAAGAAATGCTGCTCACTTCCTTGCCAGATGGGTACATGATTCAGGGAAGAACTCAAAGAGGAGGAAGCAAACAAACAAGAATTTGACAACAAAAGACAACAAAAGGGAATGATACATTCTCAGGGACAAAAGCTAGAGACAGAAATGTGGGTGTATTAGTCAGAGTTTTCCAGAGGAACAGAATCGATGGAAGGAATACACAGCAAAGGGGCTTAGGATAGCAGCTCACAGAGTACATTCTGGGTAGCCCCACAATGACTGTGCGCACTGGAAAGGCTGAGAACCCAGCAGCTGCTTATCCCACAAAGGCTGGATGTCTCAGCAGGTCCATTTTGCTTCTAAAAGCTTGGAGGATTCCTGGAGAGCCACTGGTCCTCTGTTTATATTAGAAGATCCAGAGCTAGGTTCTGGTGACAGTGAAGGACAGCAGAGCAGCAGCAGCAACAAACTACATGCACTCATGAGCAATGGGACAAAGGCAGGCAGGCTTAAAGCAACAGCTTTTCCCTGGGACCTCCTTATATCTGGGCCAACACGGGAAGGTGTCACCCACTCTGGGGGAGGAGCTCCCCTGAGTTAATCCTTCCAGGAAAGACTCTTATAGACTCACCCAGAAGCACATCTCTTAGTTGATTCCAGATCCAATCAAGTTGACAACCAAGATTAATTAACACCGTGGGTTTGCTCAAATACAGAAGTTTGACTATTGCTGGAAGAGTGGACAATATTTGCTATCTTTCAAATGTCCATCCATCAATTACTCTGTTCATAGTTCGCTTGGCCATTTCTGCACCTTGGAATAGTGAATAATGCTGACTCTTGATGAGGCTTAATGTGACTTTGCCCTGAATTTCTCATCTTTGACACTTTTGATAGAATGACTGTTTATATGGGAACCTTTTCTGAGTATTGTAGGAAATTTAATTGCATTCTAGGATTCTAGCTACTAGAATTCCCTCAAGCAACAGTCACTTGAACATTTGTAAGGACTGTGCCTCTACTAGGTAGCAAAGATTGTAAGGGAAAAATTTCACTGTGTTCAAAGTCTACAAGAGTAAGTAGATACATTTAAGTGCATTAACCAAATGAATACAAATCTAGTCATTTGAACGGCATTGAAATGTATATATATATATAATACAAATATATATATATATATACATACACATACACCTCCCTGAGAAGAGGCAAGTATTAGGCAAACAGTCATAGTCACTATCACGACCCAAATCCAAAGTCAACAAAACATTTGAACTCAAGGAAATGGGACCATGATATTCTCAGGAAGTTGTAGACTTCCTATTCTTTGTTATAAAATGAGGCTTTCTCTTTCTATTTCTTTGAGTTTCTCATCTATGTGGAGAACTAGATAGTAGTGTCTCAAATGAGAACTCACATCTTCTAAAACTTAAACCATCTGCTTCTTCTTTATTTATTTTTAAAATCTCAATCTGTATGAGATTTCAGTTACTTCTTTTAAATCTCAAAACCATTTATAATTATCGGAATATTTGAGAGCCAAAATCACAGGGTTAGTATTTGAGTATAAGAAATTAGCACATATTTGGTGCTTGATTAACTTGCAATAACTAAGAGAAGATGGCCTGTGAGGCACTAATTTTGTGATTTAAAATATATAATTTAAGCAATTATGTGAATTTTTAAAAATATGAGTTGTAATCTTAGTGGTTTACATGAAAAATTGGAACTCAGGAAAATCTAAGAATCTCTATATTCAAAGTGTAATTGTAGCTAATTTTAGGGACCTATTGTTGTTTAAAAAAAGGGAGAATCCAGGTGTGGTGGCACATGCCTTTAATCTTAGCACTCAGGAGCAGAAGTAGGCAGATTTCTATGAATTCCAGGCCAGCCTGGTCTACATAGTTAGTTCGAAGCCAGACTTGGCTTACAGAAACAAAAAAAAATTGGATTACTTGATTGTGGGAGCTTTCAAATTTTAAAGTCTTTTAGGAGTAGTCTGAAACGCTGGAGACCCAAGAACAGTTGTAGTTGAGGTCGAAGGGCAGTCTTCTGGAAAAAGACATCTTGCTCAAAAGGGGTCAGTATTTGTTCTAGATGATCCTTTGGTTTATTTAGGGAATCCCAGTAACATCATGAAGGCTAACCTAAAGTACTTTGTTCAAAAATCACTCACTTAAATATTAATTTCATAAAAGCTTTCTTTCCCATAGAATTATCCTGAATAATATCTAGTAAAAACAATGTAGATACTGTGGTCCAGCTATTAGAACATTAACCATCACGAAGAATGGTTTAGCATGAGAAATCAGAATGCCCTGGGAGACATTAGGCAAGGCATGGAGAGAGATAAACTGGTTAACAGAGGCTTTCAAACTTTATTTTATACATTTCTTTAAAAGATAGACAATCAGTATGTAGCCCTTGCTAGCTTAAAACTCACTATGTAGACCAGGTTGGTTTCAAACTCACAGAAATCTGCCTGCCTCTGCCTCTTGAATGCTGTTTTATGCATGTTGCCTAATCCCATTCCACTCCATTCCACCATCCCATTCTTTCCTATCTCATCCCTATTCTATACCATCACGCTCCATTTTTTATTTAAGCTCTGAAACTGCGTATCTTCACCCATGAACTGGATTTCATTTTCACAGAAGGGGAAAAAAAGTTCACTTTGCAAACTGAGTATATAATTTATGTTTGCACTCTTATAAATCAAAGAAGAGGCCGAGAGAGAACAGATGGGACACTTCAGACCTAAAAGTTAATGCTTAACAAAGAGTGACCTGTGCTATTGCAAAGACCCCTACACCGCTGACCCCTAGTGTTCCACTGACCTCTAACTTGAGGAGGACTTTTGTCTTCCACTGAACGTATGGATCTGAGTATAAATACCAAGTCTCAAGGGATTTGGAAGCTCATGGGTTGCCTGTGTTACAGGCCTTTTTCCTTACCTCTCAACTTCTCTTACACTTTAACCACTGGGGTGCACTCATTTATAGTTTTACTACAGGAATTATGTGTTTGCTTGTCTTTCCACTCTAATAGACTTTAGCTTACTTCAGAGGATCAAGAATTCCGTGTTAGGTAAAATGTTTCATGTTCTATATCTTTATAGAGGAATAACTCGAGAATATTCTGTTACTTATTTTCTGCATGTAAAATTGCTATCCATAATTATAACATGAATTTAACTGTGATGGGAGAATAGAATATACTATGTAATTTCCTGACCATTTCCCTCAGGTTTTATATATGCCAAATATAATTCACATTCTCACTTGAGATATACTGAAGTCACAGTGTCAACCTCAGGGCTCAAATGACTATTCAGATTCATGCTGAAAATATTACAAAGTGATAGTTCTGAATCTGTCATCAAAGGTGAAGTAGGGTCCATAGACTCTAATTAAGCATTGGAATGTATGGGCCACACTAATGCAGACTTTCAGAGAATGAGCAATAATGCTTATCTCTATGGCCATGTCTACTGCATGACCTAGTCTATGTCCAAACCTAAGGGTGGGTACAGAGCATTCTAAGACAGATGGAAGGTTCCCCTTGAGCTGGTTGAGTTGCTCTGTACTCTTGCAACAGACTGGGAACTATGAGAGACCTGGATATCACAGTAGCTTCAGGGTGCAGATTTTTAGCATCTTACTATTTCCTTTAAGACAATGGATTGCAATATGTTATGTATAAACCACAGTCACATTAAGACACAGGAATTCTCATACCCATACAGGTAATTAAACAATCCCGGAGCTTTTTAGAGTTGATCTACTGTTAGCATACTTGTGTGTTGTTGATGCCATCATGGCTATCTCTCTTTCTCTCTCTTACTCTCTCACACACACATACAGAAAAAAAATCAGAACATACAGAAACTGTAAGAGATCAGTATCGTGTAAAAGTTGTCCCTGTTTAGGGACAATGTAATTTATTTCAGAAATACATAATCACTCAAGTGTATGCTGTGAAGGTGTTCATTGGTGAATTTAGTCTAAACATGAAGTGATGTAAAGTATACTTATTGCACTGCTGGGAGAGAAATAGATTAAATCCAGACAGCACAGGGACCAGACACAAGCAATTCATTGTGTTGAAGGAATCACGTGACTTCGTGAGGAGACAATGCGCTGTGTACTGTGAAACTCCTCAGTGGCCACTCGGGACTGAAATAACTTTTCAAGGAATAGAATTTTTTCTCTGGCTCTGACATTTTTTTTTTTTTTTTTACAAAAGCTCTAAGGCATTCTAATCATAAACACATTGCTGCTCTATACTTTTAACTATTTCATGCTGTTGTTTTCTAGTCATTAAGTTGGAGAGAGTAATAATAATGAAACCGTCAAAGTTTAAAATACCAGATACCTGGAACATAGATGAAACTTGAGGATGTTACTAAATTTACCAGCATCTGTGTGATTCCAGCTATTGAAGAGTCTATGAATCACCTGCTAGAAGAAATATCAATACATACATCACCAGAAAGAGAACAACATCTCATTATGTATTCTCTGAAATTTGTCTAATTGGTCTACTGTATGATGGAGCCCCCAAGGGGTACTAACACATAAATAGAAACAAGGCTAGAAAGATGATTTAGCTACTTGTGTGGCCTAAAGAGACTTTTCTGGATGAAAATTAAGCCAAAGATGTATCATTGTAAAGTTCAACTTCTTATTTTATTTGCAGGTCATATCTAAAATAAAGCAACTGGATGGATTAAGGTCAGCCTTACAGGCATCACCACTGTGCACAGAGTGCAGAAGAAAGACTTTCTTCATTTACTAACCTCTGCCTTAGATGAATATTTCTAAAAACGCTATACAGCTAAAAATACTGTACGCAATTTATTAAAAACCAGACTGACTGACTGGGACTGGTGAGGTGACTCCTTGGGTGAATGAACTTCCAGTGCAAGCTTGACAATCTAAGTTCAGTACCCAGAACACATGTAAAGGTGGATGGAGCAGACTGACCCCACAGAGTTGCCCTCTGATTTACACACATGCACCTTGGCACAGGTGCCCCCAATAGTAAATAGGTAAATTAAATGAATAAATAAATAAATAAATAAATAAAAGTTTACTGAATCCACTTACAAGAACTACATACTCTTAGAAAGGTGTGAGACTGGTGTTGCAGCTACCAGGGAAGCAGCAGGAGGCTTTCAGTGAAAGAGGAAGAGACTTTCCCAAGAACTCTCAGTAGTGTTCAAAAAGGGCTGCCCTTGGGAAAGTCAAAGCGACGGCGACCAGCTCCTGCACACCATGGAAGGGCGGATTTGGATGAGGAAGCTGAGGAGGCAGCACAGCCTGGGGTTCTCTCCAGCTTCTCAGAATGCGATACGATGCCACAGAAGGCTGTTTTGATGGATTTGTGCTTTTCTGTGCAAACACAAAGGTATCTATTACATGTTTCCCGATCAGCATCATTGCTAATCATCTCATTTCTCACTCCCCACTCCCAGCCTTTCCCTCTCACTTTGTGCTCCCTGAGTGGCTAAGTACATTGACTCAGCAACCAGGCTGGATGGAAAGTTGCCTAACCTGAGTCCTCACTTTTCATCTGTAAAATTAAAATATGGATAGGTGCTAACCCAAGATTTAGAATGAAAACAGGGAATAAACACAAGGTTGAGGACAATATCTCAGTATTCCTTTTATTGAGTGTATTTTTCTAGATATTCAACTGAAAGATATTAGGTAATAAGAAACAGGTTTTCAAGAGCTTATTTAGCAGCCATTTGAAGATAAGCTATTCATTAATGGTCTTATTTTTCAAAAGCCTTAATAATTCAGTTTTCTATAAAATGTACAGGATGTGTCATTTATGGTTGGTTATTTCACAGACACTTAATCTCTGTGTGTGACCAGCTGTGGAACTCTGTCATAGACTATGTTTTGTAAAACATAGTAGAGAGTGATAGAGATAATACTAATGCATCTCTCAACTCTGATCAATGAAGCTCCTTCATGCAACAGAGGGCAAAGAACCCAGGGCTCAGAGACCACATAAGAAGGGGCAGAAAGATTGTAAGAGCCAGGGGAGGAGGTGCATGACCATGTAGAAACAGTCCTACCAGCTCCTGGGACCTTGTTCATGAACTTATAGCAATGGTGTCAGCATGCATGAGACCCATGCAAACTCAAGCACACATAAAAACTCAGCATAGAACTGTGGAAATGGGCAGGAGGCCCCAATATTAGCTGAATAACTACTGGACAGCTGATTACTACTGGGTGAGGAAGAGCTGATCTTCTTTAAGGAGTGACTCTAGATAGGCTGACTAGACTCCAGCGGATGAACTTGCACTGAAGGATGGCAGGAGATACTAACTTGACTTGAAAGGCCTTAACATAAATGACAGAATGCACGAAACCCAGTGTGGACATGAGAAGGATATGAGAAGGTGCTGAAGGGGAAGGAGTTATAAAGATGATTAAGATATTGTGTATGACAGGAATCACTTAGCCTTGGCATGGCTAACTGATGGGTCATTCTATACTTAAACAAAATACAAAGTCTGAAGAAATCATAATTCATGGAGATTCACGTTGGAGCTCTGAAAGATGCATGTTTCCTATCACATGGTATTTCTGGAGCACTTTTTAGTTCACTATTCATTAAAAAGGGTTTTTAGAAATCCCTTTCCAGCTGATGGTTGTTGCACAATAAAAATCTCATTCCTTTTAAAGTGCACATTCTGTCTTATCTTGGGTTTCAATTTACTATACACGAGTGGTAAAACTTTTCCCCAAAACGTTTAATTAGAATAGTTAATAACTATGATTTCCAAAGTATCTGAATCAGTCTTAGTAATAATTAGAGAGGTCTGTTCCATACAAAATGCTTTATTTAACCTTCATGCCTTCATTCAGATAATTATACAAATGCATACAGATAAAGGTTTAAACTCTATTTCAGTTCACAGCTCAATTCATAGGAAAGTTGAATACAGAAAAGCAATGCACCAACAGAATATGTCTGAGACACCATTAAAAACGATAACACTTGTTCATTTAAATCTCTGAGAATAGACTGGAATAATCACCCTCTGAGAGAACCTCATTAGGAGAGTCTCCCTTTACATTATCATAGGGCAAAAAAAAAAATCACCATTTTACAGTAAAAAGAAAAATGCTCTGAGTATATTTACAATACATACACTATACATAAATACAAGAACAACACTTACATAATATTAATAAACTTATAACAGGAGTTGCCTAAACACTACAGAGTATATAAATGCAGAGGAAACTATTAGGAAATTAGATCTTTAAGCTGAAGAAATAAATTCATTTGCAATTAAAACTCTGAACAGAAAAACCAAACGAAGATTTAAGAACTCAGCACATTTGTTTGCCAGCGTTGTTGGGGGACTTTTCCTTTAATGTGTAGTATCTCCTCTAGACACTCTAGCTCTCTGAGGTCAGAAAGCTAAGAGTCTCTTATAAAATTACATCCATAAAGTGAATCAGGCACAGCCCATCTTATTCAATTTGCTGTTCAGAGGCTTCGAGCCTAGAGTAACTGCTTTGTAAACTAAAGAAAGTTTTCATGTTTTTTTTTACACAAAACATCTTGTGATCCAATCACCATGTGTAATGAGCTAAGAGTGAAAGAAAAGCAAAGAGATGCCTGCTTGATTTGGCCAAAGATGATATTTTTCTTTATTCTCATGTGTTTTTAACTATGACTTGGAGATTTATTTGAAGGAATATGACATTTGAGTTGACCCCCACACACCAAGAGCAATGTCTAGACTACTACTAATTATAACTAAGTCATTTTAAGTGGCAGGTGGGTATCTTAAAGGTGGTCTGTTCTCATCATTTCACAACACAGAAAGTTCCGAGTACATTCTTCTATGGACAAACATGAATTTGCTGGTTTCTCTTTTTAAAAAATGATCATGATACACATAATTGCATTATGAGGCAGGATGACATAATACATAAGACAATGTTTTCAAGCTGGTTTTGTTAAGTGGTTATCTCACATCCACAGACTTGGTTTGCCGTGTGATGCAATGTGTCCCACACAGACATGAACAAAACAATACAGCCACATCCCATGGTGGTGATAGGGCAGTGGTTTTCAAAAATGGATCTTCAAACACAACAAATTGCAGACAGACAAGTTGATAGGAAAGAGCCTTGTATATAGGCACCAGTGCCCCAGTTCAATGACATCTATACCTGTAATAATGTTCAAGGAACAAAATATTTTCTATGGTCTGGATGTAATCACAAAAATTTTGGCCACAGGAAACTTAGAAACCTGAGTAGGGAAAAACATTATCTATAATGTTTTATGTTGTATATTTTAGATAATAAAATGAGCAAAAAAGGAAGATGTTAGCATATTCTTAAATATCTTACTTTTTAGATTGCTTGGACACTTTCATTGATAAGACTTGGAGCTACATTTTATCCTTCTATAAACCTCATTTCTCAAAAAAAAAAGAAAAGAAAAGAAAAGAATCTCTGTGACAGTCTAGGCTAACCTGCTTTGGAAAAAGAAAGAATAATTCACAACAGGAGTCCCTGAAACATTTCAAATTTTGAGAGATAAAATCCAGAAAGCAAACGTTATTGACCCGACTATTCCCATTATTCATCTCTTGTGAACCCACTTAAAATGGCGGTGTTGTCATTTGAGAAAGTATTACTGCTGAAACCCAATTAAGTGACAAGAGTCTCGGTCTGCAGGAGGCTGCAAACATAGACAGTTGCTTTCAGCTTGGTCGAGAGGTTGTTATACAGGTTTTATCTCTTCCCCCAGCCAACTAGCAGAGAGAAAGGTCATAATTCAGGTGATTCATTTTCAGAAACTGAAACACTCTAAGAAATGACATTGTTAATGTTTTCAAAGTCCATTAGCACTTCCATGAATCAATACTGTCAGAGACCTTCTACTCAGAAAGGGAGGAATTTCATTTCTCTGATGTTAGCTTCTCACATAAAACTCAAACTAACAATACCATAAGCAAATTATTTATGAGACTATTTAAAACATTCCAAGGCAGTTCTGTTAAGTGAAAGAGCTGCAAAGGAATAGTCCATTGATTATCTGAATGTTTGTGATCACCACTCTGTGAACACCTGCAAGAGCGAGCTTTGGTATTAATGACTAGCTCATAGAGATAAGGGTTTCAAATACCCTTTCCAAGACTCGAGCAGGTTTATTTTAGGGGAAAGATGATGCATTCAAATAAATATGCAGAATTCAGAAAAACCAACCAGGGCTAAAATGCAATACTAAGTAGGGAAGAAATCTGAAGATGCCAGAGCTCCAGGGCAAACACTTGGAGGAAAGTGACAAATCCAGGCAGCTCTCTGGTTCATTGTCTATAACTCACCAGGAAGGCCTAGTTTCAAATCCTCTGTACCATTATTAAGTCATGTGCTTAGATCATGTTCTAGTATTTCACTTGGAGAAAGTGATGGCTGCTCCTTCAGGGTGCTCATAATAAATCTGAGTTAGAGACAGAACAAAGCTATGTAGTACAAAGGAGAGCCAGAAGGCTACATATTATCCCTCTGCCCACTTTACTTATTCTGGGTCCATGGACATCTCAGCCATCCTCTTTATGCCTCAGTTTCCCATTCATAAGATGGAAAACTATTGGACAAATTAGAGGTAATGTGTTAAAGACATCTTTGTATAGCGCTTGGCACTTAGCATTTAGTAAAGAATAGCTATTATTTTTATCCTGTGCTGAGATTTTGACCCTGCAGGATACTTTAGTACTTTGAGACAATACATGGAAAGCAGCCAGTCAGAAGACAACTTCAGAGAGACTAGGGAACATGGAAGCTTTGCTTCAGAACTCATTTGGATTTCTCTCTCCACCTCTTAATGCATTTTTCATCCTTCTTTCCTGAAGCTAGGTAGGGTAAACAATGGATGATTCTTCCAGACTTCTGGCCTGGGCCTGGAGAATTCTGTCCACTGCAGTAGTCCACACTGTCTAACATTTATTTATAGCCACAGTTTTAAAACTGCTCTTAGCAAGTGTTTGGCTTTGAAGAAGTACAGTTTTGCTGATAGCCTCAATAACTTGTTTGAGTGAATGTGTGCTCGGACACAGCGAGGCTGCGGAATATCCAGGGTTCATGTTTGTCCACAGTGTGGTTTCTATCCATGGTGCCACTTGTTGCAGCAAAAGAATTTTATAAAAGCTTGTGAACTTCTGAGTATGCATTAACAGGTAATTTTCAGGACTAACTACTTAATTGGCTAAAAGGTAGGCCTTAGCAGGTATCAGAAGACTTTTGGGGAAGACATAATTTGTCAGTATTCATCCCCAGATGGTTATTTCATGAAATCAGGATATATTATTTGAAAAGAGAATGAAAGACATAAAGATGAATTTCTGTATTTGATCTAAGTAGATAAAATAAAGCAGATAAATATTCCTCAGAGTTTTGCTCTAAATACATTGCTGTTTTTAGCTTTAACTGAGCTTTACACACTAGGTCATAAGTTTGGGGTGTATCGCAGTCATATTTGTATCTGAACACTATAACTGTATGCCACAGTGTGTATCGAAGATAACCTTATTGTTCGCATCTGCGTTCTTATATTCTCCAAGTAAAAAATACCAAAGATTAATTGGAAACAAGTTTAAGTATATTAAAAAAATGACAAAAGTCTTTTTTTCTGAGGGTTTGTAAACAGATTCAATTTACTATGTGCATATATTTACTGTGCGTGTGTGTGCGTGCGTGTGTGTGTGTGTGTGTATGTGTGTGTGTGAAGTTGTGCAGGAAAAAAAAACCCAGTGTGATGAAGAATTATTGCTGCATGAAAGCATACGATCATCTCATTGGTCATGTTTATTGACAGGCACTTTTAGCATTTAATTCATTTCTGAAAATGGTAATTCACATTTTTCCTATTGCCAGTACAGATTCATTTAATATGTGACCTTATCCACAGCCCTTAACTTTGTCAATGTGTACCTAACCCGAAACCAATTCTATTTTGCTTATTTATTTACTTATTTCTTATATTGGTTTTTGAGGCAGGATCTCCCGGTAGCCTCAGCTGGCCTGGAACTCACTATGTAGACCAGACTGGCCTTGATCTCACAGAGATTTGCCTCCCTAGCACTGGGTTTAAAGGCCCATGCTGCCACCAGGCCCAGCTGGAATTTGAATAAGAATAAACAGCTGTACTTCTTTTTTAAATGGAGAACCACTTTGTTAAGATGGAAGGTGATTCAGAAGGGAGAAGTGTGCTGGGTGCTCCTTTCCAGCACAAGGAAATTCCTATTTTCCCCTTTTCAAGAAAAGATGATAGAAATTTGGAAAAAATGACTTCATTTGGATTTTAAACGACCTAGCTGGCTAAACTATGAGAAGTGGCCACTCCATCTGACAGAGCAACAAGGACAGGCTCCGACAGTGTAGGACATAGTTCCCATGGCAATAGTGCTAACGGTGTGTAAGATACACAAGGCATATCTGAATAAGTGAGATTTTTATTGTGATGAAAACTAGAAGCTTTTCCCCAACATATGTCATCAAACTATTTACAACTCTGTAAAATCTGCGTGTTTGAAAATACTCTTTCCACTACCACATATGTACGAATACAGTAAAATAGCTTCACTCTAGTTTTTTAAAGATGCAGTATCCTTCTATTTTATTTTCTTATGAAAATCTGAATTTCTATTGCAATTGCTCAGTATTTAGCATATTTAAAATACCAATGAACATGGGTTGCTAAACAGACATTACTCTATAATGAAACTGTGAAAATATAGCATTTTAAATTTTTTATATACACTTTTTAACTATAAAATGCAGGCAAAGTTACATAGTATTATAAGCTGATTCCCTAATAATGTAATAACTTACATTTTTAGATAGTATGGATTATAACAAATTATTTCTTTTAAAAAAAGTTCTTTGCTGATATTTATTCGCCCGCTGTCTGCTGCATATACAAGTGTGTGCACAGAGGTGCATGTGTTGGGATGTCTGTCCAGGTAAGAGAAAGGCAGTGTGGGAATATGTAGAAATGCAGTATGGAAGACACGACTTACCAAACCTCTTTTCTAAACTAAACTACCAGGTTGAGAAGACTGGGATATACTACCTCAGAAGAACTACAGGAAGGGGTTTGGTCAACGGTGTACATTTATGTGATGAACATACAGGCATCAGTGAAGAGCAAAGTCTGAGAGTGGATTATGAACTATGGATATTAAGGCTTCCTGGGCCTACGACGCTTCATCAGATTCAGTCACATCAGTCCTTTCTATGCAGATTGCATGGGTGCTGGTATTAACACTGCTTCAGATCCACGAGTCCTCACCACAAATGGTAAGACAGCCTTATAACAACATCTCAGCTACATTTCTAAGCAGTTAACAACATAACAAAGGCATATTAATACAATTGAAGGCCTCACCTCACCAGATTTATTCAAGTGCAGCTTTGGTACTATAATAAATAAAGTACAGAATAAGGAATACTGCGTCTTTATCCATATGCATGTTATTCTAATGAGCTGATTTCAAAGTGCAGTCTTATATTTCCATTTAAAACACAAATGCAATTTGAAATTAAACGAGTTGTATACAGATGAACAGAGTCTTTGCATGAGCTATTCCAAATTTCAACCACAATGAAACTGACTCTTCTAATCACCTAGAACTTGCATTTGTAAACACTGAAGCACTTGTAAATATTCTTCCCCCTGACAATTCACCTTCCTATTTCCCATTTAAACTTGAAAGTGATTTAAAAAGTGCTCAGTTTATTCATGTTACTGGCATTCAACTTCTTGAAAACAAATGTGGCATGTGTTTTGTAAAGGCAGTAGTAGTATCATCTTCATGGTAAACCCATTGGGTGCCTCCATCTAAATGCCATAACAGAACTGAAAATCAAGCAAAGCCCATAGACATTGAGAGCAGGAGGCTGTAGCCAGATGAGGAAACATGATTCTCCATGCACAACTTAACATTAGAATATAAAGGACTCTATTAAAACCCTCAAATAACACAGCTCTCCTGTCATCGGTCTTTACACTGCAAAGAGATAATCAATCAGTTCTCCTGGCCAAGTGTGAGAGACATCTCCCAACAACGCACATCTCCCTATCTGCAACCCAAACCACTTCAAATGTAAGACCATAGAGTGCTCTGGTTAGGGAATGATGGACAAGTCCTAGAGGATTCTTTCCCTTTGTCAGCAGTTCATCGTACACTGTGCTTTTCAAGAGGATAGACATATACATGAAATGGGTCAGAAGCCTTTCTGTGCCTAAAGATATCCCACTTCCTTCTGTCCCAAACCACTTTCCTTTACATGAAAACTCACCAAGGGGAACTGGCTACATCCCCTGACAAGTCCCAAATAAGTTCCCATTTGCTGGACGGATCAGGGACTCGCTTGCTTACTTGTGCTTGGATCCCTTCTAAACATGTCACTATGTCGAAAGGGGGAAATGGCATAAAGCGGGCAGGTTTTATCAGCTCACTTACCATCTCAGTATGCTCTGCACTTCCAGGGGGTGAGGGGAAAAGCTCACTTCCCCAAATCTTCCTTTTGCCGTTAGAGAGGCAACTCATTTAGTTCTGTTCTAATTTTAAATTGAGCTGTCACTCAGGAAGCTTCCCCTGCCTGTCAGTTCAATGAATTGTACCTGTAATACTTGCGAGATATCTCTCACTGTAGAAAAGGCTTGGCTCTTATGAGAGCAGACAGAACTAACCCAAACCTTCACTTCACTTGAGTGACTCCCCTCGTATGTGCCAAGTAGGCTCTGGGCCAACACTTACGAGTCACAGTGGTCTGTGCTCTCTGCACTGGCCAGTAGCAAATGCTGGTATGCATCAGGAAGTCTTTTCTATCCTGAACGGTCACAGGCAATGAGAAGGAGGAGGTACATACAATATAGACTAAAAATGTTCCAGTTGATAAAAGAAAACAAAACAAAACCCCAATGGTTGGTGGGTAGCAGACTGTGTAGCTGAAACTGTTTATCAAGAGAACTGCAGCCCTTGTTGAAGGGAAATCGCCTGATGAATTTTTCAGACCTGGGTAGAAAATATAGAACATGTTTTTGAAGTCAAAACTTAACCTGAAAATCGAGATATCTTGCTTGGCCATTTATTAAGGTTCCTTTTAAAACTATCCAACACAAATCGTCCTTGTAATGTTCATAGTTCTTGCTTCACCAGAATACAATTACTTGCATTAGAAGCAGGTCTTTAAAAGAATAAATGTCACCAGAAATTATTTCAGAATGTTCAAACATTTAAAAATGAGCTAGGAATATTATGAGGTTAATTTGTGCAAATCCCCAAATCAAGTGTTTGTCATTGAAATATATTGCAATGGTCTTTGCTGGACCTTTTTATATTTAAGCTATAAAAACTCCTAACAACGAACGACAACAAAAAATTCTCACCAAGCCCCTTTGCCACATAAAGCTGGGAAAACAACAGCTTTTAGTGGGGACAAAAATATGATATTTTTTCTGAAAGATTATTCGTTGGTGATGTATTGCTTTGTTTCCTGTACACTTCGCTAGATACAAAAGGCTCTTAATTTGAGGGGGCTGATGGGACTTGACTTCACTCTCATCCTCCTCCCTGGATAATAGGTTGTCTGTCCCTGCGGATGCCATTGCGGGACCATGGGGTCCAGTACAGTTTAGAAAGTGTATAGAAGAACCTACTGGAGAGTCAGAAGTTTGGCTCTCCAAGTTAGAAAACTAGCACCACGGCAGGCTTTCCCCAGGACACTCCCTTTTTACTGACTCAAGTCCAAAGAGAACTGACCCATTGGCTGAAGAGTTAATCCTTGGCTGTGCCTCCCTTGCCTTTCTAGTCCACCAAATAACTGTTTTCAAACAAGAAAAGGGGAGCATAATCTTTAAGTGTGGTACTCAACCGAGCAGGACAACAGCAGAAAGATTACCTCAGTGCTGTGAATGTAGCCAAGCCACCTGAAATACTGGGGTGATTTTACAGTCCCTTTAGTAAGTATGAAAATTGGTAACGTGAGTCCTCAGTGGAGTTATTGTAGGAAAGTCCTTTTATTCATTATTGCTTTTCTCCTCAAGAGGCGCATTATTTCCATCTCTGCTTTGTCTGATTTTTCATGTTCACTGACTTTGCCTGGGCAGCCCCACCTCTTACCTTGGTGCCAGTGTGTCTAAGAAAGTTATTTCCCCCCTCAATTCCTTGTAATCAAACACTAGGGGCAGGAAGAGATGCCTAGGTGACAGAACACTGCAATTTGAAGTGGGGCAGTAGTTATTTCTTTTTTTTAAGATAGGCTCTTCCTATTCAACTACAGAACACCTCCGCCGGTCTCCACCAGGGCAGAGAGCGGACTAGACTTTGACTGAAATGGTGCTGCCCCTCTGCTCGAACAGATGAACAAAAAAGAATCGAAACAACAAAAACAAGCAACGACAAACAAATGAAAGGTTGAATGTTGGTTCTCTTCAGGGGATGGCATGAGGACAGTTGTGAGTGAAATCTAGGGCTGCCATAGCTACCGCAGAGGCCTTACTTGTGTGTGCCTTTCTTTTCAGGTAATGGAACCTCTCCAACAGCCTCTTCCTTTCTAAGTTCCTGCTGGTAACAGACTCGATGTGTGTTCTAGCCTACTGAGATAGGAACTGAAATTTCTGTCAAAAGGGTTTTTGAGGGGGGGTGATGGGAGAATCATCCAAATTGAAAAGGTCTTGTTCTAGCCATCAATTTGCAGGAGATGACCTTTAAGAGACTGATAGCAAAGTGTCTGCCAGCTTGGAAAACAAACAAGCTACAAACATCTTTTCAATGGCAGAGGACATAGCATGGGAAACAAGCCTGTCTCTTCAGGACCTGGGGCGCAGGGCTCCCAGGCCGGTGTGACGTCAGACGGCTCTCACGTGGTCATGATGGGGGGTTACCTTCAGGCCGAAAGGAGGGTTCCTTCTTGTTCCTGCTCTGGTTTCAGACACCTTGGGATGGTGGTGCCCTTGACGTTAACACTGTGGAGGGGACTCAGCCCTGCTGAGTTGGGTGCTGCTAAGAGATCCAGCTCTTACGCCCGGCTGGACGGGAGCCTTCCTCACACCAGCATGTGCCTCCTGCGGTGCAGGGCCAGGTGGTCTGACCTGGAGAAGCTGCGATCGCAGTCCGCGCACTTGAATGGCTTCACTCCCGTGTGTTTGCGGTAATGCCTGGTCAGTTCGTCCGAACGGGCAAACTTCCAGGTGCAGCCTTCCCATGTGCATTTGTAGGGCTTCTCTCCTGGAAGAAACAAAGACACACAAGCTTTGGGGCGCCATCCCTTTTCCTTAACAACCCAGCCAGCAGGAGCGCTGGGGAAGTGTAGCTATCAATGGGTGTTCCATTTGGCAGGTCTCTGAGGAAACCTTACCATCCCGCCAGGGGTTTGGGGGCAGAAGATGAGTTTCAATGTCCTCTTCCCTGCTGTGACATCGGGCAAGTCAGTTAACATTTATGTGGGCAGCTGAGGGGTGAATCTGGAGAGGAATGGTTTGCCTGGCACTGGTGGGCTAAGGAGGAAGAGTCTGGTTTGGCGTTAATGCTGGACGTCAAAAGAATGAAAACGGGCACTCAGTTACTCTTTAATATCCCTTTCCTCCCAGAATCCTCATCATTTTGTCCCTTCAGTGCTATAAGGCTGTGCCATAACCTTATTACCTGGTAAAGTAACCCAGACATTAGACATACATTATTCACAGACACCTATATTTTGTTTGTCCCTTAGAAAGAAATCTTAGATTGCCTGGCAATGTCAAAGTAGGTACATTTTTCCGGGCTTAAGAACTAGGTTTAGCCTGAGGAATCCTGAAGTTGGACTGAACGCTGAAAGTCCTTGTAAAAAGTCTGAAGAAGTGTGTAACTTGATCAGGCCCTTCAGTCAACTTGTACGGAGAGTAAAATATTGAAAGGCTGTGCTGGGAAAAGATAGGCTATCTATTGTCCAAATGGGCTCCCAGCGGGAGTGGGACAATGGCTGACCCAGGTGCACTGTTTTCCTGGCTCTAGTTCTGAATGGAAGGCCTGTCCCTACACAACCCTACAAAACCTGATCTCTTCTTCTATCCCTTTTGTCCAAAGCTCTACAATGTGCTGTTGGATGCACAGGGCCCTCTGGTGAAGATGAAGAAAGCAACTGATGCTGATTTCTATACATAGAGCTGTAGTTTCCCACTTCACAGGTGAGAAAACTGAGGCTTAATGTAGCAAGGTAACCTAGCTGGGAAAAGGATATGTGTGACTCTGTATCTAGCACCTTTCACTGTGCTGAAGAAGAATGGGCAGTTCTTATTCTCAACTTCAATTAAGTCACTAACAATATACCACGGATTTTAATTTGATGCCTTTCTCCTCCCTTAGTTGCTTAATTCTTAGAGGTCAGGAACCATGCTTTTACTGTCCCCAGAGTCTAGAATAGAGTCTAAGCAGGTACCTGAATGAGTTAACAGAACTGCAACTCATGTGTATATGCCTCTCCCGCCTCGCCCCATGGGGCGAACTCACAGGGACTACTACACTCCTGTATATGAGATCGATAGGTAATGCCTGCATGGGAAAACTGCACCAAAGTAGACTGGACATTTTTCATCAAACTATTAAATTAGTGCTGGGCCATCTTAGAATCAAGTGACCCTTTCAGAACAGAGTAAGTGGCTCAGACCGGTGAAGCGTAGAAATGATGATGCACTGTGTCCCCAGGGAAGCCCGGGATACTCTGAAAGGGCTCCACTCAATAAATGGATCCTGACAGTATTGACCAGAAATCTCAACTTCGAATTCATTCCAGTTTTTCCAAGGAGATGAAATCTGTATTTGCATGAGGCTACTGACCAGAGTTTGACGAGAATGAAACACAAATCAGCCGACATCTAAGACTGTAGACCTGTAACAGGACGGATCTGCGCGATGAGTGACACATCTTTACATGTCGAATGTTGTCAATGTTTCTAGAATTTCTGTTTATTGCAAGGGTTCTGACATTGGATTTGTTATAAATGAACTCTTCAAACACTCATTTGCCTTTGGAGCCTCAAGTTAGTTGGCTGTGACCATCAGAAATTTTGCCTGTGCTATGACAGACTCACATACAGAGTGTCAAAGCTGAAGAAGGAAAGACAGAGGACCTCAGTGGGAGAAAAACACTGCTTACTTGTATGGAAGGATGTGTGTTTCTGCATTGGTAATGAAGTAGCAGATGTGCTTAGAAAGGTGCTGGATCCTGTCTTTGCCATTGCAGGTGGTGGAGGGTGTGTGTGAATGTGAAACTTATCACATGAAGGTGAGCATGTGCTAGAGCCCCCAGGCTCATCACACAAGGGATGCTCAAGTCTGATGTGGTGCAACACATAAACCGGTTACATACCAGGTGCTGTCAGGATTTCTTGCCCATCTAATTTCTTTCTCGAAATTATTTTGGCAATTTAATAATCTTTTCTACTTGAAAAATGTGTAGCTGGGGTTGGTCAACTATGGCCTCCATTTTTGCATTTTTTTGTAGGCTGAAGGAAAGATCAAAGGAGGGATAATATATACAAGCAAACATTGTATGAAAATTAAATCTTTGTGTTTGCAAACAAGCTTTTATTGGCACATATCTACATTAATTTGTTTATGTTGTTTTGGCTGTTGTCCAGTGAGGGGAGGTGAGCAGTTAATAACACAAAACACATGGCCTTTCTGTGCCTAAGACATGTTCTAGTAGGACTCCCCAGATCTAAGGGATGGACATTTCTGCTTATGGTAGGCTTCTTAAGTTCATGTGAACTGATTCAAATGAAGAGCAAATTACACATTACTAGTTTGGGATGTGGGGATGGTGCTGTTGTTTTTGAGTTACAGGGTAAAAAAATTCTCAAATTATGAGCCTCAATTCAAAATTTGAAAGTCCTCTAGGTCATATACACATATATTTTGTTTTTTTAAAATCTTTTTCTACTTTCCCAAATACCCATTTATTTAAAATATGTTCTCCTTTGTTATCAAGCCTCAGGGATGGCTAGTAATACCTGAATTTAGTAATTATCCTTTAAAATATAATTTAAAAAATAGTCTTGTATTTGTGAGATGTGTGTATGTGTGCACACATGCTATGACAGCCATTCATGTATGGAGATCAGATGACAACTTTGTGGAGTCAATTCTCTCCTTCATCTTTATGTGCATTCTGAGGATGACATTCAAGTGACCAGGCTTGAGCAGCAAGTGACTTTACTTGCTGAGCCATTTTGTTGGTCCAGGAATTATCTTTTTAAAATGTAGTTAATTAAATAGTTTTACATTTACTTATTTGAGTGTGTGTGGAGGGGAGGCACAAGTGTGCCACAGAATGCACCACATGGAAATGAGAGGATATCTTGCAGGAGTAGGTTCTCTTCTTCCAGCATGTGGATCCCAGAGAGTGAATACATATTGTCAGGCTTGGTGGCAAGTGCCTTACCTGCTGAGCTATCCTTTTAACTGACAGATAACACCTGTCCATCTTTATTGGTTACCATGTGATATTTTGATGTATATGTATACTTTGTAGTGTTTAAATCATATTAAACATATCTAACTACTCAAACATTTATCATATATTCATGGTGAAAGCTTCCAAAATCCTTTCTTCTAGGTTTTGAACCAGATAGTACCTCATCATTATTTATGGTCCTTCAACTGTACAATAGCATAGCAGAACTTCCTCTTCCCACCTAACTGTAACTTTGTGGGGAGGACTTTTCTGGACAAAGGACTGTTACCTAACTTTTTAATCAAAGTTAATCTTATATTTTGAGATCAGTTAATACTATCTTAGTTTGTTTATACTGTGAAGCAGCTTACTAGGCTTGGGATCCTCTTGTGAACTAAACATGTAGCTTTAATCCCTTCTTTGACCATGCCTCAGAATAGTGTACGTGTATGTTATAAAAATAGCAAGAGCTGAAAACAGTGAATATTGGTTGGAAGCAAGGAATTGTTTCATTGTGTGTTGCAAACAACAGGTGGGAATACATTGGTAACATCTGCTTGTGGTTGCATGTGTTGTTCTGGGTTAGTAGGGGTCAGATAGGGAAGATCCTTTGGTAAGACACGTTCCCCATTTCTTCTCTATATCATACTGGAAATATTGTTTCAATAAACAGAGCAAAACAGTTTTTTTTCAAGGACATAGTTTTGGGAGAAATATGAAGGAACAAGTTCTTAGAATAGCCACACTCTTGGTTTTAATGGATGTTAAGAGTCAAACTGTTTTCGTTCAGACATCACTGTGATGTGGCATCACAATGACACATAACAGCATATCTTGACCACTTTCCTTCATCACTACTATCCCTGCTGCCCTCAGCCTCTGCTGACCATCATACTGCCCTCAACTTTAATGAGATCAACTTTTTTTCATATTCGGTATATGAGTTTGATCATGTAGTACTTGTCTTTTACTGTCTGGACACTTGTTATTTCATAACAGGTCATTTAAACTGAGAGTTCTGGACAAGTGTAAATGAATGCATATTTTATTAGGCTCTCTAAGTTCTATCAGACTGAGAAGAATATCTTTACGATTGTGGTGGTTTAAATAAGGTATTCCCCAGAGGCTCAAGGAGTCGACTACTTGGTCAGTTGGTGGCACTGGTTTGGGAAGGTCATGAAATCCTCAGGAGGATTTGTTGGAGGAAACATGGCACTGGGAATGGTTTAGAGAGTTCGTGAGCCTTGTTTCCATTTTGAGTTTGAAGATGTGAGCACTCAGTTTTCTGCTCCAGCTGCCTCCTGCCCTGTCTCCATTGTCATGATGAACCCTTAGCCCTCTGGAACCTTGAGCCCAAATAAACTCTTCCTTTTTTATGTTGCTTTGATCATGGCATTTTTATCACAGTGACAGAAAAGTAACTAATACAAAGGTAATTTCTGATCATTAAAAATGTAAAATAACCTCACTTCTGAAGGCCAGGGTCAGAATGGCATACATTACGGGTCAAGACACCTCTCTGGATATTTCCTGGTCACCAGAGGTGATGGCTCTAATGGAATGACTCCAGTTCCAGCTCCTTAATACATCCGTGTGAAAATGTCCACTGGGAACAATGAGCAGCCATGGGAAGGATCAGAGAGCAGGCATTTAGAAGTCTTAGAAGTTTCCAAGATGCATTTTTTAAAAAGAAAAGATGCTTACTAAAGTAAGGACTGCCATCAAGTTTCTGAGGTCACTGATGTGGATCAGGGAATCAGTGTGAGATGCAATCAAGAGCAGTAAGTAGTCACAAAGGGCAAGTGAATAGGTCCCAGAAATATGAGTAGATTCTCTTGGCTTCTACTAATGAAAGTGACAATAAAGCATAAGCAACTGGGGATGAGCATCAGAATGCAGAGCTCCTCCAGTAGGGGAGGGAAAGGAAGAACATGAAACAAAGAGTAGGTGGCATTAGCTGAGTGGTATGTACCTTACCTGGGAAGTTTTCCTTACAACCCTCACCC
The DNA here is from genome assembly GCA_035773235.1 of Eospalax fontanierii. Taxonomy (NCBI): domain Eukaryota; kingdom Metazoa; phylum Chordata; class Mammalia; order Rodentia; family Spalacidae; genus Eospalax; species Eospalax fontanierii. The sequence goes on from CM069524.1 coordinate 106,159,575, forward strand.
CCAAATTCCTTGCTTTTTAGTGTACAAAATACAGAAATCATATGCATAATATTTATCATCCCTATTGTCCCACGGCCATGTTAAACATTCTTTCTACATCAAATACAAGAAAAGGAGGAAAAATGAAAAGCCCTCCAAATCCCCCTCTAAACTTAGAGACTGAGCTCATGTGGACTCGGGGAAAGAGATGGCACCTCTGGCTATGCAAGCAGCTGTTTTCTGTCCTCCCTCAAAAGAACTTATACTCACCCAGAGTCAGAAATTTCATTTTTTAAAAATATCGTAAGTCATTAACTGTTCTCTTTGGACTAGTGAAGTTTTAGAAATGAATAAGAACAATTTTTGGTAGTTACTGATTTGTTGTTCATATATAATGTTCATATTTGAACACTGAAACAATTTAAAGAATGCAGTCTTCTAAGCATTACCATAACAGGAATGGACATCATGACATGCTTAGAAAACTAAAGTGATAACTCTAAGATATTCAGAAGTATGTGCAAACAAGTCCTGAAAAGCCACAGTGAAGCCGTCAGCCCTTCTCCCATTGTATCTTCTTTCTTTAAGAACTTGATAGAGAATGGAAGGCTATATTCATTTTCAAAATTAAGTAGTACCGGCAGAATGGGAGGCGAACTCTCCATAAAAGTGTTTCTATGGATACAGGTGGCCAGGAACTGGACCTGTGGTTCACACCTATGGTGCCATTCCTTGGGAGGCCAAGGCAGGGGGATTTTTCAGAAGTATGAGGCTAACTTGGGTGTTAACAAGAATTCTAGGCAAGACCCTGCTGTTGAGTTAGACTCTGTCTCGCAAAAAACAAAACATCATAACAAAACAAAGCAAACAAAAACTCTCACTAAAGAGAAAAAAAACAACAACAAAATCCAAACAAGAACAAAAAGGAACAGTTTGTTTGGACCAAACAAAAATAAAAGAAAAAATAACAGCAAAATAGAACTGCCCCTCCCCCCCCCAAAATCCCAATACCTTCTGTGGCCAGCTATCTGCTCTGCGCCCCAACCACTGTTCTTTACCAAGATGAACACTGGCGACAGTAACATGATTTGCATTAATTTTTTCAGTAGTCAATTTTCCTTCATTTGTGGCAAAATTCCACTGATATCTTATCCCAACCTGTTTTCCTTGGAACTGAAAACACCATGGCTACCCTCTTTATTCTTTCTGTCTAACTCATAAAGGGCAAATGCAATTTTCCTTAGGCAAAATCTTGAAATGCATTTAATATTTTTCGTAATACCTGCAAGTTCTACGAGGTGCATAGCTTCAGCTGACAAGCTGGAACACCTGGGAGAAGGGAACCTCAACTGAGGAATTTTCCCTAACGTATCAGTATGTGGCCATGTGTGGGAGGCACTTTGTTCTTATTATTGAGTGATGTGGAGGTCCAGTTCACTGTGAGTGGTGCCACCCATGGACAGAGAGGTGGTCCTGAGTTTATAAGAAAGAAGGCTGAGCACAGGACAGAGGAACAAGCCAGTAAACAGCATTCCTCCATGGCCAGTGCTTCAGCTCTCGTCTCCAGGTTCCTGCCCTGTGTTCCTGCCCTAGCTCCCCTCAATAATGAACTTTGAGCAAGATGTGTAAGCCAAATAAACCCTTTCCTCCACATGTTGTTTTTGGTCAAAACATTTTACCACAGCAACAGAAAGCTAACTAGGGCATTCTTGCTCCAATATCAGATCCTCATTGGCTGATTTCTTGTCAATTCTGTGAAAGCTAGTAAAATTATTAAAAATTAAATTAGTATAGTTCTTTAGCAATACCTCTAGGCATATGATTTTTATTTTTGAAATATAAAGTTATAATGTAAAAGAAAGAAATCAAAAGATAGAAGATGGGTGATTGGTAGATATCTGGGTGACATCAAGCCACTCCTTGGGGATACCACTTAACGTCTAGATTTTCAATACTAAAATGATTGTCTCTAGGTCCTGTTAAACATAACAGGTAGAAGTCCTCAGAGGAAGCTGACACCTGAGTCATAGGACCAAATGTCCTAAAAGATGGTTTTTTATAAAGCAAAAGAAAAAGAAGTTGATACAATTCTCTTTGATGCAACGGCCTTGGGGCCATGACTGGGCCCTGAGGTGCAATGTAGAGCATTATACAGAAACAATATGTTTTCTGTAGATCTAAACATGACCTTAAAGGGTCTTACAGGGAAGGAGAGGCTCCCCTTTAAAGTAGAGAGGGGCTTCATTAACAGAATATGAGAGTGATAAGGAAAGAGGTGGGGGGGAGAGAGAGAGAGAGGGCAGAGGGCCCTCTTCAGAGAGGCCCTTCATCTCTGGACCATTCCCCCAGGAGTCTTCCTGAGGAGCCTGGGACCAATCCTACAAGACGGGAAATGACTTTTTACAACTGTTAGGGGTGGCAGGAAGTTTCACATCATATGATTTAGTTCAGCATAGCCTATGTGACACAGATCATGGAGGGGCCAGGTGTTACAAACTGAGAGCTTTCAAGTCATAGGATGTACTGTTTTTAATGCTCTATTCTAAACAGAGCTGCAGGGAGGTGTGGCCTGATTCCAGGTATGGGATCCAGCTTAAAGGTGTAGGCCTATGCTCTAACATGACAAATTTTAAATCCGTTTATATTTCTATCATATATTAAATTTTTTTATCTATTTATTTTTATTTTATATGTATGAGTGTTTTGCCTGCATGTATGTAAGTGTCCTCATGTAATACAATGCCCCTAGAAGCCAGAAGAGGCTAAGAAGTGGAGTTATAGATGGTTGTTAGCTGCCATAACTGTGGTCTGAACTGAACCTGGGTCCCCTGCAAGGCCAGACATACTCTTAAACTCTGAGCCATCTCTCTAGCCCCTATCTTATATATTTTAATAAAATAATCTATTTTCAGCACAAATCTCCCAAAAGCAAACATACATGCAACCCATGTAAAGGTGAAAGGAGAGAACCAACTCCACAATGCTGTCCTCTGACCTCCACACATACATTGTGGTATGTGTCACCTATCCCTATCCCGGAATATCACACATACTCTTCTAGACACACACACACACACACACACACACACACACACAAACACACACTCACAAATCATAATAATAACTTCTTAAAAAGCATTTAGTTTTTTTTGTTGCTCTAAAAAATTCTTAATAGCACATTTGGAATTCATTTTGAATAGAACTTTAAATGCATACACAGCTTGTGTGTGTGTGTGTGTGTGTGTGTGTGTGTGTATTCACAGGTATATTCAAATAGAGTAAGTGTCTTGAAACACTTTTTGAGTATCCTGGGAAAATCTGAAGTCACATTCAAGTTTGGTTTATTTTTCCTTCTTGAGACAGTCAACACACTGATTTATTAAGAGCTGCTCCTCTCCATTCTAGTTAAGTAAAGGATTAAGACTCAGTGCATTTCCATGGCATGCACCCAGCAGGAGGCATAATAAAGTCTAAAGAAAACACAAGGCATTGAATGGATTCCCAAAACCCTCCAAACAAAAATCACTTTTTCAGGCACCTCCCATTTCACCATTTGAAACGCTGAAAGGTAAATGCATACTGGTACAAAAGGCAGGTGCCTTTTCATATGAAAATGGCGTGTGAGCAGTATACTTTGGAGGAATGTGCAGTTTCAAAAGGCCTGTGTTAAACAAAACACCCATGTTCTCATCGATTTCTCTGTTATTTTCTCAAGCAACTGAAAAGGAACACCTTCTGCAGCACGAAGCACAGGCATTTTCTAGGTTCAAGAAGTGCATTTCTGAAATATGTCCCTGTTTAACTTTTACAAAGTTACAGGGCCCAGACACTGACAAATGAGCTTCATTACATTCAAGGCTCAACATATTTGCTGTGACAATCTGTTTCACTTGAGGAATGGTATTTGCATATGAGGAGAGAGAGAGAGACAGACAGACACAGAGAGAGACGGGGAAGAAAAAACAGAATCAAGATTCCTATCTTGTCTTCTGGTTTCTGTTACATTAGTTCATGAAAGTTCACAGAACTCTAGAACTGGAAGGAAATTAGGTACTTTCAAGATGAGGAAATAGAAACCTGGTGAACAAGAAAGAGCTGAGATTACAAGGTCTTCTGAGTCGCCCAAGGATGGACAGGACTACCTTCCGTCTTGAGGGGTTAAGGTAGCACAAATTACCCAGAGTTTCAAGTGCGAACTGTGGGCCAATATATAGCCAAGCTACCAACCTGCAACTGGATTCTAGGTTGGAGAGTTGAGTGGTTTCCTGATCTCTGAAACCGGTTGTCATGGATGCCTGCAACCTCGTAACTTAAAAATGTACGTGTCACAGAATATTAAATTTTGTGACTATAAAAATCAAAATATTTCTATTTTTGCAAAGAAATATTAAAAAAAATGAAATTAGAAATACATCCTGTTTGCTATTTGTGTTTGATATATATGGTGTGTGTGTAATATATATGTGTATGTGGTATGTGGTGTATATGTGTGTATGTGGTGTGTATGCGTATGTGTTGTATATGTGTGTGTGTTGTATAATATGCATGTACATATGCCGTATATGTGTGTATTGTGTGCTAAGTGTGTGGTGTGTATGTATATGCATTGTGCATGTGTGGGGTGTCTTTGTGTTATACATGTGTGGTATGTGTGCAGTGTGTATGTATGTGTAATGTGTATATATGTGTATGTTGTATGGGTGTGTATAGGTGCACTTGCCTTTGAGAGAACTTGTAGAGGCCAGAGACTGACATAAAAATATTTTTTCCATTGCTTGCCACCTCATTTTTTGAAACAGGGTCTCACTGATCCCAGTGTCAACTGTTACAGCTAGACCGGTTGGTCAGTGACTCCCAGGATCCACTTGTCTCTGCCCCTGCCATGCTATGAACACAGAAGCATGCAATCAAACTTGGCTTTTTATGTGGGTGTTGGGGATTCAAATTCAGGCCCTCTGAGCCATCTCTCCAGATTCCCATCTGTTGTTTTTAAGGAATGAATTAAAATTTTCAGACACCTGGATGTCAGTCCTGACTCTGACCTTTAAAAAAAAACATTTTAAGTAAAGAACTACTGTACAAGCGAAGCAGGTCAATCTATTTTATGTCTGAAGTTCATTTGGTTGTCAACTCTGTCAAACAATATGCTAGTCTTTATTCTCCTAAATTGTCCGGACTGAGTTTTCCATTGTGTAAATACAACAAAGTAAAATACAACAAGTAAGCCCTTGCGTCTTCCCCGTACCATTATATAAAGGACAACCTTGATTAAAATATTTGCTCAAACATATGATACTTGCTCTGCACCATGCTTTTCTCTAAGAACTTCCAGAATTTTGACCTATTTAACCTTGGTGGCTTCCTCACCAAGCAGGCGCAGCAGCTAACTCACTTCCTTCAGTCATCCAGTCAGTGTGTCTTAACTGCTACTCAGACTCTCCACATTTCAAGTTACAGCTTTCATAAACCACGAGATCTGGTCCGAACTGGCCTAGCAGGCAAGAGCCTGACTTAGACTCACAGGACAGACAGTACTATTAGCATAAAGCTAGCCTTTCTCACCCAGAAAGCAAACATTAAAGAATGAAAATATTCTATACTAAAATGTACTTTACTGAAAGTAAAAAGTTCAAGGTCAAGGGACATTATTTTATTTGGCTGCCCTGAGTTTATATTTCCATGCAGTGACAACACTTACTTTCCATGTGTCTGGTTAATTTTTTCTTCAGTTTATTTTGTGGATATCCTCTTTGACCTGTCACATAACTGTGTGGCAAGACTTTGAGCTATTCTTTCACAGTTCTCCTCGGTCTTCACGGCTTAGATCACGGGTCACCAGGGAAATGTCCTGTCTGCTCCCCAATCTCACTTCTAAGCCCCAGAGAGGGAGAGAGGGAATAAGACATTTCAACTGTTCCTCCAAAAGCGACCACAGCACGAATGGAACTGAACTCAGCACCTACCACCTCCACAAGACATGGCCCTCCTCCTGCACTGCTAGGAGGCTGTAGGAAGAAGGCTGAGCTCATCTACACTGGTTCCAAGTCATAAGTCTCTTGGGTTGGAGAGATTTCTTTTTAGACTCTTCTGTGGAGAAGCAGGACAGTTATTCTCCACTTGCCCCACCAAGATTACGATAAGTGCCAGCTCTGACTTCCAAATGCCTGTTCAGTTGTCCTTTCGAGTTTAGTCTCACTGGAGTGAGACTTCCTTTCTTTAAGTTCTTGCCCTCTATCACCAGGATCGGTTTCTGATTGTTTAGTAAACTTGTTTTATGTCCTATATACTTTTGTCTACTGTCTGCCCTGTACTGGAGGAAAACTAGCTTCCTCCCTCCCTCTCCCACTCCTCCCTTCATCAGCCTCCCCTCTTCCCATCCCTTTCTTCATTTTCTTTTTTTTTTATATTTTATTATTTATTTTTAATTGTTTAATAATTTCATACATGTATATACTGTGTTTTGATGAAATCCATCCCATGCCCTCCCCTCAAATTCCTTCCTTATCGTGCCTACTACTGTTCCCTCCCAAATGTATGTTCCCTTTTTGAAACCCTCTGAGTTCACTTAGTGCTGCCTCTATGAGCATGGATGTAGGTCCATCTTCAGGAGCACAAGTAGCCTCTCAGGATTCACATCCCTGTAGAAAACTGACTCTCTCTCCTCTAGCAGCGATCAACTGACAACAGCTCCTCAGCTAGAGGTGGAACTTCATGAGTCTCTCCCCAACATGCTAGGATTTGGGTTGGTTTGATCTTGTGTAGGTCTTGAACAGGTAGTCATAGCACGTGTGAGTTCATGTCATGCCCAGAAATCACTGTTTTAATGAAGTTATCCACTATTTTTGGCTCTTAGAAACTTTCTGCCCCTTCTTCTGCAATGATATCTGAGGCTTGAGAGAAAGGAGTATGAGACAGATACTCTACATTCTCTTATTCTCTGCACCTTGATTGGTTGTGGTTCACTATATAGTCATCTACTATTCTTTTTAAGAAGCTTCTCTGATGAGTTTTGAGATGCACAAATCTATGGATATAAAGATCAGAACTTAGGGGGCAGTTATTACTATGACCATATAGGGTAGAGTTCCCCCTAAGACCAACGATGAAGCCACTTATGGGTTTGGGGCCTAGTTAGCAGTACCAGGCGTGAATCTTGTCTTTAAATCCAAACAGACAGTGATTGATTACTTATATAATATTCATGCCACTACTGCACCAGTAGAGATATCTTGTAGGCCGGTCTTTCTTATAGTTCACAGAATTCATGTCTGGGGAAGACTGATGATGGCTCCCTCATCCCTTTCTGGTAGCATGCGTAGCACTTTCCAGCACTATGAAAGCAGGTCAGTAAGGATGAAGTTTTCAGTATCAGCTTGATTTCTCCATGTTCTATAACTCAAATATGTGTGTCTTCAGCAATAGAGTCTTACCATCGAGTTCTGGAGGGTAACCCAGAGCAATGGCAAAAGCCTACAATGTTTTGCGTTTGAGGGGAGTCCAATGACCAACAACTTGAAAAAAGGTTTTCCATACCTGGCCCTGGGCTTTTTATTGACAGCCTATGTTATCTGGGAGAGGTATCAACCCCATGTTGTAGGACAACTCTCTTTAAACTCCTTTTATATACCGTGTTAGTCACTTTTCCGTTGATCTGATAGAAACACTGACCAAGGGAATTTATAAAAGGAAGAGTTTATTTAGCTTATGGCTCCAAAGGGGCAAGAGTCCATCATGGTAGGAAGCCATGGTGGCAGTAGAAGCTCAGTGCTCACATCTTCAAGCAGGCACAGGAAGCAGAGAGTGACTAGAGATCTGGCAAGGCTTCAGAACTCTCAAAACCCACTCCCCAGTGATGTGCTTCCTCCAGCATGGTCACACCTTCTAGACCTCTCAAAACAGCATCACCAACTGGGGACAAAATGTCCAAATACTTGGAGCCTATGGAGGACATTCTCATTCAAACCTCCACATACACCTATATATTTTAGGAAGTTTTTACAGTAGCAGTTTTCATGTGGCTTTTTCAAAGACCTTTAGTGTTAGCTGCCCTCCCTGTACGCTCTCTCCACTGCCCTCCCATGGGCTACTTCATTTAACCCTTGCTATCCCATTATTGCTTTATTTGGTTATACTGACTGCATTCTACCACTCTTCCCTTGGAAATACCCAGCACCCCGTCCATGGCCCCTTAATAGTTCCCCGATTTTGATAGCTACTTCCAATTTAAGTACATATATCTTAAGTTTCAAAGCTACCATTCACATAAGAGAGAGAACAAGTGGGAATTTTCTTTCTGGATCAGGCTTACTCTCACTCAGACAGACTCCTTGCAACTATATCCTTACCTAGGGATTTCAGTTTTCTTTACAGACTGTGTATGTGCACTACATTTTCATTATCCACGCATCGGCTGATGGATATGGAAGCTGTTTCCATTCCCTGGCTGTTGTGAAAAGAACAGCTGTGAATATGGATGAGCAAGTATCTGTGTAGAAGGATGCAGAGTCCTTTGGGAGTATACCCTGGAGGAAATAGCTGGATGATACAGTAGGTTTTCTTCTAGCTTTTTGAGGAACTGCCACACTAATTTTCATAGTGGCTGCCCAAGTTTTGCACTCCTACCAGCAGTGAATAAGAATTCCCCTTTCCCACATCCATGCCCCTTGCCAGCATTTGTTGTCATTTTTTTTTATCTTAGTCATTCTCAATGGGGTAAGATGTCATCTCAAAGTACATTTAATGTACATTTCTCTGATCGACAAGGATGCTAAGTATTTCAAAAAATATTTCTCAAACATTTATATTTCTTCTTTGGAGAACATTTAGTTTCCTGCCCAATTAAAAAAATATTTGATTATTTTTCTTTGATGTGTATGAGTGTATTGCCTGCATGTATGTAAGTGCAATGGAATTGTGAATTGCTTGTGGAGATCAGAAGAGGGTGTCAGATCCCCTAGAACTGGAGTTACAGCAGTTGTTAGCCACCATGTCGGTGCTGGGAACTGAACTTGGGTCCTCTGCAAGAGCAGCCAGTGCTCTTAACTACTGAGCCATCTCTCCAGCCCTCATGCCCCAATTAAAACAAATTATTTGTTTTCTTAGTATTTACTTTTCTGACTTCTTTGTTTAGTCTAGACAATAACTGTCAAACGCGTAGCTGGCAAAGTTTTCCTGTTCTGTAGGCTGCCTCTTTACTGAATGATGATTTCTTTTTCTGTTCAGAAACATTTCAGTTTCGTGAGGTACTTTCTATTAATTATTGGCCTTAATGTCTGCATTCTTGGGGTTCTGTTTAGAAAATTCTTTCTTGTACCTATAATTGGAAGCATATTCTTCTCTAAAGGATTCAGAGTAGAGATCCTCTGCTCTTTTGTTGAGTTCCTTGGTGCTCTTGTCATTGAGTTTGTTCATGGTGAGAAATAAGGATCTGGTTTCTTTCTTCTACATGTAGCTTTCCAGTGTGGCCAGCCATATATGTTGAGGACACTATCTTTTCTCCAAATTGTATTTTTGGCTTTTTTGTCAAAAATGAGGTGGTCATGGAGCATGGGCTTATATCTGGGTCCTCAATTCTAGTCCACTAATCAATATGTCTGCTTTTGTTTGTTTTGGTATTGCTTTTATTTCTGTAGTTCTGTAGTATAACTTAAAACTGTTTAGGATTATTTGGGCTATCTTGGGACTTTTGTGTTTCCATATAACTTTTGAGATTATTTTTTCAATAATTTTTGGGTAGAGTGTGTTACTATGTAACCTAGGCCAACCTTTACATGCACCACAATGCTAGACTCTTCTCTGAAGGACAGTCAGATCCCACTCTCCTTGACTGCATTTTCTTTGGTTTCTTTTGCACAGACCTCTTCCTCTACTTGTCACATAATTTTTTTTTTTTTCCAAAACTTGATGTTTTCTTTTCATCTGCACAGATCTTGCCACAAGGTTTCTGAGGAACTATCATGGATGGTTTTCCTGTCTATAGCTCTGAGCATTGTGATACTGAGAACGATTTTGGATCCTCTTCCTTACTGTATCTTCTGGGCCTAAATACTGGTGGTGAACTGAACGAAACTACCATAATACAAAGAAAAAATCCAGACTATACAAGTCCACAAAAAGAAATTAATTTTACTTTGTGAATTTATTGCTTGAATATGATTCATTCTATAATCTTTTCTAGTCTAATGAATTAGAACACATATTTTTGAAAATAAGCTGAGATTTCATTTAAAACTTTTGCCACTTATGGGTCTGGTCTGAAAAGCATTTATTTTAAACCTCTAAATGAGTATATGATCTGTAATTTAGCCTTGGATTATGTGCGTGTGTATGTACATGTATAGATCAGAGGTCAACACTAGATATCTTGCTTAGCTAATGTCTACCTTTCTTAAAAAATACTTTTCTTTCCTTCCTTCTTTCTTTTCATTCCTTTCTTCCTTTCTACTTTTATGTGTATGTGTGTGCCTGAATCAGTTCATGGGAATTACAGGCTTGCAGGAGCCAGCAGACTCCAGATGAGGCAGTCAGTTCCCCTGGACCTGGAGTTAGAGGCAGTTGTAGGTTCTGGGAACTAAATGCAGGTCCTCTGTAGGAACTACTGAACAACCTCTCTAGCCTTATCTACATCTTTCTTTATGAGACAAGGTCTCTCAGTGACCGTGGAGCTCACCTATCCAGTTAGACTGGCTGACCAGCAAGCCACAGGAACCCTCCCGTTTCTGCCTCTTTAGTGCTGGATTACAGGCATACGGCACTGGACCTGGGTTCTAGAAAGACACAACTCAGATCCTTATGCCTCTGCAGTATGCACTTTACTGACTGAGCTATCTCCCCAGTTGCCTTAGATTTGAATTTTGTTGCTCATATGAACATCATTTTAATCTTTAAGGTAATAAACTTTTCTATAATTGTTTTTATTCTTAGTTAAAAAGTTTTAATCTAATTAATAGAAATGAATAAACATTTACATACTCTTTAATGGTGATTATATATTCTACTAAAATAAAATTCCTTATCTTTGTAAAAGGAAATAATTCTGTTAATAATAATAATTTAATAATTATTTCTTTAATATTATTGTTTCTTTAATAATTTTATTAAAACCCACAAATTCTATATTTGTGACTAGAAATCTTACCATTTAGGATAAGATGATTGATAATCAAAATGTAGCCACTGTGAGATCATGGGAAAGGACAGAGACATTACCCCACATTCTTCTCTTCACATAGCTCTGATAGTCATAGAGATAAAATAGATCCCAAAATGAAGGGATCTCCGTCTCCCAGCAATCTGAACCTGATGGTTTATACGCTCACATAAACAGACTTCAGAAGCAAAATATTGTTGTAATGTATCATCTACTGAGATAGTAGTTGGTGTTTTATATCTTCTAAGTATAAAAAAAAATTAAAAAATCAATAATCAATAGAGCAAAACTGAATTGAATATGTCGAGTGTAGGTGCCAGTATTCTGGTCACTATGTAGCTCAGGTCCAATGTGTTTCTAGACAGTGACGCTCAGGTCAGGAAAACACCTCTTGATTGAAAACAGTGCATACTTCAAACACTTTCGGACCGTGTTGATACTAATCCAGACTGAAAACAGATGGAGAGCTTTCCTTGTTTGAGGTTGCACTAACAAGTGCTTGTTTGCACGGAGTGGGGAGCTCAACAGGATGGTCATGACCTCTCCAGACAGGCCCAGCTCCCCTTAGGTGCTGCTAGGGCACCTTGCCTCCTCTGCTCCTCATGGAAGACATCTGCCCACATGGCCATCTCACCCACCAGATTTAGAACTCCTTGTCTTCATTTTTACATCACACTCATTCTTATGCAAAGGGCTGTGTGCTGAACAAACTCTTGAGCTGCCTGTTTAGCTTCATTTAACGACTGTTGACGCTTCTAGTTCATCTTCACAATGGTTTTCTAACAACTAAGTCTTAATGCACTGGGGGGAGACCAGTTACGCAGGTGAAAAGACACACCATTCAGCTTTCTTGCTGTCTTATTACGTCAGTGCACCTATGGACAAAGCTAAGCAGGTAGGTGCTGCCATACGGATAAGCATGGGAAGTAGGCTCTAGTGAAGAGATGAGGCTGGCAGCTTGTCAGTAAACTGACCAAGGACTAGGTGTGATGACAATAGATTCTAGAGCAACCAGGGCCTTAATTCCAGAGTCACTGCTTTCACAATGCTTGACCTTGATAGGTGCTCTCATCTGGTTCTTATCCTGGGGTTTACAGAGCTGAGGAAAATACAGAGCATACTTGAGAGTGGAGCTTGATGTGTGGGATAGTGACATGTCAGCACCCTCCACCTCGTGTGCTGACTGTGCTCCTTTACTCCTAGCCACACATGCTGGACATCTCCAGTCTTCCTCTCCCTTACTATCATATCAGGTCAGCTGCCATGTCAGATTTTTCCAACACTGCTTCTCAGCAACAGGCAATACCCTGCATCCTGGAGGGCTCTGGGATGCCTGCCTGCGAGGAAAGGGGTGGTCAAAGACCTTAATAAAGTGGCACTGAGGCAGTCAGTTTGGAAAACGAGTAGCAGCTTCCTGACTGAAGAAGCAGGGAGAGGAGAGCCAACGAGGCCATTTCTGGTGGGAGGAGACTGTCGGAACGAGCTCCACACACCCAGGCGCAACTGGAGACCCAGTCAGCCAATTCTTGCAGCTGATGGACAGGATGCTTGTCCTGCTGCACAGTGCTTTGATGACTACTTAGTGAATTATCGAGCATGTTTATGGACAAGCTCACTGGAGATGGGCTATGACTCTCTGATTTTTTTGAAAGTCAATCTACATAGATATAGGAATTGTTCAATAAATAGCTGTTAAGTTCAGTCTATGAACAGTTAGGGAAAACTGCGATGTTTTAGTAAGACTGTAAAGTATATTTTTAAAAAGATCGTTCATTTACTATAATGGTGACACAGTGGGCTCACTAAAAAACAGCTAGCTTCAACCCCCAGACACCTGTAATGTATAAATACTAAATCTAGGAAGGCCCCAGGTGAAGCTAATTTTAGCTCGTGGAGTATCTATTACATTATCCACAGGTTTTTGTTTTGTTTTCAGCTAACTATCTGCTCACATTAACATGCATCTGAAGTTGTAACCATATGTATACAACAAATAACTACTAAATTCCTATAAGAATGACTTGGAATATAAAACTAATGTCCCGAGTAATATTTATGAAATGAGACTTGCTACATCTGTATTCGAAGTTAAAAAAAAAAAAAAGGAAATCTGAGATTCACAGAGGACTTTGGTAGCATCTCCAAACTTTGCAGTTAGGGGTAAAAGAGAGTCAAACTTTTGTTTCTTGACTTCGTATTTCATATTTCTATTATTTCTTCTTATTTATCAGCATATTTTCTGTAGTTTGAATGTGGTTTGCATCTCCTACCCCCCAACCAAACAAAACACATACCCTAAATCTAAACTCATGTTGAGGTTTAATCTTCACCATGAGACCACCAACAGCTAAGGGTTAGTCTGATGGTTAGGGGACTAGTCTATCATGGTAATGGGTTAATGGTTAGAGATGTCATGGAAGGCTGGTTTGGTAGGAAAGTCAGTTTGGTTGAGTCTCTCACATACTCCTTGTCTCCTGCCCCATGTCATGACTCTGCCATCAAGGATTGCCCCACCAGATGTGGTCCTTCAACCTCATATCAGATTCATGAACCAAGATAAACCTCTTTTCTTTAAAGCTTGGCCAGTCTATTGCATTGTTCTATTAGCAACAGAAAATGGACTAAGACAGCCTTGTAGCTTCTATTCACCAACTGTTTGGTCAGTACTTACAGGCTACTTAATAGGAGAGGATGCTTTCCTGCACAAGTATGCTAGCCTTAAATGATATTTTAGCATCATCACAGGCCATGTGCTTTATCTAACAATAGCTGGAGATGGGGGTCTACAATGGAGCTGAATACAGCATAAGCAATGCAATTAATGATGTGGATGCTGTGGTATCATACTTATCTGAAGGTAAGACCTGGCAACCACGAGCACCTGGGCCCCACAGGCCAACAGGATATACAGCTGTCACCGAATCTCCTCAAGCCACTTTAGAATCTCATTTAGTAAAAAATAAAAATGCCAAAAGAACAGAAAAATACATGAATAGTGGCAAGAACTGATGAGTCAAGGGAAAAGAGAAAAAAGCACAGAATCTGCAGCCATTCAGGATCTGCACATGTGGGAGTGAGTGTGTAGGTGTAAGTGTATTTTAAGTACATCACCCAATGTAATTTATAAGTAACAAATAATCTAATTATAACACATGATTCATTCATCAAGGGAAGAGTTATTATCAGCATACAGTTTCCTTTATTTTTAAAGGCAAAAAGGAAAAAATTTAGAAAGTGTTCAGAGTTGGTCAATATTTTTAAGCATCCATCAGTAGATTTCCTACATCCAAATTCTGACGACTTATTTTTTTTATAAAGCCACAAAAGAAATGTAGCTACCTTAAGTTCCCTAAGTTTTAAGATTTATAAGTTTACAAGACTGGATATTAAGCCTCAGATTTAATAGAATATAAAATATTAGTTTGTAATATAAAATATTTCAACTAATTTGAAAATTAAATTTTTGTATGTTGCAAGTACTTTAAAAAACCTGGTTTGAAGTTTGACTCTGTCATTTTACTTATCACTAAACTGAAGAATTCCCCAGACTGCTGATAGCCATGTTTCATTTAAAACAGTTTCCCCTTTATACTCCCTAGACGAGCTTTAACATTTGAGTCTAGTCCGCCATCTAGTGGTTCCAGGAATTACTGACGCTTGTGTGTTAAAGCACTGCATTTTAGAAATTACTATAGCACTTATGTTTTAGAACACAGTGAAAATTCTGAATAGCAATACTCATATTTTCCTTTAAAATGTAAATTTAAGTAATTTAATATTTCATGTAGTTCTTTAAGTGAGGAAAATACATAGTAGCTATTTATAGTCCAGATAGACTCTTAAATATTCCATTTTCATTAATACACCATGCCATGCAGAAGAGATACCCATTCATACAGTGAATACAAAATATAAGGTGACTGGCTGCAGTGTGATGTGACCATTGAGCTACATCGTTCTCCTTTGTAATGTGTCTTTGACAATGTAGCACTGACAGGAGCACTACAGTAAAGGTATTTCAAAATACTTGCTCACATGTCCACCCTCTTATCTAGACTGCACACCATAAAATACAGTTAGCTATTTTTAAGGTTAAAAATGGACTTCCAAACTTTTCTTTATATTCTTTGCTAATACCTAGAAAATATCCTTTTTTCTACATTGCTATAAGTACATTTAAATTAATTAATAAGGCCACTTAATTAAATCCTAAGTACATACACAACTGTTCAGGTGCTAATAGAGCACAGAAAGGTCAAGTATTCAAGATAAAATTACTTTCTTAAAGAAAGTCTCTCATTGCAGCTCACTCTCCTCCCATAGCGTGCATGGATTTCGAAAGTCATCTGTTATAATCCCAAATTCTACAGTAATTATTATTGGTCACACACAAGTATCTTACTCAACATGCCTGAAGCAAAGGTAAGGCTAAGGAGATGTTTATTAAAAACACGCAAGTCAACCTGAACTTCTAAGGAACCAGTGTTGATTACATTTTACACACTAAATTATGAAAGCTTATATGTAATTACAAATCACAAGTTGCTATGGGATTACTTTGAACTAGTTATAGCAAATTAACTGAATTTCACTCTTTCTTTATATTTAAAAACATTGTCAATTGAGTGATAGTTCAAGAGACTATGCCTACAAAGAACAGAGTGATCCTTTGGTATCTGAGGGAACTTGTTCCTTCCCCATCTCCAGCCCTTGTGGATAACAAAATTCAATGCTCAGCGTATAAGATATAAAATAGTGCAGCAAGTACCTCTAACCCACATACTTCAGATCCGATTTGGATTATTCCTAACACCTGTCACAATGCACTTTCTTTTCTACAGCTCTATACTGCATTGTTTAGGGAATAATGACAAGAAAAAAGTCCAAATATCTTCGGTACAAATGCAACCTTATCTTTTCTATTCCCAGCCCTAGGCTGGTTGAATCCACAGAAGTAGGCCCTTTAGAATACAGAGACTTGGCTGTAACCAACCATATCTCTGATAAGTGGATGAATGGATTTGATACATTTTGGGTTGTGAGCAGAAATTTAGCAAGGATATTTTGTCATGGAGTTGAAGCAGGACAACTAACTATTAAAAAGAATGACAATCCACATCTCACAGCATTTTCCTTGTAACTGCCATGTGCAATCACTGGTAAGAAGCTGAAGATCATTTCACTTACTGATTTCAACATAATACAATCCAAAGGGCATAGGATACTTATTTTCTGGATTGGAAAAAGTACATAAAAACCTCAGAACGACAAAATCACAATGAGTTTGCCCATTATCTCCAGATGTTGCCAGAACATTGCTCCTAAGGGAAGTCATCATTTCAAGGATCGTTCCGACACTTGTCTAGGTCTGAAAGAAATCTGTTAATAGACCAATAAAACTAGATTCTTGATTTAGTTGACCTTACACAGTTAAACTGCCAGAAGACTGAATCTTATTTTTGTACATGTAAAGAGAAGTCCATAAATAGGATCTCTTCTTTCAACCTATAAGGCACGAAAACTTAAAAAGACACAGTGGCAAACTATGGTATATCTAGAAAGGCATGGCAGAGAAAATTCTGGGTGTCTGATTTGAAGATCATAAGATACTTATGGTTCATGGTGGTGTTGAGAGGACCATCAGGGGTAGTAAGTGACAATTATAGAAGATTATTACAGGTATTCTCGTTCATCTGGAAATCCCAAATAGCACCAGAAGAGACAAATCTATACTGTAAGAAAACAAGACTCAGCCCTCAAATTGCTCTCAGTATCTTGCTGACAATATGCTATTGCTGGAAGGTTAGAATGTTAAATAGAGAATGTAGTGTTGGGGGAACAGGACTCAAACAAGTGTCATGCTTGTTCAAAAAAGATACAAATATTTAGAGCTGAGCAATCCAGTCTTATTCTCTCTTTGTTGACCAGTTATTGGTCTCTGTGTTAATCACTATCTACAGAAAAAAGAAGGTTCTCTAATGAGAGAAGAAAGATACACTGATCTATGGGTATAACAATAAGTCATTAGGATTCAGTTTAATACTATGCCCCTTTAGCAGAATAACAGTAGTAGGGTCTCCTATAAGGTCTATGAGTGGTTTAGACATAGATTCTTGGCTCAAATAACAGGACCAAGTATGAGTCTTATTGAGTGGGCCTTAAATCCAATCATAAAGTTGTTGGTTACTCCCATGACATTCCTGCCACTATTGCACCAATGAGCATATCTTGCCAGTTGAGTCATTATTGTAGCTGGTAGGGTTCACAGGTAAGACTGATGATCACTCTTCTCTTCTGGTAGTGTGTATAGCATTATGAAAGGCAGCCTTAAATGGGATATCTGTATCACACCCTCTCATCTGGCTCAGGAATTGTTTCAGAAGAGGGAGCAAAGATTGTAAGAACTAGGGGTCATGGATGAATATATAGTGAAATGGTGTTTTGTAAACAGGGCAGTTACACACATATGAACTCACAGTAGTGCGTGCTGACAGCATACGCAAGACCTGCTCAAACTCAAGCCAGACAAAATCCCAGCAGTGGGGGGAGGTGGGCAAGCAATCACCAGAAGCTGAGAAGCAACTGGCAATTGGCATCTGATAAGCTAGGGGAGAGAGAGAGCAAGAGAGAGAGAGAGAGAGAGAGAGAGAGAGAGATTTTTTTAAGGGAGGTGGCCCCAGTAGGTTGACCACACTCCAGTGAATGGCCATACACCTAAGAGTATACGGGCAGCACAAATTTGACTTGATAAGTTTTAAAAAAGGGCACAAAGTTGGGAGAGTAGTTAAGTGGGGTGGATCCGGGAGGAGCTGGAGGGGTGGACAGGATCAAAATATATTGCATGAAATTCTCAAAGAATTAATTTAAATGTTTTTCTTAAAGATTCAAACTGCTACAACCACCTACCTAGCATGAAGACTGAACAAGACGAAGTACACACAGATGTGCAGAAAACAGCACAGCCGTGACATGTCCCCGTGAGAGGTGACAGGAAGGGCAGTGACATGTCCCCGTGAGAGGTGACAGGAAGGGGCTTCCTTTGTCATACACAGCGTCCACTCTGAATCTCAAAGTCTATAAAGTCATCTTACTAATAAGTCAAGTTAATTAATTCAGCTTCAGCACACAAGGTTTATGTTGTTTTGAATTATGGTATGTAAGTGATGACTCCTACTTAGTATTTGTTAAAACCTGTAAGATGCAATCCTGTAAGGCCAGGGACTTAAGACCTTTAATTGTACCTTATTAAAAATCTTCCTCTCTTATGCTGTGTATCACTTGGGTAAGTAGAATAGAGGTGTCTGTGTGAAATGGGGCCAATATGTATTCCAGAAAGCTCAAGGAGAATAGAAACAGCTCAATGTACATGAGTCATTGAAGGGAGATCTTTTCTTTAACAGAAATGACTCCATAATGAGTCAGTGACATGGCTCAATCACACTTCCTGCTGTGACTGATGTTCATTACTGGCTAAAGACTCGTATGTGACTTCCGTGTCGTTGCATTCATTCTTTGCCAGAATGATAAAGATGATTTAAATACAGTCCCTATGGACTGAGGATGGAGCTCAGTGTTCTACTTAGTAGCATGTACAAAGCTCTGGGTTCAGTTCCTAGCTCTGCAATAACTAAATATATAAAGTAACCATAAAACTAAAAATAATGAAAACTAAAACTAAGAAACAGATGAAAACTTCTCATGAGTAAGTCTGGAATCAAAGAAGATAGAAGAATGTAGACTCAAGTAGAAAGGAAAAGAACTGGGAGCAGAAAGGAGGTATGGACAAAGCAATTAGGAGCTCTGGACTCTAAATACTGATCCTTGTATTCAGAAGTTGATACAGCTGTCACCTTTCATGGAAAAGCTTCCTTTTGCAGCAGACATTGTTTACTGTAGAAATTCACAACTCACTAAAAGGAAGACAAGTGACAGTGGGGGCCCAGTCCCAACTGGGACATTTATAACCAAACAGTATGGAAGAAGGGCTGATGAGACTGACTGCATGATCCAGAGGCCCTGAATGAGTGCTCCCAGGTAGACATGACAGGGACCCTGCACTCTGAACTGTCAACACACAAGGCCACACCAGTGCATATGCCAGTGTGCACAGGGGAAACTTCACAACATCCCACCCTTAGATGGAGAACCACAGGAAATCCACATATGATGAGGAAGAGAGAAGGAATTTACTCCATGGATGAGCCCCTGACATGGGCAGCACAAAATGGACTTGGTGGGTTATCAAAGAAAAATAGAGAATACCAAGCTGGGAGGAGATGAGGAGGCCAGAGGTAGATGGGGGAGGAATTGAGAGGGAGGGGTAGAGGTGAATAGGATAAAAATGCATTCTGCATGTATGAAATTCTCAAAGAAGTCATATATTATATTAAAAAGAAACATTAAAAGTACATTGTGTTCTATGAACAAAAGTAAACCCCGATTCTATTCTTTTCTGCACAGAGGAGCTTTCTACATCGTAACTTCACTGCAGATGATGATGCTCGACTTCAAGGTTTGGAGTCATGAACTGGTCGTGAAGCTTTGGAAACAGACATCACATGGGCTAAAGAAACGTAAAGAAGGGGAATTCAAATGATTTTGCTACTTAATCTGGGAAAGGGTTTACATCACATGGTTATTTTGATATGGTTGAGATGAGGACCATTTTTATATAGTCACACAGGAATACATTACACTTGAAGTTTCCCCTTAAAGAAATAGGCTAAAGTCTGAACTGTGTCAAGGATAGGTACTGAACCAGGCTAACTTGTTTTGTGGCATGTCTCAGCAAGGAAGCATGTGACTTTTTCCCAACTGTTCTGCTGCTTCTTGGAGTGTCACTGACTCCAGTAAGTAGTCACTTTTCCTAGAAAAGGCAATGTAATGGCGGATCTTTCTCACATGCATCTTCTGTTTGTTGACAGTCCCTCTGGCAATGACTAAGTGATAATTATGAGTTTGCTTTCTGAAAAGGTGGATACTTAGGACAGGACGGATGGTTCAACTGTGGCAAAATCTGTGTTTTATGCGTGGTCTTAATTCTTTCCTCTGTAAACACTAAGTCCTCTCTCTATAAAAAAAACAAACAAACAAAAAAAACACTTCTGAGAATCAAATAGAAATTGTACAGAAATGTTTTAAAAAGTACTCAGAGTACTCTGTTTATGTGAATTTTGAATTTTAGTTTATTTCTCTACTACTTACAGGAAGAGAACTGAAAAGACACATGATCTAAGGGCAGCTGTGGGTTAGTCTAGCTTTAAGAGAGAAGAAAAATAATTTTGTTCAGCTTGTTGTTTGAGGTGTCGTGCAGACATCTTTAAACCCAATAAATTACATAATTATTAAGTGGCTAAGTTGATTACCAGAAAGATGACTAGATCAGTCTGTTCACAGTATTTAAAAAGCGCTTGCAAAGTACAAGAAATATTTCATCAGTTACTGAAGTTCACGAATAAAGATTTTTTTTTTCCTCCAACCAAGAGACGTGGTGTACATAAGACAAGAACTAAGTTCAAAACAAGTTTGATGAGCCAGTACTGAATGCCATAGTAATGGATCCAGGGGGAGTTGCTGCCCCTTCACTCCTCACAGCCACAGTGAGCAGCCCTGAGGGGCTTACCTGTGTGTGTCCTCCGGTGCGCCTTCAGGTGAGAACTTTTTGTATATACTTTGTTGCATCCTTCGAAATCACATCTGTGGATGCGCCGTTTCCTGGAGTCTGGGGATTCTGATCGTCTCTGGCGTCTTGTGCTCTCAATACTAAATGGTGAGATTGAACTGGAAAAAGAAAGAATGGTGTTACACGGGGAGAAGCACAGGGTCTCATTTTGGGTCTTAACAGGCTGAAAACAGGGTAGAAACTCACAGTCTCACAGCCTCAGAGTCAGAGGTCACACCCTGTCCCTATCTCCTGAGCCTTTCTTAATTTGAAAGATGAACAGCATGATTTCTTGGTTTCAGTCTCAGGGGGAGGAAGACACACTTAAACAATGATTTGGGTAGGCATGGTGATGCACACATGTAGCCTCAGCTTGTGGGAGGCTGTAACAAGAGACTTGAGAGCTTGAGGACAGCCCTGACTACAGAGTGAGACCCCTGTTTCAGAAAACCCCAGCCCAGCCCAGGCCAAACAAAAACAGTAACACATCAAAACTAAAACCAAGAGAGAACAGTGGTAAGCAAGCAAGTCCCTCTTACCACTGATCACTGGTAAAGTACTGCCTCAGAGTTTTAGATGTCTAAATAGTCTTTCTAGATTGTTTTAGGAAGTCAAGCTTTAGATAACAACAAAACAAACACATTTATTAAATAAGTAAGAGTGGGTCTTGGTTGCATGTGACAACATAGAAAATTGTGTGAAATCACAATGCATGTTTCAAAACAAGTGAGGTCAGGGTGAAGGGAGCCACATCAGTACATCAACAAGGTGACTCACGACGAGCTATTTCTGTGCAGAAAAACGAACCTGACATTTAACTTTCCCACTTGGTGGTTTTTTGTGATAAGGGATAGAGTGCATTGTCTTTAAAGATTAGCTGTACTACTATTATGAAAAAAAAGACTTTAACTGTAAAGCTTGGCCCTGACTTGCGTGCTGTTTCATTTTAATGCCCCAGTAGAAAAACAGGATTAGTTTGTAATGTCAGGTAATTCATTTACATGTACCTTTTTCAAACCTTAATCTCTTTTGATTGAGACAGAAGGAATATGACTCATTTCTAGTTACCCATGAAGTTCTTTAAAATTACAGTGAAATATGATAAAAAGCAATCACTCCTATTTCTATAACACAAAGTCACCCTTACTAACATTTTGACATATTTCCTTTCAGCTTTTCCTTGTTTTGAGGCTTTTGTTTAGAAATGTCTTTACATGTTTATTAATGGCTAGTCTACATAGATTTATACTTATAAATTAAAATTAGGTTTTTCTGTGTGGGAGTACGGGAGAGGGGGAGGCAGTGAGGTGAATCCAAGAGTAAAGGGGCTGAGTCTGATGACCCGATATGAGCCCTGGAATCCACAGGGAAGGAAAGAACTTACTCTTGTAAGTTGTCCTTTGACCTCCATTAGTGTGCCATGGCACAGGAGTGCACACACCTGCATGGGCATGTACACACACATACACACACACACACACACACACAAGACACAATCAATCAATGAAATTTTCAATAACAAATTAGCTCTTTACAAAACTGGATGTTTGGCATGATGGTGTGCACCTCTAATACCAGCACTGGTGAGGCAGAAGCATGAGGATCTCTGAGAGTCCATCCTGGTCTATATAGTTTGTTCTAGGTTAGACTGGGCTACAGAATGAGACCCAGTCTCTCTCTCTCTCTCTCTCTCTCTCTCTCTCTCTCTCTCTCTCTCTCTCTCACACACACACACACACACACACACACACACACAAAGAGAAAGAAAAATAATAAATGTGTGTCAGGTCTGACATTCAGGTCTTTGATGACTGCCACTGCCCTCAGTTACTCTCCAGAACGTGACAGTAAAACCTTATTACTGAAGATCCCTTATACTTGAATCACAAAATGTGGAGAAATCAAGCTGGTACTGATACGGAAGCTTCATCCCTACCTGCGAGTTTTCAAAGTGCTGGAAGGTCCTATGCATGCTCCCAGAGGAGAAAGACAGTCATCCATCTTACTCAGATATGAGCCCTGCATGCTATAATTTTGCTTGATCTGTCAAGACATTCCCACTGAGAGATTTTATCTACTGTAACTTACCAATTCTAATATGCATTTTTTTTTTTTACATTCTAAACTTAAAATGAAGATGCTTCTTGCAATTGATGGCTTGCTACTGGTAACCTAGCATGGTTTTCTTTAAGGGTGGTATATAAAATAACTTGAATTTTTACAATGGTTATTTCAACTTACATGAAGGGCTGGCCAACTTTCTCTGTAAAGGACAATATAGTAACTATTTCATTTCAAAGTTAAGAGCCATGAAGTTATTCTATAACTAATCACCTTTAAAATTCTATCACAAAAGCAATTATAGACTCTGCAGCAAAAGGGAACTTGACTTCAATAAATCTTTATTTACAGAAAAAGTGGGTGGTATTGTTAATAAGCCATAGTCTGCTGACTCCTAAATCACACGATACGTGGTAGTTTCATAAACACTCATACCAGAATTTAAAAAATTCATCACCTTTGGACTCACACCAAGGAACATTTGGGGACACAAACTTGAGTCGATAGCCTTTAACATACGTACATGACAGAATGCATGATATCCAACAGGGGTGCAGATAAAGGAGGGGTCTAAATATGATCAAGATATATTATATGAAATGCACAAAAATTTGATAAAAAATTTTAAGACCATCACTTAGATGACGGACACAGGCTGGTTTTGATGTTACAAGATTATACCATCCCAGTAAACGCTTTCCAAACACCGCCTTTGACACATGCTCCCTTTTAGGTTTTCAAAGCATCCTTTCTCTTCTACAAATAGCATACTAGGCAATGAGACTTTATACTAGGTAAGATCAAATATAAATGCTGTTTATCTATCTGAGCCTCAAACACCTTAACCTACGATCTACATTCAAGTGAAAGAACATCCGCCACGCATGGCTAAACCCACTCGTTAGAGCCTCATTATCAATCACTGTGGATTTGTGGTTTTCCACACAGTAGACACAGTTGTAAGGACTGAAGTCTAGTGTGAAGAGTCTCAAGACAATGTGACCAGGTTGCTTCACTAAAGAACAGCTGTAGTCACTTCTTAACAGTGAGTTCTATCCCTAAGTGTGACTCCTGTGAACAAGAAAGACTGTGCGTGACATCCCAGCAACACTGCCCCCACCTGATCTCACTCTGGGGCAACCCCAAAAATTGAGTGTTTGGTAGCAAAACAGGTACCAGTGTCCTTTGGGTGTGTCTACTCTTCACATCCTGGCCTTTCAGAGCTGTATACCCTCTGGTTAGAAGGCACTGAGGATGCAAACCGACTTCTCTGCATCACAAGCTGGACTTGCTCTTAAGAATGCAAATATGCAAGCATTTACTGTACCATTGATACAGGATTCTTCCAATTATTTATAGCAATAATCTTGGTATGTTCAAAATAGCTGAGGTAAGGCTGTTGCTCCTGTATTCCCAAATTCTGTATTAGATATATTTATACAGTTAGAACAGCGAAATGGTTCCGGAGGTAAAGGAAGTTGCTGTGCAAGTCTGGTGACCAGAGTTCATCTCTGAAACGCATGTAAAGGTGAAAAGGAGAGAACAAACTCCACAAAGTTGTCTTCTGGCCTTCACATGTGAGCCATAGCATGTACGCTCGCCTCCACATCACACATACACACAGACACAGACACATACACAGAGACGCAGATGCGTGCACGCACACACACACACACACACACATTAATAATAAATAAAAATTTTAAGAAGAGAAGAAACGGCAGGCCCATGCTAGTCCCCAGATCAGTCCACTTAGAGCTGTGAATGCATGCCTGAGGGGGCTTCAAAGGCCCATGTAATAATTAGATCCTGAGAGAATAAATGAGCAAATCAGGGCTTCAGCTGAAGCACAGTCCCGCTTGGAATAGCAAGTTAAATTAGAATTAAACCCAGAGAGGCTTGGAAAGTCACATCCAGAAACAGCTCCATTTAAACAGAAGGTACCGCATGGCTGCCATCAAAGAAATTAGGGTTAACTGTAATCAGCAGGTAATAAAAGACCATTTGTCAAGGGTGACCTCGGTGCGGTGAGATGCCCTCCACTGAAATTGGCATTCCTAAAGGAGTTTAAAGAAAGAAAAGGAAAAGGAATGGAACAAAAGGCCAGGGCCTTCTTTCAAGCCTGAAGATACACATAGCAAAACATAAAAAATAGGAGCAGAAAACACAATAATTGACAGTATTTGATCACATTTATCCACACACAGCCTCAACAGGACTTCAGGCAGCACAGCTGAGGACAGTGATGATGGTGGGCATTTATAGGATGCTTAGCATGTAGCAGGCTCCGCTTTGTGTGCTGTGAGATTCAAGCCACCTTGCGGCTGACACCCTGAGAGGCCCCTTCTTCCACACGAAGAAGCTAAGGCAACCAGAAGTGAAGGCCAAGGCCCAAATAAAGTCAGTGACTATGTCAGGATGTAGATAGCAGAGGCTGACCCTAGAGATCATTACTGACTGTTGTTTTACACCTATTCAGGAGAAGATGTAGCATTACAAATCAGCACATGAGAAACTATAAAAGAACAGGGAAATAATTTCCTTCACTTAATTGAATGTAGCCAGCTCCAAAAAGGCAAATATGAGGCAAATCATTCTCTAAACGCTAAGTACAGGGTGCAGCTAGTATTACTTTATCTAAGAAAAGACTTTAAACAATCTTTACATTGATTGATTGACTGTGTGTGTGTGTGTGTGTGTGTGTGTGCACGCGCGTGTATGGGGGATATGTATGTGCATCCCATGGTGCAGGAATGGATGTCAGAGGACAACATGCAATGTTGGCTCTTTCCTTCTAATACATGGGTCTTCATATGATGTATTTTGATCATATGCAGACCTCCCTCCCCCCATTTTACTTACCCCCTTGATTTCATGTCCTTTATTATCTTTTTTTTGTCTTTTTTTAAGTCAAATTGAGTCAAATCTGTATTTCCTAAATGCTCTTGGTTATAAGGTTATCCCTTGAAGTGTAATCAATCAACTAGGTGTTAACAACAGTAAGGAAAACTAACTCTCTCTCCCCCAGTACCTATCAACTGCCAATATATCCTCAGCTATGGCTGAGGCTTTCTGCCCACTCCCCCATCCATGATGGACTCCTGTCTGTCTTGGGTTTGCACATGTCTTGTGCATGCTGTCATAAGTATTCTGAGTTCATATGTGCAACTACCGTGTGGTGTCCAGACAACACAGGACCCTTGTATCACTGGCCACCTCTGACTCTTACAATCTTTCTGTTCCCTCTTCTACAATGATCCCGGAGCCTTGGGAGGAGAGGCTGCGATACTGGTGTCCCATTTAGGATTGCATACTCCACAGCCTCTTATTCTCTGGACTTTAACCAGTTGTGGGACTTTGTGTTAATCATCATCTACTGCAAGAAGAATCTTTTCTAGCAATAACTGAGAGATGCACTAATCTGAGTGTATAACAATAAGGGATTATGAATCAGTTAACCACTATGTTTATTTAGCAGAGTGACAGTAGTAGGTCCTCTCATGTGGTCTATGACCTGTCTGGCCACAGGTTCCTGATAACAGTATCAGAAATGGACTCTATTTTGCGAAGCAGATCTTAAATTCAATTAGAAGGTGGTTGGTACTCACGTAACATTTGTGCCACTGTGCACCAGTGGGCATATTTTATCAAGCCAGTGGTCACTGTAGTTCTCAGGGTTCAAATCTGGTAAGGACTGACCTCAAATCTTCATTTCTGCTAGCAGTTTTCATAGCACTAGGAGGTGTTATGCATGTTATTAGCAGAGAAAGGTAATCAAAAAACACTTCTTAAAAGCTGCTGTAAAATGTACATGTAGTCCAAGCGAAATGCTTTCTAGAGGTGGAGGTCAGCGATGGCTGGAGTCGAAGAGTGCCTCTGCTGCACAGCAAGCTCGTTCTGTCATCGGAACTCCTTTGCAATACTGTCGAGGAGAATTCTGAGTTGGAGCTGGCTATACTATGAAGTTATCTTAAGGAAAGTAGAAATGCGTTTTAAACAACAGGCTTTCTATTATTTTCAGAGTTTACTTCATGATTATTTTGAATAAGACACTGAATATCACAGAAAGTTAGAATTACCTTCTGAGTAAATCAGACAATCCCCTTGGGAATGGATGATCAAGTTCACAGCCAAGAAGAATGGTTGAGACTTTCAGTAAACAAGATGTACATAAATCACAGAAAGAGAAACCTACCCACACTCACATTCACACCCACGCATACCCTCCCATTAACCATACTCACATCCACACACCAATGCGCACACACACACATACACACACACACACACCAGGCATTTGTGTCGGGTGGTGGGCTTTCTCTTGGCCAGCACAAGGCTCACAGAAGGAGGAGCTTCAAACTTCTTCCATGATGCAAGGGGACTCTGTTCCTTTTAAACCACATCCATGTCTCTCGTAATATTAACTGGGGAAAAGTGCAGTTTAGATCCAATTTCTGCCAAATCCCAGCATCTCCATTCACCAGAGCTAAGTTCCTTCATCCCTGTCTATATTTTCGTGCCAGGCTGAAATCCTAAGATTAGCAGTTGTCACTGGTTCTAGAAGTGACTCAGACATAGCTCATTTCATGCTACAATCTAGATTCATGTTCTCCCATATCTATAAACCGAGATAGCACTGACTGTCATCAAAAGGCTCAGTCTCAGGATTCATTCAAATGAGCCTTGACACTTTTCTCATATGAACAATATTCCCTAAATATATTTCTAATTATTGTTTTATTTTAATAAACAAAATTTCTTATTAGGTTGCAAAGAGGATAAATGACTTTAGACGTGAGACTTATTGGGGTTGAGGGACTGGGGTAAAATTAACTTATATGATTTACTTCACTAGAGGAACTGCTATCAAGGAAATACTTTTCCACACTGTCTTCTAGACCATTAAAATAATAAAAGCTACTATTGCTTGGTCTTTCTGTCTGTTTTAGACATATCACATTTTAGTAAGTAAGATCAAAAACTGTACTAAGAAAAAAACTTTAAAGACAATAAAACTATTTGGAAATTGAATCAATGATACCAGATACGATTTTTCATATTTCTGGTTTATTATCAAATGTGATGTAATTAGTCTAGCATTTGAAAAGGACTGTTCCTAAACAACAACAGGTCTCTTTCAGACACGTAAGTAACACCCACTCAAATAACTTTTGTGGAAACACTTTATACATTGCAAAGACTTCCTTTTTCTCAAATCACTCATCATAATGTAGTGTGAAATAAGAGTTCTGAGGCAAGTAGAAATATCTAAAGTATTCCGGACATTTCCCAAAGCATGAAGACACAACCTGCGTAAATACTTAGAATATTTCTCCAGAAATTCTTCAGAAAAAAATGGGGTTTAAACTCAGTTTTATGCATGGAGTTGTGGCTTGGTGGATCATGAGTCTTAAAGAGAGAGAGAAAGAGAGAGAGAGAAATAAAACAAACCTTTCTAGGTCAGAGCAGGATTATGGGTAATTATTTTAATCTTTAGGCAGCTCTACACTATTCACTGTGCCTTAGGCTCCTAGGCTTTAATAAAGCTCTATTATCTTTACTTTATTTTATGTGTATGAGTGCATTGCCTGCATGTATGTAAGTGCACCCATGTTGTACAATGCCCAAGTAGGTCAGACGAGTGCGTCAGATCCCCTAGAAGTGGAGCTATGAACAGCTGGTAGTCACCATGTTGGTGCTGGGAACCTGAACCCATGTCCTCCTCAAGAGTAGCCAGTATTGTTAACCGCGGAGCTATACTCTCCAGCCCCCTACTGTCTTGCAAGAGCAACATTTTCTGTTTATTTATGTATTCATTCATTCTTATTTATTTATATTTCTGGTTTTATTAATTCAATCCAGGGCCTCATGTGTTGTATTTTTTTTTTCAGGCTAGCATTCTACCACAGATCTCCATCTCTAGCACAAAAGTGGGACTTTATATCTATTTTATCCATATGGCTCTTGAACACAGCTGCTTTTGAGACTCTCTAGTATCATGCTGGAATAGAAATTCTCTTGGTGCTAGAGAGATGGCTCAGTGTTTAAGAGCAAATACCGCTCTTGCAGAAGATATGAGTTTGGTTCCTAGCACTCAGTGTTGGGTGGCTCATAGTTAAAATTTTTAAAAAAGAAATTATTTTTATTTGATTAAAGGTAATAGCTTAGATTTATGTTATTCAAGAGTGAAGACATGATCTTAAATGTCTCTCTATTATCAACAGATGTTTGAAAGAGTTAAGGAAAAGGGGGACAGGAAAGAGTTTGGGGATCATCTTCCACTTCATGACAAATCTCCAAAGCACTGCTCACTTTAGGGCAGAACTGGACAGGGAAAGGCTAATTTATGCACATCAGAAGGATCTTTTCATGAGGCTGTCATATGCATGTACTCCAGCAAAGACAGGATATAACGAGACTCCATGTTTTAAAAATTAAAGCAGATATAAAATGTTCCACACACAGTTGCAAGGGGAATGGGGTGCCATAACACAACTATAAAACTTTTGACAAGACCATCACATCATACTTCCATTTTTTTTTATGCTGATCATAAACCAGATCCCTGTCACCCAAGAGATTTGTTTTATTAACAAGCACTGAAATTCTGTCAGCTAACTGTCTTGCACTTAAGCTTACATAAATTACCAAAAGTTTTTATTGCTCACATGGTGACATACAAATAACAAGACCAGGTAGGATTCTTTAGCATGTTCCACGTGAGGATTTTGTGACCAAGATCACTGTTGGATGCCACAAACAAGCATCTTTCCCACCACAAAATGGCGATGTACTTGAATTTTGGAGAAAATTGACATGTTTCAGATCAGACAAAGGAAGAATATTTTACCTGCTTTTGACTTCTCTGCACAAAAACTTTATTTATCCTTCAAATAATCTGCCAAATTAATGGTGCTACAGTAGGGAGATATGCTAGAATGACTCAGTTTCATA
This sequence comes from Eospalax fontanierii, assembly GCA_035773235.1. Taxonomy (NCBI): domain Eukaryota; kingdom Metazoa; phylum Chordata; class Mammalia; order Rodentia; family Spalacidae; genus Eospalax; species Eospalax fontanierii. The sequence goes on from CM069524.1 coordinate 106,189,379, forward strand.
TTTGGAAGACATTTAGAAGATAAAGACACTGAGGTTCTTCAAAATTAATCATTGTTCTAAAGCTACACAGCTAACAAGTGGCAAGGTTGGAATCTGAGATCTGTCTTCTTGACCTCCTTTATAACTAAGACTTGTCTGCTTTCCATGGAGAAATATCCAGGTGATACCTTTAAATGAAAAAGTAAAAGAAAAACTGAAATTTGATTTTTGTGGAAGAAAATCACACAGGACTTGTGATGCGAGGTCACAGGTATCGCACACAGCTCATTACAACTTATTGCTGTTACATCTTGAAGACGTCATCTTTTTGGTTTTCAGGTATCTACATTGCAAATGCATATCTGATAATGATACCAAGTAGAGCGCTAGTGAAGATGATCCAAGGGTGATGCCAAATTGACTCTATATCCAGTGCAATCCCCACACCTGCCAAGTTGTACTCCATCCTGTTTGGTTGATAGGAACTTTATGAAGCTATTCACAGGCCATAAAAAGCTACTCTGAAATGTACAATTTGGCAGTGACCACCATCAGTTCGATCTAGTTCCAAAATATTTTTATAACTGCTAAATAAAGCACTGTAGTCATTAGCAGTCCTTCTGACTTCCCCTTTTCTTGCTCATCTACTTTCTGTCTCTGGATCTGTCCCTTGTTGATACTGAATACAAACAGAATAATACAATACGTGGCTTTTTGTGCTTCTTCCAGTTAGCACAGTTTTCTAAGTTCATCTATGTATCAGCAACCATCAATGTTCCCTCTCATTTGACAGTTGTGTGATACATACACACACACACACAAACACACACATACATATATACATATATATCACATATACACAATTACACACATACAAGCATACATACATGTATGCCATTTTGTCTGTCTGTTCCCCATGGAATGCTTGAACTGATTCCGCTCTTTGGCTATTATATATGATTCTGCTGTGGACACTATATAAGCTTTCATATTGCTAGGACATGTGATAATATTGCATTTGTTATTCTGAAGACCTGATGACTATGATTCACAGTAGGATGTCTCATCATCGTAGAAAAGATTAGTTTCTCCACATTCTCATCAGTACATCATGTTTGGCTTTTTAGTTTTAGCCCTAAAGCCTTATATTTCAAAAAAAGATTTTTATCTATTTTTACTTTATGCATATGAATGTTTGGCCTGCACGTATATAAATGTACCTCATGCATGACCATGGAAGGCAGAGGACAATGTTGAATCCCCTGGAACTGGAGTTAAGGATGGGTGTTAGCTGTCATGTGGGTACTGGGTGTTAAACTTAGGCTCTCTGCAAGAGTAGCCAGTGCTCTTAACTGTTTCTCCAGCCTAGTCAAAATGGTTTTAGCTGCATCTTACCACAGTTTTGTTTAGCATTTTTCTAATAACCAAGGATGCCGAGAATCTTTTCTAGTGTTCACAAGCTATCTATATCTCTTTAAGTGAAATGTCTATTCAAATGTTTTGTCTATTTTAAAACTGCCTTGTAGTTTTGTGGTTGAGTTGGAAGATTTCTTTATATACTTGGTCTTCAACCAGATGCACAGTTTACAGACATTTTATGTTAATTGTCTTTTGCTTTAACATGTTCTAAAACCACACATTTCAAGTTCTTATTAGTCCAAGTTATTATCTATTTAGTAGTGTATATTAAGCATTAGATTTCAGATGGGTTTGATTAACTCAGTCCCAAAGATTCGTTCTTACATTTTCTCTAAGAGTTTTGTAGCTTTAGTTCCTACATGTAGAGCTATGATCAATTTTGAATTAACATTTATTCATGGTATAAGAAATGAAGAATCCAATACTATTCTTCTATGGGAATATCTTGCCCTAGCACCTTTGTTAAAAAGATTATTCTTTGCTCGTTGACTTGACACTCTTGTCAAAACCAACTAACCATACATTTGAAATTTTATTCCTGGAATCTTCCTTGCATTAAATTGATTCGTATGTGTATAATTATTCCAGTATCAAAGTGTCTTGATTTTATAGTTTGAGATAAATTTTGAATGAGGAAGTATTAGTTTTCTAAACTTACTTCCTTTTTCAAAGATTATTTCCAACTCAAATTTGAGATTTTCTCAATTTCCACAAAAGAAAATACAGCTGGAATTGGATTGGATGGTGAATGCATTAAATCTGCAGACCAACTTTTAGAGCACTTTTATCTTACATTAAGATTTTAAATGCATGAACAGGGCTCTCCTTAGGCTGTAAAAAGTCCCCTCCCCATCCATCTATCCATCCACCTATCTGTATGTGTAGGTGTGCACCTGCTATGGGCTTGTGGAAGTCAGAGGGCAGTTTGTGGGAGTCGGTTTTCTTCTTCCACCTTGTGTGCTCCGAGTATTTTTATTATTTATTTTATATGTATGGGTGTATTGCCTGTATGCGGGTGAGTGCGCCCATCTCATGTGTATGGGTGTATGGCCTGTATGTGGGTGAGTGCGCCCATCTCATATGTATGGGTGTATGGCCTGTATGCGGGTGAGTGTGCCCATCTCATATGTATGGGTGTATGGCCTGTATGTGGGTGAGTGCACCCATCTCATGCAGTGCCCACAGAGGTGGGAGGAGGGCATTGGATCCCCTGGAACTGGAGTTCACAGGCGTTGTGAGCCACCATGTAGGTACTGAGAATTGAACCAGGTCCTCTGCAAGAGCAGCCAGTGCTCTTAACTGCTGAGCCCTCTCTCCAGCCCCAATAGAAATACATTAACTCTGCTTGTCAGGCCTGGCAACAAGTACCCTTATTTGCTGAGATATCTCCCCCCACCCCAAATTTAAAACAATGTTTTGTGATATCCAGTGTTCAACTTACACTTCATTTGTGACATTTATTCCTAGGTATTTCCTTTTTTTTATGTGTTGTAAATGACCTGTGCTCTTCATTTTATTTTCAGATCATCCTTCAGGGAATGGAGATATAACTGAGCTTTGCCCATTGCTGGGTTCTGCTACTCTTCCAAGCTATTTGTTAGTTCTCAAAGTTTTGAGGGGAACTCTTTGGTATTTTCTTCATGTCAGACCATGTCAACTGCCAACAGAGGTAATTTGGATTTATTTAGTTTTCTGAATTGCCTTTGGCTAGACTGAAGAGTGAAAGTGATAACCGTGGACATTCATGTCGTTCCTGATCTTTTCAGTCTTTTATCTCTGTGGTCTTTCGTCCCATCTGTTAGATGTGAATCTCTCAAACCTTCTCTTTGTCAGGAGGACATTCCCTTGTATTCCTACTGTGATGAGTGTTGTCATCATGAAGGGGCATTGGATTTTGTCAAATGACTTTAATGCACTTATGGAGATAATTATGGGGTTTTGTCACTCATTTTATTAATGTGGTACATTATACTAGTTTTCATGTTCAATCAGCCTCATTTCTGGGTAAATCTGACTTGCTATGGAATACAATTCTTTATATGTTGTTAGATTCAGGGCAAGGGTTTTGTTGAGGGCTTTTGAATTTAGAGTCATTTGATACATTGGTGTAGTTTTTTGTGACGTCTTTGGTTTTGGTATGGAGATGAAGTTGCCCTCAGAGAATAAGCTGAGGCATGTTCTGGTCTCCTCTTGGCACTCGGCATTTTGTTTGTATCAAGAGCCATTCTGTAATACGGTGTCCATGTGTGAATATTTACCCTCTATTTTCAGTTATAGTTCTGCAATTTGCTGCTTCGTCAGAGTTGCTGTTTCTGTCATATCTGAGCTACTGGATCTAATCTAACCTAGAACTTTGTTTTCACTCAAGTCTTGAGGTTATGTTGTTCATCAAATGCACAGACTTGGCCTATCCCTTACTCATCTAGGAAGAAGGGTCATACAAGATCCTCAGATGTTTTAAATGAAATGTCATATTATTCACTTTCTAATTCCACTTTTCTCTGACAACACTGACAACAGGTCTCAGGATCAAAGTATTGCTAGACATTGTGGTTTGTACTATACTGTTTTACAATACACTCAGGCAACAAAATAATGGCTTATATATGCATACGCTTAGGAGTTTATCATAAAAATTATGTAAAGATTGACAGGGCAGATACTTCTTATTGGCAGTCTCATAGCTGGAAAACAGGTGAGAGGGCAGCTTAGAAAGACTAAGTGCTTGGAAAATGACAGTCTTAATAGCTCCAGTTTATCTCTCTTCCTGTATCACATCTTTCCTATGGAAAGCTGGAAAATAGTTCATCTATTATGAGAACAGTAAGTCTCTTGTATTATACTTATTGATGATTAAATGCTTTATGCTCCATTGATATTTTTCACTTGGCTTTTCCCTGCTAAGATAAAATCAGTAAGATCAGAGTAAAATAGTAGTCACTCATAGGTAGTTTTCAACTTAACACTATTGACTTAATAAAGGTTATTTACTGTGAGTTCCACACAGGAAAGCACATAGCTATATAAAAGCATCATTAGAGGGTTTGTAGTCCAACGAGGTGGAGAATTTGGTTACTTATCTATCTTAAACATGTGAAAAATGACTCAGCTCGTTGCTAACTCCTGGATACACAGAAGTCCTGCAGTATGCAAACTTCTATATGTAAATTTCTAGGTTTGTGTTCTCAGGGATAGCTCTCTCTGTAACATTAGTCCTGAAGCCAAAACCAGCACCTTCTTCAACTGGTACATTTTATACAACCACACAACAGCCGCTGTGTTCAGCAGCCTCTTCCACTCCGGGGGGCTGAGTGTGTCCTGCTGCTTCCCTCCCTGCCCCAGGTTCCTCATGCTGCTCACTGGTCCCACCCAACCTCTGGCTCTCTTCATTGTGTTGAGTATTTTCCCTCTCATCACTTCTCTGACTTCTCTCCCTTCACTCATCGAGTTGATGCAAGAGAAAAACAATAAACTCCTTCCCTTGGCACAAGCAGCAGCATTCCCTGCCCACAGCCTTGGGGGAAAGGTCTCATCTGAGGTGTGCCCAGGTTCTGCTCATAGTCCAAGTATCCAAGCATTTCCAAGGGCACATTTTCCATACCAAGAATTTTGCTGTAGACGAATCTGGTGCCAGCTGTGAAGATAATAAAAATGTCTCCAATTTATTATGCATGCAAATCATAATTATATAAGCCATAAAAATGATATGTGATAAGAGAGACACAATAAAGTACAAACGGAGTCAGGGGAGGGAGGATCTAGTTCTGTCTGGAAAGACCTGGGCCAGCTTAATGGAGGACACCAACAAGTAAGTCTTGAATATTGGTAACTGAACGTGTTCTGGAGAAATGAAGACCAAGGAGGGAGAATATCCCACACATTTAATATTAACACTACATTGTCCTGTATGTACACTGACTAAGGGTGGATGGGTAGGAGAGGTCCTAGAGTTTCCAGGATGAGCAGGCCCACGTTCATTAGACTTTGAATGGCTCTTTAACAGGCTCCTTAACAAGATACCTTCATGTTTTAGACTCACAAAGTGCCACTGTTTGTCTTTGTTTTTATCTTTATATATTGAGGTTTAGGAGGAAAATTCTGGCTATAAAAATAGGATTTACTGGTGAGGGAACGATTAAAGTTAAGGCCTTTTATCAATTAGAGAGCTATTTATTGCAATCATCTAAGGAAGTGGATTCTACCTGAACTGAAGTCATGTCTTAAATCTGAATCAGAGGGGAACTATTCCCAAGCATTTCATAAGCAGACTGTCAGTTCTTGGTGACTGATTGGATAATGGGGATATGGGAGAGGGGAATGAAAGATGATTCAGGCAGGTTAGCCTGGGTGACCAGGATAAAAGCAATGCCATTAACCTGGCGCCACAGGGAATATGGCACAATGGGAGAAGCTAATGACAGAAATTACTCTGCATGTAAACAGTAGATTTATGTTTAAAAGTCAATAGGGTGGTATTTTCTTTTCATCTGCCAGACAAGTAATAATTTAAAAGAGTCATATAAACTAGGTAATAAAGAACTATTTTCAAGGATAACTTGAATGGATTTTTATAAAGTAAGCTCATAAAGTAAATTTAATGGTAATGGAATTTCATTAAATGCTGTCCGATGTATAATTCTAAAGGCCAGGTACTTTGTAAAGAAGATTAGAGTAAAAATGCATAGTTTTTGTTTATTCAGTCAATTAACATTCATTAAATTATTTCAGGAATATTGCTAAGTTTATGGCTGCAGTTTACATACTTGATGAACTAGGTGATTGCTTTTCTGATTGGTTTTAATTATAGGAGTTTGTTTTTCCAGCACCTCAAAGAGATGTACTTAAGTGCATAGAAGAACAAGGGGATGAAAGAAACAAGCTCGGAGCACTTGCCATAGCCTGAAGCAGCTTGCTGAGTGTTTTCTATACCACAATAGCCTGAGAAGGTGGACAGTCAAGAAGATGGAAGAGTGGAGTGAGGGAGTCAGGAATCCAGAACCTTGCTGACATTTTCAGCAGTATCTTAGAAAACTCTGTCAGCTCTTTTCTGCTTTCATTTCTTTTCCTACAAAGTGGTAAAATCTACACTTTACAGGGTCATACAGTCAGGCACTGCAATAAAATCACTTTGGTGGGTAGGTAAGCATTTGGAGGATGATTGACATTCTTAGGTTAGCTTGGGCCGAGACCAATTATAAACCCCATTTCAACAATTTAGATGGAAATGGGTGTTGGTCAAGTAACTTGCCCAAGTATACAAACATGAAAGGGCTGGTGTGGTCTTTCCAGGATTTGTTAGTTCAAGTACCTAGACCGACGGCCAGTGGGGCAATCACTCAAATTCAGAAACCAGCTGAATTTTAAGGAAAGGTAAGGCATGTTAATGCAGCAGCCCCTTTTGACCCCTGTAGGATGGATGGTCCCTGAGCTCAGGTCTCATGCCTCTTTTCACCTGGGTTTTAACACCCTTCCTGAATGACCTCATTCATCCCCATGTTCTGTACAGATGGTTTCGAATTCTCTCTTTTTGTAGCCATACAAGTGCATCTCGAGATTTCTCTTTCCTGAGAGAAAGACACAGTAATCTTTTTGGTCCTCCACTTCTGTGTCAAGCAGACAATTCTAATATAAAATGCTCAGGGCCAGGAGGGGTAGCACATGCTTATTGTCCCAGCATATAGGAGGCTGAGACAGGTGAATCCCAAGTTTGAGTAACTTAGCCTGGGTTAACTAGCAAGACCCATCTCAAGCAAAGCAAAACAAAACAGTCCCAGTCTGCTTTTTTTTTCCTTTCTTCAACAGAAAATAACCATTATTTTTCTGGCAGTTTTAAACAAAAACAGGAGTTCTTTGTGATTATTGTTAAAATCTTTCAATATGTCCTGTTGGTTCAACTTTCAAAATGCATCTCAAATGTGAGGGCTTCTGATAAATTCATTGTTTATCTAGCTTTCTGCTCCAGCAACTGGAGCTTTTCTAAATTTCACTTCCCCTTGAGACTGTTTTGGTGTATGGTAAGATGTACATAGCATGAAATTAAATTTTTAACCCTTTTAAAGTGTGCCGTCCAGTGGCACCAAGGATATTCAGGTAGTTGTGTGAGCATTACCAATGTAAACATAATACTCCCCACTCTCTGCAACAGAAATCCCACTCCCCTTCCAAACTAAGTACCTGTCCTTCACCTGACCATCTGGGAACCTCTGCTGCCCTTCTTAGCCTTCCCTCCCCTCTTCCCTCCTCCCTCGTCTCTCCCTCAAGTCCTTCCTCCATCTTTTCTATTTTTGATAAAGTCTCCTTATGGAGCCTAGGTTGGCCTCGTATTTGACATCCTCCTGCCTTAGCCTCCCAGGTGCTAGAATTACAATGTGAACCACCAAACCTGCTAGTGCACTCTCTGTCTCTAGGAATTTTTGTATTCCAGGTACTTTATACCTGTAAAATTATACACCATGTTTCCTTGAATTTGCCTTATTTCATTTAGCATGATCTTTTCAAGATCTACCCATGCAGTTGCACATATCAGAATTTAATTTCTTTTTAAGGTCAAGTAATATTTCTATTTATTTATCTTCATTATCTATTTATTTTCAATCTTTTTGAGACAGTGTCTTACTATGTCATCTCAGTAGCCTGGAACTTGTTACGTAGACCAGGCTTGGCTACCACAGTGATCACCTGCCTCTGTCTCCAAGGTGCTGGGGTTAAAGGTGTTTGCAACGATGCCCAGCTTATTTTTATTTTATTTTTCTGTATATGAGTGTTTTGCCTGTATGCATATAAGTGCACCCATGTGTGCAATGCCTGTGCAGGCCAGAAGAGTGTTGGATCCCCTGGAACTGGAGTTATGGATAGTTTCTACCTGTTAGGTGGGTGCTGGGAACTGAGTCAGGTCCTCTGCAAGAGCAGACAGTGCTTGTAACTGCTGAGTCATTTCTTCACCCCTCCGCTTCCATTACATTTCTTTTTTTACTTACACACCACATATTATTTACTTGTTCACCCACTGTTGGGTATATAGATTGCACCTACCATAAGATATTGTAAATAGCACTGTTATGATTGATATCTGAGTCTCTGCTTCTAAACTTTTAGATTGACACTGACACCCAAATTGCTGTACTAAGTGGCAACTATCTATTTAACTTTCAGATAAATTACCGGACTTCTAAAGAAGCTGTGCAGCTTTACTTCCCCACAAGCAAACCACAAGGATTCCAGTGCTTCAACATACCCTTTAGTATCTGGTATTTGCCATTAAAAAGAGCCATTCAAATAGCTGTGAGGTAGTCCCCCATAGAGTTCTTTTTAAAAATATTTATTTATTATTTTAATTTTATGCATATGAATGTATTACCTGTATGTAGATAAGTCACCTGTGTTGTGCAATGCTCAATGCTCACAGAGGTCAGAAGAAGGCGTTGGATCCCCTGGAACTGAACTTACAGATGTGGGTGCTATAAAGATCCACTGCAAGACCAGCCAGTTCTCTTAACTGCAGAGTCATCTCTCTAGTCCTGCCCCCAAAAGAGTTCTTAATGAAACAAGCTATGTTCATCAAAACACCAGTTTTCCCACTTCCCTTAAATAACAGCCAGGCTTTTTACTATTATGCAGAACGTCCTGTAGGAACCCCAGGTCCTTTGTGTGCCATCTACCTTCCTCTGCTCGGCGCCTTAACTCCTGGTACTCATCTGCATAGGCTTCACCATCATCACATGGCTTCTGGCCTCAATCCATGTTTCGATCCAAATATCACTTCTTCGAGAGGGCTAACCCCAGACACCTGTCTGAAGAGTCTCACCAGCCACTATCTGTTGCTCTATTTTTCCTGCTGTCTCGTAAGATGGTATGACATGCATATTTGCTGATCATTCATCTCTCTCGGCAGCATGTAAGTTCAATGTGAGAAGGGACTTTATTCCCATTCATTTTGGTGTAAATTATAAATGCTAATTATTAAGAGATCGTTATTTATAGGTTTACATATGCTTAATAATTTAGGATTTCTAAGGTTAAAAATACATACTTATTTTTGTCATTTTTCATAAGAGATGACAAAAGATTCTTTGATGGGTTGAATATAAAGACTCATTCCTTACCTTTCTTTTGGAAAGTAGATATAGTTTGCCACTATCTACTGATTGTTAAGCACATATCTACTAATATTCTGCATAATAACATGAAGTCTTTGCTTGAACCTAGGATTATGCTAGAAACATAAGGCACATTATGTCTACTTTTCACAAAATTCTGTAGGGTATTTTCACTTTGTTAGGGGAAAAAGAATTGAGGATCAAGAAAAGCAAACTGCTCAAGATCACAAAGCAAGTAAACAGTGTGCTGGCCATCTTAAGAAGGATATCTGTCTATGAAGTTTATTGATTATCTGCCCATGACACTCTCAAAGAAGTCAGACTGAACAATTTGGAGACTGCAGATGTTATCACATAACCTCTATCTTAAGAAAAATATTGCTTAGTAGTTATGACAAGGTACATATCCATAGACATCATTTAAAATAAAACAATTTGGGGGCTAGAGAGATGGCTCGGCAGTTAAGAGCACTTGATGCCCTTCCAGAGGACCCAAGTTTGTTTCCCAGAACTCAAGTTGGGTGGCCCACAACCACCTGAAGTCCCAGCTCCAGGAGATCAGAGGTTTTCTTTTGGCCTCTGTGGGTACCCATACACAGGTGGGATATATACATAAATCAAAATATATACAAAAATCAAAATAAAATAAAGTTTTGGGAAAAAAAGAAATTAGTCAACATAAGGTACAATAAGAGTTGGTGTTATCATGATTTTCTTGAGAGGAGTGTGGAGGAAGGGGCCATCCTTATGAGTCCCTGGGGAACAGGAAGTCAGCCTGGAGGAAGTGGGACTTGAGCAAATTCCACAGAGTGGAAAGCAGATAGGATGTGGGGAAAGGTGGTGGTGTCTGTCATTCCAGGCTACATGAGCCATCTGAGCAAGGACGAAGGAGAATGAAAGACATTTGATTACCATAAGGTGCAGGAGTGTACCTGAAATTTAGTTTACTTCCGGAAAGGCAGATGAGGAGGAACATTAGCTGGTTTACTGACCACTTGACCAATGACGTCAAGCCCTGTGTAACCTGCTTTATAAGAATTATCTCTTTAATTTTTAGAATTTTATTTTTAGAATAACTCTCTGAGATTGGAATTGTTGTTTTCAAAGTTTTATTTTGTGGTACAGAATGGAAACTGAATCTTGTGCATGTTGGGCAAAAAGGTCTTCCCACTAAACCACATACCAGGCCTCGTTTTACTTTTCATTTTGAGATAGGTTCTCGCTAAATTGCCCAGGCTGGCTCTGAATATTCTCTGTAGCTCAAGCAGGGTCTTGAACTTAACATCCCTATGTTTCTGTGTCACAAGTAGCTGGGATCACAGGCCTGTTCTAACAGGTCCAGCTAAAACTAAGGGAGACAAAAAGGATGCACAGTGGTAGATGCATAAGCAGGCAGGCTAAAGGGTTTGGATGCTAAGACAGATGTTTCTTTGTTCTGATGTACTGTTTTCTTTTTTAACCTGACTTGAAATGTCACTGGATCTTAATCTAATCCTGCATGCATCATGAGTCCACTAGTTTGCGCTCATTAGATGGCTACCTTTATTCCTGCTCTATTGACTGCAATGCACATAATGCACCTCCTCACTCTTTCATTCAAAGACCTTTCAGTCATTAACAGGCCCCTTTCCCAGTGCCCAACACACACACTGTAACTCATTTACAGGGAAAACAGCTATAGAGTTTCAGAACTGCTTCATAGATCGTGGCATTAAATAAGGAGCCTGGAGTATCTATAAATTATCTTTCATTCTCCCAACTCAGAACTAATTATCAACATAATAAATATTTGATTTTTACAGATGCCAGCATAAAACTATAGCTCTTAAGAGTATCTAGCTCCAAAAGCAAGATGATTTATGTTCTAATAAACTCATCACTTTAAAATTCCATCAGTTTTCAAGTTTCATAGTATCACCTGCATATAAATGCTAAAGATCATGTCGTCAAGCAGGAACTTCAGAGTCATAATTATTTCCTGTGCTTATGTAACAGGTAATGTGCAAATCTTAAAATGCATATTATGCCTCTCAAATAACATAGGCATTGACTGTCAGATAGGTTTTTGTCATGAAGGATTAGTGGGGTATGTTGTGGTTAAGTGTTCAAACATGTTTATTATCATTATTGTAAGGTCAGGCTCACTAAAGAGCAGGCAAGGCAGAAAAATGAGGTACAAATTCTTATTGTGAAATGGAGTGACCAAAATAAAAGGGATCCCAGTGGAAAATTACATACTAATAAATATACTCCAATATAGATCAGAAAGTTTCTACTTCATTTCCTTACTTGTTTTGCAGTTACTGTCATTAAATACTAACTAAAACCATATCGATGCTCTAATAAAAAAGACAGGATTACTGACAAACCTTCTCCTATTTTCCAATCAACCCTGAATAGCTTTTTTTTTTTTCTGTCTTCTATCTAGACTACCTGAGGAAAATGTCTGTGGGACTTTAGAAAGCCACATCCTCATAAGCTTAAGTGTATGGAGAGCTCAGTGTGGCCTATGTATCATCGGCAATTCAGGGAATTCTAATTTTATATCCTTTCACTTTTTCAGCTATAATCATAATCTTTCTGTGAATTAGAAACTGAAGAGAATTTCATCCGGAACCATATTCAAATTGACTTTCCTAGGTACAGAGATGACCTGTTAATAACATTCTGGAAGACTCCTTAGTCATGAGTGTCAACAAGAGAAAACATTTTTATTGGACAGATAATTTAGCAACTCAGCTAATAGCTGCTTCATGTATAAAATAAGAGTAAGATTAAATAATCCTTCTTTCCTTTAAAATCTAATGATTCTATTAGATTACAGTGTTTTAGAATAACACTAAAGAATAAGAATGAATTGCCATGAAATATCTGAAGTCACATACGTAGTTCATACTAATTCTCAGTTTAATTTTTCTTGTTTATTGGGCAATTAAAACACACTTTATTGTAGAACATCAAGGCTTTGATGTTTCCTAATTTTGTGTGAGAATGTTATGCATATATATAAAGATATGAAAGCATCTCATTTATCTGTATTTTAAGAGGTTATTTTTTTGTAGCAAGAAGATGAAAGAATATGGACACTATCACTGAGAACTAAAATAGCATCTTCTTCAGGAAAAGTCAGAGTCTCTCAGACTGGGCAAGCAAAGCTCGGTATTGAAATGCAGCTGTGAACCAATGACACCAACAGATCTGAAGATTATATTCTGACAGATGCAAGAAACAGACTCATAACTAAAAAAAAAATTATTTAACTTTCTTTTTTATTTTAAAATTAGTTTATTTTCTCCAATTGTAAAGAGTTCTTTATATAGCTTTCATGCAAATCCCTTATTAGGTGCATATTCTTCAAACAAAACAAAACTAAACCCCTTATTTTACAGGTTCCTTTTCTTCACTTTCTTATTGGTGACCTTATGACACATTGTCCTTTGAAGTTTTGAATTTTGATCATGAGATTCTTTCCTCTATGGTCGGTACATCTGGTGTTATCCCTGACATATTATCTTTTGTTCTCTACTTTTAACATTATCTGAGTATTTAACTTTCTCAAATCCATGCCATTTAAGATAAGTATTTAAGTCTCATTTGATAACATTTTTTCATTATCTTTGTGTTATAAAGAGAGAAGCAGCAAAAACACACTGTAAATTGGCCTAAGAAAATGTTCATTATGTTTGTGAAACAAAAATCAATAACAAAAGTAATATGGAAACCAAACGTGATTATCAGACTCAGTCTATGCCGGTTGGCAGATGTGAGAAGAAGAGCAGTATCACCCTAAAAGGGCTGCGTGGTTGAGAATCTCGGCGAAATAGGTTTGTATTAAACACAGCCAATGACTTTCTGTCAGCTTCCACTCATGAGGATTTTCTTTGTGAACTGTGGTGTGCTGAACATCTGTCTTGGAAGGAAAGAGGTCTATGGTCAAGTGCCTGGTGCAGTAGCCAGATCACCTGGACTTATCCACCTCCCTGCCCAACGCCAGACAGATTATTTGTAGCCTTGATACCTGTTATCCTTCTATAAAGTGGAACAAATAAACACACTTGTCTGAAAGGATTATAATAACATTAAGTTGGTTTATAGGTGAAAAGCATTGAAGACATGAGTGCATGGTGATTGGTGAGTCTTCATAAGCATTATTTTGGTATGGGAATATATCAGGGTATTGTTGCTAACCTCATGGGAAATTTCAAAAAGTGCTCAAATACAGTTCATTTTTAAGAATGAGCATTATATACATACGTGTATGTAGAGCTGAAGGTTCAACTGAATTAAAATTTAAAAAAATCTTTGTGTCTTTAAACAAGGTTGGAGTCACTGTTGTGGGTCAAAGATTGGGGAGTAAACGTCCTCTTATCTCCTCTCCCCCTCTCTCTCCCTGCATCTTCTCCTCCCTCTCCCCGTCCACTTTTCCCTCCCTCTCTTCTCCTCATCCCTCCAGACAGTCTCACTATGTAGCTCAGGTGGGGCTTGACCTGGGATCCAGCTACTTTGCCTCCCAAATGCTGGGGCTACTGGTATTAAAGTAGTGTTGCCAATATCAAAACATTTATAAATTTATCTGAGGTTAGTATATTCTTGGATAACTTTATTTTTTTCCACAGATTGTCTGATTTCCAACTCCAAATCCTAATTCTTCATGTTAGCAGGCATATGTTATGTTCTGAGGTGTACTGCCTAAAAATTGGTGGTGTGCACAAGAATATACAGCCAACTGTCCCTGAAGAGCTAACTTGGTAAGTCTGAAGGTCACAGCTGGTCAGTATTGAGCTTTGTGGACTATGACAAGAATGTGCTACCTGCTCATTTTTCAAAAGAGTAATAAGAAGCTTTTCTCATTTATAGACACGAGAAGAAACTAGATTCCTACTAGTTGCAGGGTGTTGTAGCATGGTGTCTGTGTACCCCAAATTCATAGTTGGTGATATGAACCACAAGGTGGAATAATTAGCATTTATGGAGTGATCAGGGCCCGGAGCCATGTGAGTGACATTCGTGCCCTTGTAGTCTCCAGAATGTCCTTGCTCTCTTTCACTGTGTAAGGACACAGACAGAAGGTAATGCTCAGTAAGCAGACAGAAAACCCTCCCCAGACCTTGAATCTTCTCCAACTTTGATCTTGGGCTCTTCAGCCTGAAGAATACTAAGAAAGAAATTTCTGTGGTTTAGAAGCTACCAGGTCTAGGGTAGTTAGAGAAGCCTGCACAGACCATGTGACAGGGTAAGCTGCTTAAGCACTCCCAGAAGATGATTTAGGTTTGGCCACGTCACACAGACTCTAGTTTTATTAAATGAGTTTGGTCCTTAATTTATGGTTTCAAAGGAACTATTCAGACTTTCTCTGCCAAATGTTCCATAATTTCAAGAAGCAAGAATCGGGGAAAGTATTCTTGAAATACCCTCTGAGAATCCTAGGGGAATTTATCTGCACTCTAACATATGTCTAAGTGTGGGAGGCTCTGCAGCACAGCATGTGGGGAGATTTGTAGGACATGCAGGGAAACAGCAGGGTGTTCTATGCAGCAGATCAGACAAGGCAGGTGTGTAATACCCACCCAATGCTGATGCAACTCACACACGCAGAAAATTGACCTTAAAGGTCCAGAAGCAAAGGCAAAACATAAGGTATCAAATGAGATGGGCATCATTTCCAAGTACCAAGAATGTCTCAAAATATTCCTGCTTTCCAGTTTCTCATAATTTCTTCTATTTCTATAACACCTTTCCATTGAGGAGTTAATGCCTTGTATTCATTTCTGAAGTTCTAATTAAGCTTGCCAGTGTTTCCATGGACCAGAAGACAACTTGCCTGCATCTTATAGGTGAGGAAGAGACACAAGTACCAGCTAGACAAAACGTACCAAAGGGGAGTGCAGGAGAGTGGAAGGGCTTGTATTAGCTCAGCTGTGGCACACTCCACAACGTGGCTCACTCAATGCACGAGGTGCCTAACTGTCAGAGTTGGTCCGTGATCAACAATGCTTCTAGACCCACAAAACCTCTGAACTATGTAAAAACAGCTGTGTTTTCAGACTCTTGGATACCCTGGACAGAAACCCTGCTTTAGGATTCATAAAGAATAATGGCAAAGACATGCTGTAATCCAGTGGATCCAGCTTTTCTTATAGTCTTTAAGCCAATAAATTCTCCATTACATCCCGACAATGGTTTTTAACTGTATTCCATGGAGGCTCAGACCATCCAGGTCATGATTTTGAATTAGTGCAACTATGTAAGGCTAATATACCTTGACCTCCCATTATAAATGTTTATCAACAACTTCAGTGCTCTCAGAGGGTGACATCATACAAATCAAATACTCATTTAAAAATGTTTCACATATGATTAAGTAAAATCTTTTATTTTTCTTGAAATCTCAAGAAAATGCCTTTGTGAGATTGGCCATTCCATATCATGTCACACACATGTATTGAGCCCTTACTGTGTGCTGAGAAAAGCACTCAGCTTTAGGGATACAGCAGAGGGTGAGGAAGCAGACACTATCTCTTTTCCCATCAGCTATAAGGCTAACACAGGCCATCAAGGGCTAAAATTGGAGTCAGTAACCTTGTAACCAAAGCTGGAAAGTCTGATAAGGTGACTTTAAAGTTCAACCTGTACTGAATTGTATTGTTTCACAGTTGTCAAGCAGAGTTAACAAGTCAAGTTAATAAAATTCAGTTTTTTTTCATTTAAAATTTTTATTTATTTTTTTAATGCATGAGTGTTATACCTGCATATATGTAAATGCATCCATGTCGTGCACTGCCCAAGGAAGCTAGAAGAGGGTGTTGGATCCCCTGAAACTGGAGTAACAGAAGGTTATTTGCTGCTGGTGGGGAGCTAGGATCCAAACTTGGGTCTTCTGCAAGAGCAGTTAGTGTTCTGAACTGCTGAGTCACCTCCCCAGTCACTTAATTTTTTTAAATATATATATATATATATATATATATATATATATATATATATATATGTATATGTATTTGCATGTGTGTAGACACATGTGTGGGGAGGTACATCCATGTGAGTGTGTGCAAATGTGGATGCATGAAGTTGGATGATGGGAATAGTTCCTGACTGCTTTTCTGATCTCCCAGTCAAATGCAGAGCAGGCTAGACTCTCGATCCAGCTTGCTTTGGGGATCCCCATCCACGCCTTCTGAGACTGACATAATAGTCGTGTTACCATACCTGCTCAGCATTCACATGGGGTCTGGGAATACAAACTCTGGTCTTTCTATTTGTTCAGCAAGTGCTCAACCACTGATCAATCTCCCCAGTCCCCTAAAGGCAGGGCAAAAAACCCAAAGGGTAATGCCTGCTTAAGATTAGATTCTTGCATTAGATTTAGGGACATTTCCTGGATAATTAAGGTACTGTATGGAACACATAATTTTTTACTTGGAAAAGCAGAATATTCTAAGAACTGAGCCAAATCTCTATAATTATTTTCCAGCTTTACATTAGCCAAACCTGAACTCAAAGATAAATGTATATGGATTCCATTCTTGATTCAAGGTATTACAAATTGTCATTTTCATTTAATTTGAACAGTTTGGTATTGAAATCACAAGAGCTAACAAGACCTAAGAGTTACATATGAATTTAGTATTTGCTAGACACTATGTTAAATATTTTACATGCATCATTTTATTCTCCCAACACTCTACATGATGACATTATTATCTCTATTTTGCAGAAATAAAGCTTTGGCAGATTAAGTACCTTACAGATAATGAGGTTAGGCAGCAGATATTAGGAACATCAACTCTTACAGTGGGGAGGATATGAAATGAGAGAAAAGATATTTTCAAATGAGAGCTCTGTAACACAATTCTAGGAAAACACTACAGTTGAGCCTGGGGTATAATTCGGTGGTGGAGTGCTTGCCTAGCATGTGCAAGGCTCTTGGTTTGAGCCCGAGTACCAGAGAGAGAAAAACACATTATAGCTGGAAGAGATTACAATAAACTGTCCCATGAGAGGCATGAAACAGGTTTCCTCTGCTCTTAAGAATGACTGTTCTACAGCACTCTCTCACTAAGATGGGAGGAGCCATAGTTTTGTTCTCCTGGAGACAAGGAGAAAAGTCCAGCTACAGTCTCCTTCCATTCGTCTCTTCTCATAAGGTAGTCCCGGATCTTTCCATCAGCTTCTCAATTTAAAGGAAAATGTTGCAGATAGGGAGGGAAGACACAGCATGGACACTTCAGATAGACTGGGGCCATGTAATGCTCAGCTCTGGACTGCACTGCATTTCCAGAAGTCTAGATCTCAAGAACGAGGAAACTGGGAGTGAGGAATTAGGTATGCCGCTCCATGAAGGACAAGGGCTCTGTGCTATGCACTACTCCTCCAGAAGCCCGCCAGAAAACGTTTAACACTGTTTCCACATTGGCTCTTCTTTTTTTTTTTTTTAATTTAATTTTGTTTTAACTTTTGAGTGTATTTATATGCTATATATGTGTGCCATATATGTGAATGTCTTCTTCAGGCAGTTTTTGAAATGGACTCTCTCATTGAGTCTAGGTTCTTTGTTTCCACTAGATTGGCTGGACAGCAAGACCCTGGGATGCACCCATCTCCAACACCCAGCCTTAGGGCAACAGACACTCACGATCACATCCAGCTTTTCTGGAGGTGTTGGAGAATGTGAACTTGGATTCTCATGCTTCTGGTGCAGGAAGTATTTTACACATTGAGCCATCTCACTTTAGAGACTTAAATTCTGCTCCTTTATCAGCACTGTCTCATAGACAGCAGACAGTATTTTAAGATCCAAAAATCACCGTAGAATATAACTTTGCCTAATGACTTACTACATAATTATCTAACAAATTGGATACATCTAGAAATTAGAAGGGGAGTACTAGAAAGAACAGTTCAGTTATAATTATATGGAGATTTCTTTCCCAGTGGTTTCTACATAGCTGACCAGAAGATCTGAACACTATGCTATATTGATGGTCCATATACATTTATGTGTATTTGGTAAAATGTGATAAAAATGTGATCCAAGACACAGATCTTTAAAAACTTAGTGTCAGCATGGTTCAGAATCACCCATAACTTTAGAATAAATAATATTCTTTTTAAAATTCTCACTTTATTAATGAGGAAAACCAAAGTTACAAGCTCAAAGAGAACTATACATTTTAATAAAGGAACCGAAATCACAAGAGTGAAAGCACTTTGGGAGTCTCTATAATTCATTAGATACTTGAGGCAGGACTATGTTTTACATATTCTAGGTAGAGGACAATAATTTACAGCTTCAAAAAGGTTTTTGAAATCACTGTTTAAGAACCATAGTAACCTTTCATGTTTATCTGGAAATTTCTTTATGTATGCTGAATCTTCTCTCTATTTTTTTAAAATTTATTTTTATTTCATGTATATGAGTGTACTGCCTGCACCCATGTTATGGAGGTCAGAAGGTGTCAAGATTCCCCTGGAACTGGAGTTATGGATGGTTGTTAACCACCAAGTGGGTGCTGTGAATCAAACCTGGGTCTTCTGCAAGAGCTGAGTCATCTCCCCAGTCCCTACACGTATTTTCTATACTTCAAAGAAACCCACGACCGAGACCTGTGGCATCACTGAACCGAAGTAAACAGTGTGTGATTTAGAATTCTATACTTGCAGATAAGAATTCCACTGAGACTCTGAGCAGCTTCGTTGGGTTAGGAAATCAGTGTTTTACTTGGAAGCTAAAGACAATGATGCAGTGGATGGTTTGTGATATACAACAGATCACTACTACAGTTTGGACTCTCCTAATACCAATGACAAAAAGATAGTTCAGGATACTGAATATTAAGGTTCCAAAAGTTGGTTGTGAACTTCTCCTAAGAATGGAGAAAAGAGCATGGGGGAGTGGATGTAGGTCTCCTCGGTTAGGAGGCTTTTCAGAAGACTTCTTTAGAAACCTTTCTGAACTTCAGGAGTAAGAATGAAGAGCAGATAATGGCAGTCTGAGTGCTGGGCATTCTGGCGCTTAGTCAGAAGGTGTACGTGGGTCTGGCGTGGTATGGGGAAGAAAAGGGTTGCAGTGACAGTGAGGAGAGTGACAGTGAGGAGAGGAAGAGGAAGGGCAGTAGGCGCTGCTTGGAGCCGCAGGGTGATGAGGGCCAGTAGGAAGGGACGAGCTCGCAGGCAAGGTGAGAAGGGTAAGAAGATTAGCACTTGCTGCTTCAGGCTGGCATGGCAGTGGTGCCCATCACTCCCCAGACTCAGGATAGGAAAAGCAGTAAAGGATGATATATGGATGCATATGCGGAAGTGTTTGTGCTTGTCTCTATGTGATGAGGGTTCATTAATTTCTAAGGCTGGCCAGCTGGGTTCATCTTACATGGGGACTAGTGTTTCAGGAAAGAAGTTGGTTTTTATATATACTAGTGTAGATTTCTTGGATGACATCTCCACTTGGAGGTATAGAATATTCTGGTTTTAGTCAGCTATATCTTTTAGGCTAAGGCCTGCCAATGGGATCAGTAGCTGTTTGAGTGCTTGAAATTAGAGGCATTTAATATTTACTATAATACTCATTACTTAGGAGAATTTTGGGTTAATGCATTGGTATTCAATTATGCTACAGCTTATTGCCATAAAGAATCGGTGTGTGTGTGTGTGTGCGCGTGCACGTGCATGTGCACACACATGCTGTTTGACCTTTACCTCTGGGAATCTAGGAGAGTGCACACTGCAAATTAATATTCAGCACAAACATATATTTTCAGTAGGAAAGAGGTGGCACTACTTTACCCAGGTGTGGCTAAAATCATGATGCTGTGAAAGCTTATCACAAAGAGGGCTGTGCAGGTAGCCTTGAGGCAAGCTCTGGTATTCCAGTAAACAAAATCAGGTGACATTGAAGCAATTGGGTTTAAAAGACATGCTCTAACACACAAAGCTGTAATGATGTATTTATAAATAGACATAATTATCCCTAACAAAAATTATGTTCTATCCAGATTGCTGTGACAATGACAGGATTCATATCTGTGAAAGCATTAAATATAAGAATTGCTGTGTTTCAACTACTAGGACAAAGTACTTAGTATAAAAAGAAAACAGAAATGATCCTTTGTCAACACATAGGTAATCTTCAGAGTCACAGGTCTTTAAATTCATGAAGAAGCATCAACTTGCAAAGCAAGGAACTGTTTCAGATGGCCCCAAGCAAAAAGAGAATGATTTCAGTCAACACCATTTCCTGTCAAATTGTTGCTTGGATTCATGTTCTTTGTATTCATCCCAGGTCAGTCTGAAAGCTGGAAACTTAAGGTATGGCCCTATACAACTGAATCAGTGGTTGTGGAAAACATTAGCTAGTGGTCACATAATAAATAATGTACTATGTTTATTTACATTTCAAAGAGGGTACTGTCCTGATAAGCAGGTAGCACACTCTGTATGCAATGGCACAAGATACTAATGAATATCTGATCCTTCAGTATGGATCCCGGGACCTAGACAGGAATCTTCATTCAAAGGACATTTCAAAATTGAGTAACACTGGGCAGGTAACACACACACACACACACACACACACACACACACACACACACACTCCATATATGGGGGCTGGAGAGATGATCCATCAGTGAAGAGTCCAGGCTGCTCTTGTAGAGGACCCAAGAAAGGTTCCCAGCACTCACATGGCAACTTATAACCATTTGTAACTGCAAGTCCATGGGATCAAATACCTTATTATGATTGCAGTTTCATGGGATCTAATACCCTATTTTGGCCTCTGCAGGCACTGTACACACATGGTATACTTACATACATGCAGGTAAAACACTTACACAGATAATATAAAAATAAAAATTAAAAAATCCACACAGATTAAACCAACAAATGGAAATACAAACATAACTGGTATTAGGAGTGCTTATAAGAGCACAAACAATCCTGGGGCTGTTAGTTCAACGATTACGCTGCTTTCATAGATGCTTAAGACATACTAGCAGAAGCAATGAAGGGGCAGAGGCAAGTGACAGACACATTCCTTAGAACATTCCTTACCAATGTTCCCTTGGGGAATGAAAGTGTGCTGATCCATTCCGCCACCTGTGAAGTGATGAGCACCCCTTCTTTCCCCTTCATGCAAATGGCAACAAAAATAAGTAGATAAATGCAAGAAAGAGAACTGGTATTATTGGGTAGGAAGGAAAAAAACACGGTAATCTGCCCAGCTAAATGCAGCGTTCAGCAATGGGTAGCAACTGCTCTAACTATAACCACAGAAAAAAAGGAACACTGGAACAAAACACAATCCCTACAACTCTAGAGAATTTTGTACATATTTATGATGGGGATGTAAAGAATCAAAGTGCTGTATTTCATTGCCTTTCCTTCACAGAATATACTTTAACATTGGTTGGAAAAACCAAGCAAACAAATACATGAATTAAAAAACCTAAATGCAGTGGAAAATGTAAATAAAGTGGACTCCTAAGTTCTATTGTATTGAACAAGGTTAGCTCCCAGGGCCACACGGGATGCAATATTTGAAGACAAAATCAGTATGGGTTATCACTCTACCTGTGATAACAGGTGGTATTTTCTCTCTGAGGAACTATCAACACACGAAAGTAGCATACCTCTGCTAACTTATTCATGACAGCCTTAATTCTCACCCAAAGACAGAAACTCCTTGAGAATTCCTTATTATTCACAGCACTCGAACAATGCCTGCACACAGGAGGTGTTTTAGATATGGTAGGCTTCTAAATATCTATTTTTACTGCCCAAATTTGGAAAGTCTTAAAACATTCTATTTCCTTTAACTTTTGTATTTTAGGCCTGGGAAGATGACTTAGTGGTTAAGACCACTGGCTGCTCTTGTATAGGACCCAGGTTTGAATTTCTGCACCAACATGGTGGCTAACAACCATCTCTAACTCAAGTTCCAGGGCATTTGAAACCCTCTTCTGTGTGTCTTCCACAGGCACTATATGACATGGGTGCACTTACGTACATGCAGGCATAGTTATTTAATTGGAAATTGGCTAAAACATGTTCTTTTGAAGATTTATACTTTCTTCTTCCTTGTACCAGGTTTTATGCTAAGTGCTAGAAAACTCACATTACCAAAGAGAAAGGCATGCATACATATCACGCATACACTTAAGGGCTGTGGCATAAAGATGTGGTGGGAACTCAGAGAAAATGATGAATCTAGGCTATCATCAGCAATGGCAGTACCCTTTAACTGTGGGGAAGGATTTTTATCAAGGAAGATTTTGCAAATGAGATAGAACTCTGGAGAACAAGAATGTTAAAAGAGGAGAAGAGTGAATGGGCAGGAAGCTCACAGAAATGTCAAGGCAGCTCTGTTATACTGAGGAATTATATTAACTACATGTTAGTTACGGCCCTATATTAACTAGTCTTGTAAATGTTCATAGTAACAGTCAAAATTTATTGAGTATACTAAACACTGTCCTTAGAGCTTTCTACATAATACAAGACATTTAATCCTCATAAGAACCATGAGACAGGTATCATTAGTAAGCCCCATTTTATAGATTAAGAAGCCAAGGCACAGAAATATTAAATAACTTGCCTAAGGTTATAGTTAATACGTAGTAACTGAAATATGAAAATAAGCAGACTGATCCTTTAATCCTGACTCTGTTCTTTCTCTTTTCATTCTAAAGATTAAGATAATAATATCTTTCGAGACATCTCAAATCATAGCTGTGAGAAATACATGAAACAGCATATACAAAACAGAAACTATTAAAAATTTAAGAATGTAAAATATCACTGAAAAGTGGTTCTAGGGAGATATACTATCCATTTCTGGTGAAATCAAACTTCACTGCTTCCCTTTGGGAGAGGCAATGGAAATGAGGAGTGGAGGGCAATCACTCTGGAGACACACCTCTTCCACCAGGGAACGAATTATTAATCACCAATATAACCAGGCAAACCCAGGAGTTAGTGATTGATTCCAAGTCCCACTGCTAATCCTGAATCAGATTCCTTTGTCACATGGAAGGCAAAGTCAGGCAAAAATGCTGTTTCAGTGACTGATTTTCAGAAGCTGATAATTAAGAACTGACATTTTATTAATAATCAGAATAACAAACATATGACCCTTACCTGTCCACACCTTTAATCTTCATCAAAATGATTATGGAATGAAAGTTGGACTCCCCTCAAAATCCAAAGATAGACACCCTCTCTCTTAATGTGGTGTTTGAAGATGGGGCCTTTAGGAAATACTTATATTTAGATAAGGTTGTAAGTGTGGGGTCCATCAATGGGATTAAAGTCATTATAAGTCACAAACCAAGACTAGAGTTTCATTTCTCTCTTCACTTTGGGAAAACATGGATAGACACTGGCCTTCCACTGGCCAGGAAAGGACACAATTAGCCACTGCCTAAATGTTAGACTCCCTTGCCTCCAAAACTTTGAGAAATAAGTTCCTGTGGCGTTAGATGCTCCATCTATGGACACTGGTTATGTCTGGTTGAACAATGACAAACACACTTAAATCTGCTGAGCTCTGGGAAAGAGACATTTGTTTGGTTGTATTCTACTCCACAAGAAATGGTTATAGAGACTAAAGATTTGCTTATGACCAACAGCAGGCAGTATTTGAACCTCATACTGCCGGCCACCCCCTAGCAATTTTAAAGCCTGGGCTTAAGCCACCAAGTTGTAGAGACGCTTGTTCTTTGTATATATTCACCTCAGGTTAGTTTAAAAGTCCTTTAAATAATTGCTAGACAGTAAAAACTACATTAATGACTTTCAGAGGCCAAGACTCCCTCTGTGGCCAATGAATATACTAGTTTTTTTTGGACAGTCATTTCCTATTAAGTACACTGTCTTCCATACTTTGTAATTAGAAAGACCTTTCAGTGTATGCTTCAGGATCATGAGCACACCATCATGAGCTCTTGGAAACATAATTTATTTAACTCTTTATGTCACTACGAATTGACACTTTGCTTTGTGTCACTTAAAATTCAGTAATTGCTGAGTTAGCTAATGGACTAAAAATAAAAAGGTGTTTTTTTCTTTGTTCAAGAGAAATGGCATATGCCTTAATCCTGTTAAACTCAGCATATAAATAATGCTCCAAATCCTATTTTCAGACTTGAGATGTTTTGAGGGTATTTGTGTCATGGAAGGAACAATGATAAAAACTACAAGGTCGATTTTCAAATCCATTAATATACAACACAAACAAACTAAACCCATTGAATTAGTATACTCAAAGGACTTAGAATTAAACAAAATGAACCACACATTGCCCATCCAGGAGAAGAGTCTTTTTATTGGGCTAATTACACGGAAATATAAAAGGGCAAGCTTTTATTCATCAGCTCCTTTTACTCAGTCATTAACAACTGCTCAATGGAAAAAAAGCAAAGAGACAGTGTCCATGTGCGCCTGTTAATGAAACTTGGGCTCAAGTGGATGAAAGGGCAGGCCCCCAAAGTCAGGGGGAGGTAAAGAGCAAAATCCTAATCCCTTATAATACAATGTGGCTCATGGAGATTAGAGGAAAAAGGATACTTACCAAAGTTTTGCTTGTTAAAGCTTCCCTAAAGAGGGTTATACTTAAAGAGAAAAATAAGAAGTGACAAACTGTACGATGGAGAGATGCTGCAGCACCCTGCCTTCTCCGACTTAAAAGTGCTTTCCTACATAATCCCCTTCATTCTGTGTCACATTACCCTGTACAACAAACAGGTAAGAGCAGGCATGAGATCTCGTCCCAGATCTCATAATTAGGGAGCGACAGAACAGGTGTCAAGTCTGGGCTTTTGAGATGCAGGTTGGTGCATCACCACACACCTCAAACGTTCTGTCACGCACAGTAATTCTGAACAGGGAAGGGGCAGAGAGCATGTAACCAACATTTAAAGGTTTCTAATATGAGAAACTTCTCATCCCTTCTGATTTGAGTATTTGTGCTGTTCTTGAATGCTTCATAAGAAATGGGAGATGGTCATGGAAAAGTGGAAAGAAAAACCAGTTAGGGAACGGGAGTTATATCCTAGCTGTAATTTGCTATTCAACTTGGGCAAAACTTTCTGGGCTCTAAAAGCTACTGAAAGAGACACTGGCTTTAGTGATCAATGTGGCCTGAGCCCACTGTGGCATGCCCTGGTGCTTGAAGGGAGGAAGGGCTTTCCTTAGATGGGAGGGGCACACGACTGAGGGGATGATAAGAAGCATGACAAATGCTATGATTGTGACAGGCATGTCAACACGGTTCATACAATGTCACTGATCAGAATAAGGAGAGGCTGCAGGGTGGGGGATTTGGGGGAAGTCTTTTAAGAGAACAGACCTGTTAAGTAGAGTTTTCTAGCATTGATAATCAGGGCATTTGGATAATGTAACAACTTGACTGTGGCTAGAACTTAGGGTCTAAGGAAGATGGGAAGACTATGAGGAAGAGATGGCCTGCGGAAGGCCTCACACCATGGCATTCCACACCTGGATTGTGAAGGGAGGAGTGATTCTAAGGACATTTCACAATGATCACTCTGAGCATGGGGAAAGCAATTCTGCTGAAGTAGAAAGAACATCAATTGAAAGAGGCCAGTGAGGAACTTACAGGAACACTTCCGGTTAGAGATGGTGAGGGAACAAGGGGTAAAGATGAGCCAAGAAATACTGACAAGAACTATTTAGGGGGAGTGCTAGACCTAGGTTAAACCGATCCAGGTTCTTACAGGGTTGGCACATCAATGAAGTTTCTAGTCGGGAAGATTTTGTAGGTGAATGGGAACCAAGGCTGGGGAAATGAATGAACCACTTCAATGTCCTTCTACTTCCAAGTCTTCAGACGGAAGAAAGGGGCCAGGGGACTTTGAGAGAGGGTCTCATGCATTAAAAATTTATTTTTAAGTTGGGTGTCTGATCAAGCAGCTCTGAATCAGTCATATACTGGGGCAGATGACATCATTACAATGAGCTGTGGATAGTTTGTGGGGGTGGGGCAAAGAAACATACTGAAATGTACATCTCTGTACATCCTCTTTACCCTGAGGAGGAGTGCTCCAGAACAGCTTCTGTGAGATTTACCTGTGGATTTTTGTGCCTTGGTCTCTGTACGTTTTTAGAGTCATCGGTTAGTTGCAAAAGGCTCCTATCTTCAGGATTTTCCACATCTCAAAATGTTTCTGACCCTGATCCTCAAAAACAGACGCACAGACACACAGGCCTCAGCAGCTATTTCTATGCCGACATCTTGCGTTTCTCTCTAGAGACATGCCTTCTCCTCAAGCTTCCTGTCACTACGGCACGGTGCTCACACGAAGCCTGCTGCCAGCCTCGGTTCCCCTCTTTATCGTTTCTTTCCTCCCATAAGTAATTGCTGCTGATACAGCCTTCAGCACAAACCCTAATTCATCCACTGCTCTCTTTCCATGGATCCTACTGAAGTCTCAGCAAGGGTAATCTTCTCCTTGGCCAGCCACAGGCGGTCTCCTCCCCACCCACCTGCCTCCACTCATACATGCTGTCATACAGAAGAGCCCAAGCGTCAACATATAAATCCAATCATCTCACATTCAGATCTTCCCCAGAGATCCCAGTGCACCCAGTCTCTCTGACCTCATGTTGGTCTTGCTCCTTGGATGTTCTGAGTCTGTTCCCATACTGCAGCCTCTATGTGAGCTGTTTCTAGCACTTGCAGGAATCTTTCCCAGATCCAACTGCAGTTCCTTCATGTCCCCCGATTACCAGCTTCCACGTCATACACACATCACCTCCTTCCAGAGACGTGTTCTGACTAGGTCCTGAGTGGTTTCATCCTCTAATTATACGCTTATTACATTTTACCTCTAATCACATCCTTACCACATTTTCATCAGAACATTTATCCCCATAAGACACACATACCTTACTGCACTACATGGCAAGCTCCATGGCAGCAGGGGTCTGATTTTTCTTGCTAAACACAGTGTTCTCAGAATATAGAAAAGTGGATTGCTTAGACAGAATAATCTTACTGAATGAGGGAATACGTGCACAGACACAGGTGTGACAATATCACAAGAGTTAAACCCAACCGAAACAAAGCACAGCGAGGCAAGATAAGCTATGGATACTTCAAAAATGGGCAGCTTTGTTAAATGACTTAGAACGTAAACCTTTAAATCTTAGGTTAGAATTAAACACAGGTTAGGAGAAAATAAAAATGGCAATCGACTGAAGGCCCCACAGGGTCACTAGGCAGAGATTCAGTGAAATGTCTTCTGTAAAACGTAAGGGTTTACAATAAACAAGGAACAGTACAGGTGCTAGCCTCATTTGCTAAAAGGTACTGTGGGTGTCTTCTGAAAACCATCATCATAATCACGGATAACATTCAACCATGTCTGTGGTTGAGGAGCGGAGAGAGAAGCAATGGGGAAACTTGCCCATGTATTCTCTTCAGGTTTTTCCTCACCTTGGCACGCCAGTGTGTTCTACTTCAGTGCTCAGGCAGGCAACCTCGCATGAACATGGCAGGAAACGGATCCCCCTGGGGGGTGTGCAATATGGCAGCCTCAAAGAGAGAGAAGCGCAAGCCCAGTGTGGCAGCACCAATGTTCTGACAGTCTGCGTGTCTTCATTTCCAAGGGCTTAACATTAAAAATGCTCTGACAATTCTTTTTTTTTTTAAGCTGGGGAAATGTAGTCTGTTCCTAATAACCCAGGTGACAGTGGTCCAAGCTACACTGTTTTAGATGGCGGTACTACATTTTATTGGTTTTGTTGTTGTTGTGTGTGTGTCTCTGTGTTGCTGGTGCTGTTTATTTGCTTTGTTATTTTAGTTTCCATTTCTATTTTTTGAGACAGAGTCTCATGCTGCATAGGCTGGCCTCAAACTCACTACATAGCCTAAGCTGGACTTGGGTTCCTGGTCCTCCTGCCTCTTCCTCCTGAATGCTAAGATTCAAGGCGTGCATCAGCACAAGCGGCTCTATTATAGGTTTTCACATAACTCAGATGAGGTGCAGGACCTCCTCTCTTCCTGGTGTTCCTGGGACGTTCAACTCTCCCAACACTGGTTGTCTCACTGTTGTGCCCTCTTCTGTGAGAAAGCAAAATGGCCTGAGCCTATCAGTTTGATGAAAAGTGCATTGTGACTGGAGCTCCTGAAATAGTGTTTGAGGAGGATAATCCCGTGGAGAAGACATTTTCCACTAGTTTCCAAACAGACTGACTGCACTGTAGAGGAGGAAGACTTTCAGTGACTTAGGCCTGCATGAGCAGGGACAAGGCCAAAATGGAAAAACCCACCATAAGGAACAATGGCTCAGCACCGATGGAAGAGAGAGGAGACAAATGAGTCCAGTCCAGCTTGGAGGTTAGACTAAGTCCCTGACTTGCATTTCAGTTTTAGGGTTGTATGACATCAATGTCCACTCCAAACACCTTTTCCAAAGCCTTTATGGCACTGTCAGCAATACTCACTTTTACCTCTAGGTGGCAGCAGCCCTCTTTTGTTCTTAGCATGGTTCCCTTTGGCCTTTGTTTCCTCGCTCAGATATAATTCTGTACTTCTTGTCTTTCACAAATAAATACTTCACTGTCTGTGCAGTTTTGGGAAGATTACTATAAGTCACTTTCACTGTAAGACATCAGCCCATTCTTTAGTTAAGCTACAGGGTTCTTCAAAGAGTACAAAGTAATTCAGGGCCAAAGTGAAAAATAACAGTATTTTCTTTTTTTCTCTCCATTCCAACAAACTGTGAATGGACAGAAAACCCACATTTCCTTTCATTTACAGAATTCAGAGAGGACTGGGCAAACAGATGGAACTGGAGAGATTTCTATTTTACAAGAACATTAATTTCATCCTATGGGTGATTTAAATCATTGCTTTTTTACAGGATGTAACTTAATATGCCCATTTATAAAGCTGTTCCTCATATTTTATAGGCCAGCAGAGAAGATTTAATGTTCACACAAAGACGGTGACAAAGGGGTTACCCTTCTGGGTAAGCCGAAGCAAGCTCTGCATTATTCCCTACACGGCTCCCTTTCTGCTTGATGTGGCGTATACCCCTTCTGGAATGCATACTTACAGAATGCACTGCACCACAGTTCAACCTAAACATACCTGTAGGCTCGGGATTCTAAACTGTTAGAGTTAAGAAAAACCTCAGAGACTTGAAGTAAATTATAGCCTCATCAAGGTCTGTAATAAATACTGAGCGTGTCAATGAATAGCCAGGGAGGTAGGAAGGGGACTGCTTTCATGTAAAGCTGAAATCGAATGGGGTGCTAATACCTGGGGTTTATGAAGCACTTTCTTCCAAGGAGTAACATCTCTTAGGCACTTTGCTGTGGCTGAAACTGAACGGTTTGTGCTGGACATTCACTGACTGAGGTAAGGGAGATGCTGGGGTGCAGGAGTTTACAAGCAAACTAAATGAAAATGGTAACTTTACATCTGGGCTCAGTCTTACAGATAGAAGCTTTATGTATCTCACAGGAAGTTGCTCTGTTTTTTGCCTATTTCATATTAATAAAGAAATGTACTTTGAGTCTTGAGGAGATATTTCTGAATATGTGATTCAAAGTCAGATTCTGGAGAAAAGAAGGTTGAAGGTGATTAGGATCAAACACTTTCAACTCCATTGAGAAATGGGGGCTAGGTGTATTTTGACTAAATATTCTTATGTTTTGTCTATTGAATGAGGAGAAGAACACTTGGGAGAGCCACTTGATTTACCTAGTAATGAGAGAATATCTTTATCATCTAAAGATCGGAAATTATAGCGTCAAAGGGAAACCATTCAAGTTCGTAACTCTACAAAGGCATCTTTTCTTCATGATAGCTTTACTCAACAAAAGGACAAACTGATGGTGCCAACTTAGAAAAGTCCTCCTCTTGTTTGTTGTAAAGTTCAACATCTGAACAACTTTAAAAGGGAAAAGATTATGACAGACAGAAGACAACTCCTGTGATGTAATTTACCATTTAGTAAACCAACACCAGTTTAGGTGTTTTTTCCAGAGTAAATTATGATTCCATATTAGCTGAAGTTTAAATACTTGCTGCTGCACAGAACCAACCCACCAAATAACAATGAAATGAAATGAAAATAGTTTGCAAACTCTGGAACTACAAGTCATTTTACAGCATACATTAGTAGCTTCTAGTCAGGCTGTAACTAGCCAGTGTGACACAGATGTTTAGTATCATGATAGTTCTACCTGGTTACAGTACCAAGCGGATACGAGGAATCAACAAAGACTGTAGGAATACCCTGATAGGCCCTACCCATCCCCACAGCAGTTTTGCAGTGCAACGCTGACATGCAGTGTGATGTTGAGCAGCAGGCCAATAGCAAAATACGTACAGACATGTCAGGGACAAATATCTCAGAACTGGTGACCTTCACAGCTTAGCATAATCCTAGAGCCCTAATTCTCATATAATTAAGGAAATAATTACAGAAAATTACCTAGTTTCATTTCTTTCCCACATCATCATTATTGCGGCTAAGAGATATCAAAGACCAAATAAGTCATTACCAACAGGAATGAGAACCAGTCTACTACTTTTACCATGAAGATCTCTCACTGAAATTCTAGGGGGTATGAGAATTGAAGAAAATTAAACTAAAGTTTTTTTTAAATAAAGTCAATTCAGAAGATAAAACACAAGTCAAATATATATAATTGTCATCAACTTTGAGGAGGTTGTTGAAGTTAATACACAAATAATCCAGATGTGGTGGTGGATGCCTATAATCCCAGGGCTCTCAAGGCTGAGGCGGGAAGATTTCAAATTCAAGGGGAACCCAAGGCTATACAGATAAGAGTTTCACCCAGAGGCACTTCTTTCCATAATTCAGCATGAACCCAAAAGTTTGTTGCTTAATCAACTATACCATGCTTTCTGAATCTGTTATGGAACACTGGAGAAAGCAGACTTCCAAACCAAGCCTTAGGCAACTTCCTAGGGCTTATTTGCCAACACACACAGGCTGAATGAATCTCAAATGGTCAAGTATTTTGGGAACTGGAATTTTCACATACTGAAGTCCACATGTTGTATTTTAAGTTTGTGCATTGTAAGTCAAGTAACTAACAGAATATAATGAATATTATCTATAAATATCAAGCATGCTGGATCCATAGAAAATGAGTCAAGGCTCTGGCAGGAAGATGTGCTGCATACTGATTTGGAGCAGGAATGTCTTCATCAAGCCTTTCCTGTTTCACCTGCTAGCTTTACAGTCCTCTAATGGGAATTTCCCAGGCAAAAGCCTTCTACTTAGCTTGTACTGTATGAAGCACTCACCTTACTTAATCCTGAGGATTTCTCTTGTTCTGTGCATTTTAGATACTTGCCATATGGTAGAAAGACTACTATACCATTGTGATTTATGCCCAATTTGACATATGCCATTTCTATGCTGGGACCTTCATCTCTACGTGTGTGAGATGAAGAGATGTTCCTCAAATGGTGATGCTTACATTTTCTTTAAAACTCAGAAATTGGCAATCTGGAAGTATTCTGTCCTACCTTAAAGGACTGGTTCTACATAAACTTTCTGAGATGTTTCCAAAAGCAACAACTTCAGCGTCTTCCTCTATTGTGGGAAAAAGATTTAAACAAGAAAGAATCTTCTTATTTTTGTGGCATAAAAACATTGTAGATATATTATATCCCTCATACAGATTCCAAAAACCCAGTTTAACACTTGCAACTGCATGTATATAAATATTTAAGTTCGATGCAGTACATGTACCCAACAGTAAAACATCAAAGTGTGAAAAGGGACTTCCTGTCCTCTACAAAATCCTGTGACACAAAACTTGTACACATTCAAATGTTAAATGTGATTCATATCCAGAATGCATAATCTGTCTAGTGACTCTATTGAAACTTGAACATTTTCATGAGTATAAAGCTCAGGCACGCTGGTAATAAAGAAATCATAACTGAGACTGTTGATAGCAATATCCAAAAGAGCAAATTCCTTCTGCTTTATTGATGACAATTTCTCCTAATAAGCAGCAATGCTTTATTTTCTATGTCAGAATAAAAATAGCCATACAGTCTCTATTATGGGGCAACAGGTACCAATGTTATTCAATGGCTCTTGGCACATGTTCTGTACACTTTATTCAACCACCACCACTACCAAACAATGACAAATGTCCAGGCCCTTTAAAGCTTCTGGAATGGAGCAGGGTGGAGGGAGAAAGACAGAGGGAGAAGGAAGTGTGTAAGGCTTAGGATGAACACTTACAGAGATGTCCAAGTCTTTGAACACTTACACTTATCCTAGAAATAAATATCTGGAGTCATCAACGAACTTCAGTGTCTGTTTGACAGACATCCCCACCAAACTCCTGCTGGTCCTGCATTACCCTACACATGCTCAACAAAACACAGACTCCAGGTTTATGTTGTATATTTGTGAGTACAACAGTGGAAATCAGGCTTGGAAATGGCCACCCTCCCATGAATTTGATATCTGTCAGGAAGGGCGAAGTAATTCTTATCAAGAATGACAAGTTTCCTTATCAACACTGTGATGACAATGGGGGAGTCTGTGCAACTAGCCCTTCCCTCCCACCAGAACCACCACACATTTATCTTCCCATAATTTACCACAGTTCTTTCTGTCTTGTCACCTCTCTCAAGTAATTATTTCTCTTTTACTAAGATGCTACGTAAGTCTATTTCCAACTGTTGTTCTGACTTACTCATCTCAGGATATGTGCCTGTGTATGAGCAATGAATGTTCTCATACACTTGTCTTTTGATAACCAGTTTGCTGTCAGTTGCATAGACAGTGTCCCAGTCAATGAATCTGAAGGGGTAAAATGCAAACATTGCTTTTCTCTCCTTTATAATAGATAGCAGACATCTCTATGTAGGGGCAATAGTGAAGGAAAGAGAAAGGGTCTGATGCATGACATGCAGAAAGAGATTTATATGACAAAAGCCTGAAGGGTCAACAGTCTTCAAACCAGCAAATACCCCACAGTGTGGTGTCTGAGGGTTGGCGGGGCAGTTTCTCTCTGGACTGTACTCTTCAAATAGTTGCTTATTAAATACAAAGACCTTCTTTCCTTATTAGTGCGCTATTATCCCTTGCAAGAAGTTGTACTGTTGTTCTTAAATCCTTTGTGATTAGCACATTGTTCAAACCTGGATGCATCCTAACATCTGTCATTGGACCCCCAGGAACGCTGGTGTTCTAGTTGCCTCCCTGGACATGTGTACTGTGTTAGTACATTTTCTATTGATTTAGAGAGATGCTTTTTTTGCTTTTAAAAGACATTCTTGTCCACATATTTTTTCAGCTCCAGAGGAGACGCCACCATGAAGGAGACCAGTGGGTGTTGCTGCTGTGTCAGCATGCGGGGAGAAATGCTGCTTAAAATTTTGGATTATCTTTGCTAAATAATAAGCATTGACTTAGATGCTGCTGGCCGTGGCCACTGACTTCCAGAACGTACCAGATGTCATATGTTAGCTATGTCTAATTTCATAGTGGAAGTGGAAGTCTTTCTTTCTTTATCATTTATCAAATCTAATTGCTTACCTGATGAACAGTTTTAACTGACTGGAGCATTTGCTGACTCAGCTTCACCAAATCACTGTTCCTAACTCTCATGCATACTATCTGAAGCTCAGATGGTAGCCAGAGCCAAGTTAGTGATGAACTTGATATGTAATTCTACAAATTATCCTTAACTTCTATTTTGAGATGAGCAAATATCTCTCTGCCTTTCTCACTACTGCTAGATGAGTATTTAAACTTTCTGAATTTTTCACAGTCAATATTTCACAAAGAAATATCAAGCATTTATCACTTTACTAGAAGTAGATTCCGGGTGATTCACGGGCCTTCTTCCTAGTAAGGTGATTTATCCCCATATCCAAGACATGCAATATTTACCTAAGGAAGATTCAAGGCTGTATATATCATTGAAATTTTAGCTAACTCCTGACCAAAGAAGGTATACATTGTCATTGTACCTGCTAGAATCAATTTAGAAATGTCTCCAACTCTTTATAGATCTGCTTTAATCTGCAAAGGGCATGACAGCTTAACTCTTCTGCTTTCTCTACTAACACAAGGTCTTTAGTCAAAAGTTTCCTTCTCTAGGATGGAGTTTCTTCTCTTTTTCTTTTTCCATTTCTGAGAATCAAACCCAAAATCTCAAGTATGCTGTGCTCGATTCCTGGTTTATGTGATTGATTTTCTAAGTCTCTTCCTTATTTTATGGTTTCCCCTTCAGTAATATGACTCTTACATTTGTCTTAAATAGAGCTGACAATTTATCCTTCTGAATATTGCACTATAAATGCATTTCCATAAAATATTATCTATATTATATGAGAGAGTCTGTGCTTACCATCCATGTATGTGGAAATGCACATGACATCAGTGTATATACTGAGGAAGCAGATGACGGAGTATTAAGAGCTCCTTTCTCTCTCTCTCTCTCTTTCTCTAACATTCCTCTCCCCCATTTTCCTACAAGACAGTTAGACCTTTGAGGATAGAAACCATGTTTTATTTATCTTTCTAATCGAGTGCTTATAACAGTGTCTGGGACTATAAATAATGTTGTTAAATAATTATGAGTTGAATTTTCTCAAAGCTAGTAGTAAAACCCCTTTTTGCTTTTCATGGATTACTTATCTAAAGATAAAAGTAGTTTAAACTTACCAACCAAATGACATGCTACAAATTATGTAGGAACAAATTATCGTGGCTTCACCAGTGTCGAAAGGAAAAGAGAAGGAAAGAAAACGTGTTCTTTCCTCAGTATTTCCCACTAAGTCCTTCGAGGCAAGAGGCAGAAACTAGAGCTGGGAGCTGACAGTGTTCCCTAGCCCCTGGCTCAAGCTGCTCACCTGACCATCTCAGATTCTCTCTACACGGGGTGAAGCGTCTTTGGTATAATACGCTTTCAACTAAGAGGGAACATAATTCCATGCCAGCTCAAAGCGTGCTGGCGTCTCCCTTTTCATCCATGCGGCAGCTCTCAGCTTTATTATTCCTCAGCTTTCCAGGACTGACAGAAACATGTTTTAGGAACTGAGGGAAACCCTCAAGGATGGCCCCCTCTGGGGCAACTGGATGCCTGCTTAAAGGCCACATCCTCTGTGTGTTCCATTTCACCCTTTGTGGAAAAGAAGAGCCTAATATTTAACAACATTACCAAGCTATTGTGAGGACTAATTAGACTTAATGGAAGCAAGGAGGCAAGTTGATCCAAGATACTGTTCAAAGTGTCATTACTTGATTTCTACAAAATTAATTCTGGCTTAGGAATTAAATTAATTTAACAGCTGAATCTTTGTTACTTAG
This sequence comes from Eospalax fontanierii, assembly GCA_035773235.1. Classification (NCBI taxonomy): domain Eukaryota; kingdom Metazoa; phylum Chordata; class Mammalia; order Rodentia; family Spalacidae; genus Eospalax; species Eospalax fontanierii. The sequence goes on from CM069524.1 coordinate 106,225,209, forward strand.
CTTCACATAGTAAAAGGGTCACAGTTTCTAATAAAAATCTCTTTCTAAGTAGAATCCAAGAAAGGAAAATAGAGATCTATGAATGTCCATCCAATCTTGAAGTAATGGTAACTGTTCAATTAACAGTTCAAGTAACGGTCAATTCTCACCTTTCTTATATCTTCTTTTTATGATACATTATAGGTTGAAAGGCTAATTTTGTATAGTATATAAATAAACAGGTTTTTTTGAACCAGCATTAATTTATGTTCCTGATTTCACATACAAAAACATCGTTCTTGAAGTCCTTCATGTTGGGCCTTCAAAGAGTCATTTATCAAATATTTTGTGGTTGAAATAATTGCTCATGTCGTTTCTGGGAAGTTTTATTTACATTTTTGTTCAAAATGTTGTTAATTCAAGAACTTGGCAGTCCCCAAAACAAAACGAAAATAAACTCAAAGATATTCAAGGCCAAGGCTGAAGGGGAGAAGACCATTTAAACAGTAATCACCAAAATTAATAAACAGACTAATTAACTAAAATTTTTCATGGGATGCTGAAACTGGACCTGAGAAAAATGTGGGATAACTAAGTCATACTTTTAAAAGGAAGCATTCTTTTCAAAGGTGAGTTGGATTATCCTTGGAAATTGGATCGTATCTATTAGGAAAAAAATGTTGTACCATACTTTTTGGTACATGAAGAGTTTGGACTGGACAGGAACTGTATTAAGGCTTATTTAGGATTTATCAAAAGGAAGACAATGAAAGCCAATGAACAGAAGTGGAGAATACATGCTCAACTGACATAGCAACAGGAATGATTCTCTTGATTTTAACATGGTTCTTCTACATAAACTCCCCATGAGACTTAAAAATATTGTGCCAGCATTATAGCTAGGTTGGCAGAGTGCTTGTCTAGCACTCACAAATTTCTGGGTTCATCCCCAGCGCCACAGAAAAAACCCACCCTGGTAGCTCACACCTGTCTTCGGAGGTAGGGGCAGTGGGATCAGAAGTTCAAGATCAACCTCAGTTGTTCCATGCCAGTCTGGGATACATGAGACCCTGTCTCAGTAATGAAAACAAAATAAGAGTCATAAAAGTCTCACATGTATTTATAAGTAAAATTGCATACTCACCAAGCAAACTTCTGGTTATTCATTCGATTTCCCCGGACCCTGGATACTGGGGACGGATGTACCCTGTTGACAGTTAAGTGTAAGTCAGTCACTAAGGAAACAGATTTCTGACTGCAAATGGAAAACCAAAAGTACCTGTTTTTCATAAATTAACTCTTAGGTTTACTTCATATGCACCGCCCCCTCCCCCATGAATTTAACCATCTGTTAGTAAAGAGATGAAATTAAATTCCTGTACCTGCAAACCTGAAGAATCCTTTCCTTCTTTACCTCTCCCAAGAATAACAAGGCTTTGTCACATGTTAACTGTGAGGACTCTAAATTCAGGGCCACTAGTTTAAATGAACATATGACCTCCTTCAGTCCAATAGAGTTATTGAAGACTTAATCCCTGCCTGGGATGAGAGCGCATGAAAGCTATGTAAGGCATAGTACCTGCCCTCAGTGAGCCTTCTTAGGATTGTCCCCATAGGAGACAGTGAAGTGCTTACTCCTTCAAGCAATTTCTAAATACAAGGGCCAAGAGCAGGATTTCATCCAAACTTCCAGGAAGGAAGTCTGTGTGAATGGGAGAGGAAGGAAGGGTGGGCAGTTATCCTAGGAGGCGGGCCTTAGGGAACTGATGTTCTATAGATGAGTCGAGAAAGGCAAAATGAGTACAAAACTTCAGCCAGGTGGTGGGAAGTGAATATATAGCTTTCCAAATTTTTGAGGGTTGGAGTCATGCAGGGTTTGAGTTCAAAGCTTCAAGGAACTACCAATATCCTCCAATCCAGGCTGGGCACTGGACCCCAACCCCATCCCACTTCTCTGTGCGTCATCAATTGGCAAAACAGTATGCCCCACATCCATCTCCCCTGTGGCCAGCTTCTTGCTTTTGAGTACTTTACTAGGGCTTGTGAGATCCAGGCAGTCTTTCAGCTCCTTCTGTCATTCTTTACAGTTCCCACATTATTTTTATTCACATGGAGGAAGGGAGGGTAGAAGGAAGTAGGGAAAGAAGAAGGAAGGGATAGAGGGAGAGAATGAAGGAAACAAAATGATTTTAAATTGGTCTTAGGGCCCAGTTAGAGCCAACCAGCAGCCGGAGGTTCATCAGAACCTCAGCCCCTCGCTGTGGCTCAGCAAGTAAAGATCACCTCAAAGCAGAGAAGCCAGTCTAGCCTTTCCTGAAGGGCGGCTGCCATCTTTCCCCAAACATGGAGCTGGGCTGTACTTTGCACCTGAGGGCTGATTTCCTCCAGTGTCCCTTTTTCCTCAGAGGCTTCTCAGTGGTGGCTGCAGCTGAGCTGCTCCACACAGATTTCATCTCTGCGTGGGGGAGGGGTGTTAATCATGCAAAAAGATGGAGGGAGGCCAGGGTCCTCAGTGAAGGGCCTCATTCAGGCACAGCCTGCTGCTTGCTGTTTTTCAGCTAAGAGGGGGTACCTGTTGGTCTTGGCATCTCACCAAACTCGGACCTAGCAGGAATGACAGACTGGACTAGAAATGAAAGCCAGCTCATATTGTAGCAACCCAAATGAGAGAGGGAAGGAGGGAGAGAAGAGAGAGGGGGAGGGAGGGAGAGAGGGAGAGAGAGAGGGAGAGAAGGAGAGAGGGAGGGAGAGAGAGAGGGAAAGTAGCAAAACTACTTTTTCCTCCTTTTTCTGTCTTTTTGAAATGCAAGAAATCCTCTTGAACTTTTCCTATACCCTTGCTGAGGTGTCAGTCCCAGTGGTTAAATAAGTTCCCAGAAGCAATCAGCTCCAAGGACAAGCTTTTAAATTCACTTTAAGTCCTTTAAACCTTTAACCAGCTGGCTGCCTCCTCCTTAACCCTAAAAGTCAAAGGAAACTGTGTCTTTTTAACATGATCGATTTTATCAGCTGAAGTTGTGTGATCCTAGTATCTGATTTTGATACTGCTCATTTCTCACACCATGTATGTGTACGTGGGGATGGGGACCAGACTTGATTAGTCCATACTTACAATACACTCCAGATATTGGCATCATTCAGAAAAAAAGGTCATAGATCATAGATCAAATATTATAAATGCATAATTTCTATCAGGGTTTGGCAGTCTTAGGAAAAGAACTTCTGATTGTGTGCATGACCAAATAATTGCAGGGTTTCTTAAATCCAAAAGATGAATCAAGAGAGATCTTCCTCCCAAGGGAGCTCACTTTGTAAGGAAATTCAGACCACAATAGTTGCACTTCAAATGTCTCTTAAAATTGTATTTCTTCAAAAGGACATGCAGAGCTTTTGTGAGCTTGGTCCTTAAACCTGGCTCTTCTGCTATCTGCCTTCTTTCCACAAGCAGCAGTGAGGCAGGTAGCAAAGTCAAAACCCCAGTAGGAGAAACCACCACCTCATCTGCATGTCATGCATTATTCATGACCTCCTGATTTCTGCACCTGCATCTAGGCGGGAAGCTTTCTGGGCATGTTCATTATTCTTCTTGGAGCTCACACAGGCTCCATTACTCCTGAGCCACTTTGTTCTGTAACTAAGTGTTTCAGGCCTTAGTACTAACTGCTGGATATGAAAAAAAAATACACAGTAAGCTGAAGCAAAAGACGATCTTGGCTGTTGTGTAGCACAGTAGATGGGACAATGAGACTGATAGCTGTATCTGATGGGAATGCTCACACTAGGTGATTTACATCACCTAGAAGAGAGGAGTTGCACCATCAAGTTCTGTATACCAATTGGTCTATTTATACACACTGACTCATCTGGGTCCCAGGGCATGTTCATAATTTCATCCAATTCTGGGCTTTCTTGCTAAGCATGTTACAACCTTTTAGATATCTTAATGTAAAATGACCATCTGGGTGCAAAAGCACTGAAACTCCTGAGTCTCAAATCCTGTGTCTTAATCACTGTCACCTAGAGTTATGAGAATACAATGGCTTTTCAATGTTTTCAAGAGTCTGCCTGAATGGCTGGTGGCTAGAGGTGATCCACAGCGTGAATTATGGATCACTGTTGAGTTTCTGGGGAAGGACACCGTTTCACCTTACTATGTGCCATAAGTAAACGTTGACAACTTATCCTTTCAAATGGAATTAGGACACGAAGTAAGGAAGAGTGCAAACCGCATAAGAAAACACCTGGAATTGAATCAGAGCACCACTACTGGCCGACAGTGTCACCCGCGGCAAGTCACTCAACTTACCACAGCTCCGTTTCCTCATCAGCACAAGGGGGTTAGTACAGATATGAGCTCAAAGGACCGTGATCTTCAAAGTCTGTAACGGGGCTGAAGCAGTCCGACGGTCTAATCACCATCACTGCTGTCAGTGTCACAGCACAATGCACCTCTCCCGTGCTTATGCGATGCAGGTGAAAGCAAACCTACTGTGTTGCCAGAGGCATAAGAGCAAAAACATGTACAACCAGGTCCAGTACACAGCATCTGGTAGTGATGCTTCTTTACCAGAAGACTTGTCTTCTGTTTTAACTGACACAGTATTCCAGGCACATGCCATTCAAGAACAAGACAGCATGAAAGCAATACAAATTCCCTCCCAGACATGGAGCCTTAAGTATATGTCTGGCGTTTTGCAAAATACGTTAGACACTTCACCTTAATTTACCTGCCTATCACTACTGTTTGCATTTTATCTTACAAAAAATTAGGCTTGGACTTGAACAGTCACACAGCTATGGAACAGCGGAGTCTGAACTTGAAGGTAAGTATGTTGGATGTGTTCTCCAGAATGCCATCTGATACTGACAATGTCAGCTACATTCCCTCTTCCCTAGCTCACAGGGTGCAACAGAGTAAGGTAGCAAGGGGTTGTAATGAGAAATTGAGCATTTACTCAAAACCATTCAAACATGTAAAATAGACATAAAAGAGACTACAACTGGTATGGGAATAAGCACAGTCACAAGTGTGTGACAATGTTTTAGTCAACAACACGCTGCACATGCGACAGCATGTACCACACAATCAAGGTGTGTAATATGATACAAGATACATACCCTTATCTAGGTCAGCTTAAGTACATTATGATATTTACACAACTAATGTTTCTAGTGGTAAATTTCTCAGATTCCCTATTAGGTGACTTCTGATTTTATTAAGCATGTGATTATTTAAAGAAATACAGTCATAGCAACATACTTAGTTTCCTGTTATTGTTTATGGAGGTTCCTTGTTAGATCAGCACTGTTACTAAAATACACAATGTATAAGACATATAAATTTTAGATGGGAGAAATTTCTTTTGACTCTATCCCTACTTTATCCAGAGCCTAACATAGTCTTTCCTGTGTCCATATCTTTGCCACAGACATTCATATCATTCATATTTTCAAATCTAAGGATCAATTTTCAGTCTCCAACTTTATATACTGCATACGTAAGGTTTCTACTACCCTTGGCAGCTTTCCTGACTTGGAAATGACAACATCCTTCTAACTCATCTCTTCCTGTTTCTCTTCTGTTCACTTCCTCAACTCCAAATGTTAGCATCTCAGGGGGTCGCTTTCCTAGGTCCTTTTCTCTCCTGTTCCAGTTCATTCTCTAATTGACAGTTTCCAACATGGCTGCTATCATCATTTTACCCACATAATAATGACGCCCAGTATCTTATTTGCTGTCCTGTGTCTTCTTGGAATTTCTAGTACCCCCAAATGGAAGTCTCAGAAGCACTTTTTCTGACCTTTTATTCTCCTGTCCCTCACCTCTAACTCTCTCCTAAGGAAAGACATAAAACTAGAATTCCTTTTACCAAAGTGTATCATAGAAAATACAATTCCTTGTCACCAAAGACATACTTAAAATTTAAAAAAGATTACTTTCTGTGTAAAACACTATGAGGAGATTCTCTGACCTATCTTCTTTGATTATAGGTCTTAAGACTTCCCCCATTCCAGAAAGATCCTAACCCATCTGTGAAAGAAGGAATGCTATCCAAAGACCCAGAAGAATCTGAGCAGGCAGGACTTCCTGGGTCACCCGCCCTGAGTCTGTCACTATCAGATCACAGAATTCTGCCCAATCATGTTTCCAAAGACTGGTTCATACCTAAACACAGAAGTGGTCAGTTTACCTCTAGTCTTAAAACCTACCGTTCTGACCTCTCCTGTGTCACAGAAGTCTTAGATCAAATCAAGATGTTATGCTAACTTGCCTTTTGTGACATGGGTGTTGCCCATAATTTTGGATGATGGGTGAGGAGAGGGATTGCCCCCCTTCCCAGGCCTCCATTAGACTAGGATTTCTCAGTCTCAACCCTTCCCTGGGGGACAGTAAGGAGGAAGTCATTCTTCATTATCTTCTCCTGAAATGGCACCATTATTTACAATGCTATTTGGCGAAAAACCTGAAAGAATACCGAGCTCTCTGGTGTCATCATATCCCATGCCAGAGAGACTGCTTCATACTAACCAAAATCAGAAGAACCTGCTTCACAGACCAAGAAACCTTCCTTACAGGACATTGCTCTTTAGTACAAATGCCTGGCTCTTTCTAAGTCTGATTTCTCTGTTATGTATTAGCCCACACAGTTTTGTTTACAAACTGCAAATTATTCAACAAGAGTCTCATTTTAACAATTCAGTTCACTACATTGGGTGAAAACGAGTATAGAAATAACACTGCAATTATTATTAAACATGAGAGTGTTCTTATACAGAAATGTATGAAAGATAATTTAAAAATAATTCTTTGTATTGTTTTCTTCTTACACGGAGTGGCATCTAGTACATGTTTTCATGAGCACTCAAGCTATTCGTATGTTGTTTTAATAGACACATACTACACTGACACAAATAGAGTAACTGCGATCATTAAATAAGGTGGACCCTTCCATTGACCAGTGACCATTATAAACACCATGTATTTTAAGGGGTGGGACTGAGCTCAGCAGTAGAGAGCTTCACAGGTGTGAGGCCTTGGCTTGAATCCTCACTTTGCAAAACAAAATGAAAACTAAAGATAACACATATAAAACAGCATATATATGTGATCTACATGTGCAAGTGTATGTATGTAATTTACTTTCCTGTAATTTAACTTCTTTACTTAGTGTACAGAATAGTGGGTTTCATTATGACATTTTATACATACATTATCACTTACCAACATGTATTTTTAAATGTTCCTCTTTTGACCTTCTTTAAACTATTCTCTCATTCACAGGTATTGACATTATTTTTAGAAGTGTGGGATGAACTTAAACACCATATAGAATTTAATTGTGATCACTGTTTACTGTAACGCTTACACTCAATGCTATAGACGGGTTAATTTGAGCTAAAAAAATGCAGCCTGGAAGGGATATTTGGGGACACAAACTTGACTTGATAGGGCTTAACATATATGACAGATGCATAAAATCCAGCGAGTGCTATGAGGCATGCAGCCTGGGATGGTTGGGGGGTGTCTAAATGTGATCAAGATACATGAAGTGCACAAAACTTTAATAAAAAATGCAACTTGGGCTGGGGAGAAGGATCAGTTAGTCAAGTAATTGCTTTGTAAACATGAGGGCCCAAGTTCAGATCCTCAGAATCTAAGTTAAACCTGGCACGGTGGCCAGTTCTGGAACCTCAGTGCTGGAGGGGCAGAGACAGGTGGGTCTCGGCCAGCCTAGTCAAACTGATGAGCCTTAATTTTAGTGTCTCAAAAAGTAAAGTGGAGAATGATCGAGGAAGACACCCAACAATGAACTCTGACCTCCACATACCCTCATACATGGGCATGCACATCACATATCACATGCACATACAACATAAAACACACACACACAAACACACAACTTACTGAAAGAGACAGTAACTTTTGTTTCTGCTACAAATCCATATAAGGCTCAATCGTGAAGGGGAGCACTTGGTGCATGACTCGAAGGCGTCACTCCATCCCTAGTCCCAGCTCACTTCCTGCTCTTGCTCTCTGTGGCACTGACACTCCCCCCCCCCATCCCCTTTCACCTGTAGGTGAAGCCTGCCTCTCACATGCCATCCTCAGCATGCTCTTAGCTCTCACACTGCGGGGTCCTAAATGCAGGTGCTGAAGGAAGACTACATTTGGAAGTCTGCTTAGTTCATACTGTCTGTTTCTCCAATTCTACACTTCGACAGGGTGAAGATGGGACTCTTTTTCTTTTTAAAAAATTATTTATTTACTTATTTTATGTGCCTTAGTGTTTTGACTGCATGTGTTTAACTGCACCCACATTGTGAAGTGCCTGCAGAGCATAGAAGAGGGTGCTGGATTTCCTGGAACTGGAGTTGCAGATGGTTGCTAGTCCTCATGTGAGTGCTGGGATTTGAACCCAGGTCCTCTGCAAAGCAGCCAGTGCTTCCAACTGCTGAACCATCTCTCTAGCTCCCGGGAGCCATTTTTTTTTCTTTTCATTCACAATCATATCTCCAATACCTGGTGCCAAGTAAATATCAATGAAGATGACTTGTATGGGTAGCCCTGCTTGCCTATCGAATCTATTAGAATAATCAGCCACAGGAGCAGTTAAGCCACCACGGCCTCATCTGAATTCATCTATGGAGTAGACACAGGCATTTCCTAGGTTGATAAATGAGGGAAAATTTAAAGGATAAGTTTCTAGATTGAGAAAAGGAAAAGGGAATTCCTTCTAGATAAACAGAAATGCACTGAAGGGTGGAAATGTGGACAAGTGAAACTCTAGATGGGAGTCAGGTATCGGGTCTGGAAGGCCCACAGCAGCAGGAGATGGTGAGTTTCACGCAGTGTGCTGGGTGCTTGACACAGGAATTAAAGGCTACTGACCAAAGACCAAAGGATTTTGAGATTACAGCTGGTATACTCAGGTTTATAAATGAGAACAGTCATCTCGGCAGCAGCAGAGAGGATGGCCTGAGGGGATGTGTGACTCATGAAGACCACTGGGAGCCATGGAGATGACGTAAGACAGCCTAGGCAGTACACAAGAATGGTGCTGGGCAGAAGGAGGTGGGAGGACGGATGAGTGACAAATTAAAATCACTACCAGGTGTGCTTTTTCACACTTGTAATCACAGCTCTTGGCAGCTAGAGGCAGGAGGATGAGAAGCTTGAGGCCAGCCTGGGCTGCATAGGAAGTTTAAGAATAATTAGAGTTAAATAGGGAGACCAGTCTCAAAAATGAGAGACCCAGGGATGTAGTTTGTGCTTGCCCAGTGTACAAGACTCTGGATTTGATTCTCAGCAACACACCAACACACATAAACATACACACACAGACACACACGAAGAAGAGGAAGAGGAGGAGGAGGAGGAGAAGAGGAAAGGAAGGAAGGAAGCTAGTGAACTTTTTTTTTTTAAGGGTTTCTACATTATAAACTCCCAGGAAGGTTTGCTGGGTATGGAAACATGAAGTAGGCTACTAGAGAGTGATGTGGTCCAACACAGAGCATGGGCCCAAGAACTCTAAACATGTTTGGAAAACTCTGAGGACAGTGAGCTAATTCAAAGTTGGCCTGATGATCCATAGTGGCCACTGTTAACTGCCATGTAGATTCTATCAGGTGATGTCTGTTTTAGATAGGGTGTGTCAGGCATCAAAGTGACGATCACATGACCCTGGGTCCTGTGTGGACTGGTCCTACATAGTCCCTGCCTGATTCTGTGAGTGTGTAGGAACTCCTCTCCCCGAGAGGTGAGAGAGACCAGGGGGGCAGGGGGAAGTCAGGGGAGCCTGCCACGCCAGCAGCCTCCATAGCACTGCATCTACTGGGCTTAGATAATGCTTCCTAAAGACCTTCAATAAAACCTTGTGCAAACACACACACACACACACACACACACACACGTACACACATGAGAGAGACAGAGGGGGGGAGGGGGAGAGGGAGAGAGAGAAATGTGTAGAGTTTGTAGTAAGTACAAGGGACACGGGGAGATATGGAACAGTAAGAGACTTAAGTAACTTCTGGGGAACATCTGCGAATCTGAAGAGTGAAAAGTGCTATGAACAAAGCCGACGTGTGCAATAAAAGAGCTTTTCACACTTAGAGAACTGCTCACAATTATGGACTGGGAGATGGCTCAGGAGGCAAGCTCTTGCTGTGCAAGATGAAGACCTGAGTAAAAATCCCCAGAAACCTCACAAAAAGCATGTTATGTGATCTGTAATCCCAGTACTCCCCCAGAGCAATGGGGGAGGCACAGGGCAATCCCTGGAAGTGCATGGAGTGTCCAGTGTGGTGTACGAGGCAGCCAGCATCAAAGAGAGATCTCCCTTCAAATACGGTGGAAAGTGAGGACCAGCACTGAAGGTTGTCCTTTGATCCCCACACGAACATGAACACACATAAGAAAACACATGCATAAACATACCAGGTTTTCTTTTAAAGAGAAATGTTCATAATGAGTTTCTGTTAGGGGCGCCTTCAGGACTGGGTTCAGTAGAGAAATATGAAATAGGTTTGGAGATGTGAGCATCCTTGCCATGTAATTCACAGGGTGGCTGCAAGTTTCACAGAGGTCTAATTAACGGGGAAGTCCTGTAGGGCAGACCCAGAACCTCAGGAAACCTGACATCTCTACATGAAATCGGTCTTTTTACAGGAACACATGAGGCCTCGGCTGGGGGGAAGTTAGTGTTTCAGGACTCAACTCTGGTTCATGTGATTTCAGATCGAGCATTAAGAACACTAAGAGATGCTTGCCTTGCCTTCGCTAGATCCCAGACAAGTCAAGCACCGCCACACGCGGTGCCTTGGGGATAAACGAATAAACACGAATTCCGCCAATGAATCCAGAAACTCAGAAGTAGACTCTGAGGGAAGCCCTCTTCCTACACCCAGGTACCAGCAGGTGTACGCCCACAGAACAGTCTCTCTTCTCGAGCTCCATTTCCATGGCCACCCATCTATTTCAGCCCAGCTTTTTTTTTACCTGTACCTTCCCCAAACAAACCCTTCTGGACACTCCGTGCCTCTAAAAATATCCACATCTATTTTAAAGGAAATTTTGTCCTTCTTATTGTCCCTCTAGTTGCTTTCCAGTGCTCTTGAAATAAACCCAAGCCTCAGTCTTGCCTAAATATTTGTTCAGGTTCCGTCCACCTTTAGCTTCAATAATATCTCCTCGTGCTTACTTTCTCTAGTCACCGTGGCCTGTTTCCTTGCTCCCACCTCAGTGCCTTTGCACATACTGTGCCTTTTACTTACCCTCTTCTGCCCATACCCATTTCCTCAGTGCATCAACACTACTCACTCTTTCGTTCTCAGCTCAAATATTCTTCACTTTCCCAACTCACTAAACCAGACCTCATCTCAGTACCACGGATTCCATCGACCCCTTCATCTGTCTTTATATCTCTTCAGATTCTAATTATCTACAGATGCGATAGCTTGAGGGAAACACGGGAACTAGTTCTGCTCAGCTCACACTACTCATGTAGTACCAGGCCCGATCTCTGGAACAGAGGAGACTTGTGGTAGATAATTGTTCTCTACATTTAAGTAAAAACGGTTACTCAGAATGGCTGCCTCTCCATTTTTTTGAAAATATATTCTTTACAGTAATATGGAAGGGTAATCCAATATGTACACATCTTTATATACTTTTACGGACATACAGATATGTACGTGTTGAATAAAAAACAAGGTGGAAGAGAAAGTGGAACAAAAAGTGATGTGTCCAAAGAATGGCTTCAGCATCTGGAAAGATGCTTTCCTTAAACATGCCTTAGCACACACCGGGCACTGTCTGTGCCCAGGAACCACCTTGAGCCAGAAGGTCAAGGCAAATGCATCAGTCACCTCCTCAGACACTGAGAAATCAGTGGAGAATTAGTGGACATTGTAGGAAGGCTGGTGGCATGTAAATGAAGTATGTAATTTTAACTAATTGTTGAACCAATGACAATTTCTTGTTTTAGGTGACAATGGCTATGTAAGGTAGCAACTTTAGGGAAACTAAGTGAAGGATCTATGTTAACTGTTGTATTTTTTGCAACTTTCAAATTCTAATGCTATTTCCAAATGCTATTTTCCAAACACATGTTTTTAGGCATGTGTTTGCTGGGATAAGAATTTGAATAACATAAATCTTCCAGAAAATGTATCATCCCTGTTTTATTCAGCAATATATCTTTTTCATTCTGTTCAACAGTTAGGTATTATTAATAATACCCATTCTATGTATTTTACAAATATACAGAATATATAAATAAGAATACTATACACACATATGGAAACTTTAAGAAATAACCTCATCAATTCTTTTATACTGCATTTGTGGATTCTGTATGCGGTAGGTTCAGAATTACTAACAGAAACCAGGTCAGAGTGGTGGAAAAGATAAAGGAAGAGAGAAAGGGATGAAGATATCTTGAATGAAAATAATACCGGAGGTAAGCTATGTGCTGGCCTTTGTCCAGGTCACAGAGTTCTTCACTTCCCATTTTGACCTGTGATATACTAATAATTGCTCCCATGTTCCACTTTGCTCTGCGTATGCAGAAAGTCTGACAAATTATTTTTCAATGTTCTGTATGTGATGCATTAAGATTCCAGTCCTTTCTTTTATGAGTACTTTGCTTTAGCTGTTAGTGCAGACTGAGCTGCAAAGTTTGTGGAGTGGTGGACACCCTGAGTGGTAGTTAATCCATCAGCCCCTCTGGTACTTTCTTGTATTTGGGGAGTTCTGTGGACAAAGGGGAATAAGCAGCTGTGGAATAACTTCAATTGCTTTTGCTGTCTTTGGCTGAATTAATTTTGAGAAGCCTCATTTGGGCGTAAAGAAGAGGATACGCAGTATGTAATTTAAGCATTTTTTCAGTCTAAATTGCACCTACTCCAATTCAGCAATTTTTTTTTCAAGAAGGTGTTAAAGCAGTATTTTTCCTTTCAGTAGGATGTAATTTCATTTCATTTGGTTCATACAGAAAAATGATAAAAACTAGATTATAAAGATAAGTAATCTCTAACTAAAAAAATATTGCTTACATTTCACTTCTAATAAAATCTGAACTACTAGAAAACCCCACTATGATAATTAAATGTAATCATTATCCTGTTTATGTGCTACAAAAGGGGCTTGTCTGTGTGCATGTTGTGTGTGTTTATGTGTATAGAAATTCCAATTCCTGACTTTTTTTTTTTACTCAAATGAGAACTAAACAAATCAAAGGGAACAGTATTGAGGAGGTGGCTTCTGTGCTGAGTCGCTGAGAACTCTGGGCTGCTGCAGCTGCTCCGGTAGTGCTGTCATTGTCAATACTGACAGCCAAGCTGCCTCGAGAACTTTAAGCTGCCAGCACCTGATTCATGAGCATATTTAGAGAGGCTAAGAGCTGCCCAACACATCATTCAGCACCCACGAGGCTTAAGATACCTGTGGAAACTGGTAAGGACTATAAAAAGCTGCAGGTCAGTCTGCCACCAGGACTGGACAAACTCCAATGCATTGCTCTGCACGTACCTCCAAAATGCAAAATTGCATGAAGACTTCAACACTGAGCAACATCACTCACAAAAGTCATACTCAAGTTCATCAGTCCTTCTCTGCCTGACTTCGAAGCCATTTGTATTCTGGCTACACTTCATATAGCTTAGGCCAAAGAGGATATATCTTGAAGAACAACATCCTGGCTCTTATTCCACTAATTAAATGACTAATGCAGAGTTATTAATGACTGGTGTTTGATATGGGTCACTACATTCTTGTTCTGGTTACTGATGAAGTACAGTATCACCGGTAAGATGAAAAGAACAATAAAGAGGAAAGAGCTGACTGAAATGTATTAGACATAGCTATGTTTGCTACACCAGACAATCAATTTAATTTACTTTTCATTAGGATATGGGACCTGACCATGAAAAAGACAGTAGTCCAGTTGCTTAGTATATGGTAACAGATAACAGTTTAAGAAAACTTTAATAAAGTTCAGAAACAATAATAAAGGTCTCCAAGTAGTTGGTTCCAAGCAGAAGGTGATCAAACAATCAAGAAATAGTAGAAAAATGACCAGCAACGAAGAGGGCCAATGCCTAGCTCTTGGTTTCTTAAATGGTGTGTGGAGACTCCGTAGCACTCACGTAGCTGAATGAGGGGAATTAAATGAGGGGGGCCAAAGACTTCTAAAAGTCAGGAGAGACAAAGTCCCTTTAAGCTGATAGTGTGAGCTTGGGGCTGGGTCCCATAGCACAGAACTCTGACTTAGGCATAGAGAGACAGCCAGATAAACTAGTGAGGAATGAAGCAAGATTAAGACAAAGAAGGAGGAGCACAAGTGAACCTTAGTAAGAAGAAATTTCTGCAAGGAGCACGGTACAGAAGATGTAACAGTTCTGATGACAGCAGGAGATGGGGTAGGAGCCTTCTCTCCAGCATGTGATTTGATTTTGATTCAGAAAGATAGTGTAACATTAGGGATCAGGTAAGGATTCAGGATTCAGTAGCAAGTGTTATGCAGAATGACTACAAACGAAGAGACTACAGCTAGGGTCAGGACCCTACACAGTAAGGAAGGACGCTCTCTCTCTCTCTCTCTCTCTCTCTCTCTCTCTCTCTCTCTCTCTCTCTCTCACACACACACATTGGCCCTGGTGAGTGCTTTCTAAATGCAAAAGTCAACTCAAAATCAAACATGCAGTGAATTCGAGGTAAACCCAGCAGAGTTTGCCTGTGTTGCAACCTATTACTTTGCTTTAAACTTGATTCTGAACATACAACATGTGTACTTTGCAATGTGCCTGCCGTCACGTTATATAACACTGAGAGCTGCCCAATACACTGTGACTCAGAGTCTGGACTACTGTATGTTATGATGCAGTATTTTTACTGTGCGAGCAAAGTTTTCTGCTCTTGTAGAAACATAATATCTTAATTATGGCCAACAAAGACTTCCAAGATTCCCTCCTGTCATTCTTCAGTGTGTAAATGCTGGATTGCACTGTGTTGGTGTGGGTGACTGCTATTTGAATTGTTGGCTTGAGTTTCATATGAAAATCAAATAAATTTTGGCTTAGAGTTAGGATATAGTTTCTAAAGTTTTCTGAAATGGTCCTGAACATACTTCTGACATTTTGTATTACATATTTATATGAAGTGATATTCTCAGAAATGCAATTATAAAATCAAATATGGGTAATTCTGCAAAATACAGAAGATGCTCTTATTCTGTAGTATTGAATATTTAGCCAAGATTTAATCTCTCTATAAAAATAAACAATTACACATATCACACATGAAATATGATTTCATCTTTAATAAATAGTAAAATTACATGTGCACCAAAGAATTATTTTAAAATAAATTTCTTTACAATACTGTATCATGAAATGTTTGATTTTTTTGTTGGTTTATTTGTTTTTGAGACAGTGTCTCTCTTGTGGCTCCAGCTTGCCTGGAACTCACTTTGTAGACCAGGCTGGCCTCAATATCATGGAGATCTGCCTGCCTCTGCCTCCCGAGTGCTGGGACTAAACCTGGCAGAATGTATACCTGCTTTAAATATTGAAATATCTGGAGTTTCATAAATACATCTTGAGTGAAAGGGGTGCTGAGTGGATGAAGTTTAAGAAGCTCTGGTCTGAGGATGAAGGGATGTCTCAGAAGTTAACAGCATGTGCTGCTTTTGCAGGGGACCTGAGTTTGATTCCCAGCACCCACACTGGGCAGTTTATAACAATCTATAACTTCAGTTCTAAAAGATCCTATAGTCTACTCTGGCCTCTGTACACCACACACACACATGCACAATCACATACATACAGACCCACACACAAAGATAAAGAAAAATAAAATTGTTTTAAAAATTTATTTTATTTTTATTTTATGTGTATGAGTGTTATGTCTGTACGTATGTAAGCACACCTGAGTGTTATGACTGTACGTATGTAAGCACACCTGTGTTGGGCAGTGCCACAGAAGATGTATGAGGACATCAGGTCCAATGGAATTGGAGTTACCGACCACTGTTAGCTACCGATGTGGATTCTGGGATTCAGACCTGGGTCTTCTTCAAGAGCAGCCAAAGCCTTAACCATTGAGCCAGCCATTCAGCCCCAAAACATTTTTTTTTAAAAAAAGCTCTGACTTAGATTAGATCATTTCTCTTTCCTTTCTCATCTTCTCCCTTGCCTTCTCATCTTAAAACAGCAACAATAAACAGAAGCACTGAGTTTGTGTTTTTTCATTTGGTAGATGGAGATATGGAGATAGTCAATGGAAAAAGAGGATTACAATATTCCACGGGGAGAAGTCCAGGGGGAGTGACACATCCTAGACAAACAGGGCATGGGTGTGTTCTACAACTTTTAGCAATTAGGTGCAGGCAACCATTTTCTTAAAAGGTTGAACTTACTGTGAACTCTGTACTTGGCTGAGTTTGATCTGACAGTCTTATCTATCTCCAAAGCAGCCTGTGATGTGGGTACCAGCACTCCCACTTTGTGAACGAGAAAAGCTTCCTTAGAGAGGTTGCAGGCCTAGCAGGTTACACATCAGGGTTGAAACTCATGTAACTCATGTATAGGCCAGCAGAGACTTATGCCAACATTCTTAAATGGCAGCCTTCTTTATTTTATAAAGAGAAACTCTACTTTTTAGAATGTTAAGTTGATAAACTATGATAACTGATACATAGCAAAATTCAGTGATGTAGTTTCAGGTTTACCAAGAATGAAGTTGTTTACAAACGGGGATGATGTTACTAGTAGTAGGAACTCTTCAAATGATGATGAACTTGGTACATAAAAATACTGCTCATAATATACAGATTATCATACATATACATGGTGTAATAATTGATTTACAGATCTCCTACAATTGATCTGTACAATTTCCTAAATTCTTTGATTGACTCTTGTTATAACCACATTTTCTTCAAAAAAGAGGACTCATAGAGGGGCCCCTAAATCTATTTAGAAATAAGAGCTGGTTACTAGAAAATGTTCTAGAACATTCAGCCTCACAGTCTAAGTTTTGGGAAGAGGGCAGGTAGTTGAGAGTGAGTTTATCAATAGTAGCTGATAATCTAATTTTACCTGATAACATAATAAAACTTCATTTACCTTCCCCCCATCTCTCCACCCAAGAACAAGGCTTGGAGCTAAGGAGTTGGGGAACACACTCAGAATGAACTTGGCATCCCAGGATCCCCTCCTGCCTTATCTTCTGCATTTATACCACATGGGCATCCTGAGTTGCATGCTTTAAAATAAACCAGTAACCAGAAGTGAAACACTCCCCCTGCATCTGTGAGTCATTCAGGCCAGTGAAACTTGCATAGGGACTAAAGAAATCATCCCTCCTCCCAATTCATTGTTGGATCAGCAGAAGTAGAGGTCATCTGGTGACTCCAGCTGGGCTTGGCATCTGGCATGAAGCAGTCTGGGACATGGAGGCTGTGACCTGGGCACACTCTGGGTAGTCATCAGAAATGAATCAAATTGTTGGATGATAGGGTATTGGAGCATTATTGTTTCTTGTTGTGACAAATGTTCACATAATTTATTACTTAAGCTCCTGTGTACTAGATTTGCACCATTCATTATGTCCGATGTGGCATGGCCAAAAGGGAGAACAGTTTATATGAAATCACAATGAACAGCTGAGATCGCAATTTCCAAAGCTGTAAATTAAGCTATCTATTAAAATTTCTACAATTTTTTTGTTGAAACTATTCTGTCTCAAACAGCATTATTCAAAATATAGATATATGAGTAGCCATAAAGTAGAATTAACTTGTATTTAAATCTGTCAATTCTGAGACAATCTTTTAAATAACTGAGACAAAATGAATTTACAAAATACAATTAGATTAGTTTGTTCAAATTTGTAGTCTTTGATTAAATACAGATGGTATGCAAAATACGCTATCACTGGAAATTACCCATCAATGCATTCTTATTATTTAGCTTTATCTTTGTTCTAGGAAAAATAGGAAACAAGAGCCTTCTCAGAGTCCTTGAAACTGATATGGAAATGTAGAAAGAAGAATCAACTTTGAATTGAACTCAGCAAAAAGTCTTAAATACACACATGATAATCAATAACACAGACCATGGGGATAAGCTGCATATTAATAAAGAGCAAAATGGATATATGTCAATAAAAAAGATAAAATTAAAAGAGACTACGTTGATGCTTAACCTCTTGAATCTGTACCTGGATGTTTGAGAAAGTAAACAAGATTCACCTAATTATACAAGTGATACAATTACTATTCAGTATTCAAAAATAACAACTGAAATAATGCCTTAGTTTCTATTGTTTTTTTGGGCCTAGATATAGAAATTTGGGATGTATAAATGTTTAGAATCTTATCCCTGGGAGGTAGAAGTTTGATATGGGTGATCTATTCAGAGATAAACACTCTGCAACCTTCTGTTCTCTGCGCAGTGGCCAGTTGTGAGGTTCTGTATTAATCACCATCTGCTGCAAAAGGAAACTTCTTAAGTGAGAGTTGAGAGATGCATTTGTCTATGGGTATAACAATACATCATTAGGAATCAGTTTAATACTATAACCATTTAGCAAAAAACTAGTGTTAGGTTTTTCCCTATTCCCTGTGACCTGTTGAGCCACAGGTTCCCAAGCCCGATATCAGTGTCAGATATGGGCTCCATGTTATGAAGCTCACCTTAGATCCAATTAGAGAGTGGTTGATTACTCCCAGGATGTTTGTGCCACTGTTGCATCAGGGGGCACATTTTCCCAAGCCAGCTGTTGTTGTAGCTTGCAGGATTCACCAGCTGGGTAAGGCTGATGATTATTTATTCCTTCCAGTAGCATGCATAGCACCCTCCAGGACTATGAAAGCTAGGTAGTAGAGATCAGGCTCTGAAGTCAGCACCAGCTTTCTTTATTCTTGTTTGTTCTACACCTCATGTGTGTAGTGTCTTCAACAATATGGTCTTACCATCCAGTTCTAGTGGGTAACCAGAATAGGGGCAATGGCCAGTATAGCTTGAGGGCCTATGGAATCCCTGGTCAACAGTTTCAAGACAGGGAGTTCATTCCTGGCATTGGGGTTTTATTTTGTTAGTTTATGGTATCTAGTAGGGGCAATATTCCCCTATTATAAGATAACTCCTTTTAATCTCATTTTATAATATATGCTATATACTTTACTTCTACAGTGATAGATGTTCATATGACTTTTCATAAAGGCCTCTGGTGCTACTTGTCCCGCCCCGTACTCCGTCCTCTGTCCTGCCCTTTCATTCTCCACCCAGTTTAATCTTTCTCACTTTACTATTCCCTTTCCCCCTTTATATCACACTGCTCTATGAGAGAGAAAATACGATGCTTATCCTTCTGGGTCTGGGCTACCTCACTTAGAATAACTGTTTCCAGTTCCCCCCATTTAACTGAGAACTTCATAATTTAATTATTTAAAAAGCTGAATAATGTTCCATTGTGTATGTGTTCCATACCTTCATTACCATTCATCAGCTGATGGACATGTAGGTTGCTTCCAATTTCTGGCTATTATGAAATAGGCAGCAATGAACATGGAGGAACAGTTATTTCTTGGATGGAAAGATTGTAAGAGCAAGAGGTAGAGGATAACCACAAGGAAATAGAGTTTTCCAGGCAGCAGGTCAGTTGCTCCTATGAACTCACAGCAAGGGTGACATCATGAACGAGCCCCATGCAACCACACCAGACAAAATCCCAGCACAGACATGGGAAGTGGCTAAGAAATCCCAACTCCATCTAAGGAACGTCTGTCAACTAGAGGACATTGGGGAACACAAATTAAACTCTATAGGCCATATATATATATATATATATATATATAGGCCATATATATATAATTCAGTACTATATATTGGGCAGGGGGCAACAAGGGAAGGTGCAGATGGGGAGGAGAATCTAAATATCATCAAACTATATGTATAAAAATCTCAAAAATTCAAGCAAACATTTAAAAAATAGGGAAATTTACAATCAAAAAGGCTTAAATTCACCATAGCCAGGTTTTGTTTAATTATATATAAGGCCTGCCTAGCTTAATGAACCATTCATTACCATTTTAGTTAGTACTTATTTAGACCATGTGAATATCTTTATAATTCATGTCATGCCAATAGGAAACTATAATTTGCATTGCAACGCTTCTACTTTTAAAAGTTTATTTTTAATTTTTTTTTTTGGGAGGGAAACAATAAAAAGAAATTTATTCATGCCTTGAAGGACTTCCCAGGGTAGAAAGTCAAAACACCAGAGAACTTTCTGGGAGGACTACTCAGTACATCATGAAGAGTATAGACACTAAGTCACACACAGTAATTCACACCTATCTATAATCCTAGTGTGTGGGAGGCAGAGGCAGGAGATGAAGAGCTCAAGTCTACTATGGACCGTATTGTAAGTCCCAGGTTATAAAGTCATATCTGAGGACTCTGTCTCAAAACACCAACACACACCAGACTGCCTCAGTTCAAATCCAGGTTCTATCACTTACAAGCTGCATGATTTATAGATATAATCACTTGAATTTCAACTTTTCATTCTTCTAAGATGGAAAATTAAGATCTCATTCAGAACAAGGCTTAGAGGACTGTGAAAATCTTAGTACTAGAAGAATACTAGTTTCACAGTCCTATCCTCACCTCCTGGAGTGACATGTTGTAGTAGTGATGTCTACTCGTGACAGCCCTGTGCCTTTGCACCTAACTTTTCCTTGAGATAAGAGCAGTATCAGAAAAGAAGATCCAATTTCTCTAGTCCTGACATTAACTGAGCTAAATGCTAAGAGGCGTAAATGAAGACTATTTCAAAACCAGCAACTCCCAAAGTGTTCATAACAGGGAAACTCGTTAGGAGATGTTTAAATGCTTCATTTTAGAAAAAGTAACCAGAGTGTTGCAACATGGTTAGAAAAACTTAACTCATCACAGCTATCCCATGTACCAGCCTAGAAGAACCCTAGACTGCATCAACTGTCTGCTGATCAGGAGGGAGACCCAGGGCTTGCCCGCTGACTTCAGTCTTTTGTCTGCACATTTTCTCATTTGGTGTTGATTGTGTATCAAATGAGAGTCAAGGAAATTTACTGAATTTCTGTCAGAAACTTTAATTTGCTAGGCTATCTCCTAATCACAGCTTATACTTACAAAAGCATCATCAAGTTGTCCAGAGCAAAACAAGAGCGTCAGTGGGACTGATTTCCTGTACTGTGCATGCAGATGAGCGCTAAAGAGCAGAGACTTTGAGATTCCTTCTTTCTGCTTAGGCCCATTTGCACACTCAGAGTGGCATCATGCCGGTATTTCCCCGTTACATCTGTGGCTAAAATCATGCCCAAATTCTGTTTTTTTCACTTCCGCCTTCTCACCCTGTTGTTTACCTGGATAGCCCACTACTGATTAAAGCTCAGCAAAGCTAACAAGGAAACTTATCTTGCCTCTACTTCCAATCCTCCACCCAGTTCTATCAGCAAAAGGAGCATCTTTCAAATTACTAAACTTCAGAGCCATGTGACTACGATTGACTTCTTTTGTCCCTTGGAGACAACAGCACTTGCTAATTCACTCTGAAGCATCTCAAACCTCCCTTCCTCCCCACTGCGATCTTAATCTCACTAAATGAGTGGTTATTATCTCACGTAGACTGGCATCTGCTGGGTGCCACATGTCCACCTTCTAGAGAATCCATTGGACATATTGCTAAAGGGGAGCCATCTGTAGGTAATGGAAACTGGCTCAGTCAATATCCATCCCATCCCAAATCCCTAGTTTTCTGGATCCTAAAAGCCTCAAAAGCTAAAGCCTACTGTTAGAACTTAAGTTGTGTGTGTTTGTGTGTGTGTGTGTGTGTGTGTGTGTGTGAATGCACTTTCAAGCTAAAGATGTCAAGTGGGTACCCTGTGAGATGGAGGAACAGTGCAAAGAAGAGGGTGTTCCAGCAGTGTGACAGCAGAGACTTGGTCTTTCTGGGGCAGCTGGGAGGAGATATTGGCATCTATTTCTAATAAGAAATTCAACTGATGAGTAGGGTGACAGGACCATTTTTCCAGATGTGTGGTCTGGCTGCTCTATTGGCAGAATAATATTTAATAACTCACTTTTATCATAGTATTTTTAAGAATACAGTCTAAGATCAATCAAGCATGAACCCTAGTACATTTTTTCTAAACTGCTTCCCTCATTTATTTCCAGATATGATAGTAAACATCCTCATGTTCTGTTCCTGACCCATTAGTCTTGTTTCACACCATCTCTTTAGAAGTACTGTTCCCCACGGTTCTGTATTTTTCTGCTATCAGACTTTGACTTCTATTATTTCACTTAGGGTAATGTCTTTCTCTTTAGCTATCTGTCAAAGCACAAAATGAGCTCCACCTCTGCCATAAAGACATCCTTGACTATCTCAGGAAGGATCATCTTTTCTCATTCACCTCCTCTAAATAGACAGTACATTGTCAGAGAATATATAGTCACTTACAGTTTTATGTTCTTGATCATTTATATATATATATATATATATATATACATATATATATACACACATATATGATTTATTCTTATATCAAATGTGGACATCCAAGCATATTCTTTTAAATATTCTATTTATTATTTTTATTTTATGTGTATGAGTGTATTGCCTGCATGTATGTAAGTGCATCTTTGTAAGATTCCCTGGAACTGGAGTTGAGATCATTGTTGGCAGCCATGTGGGTGCTGGGATTCTAATCTGGGTCTTCTACAAGAGTAGCCAATGCTCATAACTCCTGAACTATCTTTCCAGCCCCAAAGATGTATTATTTCTTTTTATATTATTTTTATTTTTATGTGTATGAATGCATTGCCTGCATGTGTATAAGTACACTCATGTCATGCAATGCCCACAGAGACCAGAAGGCATTGGTTCCTCTGGTTGTTAACTGCCAAGTGGGTGTTGGAAATCAAACCCAGGTCTTCTGCAAGAACAGCCAGTGTTCTTAACTGCTGAACCATCTCTCCAGCCCCAAAGCTGTATTCTTAGTAAGTAAAATATAATCCCTTTATAAAACTGGAACTCCACCAATACTCTAACTACTAATTAAATAATCAGCACATTAATTTTTCAACCACACATTTCTGGAGCATTTGCTATTTGTCATATGCTTAAGTATTTTATGGCTGTTGCTTCATTTAATCTACTCATGGTAAGATTTAGGTTCTTCATACGTTTTAAAGGTGAAAAGCAAAGGAATAACAACTTAGAAAATGCGGCTAACTTGTCATGATCAGAGTTAGCTGGTTTATGGAAGTTACGGGATTAAGTTATTTATGTACATATGCATGGACAGATTTTTGCGACAAGATTTCATACTCTAGCTTCAGAACTCACTGTGTAACTCAGGATGTTCTTGAACTTGCTGCAAATCCTTCTCAACCTGCCAAGTAGGAGAATTACAAGCTTGAACCACCACTCCCAGAGAGATAATTTGGGATTGCTAAACTCCAGAGCTCCAGAGCACATAACTATGCACTTCTGTTCAAAGGTACACTTTGAACATTTCAATGAAATGTGTCATGGAAAATGTTGTTTTTTTATTTTTTACTTTAAAAAAAAGCAAATCACAGGGAAATAATTTTATGGGAAATGTTTTTTTACTTAAAAAAACAAAGAACAGAAATAATTTTTAAAAATACCCATAACCTAGCCAGGCTTCGTGGCACACACCTTTAATCCTAGCACTCAGGAAGCAGAGGCTGGCGGAACTCTGCAAGACTGGAGGCCAGTCTAGTCTGTATAGCAAGTTCTAGGCAATCTGGGGCTACAGGGAGACCATGTCTCAAAACATGGAAGGAAGGAAGGAAGGAAGGAAGGAAGGAAGGAAGGAAGGAAGGAAGGAAGGAAGGAAGGAAGGAAGGAAGGAAAGAAGGAAGGAAGGAAGGAATAGGGGGAGGGAGGGAGAGGAAGGGAGGGCATAGGATGTTTTATTGTAAGACCAATCATGATATGGTGACTATGATAATTTTTAGCATTTCTAGCTTTCTGGAGGTAGAAATAGCAATTGCTGCAAATCTTGAAGGAAATCAGGGAAAAGAGAGAGATAAGGTGAGCAAAAGTAACTTGAGGAAACCATCTCAGTGGGAGCAGGGGTGGTAATGTCTTCTCAGTCCTCCCCACAGAAGTGCACACTGTATTTAATGAAATGCTACCCAAATCTCTTATTTAATAGAAGAGCTAGCTCAGTCTCTCAGTGTGTTCTTAAAACGCCTTGTTTTCCTTGCTGTATAAAGTATTCTTGTTAGGTTCTTTCCCTAACTAACTTACTTTTAATATGCAAAATTACACATTGTTGTTTATCTGTTGGATCTTTTAATATCCTTCTGTTGGTGGTGTTGTTCCTGGTGGAAAGGATCACCAGAGAAAATCTTGCAGGTGCAGACAATTCTATGTTTTCTGGGGACTCATTCAAGCTGAACCGGTTTTGAATCCTGAGTTTCAAAATAACTGTTCAGGAAGTACAGCAAAGAGCACCAGCTCAACTCAAATGCATCTGTCTTTTTTAAGGGTTATTTTGTTCCCTTTCCTTATTCTTTGTGGCACTCAGGAACTCAATGAAGAGACAAAATGAGACTTACAGAAAATAATAAATATACCTGCATTTCAAATGCCCAAGCAAGCAGACGTGAGTTAGGATGACTAAGTTCTGAAACAAATGGTGGTGCACAGGGGCCATTTAGAACAGTTTTGCAATGGATAGGTCTGTGATGGGCACAGAGAAACCATTTTTGTGATCCTGAATCGAATGCACATATTTGCCTGCTCTCCCTGGTTTCTTTCTAATATTTAAGAAACAGACGTTGCAGGAGCTGGAGAGCTGTCTTAGTGGTTAAAAGCACTGATGCAAGAGAACCTAGGTTTGATTCCCACCACCTACATGGCAGATAACAACAGTCCATAACTCCAGTTCCAGGGTATCTGACATGCTCTTTTGACCTCTGAGGGCTTTGCATGACATGGGTGCACTTACACACAGACAGGTAATACATATACACATAAAATAAATATAATAAAATATAATAAATTTTAAAAATAGATGTTGCTTCTTCTATTAAACTTGTTGAGCTCATTTTGTATTTGGATTTAGAATGTTCCAATTATCAAATATATCAAATTCCAAATTAAGTAACCATATGGACAAATGGGGGCTGGGTGCATTTCACTCTTTGATGCAGTCTGCAACTTGCACCTATTACACTCTAATTGAAATTCAAATGAAAGTCCTGCTCTGTTGAAACTGCTTGGATTTCGTGATGTTCTAGTCCATGTCAACTAGGCAGGCCTCGGGAAATTGTTGAGCTCATTCTAGAGAAAAGTCTCACAAACATGAATTTTATGTGCATCTCAAAATCATTTCTGGCAATTTGTGAAAGCTATGAAACTGCATTTTCTTTGAACTACAAGTATGTGTCCTGAATAAAACTCAAAAATAAGGAAACTTTAAATTTTCCTCTGATACTTTAAGAGCATTGCTCTTAGTGCACAACTCTGTAAATCACAATTTCTAAGTGGAAGGTTTGCACACCTTTGCTATTTACAGTTTTCGGGGAGGGGAGCACTGATGGATATTGAACCCTAGGCAAACACTCTACTCACCACGCAATATCCCCAAGTCTCTACAAATAGTTTCAACCATTGGCTTGAAATGAGGAAGACTGCTGGACTATGGTGGCACTTGACATGTTCCAGGATGAGACCATTCACATGTCATCTGGTCCTCATAGACTCTCCAACAGGATCACAGTGTTAATGACTACATTTGCACTATGTAAATGAGCACCCCTGAGTAATTGAGAGACATGAAGAGTGTCACAATGATGATAGACAAAAATGAGAATCCTGAGAGAAAGCACTGAGGGAAAATCATATGCTGTGTACAGGACTGTAGAGGGAGAGTCTGGTCATGTAGGAACTCGAGGCTTATACGTTTTTCTGCAGTACGATAGAAAGCTTTGAGAGTCAGATGGGGTCTGGGTTTGGACTTTTACTCCTAAGGACCTTCTTATCCTATGCAAGTGACCTAAACTCGTTCACCTTCAGGTTCCTTATCTAGGGACTGGGAATGTTGATCTAGTGTATGTATATGCAGAGGTCCCAGCAATGCGGGGTATGATGCACGTGGCATATAAGTACTGCACAATGTCTTATTCTCTTCTCTTTCCAACTCAGCTTATGTTATAGAACTACAAGAGGGAGATGTGTTAAGGGTTTGGTTTGTAGCACAGCACTACAGGGAAATGTTGTAATTTTAAGTAGGAGAATCCAGTGACAGATATTCAGACTACTGGGGACATGCCTGATGTGATGAGGTGAGAAGGCTTGCTTCACCATGATGTGCCATGATGTGCTACCACCTGTCCCAAGCAATGAGCCAGCTAAGCAAACCTCCCAAATTGTGAGTCAGAATAATCCTCTTCTATTTTTATAAGTTGGACAACTTAAGTATTTGTTGTAACTATGGAAAGCTGAAGTACTCAGCTTTCAAGTCTTTATAAATATATATTTTAAAATATTTTAATTATTATTTTATGTATATGAATGCTTTGCCTGCATGTATGTAAGTGTACTCATGTCCTGCAATGTCTGCAAAGGTCAGAAGGGGGCATTGGATCCTCTGGAACTAGAATTACAGCCAGTTGTTAGCTGCCATGTGGGTGCTGGGTTTTGAATGTGGGTCATCTGCAAGAACAGCCAGTCCTTTTAGCCCACTGAGCCATCTCTTCAGCTCTACAGCTGTCAAGTCTTATCAGAGTTTCAAACAATTGGGCAATTCATAGTAGCTTACAGATATAGATTTTAAATGCCTTGTTTCATTTAGACGTAACCTTTAATTTATGGCTCAAAATTTTCATTAAATACAGCCATTTTTTAATAACACTAGGTCAAATAGTAAAAGTTTACTATTCCTTTTATAATTTAAAGTTTTAAAATGTATGTTAAAATTTACATAAGTCTTCTCTGGGCAATATATTTGCTATTTTATTTTTGTCCTTTCTATAATTGCACTGTTTGAAATGGAATTTAAGTCAGCCCTTCCAGTTACCAAATATTTTGTGATAATAATTGACAGCAATAAAAGTCAATACTTTCCTGAGTGACAGTCAAAACCAAGTAATAGGGTTGTGGGTATAGCTCAGTGGAAAAGCACATGCAGAGAGCATATAAAGTCCTGGGCTCAGTCTTCACTATTGGGGAAAAAAAAATTATAGAGATGCCTGGGTCAGAGAAAACACCTTCAGAGAATTTTCACAAAAAATGTTACAGTGCATTTAGGATCAGTTTTACTAAGAAAGCAAGAATCCTCCAGTTTAACATCGCTGTTATCCTCATTGTCTAACAGATAGGAAAGGAGAAAGTATGCTTAGCTCACTTTGCAGACACGACTGCTGAGTCCTGATGACTGGCAGATGGAGCCAGCCTAGCGGAGGCCAGAAACACAGGAGTGAGGACTCCCAGCCTGGGCTTCTGTTCACTCATCCTCTCCTCCAAAGAATGAAAAAACAAAATTACACATTGCTTTGGATGGAAAAATTTCCTATTCTGATCTTGATGCTTTTGCTGAAAAGGGGAATTATCCTTTATGAGATATGGTCTGCACTTCAAATTCAATGGAAATAAAGTTTTAAAAGAATTTATATTCATTCTTTTCACAATTTCTAAGAAAAGTTCCTTTTGCTTTATTTTTGTAATATGAAAATTAAATGGACACAAAAATGCATTAGAATAATAAGACGTGTAATTCATACTTTTCATAAGGCCAAAGAGAAAACAATTTATAAGTTTTCATTAATACAAGTATATATTTGCATGCCTATTTACAGATAATGGAAGCTAGCTAAAATTTGTTATTATATTACTATTAAAGCAGTTTAATAAAAGTAAATGACATAGAGAATTTCAATGCAATCTGTCACATTTTCCCTTGGAGTTATCATTATTTTCCTGCCACACTGACTGTGTGTCATGCTAAATACACTGTCAAGTCTGAAAGATTCATTGTCTTTTTCATGGCAAATGCTATGGGTATTTCCCCAGAATAAAACCCTAAGGCATGTGTCTTTCAGGTATGTTTAGATGACACTTGCCTCCAGCCCCTATTTAGTACAGGGAATTACATGCCTTGCCAAAGTAGGAACTAACATATCTCTACAATACTCAACAGCTCTTGCATTATTTTCTTTGTACTTGCTTTGTTTACTTGGTTGTTATTTTCAGTTATGTTATATTGGGTAAATTTATATAAACTACCCCAAATTTCTTTTGAAAAGACAAAGAGAAGAAATAGAAATACAATATTCTATGCAATTGTCAGACCAAATGCCAGGGCTATTGGTGTGGAATTGAGCCTTGTGGGTCCAACAACACTAGTCGTCAAACAGGACTGTAGTTCACTGACAACATGATAGACTAGCGTCTAAATTCACTCCCTGCAGCATGTCTGCTGCTCGGCAGAATGCATTGACATGGAAGACCACTGAATGCACTATGTTTTCCACGGCTTCCCTTCATGTTCAGAGTCACGTATTTCTTATGTCCATATGTATAGCCATAGATATCCCCACCCTGCAAGAAAGTTCTAGGGGTCTTTTGAAAATAACATGCCTATACAGAATCCCAGAGTACTAAAAGATAAAACCAACACCTAGATATTATAGATTTATTTTTCTGAATGAATGAAAATGAATTTTTATGAATTAAGTGAGCACAGTAACAGTGACATGTTTTAATAAACATTAAAATTTCATAATATGGTGGCAACAGTCCATTTAGCTTGTATTTTATTTTGATTAAAGAATAGAAATAGATCGGAATCCACTGAAACTCAGAGCTCAGTGACAGCAGTGTTGTCCTGTAAGAAGCTTCTGCATATTAGAATAATCTAGAATACCACCAGGTGAAAACACACTAAAATAATCTAGACTGTTATGGGGCACAAGGGCTAAAGAAAAACTTGTAATACTCATAATCTGTATCTTGACCTCCATGAGGGTCCCTCAATAGCACATATATGAACATGAATCGAACTTGTCAGATGGAAATGTAACTCGATGCTGAAAGGATGCTACAGACGCAGGAAGAATAGTAATGAAGATTTCAGGTTCACAGTTATCAACTTCTAACAAAGTGTACATTGTTATTTGTTATTATAAACACTTGGAAATAAGAGCTCAAATGATCTATTACACAGTACTTTGACTGCACAGTTAAACATTCACTTGCTGTTATACAAGTAACTGCAGGCACACGCCTCGGGCATGTGCTGAACACATGTGCCTCACTCTGCCTGACATTTAATCAAGTCTGGCACATGTGTGTTCTAGTAAGGTACTCAACTGTACAATTTTATGTGAGTGGACATCTGCACGCATGAATCTGAAGAGAACTAGCAGAAAGTGACAACCTTTCTAACCGACGGCATGCAATAAGAAGAGTGATACAAGGGAGCAGAGGCACTAGCATTTACTGAGGTTCCACTGCTTTCCTGGCACTACACTGGCTTCTCATATTCACCACCATGAGAAATCCCATTTATGAGGGTCTGAAACACATGAGCTGAGAAGGAGTGGATCTTCTCCTAGCACAAGTTAGCACACGTACAGGTTCTAAGTGTATAAAAATATTGGTAGCTCACTCAACTGCAGTTGTGCTATAAATTCAATTTTAGAAACAATTAAAATTTGGAGCAAGAGGACTCAGAGGTTAAGATCACTGATTACTCTTACAGAGGATCCTGACTTGGCTCCCAGTACCCATACAGCAGCTCACATGCCTGTAACTCCAGTCCCAAGGGATCCAGTGCCCTCTTCTGGATTCCAAAGATACCAGCTACACACATGATATACATACATGCATGCACATAAACACACACACACACAAACACATAAAACAAAAATAGATAAATCTTTTTAGAATTATTAAAATTCATTCAAATGAACTCTAAATACTCTACAAAGTGTATATGTCTTTATATGGTGTTCTTAAAATTATTTGTATTTATTACTTTAGTTTTATGTGTATTTGTGAATTGCCTGCATGTATGTAAGTGCACCTGTGTACACACAGAGGTCAGAACTGGGTATCGGATCCCACGGAACCAGAGTTACAGACGGTTGTTAGCCACCATGTGAGTGCTGAGAATTGAACCTGAGTCTTCCTCTGCAAGAGCATCCAATCCTCTTAACCACTGAGCTATATATCTAGTCCTACACAGTTTTACTATTATTATTGTTGTGTTTTTATGTGTATGAGTGTATTTGCCTGCATGTATGTTAAGCGCATTGGTGTTCTTCAGTATGCAAGGAGATCAGAGAACATGTCAGATCCCCCGAACTGGAGTTATGGAGGTTTTTAGCTGCCATGTGGGTGCTGGGAATTGAACTTGGGTCCTCTGCAAGAGCATCTAGTGCTCTTGCTCTTAACTACTGAGTCATCTCTTAAGCTGGAGATTTTTTCTCTTTTGGGTTCTTTGAGACGGGGTCTCCCTGTAGCCACAGCTGGCCAGGAACTCACTACGGAGACCAAGTTGGTCTTGATCTCACAAGATCCACCTGCCTCTGCGTCTGCTGGAATTAAAGGCATTTTCCATCACTCCCGTCTCAAGCCTGAGTTTAAAAAGCATCAAAAAGCCATTTTTCTGACACCAAACTCTAAACTTGAATGTTAATAGCTGAGAAAGCCTTTTGTCAGCCTATAACAAAATAACCTGGGGCTGCACTGAATATCCCAGAGCAAAATTCCTTTCCTAAATAAATGTGTTTATTATTAATATAAATTTTAGCTTATTATTTGTGTGTATATGTTTGTATGTATGCCTGTGTGTGGGGGGAGTGTGCCATCATATGCGCGTGTGTGTCTGTGTGTGTGTGTGTGTGTAGTTCAGAGGACAGCCTTCGGCTACTGGTTCTCTCTTCAATCATGTGTTCCAGGGATCAAACTCAGGCCATTAGGCTTGCACACCAAGAGCTTTGATCCCCTGTCCTATCTCGTCTGTCACTGATTAATATTTTTCACATTTAAATTTCTTGATTTTTATTTTACTGCATCTCTTATGGTTTCATCAACAGCAGTAAATGTTATTTATTCTTGTATTATACCATTAAGTAAAGTATTGCATAATAGTTTTATTTGTGGAAAATCTAAATTCTATATTTCATCACTTAAATTGAAGTATTGATTATTAAGGAACGAATTTACACATGTGAGTCAGGCTAAGTCACACTATCATAATCTTCTACTTACACTAAGGCAATTTTAGAAAGTCATTACATATCTTATTAAAAGAACAAAATACACCTGGACCACAGGATTGAATGACAAAAGATGTAAGCAGTTACAGGAAGGCATATTTATTTACTAATGATAGATCAGGTCTTTTGAATATGTTGGTAAATCTTTCAAGTATGTTGACATTACACAATAAACTTGAATAATACCCAAGAGATCATTTAATCTCAATTCTATTTTCCTTTTCATGGGGTAGTCCACAGAACTCAAGTGTGCTTTGGGATGTATTGCTTGAGTGTGAGGGAGTGGAATCCATGGCTCCTGCCAGCTCTGGAAAGGGTTCTTCACCACATATTGGGATGGTTACTTTCAGAATTTACAAATGCATAATTATTCATACCAAGAAATTTATTGTTAAACAGTAGACAAGTATATACAGAGCCCTTTTCCTATGTATATTCCAGTTGAAAGACAGGTCAGCCTGCCTGTGGTCTTATATTAGCTCACATACTTAAATGCAGCTTCAACTTTAGAAATATACTGAGGTTCTCCTGAAAAAGTCAGTTCAAAAACCATAATTCCTCCTGTTAGTGTATCTTTCAAAATTAACTTTTATTTATTTGTTTGTGTGTGCGTGTGTGTAACAAGCCTTTGTAACAAATGTGTGTATGTAGGT
The DNA here is from genome assembly GCA_035773235.1 of Eospalax fontanierii. NCBI lineage: Eukaryota > Metazoa > Chordata > Mammalia > Rodentia > Spalacidae > Eospalax > Eospalax fontanierii. Next base: position 106,257,152 of record CM069524.1, read on the forward strand.
AGGGTACACAGAAGCAAGAGGCAGGCTTCCGGTGTCCTGTCTTATTACTCTCCTCCTCATCCCCTTGAGACAGGATCTCTCACTTAACCTAGAGAGAAGTTACCTGAGAACCAGCAAGCCCCAGCAGTCATCTCCACTACCTAGAACCCTGGAGTTACAGACAATTAGGGCAACCGTGTTCAGTTTTAATGTGGGTTCTGGGGATTTGACTTCAGATCCTCGTGAATGCCCAGCAGTCTTTTAATGTGCTGAGCCATCTTCTCAGCCCTCTGACTTTTCCCCTTTATTTCCTTTCCTCTCCCCTCCTTTTCCTTCTTTCTTGGAGCTGGGGAATTCTATATGCTCCCTCACTGAGGCACACTGCTATCATCTCATTCTGACCTCTGTACCATCTTAATTTCCCATATCTTTTATTTTAAAGGCTATTCTCAGTATTGTACAAGCTGTTCAGATAAACCAGATTCAGTGTTTGCTTTCTCCTTAGCAAGTCCACCAAATAACCCATTACCAAAAGAACACCATCAGACTGCATGTACTCTGCTCTGCCTTCAAGACACAGTGGCCCTAGACTCTCAATAAAGCAGGTGGGGATGGGGTTGATGTGCATCTTTGTATTTCCCATCTCCTGGGAAGAGCCAGTTGATAACTGTTCTGGTCAGGACTGGTTTCAAAATTAACAATGACTGTATCTTACAATTATCAAATTTAAAAAAAAGTTTGGAAGAATGTTTTTTCTAAATTGGTTAGACGTATGAGATGATCTTGGTTTTGATTTTCCCCCATGATGATGGGGACACATGCAGGTCTTCCACACTGGTGATTTCTTGTCACACACAGGGTGCTGAATAGTTTTGCTCTGTGACAGACAGCAGAAATTACCTTAATGTACAGAAAAGTTTTGAGTCACTAGAAATTTCCTTTGATATATATACTTCAGATACCATAATGAGCAAAAGTGAAAGAAACTGTTCTTGGTATGTTAAATGATACGCTTCACAGCCCAAGCGTGGGGTCTTACATATAGCAAATACTCAGGAAGCACCTCATGGGTGAAGGGTAATGATGAAGCGATTTTCTTTTCGTGCTGGTCATGTCACTATGCAGAGCAAAACATTCCCTCAGAGTGTATAGTAGGAGTCTGTGGATCCATCAGCAATTTTGATTTCATACCGCTAATTCTATGCAATATAATTATGTAGCACAACTATGTAGTACTATGTGCTTTACAAGTACAGAAATCTGGAAAGTGCCTAAGAGACTCATTTCTCCAAATGATAAGAGATTGGAAGTATCGTGAAGCAGCAAATGAACAACCATGTGGAGAAAAGCTCCTTATTTTCTCATCAAGATAAACCAGCGTTCAATCAACACTCTGGGCTAATAGCTTCCAAATGTTTATTCACATTTTAAGATAAAAGATTAAAAGAAGGAAAGAGAATTTCATAGTTTGCGTGGGTTTGAAGACAAAGATTTACTTAGAATGAAAATCAAACAGGAAGAGATAAAGTGGCTAAAGAGTCTTCCATAATATCTTCATATTTGGCATTTTTGAATGGATCAAACTTTGTAACTGCTCCCTATATTAAGGCATCTAGAAAATTAGCACATAAACAAGTTTATTCTATAAAGAAATAACAGAATGGAGAGACTGCTCAGTGGTTAAGAGCATTGACTGCTCTTGCAGTCTACCTAGGTTCAATTCCCAGTACCCACAGAGCTGCTAACAACCATTGGTAACTCCAGTTCCAATGAAATCTGATGCCCCCTTCTGACCTCTGAGGGCAGTGCACAACACCAGCGCACTTACATGCATACAGGCAATACACACGTGCACATAAAATAGAATAAGAAGATACTTTAAAAAAGAAAGACAAACTATGTTATCATTCTAGTGTTCTTTCAAATACAATTCTTTGAAGAACTGCTTCTCCCGAATTGTACCCCACAGGTCTGTTTCTGTTCCACACTGGCTGACACTACGCCAGCCAGCACTCTTACTTTCCTCATGGCTCCCACAGCCACAATTCTGTATACGCTTTCTCTCAAAATCTTAGGTTCCTACTCAGTTACTCAATAGTTCCTTCATATGAACCCATGGCATCCTGGCTTGTGTGTCCTTTCCACAGATCTACCTGTGCTTCAGCTAGCTCCCCTTTTTTTCTAACTGGACTTTTCAATTTTTATTCTCTTTGAACCTCAGAAGGACAGGGCCTGTCTTCTTGGTACTTCTCTAAGCTTCTTCTTTCCCCTGATTAAATAGCCTTTCTTCACCTGTCTCCTAACTGCAGGGTTTCTTTCAAAACAGACACCATAGCATTCTGCTCTTTGTCAGAGATGCCTTAAATAAAGATTATCAATACCAAAGATTGTCAAAAATGTGGGAAGTGGAGCACCTGCAGCTGCTGGTGGGAGTGGAAAAGGATACAATTTTGGAATTGCTCAGTTCTTGCCAAACTGTACACAAGCGTACCCTTAACCTGCAATTCTTTTTCTTGATATTTACTCAAGAGAAATGAAAGCATATGTCCACAGAAGAGCTGCATACAAATGTTCACAGAGTTTTACTATAATAGTTCCAAATGGAAAGCAACTCTAAAGAGACCAGGAAGTTGCTGAAGGAGGATCCCCAGTTCCAGGCTAGTGAGGACTATTTAGAAAGATGCTCAAGGGGTAAAGGTGCTTACTTGCAAGTCTGATGGCCTAAGTTCAGTTCCACCCCCAGGAACCACACAGTGGAAGGAGAGCAGTGACTCCTGTAAGTTGCTATCTGATCACCATTCATGCATTGTGGCATTCCTGTATACACACACACACACACACACACACACACACACACACACGAATAAAAAGTTAAAAATCCACAAAACAAATAACAAGAAAATGAGTAAGTACATTAATTATGCTTCAACCACATGTAACTCTAATTACTTAGTAATATGTAACCTACAAGAATCTCATAGATTCTGTGCTCAGAGAAAGACACTAGAGCAAAAGAAGACATCATATATGACTTCATAAATGAAAATCCAAAACTAACTGGTGGTAAGAGACACAAAAGAGTGGGAAAAGAATCTACGGGAAAGAAAACCAAGCAGCTCGGGTGACAAGAATCATCTTATGTTACATGAGGGAATATACATGTTACGGCTTTTAAAATGTATCCTTAAAACTGTTTTATTGCATATCAATAATATCTTTAAAAACTCTCCATAGCAGTTGTTTGACCACTGACCACATTTCTGTATTTCCGGTCCTCCCTGCTCAGTTCCGGTTCTGAATGTCCAAGAATGAACATGTGAGCTCCATACAGCTGTCTCAATATCCTGCCAAACTCCTTCATCATTCCTGACTACCATAGTTACCCCTTGTGATCTTAGGAGATTTGGTTCTAGGGGAGCCCCCTATGGATACTCACACCCATGATTGCTCAGTTCACACCATAAAATGGTGTAGTGTGTGAACAGCAAAGGCACATACCTTCCTCGCATACACTTAAACCATCTCTCCATTGCCTATCATACAATGAAAATGCCAAACACATTGCTATTATACTGTATCATTTTGGAAACAATCTCAAAAAAACAAATCTGTACATGTTTAGTTCAGACATGATATTTTTTAAAAAAATCTGACTCCCAATTAGTTGATCTGCAGAATCAATGGACACGGCACAGAGCATTCAGGCCGAAGGCATGGCTACTTTGTGTCTCTCATCTAACTTCTACAGTCCAGTTTTCATGCTTTCTAATTTAAAAACATCACATGCAATGTTTTCTCCTTCAAAAAAGTAGGCAGAAAAGAGCACTATTCACAAGGAAGAAAGGACATTTTATTTTACATGAGCAGAGTCCTCAATTATAGCACACAAATTAAATCACTTCACTTCCCCCAGTCTGTAAAATGACATCATTCATTCTAGAAAATAGGAAGAAACATTGTGGAATACACAAATAAGAGTAAATTAATAATTGTAAGGCATTACAATTTTACCCTAACATTTGTGGTTATTATTCCTGACACTGAGATGCCAATGGCTGAGTCTTGGCCCAGACCCAGGGTGGCTCCTGTCTAATGCACTTCAACAACTTCTGACTTAATCTTCCTGGTTTTCTTTGGCATGTGACCAATCTGTTATTCATTTTCATGACTAATAACTTACTACATAATCCCTTTAAAAAAACATTGAGTATAATCATGATCTTTTCAAGAGATAGTTGGCAAGATTTGGAAATCCTCATATTTTTTTCGAGATAGTTGCTGACTTAAAACTTGAGTAAAAATGTAGGAGTCAAAGTCAAAATCAAGGCTAAAGTTCTTACTAAGGAATATATTTTCTTTTTTAAGAAATTTCTTTTCATTTTATGTGTATGAGTGCTTTGTCTGCATGTATATGTTTACCCATGTGTGCAATGCCTGTAGAGGCCAGAAGAGGGTGATGAGTCCCTAGGATTGGAGTTATGGATGATTGTTAGCAGCCATGCAGGTACTAGGAACTGAAGCTGGGTCCTCTGAGAGCAGCCAGTGCTCTTAATCACTGAGCCATCTCTCCAGTCCCAGAAATATATTTTTAAAAGCCAGGGCAGTTTTCACATACAAAAAGACCTCATGCTTTTTTAACTCCATAACTATTTTATTTTCTCTTTGAATTATTCTGATTTTTTTCTGGATACTCTCCCCATTATAGGACTTTTACTGCTTAGCTTATTTTATTTGGATAAGAAGATTCTAAAATTTATAGTAAAACTGATATGCTAACCATAACAATAAAATCTACTAAGAGAAACCAAAAGGATATTTTAATTTCTTGATTGAAAAAACAAGTTCTTATTTTTTTCCCAATCAATTTTCTTTTACATTTTACTGTTTATGAACAATTATTTCTCTTAACATAAAAGTTAAAATTAGTTTTAGGTCCAGTGATATGGCTCAATGGGTAGAGGCACTTGCTGCAATTTCTTATAATCTAAGTTTCATCCTTAGGAACCACACTGTAGGAAACTGATTCCTGCAAGTTGTCCCCTGACCTCCATCACAAGACGTGGCACACATGTACCTTTTCCACACATCCTCACACAAAGAAATAAATGTAATGTAAATGTTGCAAAATTAGCTTTATATTTATCATAGACAATGGGATACTTCAACTATGAAAATAAATTTCATGTTTTGTCTCTTGTAGTAAGACAAAAATGGAGAATGACAACAAAATAGGACAACTATACAACTGCTCCCTGAAGGCATGGGATTTTATGGAAAAGTTTTATTTTCAATGATCTGAATGCAGTTTCAATTTCATATTTTAATTGTGTTTTGTCACTGTTATAACCTATAGTTATATCAACCCAGAAACCAGGGATTAAAGGCACAGTAGCAGATGGTACTTCTGTTGTTTGGTATACAATGAGAGGTTAGTCAATGTTAATTTGAGTATACAGACTGAAGACAACTATGCTTCATAGATTTTGCTTATGCAGCTGGAATGGACATCTAATCAGGCTTTTAAAAAAATAATTCCAGTATATTATACTTAATGAAACATTTCCAAGAATCTATACCATGTAGACGCAGATTTACAATATGAAATCAGCACACAATGAAGATACCAGTTATTACTGACCTTTAAAAAAAAGATACATCACTAAATGAGTCAAGGGAGAAGTTATGAGAACCACCTAGAAATTTTATAAGAGAATGCCACTAAAGTTCATTAAAATTCAAGAAATTAGATTAGAAAATGGGCAATGCTTGTGTGAATTATTTCTATATTCTTTCTTTCAATCATATTAATCCATTAGCACTGTTCTTCTAAAGTTCCCAGTCTCCCTGAGAGGAATATAGTTCTGATTCCAATGGACTTGGTCATAACACTTTATTTAAACTCAGATGATCTAAAACTTTAACTTGAAATATTATTTGATTTACATTAGTATTAAAAGTCAGACTGATAAAATAACCATTTTAGCTAATAACTAACTACATTCAAACTAACTTTAAAGCATAAAAGTCTTACTTTTATATACTATATAAATAAAACTAATGATGCATCAGAGGGTTTTAGAACCAAATAGTCAGAATTTCATTTTAATTTACATTTCAAAGGCTGGAATTCTTTTAAAAATATTGTATTTGTTTACTTATTTGTGTGTGTATGAATGTACTCCCTTCATGTATGTAAATGCATCTGTGTTCTGCAATGCCTGGGGAGGTCAGAAGAGAGTGTCTGATTTCTCTGGAACCGGAGAAATACGGTTCCCATACGGTGCTGGGAATCCTATGCAAGAGTAGCCAGTGCTCTTAACCAATGAGCCATCTCCCCAGGCCAAAAGTATAGATCTCTCTCCCTCATATTAATAATTTTGCATCAGACTAATCAGGAACCCTCTTAATATTTGCTGGTGCTTTTGTTATGCTAATGTATGTGACTTAGGATAAGTAGGGATGCATTAGATTTCAGCTAACTGATGCCTTACGGGTATGTGACTGTGAAAAACAGGAAGTGAAATATCACTGGCAAAGACGGAGTAAAACCTCAGCCTAGTAAGACTCATTCTTATTCAGCTATCTTTTTAAAATTTATATCAGGTTTTCTTTATAGCATGATAGGCTGCTAATTAAAATGTATTCTTCCATTCTTACTTCCATTTGAGGCACGTAAGCAAATGTGTTCAATGAGATTTAAGTGTATGTCAAAGTGATATACAATGAGGGGAAATTATGGTGCAATGGCTCTGTCTCATGGAAAGCAGAAAGAAGACACATGGCCTAGAGCTTCTGGATACTGCATCCTGGTGAACTGTGTCAATTTCAAATATATTGCTGCTTTGTTTCATCATGTATACCTTCCCTGACTATACTAATAAATAGTGATGAATGGTTCTGGGAACATCTAATGAGACTTATTAATATTTCAACATTATCGCTGAGTATTTATGTCAACACGCATAAAAAATGCATGAGAAACTATTACCTACACTCACTAGCTATACCCATTAAGAATATATATATGTAGAAGATATACAGATAGTGTAAATAAATTTGCAGTGTGATTACAGACAGAACACATAGCAACCTGAAGTTCTCACATACAAAAGTATACCAAACAACTGAAGAAATTAATACTTTCAATGTATATGAAATACACTGTAAAACTGAAGTACCATTATATTTTAAATTATGAATTATTAGAAATGACTAACACTAATATACATTATAAACATAATTTAAAGTAAATCACCACTATTAAATAAGAATGACCAATTCTGTCCATAAATTAATTTGGAATCCTCTACTTAACAAATAAAATAAAACCAAACTATGCATTCATTCATTCATTCATTCATTCACTCATTACTCATTCAGAATTTTTGAGATTAGAGTTTCACTATGTAGCTCAAGCTGTCCTGGAAATTGCTACATAGCCCAGGCTGTCCCTGAACTCCTTTTATGTTAGTCCTGTTGCCTCCTAAATGCTGGGATTGTGGGCATTAGCCACCTTACCCTGCTGAAACTTTGTCTTTTAAAAATTTTGATTTCTATTTTTAATTGATCACTATAGAGTAATAAATTTACAACAAAATGAGATAAGACACTTTAAAAAAATTCACCATTAGGCTAACCCTGGAGGGTTAAACAAATTCAATGGAGAAGATATGAAATGGATTTTTTAGCATTACACGTAGCATATAAAATGCCAATCACAGAGTAAGATGTTCAAGTCCCTCTCAAAGCAGCAACATGTATACAGCAGTCTACCGGACAACTTTCAATCACTGCAGAGATTCAGACACAAGAACTTCTACATATAAGCTGTCTCCTGGAGCAAAAATGGCATTCTTTTTAGGGATAAACGTGCCTAATGGTCACTCGAGAATAAATAACATATGAGCAATTCTTCAGGACAGCAGAGAGTTCTGCTGTAACAGGGAAAATTTTATGCATTAAAGAAAAACAAAAGATACGTTTGATAAAACTACCTTGAAGGAGTACATTGATACAAACATGCTGTTACTGTAATGAATAACACTCACGCTGATATGGACATTATCCCTCGCATGTGTGCTTTTAAAAACAACTTATATATGTCTTTAAAGAAATGCCTGTATGTGCACACAACTAGATTTCAAGAACACAAGCCAAACAGAAGCAGAAGGAAAACAAATCCTTTGATAGAAAAAAAATGTTTTTGCATGAGAGAAGAGAGAGGAGAGGGGAGAGAGGAGGGAAGGGGAGGAAGAGGGAGAGGAGAGAGGGGGGAGGGGAGGAGGGAAGGGGAGGGAGGACGGGGAAGGGAGGGAGGAGGGGATGGAGGAGGAGAAAGAGGAGGACTAGTAGGAGGAGATAGAAAAGCAAGAAAGAATGGAGATATTCAATCCTGACTGAATCTCCTAGAGACATAATGTTAGAATGGTCAGCTGACTTCTAAGGGCTCTGACTCTTCTTCCGAATGGCTGAATTTGAACCAGGCTCTTCATTTGGTCAGTGAGATGGACAGCTCTTGTTCCTGAATGCTCCTTCCTTGAAGGCTCACCCTCTCTGGTTTTATCCAAGCATAACCTTCTCAGAGCGCTTCCCTGCTTATCTTATTTGAAACAGTCGCATGGTCCCCCACTTCCACACTGCCAGCCTCCGTATCCCCCTTCTCCATCTGTGTAAGCCTTATCTTCTTCAGCCTTTTCTCCTTCGATCATCCACTTCAAAGTAAGCACCACAAAAATCAATGACTATTTTATCCAATATTTCTCTGATGTTCAAAAACAGGGAATGACCAATTGGAGTACTGGTTTTGAGGGTTTTGAGTTTACAAAGAAAGCTATTGCTATTGTTACATTATGTTTTTATCCTTTGAGAAGCTCAACATATTGGAAAATCATAAATACAATGTCTTTTAGGGTTGACACCACAGGCCCCAGTGTCCAACTTTGGAGAGCATAGACCTCTATGCTGTACAATGTATATTCAAGATGTTATAAATAGCTTTTGAGATGGATTGTATTGAGTCTGTACAATCAACCTGGCTTCTTCATGACTGACTCTTGTAAGGCACAAAGTTGATCGATCATTCTACCACTACTTAAAATCCGTCAGTGGCTCTCCACTGTCTGGAGACTGAGTTTATCTTTCTGGACACAGGCTTTTATCTATCTCTCCAAGCAGCTCCACTGTCCACCTCTCTTTCTTACTTTGCTCTGCACCAGTCATAAAGAACTTGCACATCGCTCGGCATGCCGGAGCCCTGCTCTGCCCCAGTGGGCCATGTGTGCTTCCTCTGCTCCCTCACAGCAGTGCTTCAGCCTTTTAGACTTCAACATACTTCGACTATGAACTCCTCACTGTCAGGCATATGAGTCACTCATTCTGTCTTCAATATGCAAAACAGAGTTGAATGGATGAAGGAATGGCTTGTCTAATGAATATATGACTTAATTTGGTGATTCATGAAAGTGATCAAATACTAAGAGATTTGTCAGTGTTCACTGCACTTTTTCTACATAAACAAGGACCAATGCTGTCCGAACAGCAGAGATAAAAGAGACCACATTTGGGCATATAGTCTCCATGTGCTCTCAAACATTCAGGGGCTGAATTACAAAGTCATCATTAGCTTTTCTTTTCTTTTCTTTTCTTTTTTTTTTTTTTTTTTTTTGAGGATTAGCAGAACCTTGAGTTGATGATGGTCAAACACAAACCCAGACTTTCGTCTGAAATAATTTTCAATAAATCAAAATAGCAATCCTCTAACAGCATTTACCTCATTGGGCAAAAGAGAGTTCTTCCCTTATGTACCAATGAACACTGCCACACTAGGCAAGACATTTGTTTAGTCACTACTGACAGCTAGTCTAAATATCTCAGTCAAAATATATTTCTTAGTAGGACCTGAACTGGGGATTTGAGAGCATCCCAAACTTTATTAGGATTATGAAATGAAAACACAGCTTCATCAAACACACCCTAGATCTTGCAGGGATATGAGAGTAGGACCTGAATGATTCAACCCTTGGAATGTAGAAAGCAAACACGAGCTGGCTCTGGCTTTTCCTCAGAGCCCTGCCAACCCACTCTTAGGAGCCTTCTAGAGACACAGTCCAAACATCCCAAACCCTTTAAGAGGATGGCAGTGTCCTCTCAGCCCTCACACAACTTTCCTACCACAGCCGGGCCAAAATCGATTCCAAAAACAATGTGATTTGGGGCGCTTGGAAATGTCAGCATATATGCTTCACTAGAATTTACTGAAATCACACTCTTTCCCAGGAATAGATTTTAAAAATAAAAGATGAATAACAAATTTTATTTAGAGAGCAATCTAACATTTTGGTTTTATTTCCTAATGTATGATTTTGTAGAAGCTAAAATCTTTTACTGTATTCCTAAGAAAATACTTGATGGAATTTTCTCCTTAACCAAATGATACTTAAAATAAGAATTAGTTTGAAGATTGGAAAGTCTAAACTTATATCTTCTATGTTGTAGGCTTACTGGGGTTGAAAGTTCTAAAATGCAGGCAACTTAAGACAGTTACAGTGCTGATTTTAAAACTAACATAAAAGCAAGGACTACCAGTGTCCCTTCATGACACACTGTAGGGCGGCACACTGGCAGACGCGCTTGGATTTGAGTATGAGCTGTGCAAACGACTTGCCGTGGGATGTCTAAAGACAGCATCAACCTCTCTACAGCTCTGTTTCCTTTCTCTGCATGATAAAGACAGTCCCACGAGGCAAATGAAATGAAAACCATAAGAGTTCCAGAAATCTACAGACAGTGCACCCCTGTAATGTTTTTTGTTTCTTCTCCTTTCTCATCCCTAGTTTTGTTCTCTGGTATAATTTAAAAGACATTAACACAATCATCAGGAGGAAATTAAGCAGAGCAAAAGGGGTGTTAACGGCTCAAGAAGCTTCGAATGAGAAAAATGAAAAATAAAATAAACACCTAACATTTCTCACTTTCTTGGATCATTAAATGCAATTTTCTAAATGAAGAATCATGATGTGTGGACTAGCTACTGGAAAGTTTGAAGGAAACAATGGAGTGTCTCACTGACCACCACATCTTCTCTTTCAAAGCATATTTAAGCAAATGACTATTAAAGAGAAGTTTATTCATTTCTCCAAATCCATAGTTGATTTCTCCATGAAGAGAGGCATTTCACATAAGCTGAGCGATAAAACTGGAGCAGGGAGATCTGAAATGATGTAATGAGCTTGAGCGTAAAGGATAGAAGTCAGTTGAAAATGGTGCCATTTTCACAGGTGCAGAGATCAAGAAGCCAGTGAAAACATCTTCATCTGCCCTCCTGCCAGCCCTCTACTTCGTTCTTCAGGAGATTATTATATCAAATCTCTTCTCTAGCAGCTTGATCTTAGGAAAGACAGAAATTTCTCTGTGTGGAGCGGTCCTTCAGATACTATTCATTTACAATTTAGTTTAACTGAACTTGATTATTCTGCATACATTAAAGGGCTTATCAATGAAATTAAGAAAGAAAAAAGAGGGAGCAGAAATGAAAGGTTCTGGGTAATCAAATCTCAAACTCAGACTTTACTTATTTTGTAACATCATTATTTTATCTAGGGTTAGAGTTACTTATAATAATCTGCTCTGATCATGTACCTTTACCTTTCTTTCTCTAAACATGTCATAATTATGTCTGCCACGTTGTGAAGGGAAAGGACCCTATGTTACCATGGAGATTTGGGTGGTAAGACCAAAACAAAACACATGTTCTACGACTCTGTCAAAATCAGTGAATATGCACCTTTTAACATGCAATGAATCTGTAAGTTTAAGTAAGAGAAGGGGCATTGAGAGCCCTCCTGTAAGTTACTTTGTGACTGGTGTTTCCAACTCACCTTACTTCACTGATTGAGAAGATGAACAAGAATCAAGTTCATCAATGAGAATGCCTGATAAGCTCCACCTAGATGTAACATTTAGTAAATGTTTCACTATGGAATCCGTAAGAACTGAGGGGGCTTCAGGGGGCTACTGTAGCTGCCAAGCAGGGCTCTTTTTTATTTAAAGACAGACACATCAGAGTTTCTGGGAAGAAATGCATTCTGGCTAACAACTTCTATATCAAGTCAACGGGAACACGTTTTTAAGCCCAAAATTAAAAATTCCTTTTAAAGTCATTAAATAAACAGTAATTTGAGGAAAAACTGTCAGCATATTAAAGCTTATACCATATACACTAATGCTAAGAAAATACGACATTAAATTAAAAATCAACCTATACTAGCTTTAGGCTATAATAGCTGTGAATAAAAGACTGCACCTTACAATGATCCTCCTATAAGGCTTACACTGACTGGAACTTCAGTGATTGTGGAACATTTGGAATGCTGCAAGTTCAGAGCCAAATGTCTTACACCAGGCTTTAGCCCCCATTAGCAGCCATTCACTGCCCTTCTCTGTATGTGACCTAACATTTTTGTGACCAGTAAGTAAAGCCTTTGAAATGGAGAGAGAAAAAAGCCCCACATGTCTACCAACCAAAAGGCTAAGAACACTCTCAAATAGTATCTGAGCTCTAGGTGAGACTTCCCACTTTACTAGATAAACTCACCAATGCAGTTTTAAAGTAACTTGATTTATGACTTTGTTCTGTTACTATAAAAGCTTCATCAAACTGCTACAACATTGGAAAATGGATTTAGGGTAAAATAAATCTTCATGCCTGGCCATGGTCACTCATGTTTGGCTCCAGAATAGAATATCTCTTACCCTCTTTGAGACGAGAGTTGTGTTTTTGTGTCCGCATGGCTATACCTGAGGCAATACTGAACCAAACAGGGAAGGAAAAAGAACTTCAGCTGGAGACACTGTTCCGTGGCTTAGTATCTTGTCAGACATCCTCCACGAAGGTCTGGCTTACAATAAGACAGTTTTAGCCTCTCTAGTGTCAGTCTTTCTCAGTGTCCTGCCCTCATCTTCCCCTTCTCATTCCTGACTCCAGGCTGGTGCTAAAAGGAGCAGAAGCAGGCAAACCTTTGGATGCATCTTAGACCATGGCTCCAGTGCTCTTAAACTGGAAAGATAAAACATAAACTCACTGCCTGGGCTTTCAAACTTGCTCCTCCATTAAACATAAAACTTAGATCTCACCACCCTTCCCTTGCATCTTTCATCACCCATCAGTCTTAAGGACGTCTTCAAGAACGGGGAATAGAGAAATCCACAGGGATCTTTGGAAATTCTCTCATTATCTATATACTAAACTGATGTTTTGAACAGTTTGGGATTAACAGAGGACATTAAGCTGGAAAGGTCAGGAGAAAGATGAAAGGTGAATTAATAGTGAAACAGTTAAAGAGTTAAGGAGGCCCTAAGAACAAGAAGACAAGTTCACAACTGTCTGCATTGAAAGTTAGCTTCCAAAAAATCCATGTAGAGAATTTTCTCTAATTTAATAAGGATTATATATTTGTCTCACTGTATTTCTGTAAGTTTGGAGATACTCTTATGCTCAGGAGGTCTTTGTAAGGTATTCCTGTGCTTCATCTAATAGCATCTTAGCACTTTTAAATGCTCACACACAGCCCCAGACTTGAATGATGGTTTATTAACCATTGATGGGTCCTGGCATTTTGGAGTTTCCCAAGTGATAGAGAGCTTAGTGTGTTCTTTAGTGAAATCACCACCGACAGGAATAATAAATCCAGCTTCACTAGTGCATATGCACATGTAATTTTTGGAATAGTACTGAGGGCAAGTATTTGCAATTTTATACAAAGTATTGTAGCTTGAAAATATATATGCAAAGCAATGAAAAGAGGAGCTACGATTAACTGTGGAGTTAGAAAAACAAGTCAAATACACAAAACCAGAGTAGGATGGAATGGAGATGTTCATCAGAGAATGAAGACTTTCCGTTAAGAAAGGGCAAATTTCCAAACTCGATGGCTCATGCCTTTAATTCCAGAACTTGGGAGGCAGAGATGGGCAAATATGAGTTTGAGGTCAACCTGATCTACATAGTAAGCTTGAAGATCGTCAACACTACAAATTGATATCCTGTCTCAATAAAAAAAAAGAATAAATTGAGGATCTAGCCTACATCACAATCACTACAGTTAACAACACTGTCTTTATCCTTGAAATTTGCTAAGAAGTAGGTCTTGAGGATTCCCAAGTAAAGCAACAAGAAAAGACTTAGTTAGGTGATGGCGCATCAGTTAACTTGCCCGTGGCACGCATTTCACAGTACAGAGGTACATGCCATCAGCAAATTGTACATTTTAGATATTCAAAATGGTGTTGATTCTATCTCAGTAAAGCTAAAATAAGATTCTACAGAGCAAACACACATGGACGAGCACAAATTCTATTTCAGACAAAGTTGACAATGCTTTCTGGAAAAGGAGGTATTTTCTTCAAACAAGAATGAAACCCAATCCTACAGTATGTGTCAAAGAAGAAGAAAAAAAAAATCCCTGGAGAAAGTACATGATTCTTACTTTCAAAGTGCTAACATTATCTTCTGAATTCAAATTTGTATGAAACTATTCTATAATTTCCTACTACGAAAAGGAGGAGCTGGAGAGATGGCACAGTGGTTAAGAGCACAGATTACTTTTGCAGAGGATCTGAATTCAGTTCCCAGCACCTTTGTCACAACTGTGTGTAACTCCAACTCCCTATGATCTCTTCTGGTCACTGCAGTTATTGCACTCACACGCAAAATTAAAATAAAAATTAAGAAATTTAAAAATATTTCTTAAAATACAAAAGTAAGTATATAGGGCACATTTGATTGGCTCCGTAAATGTATAATGGTGAAGAGAACTGGATACTGATATTCAGAAAGAACGAGATTTGTTTTACAGCTAAGGTGGGTGCAAGGGGTATTAGAAAGGATGCATAGGTCTAATACCTAATCGAACACAAACCCCCAACTCTTTCAAGACACTCCATTTATTGCCCTAACTTGTTCCCTGAAGCGTTCAGGCCACATGGACAGATGTTGCCACACAACGCCAGTTCAGAGTTGAAATGACACGCCTGGGGAACCGGAGAGGCCGCAGTTCCCATTATCCATCCATCACCTTGGCAATGCTTAGTTCATCCTGAGAACGTGATACTTACTCTTGTACTGCTCTGGCTATGGAAAGGGCCGTGGATCCAGTTTCATTAACGCTATCTAAGGTCACATTTGGCAGGTCATCATCATCACTGTCACTTTTACTTTGTCTGGGAGATAGGCCTCGGGGGTCCATTTGTGCTGGGAAAAAAAGGCATATATA
Organism: Eospalax fontanierii; assembly: GCA_035773235.1. Classification (NCBI taxonomy): domain Eukaryota; kingdom Metazoa; phylum Chordata; class Mammalia; order Rodentia; family Spalacidae; genus Eospalax; species Eospalax fontanierii. The sequence continues at coordinate 106,272,400 of CM069524.1, forward strand.
ATGAATTAAAATTAGTGTGCAGAACTCAACCTTGTGCTGGACCAACATCAAGCACAGAATCACTCTTCTGTGCATTTCCCGAAATCAGAATCCTAGATGTTACAGGATTTAGTGAACACGAGGTAATCTATGCACTGAGCCCTCAGGGATGCTTTTTCTCTTGTTCATTTGATTCATGCAATACCTCCATTAGCTTCCAGGTATGCTCCTAGAATAGAAACTGTAAAATTGATAATATTACCACGTCCTGCATGCCCCAGAGCTAATTACACAGCTCCTGAGTTACTGCTCCACCTCTGGCTTCTGCTCCAGCTGCCTCAGCTGTGGACTCTGGGCCACGCCTCTTTCCATAGGCCCTTTCCCTAGGAGGCAGCTGAGGTAGAGAGAGCTTTATGCTTCATGCTCTCACACAAGGTTAAGAAAAGAACAAGGCTGCCATGACTAAAATAAAGTTTTAGATGTCATTCCTTTTTTTTTTTTGTACTTGAGTGACCAGTTATCTTCTAGTTTATCACTACTGAACGTGGTGGTCTAAGTGGAAAAAAAAACAACGTGGAAGTATTTCAGTATTTTCAGTGCCTGTTTTGTGTCAGAAAGCTCTCTCTCATCTCCACCCAGATTTCCTCTTTCAGGAAAGCATTTTCCTCCTACTTGTCAAAGTAGAAGATCAACATTCTCATCCTGCTGGCCAGGGCAATCGGAGGGCTTTGAAAAGAAGTTTAATGTTATACAACACATCATTTTTTAAATTAGATTTTCTTTCGACCTTCTTTTCTCTAAGAGAATTCTCTAGCAAGAATTGCCTAAAAATGTCACCAGGTCTCACCTCTTAGAGAAAACAAGCACATCTTTTCACTAAAAAATCCTTAAGATACACGTCTTCAACTTACTCAGCTCTAACCCAGATCGTTATTCTTCAAAGCTGCTTAACAAAAGCTTTCTAAAACCATACTGCTTGCAAAAGAAAGCAAAACAAACTTTCAAATCAAGGTTGCAGTGACAGTTGGGTACTACTGTACTTCAAATCACGGTTACAGGGACAATTTGATACAATCATATTTTGATCTATGGTTAGATTGACAATTGAATGCAACTGAAAAAAAAGATACTTTATTTCCAATCATTTTTTTGTTACTGTGCATCACTGAAGGACTCATGAAGAAATGTTGACATTTTGCCATTTTTCCCCACAAACAAAACAATTTATAATTGCATAGAATATTTTTGTATAATTGTATACAATATAGCTGGAAAAAATAACCATGAAGAGTTCTACCTTGATCCTTCTAACTGGAGAATCTGGCATTTGCTACATCTAGCAAATGGTAATATATCTGACATACATTCTGCCTCTAAGTATAGATAAATAAATTTGCTTTTTACAAAATAAGAAAGTACAGTAAATATTGGATGAATTAATTCTAATACTCTATAGCAGTAGTCTTCAACTGAGGATAAGTCTGTCCTCCCTCCAGAGATTCTGGAAGTATCTGCAAATATTTTACTCTGTCAACAACATTTGAGAGGTACGGTGTGATGGGGAACATGAGGATGTTACCGGCAAATTTGGACAGGTCAAGGGCATTGCTAAATATTCCACAATATTCAGGAAAGGGAGTCCTCCATGAAAAATAATTTATCAATCTACAATGTCAGTTGTATACAGGCTGAAAATTTTACCTAGAAGTTTAAGAATTTGGACATAAAGGCATTACAGGTTCTAATGTTCAGTTGCATGAATATGTTCTCATCTGAAAATCTCTAAGAATAAAATTAAGACACAGAAAAAAATCAGCTATATTTTCTGGTCTTGTCCTCAAATAAAGCAATTCACTGTCATGCAACTCTCAGCTGGCAGCGTCTTCAAGTACAGGATTTCCTTGCTCAGAGGCCAGGGATCATGAAGTAACATGCATGAATTATCAGCACATGTTGGACCAAAAACAAGAACAAAAAAAAAATCAAATTTCCTATCTGATCTCTAGAGAAGGTGCTTCAGAAATGAGATGTTGCAGAATCCTTTCCAGGACAAAAGAAGGACTTCTACCACCAACTGGCAATACAGAGCTTAAATGTCCAGCCCCTCCAACAGAATGTAGTTTAAGATTTCTTTGGCTGTACTCAATAAACTGTTACAACCAAACTTATCTTAAAAAGAATACACAATCATATATTACTTCGTGACACAGACAGGTGCTGGAAAATGTGCTGTTAAGTAAGTCTATACTTGTGTAAACATTACAACTGCACTACCTAAATAAGATGGTTACACAGGCACTAAGAGCTATAGTCTTGTGGGATCCCAGATGTACATAATGTCTCTTGTTGGATGAAACATTGTTTAGTAGTGTATGACTGTATAGGAAAAGCACTATGAAACTCACAGAATGGAAGTTACAGGACTCAAGAAAGATACATTTCAGAAATTCACAGATAAGTTTTCTTCTAGGCAACTCTGTTCTAGAATGATTCATTTAACAACTGTTTATAACTATTTAAAGTCAGCCAAGAAAATGAATACCAGATCCATCTAGGCTTCCAAATTCCACATTCTGTGGTGCTATAGATGTTTGTAAATGTCAACAGTGTGACATCTAAAGTTGTTGAAACAACATGTGTCATGACACCTTTGCCAAGATATCAAATGATTAGATAGTCAAAGAGCAGAGAATATTGTGATAGTCAGAACAACTAGAGTTCTTAGATATAAGTAATATAACACAAAGAAGGTGCAGGCAGTTAACCAAGACACAATCTGGCTCTGAAGTTCAAGCTTAACTGTATGAAACATTCCAGATGACTGTGTGAGAGCTGTTACATGATCATCTAAATTATGCTGTGTTTATAGATAAATGAAAGTATAAAATATGTTAAATAAGATATCCTCTCTGATGTACTTTTCAGGAGGATCCTAATTGAGAATTTCTTTCCAATATTTTCAATAAATATTATGAAATACATCTGCTGCCATCATGCTGGGAAATTCTTTTTAACGATACCCTCAGCCAAGCTGGGAAAATAATTAGAAAGGCTTTTTAAAATTTGCATTGCTGATTAGGTCAGATGATTAGCTCATCTACATACTAGCATAATTGCACTCTATTTTTATTAAACGTAGAATAGGGACATCTCACCCAGTTAACCTCCACTAGTCTGCACATTTGAGTCCACTTTAGGAGGGAGTAACTCCAGGTATTCATTTACGACTATATTACAGTTTTCTGGGCAACCAGAATACATACACACACACACATATACATGGACATAAACACACACATACACAAACACACTCATACATACCAATACATATATGCACAAACACACACACACACATTCACCAACATACAGTCACACACATTAACATACACATAGTTTCCTAAGTTAAGAGAACAACAGATGATCTATTGGTGAAAAGAAGTTACCTTTGAGATTTTACCTACTCTAAAGGGAAAGGGATTGGGCACTTTTGAGAAACCCAGCTCCCTGGAGCTCTAGACAAAGTCCCAAGAAGATAATCATACAATCCTAACACTTGAAGTTAAGCCTACTGATTTTCAAACACCAATCTATGACAGATTATTATTATAAAGAAACCCCCAATAACACCAGTCCTTGTTCTGGCCACATCTAGCAATGACTGCGCCGGACGGACTCTGGTTTGATGCAGTTGATGCCACATTAATAAATCACAATTAGAGACTTGAAAAGCCCGTGCAGATTGGGGCTCCTATTCTGTGAAAGCTTGTCAGCATGTGAAGGAGTTGGGACAGACCTCTTAGAGATGCTCTCCTCAGCTGCCCACCAACTCCATCTGATAAGGAGCCATATTTGATTGGCCAGCCATATTTGGCTGCCAAATGACAGCTGCCAGAGGACCACATCTGTAGTAGGAACCCCAGATGAGGCCAGCACGAAAATTGCCTCTATGCCAAATTTTTGACCTACAGAACTGTGAGCAAATAAAATAATTGCTATTTTAATCTCCTTAATTGAAGGGTGATTTCCTGGCAATGACAGACAGACACCAGCAGGCCAGACTACCCTACTCTCACCTCTTCTTAGAAGTAGCAGTCACGTCTTCAGTGACACGAGCCTGCAGAGGATGCTAATCGAAAAAAGGAAATAAGGGTCTGGAGAGATGGCTGAGGGATGAAGAGCGCTGGCTGCTCTTGCAGAGGACCTGGGTCCGACTCCCAGCACCCACATGGCAGCTAACAAACGTCCCTAACTCCGGTTTCAGGGGATCCGACCCCTTCTTCTGACTCTGTGGACTTGCATGACGTAGGTACATTTACACACATGCAGGCAATATACTCATACACATAAAATAAAAATAACAAGTAAAATTTTTAGAAGGGAAATAAAAGCTACATGAGGTCCTCTGCATTTTATACTTGTCAGTTCAAACTTTTTAACATGTATTCATAGGTGTTCTTATGTTGAAACCACCATCCCTAAGCATTGCTTAGGCAGGGTTCCATTATTCTAATGGGCACTGGGTGGATATTACTGCTCAGCTTAGATCTTTGCAGCCTCTTTCCCAAGTACATACTTGACAGGAAGTCCACTAAATACATCTTCCCAGGCCCGTGGTCTCCCAAAACTGTATGTCCTTCTCAACACATTTAAACTTCTTTCTCTCCTGTGTAACAGTGGGCTGACACAGTCATACGATACCAGTATATTCTCCCAGCATCCCCTCACTCCAGACTGGATGCTACGGAGAGATGAAATACTTCTGTTCAAAATATCCTCCTATTCAGCTGTTCATGAATAAAGTTTTCTATAAATCACCATATTGAATGTGTATAATACAGTAATCTATGAACATACTTGAAAACTTTTGACTAACACTTCTTTAAACGAAAAATGAGGTGGTAGAGGGTGTGGTTCAGTGGTGGAGCGCTTCCTTAGCACATATAAGACCCTGGGTTCCATTCTAAACATCATTTCAAATGAAAAGAAATGAATGCATCTCAAAGAAGTCCAGAGCTGCCTCTCTGCCTGTGCAGACAGAGGGTGAAGGCTCCCACAGCTGGCAGGGGTGTGAGGCAGCTGTCTGCTCGGCAGCCACAGTGCTGTTGGGTTGTCTTCTCTCCCTCCTTCAGCGTCTCACATTGCCTGCCCCCTCCAGGCACCCGATTTGTTCATCCTGCCAAGGCTGAAACTTGCCCCAGTTAGAGAAAATTGGCTTTCAAGAGAGCTGTTGTTTATGTCAGAAAGGACAGTGGGAGAGAAATGAATATTTGAGAAGGAGTAAGCTGTGGGAAAGTCAGTTGCTTGGGGTGTCAGGTCCTCCTCCAACACTGTCTAAGTAGGAATTGTCCTAAGAGGGGTCCAATCCCTGAGCTCTAGGGTGAAAGCACAGTTCCAGCCTCAGAAAACACGGAGGAACTTCTGGTTATGTCACTTGCAATCATCTGCCCATCAGCGATTCATTTCACATCGCTAATCCTCAGTTTCTTTCTCTGCCACTGCCACGTAAAAACTAAAGTACAGAATTAACACAGGCAAGAAGGTTAGTAGTCTCTGGCCTGGTATTCAGTAGTGAACCCATTTCACTGCTTGATTCTTCACCTACAGTGAGAAACACTGTTTCTGAAGACTTCATCAACTCTCAGACTGTGCCAGATAAGTCAATTTTACTTATCTGGAAAACTTTTACTGAACTGGAAAACTTTATAGATGCAGAACACACATTCGAAAATTTATGAAAGTACTATGTCTCTTACTCCAAACATCCATGTGTACGTTCAGTCAATAGATACAGAACACTTTCAAGGTACGAGTCGTTCTGAGTGCTAGAAAAAGAGTAGTAAGCCAAGTATATAATAAAGCTCAACTCCAAGGGTCAGTGAGATGGTTTAACAGGAAAAGGTGCTTGCTACCAAGCCTCATGACCTGAGTTCAATTCCATGTGTAGCATAACCACTTTATATAGATTATTGTCTGATCTCCAGTCACAGTCAGCAACATATGTATACATGAAACAAATAAAATGCAATCAAAATTTAACAGAGTACGGTGGCACAAGTCCGTAATCTCTCTTTTCAGGAGGCAGAGATGGGCAGATATCTGTGAGTTTCAGGACAGCCTGGTCTACACAACAAATTTCAGGCTAGCTGGGACTACAAAGTAGATCTCTCTCTCTCTCCCTCTCCCCCCCCCTCTCTCTCTGTCCCTGTTTGTCTGTCTGTCTGTCTCTCTCTCAAAAAAAGCTCATCTTCACACGTTTGCTGCTGCTGGTGATGAGGGACAGACAGGGATGGAAGGGAGGGAGGGAGGGATAGAGGGAAGGGAGAGAAACACACACTCTGTCAGATAACCTAAGTACTTAAATTCAATCAAACAGAAAATAAAGAAGCAGGCAAGGCAGAAAGGGGTAGCTGGGAGGCAGGCAGATAATATTAGTGATGCCAGCAAGAAAGGTAGCTCAGGGAAAGACTGCATACATGCTTAGGAAACCTGAAGGAGTGGAAAGGCTTGTACACTGGCATGGTTTGTTTTGTTTTGGAATAAGCATCACTACAGGTACAGCAGGCAGCAGATGCAAAGGCTCTGAGGCAGGTATGGGATCTGGATGCCTGAGCACCCTGGTGGTAGGAGATCACAGCTGTAACCAACAAAAGGAGAAAGAGTGGACCAAGCCGGACAGAGGGGACACACACAGAGCTCTAGCTAAGAAGGGAGGTTGCTAGAGGGTACTAAGCAGGCAAGGTCATGTCGTGAATTATGTCCTCTGATAAGGATTCCCAGTTCTGTGAGCCTGGGCATCAAGCTGGGGAAACACACACGGGAATCCCCAGGGCCAATATTAACATTCTCCAAAATCTGCACCAGCGTTCCCCTCTTCAGTCACTACTTCACGCTGACTGCACAGAGTAGTCAGTTACACAAAGGACATTTTTCTGTGCCATGAAGCATGACCTTCACGATACATGTGAACAACTGATATCAAGACCTGCTTTGGTTTTAAGCTATCAGCTGACTAAATATATGGCTTACTTTTCTAGTTCATCAAGACATGATAAGAGGAACTTCCAGAAGTAAATAAACCTGCTTCATAATGATGGTGAACGAGATCAGAAGCAGCTCTCCAGGGCCCCGGTCTGCTTACTGGAAGCATAACCAACTCTCCCTCTTGCTTCCTTTACTTTTCTTTACTTTTACTGGGGCCAATGAGTTGCTGCTTCCACAGAGCAGCATCTGTAAGAGTACGTGGTACTCCAAATGAAGACATAAAGGATTCAGTCGAGTCTGTAAGCCCAGGATGTTGCCACTCTAGATAGACAACTGTAATTTATTCTTTTTCTCCCAATTCATAATTGTATATTTGTAATGGCTCCTGCAACCCTTCTACGAAAAAGTAACCTCACAGTTCTGTAGTGTAGGGTCCAGTTCTCAGTCATAATGCTACTGGATCGTCATATAATATCAAGCATTGTCGCTTAGCCTTCATTTTCATCCCCTGTTTCCTCCTACAGCTCTCTCCCTCCTGGCTTAGGGAAGGTCAAATTAAGGTCTAAAGGACTTGCCATTTGTTCTGGAAATGCAGTTTTATTCAGCCATGCTCATTTATTTTTTTATCTGGCCACTTTAGCAACATGATATCAGGATTGAGACATAATCACAAAATCTACATGGCTTCCCATAGAACACTGGCTCTTTGGAGAAAGTTTGGCTGCCTGTGACACTGAGAAAGCATTTTGAGGTTCTTAATCTTTCTATCTGTCCTTCATTCTCCTGCTTTTTTTTCTGCATAACTGTTCTGTCATGACGGCTTGGCCTTTAGTCTTCACTAGCCTCCCCTCTTCTTCCGGTCTCTCTGTTGAGAAGCTTCGCTGCTACACCACAGTTGCACAGTTTCCAGAGATTACGGGATCTGTGCTCTTAGCTAGAACTCATTCCTGCTCCATACGTCACTGTTCCAGCATCCTGCTGACTGTTTCCACATCAGTGCATTTGAAATCCTCTCAAAAGCAATTCCTGCCCTCTTCCATGTTTTTGAGTTTCAATTAAGAGATCCATTGTGAGAGATTCTGAATTCACTCAATTTAAAGTCCCTTGATCCCCAACAAATCAGCTACTAACTGCTCTTGCTTTCACCCACAATTTTCCTGAAGACCCTTCCTTTTCTTTCTCAACTTTCTCAAAATTCTGATGCATATAATTGCTCCATATAAGATTTATCTAGATAACCGAATGAGCACAAGCCTTTCCTAAGGTGTCCTTCACTTTGAAATCCTTGAATGCTTCCATCATCTAATAAATAAGGTTCACCAGCCCTCCACAACCATTCTCTACCGCTTCTTCATTTCCCAACTCCAATGAGCCTTGCCACTAAAGCTCTTTGGGCCAACTCTATCATGTTATTTCCTTCCACAGACAATTTAACCAGTAAAATCTACCTTGCCTGTAGTATACTTTGCCCTTGCTAAATGCAATCACTCCTTTTAAAATGTCCTATTTTGTTTTTATATATTTTGGTGGTATTTTGCACTTCTCATTTCAATGACAGTTAAGCACATACTTCCTGTCTAGCTGCTAGTGTTCTGTCTGCTCCTTGCGGGGAGAGGCCACATGAATTACACTCCTTTCACACTGTAAAAGGTATTATTTGCTAATGAAGATCATGGTAAAATACAACGCTCTATTTAAAATTATCACAGCAGTTCCTGGTTGCCAGAGGTTTCTGCCATAGAATGATAGAAGCACCTAATTCACATTTTATTTGAACAATTACATTCTAGCTTGCATTTTCTAAAGTTAACATTAATTTGTGGAAAGTCACAATCGTTTTATTTCTATGGCTCTGTAAAGTCTGAGATGATCATATTTGGGGTTTAAACAGGCCATGGGATGACCTAAAAATGATAATGTTCATAATTTTTATTCACTCTTAGCTGGATTACACCTAACAGGTTTTTTATTTCCTTTGAGGAAGTGATTTTAAATATCTCCACGTGCTTCTCATTTCTATTATGGGAGTTACTGCTTAGAAAGTACAAAAAGTCTGTCACCTATGCTGATCGTTTCAGTTGTCAACTTGACACACCTGGGCAGAGGGAACCTCAATAGGAACCTCAATTGGGAATTCCCTCTATTGCATTGGCCTTTGCCCATGTCTGTGAGGCATTTTCTTGATTGTTGATTGATGTGGGATGGCCCAGCCAACTGTGGGTGGTGCTCCTCTGGGCAGGTGGTCTCTTGTGGTGTAAGAAAGCAGGCTGAGCACAGCCAGAGGGGGAAGCTAGTAAGCAACATTCCCCATGGTATCTGCTTTAGCTTCTACCTCCAGATTCCTGCCTTGGTTTCCTGCCCGGGCTAACCACAATAACTGGTAAGCTGAAATAAATCCTTCCCTCCCTAGTTGCTTTCAGTCAGTATTTCATCACAGCAGTAGATGCTAACTGGAACACCATTTTAAATAAACAGTTTGGGAACCGATCTTTGTTGGGATTATCATAATAGTGAAAAGGGTTTCATTCTTCCAAAGAATTATGACTAAAACCCCTCTTCTTGTTGGATAAAGGAAAATGAATACAGACTGACAATCATCTTGTGTTTTCTAGAAGTGTATCTGAGAGCACAGAGGCTTTTGTGATTAAAAAACAAATCATAAAAACTTCCCCAATAAGTAGGCTTTTCCAGTTTGCATTGCACCCTTATGTAGCTCTCCCCAACCCCAGGGTTTTTCCGCATGTCACCACACACTATTTCCTACTGCATTTCCACCTTGCCAACCCATTACAGCTGCTTGAAAGCCTAGTCAGCCAGTTCCAACTCATTAATTCAAGACTGAATCCACTTCAGGCAGAGAAGAGTTGCAACACTTAATAATAAAGGATTTTGTGGTGAGTGCACGTGGCTAACAAAGAGCTCACCCATTCATCTGTAACGCACAAAGAAGACTTGAGCGTTAATCCATGGCCTATTTATTCATTTTTCTCATTTCGTGTAGTTAGTCTTTCTTCTCTCTGTATTTTCTAGCTTGTGGGTCAGGTGATGTTAAATCCCTTGAAGACATTCACTGAGGTATATAAGAATAATTTTAAGTATTGTTGAATCATGGTCCCACCCTCAGGTGTTTTACATATAAGAAATACCTAAAAAGGAGCTGAAAATTCATCCAACCTTCATTTTGCTTCTGTATCAGCTACGCTATGTATAGGTAGACATGTAAGTGCTAGCTTACCATTAAAGACAGAGGTGGAAGTCAGGTATGGTGGTGCACAGCTATAATCCCAGCACTTGATGATTTGGAGTGGAGGACTACCGTAGACTCAACCTGAGCTACACAGAAGCTACCAGGTTAGCCAGGGCTATAGAACAAGACCTGGTCTCAACAAATAAACAAACAAGGCAGCTTTATCTCAAAGGTAGAGCTCTTGTCTAACAAACCTGAGGCCCTGGGCTTAAAACCCCATACCATATACATACATAAATACGAAAGTAAAGGGTTAAAAATTACTGACACCCACAGGACTATGCCACACTGCGAATTCAGCTTGCCTCAATGAATCTGAACACCATACCTCCTTTAAGAATATATTTACATGGGCTGGAGCAACAGCCTAGAAGTTAAGAATATTTCCTGCTCTTTTAGTTCCCAGAACCTACATCAGGTGGCTCAAAACTATCTGTAACTCTAGTTCCAGAGGTTCTGATATCCTCTGGTGGCCTCTGGGGGCACCTGTACACACATGGCATACATTCACACAAATATACACATATACATATGAATAAATATATATGTATCATTTTATAAAAGAAAATACTTCAGCCTAGTAGATTAAAGGTAAATCCTGGTATATGATTGATTTAACTTAAAAATACAGTCGACTCTTACCATCCTTGAAGGTAAGATGAGGACCATCAAAAATGCTCAAAATTATACCCCAAAGACTCTGTAGCTTACTCCAGAAATACCTGGTTCATTCACAGTCACTGCTGCCCTTTTCATAATGGTTGGAAATTGGAAACAACCTAGATGTCCATCAACTGATGAATGCATAATGAAGGTGTGGTACATGTACACAGTGGAATATTATTCAGCTCTTAAAAGAATTCACAGGTAAAGGGATGGAGCTGGAAAAAAAAATCATCCTCAGTGAGGTAACCCAGACCTAGAAAGACAAATATGACATATTCTCTTTCATACCTGGATACTAGCTTTAAAACCCTAGATCTGCATGTACTAATGTGAAAACCCAGAGAAGTCAGGAAACTAATAAATGTTTTCCTGGGATGGGTGGTAGAATGCAGTGATTTGAAGGGCAAAGGAGAACAATAGAACAGAAAGGGTTAAATAGAACGAGGAACGGGAGGGCAGGACAGAAGGGAGATGCGGAGGGATATCTAACAATAAAGGCTGTTAGAAAAAGTTATATAGAAATTTACCACTATAGAAGCTTATTAAAGTATATGCATAAACATTATAAAAGGAAATTAAAGGAGTTACCTTATTACAGGGTAACACTGCCCCATAGAAGACACCATAGACTAGCAAAATAAAACCCCATTTCTAGGAATGGTACTTGAAGCTTTTGACCAGGGATTCCATAGACCCTCAAACAATACTGGCCCTTGCTCCTTCTCTTGATTACCTGTCAGAACTTCATGGTAAGACTCTATTGTTGTAGACACTACACACATGAAGTGTAGAACAAACAAGGAGAAAGCAAGCTGGTGCTGACTTCAGAGCCTGATCTCTACTAGCTAACTTTCATAGTGCTTGAAAGTGCTATGCACACTCTCAGAAGGAAAAAAAAAATCATCAATCTTACTCAGGTGTGAATTCTGCAAGTTACAACAACCATTGGTCTGGAAAGATATGCATACCTGTGCAATAGTGACACAAATATTATGGGAGTAACCAACTGTTTTCTAATTGAATTTAAGATCAGCTTCATAGAATGGAGCCCATACCTGACATTGACATCAGACTTAGGAACCTGGGGCTAGACAGGTCACAGGGCATAAGGGAGAGCCTAATATTCGTCTTCTGCGAAATAGAGTACTGAACAAACTCCTAATGACTTGTTATACCCACAGATTAATGCACTTCTCAGCTCTCACCAGGCAACCTTATTTATGCAAAAGATGGTGACGTGTTAAGATGGTGATTGACAAAGGAAACCACAAATGGCCAACTTGCAGAGAAAACAAGGCTTCAGGGTGCTTATCCCTGAATATGACAATTATACCAAACTTCTGCCTCACAAGACTCAGAGATCATTGTGGGAGAGGGAGTGGAAAGATTGTAAGAGCCAGCCAGAGGTAGTGGATGACCACAAGGAAACAGTTTTCTAGACAGCTGGGTGGTTACTCATATTAAGGCAATGGTGACAATGTGCACAGGTCCGAAGCTCAAACAAGACAAAATCCCAGTATCGGCATAGGGAAGTGGGTAAGATTCTCCAACCCTGTCTGAGGAACTATTGGCAACCAATGGCAGCTGGGAGCGGGGGAGACAGTCTCTTTCTTGTAGGTTTAACCAGGCTCCACTGAATAGAGCCATGCTGAAGAACATTTGGGGGAACAAATTAAAATCTACAGGTACATGAAATTGTGTGGGCAGCAGTAAGGAGAGGCCTATGGACAGGGGAGGGGCTCTCAGTAAGATCAAAATGTACTGCAAAAATTCAACAAAAATGTGCTAAAAATGCTCAAAATTGTGAATTAGTTCCAATACCGTTGAAGCTCTGTATAATTTCTACGAGGCAACATCTTTTTACCTTGCTTCTGGCCTCTTGTTCAAAGTCTCTGCTCCCTTGGCTTGGGGGCTTAGTATAGTGCACTACATTTCCACCAAGAGTGAGAGGCCCTTCTCTCCTCACTTCACTCCTGTCTGTGTTTCTTACTGTTGTGCTCCAGATCACTGTCCAGGCCTTACACATTTGACAAGCACTCTACCACTAAGCATACCCCTAAGTATGACATATATATTTTTCATTTTCTCATATCACACCTAAAAAGATTCAAGTTTCCATCTCATTTGCTGGACTGATATCCACACAACACCTCCTAAGCTGATACATGGGCCTCAGTCAGGGAATACCTAACAACATCCGTAAGAGCCCTGTTGCTGGGTGGCTCACTCACCCTCTGACTTCACATGAGATTCTAATTTACAATGAAACAAGTCTAAGCACTGTAACAGAGCTGTAAAGAACAGATACTTTGAATTTTATACTGTGTTCAAGTCAGGCACTTTGAGAACACTGCTGCATTACGGCGTATGCTCAGCCGGGGCAGAGCCCAGCAGAGGAAGGAGGGCCGGCCCAGACTTTCTGCTCTCCTGCCTTCACACGGGGTTTGCACTGGCTCCTGCCTGAAGTTCATGTTGGTGAGAGGAGAGTGTTTTTTGTGGAAAACGGGGTAATGAAAGAAGGTGGGGTCTTGGGCTTTCCTAGGCAAATGCCTAATACCTTGTGTGGTACTCAGCTTTGGTCTGTCTGGTTACAAACAAGCACAGAGGTTTGATCTTGTTCTCTTCAGCAGTAGTAACACAGTAAAACAGAAATCTTCTTGGTAAAATGACATTCCTGTGTGGCTGACCTTCAGGACAGAAGCTCCTCCTCATTCTCAACACCATCAAGTTAGTCTTTTCAACCAGCTCTGCCAACATACTCAATGCTAAATGCCAAACAAAATATCCAAAAGCCTGGGCATCTCTTCACAACTGAAGAAGGTTCGGCTGCTGTCAGGAGAGGAGACTGGCTTCCTGTGTGCCCTACACAGCGACACTGTCAAACCCAAGGCCAGCGGCTGCACAGATTCTCTGGTATGTGTGCGCCTTCTTCACTTTCCTGAATGAGGAACCAAATACTGAACACAATTTCTTCCTATCATTTCTCATCACTATCTCTGATAAAATATCATACAAAGAACCACTTAACATAGGCTCCAGTGCTTGATCTCTGACATTAACTTGTTTATAAAAGTGATTTGTCACCATTTTGCCATTTTTAATTCAATTCCAAGCATACACGCGATAACTATTCTATGAGAAAATTAAAAATAGAACTTTGCAGTACTTCTTTCAACACATTAAAAGAGCAAAATATCACAGGAGATGGAAGCGAAGCTATTTTCTGTTGTTATTCCTATGTCATTCCTTTCTTTTATAGACCCCATGGTGTGTGTCTTTCCTATTGAGATACAGAAATAAAAACTTCTGCAGGACTTTGTTTTTTAAAGAAACATATACAACAATATCATATTCTAATTTGATTTTTTTACACAGCGTGAGATTTATTCAGACTTTTCCAGTTCATCACTGTAGTCTATTGCATTCTAATTGTGCTCTATTTTCTAAATAGACCACCATTATTTATCTGTACTCTTAGTGAAAGAAAATTAAGTTTTCAGAATATTCACTCTTAACAATGCTGTGGCAGGCTGCTTCAGAGTACACATCTGAAAATTATGATATAGTTTGATTCTACATTGACAAATTGTTCTTCCAAAGTTGCTGAACCTATTTATATTCCCACTGAACTGTGTATATGCCACAGGCATGTAATAGATTTAATATTGCTAGATTTAAACATCACTCTAAAGTCTAAAGTCATTCAAGACGATCTATTCTCCTCAACACAGGACTGAGTCTTCTAAGAATCAAGCCATCCTCCTGCCTTCCCAGCTAGTTGAGAATTTAGTCTAGCATTCTGGTGAATGTTTTTGTACCAAACTAATGAACAAATTACCTTTATGCAGATATTTACCTATGTTTAAATCCAGTTCTCTACTTTTAATTTAGAATTCCTTTTTTCTTCTTCAAAAAAATACTTCTAAAGACAGGCACTGGTAGAAAAAGTAATTCCAGCATTTGGGAAGCTGGGGCAGAAGGATTTCAGGTATGAGCCCCCTCCCTCCAAAAAAGAAGAAAAAAAAGTACATCCTTTACCAGTCAGTTGAGAGAACTTGTATGAAATGTAAACTTAGAATATGTATTCTGAAATCTTAAAGAATTTACGATTATCCTGAAAGAGAATACTTCATTGTTCTGGCACCTGTCACTGACAGTCTCTTCATTTTTTTTTTGAAAAAATTATTTTCATTTAAATGTATGTGTGTTTCTGTGTATGTACCACATGTGTGGGTATCCATGGAAACAGAAGGGTACTGGATCATTCTGGAGATGGGAGTTACAGGTGGTTATGAGCTGCCTGATACAGAAGCTGGGAATTAAACATAGATCCTCCAAAGAGCAGCAGAAAGCACTCTTAACCTCTGAGCCATCTCTCCAGCGCAGTCTCTGTCATTCTTAAATTCTTTTGTGATCCATCTTTGGAGATGTCTGTATGATTCATATTGGAGTTCACTGCCCTGGTCAACATGTAGATTTACTTATTTTGGTTTGTCTATACATTGAGAGTTAAATTCTCTCTTAACTTCCCAAACTTTCCAGACAGCCCTCTCAGTACCGCATTCTAGTACATTCTTCTCTTATGGATGTGTACTGAGATATATTTTGGAGTATTTAAATTCTTACCTGTCCTCTTTCTTGCTTTGTCAACTTTTCTATTCAGTGTTGTTTTTGAAGTGAAGTTCTCAGTATAATCTTCCAATTCAAAAACCTGGAAGATATCTTAAATTCACCTTTTCCTTTTCCTTTGGAATTCATTTGGTCAATAAATTTTGTGACCTCTGCCCAGGCTCTCAGAAATTTTTCACTATGCTTCCAGAAACTACCTCTTAATTCTTCTCCATCCCCTCCCACTCTCTGCATTCATCTCTTTAGGCACAGCTTCTACCTACTTCCAATTTTCTCTGCTTCCCTGCAGCTTGTGGTGAACGTAAAGTGCCTGGTGTGGCTGTGATAACTGCATCCACAAGTCCCCTCCAGCCTCATTTCCACTTTACATATGTTCCCTTCATTTGAATCATACCTACTAATCCAGTCTTGTAAAATCTGCATCCTTGCCAGGATGCACTGTACTCTTTTATAGTTCAAGGATTTGCACTTTAAAATCGCTCATGTCAATCTAGATACTTTCTTCTGAGAAACAGGCTTCTCCCACAGACATAACCACTCCCTCTGAACCGAGTTTCCAGTTTCTTTCTTTGTAGTCCATGTCTGTGTGCCTGTTTTTTCTGTAATAAAGACTTAATCTCACAATGTTATCTATCTATCTACCTATCTATCATCTATCTATCTATTTATCTATCTAATCACCTATCAAGCTGTCATCTATCTATCTGTGGGTACTCTCTGCACATTATAAAATTACTAACTGAACTGAATGGAAAGGAGCGCAGGGAACTCCTGGTTAAGTAAAAAATGTCTATCAAGCTAGGTGTGATGAAGCAAAAGGCAAGAGTGTTGCTCCAAGTTTGAAACCAGCCCGGGCTACATAGAGAGTACCAAGTTAGCTAGGTCTACACAGTAAGACACTGTCTCAAGGAGGAAAAAGAAATTAAAGACTTTTAATTTTTATGTTTGTAGTTTGGCAATTTAAATTTTATTTCATCTTGAACATAAATGAGCGAACAACAAAGAAAATAATTCAGCACTATAATCATCACATTTAAGTAATAAACATAAAGATCCTTTTTGTTTCTGAGTCTCACATAGCAAAGCATGGTCTTGAACTTGCTGAGTCTGAGTCTCTGATGGTGTTCTGTTCCTACTAAGGAACACTTCATTCTCAAAGCACAACACTGAAAATGATTCAGTGGCTTTCTTAGATTTGTAAATGGAAAAAGTTATAAACTTCAGATCACATAGAATTATACAGCTAAAACTTGTTTTAAGTAGTTTTCATTGAAAGGGGGTTTGCTTTTAAATACCAGAGGCTTACTGTGGTGATTAACATTAAAAAATGATCACAACTGGCTAAGGAAGGAGAAAACAGCCTGCAAATAGGTGTGCTAGTTTCAAGGTGGATAATGAGATAATAAAATACATAATTAGAGGTTATACTACTTTGATTATCACAGATTATACCAATGGGTACAATAATGCCACTAAATAGTGCATTACCAGCCACCACTCATTTGTTGGATGATAAGTGGATTACGTTCCATGCAAACCATGACTTCAAGAATGTATTTAAACGTACTACCATACTTAGTGGTGCCCATTGACTCTGGACAGTGTGCAAACGTTTATTTTACTCTTCGATAAACTTACCAATTCGTAAAAGAAGGACAAGAATGCAGAAAAGATATTGAAATAAAACCTGGAAATGTCAGCCCTGAGAATGAAGCACGTTTCCATATCCAAACACACATGTTTTGGAATTTATTTTCCAATTCTGAAGAAAGCATTTCGGAACATCTGCTACATAAGCGGAGATAATTCTGAAGCTGTAATGCTATAATGATTATTAGCTATTGGCTAGTGCTCAGAATTTTATTGAACTCATTAATCTAAGCAAAATAAATATAACTGTAACAGCAACACTAAATGTTGGCTGCGTCCTTGTGTTCTTTTCACTCCCTCATTTTTTTTGGAAAACAAGAACTCTTGGAATGATGCAAGCCATGACAGGCATGTCTGTGTCATGTGTGTCTTTCTAACCAATTTCCTTCTCTAAAGAGCTTCAGGAAGCGGCCAGATATGTCTAAAAATGACACAGATGTAGATCTCTGAAATTCAGTGAACCACACATTGACAAATTTCCCTGCACCTAGAAATGTAAACCTATAGCTTAAGGCTGTTCTCCTGCTGCAAGATGTTGGAGAAATGCAAATAAATACTACTGTACTCTAACGTCAGTGCTCAGCTATGTGGGGTTACGTCATACAGTTCATATACATGCACACACAGCTGATGTTAGAGGCACAGATTTTATATATCCTAACCTTTGAACAATAACTAAAATCACAAATGATTTTTAAATACAATATTCTGCATCCAGTTAGAGAGTACCTCATTTCAGGAAATAAAGAATTAGGATACTAATACTGACAAATTCTCTGGGTACTTTAGACATACCATATAAACATCAAGTCAAAGTATGGAAATATGGTTCTGAAGCGTTTTTAAAATCTGATTTAATTCAAGGTGCTACCCCTTTTTAGCAGTACCTTTAAGAGGTAAAATCTCAATTTTCCAACCTGTGAAAGATGGGCAAGAACACCTATCTGACAGTTATTGGAGGATGTAAAGATGACGTATTAAAGCACAAAGAACATGTACATGGTCAATAAAGGTTAGCTATTATTTAAATAATTTAAACAAATACCCTTATAAGATCTATTATATACACTGTTGCTTTCCAATAGAATGACAATAATTTAACTATTGTTTCATTACTAATGGTCATTATTTCAAAGGCAATTATGAAGCCATAATAAAGTATTATCTCCAAGGTCGAAAAAGCTGTGTAAACCTATTTGTTCCCATCCAGAAAGACGTTGCTATGATGATTAAAGTTCTTATTTAATAATAAGGTTGACCTCTTTTCCTGCTGCCACTTTGTTTTCCCTAGAGAAGAAAGGCATGTCTTAAGTCTGGGCCTGGATTTGGCATAAGAGAATCAGGGGGCTTCACCTGTTGTATGGGTGATGCAAAATCCACAGCTATACTTCCCTGTAGCAAGGAAGTCTACAGAAAGCAAAGTGCTACCAATCCTTCTGTGGCTATTGGGAATACAGAAAAATCTGTTGAGGAAACAGCTTTAGAGGATCTGAGTTATAAAAGCAAAGACTGAGAAATACACCTTTCACTTATTTTTCCTTGGCATTTTTATGCATTTTCTATCTAGACAGAATTAAAAAATCACAGTCACAAAGAATATGGGAAATAAATCTCATATAAGAGTTAAAGGCCTTTAGAACTGTGCAGTGCTCAGGTCTTTTAAGCACGTGCATCACATATCACTCATACATGTTCTATGTCATATGCAGCATGTGCTCCTGAAAACATACCACAGCTAATATTTCAGCAGAATTATGCTGTTCTTCCGGTATGCACGTCCCATACTTTCACTCTGTCGCCCACTCTTTCTGTCTGAAATACCCCTCTTTGCTCTGAGTCCTGGAGCTTTATACTTCCTCACCCTTCACCCTCAATATCACCAATTCTACCTTCATTATCACATTATGACTTCCTCCAGAGTGGAGTGCATGTTCTTTGAGGATTTATGAGTGAGGGCTCCAGAAGGTTTCCTTGGCTTGAAAGGCCTTGTGTTTATAGCAGATTGATTTAAAGCATTCTTTTCTGACAAAGGCCACACCAGAGATGATTAGGGAAGAACTTCGATTTAGCACAGGAGAGACAAAAATGCAATCAAGAAATTGACAATTCTCTCTAAACACAGAAAGATTAGAAACAGTTCACACAAAGCTGTTTGAGATTTGTGCTTGGGTTTACTTAATACACCTTTAAGACCTGAGAGCTAAACCGGGAAATGAAATCTTGGTTTTATGACTGCAACAAATGGGCTGGCCATGGTAAATCCATCATTGATTCTTTCACACAAAGAGATATTTAAGTGCAGGGTGCAGGTAAGAGTAGCCTTTCCTTCTACTTAAGGTTTGTTAAAGGAAATTTATGTTTTTAACATGCGCTGCAAACACCTAAAAACTGATTGTACCTTATCAACTTTAAATCAAAACAGCTTGCTATCTGGTACAGACAGGAGAACTGGTCGATTTATTTCATAAAACTTTATGTACAAAGAGACAGTGTCTATGAACTTAATGGAGAGAATATAGAGTCTGGAAGGGTAATTTTTATTACAATTTATAGTGGATTACCCCTACTCCACAGTTTTCAGATTTTACGGTAGTGCGATGCTAACCGCAGGGCAGCAGGAGGCTTAATTCGTTTCACCCTGACTAGGAAATGAAATTGGCATTACTATTAAATAAGAAACCTCATGATTCTATTAATTACCTGGGTCCAATCAAAGTCATTATTTGTTCTCTGTTCACATGTAAAATATTTTACCTGAGCAAAATAATAAATCAGAACTGATTTTCATATGGCACTATCCTTCCATTAATCTCACTCGCAGGGGTTCAATTCCAGAAACCATTAAAATTTGAACTACATCAAGTATCTATAATGTACTACAAAACATTATTCCTTAATATTAGGTACTGTAAACAGAACAAACCTGGGAAAGAGCAGAAACAACATCTACTCAGGAATACCAGTGAACTCCAAAGTGCTCACTGATACAAGTGTAACACATTTGGAGATCACAGATATTTAACTGCAAATACTTAGAAGTGTCTGCTGTGTGCCAGACACTGGACAACGCAGCAAGGCACTGAGAGGAGAGGCTATGGAATGTGCATATGTGTGTGTGTGTATACATGTACATTATTTGTGTGTGGGGGGAGGAGTGGACAGGAAGAGAGCAAATGAGAGAGAGCTGATTAACAATCTGTTATGTACCTTTCTTAAAAAGTAGGCATTGAGCCATGTCTTTTGCCCAAGACTTCTTTTCTATGAACAAAGGTAGGGCATCATCATGAATAGCCATGGCATGTGGTTGGGACTTGAGGCATGTCTGAGTAGAGTAGGGCTGGCCTGGGCTGGAGGTAGGAGGAACCTGGGTGGCTTTTATGTTATGACTGCTCTTCTACTTCATACAAGAAAAGAAAGTTTCTTTGGGATTTGGGAGTCAGGACTGCATATTAATTCCTGAGGAGCTCATTTAATACTGTATATACTGCAGGCTAGATTGATTCATTTTTATGTTCAGCTATTTCTTTAATAAATATTTACTGAGCCTTTGCTAGTATCATACTCAGTTTCGGAAAAACAGGAGCTAGCAAGGACTTTTTGCAAATCATATATCTGTGAAATGTGGTAGACTTTCACCTTTATAGGAACAAAGGTTTAGAGCAATTACAAATCATAATTAAACTGTATAATTCTTATCAACAGAAGGGCTCATTCTTAGTTTGGGTCACACTTCTAGGTCCTTCTGTCCTCATGAAAGTGAGGAACCCACATCTACCACAGGATTATCTTCAAATTCTACCTTGTTTCTAGAGAATTCCTAAGGTCCTCGTTATTGAAGCTCTTACAGTCTGTCATTCTGAGGACATTAACTCAGCATCATTTCATATGACAGTGACTTCCTTTCTCAGTGCGTCCAGGTCTTGGTGAAAGTTGCTAATGGCATGAAGTTGGCACACATATGCTTCTATATAGTGAACAAATATAAAACGTAAATAGATAACAGAAAGCACATTTTAGTTTTATTAAACAGAGTCGAGACAGAAATGTACAGGGTAGAAAGTAGTGTGTATGGGTAGAAATTACGCTTTTCTTCTTGACTGAATTAAATGCTGTCTTTCAGATACTAAAACTGTAAAAATAAGGTAGATACATTACATCTCAAATTAGTTTAAGTTTTTCTTTTTTTGTTTTATTGGAGGGAGAGGCTGGTTAAGACAGGGTATCATGTAGCCCAGGGTTGGTCTCTAACCGACTGAACCTGAAGATGACCCTGGACTCCTGCCTCTACCTCGCCAAGAGTGAGTTCTTGAATTATAGACATTCACCATCATACCCTGTGGACTTTCTTAAAAGGAATAAATTCACCATATTTCCTCACAACTTTGAAATACCTGAGGAAATTCAGAGATCACCCTAACAAAAAGTCCTGTATGTAATAGAACATTTGTCTTTCTGTTCACATTTTCTAAAATCCTACCACTAGGTGGCAGTACAAAGACTGTCATCATCAATGTGTCTTTCAGTCCCATAATACGTGACTTCTGGGATGGATGATTTAGCGAGATATTCAAGAGAAAATAAATGAAACCAGGAAAAGGTAGGCTTGTAGCCAGGCATGGTGGCACTACGTGGAATCTCAGTGCTCAGGGAGGGGAAGCAGGAGGACCAGGAGCTCAGGGTTTGCTTCTGCCACAGAGTCTGAGGTCAGCTACATGAACCTGTTCCACTCTGTCACCTAATCCTAAGTGGCCAGAATGATGAGGGGTGGAGTGAAGTAAAGACAGCAAGAGAAAGAGAAAATGGAAAAGAGAAAGAAAGTAGGGTGTGAGAGCACAGAGACCAGCTGAGTACCTTGAGAGGAGTTGTAGAACAAGGCAGAACGCCAAGGGGGAGATGTCCCCATGGGGTTCCTTTCAAGCTTCCTGCACTGGTACATAGTAAGATGTATACACTCTGGTATGGCCAGGACGCTGTGCTTCCCAGCATGACCCAGTACACGCACACACACACACACACACACACACAAGCACACACAGAGCCCCAGTACCAATGTACATGCATGTAAATGGATGGGTTAATCAAACAGCTCCTGTTTTTCCAACACTGAGTATGATACAAGCAAAGGCTCAGTAAATATTTATTGAAGAAATAAGTGAACATAAGTCTCATAAAATACTATTTATCTGGGTGATGTTTTTAGATTTAATCTATTCCATTCTTCCCAATTTCTTCAAAATTGCTCATTTTAAGTTGATTTCACCACTCCCCAACAGGAATTGTTGACAGTGTAAACAGCTCTTTTTTTTTTTTGCATATTATAAACTGGAATTGGCATTTAAGATGTTTGTTTCCTTTTGAATAAAGTATCCATTGCTGGCAGTGAAGGATAGTCCTGCTGCAGTGGCACATAAAGCATTTGCTAAATCAATGAACTAGAAGATTAGATGAAAAAGATGGTAAAGCCACCTGATTCTAAAAATCGGTTGTCCCGGGATCAAAGTAGCATTATGTCCAACATAACACTGACTGAAGATACAATTAATTTCTCTGTAAACTGGAACCACTTCATCCACTCCCAGTCAGACCAGTATCAATTAGTTATTTTTCACAAAGTGAAATGCCACCTAATCAGTTCCCCACTTACAAGAGAAACTAGAATGAATGCTTAGAGAAAACAGTAACACAGAAAAAGAATTATTAAGGAATCAGAAAAAGAAAGGAGCAGAAAACACAGCCCTAGAGCTGTACATATTAAAAGGCCCATTTAACACAGTGTCGGCAATGATCCTAAAAGCAAGTTTGCCTCTTGGATGCTACATTCTTCCTTTTTAGTGTGTTTCTATAAGGCCTTATAATAGTCAATGGTTAAACTATTTATTTGCTAAGCATATATTTATTTGTCAAATAGTAAGTATATATTTTTTGCAATGAATGTAGATGCCCAAATACCATCAAAATAAGTCTATAAATAATTGCATTTGCTGTGGAAACAGAATTCCTCTGGTGGGTAACACTACCTGGATTACGTGAAATCAGAAGGATTACATTTAGGAAAGTTATTTTAAAAATTCAGTATCAAATATTCTAGATACAAATGTCAGAGAAAACTTCAGGTGTGTTGAGAAATAAATATAAAGAGTACACTGGAATTCTATATTGGTAAAATATAACATTTTAAGCAGAATTCCATTTAAATGTAAATGAGATCTCTTTGTTAGGTAAGAAACTTATCCCAGGCAAATAAAAATGGTATAAAAGGCTATTTTATTCAATAGCTCTTAGTACCACTTTCTACTAGAACGAACAGAAAGTCCATTCTCTCCGTCTGTGGCTTGAGTTACCTGACCTAACAAATAGGTCTGTGCCCATCTTCACTTCCTAAAAATCCCCTCTTTGAGCAAACTGCCCCAGGAATCTCCTGGTTTCTTCTGTCTTGTCTTTGCCTTTGTGCTGGTATTGGAGAATTTACTCAGCAAGCTGGGGGAGCCAACCAAAGCCACAGCCAGGCATTCCATGGTCTGTACAGAGCTTGCCTACAAGTTCCTTTTCTGTTAATTCTCATAGAGTACTGCATGCAGTGTCTGTCTCCTTTCTGAGCCAGTTATTACCAGTGAATCTTCAAACTAAGCCAGTCTATGCCAGATGAACCAGTAGAATCAACAGACTGAGAGATTTCAGATAAACAAGAACACAAGAAGCCAATTTTGTGATGGAAGCTATTCAACCTTATGTGCATACCCAGAAGTGAAATATTCTGTTGACAACCAGGTAAAAACAAACAACAATTCACCAATTTATCTACAGCGAATAAAATATTCTGAACTCATAGTTAAATCTTTCTTGAATATGGGATGTCTGTCTTTCTCTCACCACATAACAAATTCTGACTTTTTTTTTGACAATGATGTATCAAAGTTTCTATTCAAGAATAATAAATCAAAAGACAGCAACATGACAGTCACATTTTCCAATAATGAACATTAAAACAGTAAGTTAAAGGATATAAGTAACTATAGGATTTTTTTTTCATGAAAACTAAATTCACAAAGTATAAATCTGTTATTTAATAACTTCTGCATGTAAGAGTAAGTAGAAGAAATTTACCAAAGGAAGAGGTGTTAGTCCAGTCCCTCAGCAGCCAAGACAACTGTACACATAAGCATAGGTCAGCTGCCAAAAACTATTCTGGTCATATGGACAGATGACACCAGGATTCCACTGAATGGTGAACTAAAAGAGGACAGTCATGTGCAAGGTAAACAGAAAAAATGAGTCCCTGAGAAAAACCGTGACCTGAAACAAGATGTCAACAGGCAGTTGGCTGACAACAGAAAAAAATGTGATGGAACCATGAAATCTGAAATAGGAAGCATTCAGTGCCTTGGGAGCCAAGGTCAGTGCTTCCAATAGGATATGAGCCATCACGTCAGTGACCATATTTCCTCCCACAAATAAAATGGCATAGGACTAAAAATACACTTGTGGCTTCTTCCTGCAGCCTGTTGAGAAAAGCGAAAGCCCATAGGAAGAACATGGGGTGTAAGGATTTCAAATTTGCCCAGGGTCACATCCCTCTGAAACTCCTGAATGGGTGCTATGAAAATAAGGTGTATTTTTGGAGGGTTCTTCACTGTATCTGTGTCCAAATATAGTAAGAATGCAATACTTTAAATGAGTGACCAAAAAAACTACACATCCAAATTGGCTTGTTTTCTAAACAGCAGACTAGTATTTTAAGAAAAAGAACAATATACTCAAGGATCTGGTCAAATAATTGTTGGAAATGATGAATAACATACTGATGAGCTACAATAAGTTATTTTTCAAATATCACACTAGCTCAATGAAAAAGTCTTGATACAATAAACATGTTCTGTATAATTCTGGTGAAGCCTGCTGGTTTTGTACTGTCCGGAAAGAAACTATGGCTACAGGAAACGGAAGCTGGGCTCCTTTCCTCTAGATAATCTATTTCATCCTGGACACACAGACTACTGAGTACTTTAGGTGGCTAAGGAGACGAGGACAATGGCGGCCATGGGGGAGTATAGAGAAATAACAGACCATCCACAAAAGATAATCAGGAAGAAAGGGAAAGTACTTAGAATAGAGTGAAATACTCTAAGAGTGAGATATCCAAGAGTGAAATAAATACTCAACACACTGTCAATTCCAAAACCACTTGACCAATTACACCCTTAGTTTTATTACTGGGCATCAAGGTCACCTGTTCCTCTGTTCAGAGGGTGAAAGGACTAGCTCAGGTAAGGGATGCTGGAGAAAAGTCTGTATTCTTCAGCTCCTGAACTGGATTTTTTGAAAATGGTCATGGCATTGCCCTTTAGTATCTTGAATTCAAAAATGTAGTACCTACTAATGCTAAGATGTAAAAATGTCTTTAAGAAACATCATGGTTGTTTATGTTCTACTTTAAAATATTCTGTGCATTCCCAAAGGCAGTAATGAAAATATCTGACCTTTATTTGTATTGGTTCTGGTATCATTTTCACAAATATTAATAGAACTCAAACCTTATTTAACTTCTGTTTCATTGTTTTAGGTCTTTATAATGATAATTACCAGCAGAACTCACATTTTACTTAACCTTTGTTATGATGCTTTCCCTTATCAATCATAAATCATTTTCTTCTGCTTTTACATTTCCTTTCATTTTCCATTGTGCATCTTTGTCCTAACAATTTTGTCAATGCAACAAATCAACTTTGGAAAACAAATGAACTACTACAACATGCAGGTTATTCCACATTACAACACAAGCGCTCATATACAGCTAAGGACTTCGTTCTTGCAATTCTCCCTTCTCCAGAATTATCCATAATTATCTGTTTCCAACTCTCTACTGGATTATTCTAGACAACACACAGCCCGTGTCCTGTCTCTTCATGGAAACTGGGAACACTTCAAGCATGATTGTCCATCTCTAGGATAATACTCCCAAGAACCACCTAGACCTCCTATCTGAATGGAACTCATTTCAGTGCCCTGTCCTCTCATTCCACCAATATCACTAAGGAACTCTCCTCCAAACCACAAATCCTCAATTTTCAGTGTATTCATCACCGGAATAGCATGTAGTAGTAACTGGCAAATCCCTACTTGAAAAATCCTCTTCTCTCAAACTGTCTTTAATTCCACAGACCTCACCAGCAGACCAGCATTACTGGATATCTCTTCTCTTCCTAACTTCTCAGATACCCATGTGCAGCTCAGGATTGTTATACACATGACCTATCATATGATTTTTGTGGATTACAATATCATATCACAGTGTCAAAATGTTGGATTTGGAATGGGGAGACAGTTCAGTGGAAAAGCATTTGCTGTACAAGTGTGAGAACCAGAGTTTGGAACCCCAGAAGCTACCCATGTAAAATCCTACATGCATGGTGGTTGCTTGTGATTCCATCTGAGAGACAGAGACCAGAGGCTCCTGGTACAAGCTGGTTAGTGAAACTAGCTGTAATCTGTGAGCTCTGGACTCAGCAAGAGACCGTACCTTAAGAATTAAGAGTACACAGTGACCAAGGAAGACACTTGGCATCAACTTTGAACCTCTACATTCTGTAACACTACAAAGTGTCTCTGTCTATCTGTCTGTCACTGTCTCTCTCTCTCTCTTTCATACACACATGCACAAACACAGAGGCAATCAAAATGCACACACACATACACAGGCCAAAAATAATAATAAAAGAGGCTGGACACTGAGCTGCTCAGTCAGTCTTTCATATCTTCCCATCTCTGTTTGGTTCTCATTCAAGATGATCCATGGCAGTTTCTCTACAGCAAAGAGTTCCTTCTCTAACTTACTGGATCCCAGTGTGTTTTTTCAAACCACCTCCTCCTTCCTTCTTTAGAACCCTAGACTAACTTGTCCAACTTCCATTTCAAACTTTCTAGTTGATGGTAGAATACACAGGTTGAATATAGCACATCACAAGGGAATCCCTTCTCAAACCCACTCCTCTCATCTTAGGAAAGAGCACTGTGGTTAACAGCTCAGCCGCCAACTTGTGAGTCTTCCCTGCTTTGTTTCTAATGCCCCTCTCCAAGCCCATGCAGCAGTAGTTCCCCACCAAGCCTCCTTATTTTCATTCCTGCCCCATAGTCTCCACAGTATGCAGTGACTCCAAGATTCTGAAAAAACACAATGAATATCAGTGCATACTTCTCAAAGTTCAATTCCAGTGGCTTCCATCATATACAGGACAGAAATGACCTTGGGATTTAAGGTACTGCCTCAGCCCTGGCCCCATGTCCACCCCATCCTCATCTTTCCCACTCAGCACTGCTCATCCACCCCAGTCCACAGGCCTCTGTAAATTCTTCTTCGTATTCAGTTAAGCCTTAGGATTGCTGAACCTCTTTCTGGAACTCTTTTCCTAGATATTATCAGCATGGATGACTTCTGAGTCCTTCCTTAATCATCTCTAAAAGTGTAAGAGTATAATCTTTTCCTGTTAACTTTCCATCCCTATGCCCCATTCTTTTCCTAGATATTATCAGCATGGATGACTTCTGAGTCCTTCCTTAATCATCTCTAAAAGTGTAAGAGTATAATCTTTTCCTGTTAACTTTCCATCCCTATGCCCCATTCTATTTTTTTGCAGCACTTACTATACCTGACAAACATTCATCACCTTTCCTACTAACCTTTAACCTCTTGCTTATCCTGGAACCATAGTTCCTGACACTGTGTTTGGCATATACTAAATACACATTACACAGTAGAAGGAAGGAGAATTCTCAGCATTACTAACTCGTTCCATTCAGGTAATAATGCACCAAGAACAACTTTGTGATTTATTATAATACTTTATGATTTCCTGCCATAGGTAGCTACAAAAAAACCAATTATAATCTCATGATAACTACATGACAAACTTCCCCAAGCTTGACTGAAATTCCTGGAGATCAGGCTATTCCCTGAGGGTCTCAGCTTTCATAGTAATGAAACAACTCCTCTATGAGGAAGCTGTGTACCCTTGAGCTTTACTTTGGAGGCTAAATGCTACTTGTGTTTCTGGTAGCAAGCTGAAAATGTACTCCTCAGGAAACCTTACATCCTTGTCCCACATCTCTGAATTATGTTCATTTACTGCACATTTCAGAACATTATGCTGGCTTTCACTGTATCTCATATTCCAGGTCCCACAGATATGCCTACGCTCTCTGGCTAGCTAACAGCTTTCCTCCCTCTAGGCCCTTTCTACTTGGATGAACCAAGGCTCTACCTTCATCAGAAAATATTTTCATGTCCTTTTTCTGTTACTCAAACATTCTGGAAGATTTATCCAATCCTTTCCCCAAATCCTTTTATACTCCATGGAGAATCACAGTGAAAACGTTTCTTTTTTCCATATTTAAACCATCCTACATGAAAAGATTTTTTGTGAAGTAGAATTTTATTTATTTATAATTATAATTATCCTCTTACTGGACAAGTCACTGGCAGCTCTTACGTAAATATTAGCCCAACTCTATTCAAAATTAAACTATTTGTTTCTATGATTTATTTGCTTAATTTGATATTGTCCATTAAGCGTGCAGGCAAACCCAATGTTCTGACATTGCAAAATGATGCTGTCATCTACAAAAATCAAGTTCAAGAAATGTGGAATATAATCTATCTATCTATCTATCTATCTATCTATCTATCTATATTTTATGTGTATGAGTGTTATACCTGCTGCTTGTGTGTAAGTATACCTGTGTCACACAGTGCCAGGGAAGGAAAGAAGAGGGCGTTAGATCTGGAATTAGGAACGGTTGTTAGCTGCCACGTGGGTGAGAGGATTCAAACCCAGATGTTCTTAATGGCTGAGTGTTTTCTCATCCAGTCCCCAAGAATGTGCAATCTATTTACAAGGGAAAAAAAAAAAAAGACTGCAAGAATCCTCAGTGTTTTGCATAAGTTTACAATTTTGTGTTGGGCCACATTTATACCTCCCTCAAGCCCTGTGAGAAAGAAAAAAGACTTGTTTTGTTTAACACTGCATCCTCAGTGGCAGTAATGTCTGACGATTACAGATGCTCAAGAGATGTCTTGTGTACAGATGCTGCAATTCACAGGATCTTAGTTTAGATGTGAACCTGTACATTCATGCTTCTTCATGTCACATGACATGTACCTCCCTGTCACAGATCAGATATATCTTCTCAATGTTAAAAGTGACTAGCCAGTAAAATCACCTCATTTATGAGTGAGAGAGTTTGTGTCTTTCATATCAGCATTCTGGAAGTCCAGCTCTTTTGCTCATCTAGGTCAAGTACACAAGTCCTAAGTGAGAAGGGAACTGAGGGCTCCCTTGGCCGTTCAGCTGTTTCAGAGTTGGCTCAGTGCTCAGCTGTGTAAGTGCTAAATAAAGGTTAGAGGAATTACTGAAATGCCCTTTCCTTTTCTTCATCTTTTGAGGTAAGTCACCCATTTTCACTGGACACTTTTACAATCATCTAATTAATCAGTTAAACAATAAAATGTTATAAAATGCTATAGCAATATTTGTAGAATATGGTGATTATAAAACTTTTATATAAAGTAATAAAAACAGAAAAGTGGGATGTTTCCTGACTTTCTCACACTAATCTCTTATCCCTTATAATTTGTTTCCTACCGACTTTTTAAATTCAGCAAGTCCCCTCCCTCCCTACACACCATCACCATCAATTTTCTGTTTTATAAGAAAGAGAAGGAAATTTTGATTACTGCTACTAATATTTTTTTGGAGAAAAGTAATAATGATAAAAAATTGCAAACATTTATGGATACTTGATTAATGCTAGCCATTTGAGCTCTGTTCTTAATTATTCCTCCTGAAATCTTAGGATAGATCACATTACTAGCCTTATTTTATCACTGATGAAAATATAAATTAAGGAGATATTTTTCTATAGGAACAGGTGGGAATACTGCGATTTTATCTCCTATATCTTTGATCTCAAATTTTATATTAGTAACCATCAAAGGACAGTTCACTAGGCTTATGATTAAGTAAATTTTATTCATGATAGGTAAAACCTAGCCAATAAAACATACTACATGAAACTAACAAATCCTCTCAGGTTAAGAACAAATGATAGCATGAGTCTTAACGGGCTTCTGCAATGATCCATTTTCTATAAAATGAAAATTTAATCATATGTTTTACATATTATACATCCTAAATAAAAATAACCTCTTCCATAAATGATATTGACAAATAAAATCATCTTTCTCAGTGATTAGTGAGAAAAAACCTCTATATAAATATCATAATCAATATTAAAATGTTTATTAATCAACTTCATAATGGAAATAGTGTTATGTTGCCCCACTTATTAACTATTAATTCTTAAAAACATAACTCTATCTGAATAATAATGAAAGATAAATATCTGATTTGGCTTCCAGTTATGTTACTATTATTCAAAGAGATTTATTCATGTCACTCAGAAATATTAGCAGATACGTGAAAAGCACCCTAAGTCCTCTTTGTCTTCTGCTTTTTAAATACAGGGTGGTAGGATCAGTTTCTTCTTTCGTAACAGAAGAAAACAGGAAGATTGTCAGATAAGCAGTGAAAACTTCTCAAACTTGTAAACTAAAATTCCTGAATCAGGAGATTTTTAACTTTGTTAAACTGGGAAGCTGAAATTTATTTGAGTGCAATGAAGAAACTTGATATAGATAGAATAATAACTTGCCAACAGTGAATGCACAATTCTATAGTTATGATCGTAAAATTTCAGACACATTTTCAATCAAATGTAATCTCTCGATATTGAATCCTACCTAATATCAGAATCAAAACAATCATGTTTACTGGTTTATGCATTCATTGTTCATATTTTAATCATGATCCTCACTAGTAACAGTGTCAAAATGAAAAGTAATACACTCTGGGTCTTATTCTAACATCATTTCTAGGCTCTGAAGACAAAATATGTGCATATGTACCAAGTTTAAAAGAAAGCAGTCAAGAATACAAGACTTTATATGTGCAAATAGGAGTGGCTTATTCTTTAGATTTGTATAAAACATGATACATGCCCCTGTGTTACTACAGTTTCTGCCAGTAAAACTTTGTATAAAGGGAGAACATAGAAGTAGTTGGCAACTTCACATTCACTTTCAATGAAATAACTAGATAGTATTATATGGTCATGTGACAAAGTATCTTCTTACATTCTCAAACTTAGAGGGAACATAATATTGTATTTCTCAGTAGTCCCATTATAACTCACCCTGTTATTGAAAACAATAGTAATGGAATTAAAAGATGATAAGAACCCAAGCTGCATGAGACTTTTACAGTCAATCACCTAAGTTAGAGTCATTCTAATATTGACCTTTTTTATAAGGCACTCAGAGATGAATTACCGGATCCCAAGCTCTCCAACTTCACAACATTTTGTATTAATGCCAGTCAAATAAGTTCAAATTTAGCCAAAAAAAAGAGAGCAAACATCCCAATTTACCTTAAAACAGCCATAATGACTCATTTCTATGAGGGGTTGATGCACTTTCATGTCATGGATAATAATGACACCCAATATAAGCTGCCCTTCCTACTGGAGAAGTTAAAGGTAATCATTATTTTGTAAATTAAGATATTAAAATTCTAACATTTAATGACTCAATAAATAAACACACAGACTGAGAATAGCTAAGGAATGTCTGTACCTAAATGTAGCTCCTTTCAAGCTATGTTCAATTCAGTGGTTACTGAAATTGTCTATACAATTCTGCATGGAGTTTCTTTGGACATATTATCTATCTATCTATCTATCTATCTATCTATCTATCTATCTATCTATCTATATGTTAGGTTCCACTTAATGAAAACCTTTATGATTCTCTCTAGAACTGAAATACACCAAGACTGTATGTCTCTTACCTTTGCCATGGCTTCTCCCATCCTCCAGAAGCGGTACAACAATAGTGTTGTTCACGTTTCCAGGTGACCGTACGGCTGTATAGACAACGGGCACCGACTGTACCACCACGGGGATTCGATGAACATGACTCAGTTTGTTAGACTGTAAATTCATGGGACTTGAAGGCGGGACAGGATGAATAATGTGCAAAAACTGCTGGCCTCCCACACCAGATGCAGAGGCAACAAGGGGTCCTGGAGATAATACTGTTGATGAAGAGGATGCTGACGATACTGATGTTATAACAGTTGGGGATGAGGCAGGACGACTAGAAGATGATGAAGAGGTTGACGTTGAAGAAGGTGAGGAGGCAGATGCTGTCATGGAAACTGGAGAGGATGAAACGGCAGTAGGCGAGGTCCTGGCTTTGTTGATTGACAAATCCACTGGCTCAGTTTGTGTTTGGAAGTGATCTACAGGCAATGAGTCCTCTGGGGGCTCCCCCTTCACATTGTTCAGCAACAGAGGAACGGCTTCCATATCAGGGTAGCTGTGGACGTTTGGAGACTAGAGGGAGAAAAACAGAACACATTTTACCATAATTCATCATATATTTCAATGGAGGCATGACTTACTATTTGAATGTTTACTTAGTTTTCCTTTATTGCTGTGGGACATTAGTTCATTTGCTCCAGTATTTGAAGAATTGTTCCTTGACAGATACAGTGATTACAATGGAAAGGGCAAAAGCACAACAGAGAGTGGGAAGGTCCTTTATTGTGAAGGCATTTCATTCCGCTGGAAGACACAGAAACAGAACGACTTGAATGAAATTCACTATTTCACAAGCGGCTGTAAGAATCTAAAACTAAGCAGGAAATTTATATAAAATCTCCCGAAAGACAAGTTTGGAATAAAGAGTATTATTTACTTAGAACTGTGTAAATGTAATTTAATGAACTGAAACACATTTTGTTGATTTGCATCATTACTAAATTAGGAATCTCAGTTTCTTGTTATGAGGGGATGCAAGTTTTCATAAGATAAACTGAATATCCTTTCCAGCTCTAGAGATTCAATGTGCAATGGATCTTGTTCAACATGATCATAATCTAGGGACAAATATCACCTAGCAACAACCGTGGGAAAACTCACTATGATGTTTCTACATTCATATTTGGCACAAGACTATTAAGAAAGCACACAAAGTTCTCCAACCTCCCAAGTCTGTTCACAAAATTTAGATCATTTGAAATGAATGAATTATAAACCCAACTGCATGAAACATTGATGCTTGAAGAAACAATTTTCAGAACATCCTATGTAAAAAAAAAAAAAACAAGGTGCTAGAGAAATTATTCTGTATTTAAGAGAACTTGCTCTTCTTTCAGAAGACTCAAGTTCAGTTCTGAGCACCCACATCAGGCAACTCAAAACTATCTGTAACTCCAGCTCTATGGGATGTGACACCCTCATCTGGTTTCTGCAGGTACATGCACATATGTGGCATATACTCACACACATACACATAAATAAAAATAATTTTAAAAATACTAAATTTAAAAAGCTGTTTATGAATTTTAATTTAACATAATGAAAATTTTGTACAAGTTCATTTGCATTCTTCTAAGTTTTAGTGATCAAATTAAAAAGATAAACATTCCAGTGTTTAACACAATCTGAAATTTACAGCATAACATTATTAGGAACAAATATAAATCTATTAGCTCACAAGCTGAACAAGTATTTATGGAATTCTGAGGCCCAAATGGCCCATGTTCTTATTGGCATGTGTCAGGAAAGCCTTGACAGAAAGAACCAGACCAGTATTTTGGTTACATATAATTTAACTAGGTTAACATTGACAAAAAAAATATTATTCTATTTGATGAAAATAAAAAAAAGCCTTTATTTTCAGCTTTCTTATCAGATTAGAAAAACAATTATGTTAAGTTAGTCATTTCATTCTTTATCCTATAAAAGAGTTTGGTCTGCTATTCTCTCTGAAAACATGAAAATGCATTTGAAGGTTAAAAAAAAAACACCAAACATGGTTGTTAAAGTCTTTCTTTATAGAATTTAAATTATACTTCAGTCGCAGCATACAACAGGCAATAGGGGAAGGACATTTTATTCAGCAACAATGAAAAAAGAAAGAAAATAAATCAACAATGGAACCAGAGCAAATCAAAAGGAAAATGCATTGATGTTGT
This sequence comes from Eospalax fontanierii, assembly GCA_035773235.1. Classification (NCBI taxonomy): domain Eukaryota; kingdom Metazoa; phylum Chordata; class Mammalia; order Rodentia; family Spalacidae; genus Eospalax; species Eospalax fontanierii. The sequence continues at coordinate 106,306,642 of CM069524.1, forward strand.
AATGTTCTTTTTAAAAATTTCTCTCTTCTTGTGTTACTGCAAAAGCATATGAATTAGAAACATAAAAAAACCAAGCCATCTTTAATAATCCCTGTATGAAACTCTAAATAGGATAGTCATTTTAGGTGCTAAAAGTGGGAAATGTTTTATAAATCTTCTCAAAGATATTAAGAAACCAAAAGGGAAAAAGAAACCCCACAAACCCAAACACCGTAAGTCAAACTACTTTTATAAAAGTCTGTGGGCATTAACTACAATTCCAATTGGAAGAACATTTTAGTTTGTTCTTAGCATTATCATTTGTTTTTTTATGGAATAATGCACACTGCTTCTTATTAGTATTATATATAATTATATATTAGAGTTATATATAACTACATATATTAAAATATATATATGTAGAAATCCCTTGATGGTACTGTTTTCATAAACCAAAAGGCTCACAATTTAAAGTTTAAAATACAACAGAAAACATATTATCAAACAGCTCTGAGCTGTTTGACTTCAAATACCCTTGATTTCTTACTCTTTTTACTGTTTTAGACAAACCTGAGACTCTTATTTTGGAAACAATGATTGTTTTCTGCTTATATCCTTTACAAAGCAAGAGCTGCAGAGTACTTCATCCCCATAGACAATTCTCAATGGAAGTGAAATAGTGAATGAAACAGTAATAGTGTGAGATGGCAACACAAGAACTGGGACATACAGAGCTTATGTGGAGATGGCTTCTGACACATCAGGCATCACTGAACTTTACAAGGTGCTCCAATATTTCTGTACTGTGAAAAAGAGTCCATATTTTCAGGGCTCTGATTAATGCTCCACTGAGGAACATATCTCCTCCTTAAGCTATGATAGGATTACAGATGAAGACTTCTCACAAATCTATTGCATAAACTAGAAAGCTATGAAAACCAAACAGAGAGAATCCCTAGGTCCTCCCAGATGCCTGAGAGTTACATATTACAGTTTTCTCATGCACACAAACTGAAATAACCAGGAAGAATAACGCAAGCCTTTGGATCAAACACTTGTGACCCTGGAAAATTATGCATGAATTTTTATATTAATGTAAACAGCACAGAGACACACAGAGTCTCCTTCCTAATATGTGGCAGTTGATATGAAGCCAGCACAGTAACAATTATGCTCTAACAATTATTAGAACAAAGTCCTTATTGTACTTTTATCTGCTTTCAGTGTTCACATGATATCATATCCTGAAAGCCTCTACTGATTTCTTAGGATTCATGATAACGTGGCAGGTGAAGCTGTCCATCTGCCCACCTTTGAGCTGCACAGTCTCACTTGTAAAGTCAACAATACGGCAAAGAGATGGGTTCAAAATAGCTATGCATGCTGCTCTTCCTCCTTGTAAGAAAGGGGGAAAGGCTCAATTCTGGAATCATCATTAGGAATTCTTTTTTTTTTTCTTTTTTTTTTTTGCTCTTCTGAAGTGGAACACTGAAATGCATTCCAACTTCTGAGGCTTGGATCCCTAGATGGGAAGCAGAATGGGGAGCTGGTAGCAGATTGTAGTACCTCCCAGCAGATTGGCAAGAGGGAGGCGGAGCTCAGAGAGTCAGAGGAAGCATGGAAAGTGAGAAAGTCGAAAGTTTGGGAAGGATGCAGACCCTGGAGAATGGGAGAGGACCTCAAGGGAGGGACGGCCAAAAACCTCACACTAAGCTTATATATAAATTAGATTTAATATAAGATGAAAAGTAATAAAATAAGAAAAATAAAAGACTGGATATAACAAAGGATGTAAACTTTATCCATGATAAGGAAGAAATGCTTCTGTAAAAAGAAGTATGAAAAGATCAACAGCAAATTTTCACTCTTGATCACTAACTTCTCCACTTTTGACATATCAATGAGCCATTCATGACAGTGTCAGCTAAGTGTTTTGTGCTTGCTTTCTACTAAAAATACACACAGCTATTGGCTTGGGAAGCTGTCAAATAAACTGAATTTCTACTGATAATTGTTCTACTAATGAAGATAAAACTATTACTACAGGCCCATTATCAAACAAAAACAGAACTCCTTCTAAAGGGACAGACTGTATGAGAGTACTGGATTTTTGTCAGAGGAAATAATTTCATTTTCCAAAAGATTATGTAATATACTTTAAAAGGATCTATTTTTTAAACTTCATTTTTTATAATGTTTTAGGAAATAATATTAGAAATACACACAAAAGTCTACTGAGATAAATATAACACTATACTTCACAAAAAAGTGTCTGCAAACCTAAACAGAAGCAGGACTGTATATAATGTGGTGCTACTTTTCTCAAGTCTGAAAGCAGTTTTATTTGGAATAATCCACCCAATAAAATATTACCTCAAACTTGACTTGATAGCCCTCAACATGTATGACACAATGCATGAAATCTGATTGCAGGGCTATGGTGGCAGGTGCAGACAGGGGAGGGGGTGTAATATGATTAAGATGTATTTATGAAATGCACAAACATTCAGTTAAAATATATTGTTAAAATAAAGTAATATCCGACCCATAATATTGTAGTGAACTTGTGCTTTTAAGGATTTGGTGGACCTCAGTTGAACTTTTCTGATCAGATAACCTTTCTTCCTAAATAAACATTTTAAAATGTAACTTCAGCTTCAGCATTTTTTGAATGAATCCCAAACCTCCCACATGTTCTTTCCCAGAGAGTCCTAAAATGTGTTTTCCACAGTCCGCTGTTACCAACAGCTGAATCTTATTACAGTCTTCCAGGGAATAAAAAGCATCTTTAATGGCAGTCATGTATTTTAATTACCTGCAAGTCTTAAAAGGAAAACAAAACAAAACAACCAACTATGTGTGGACACCATCATCTCTTTGGAAATCCTTCCTGAAGCTCTTAAGAGTGCTCTGGTTGAAGAGCACTTGAATAACAGGCCATGAGATGTTGTTCAAGATTTATGTGGTCCCTGTTACATCTTTAATTGGATCGGGTGTTTTAGAGATATAGGCCTGAAACAAACACACATTATGGTGACAATTATCTGTCTATCATTTAAATAAATTCTGTTTTATTTTGCTTCTACAAATTTTTTGAGAGATAATTTCAAGGCAGATTTTAGGAACTATAAAGTGGTTCCTCAAGCATTATATTGCTAACTTATGATAAGACATTTTTGTAGGCTGTTTGGTGATACTATAGAAAGAAAATGAGTCAGGTGTGTTCGTACACACCTTTAATCCTGGTATTAGGGAGGAAGAGACGGGCTGATCTCTGTGAGATCAAGGCCAGCCTGGCCTACCTGGGGAGTTCCAGGTCTGTTGTCACTTCAGGGAGACCCTGTCTCAAAAAGACCAAAAAAGAGAGAGATTTGAAAACAAATTCTAAAGACTCGACTTCATGACTGATCCCTGCTAGTTATTAGCAGTTTCATCTTGAATTCTCTAGGTTCAGCTTTTCAGACCATAAAAAGAGTAATATTAATTCCAAACTTGTAAAATTGCTATGAAGATTGAAGCAATAACAAGTCTCTGTAATAGGAAAATGAGCAGACTCTTCTTAGAACTAAACACTACAAATGAAACCAACCTATCACCAAAACTACCTCAGAGTGATTCACTGAAGATTAGTTTATTTATTTTTAAGATTAATCATATTGTCCACAAGAGGACCATGTATTATAGCTGATGGAATACATTTTATCTGATTAGTCTCATTTCTTAATTCTACAGCATATACAACCCATAGGATCCCACGCCTCTGTATATAAACATGATGATAGCAAAACATGAATACTCTTAATAAGAGGAGATGTTGACCATTAACAGTCTTGCCTTGGATGAAGAGGAGAGCATACTTGCTGCTTCTATTACAGTGGTAATTTTGTTTATATGATGTTAACAATCTGGCTTAATTATTAAACAAGTAGTTTTAAAACTGCATTCTGGGAAGCAAACCTTTGATGTTTTGATTGTAGCCTTAGTCTCTGACTGCTGTACCATCTTTCCAGCCCTAAAAATGCATATTCTAGAGCTGGACAGATGATGACCAGGGGTTCCCAGAACACATACAGGGCAGCTCACAATTGCATGTAACTCCAAATATAGGGGACCAACGTCTTCTTCTGGCCCCCACTGACATACCCATCCCCACCCACAGGCACAAATAAATATAATTTTAAAATAATAAAAATAATCTTTAAGAATTTCTGGCCTCTCGTCAGGCTCTCCGGTGTTCAGAGCTGGCAAGGAGGTGATATCTGCTGTTCTCATGGTCCATCCCCCAAACTGTATCATCACTGTGTCCCAGAACATGGACAAGAACCAAGACCTGCCATGCCACTCTCCCACCCCCACTCAGGAACAAGTTCAAATACTTTCAAAGAATGACCACGACCACAACCTCTTCAATAGAATGTAAAGAGAATCTGGTCATTACAGGTAGGAAAATCTGGTTCTCCATTCTTGAGAAGAACTGATCATTAAAGAACAGAAGTAATAGTGTTCTCAGTAGAGAAATCAAGGAACCTCCACAATCAGTAGAGAAATCAAGGAACCTCCACAAGGAACTAATTTTCTTGCCAAAAGTCTGGATGATGCTTTAAAACTTATTGAACAACCAGAATTAACAAATAAAGTAAAAATGGTTTAGATAGTCCAAGGCACTTCGTTTAAAAGGAAGCTAAGAATCAGCCAGGCCATCTTAAACTATTTGTAATGAGGGTCATGCAGGAATTTGAAAGTGATATTTTTTGAAGAAATTGATTTGGAGAAATATAAACTTCTCCCAGAATACCCAGGTGTTCTTTCTGAGCATCAAGAACAAATCTGAAGTACATGAAAAGAAAGATTAGCATAAAGATGTCTTTTGATTATTTATTTCAAGTTCTGCTGACCCCTTAAAAATTTATGTATTTTATAAGAACATGAGACTTTTCTTGAGTTAAAAATAATAATCTTTAAAAATTTTTGGGAAGTGTGTTTTGTACTTCCTGCCAAAAGGGAGCTAAACTGAATCCACACCTGAGATTTTTATATTGCATTATTTTAAATAAAACTATTTTTTTAATTAAAGGGTGAGTTCTTTTTTTTTAACCTTCATCTCTCCCATTAATCCAGGATATTTTAAAGTCCAAACTGCCACTCCTAAGGCTGAGGCAAGTACCTGGAAATCTGACTGGTTACTTTGGCCACCACCTGTGACTTTCAGTAGATACTCTACTTTTATCTCTGGTCTTTTATTTTATTGATAGGAAACTCATTTATTTATTTATTTATTTATTCATTTAGTTAGTTAGTTAGATTTATTTATTTATTTAGTTAGTTAGTTAATTTTTTGAGACAGAGTCTCCCCAAGGTGCCCTGGAATTTATTTATTTATTTATTTATTTATTTATTTAGTTAGTTAGTTAGTTAGTTAGTTAAGTAGGTAGGTAGTTAGTTAATTTTTTGAGACAGAGTCTCCCCAAGATGCCCTGGAATTAGCTATGTAGACCAGGCTGGCCTCACAGTGATCGACCTGCCTCTGCATCCAGAATGTTGGAATTAAAGGCATGCACTGCCATGTGCAGCTGCTTTTTACATTTATTTTTAAATTGTACATGCCCTAGTGATCCTGATTTGTCTTGTTTTCAGTGCTCCTCCTCCTTCCCTCTCCCCCTCCCCCTCCTTCTTCTTCGCATATTCAAAGGCAAAATGGCAAACAGAAATGCCATAAAAGTTTACAATTCTTAAAAACCAGTTTATAAAACTGCAAAGAATTAAAGTATACTAAAGAAAGATAAACTGTGATTTCTCTAATATACATTAGAGAGTAAAAGGAAACAATCACATTGTTCAATTCTGATAATCTACAAACAGATATTAAAAACATTGCAAACCTCATCTGCTGTGTGTCAGGATGACATATTTGAATGAATATTTAACTCAATTGCTTTAATATTAACATCTCAATTGTCAATTCATTCACCCCAATCCATGTGGTAGGAACACAGAACCAACTTCTGTCCTCTAATTTGCACATGGGTGCCATTACACACACAGATACAAAACAAAAAAATGTAAAAAAGAAAATTCAGAACATAAATGTAAGATGAAGATCTTTGTTTTTTACAGTTATGCTTAACTGCTTTCACGGGTGAATTGAGAACCTCCTAAAAGTTTTCAGTACGCACATTAAAACCGCTCCCAATGTTTCCTTATTTCGTGGTTGTTAAGTTTTCCGTGACTTGTATCCCTGGCCTTTCCTAAGTTACATTATTATCCAAATCAATCAAAATCAATGTTTACAATTGACTGCATTCTCACATTCTGGTTTGGCCCATGCATGCCGTTAGGAAGGCTGGCACAGAGAGAGGAGGAGAGGGGATTTGGTTTATGCCCTTTTCAAATTAATAGGAGAATCTCTAAGTACACAAAAGAGGGCAAGCATTTTTAGAAGAGGATGCCAATGTTATATGTAAATCCAAAAACAGCTAATGAATGTTAGCATGGCTTATTTAATTAATATATATTATATTTGCTACAAAATAATATGGTTCTCAGGTTATTTAGGAGCTTGAACCCTTTGAATACATTCCATCAGGTCAAATAAGATGAAGCCCTCTCATTAAAACAAGGGTCATAACAGGAAACATAGAAAGTTTAATCCCTACTGTTTAACAATTGTTTTTCAACTATGCTTCACATAGTACACCAAAATATATAAAAAGACAATTTACTATTTCAAGCGTCTGACATTTCAAAGAAGGATTAATACTTGCTAAGGGTTTGAAGGAAGGGAAAGAAGGCAAGGATGAACAGGTGAAACTCAGTGAACTCCAAGGCAGAGAAAGCACCCTACACAAAGCCCTGAAGCAGATACAGATAATTAGGCATCTGTCAAACCCATAGAACCCTTCAATACAGTCTAGGCCATAATGCAGGCTACAGACTATGCTTAGCAATGTGTCATTTGTTTATAATACATCATAAGACAGGAAGTTCAAGACATTACATATACTCAGTGTGCCACCCTAATATGAAATGTGGATAATGGGAAATTATTTGTACTCTAACACATTATCTTGTGAACCTAGATTTATACTGAAAATACAATCTATTAATTTTTTAATAAAATTGATGACTCAATTTTAAAACTTAAAAAAAATTATTTTATATTTATTTATGTATGAGGGCTTTGCCTGCATGTATTTACATGTACCTGTGTTGTGTAATGTCTGTGAAGGCCAGAAGAGGGTGACAGATCCCCTGGAACTGGAGCTAATGAACAGTTTTTAGCTGCCATCTGGGTGCTGAAACCCAGCCCTCTACAAGGGCAGTCAGTGCTCTTAACTACTGAGTTATCTCGCCAATCCAAGACCCTACTTTTATCTTGTCTACAATTTGCATAATTGATAATCTAAAACTAATATCACAGTACTTATAAGTTCAAAAGAAGTAACTTTATCTTTTCTAATTAATAATTAGAATATTTTTTGTTCTTAAACTAATATTACTTTTCAACAAATGACTTAAAATACTAAAGTTTTATAAACATCAAAGAAAACCATACTGTATAGACTTCTCAGGAATACAAGTTTCATTTAAATGTTTATCTTAAGTCATAATCTTACTCCAGTGCCTAAGACAAATGCTCTGCATTAATTATGTAATTTAAAATAAGCACTAATATTTTCCATTCTCAAATCGATTCATGTTCTCTGTAATCAGATGGGTCTTTCTTCAGATTTTATGATTCTATTCACCATATAATCATTTTTGTAAATCTAACAGAAGCAAAATCTATTTCTTTTCAGAGGAAAGAAAACTTGACCTCAGAATGATTAGCAAAGTCAAGGGATTGATTTGGAAACCTCCCATGGGACAGACAAGACAGTAAAAGGTGATCTTTTTCTGTAAAGATGGTGCATGCCATTTGGGGCTAACCACGGCAATCTGGGAGTCCAGAAGAGCCTGTGTCTTGGTGAAGGATAAACAGAAAAAGCTGGGAAGATGGCTCAGTGGGTAAAGTCCTTGCTGTGTGTGTAAACAGGAGGATCTAAATTTGATCTCCAGAACCCATGTAATGCTGGGCATAGAGCAAGAGCTTCTGTTGTCCCAGTTCTCCTATGGAAAGATCAGAGGTGTTGACTGGAGAGTCCTGGACGCTGGAGGCCAGTCAGGCTGGCGTGCACACACAGTGGAAAAACAACAAAGAGGTCTGTCCAGACAAAGCACATGGTGAGGACCAATACCTATGGCTGTCCTCTGACCTCTATGACCATCACGGCAGAAATGCATGCACATGGGCATACAACACACAGAGAAATCTCTCTCACACACACACAACACACACACACACACACATACACATGACAGAACGATGAAGAGGGAGGGAGGGAAGAGAGAAAGAGAGAAAGAGAAAGAGAGAGAATGAGAATCTACCAGAACCATGCAAAACAAATGGTAAAATTGAAAGAACCTTCTCCATAGAAAGCACCTCAGGTAGAAATTCCAGCCTTTTAAAGGGCTCCACTAATGTTCATAAGCAGCAGATTTAAATCTACTTGAGCTTATTATAAAAAATCAGTAAAATGCCTTCATACAAAGCAACATTTTAAGCCTCTGCCTTAAGGTTCCAGGAAATGGAAGTACAGACTCATACAAGTTTCTGAAGATCAGGGAAGAAAACACTGTTTAAACTTTAAAAGATGTCTTTTGTAAATATTGATTGATTGACTGAATGTGTGTGTGTGTGTGTGTGTGTGTGTGTGTGTATGTATGTATGTACTTACTTGCAATAGTGTCCATGTGGATATCATAGGACAACTTGAGGGAGTCAGTTCTCTCTTTCTACCATGTGCATTCCCGGAATCAAGCTCAGGTTGTTGGGTTTGGTTCTCAGTGCCTTTACCTGCTGACCCATTTCACCAGCCCAAAAAGTGTCTTAATGGTTCTATTTTGGCGTACAATTACCATGGGCACACATAGGTGGTGTACACGGAGTGATCAGTACAAATGAAGACCCTGCTCACAGTATTCATCAAGGAGGCCATGTAAGCTGGGGTAGAAGGGATGGTGGCAAGGCTAGAGCCCAGGGAAGGAGGAAGCAGCAAAAACACAGAAAGGAAGTATGACTAATCCCCAACAGAAAGAGTTTGGCTAATCAGGTGTAAGATAGAGTGATGTAGGCATCCTAGCTCTGTAGTCCTCCTCCCTGGACAACCTACTTACTCATCAGAAATAAGGAGTAGAAAAGCAGTGGGCTGCAGGACATCTGGAGGTAGCTATCAGTAACGTGCTTGCTGCAAAGCAGAGCTTGGTGATGCCTGCTTATGATCTTAGTACTGGGGGGAGCAGAAACAGGAAGACCCCTGGGGTCCGCTGTCTACCTGATGAGCTCCAGACCAACAAGAAATGCCGCCTCAAAAACTAAGGTGCATAGTGCCTGAGGAGCAACAGCTGTGGATGTCCTTTGGCCTATTCATACATATTTGCACACACCTGTACAAATACGTGCACCAGTACACATGAACATATTCACTCTCTCTCTCTCTCTCTCTCTCTCTCTCTCTGCAGTAGCAATGCTGACAAGCATGTAGTAAAACTGATGTTGGTGTGCTGTGGTATGGGAGAGTCAATGGAGAGAGAAATGCCCTGAAATTAGGTTGTAAAGGTCTTAAAACACTTTGGAAGCAGTAAGTACATTTTGAAGAACCTGGTTAGGGTCACACACCAGTGTGCTCCTTCCCCTCTTAAATTCAGAGTCCATTCTAAACATGTTCCACATACCCTAGTTTTAAAAATAAAATATCGTTTGGAAATGACATGCCAGTGTTAACCACTGAAGAGCATATGCTGGAAGCTAAACATAAAAGCACAAAACAAGGAAACACAAAGCCAAGGTGAAGACAGGTTAACAGATTCAGCCACAGTTCTTTAGGAATGAGCTCATGATGTCAGGTTCTGGCACAGTGAGGACGCTTTCTAAAGACAGCCACTGTGTTGCACTAGAACACATGTAACAGTCCTTTCGATTTCACGCAAATAAGTGTTTTATGTTGCTTTGAGAGAAAAATCTCAGAGCTACAGTCCTCACCGATTTAAACAGAACCTGAATTGAAAATAAGAAGATGTATTCTCGAAAACTTGACTAGATGTTTTAACAAGCAGCACCGGGAAGAGATAGATACTAAAGAGACAGTCATACATTAGAACACTAAATATGAAAATGCAGATCATTTTAATACTTTAAAATTTATGTATTATTCTGTATGAAATATGATTTATGAATCTTTTGTAACAAATATATTAAGAGTATAACTATGTAGTCAAAATATCAAATAATTTATATATTTAAGTTGGTTACAAACCTTCCTTCCTGGGAAAATAATGACAACTTACCTCAAGGACTTATATTCAGAGATTTGTGTCAATTTGGGATTTTTAACAAAAGTAGATTCATGGCTCCTTAGCAGTCCCTTATAGCTAGGAAAAATTACAAAAAAAAAAAAACTCGGAATAAAAACACTATGAAGCTTGGAATAATGGTTTTAATGTTGCTATGAAATAGATCAATGTATGAGCATCCTGAAGGCTGGCCCTGCACCGTGGCCATGGGCATGCCTCCCACGTGACTACTTTAGGTATTAGGCCACCATTTATGATCCCAGTGATCAGGGACATGGAGGTCTCATATCCAGTGACACTGAAAAGCACTTTAGATGATGCTAAGTGAAGAAAAATGTTACTGTGTTAAACTGTATCTGAAGAATTAATTTTGCCCCCAGAAAACATTTTTATTTAAACATGAAAATAAGAGAAAAATGTTCTAATAAAATGATTTCTCCATTAAGTGAATATTTGGGTGATCTATATTATATTTTTAGCCATTTTACTATATTTTCTCAAGTAAATCTGGTCTGCTTTTAAGACAAAAAGAAATATTCTATTTTCAGAAAGAGAATCTATCCTGAAAATTTCTATGTAAATACATTTGTTTTTAATTGACTCAAAATGAACAATTCCTTTTCTCTAAATTTCATTTTCAATCCTTTTTCATTAATATAAAATATAAAATTTAAATGGGGTATGGGGGTGGATGCCTTTAGTTCCAGCACTCGGGAGGCAGAGGCAGGTGGACCTCTATGAGGTCAAGGCCAGCCTGGTCTACATAGTGAGTTTCAGGCCAGCTGGGGCTACAGGGAGACCCTGTCTTAATAGAAAAAAAATCTACGACAGTAGGTGACTTCTTTACAAGTTTTAGCATGTGCGTGCATGCGTGTGTGTGTGTATGTATGTGTGTGTGTGTTCATAGGTTTCATAATACTAGGAAAGTAATGAAGAGGAAAGTAAGCACATTAGGTTATGATTAGAAGAAAATAACGAACCCCATTAAAGTTCAATTTGTCATGGAAGTTACCGCCATCAGTTTTTAATTGGTGGCATGAGTATTCTATAGAAATTAATGAGTGCATTCATCTATCATTTTTAACTCAGCTAAAGAAATGAGCTAATGTAACTGATCACTAAATGTGTGTGAGTCCAGCAGCTCCCATGTGTTAAAGCTTTGGTATACTCTGTAAATCCCCAGGTACCCAAGGCACCTTTTCTGTACTTCAGAAACTACCACCATTTTACAACGGTGTATCAGTACTAAAAAGCCTTTTGTGTTTTTGATAAAAAGCTTTCAATTAATCGATAAATGTTTTAGTGATCATTGCTGTATAATCAGCACAGCACTAGAAGCTGTCCAAGGATGCTACAAAGGGATTTTTAACCATTGTCCTGATAGAAACAAGCCTTTCCAACCCCCTAGGGATTTAATGGCATTTCCATTATTTTTTAAGAGAGAGAACTGCATTCATAAATACGGAGAATGCTTCAACTACCCATTTTGTTTAAAAAACAGAGGGCACTGGCTGGCGTGGTGGCTCACGCATCTAACCTCAGCACACAGGAGGCAGAGAAAGGAAAATTGTTGCAACTTCAAGGGCAGCCTGGTCTACAGAGTGATTTGTAGGCCAGCTAAAGCTTCATAACACCAATCTTTCTGAAAACAAAGCTAAACAAAGCAAAAAAATGAAAGGCAAATTCAAATCTTTCTGAAAAGCAAAACTGAATAGAAAGGCAGGGCTGGTGAGAAGGTTCACTGGGTCAGTCACCTGTCACCAAGTCTGAGGACCTGAGCGGACCACTTCACTTCTGCAAAGCACTTCCCGCTCATTTCATACAATTTAAGGACCATAATACTACTTAATAAAGAAGAGAGAGTTCAAGGATTAAGTAAAAGATTCACATACTTCACGATCATATCTGGCACAATTATTTTTCCATTAGTAGTTTTCCTTATATCGCTCACACAACATCTGCATCTTCTTTGATTATTTGCTACTGAATGAACAGGAAAAGAGCAGACACCTCAATTACTGCTCTCATACAAATAAAAGAAGTATAGTTCCCATGGGGTCAAGTTACTCTATATGTTTTAGTTTTAAATGACTTCTGTGATGAAATTCTGAATTAATTATTGAATAAATAAGCAAACTCATATTTACATGGTTCATTTCCTCCTTAACATCGGAACTTCCTGTTTCAGTAAAGAAACCAACATTCAATTATCTACAGCCATAGAAGAGATCACAGTGTACGTAATCCCAAGTGACCCATAATCTAAAATCATTTATGAAGGGTTTTAAGTTCATTATATGATGCCAGCAGATTTACTGCCACAATTGTATTCTTTTTTTTCCAACCACAGGTTCATATTAAAATCCATTTGTAACTCTTGAACACAGGCCATGAGAGCAGGAGGACTCTAGACACACACTGGCTGACAAGAGACATTCATTTGCTAGTTGCATTCTTTTTTCATGCAGAAAATCAACATAAAGATACGACAATTGGGAGTTGATAGTAAAATTGCATTTTATATTTATTAAGCACCTACCATATCGGACTAAAATAAGAGATGGCAGTCGTACAGAGGGAACTGGGGGCACAAGCTGTGTCAGACTTAGTGTATGCTCTGGCTCTGCCCTCATTCTATGATTGTAAACCAGTTTCTTGTGTCTAAATTTCAGTTCCTCACTTATGAAACGGTACGACCATTTGTGTCTATATGTCAAGAGAGTTCTGAAAATCAAGCTGTTAAGTGAACAGTGCCTAACACAGTGCTCAAGGCTGGCTGAGGCAATCATCTTTTATTGTAATTATCAATTTTACTCTTGGGATAAAACTAGGGAGAGCATTAAATATGATCATTTGTGTCTATTTGGTTTCCACAAAATAACTTCAGATTAGTGAATAAATCACAGTGTGTACTGAAGGGTCAAATGATGGCGTGTGGCCAGAAACAGACATAACTACCAAAATCAAAGGAGAAAACACTGGAAAACATGTTTCCTTGCTTTAAATCAGTGGTGTCACATGTTTCAGAATTCACTTTTTGGGGGATTTTTAAGGATATATTGTCGGGAGGATGTAGGGTGACTGAACACCAGGAATTGTCTGTAGTGAATAGTACAATGAATGATGTTAAGACTACCTATATTGTTCACCCTGTTTTTAATTCTGAGTTTTGACAAAACTTTCTAGAATTTTAAGGATTTTTAGAAGAACAGAAAAATTGTGAAAATAGATTCGATGGGATGACACCATCAATGTCAGTTTCATAGTTTTTCATTAGCCCTGCACCACGAATACATCCCGTAACTGAGGAATTAAGAATTCCTCTTAGTTTACACAAAGGAGTGCTGGATAATTTTTCTGTTTTTGAAAATATAAAGAGTCATTTAAGCTTAAGAAATGATTCCTTGATTTTGGAGGGATTAGGGAGCTGTCCTGATTTCCAAAACAGTGACACGCGGGCAGCATCAGCTTCAACCATTGCTTGGCAATCAGAAAATTGATTAATTTCAGACCTGTACTTCCCCGGTGAGCTGGATTTTATGATTAGATTTTAGTTTGAAAATCTCTTAAATTCCTGGGTGCCTTTACCGGTCAATAGAAAAGACAGAAAAGAAGGAGCGTGCTAAAAATGGAACCGTTTCTTTGGGGAAAAAGAATCGCATTGATTTATACTTTATTTTCTTATAAAGACACACAAATTAAACTAGACTGAAAAGAGGCCACGGTGAAGGAAAGGACAGAATACAGATGGTTATTCAGAAAAGACTGAACAGAGGACTTCCATACACACACGAGGAAGGGAAACACTGGTGACAAGCTTACGTTGAATCTTAAGAGTATAAATACAGCAGAGTTCAAGCTACTCTGGCTGCCCCGCCAGGACTTGCTGAAAACTCTGATCAACATAAGCTTTTAATCAACATTTGTCAGTCCCAGTGCTGGGGAGGTAGAGACAGTCGATCCCTGGGGCTTTCTGGCTAGCCAGTCTAATGTGCTTGGTGAGCTTTGTGCCAATGAGAGCCTGTCTCAAAAACCAAAGTAGAGGGCTCATGAGGAAGAACACCTGAGATTGATCTCTGGCTTCCAGACACGTATGCACCCACACAAATATCTCCCCCCACAACCACACCCACATGCACACAGAAATGTCCATCACTCAGGATATATTAAAAACCAGGGATATCTGTCATAAGATAATCATAGTTAAATGAAGGAAAAATATGTGTACTGGGGAATTACATGAAAACTAGGAAAACAGTATTTTTGATTATTTAATGTAGTCAATCTGAATAATAGTTTCTAATACAATTTAAAACTAAGAAGTGATACTTTTGAAAGGTGAAGTTGTACTGTCATTGGTCTATGGAGTAATCTGATGGAAGTATTTGATGGGGGCCAGAGAGATGGCTCAGCGGTTAAGAACACTGGCTGTTCTTGCAGAGGACCTGGGTTCAGTTCCCAGTACCCTTATGTCATGACTAACAACCATCTGTGACTCCAGTTCCAGGGGAATCCAATGTCCTCTTCTGACCTCTGCAGGCATTGCGTGACATGGGTGCAGGCAAAACACACAGACACACAAAATAAAAATAATAAAATATTTTAAAAATGTAAAGAAGGAGGAATCCCTCTCCAAAAAGGAGAGAGAGTTCTGAGAAATGAGCTGATTGAGTTAAGGTCACACTGATTGTCCAAACTGCGGCCCTGCCCTTACCTTTCTTATTAATCATGATTAAAAATTAATATGTAAACAGTGCTGTAGTTCAAATTTTCTCAACTGTGGACCATAAACATTTGTGGTCTGTTTTTTTTACCGTTATTTCAAAATTCTCATTAAACTGCACAATTTTCTCATGGTAAACTTCATGGACACAAGGTACACAAGGTAATGAAATAGAAAACAATCTGAAATAATCTGAAAAAATATAGTGGATGAAATGTAGGAAAAGTCTCAATTTCAACTGAATGATGGAATTTGGAACTGTGCCCTGGAATAGGTCAGAATATGCTATGAGCGCTTGACATTTGTGTCTCAAAGAAAGAAGACACATCGTGGCAGCTGTCCCGGTAGTACTCTGCTTTAATCTCGGCTCTTCAAAGTCTGGTTGTTATAGTTGATCCCCAATGTGAACATCAAAAGTGAGAAGGAGGCTGCCTCCTTGTTGGAGTACTGTTTCTACAACACTCGGTACTGCAAGGTTAGGCAGTTAAGTTGTGAAGGCTGATGAACCCGCAGCAACAAGGCGGCAGAGGCGACTTCCCCATCTCCGCTTCTCTGAAGTGGTCCTGACATCAATGGTGGGGTGACAGGCACAACCCCCCATTCTTATCTTAAGAAAAAGAGACTGCAGAGTCCATAGATAGGATCTGTGTATTAATCTTTACCCACCCATGGTCCAGGGACCCTTTCAGAAGAGGGGGTAGAAAGACAGTAAGAGCCAGGGGTGATGCATGAACATAAGGAAATGGAGACGTTTAGCCCCTGGAAACTTGTTCATAGGAGCTTGCAGCAATGCTTACAGCATGCACAAGACCGAAGTCAACTCAATCGGACAGAAGCAGGCCCCAACCCCAGCCAAGGAACTACTGGCAACTGATTACGGTGAAGTGAGGGAGAGCAGAACTTTAAGGGGTGATTTGAGGTAGGCTGACTAGACTCCAGTGAACGAACTTGCACCAATGGACACCTGGATAGAAATGCTTGACTGGGTAAGACTTAACATATATGGCCTGAAATCTGATGGAGGGGCTGGGGAGAGGAGGAGGAAGGGTTCTAAATTTGATTAATATGCTTTATATGAAATGCATAGAACATTAAAAATGAGAAAATAAATTCTTTATCAAATTCCTGGAGCTGTCTCTGTTTCCTGAACTACATCCACATTTGCTGATTTACATCATTGTTAGAAGAACAGGAATAAACAGCAAGGATATAGATTTTTTTTTTAGCAGGCAGAAGAAAGCACAGCTAGCCGTCACCCCATACATACTGCAGTTTCCTGGGCACAAGAGGAATTCCACAGTCACCACCCGACCCTCACAGTCTTCTGCTCTACTTGCCTTAGTGATGTGTGGCTTCCTACTTGCCTCAGAGCCCTTCACATCTTGCTACCTGTGCATACAATTCTGTATAAAACATGTTGCCCCCCAAATACTGAATTTTTTCCTTAACTCCTACAAACCTTTAAGTGTGATTCAGACAGTCCCTTGTCCATGAAACACTCTGATACTCACTCTAGCCCCATTAAGCACTTTATGCTATACCCAACCAATTTTTCTACTTGTCAAACTATATTAAAATTATCTGCCTGTGTACATATACACATATTTCTTAGAAGACCGTGAGCTCATCGTAGTTTGGGAAGGCATTGAGTGAGTACTAGGCAGTGAATGAACAAGAGAATGATTCTTTAACTGTGCACTGGTCCACCTGCCTGAAGTGACTGACATGAGTTTCAAGAATACATGCCTGCATTTGCCACAGCAGAATTTTAAAATTTACATCAGGCCTTGAATCAAAGTTTTCCTACAGAAGTATCTCATTCTTTTTTAAAAAATATTTTATTCACTTTTATTTTATGTCTGAGTATATTGCCTGCATGAATGTAAGTGCACCCATGTTGTACCATGCCCAAGGAGAGCAGAAGAGGGTATCAGATATCCTAGAACTGGAGTTAGGATGATTGTTAGCCACCATGTGGTTGCTGGGAATCAATCCCTTGTTCTCTCCAGGAATAGTCAGAGCTTTTACTCTTTGAGCCATATCTCCAACACAAGGTATTTCATTCTTAATGCAAACTATATCCGTCAGTATAGAAGGCTGAGTGCATGCATGGTCCTTTGCCCTGTACAATGAAAATCATGATGCACTACTCATTACAAATCATGGAACTTCCATTCTGAATTTTCCTGTATGTCTGGTTATTCAAATCTAAATATATTTCAGATTTTAATCTATGTATATGAAGGAATTGCCTAGTTCAGCATGTCCTGTGGGCACGTCTTTAGAGAACTGTGTCAATTATTAGTCTCAGTTGATATAGGAGGGCCCAGTCTACTGTGGGCAACACCATTCCTTAGGCAGGTGGTTCTGGGCTATGTAAGAAAGCTATCTAAGCATGAGCTAGTAAACAGCATTCCTTCATAATCTCTGTTTCAAGTTCGGGCTTGAGTTCCTGCTGTGACCGCCCTCAGTGATGAACTGTGATTTGTAAATGTAAACTAAACAAATCCTTTTCTCCTATGTTGTAAAGTTATTCATTAGGACAGATATCGAAAAATAGAAATAAAAAACTGTTTCACTTTGTATTCTGAACATTCCAGTTTTTGAATGTGGTTAGACAGTTAATGCTTTAACGAAAATGTTGAGTTCAAGGTAGTTAACCATCAACAGAGAACTATGAACAGGAAGACAGGAACCTGGCAGGATATCCCAGTCTTTGCCCAAGGTAGCACAGGAAACTTACTTTAGACTGATCACAAGGTTCATGGATTAGAAGGGAAATCATTCTGGTGGAACAGAAGCAGGCACTGATCATAATGGATCATCAGCTATTGATTAATGTGGAACACATTTCCTTGGGGCAAGAATCTACTGTGAATGTTGGTCTACTCTACTTGCTTTTAAATACTTGTAGTGTCAGTGTGGCAACATATCTTCCTGAGTAGGTATGGTGGGGTAAGTGGGGCCAGCGATGGAGTCCCGCTGTGAGGGGCACATGTTGATCTGACAATTAACTGAAAAACAAGAGTCAAACTGTGGAAGTAAAAGTCCTGGGGCTGGAGAGATGGCTCTGTGGTTAAGAGCACTGGATGCTCTTGCAGAGAATCTGGATTAGGTTCCCAGCACCCACACGGTGGCTAACAATGGTTCATAGCACCAGTTCCAGGGTATCTGACACCCTTTTCTGACAATGAATGTACCTGGTGCACTTACAAAATGTAGTCAACACATTAATACACATAAAATAGAAATAAATAAATCAAAAACATCTGAGTGAAATTTCTGTGCTCAGCTAGGGAATCTGACCTGTCAGAAACAAAAGAATGGAATGGATCTTCCTGAAAGTAGAAATTTTATTCAATTCACCGTTATATTCTAAATCACTAGAGTGACTGTGGAATAAATGGATGGAATGAATGAAGCTGTTTCTGATGCTTCTTCTTTCTTTGTGTCTCTGTGTATGTGTGTTCATATGTGTGCACAGATGCATGTGCATGTGTGTGCATCTGCTTGCAAAGGCCAGAGGAAAATGGAGGGTCTGTCCCATTACTGCTCCACTTTATATTTTGAGACAGGCTCTCACGGAACCTGGAGCATGCTGTTCTGGGTGGTGTGGCCTGCCAGCAAGCTCTGGAGAGTCCCTCCATCTCCTCTTCCCCAGTGCTGGGGTTAAAGATACACACTACACTCAGCTTTTCACTTGGGTCCTGGAGATTGATACTTATGTCTTTATGCTTGTTCAGCAAGCACTTTGTTCCCTGAGCTTCTTCTCAGCTGTAGATATTTTTCCTCTGTCTGACCAATCCACCCTTAGATTGTTTTTGGTGAATGGACTCACCATTTCATCTGCTCTGTTATTATAGCTTTAAGCCTAAAGGAAGAAACTCCATTATGTTGAGTAAGTGTGTGTGATAATAAATGCAAGTAGAGTCACATTAAAAACTAGGGTGAAAACTAATCCCATTACTTTACCCTAGAACATTTTAATGGATTCAGCAACACATCTAAATGACTACTTTTATTACCTTGGCCATTTGTTAATGGCCCGTTAAAACAAGCTAATCAATGATCAATTTACCAATTTTGTTCTCACCTCTGCTCCTCCTCTAAATGAGAATTCAGTAAGTAGCAAAAGAAATCACTTTAGTAGATGCAACTTTTAAAAACTGCACAAGGGAGAAAAGTGTAAAGTTGAACTGAACTATGAGACACTTGTGAGATCACTGGGGAAAGACATCTTCTCAAAGCTTGATTATATATTGATGGGACTGCCATCAGCTCATCACTGGCTACATTTGAAACAGATGGTAATTCTCAGAACTTTGGCATACATTGGGCAGAGGCTAGTTATGGCTCAACTCTTATGTTTCTAAAAGAATTCATATGATTCTTATATATGAGCTTAATGTAAACTCAGACAGTGGATCCCAACTAGCCAAAATTATGGTGTGTCATCAAGGCACAGGAAATAAGTTAATAAAACCTTACTTTTTTCCTGTTTATGCCCATATTTTTCTACATATCCAAATTTATTTTTGTGGATGTTTCTGAAAGTTATACAAAACTCTGTCGAGTCTAAAATGGTTATTCAACTATTTTGTCTAAAAAATAGATGAATTAGACTGTATTCCATTTCTATTTCAGGTAAAATGGATATGAAAATATATGAAAAGACTTAAAACATGGTTTTCAGAGGAAAGAGAAGACTGAGTTTGAACTATCAGTAAAAATGTACTAATGCTTCAAAATTCCTAAAAATGATTTGTACTGGTGATGGATCAAAAGCCAAATCTGGTGTTTAAGAAGACCCTCAGAATTCATCATTCTAAGGGTAAACATATGGTACCACTCAAAAGAGCATTGAAGCAAATAATTCATTAAAAATGCAAATGAATACAAGTGAACTTCTTTAGAAAAAGCAAGTTAGGGAACCAAATGCTAAGCAGGCAAAGTAAAGGGAAGGCTGTCGTTGGTCTGTTCACTGGGGAGAATGATGATGAGGTCAAGGGCAGCCCACGGAGTTGTGGGCTACTTGTTATGGAAGCAGCAGTCGTGAATTTTTATTCCTGAGCTTTTGTTCACATTATGATGATTTTGGATAAGGTATTTATGAAATGTCTGAATATTTGACCTTGGTACTACTTCAAGGACATGAGATATATTGCTTTCTCTGGAGAAAGTAGGCAGTTCTATATGGGTATACTGTTCATATTTTCAGCAGAGACAGAATGCTGGAGCGGGAGATAGGGAACAAAATACAGAAACTCCCCCTGTGCAACACTTTGTGTCTGCTCAGTAAGTTCAAGCAATTATGCACTCAATGAATTAGAAAGGAGTATAAATCAACTAGTGAATCTTTTTAGGCAGTCATATACCCATGTGAAAAAAAATCACATGATGCTCCTTCCAAAATAAAATTCAATCGTGGTAAACCCAGTTATTTAAGAAAATGTCACTCAAGTGATGTCAGCCTATACTGAATTATAATCAGTTCAAAAGCAGACTTTTATTATCTTCCACAGAGTGCAATGTCTTTGCCTAAAACCAAAGTAAGGATTCATAGGCTGCGGATCAGACAAGCATGTCCTGTTCCATTAGACCATCTGGGCATACTTCCCACCTTGACTGACAGGACTAAATACTGCTCGTTTAAGTTACTGAAACTGAGCTACATGAGAGAACTCACCATCTCCTTGTGAATTATGTTTTCATACTTCTAAACATTCCAGTGATTAGTTTAAGTTCTAAATAAAATGTTTTTTAAAAAAGATATTAATCAAACTGGAATGTTAAGAACTCTAACTCTTAAAGCTGGTACAGTGGTTTGTGCTTGTGGAGTCAGATGATCACTTGATCCCAAGAGTCTGAGGTCAGACTGGGAAATATAATGAGACACTGAGAACTAATTAATTAATTTAGCTCTTTGTTTTTATAAAGTTGCAAGTATTTAAAGTCATTGCCAAATATCCTATTTTAATTAAGCACTTCAGTGATGAGACATAATAAAACCCAACAATAATTTGAATATCATTTACTTCTTTGCTTCAACCTTGGCTCTCTTAACCTTTCATATATTGTTTTCAAAAGAATACTTAAAGAAGACAACACAATAATCATGGCCGAAACTAGAAAGACCACTAGCCAGTAGATATTTTGTGGAGAATTTGAATAGACTTACTTTTGTAGTATTTGGTACATATAAAAGACTATGGTTGACAGGTAAGTATTGGACAATGATAAAATGAATGCCTATTCTTAGAGTTCTTTTACTAGCTATTATTTCCATTTTAAATTCATAAATAATAGTTTTATGGCACCTAACAAAGTTTAATATATAATATTTCATAGTATCGTACACTTAAATTTTGTCCATTATATATTTTTTTCTGTCTCGGGAATAATTTCAATGTGAATTTTTAATGGTATTGTCTCCTCATTAAATGTAGCAATTAAAAGTGTGGTGAGAGGAAATTTTAGAAGTTTGATGAAACTCACTTTATTGAACAGCTTTTGGCCCATTTTTGCAATTATTGTATATCATTTAAAAGATGACTTTTTCTTTTAAGATTTTTTTATTCGTATGCATGTTTGACTACATGAGTTTATGTACACTACATGTATGCAGGAGCCTGAGGAGACTAGAAGAGGACATCAAATTCCCTGGAAATGGAGGTACAGTTGGTTATGAGACACCATGTGGGTGCTGGGTACCAAACCCAGGTCCTGTACAAGTGATATAAATGCCCTTAACCACAGAGCCAGGATGCCTTTTCAAAGTTACTTGAGATCTACATGTATTCATTGTATTTGTCTTTGTGTTTTATAAATTATCACTAATCTTTACTAGGTTTTCCCACATAACTGACAAATATAAAATGAGACACTTGTGTTTTCTATGTCTTTATATTTATTTTCTTTCATTAATTTTTTTAAAAGAGAACTACTTTTTATTATACATATTTTTCTCTCCTTCTAATCTGAGTGCTTGTGCACTGTACTCCTAGCATTTTATGTTAGTACTTCTTCTTACCAAAAATAAACAACATTTGGGAACTTAATGTCCAGTATCTTCTCCAGACTTAAATGTTAGTGAAGTGTAGCATTTACTGCTGTTCCTATAAAGAAGGAAAGATGTTGGTAGAATTGTAGCAGTATTTTTTAAAAATGTGTGAATTTATGAAAATATTTGCCAAGTCTTGGTCATCCTTCCTTTTTGTAACTCAGGTCATCCTTTCTAAACAATTCTATTTCTTCCTTAAGTACTAACACTTCAAAATCTTGTATGTATTCGTGTGTCTGCACGCGTGTGTGCACACATGCATATGTACCAGTGCGCTCACCCATGAATGTAGACGCCAGAGTTGGGTGTGTTACTCTATAGCACCCATTTTAATTTTTAAGGCAAGGCCTCTTTTGAGCCCGGAATTCACTATTTTGGTTTAGTCATGCGGGCCATCAAGCCCCTCAAGATCCACCTGTCTCTATGTCTTCCTCTAGCATTGGGATTATAGACATATGACACATTGCTCAATTTTTAAGTATATGCTGGCGATCCAAACTCAGGTCCTCATGCTTTCACAACAAGCAATTTACCCACAGAGCCATCTTTCCAGTAATCTAGAATCTTTCTGTATGAACTGTCTTTATTTTGAGTCTCAGTTTTTATTCATTCAAAAATCTCCTATGCTGACATAGGGTGTCACCCATGGGGTGGTCCTGTAATCTCAGCTACTGTGCTCAGGCCACCTTGTTTCAAAATAAAAAGTAAAACAAGCTGAAGATGTAACTGATCTAAACAGTGTTTACCTTGAAAGATCAAAGCCAATGGAGGGGGGGAGGTGAGAAGTGGGGGAGAGGAGGAAGGGAAGGAGGATTGGGAGGGGGGTCGAGAAGCTGTTGCTGCTGTCCTTATTTTGCAAAGTATTTCACAGAATTAAAGCAAATTACAATACAAGGTTTTTTTTTTTATATTTTCTCTCAACATTTGGAAAGTATCTGCTATCTTCTACCTGCCATTGTTGATATTAAGAACCTGAAATTCATCTTTTTATTTCATTTCTAAAGTTATGCCTTTTCCTTCCTATTAAACTCTCTTTCCTCTAACTTTTCTGTTTTGTTTTACCTATGTAGTTCAAATATTGAGTCAACCAGTATCGAGCTATAAAAGTCCCATGTGATTCTTAATCCAAGCAGCACATAACCTCAGAGTCATCTGAATTTATGTCTTCATAATAAAGCGTGTGTGTACGTGTGTGTGTGTGTGTGTGTGTGTGTGTGTGTGTGTGTGTTCGCCCATGTGTGATTTCACTAAAGGGGAAAGTAATGATTAGGAAGGGTGGAAGGATCTAGAGCTCTCCATTGTCCCTTTCTGTAACTCTTCGCTGTAGGACAACTTTAGAGGGTACCAAGGGTACCAAATCTCACACGCTGCTGGAGTGGCACTGTCTATGAAGAACAACTGGCCAAACCAATTCACTATCAATATTTATAAAGTCTGCTTTTTCTTCATTCCTCTAAAGGACAATTTTATTCGAGTAATTTGCATTATAAACAACATAATTTCCCATAATGCTGTTCCGTATATTTTGAATAAAGTATATGCCAACCAGAAACAAAAAAGCCAAAAACAAAAATCAACAAAAAACAAGACAAAAGACAAAACAACAACAATAATAGACTCCAAAATGGAGAAACCATCAAAGGAGCACTAGGATACAACATTAAAATAATAATTCATTTCTCTCAGAGTAGAAACATAGAATTTAAGTAAAAAATTTGGAAAAATAAATACTACTTGTACATCAGAAGATGAAATACTACCTCCTAAACATTCATTATCACACGATATTAGGTGGTCAGTAGATGGATATAAATTAACTAGTATCCTCCTGCCTCAGCCTTCTGAGTACTCAGGTGACAGACAGGCAGGACCCATTCCAGATTTAAAAAAAAATAATATACCTTTGCCAAGTTCTTAAGGAATATCAACTAAAGACACTCGTGTGCTTAATGTACACATGTTTCTTGAAGTACATCTAAGACTCTCACACCTTATCTGAGCTGCAGTAGAAGTCAGAGCATAGAGCATAGTACACCTGATATAAAACAGTTGTTTGTTTCTCCTAGTCTGGATCAAGGAATTATCCCTCACCAAACAGATGCTTACACAGTTGATACAACTTTATAATATGCAATGTGCTAGATACTTCTTACTATTTTAGTTGTCATAAAGAACTTCATGATAAAGTAATCACTTCATTGGCACTTCCCCTTGACCTTCAAATCTAGAACAGTTTTAATGGGTATCTCTCATGAATCTTTGACTTTTAATGAGTCATCAGAGTTATACTGACTTTATCCTTGGTTTTGCAAAAGCATGAACTCAAAATAAATTTAATTAAAGTACCTATTCCACAACCTCTATTCACAATAGAAAATTATATTCTATATGGATGATCACATAAAATTATACAGAGGCTAATAAAAATGGGAAAAATCTTTTCATCTCCTACAGGAACCATACAGACATATAATTTAACCTTAAAATTTTAGTATTTCTTGCATAAAACAAGACTTTCACATTTGGGCATGATGTGGAGTTATCCCAGGCAGATAAAACAAAAGAAGAGTGAGAACTGCTTTAAAGCATTTTTCTGGTTTGAATCAGCATAGTGAGATAATCAACAATCACAGATTATTTAAGAAAAAATTTTAGTAAAAGATTATTCCTAGGTCTAGGGAGGTGGCTCAGTAGGTAGAAGCACCTGTTGCATCAGGATCTGAGCTTGACTTCCTAGCACTCATGCACAAGCCAGGACAACTGCATGCATTTGTGACTCTGGCATTCGGGGCCAGGGCCAGGCAGATCCCAGGAGCTCACAGGCCAGCATATCTAGTCAAACTGTCAAGCCTCAGGTTCAGTAAGAAAACCTGTCTCAAGGGTTAAGGGGTAAAGTGACAGAGAAGGACCTCCAATTGTTATAGCTTTCAGAGAATGGCAGGTTTGTGGAAAGGAAGCCGGGGTGAATGACGTTTTTGAAGAGTTTCATTTGGGAACTTACTGCACCATGGCCCTAGGCAGCAATGAACCAACCCTGAAGCACCATGTCTACCATGAGATGGGTCCTGAAGTGAAAGGCAGAATCTTCAGTTCCAAAAGAACAAAAGGAACTTTCTTGCTCTTACAAGTTCGCAGAGAAGGTGAGATAGGAGTGGAGGGGTGTTCCATACCTTGTGACCTAGCCTGCCTTCCGGGAATCAAAAGACAAGAAGGCACTATGTATAGTTCAAGGGTGTCTTATTAGGTCTGGGCATCAGACGGAGCTGGGCCTGCTCGAAGTTGCAAGGGGAAGTGAGAAGATAACAACTCTTGGTGAGAATTGCAAGGCCACAGCATTTCTGCTTATCAGTTCTCTGTCCAGGGACAGGGACCATAGTGGTGTGGCCTGTTTCCTGAGAGAGAGCAACTACAGTATCTGAGATCTAACATCAGTGTGTACACACCTGCACTCACGTGGACACACATGAGAACACACACACACACATACACACGGTTATTCCTGTCAGATGTCTATGGAGGGTCTTTGCTCCTTATGAGGAAATGTGTGCTGTCGGCGAAGCAGGCTTCTGTCACATCCTGCTGCTTGCAGGTGGCTGCTACCCTGACTCACCCAGTCACTTGTCAATTTGTTGCTTCAAAATTACCTAAAAAGCAGGAAAGTAAAACAAGCATTTGGAAAAACAGGCACCTAAATTAGACAGAAAAGGCTTCTTAAGGACCCCTGGGACTTCTCTTTCACAGGTGCACAAGCAGGACCGATCTCACAATGAAACTTTTTCTGAATTCCAGATTCTTGGCTATATTCTACATGGGTAGTGAGTTTTCCATTTGCTTGTGTTTCTTGAATCAGAATTCTAGCTGAGCTATTATGGAATGGAAAACAATTGCGACCTGTTTAAAGAAAAAGACTTTCTGCTTTTCAAAAGGATAGTGTTATTAACAGATAAGCTACTTTAATATTAACATAAAGTAAAGCATGCACGTAATTTTAATTAAGCTTGATGTTGTAAAATGCTTTATCTCTAAAATAAGTTTGAAATTTTTAAATGTATCTATTTATAATCATTAATGCCTTTAAAGTAGATCTCTGGAGACTTTATAAAAAAATTTACTTTCATCATGGCCAAATTAAAATTCAACAAAAATTATGTACATCATAAAAATGAAAGTTAGAGAAAACAGTTCCACTTTTAAAACAGCTACAAATTACTGTTTAAAAAGACACAAAATTCACTATTTTGTGCATTTAGCAGACAAAGTCACAAAATGGCATTTTCCTTCTAGTGATATTTAAAATGTGTTTTCTTTAAAATTTATGTAAAACTTAAAGAAGCAAAATAGTTACTTTTATTTCTTTGGCAGGATAACAAACTATAATTAATATGAAAATGCCGAAAACAATTCTAATCAACTTACTTGGTAATGGAATCTCTCAAAGTTCTCCCGCTACAGACCTTACACACACTGTCTCATACAGCTAAAAAGTCTTGGCCAATGAATCTACCAATATATTCCACAGCAACTTCCCATTTCAATTTGTAGAGGACTGTGGAAGTCTGGTCCTAATTCTCGTAAAAGATCATGAAAGTTTTTCCATTTTTTTTTTTTAACTGCACAGTGATAACGGATGATAGAAATAACTCTAGGAATATATTCTTGATCATACATCATTAAAGGAAGCTGTTATAAAACAAATAGGTAACTGGATCGTTTCACCATTGTACCCAGAAATGAGCAGCTTGATCTGTGGCTTTATCTAGAAAGTGATGGAAATCTGCAACTAAAGACACGCTGGGCTTGATGTAGCACGCCTTTGGTGCTAACATCATCAAGTCAGTTCCAAGCAAGAATGGGCTACGTGAAGAAATGCTGCCTCAAAGCCACAACAACACAAACCCAAGCAAAACGTGGGCCTCGTGGAATTTCATTTCACCTTCATGACATTTTAAAGACAAAGCTTTGGGATGTTGGGGGCTCAGACAGGCACACATCGGTAACTTAGTTTCCCCTTTTCTTACTTGGATGGTTTCTCTGACTTATGCTGCCTCTCTCCCCACCACTGATATTGAGAATAAACCTCTGCAGACAGATCCTGAAGTTAAAAACTACAATAACATTTCAAAGAGACACCTTTTTTGGAGTTTTCCAAACTCTGTCTTCCTAAATCTTTCAACTTCTGGGCATTTTGTAGACTTTCAGACAAATTATGGCCACACAGAATATAGTGACACAGAGAGGAATTACATGTAGAAAAACTATGTGTACTTAGGTCTTAAAGCAACGTTATAAAAAGGAATGTATATGGATTTAAGAAATTAAGTAGTTCTGTATTTCAAAACAAGTAAATTTAATGAATAAATACAAAAAAATTGCTTTAAGACTACAAACATGTAATATTTTTGTTATTAAAAATAGTCAGAAAAATATAACATACAGAACTTAATTTTATATGCTGGGTTTTGTTTAACTGAACAAAGAATACTTTGGTAATTATATCCAATCACTGAGAGTTTACTATAAAGAGGATGTGAATTTTTGAGCCATAAAGGCTAATGATAAAATTTTAAATATCAATGCATTCAGTGTGCTGATATTTTATCTTACAAACATCTTTGTGAATTTTTAATCAGAAACAACAAAGTATTCTCCATTAACAGAGCTCATCATCTGCATATCATGGAAGGTGACAGAGACCACACCCATGAGCAGACTGGTTCAAGGAATCTTTCTGAAAGAAGTTACACTGCTTCTTCCGTTCTCTTGCCTGTACTGTGACATTAGAGTCTTTGTAAACTCTGAAATGAAAACCATCTTCCTTGAAAGTAAAATTCACCAATGTAATCACCTTGGAGAGGACTGCTGGATTAAGAATTCCTTCTCCAAAATGCACCATGGCTAACTTTAATACTGTTTTTTATTCATGCTAAAGTTTGCTGGTAGCTATTAAGTAAAAGATTATGCTTTATTATGTATCTTTTTATTAGCAAGGAACTTCAATAAGAACAGCAGTAAACTCATTAAAAGCTAAACCCTTTATTTGCATGAGAAAAAAATGAGTGATTCTACTAAAGCCTTAAAAATCTCTCTTTCTTATCACAAGAAAATAAGAATTTGGGGGAAGCGTGCCTCAGGCCTGCAAAAGTCACAATAAATGTCCTTGCCAAATTGGTAACTTTCCTTACTTACATAAACAAGATGACATTTAATCCAAAAGATTACAAGGCAGTACAGTTAAGGACACTATTCTTTTATTTCTGTACACTGAAGAGACGTGACAGAAAAGGACATCATAAGAACAAACACAAAAGGAAAACAGAGCATAGAATATTGCTAGCCGAAAAGGATTCTACAGCAGTGACACAGTAGTTAATTCAGCCCAACCTATAGCTATCCAACGTCTAATCATTTGCAAAACTGAGCCGGGCACTGCACAGTAAGGCAAAGACATACTCATTCTTCCCAAGGAGTTAATAACCCTATGTGCAAAATTAGACAGGAATATAATTTAACTGCAAGGAACAATGTGATCAAGGGTAGGGTATTAACCTGGAATAGACAGCTAATAAAATAACTGAACCCATTTACACATGTTATTTGGGAAACATTTTCAACTGAGTATTAAATTTGAGCATGTGCTCTGTGACAGTGTGTGAGAGAAACCACATGCCTACTCCACACTAAGCTGCTATTCAACTGTAAAGCTCAAGACCTTCTAGAAGAATGGCATGGGGGTGGGGGGCATCAGGCTTTCTGAATCACCTTCTCCAAACTAATTTGGTTTGGGAAAATTTCTTTACTGTCCTTTATGTTAAAACAGCATCCCTACTTAAGTTTCTAAAGATCTGTACAATAGTTCATTTGCCAATCTCTTATATCAACTGAACTTTTTTCTTTTTAAAATTTTTTAAAAAGAATTATGTGTATGTCGCACCATGCCCACAGAAGTCAGAATAGAGCATTGGATTCTCTGGAACTGGAGTTACAGACAGTTGTTAGCCACTATGTGGGCTCTGCGAAGGGAACCCAGGGCCTCTCTCTTCAAGACCAGTCAGTGCTCTTAAGTCCTGTACCATTGCTCCACCCCCTGAACTCTCTTCTTTAAAATAGAGGACAATAAAGATAGTAAATTTAGCTACCCTCTAATGTTCTGAGGATTGAACACTACCATTCAAGATGTCTTGGTTGTTGATCCATTAGTTACTCCTTTGTTTCATCTTTCCTAAAAATCACTGATTCAGTTATGTTCAACACATTGGGCAATCATTTCTTTCTTAAGCATTTGCTTCATTTTTATCTTTGAACTATCACATTTTCCTGTTTTTCTGTCTAAATGAGGGCAGAATCTACCTCATCTTTGTTGACTGCCTGTTGTATAGCCAGTACTGAAAGACCCCAGATCTCAACTCTCTCTTCACCACATAAGGTAACCTCATGGCAGTGTGTCAATCACAGTGTAATCTCCATTTATCTCTAAATACAGATTCACACAATCAGAGGTAACTGAATTCTTTCTTAGCACCTACATCCAGTCAACCCAGAGCAACACTCTTAATTCCTTAACTCTGCAAAAATCCCTGTCCTCTTTCTGTCTCCTTATATCATCTATGTCCACCTAAGCCCCCCTCCCCCAAACTAAAGGGCATTCTTTTATTCTTTGCACTTTCTTGCTCATCTTTTATTCTAGGAATGGGGACAAGCAAGGTCCTTAGGCTATACGTGAAAAGTAGTGTTTATTTTAAGGGAAATGGAGACATTAGTAAAAAGTTTTAGGTCAGGAAAAAAGTCTGATATGGAGATAATAAGCTGAAGGATGTAATAGTGGAATTCAAAGAGGCCAGTCTGGAAGATATTTGTTAAAGTGTGAGTGAGGCAGAAATTATATAAGAACAGTGTTATTGAAAGTAACAGATGGAAGATGATGCCAATGATTTCATCTTAAGAAACATCTTAGATGAAAGTTACTATTACCTACAACAATAAGTTGGGTACTCCAGGGAATAGTTCTAATGAATAATTCTGATGAAAGTGCTGGTTGTGATGGCTACAATTGCTACAGTCAATGTGTCTAGAGCACTGTGTCTAGGAACATCACAAAGGCAAGTCTGACACAGGGACCAAAGTCATTGGATATCATCCTACTGAGATGTTATGAAGATGCCTCCAGTTGCTATTTACCCTCACTATGCCAGGGGTACTATGGAAACGTTTTCCCTTTTGACCTGATGGTCAAGTAGGAAACCAGACAACTGTATACATGAGCATGGAGCACAAGGAATCACACATATTTTCTTCTGATGCCTTCCAGGATATTGGGCACTTCTTCATGAGTCTATGCTCAACGGTAGGAAATCTGTGTTCAGGAACAACCAAATGACAAATATTAAGTATCAAGACAGTACACAGCAAGGGCTTTTTGTGTGGAAGGTCAATTCCCATATCAACAAGACAGTGAAATAAACTCATATTGTAAAGAAAATTAACTTTTTGCTATTTATTACTAGGTAAAACTTACTCACTAGGAGATGAGACTGTTTATAGCTCAGAGGTTGAGTAGTTGTTTGACACATATAAGGCCTCTGAGTTTGGCCCAGAGGAAGGCCTGAAAAATAAGCAAACCACTTACATGTTCCTTCACAGCCTACACACTCATCCAATTAACCATCCACATCTGAAAACCAGCGTCATCACCAAACAAAGCGCTGGTCTACGCACTGCTGAGCAAGCAGAAGTGCCCAATTTTAATCTAGAGAAATTACTTCAAAATCATAGATAACACTAAAACCAAAGCAATAAATTAAAATTAGTAACACTAATAAAAAAGTACCTTCATGTACCAAAAATATTTTTAATCATTCATTTTATTCATTGTTTTTTATGGAAATTATTCCTACTCACCTATTTATCTAAAAGAACTTTAAAATCCTTGTTAAGTTCTAGAATAACTGTTTATCTGAAATCATCCAAATTTTATTCATGAATAAAAAATTATTTCTGGTATAATTCTCTTACAGCATGATAGCAAATGACATTTTTTATAACTGACCTTTTGTAACTCTCATTATTTATATGTAAGAAACACTCATTACTGATTACGGTCTTTACCTGTCTGTTAAAAAAAACAACCTGTAACTTTTAGAGAAAAATAATTTAGATTCAGATAACTTCAGGATATTTCTATGATTATAATAGCTTTGCTAAATCATTAAGATTGTATTCTAATTGCAGAGGTTTTGGGAGAAACTGGGTCCCAAGCACTGAAGACAGCTCTCACATTAAGCTTAATTCTATCATTCATTGTTTCTTACATACTTTTATCAGTAGAACAATACATTTTCATTTTCATCTTTCACTAGTTAAAAAGAGGCAATTACACCTCAATTTCTTAAAAACAATAAGGTAAGTGACTGTCAGAAAGAAAGGGGATAGGAACATTTCTCATTTGAACTATTATGAAAGAACCATTCTACAGAAAACAAATGTTTTATGCTTTTATGAACTGTTTTACTGTGTCATTTGAAATGTAAGAAATCTCATCAGATTTTCAGCGACTTCTGAGGACTCAAAACTCAATTCTTTGCTGTGTCTTACCAAGCTCTGTGCTCTTTGTTTATCTCCACAAAGCTTAACTATGGAGTCTCCTGCATTTGAAAAGTCACTTAGAAAATACAGTCAACACTGAACTGCTACTAAGCATTGCACGGCTGTGCGCACACAAGTCTCTATCAGGACAGTAAAGATATTGATTTTCTAAGTGTATAGATTATTTATGGTCCAGACCAATTCATTTAGATTTGCCAGTGCCTCTGACACATCTGTCTTCTGTCATTATAGTTTCTAGTAGAGCTGGAGTAGATCTCCATGTTACCTAGTTGGCTATATCTTTTATTTGTCTGTGTGGCAGTGACACGTGACACTGGGATGTCAAGTTCAAAGTACATGACACTGGCAGTGGCAATACTATCTCTGGATGTTCCAGTTGGCTCTGGTAGTATGATACCTCTCAATGTCCATGTGTGGACACTATTCTCTTTTCACGAGTCACAAAACTAAAATCCAAGAGGTTAACTTTTCTTTAAAACTCTGACCATAAGAATGCAGAATCCTGAAGACTATTCATTGTTTCAGTAACCAAGAGTTGTGATTTTAATCTTTGCATATTAAAAGATATTTGTAGAAAACCATGACAAATGTGTCTTGTAAATGAAAACTTTAATTTTCAAAGACTGCCTTTTAGGACCCACATATATCATTACATTTCTGAGGCATTTCTCACATTTTAAAACTATCAACAAAAATAATATAAAATGCTAACAAACTAGAAACAGAATTTTGAAGCTAGATCAAATGAAAAATAAACTTTTAACTATAAAGCACAATGTCACTGTGTTTTTACATTTGTTTAAAATATTGTGTAGTAAAGGGGCTAAATATAATCACAAGTTTCAAAGAGGCTGTAAAGGCAACATTTGCAAATAAGTATGATGTTTTTATTCACATGAAGAAAACCAAAGAATTGCTAGACATACTCTTTGTAGTATTTCTTCTAAGTAAATAAATTATGAAGTTATTACCATTTGATTTATACAGCATATGTTGTTAAATGTCTGAGAACACAGAAGAACATGTTTTTTGACCCTGACCCATAGTAGGAGCAACTCTCTCTTACTTCTAGTTC
This sequence comes from Eospalax fontanierii, assembly GCA_035773235.1. NCBI lineage: Eukaryota > Metazoa > Chordata > Mammalia > Rodentia > Spalacidae > Eospalax > Eospalax fontanierii. The sequence continues at coordinate 106,339,468 of CM069524.1, forward strand.
ATTATAATCAGATAATAATGATTAATTTTCTTTGACTCACTCCCAGCCACTAAACTGTATTCCTTATCTTCTGCCTCATGTGAGATTGAAGGGTCATGGATTTTACAAGCTTAACTTTGAGCTGTTATTTCAAAAAAAAAAAAAATTCACCACACAATACTCCTCTTTCTAAACAAGAAATAAAGGCCAATCATACAATTGCTTAAACTTTCTGACTAGAAATCTTAAAATACTTTCCCCAAAACTAGTAAAAAATAAAAAATCACTTGATGACAAGATTTTCCCACCAAGGAAGAAAACTTTTAGGCTCATTATTCTTTAAAATCACTTTGCATATTTCAATTATTTTATCTAATTTTAAACATTACAATTGTAGAAAAACAGATTTTAATTTGTTGATAAAAAAAGTAAGAGATGCTTTCATGGGCTTTTATCATGTTAAAAAGGTTATGGGAAAGCATGGTGTTGGCCCAGCTTCCCATAGGCCCACAGTAGAACAAACCAAGTGGAATGGAGTCCTCTGTCAGAGTGCTCAGTCATTAACTTTGAATATAGCCCAGTTTGTGAAAGCAGCCAGGGAAGCAAGGGGGCTGTTTTAATCCAATAAGGAACACAGTTTTGAAACGGCCAGTCTAATTTTTTTTATTCTGTTTCTGCTTCTGTAGAACTTTTCTGCCTAGAAAGCTAGCCTCCTCTAGCTGACGTCTCAGAACACCCATTGTAGTTCGCAGAATGAGATGCTGCACAACTCTGGTGCTACAAGCCAGATCCAAGTGTATGTTTGAATCTTTTAAAATTATGTCTTTTAGCAGTTCAAAAGAAACTAGCAATTTTTACACTTTTCAATTCAATGTCAATGTTGACACTAGGAAGTACTCAAACTCACTGTAAATGTCTCAAAGAATGAATTCTAATATTTAACTAACACATCAAAATAAAGAATGGACTTTGCTAGACTATCTCAATATTTCTTATTGTTTTTAAAAGCAGGAAAGAATTTATTAAAAGGCCAAAAGCAAAGACATATATCCAACTGGAAGCTGAAAGCAAACATAATATTGTGCCTAGAGCATCCTAATATTTCAGAAAATTGAATCACATGCATGGTTATATTTTCTTGAGTATGAGCAGGTATCATGGTTAGTTTTAAATGTCAGTTTGTCGCAATCATGAACCAGCTAGGAAGAGTTTCAATTTAGGAACTGTCTAAGTCAAGTTGGCCCGTGAGCATGTCTCGGAGGGACTGTCTTTGTTAACTGATGCGGAGGGGACCCAGCCATTATGGGTGGTACCATTTCATGGTCTGGGCCAGAACTCAATAAGAATAGAGAAAGTTCTCTGCTTACTAAGCATCATCAAATGAGCAAGGGTGTGTTTATTATCTCTCCTTTGAGTCTGGAGGTGATGTGACTAAGTACTTGAGTGCTCGCTGTGATTTCCATGAAACGACAACCTGTGACTAGGTGCTTGAGTTTCTGCGGTGAATTCCATGAAATGATGACCTGTGATCTGGAATTTTAAGTTAAAATAAACTCTTCCCCCTGTAAGTTGCTTCTGGTTAGGGTGTTTTATCACAGCAACAGAAATGAAACTAGCACAGCAGGTTAGGAAATAACACAAATGATAACACTGATCAAAAGACAGACTTTTATATTAAAAATCAAATGTCATATAAAGCATATTTTCATGTAGTTCAGAAAACTGCTTTTCAAAGTATTGCTATGCAAGGAAAAATGTCCTAGTTGCCTAGAATAATCTAGAGTAAGAATCCTTTGGGCATCTCTTCTTTGAACATATGAATAGATTAGCATTGGGGCAAATAAAGGTCATTCTTCAGATTTTTTCTATATTCATGCATTCCATAACTGAATTACTTCTGTCTCAAAAATGAAACTTAAAATAGACTGAAGAAACACAGTCTTTAAGAATCTGGGGAAACAATGAGTCCTAGATAAATGAGCTTTCAATTTAATTATAATCAAACATAATTCCCTGTCATCTTAATGTAACCAAAATCACTCTTCGTTTTGTATTCCTGAGTTATCTGAAGATGTAGTTCCAATGTAATGATCCACAACATAGATTGCAACAGAGAAAATGATCCATTCTATAGGTATCTGAAAGGTTTTATTTCTAAAGAAATTACTGTGGAGGTTGAAAGGATGACCCAGTGGCTAAGTGTGAAATGCTCTTGCAGAAGACCTGAGTTCACTTCCTTGTACCAACACTGGGTGGCTCACAACTACTTGTAACTCCAGATCTGGGTTAACTGACACACACTTCTAGCTTCTGTGGGCACCCCCCCCAACACATATGTGCATATATACACACATACATGCACACCTCTATACACACATACACAAACAAATTGGATTAAATAAATCCTCAGAAAAAAGTTTCTGTGGACACTTTCACTTTGGACCATTTATGTCTCTCTTATGAAAAAGGCAGAAAAATCATATATAAAATAATATGATTTCAAAAGCAATACTGACTAAAAAAATGGAAGTGATAATTTCCCACATGGTGGTCAAACATCTAGAAAATTATTTCCTCATTACTTCACCTGTGGTACTAGCTCCCATTTCCTTAACTCAAAGTTTTCAGTAAATTCTACTTGGCAAACACTTCCTTATGGACTGTTTTGTTTTGGATGGATGTCACAAAGTTACAAATTCCATGACTTGGATATTTCTAGAGAGCCTTACTTTACAATGTACAGATTTTTCTTTACTACCAGAGTTCTCTCCTAAACTGTTTCATAATATGGACAGGGCTCTCAAAGAATCCACAAAAATAACAAGACAACAGAAAACAAATTTAGAAAAGCTTTCAAGCAGTTTCATCACCTCAGATAAACCTTAGACCCTTAGAGCAACAGAAGTTATTTCTATTTTCTTAGAGCAATAGAGGTTATTTCTATTCTCAAGTAACAAGTGATTTCGAATGAACTTTTATTGAAGATTTTAAAATAGCTACCCAAAACAAACAACAAGACACAGAGTTAGAGAGAGCTAGAGTCAGCTAGAGTCTAAGCATCCCTCTTTAACAAAAAAGAAACTGAAAATTTGTTTTGGCAGCACCATGTGAATGGATATTGTTAATATACACACAGACTATAGTCTCTGGGACAAGAATGTATCCTGGTCACATCAGTGAGAATGGACGGTGGAGTGAAGCTACTACGGTTTAGCCACAACCTACTTTGGATTTCTCTCATCGCATTTTTGTTATAAAAATGCAAAAAAGAATAACGGAAATTCACACTTTTGCTGGCAACGTAGGTTTATTCAGATCACACACCTTGTTCAGAGTTTTGGAAATTCAAGATGATGAGAAATTCTTTTTTCCTGACTGTTGGCTTCCAAATGTGAGTTTCAATGATCTTATCTGAAAAGGTGTTCTTCCCAACACCCCTGACCCACAAGTCTGTATACTTTTTCAATTAGCAAGGGGTCAGAGAAAGAAGAACCAATGAATCTCTTTCCTAATGACTAAATAAACACAATCCATGGGATCTAATTTAATTATGCATAGTGTGTGGATCTTCTCATTAGCTGTAGCTGACTGAATGTGTGCAAGTTATTTGGTCAGTTCATTCTTTCCCTCAGCTTTATTGTTTTAGAAACATTCAATCAACAATATTGATCAAGTATTTACTATGTGCCAGGTACTATCCTATATGGATTTTTTTTAAATAAAGAAAAAGGCAATAATATGCTGTTTAATTCAGTGTCAAAAAGAAGGTACCTTGCTGAGTATTTAAATACAAGCAATTTAATGCAGTTGGTAACAGAGTTAGGCAGCAAAAACAGAGGCGGGGAGACTGGTTAGTAAGAATAACAACACCAAAAGGCCGCTTTGTGCTTGAAAAACATTGTTTTATTGTTTGACAGTTTCATGCGTTATATAATGATTCTTCGTCATCCTTACTCCTCACTCTTTTTCAGCTCCCTGCCCTCTTCTCCTGCTAGAACCTTCTCACAAGCCCCTCTCCTACAGCTTCATGTCTTCTTTATGGCCCAGGGAGTTTAAAGTTTCTTTTCTGAGTCTGAGTGGAAGGCTATTTACTGAAGCAAGGGCAACTTATCTGTGGCTATAACTCCTTCCCCAACAACCATTAATTGCCAACAGTCCCTTGGGGAGGAGGGATAGGGCCTTGTGGGATGCTCCCTCACTTACGATGAAATGTTGGGGGAGCCAATCCAGCACGGGCCTTGTGCAGAGAGCCACAGCTGCAGTGCACTCATGATGCAACGGATATGTCATGTCCCAAAGCCATCTTTTCGCTGTGTATCTCCCATCCTCTGCCTCTGACATTTTCCCTGCTCCCTCCCATCATGTTTCCCGAGTTGGAGTGGGTGATGGTGCTGTCTCATTTAGGGCCAAGTGAAGGCTCTGCCATTACTAATTCTCAGCACATACCAAAAAGCTACCTTTATCCCCAGAAGTAGAGAGATGAGGTTACCTTGTCAGAACGTAAGACTGGTTCCATCTAAAGAACCTGAAGAGCCAGGACTGTACGGGTGGCTGGGTAAGCAGATGCTGTCAGGGCTGAGAAGGCTGCCCCAGCCAGCAGGAGAAAGAAAGGAGCAGTTTCTTAGTTGGTGCCTTTCTTTCATCTTTCTAGTTGACCTTAGAAAGCCAGTGGGGGGCTGGAGAGATAGCTCAGTGGTTAGGATCACTGGCTGCTAGTGTGGAGGATTGGGTTTGATTCCCAGTATCACGTGGCAGCTAACAACCATTCCTAACTCGTTTCAGAGGAATCCAACACCCTCTTCTGATCTCCGCAGGCACTGCATGCCACACGTGCACTTACATGCTTGCTATTGGGAAAGCAGTGGACCAAACACCTAAAACCCAGAGAGTTAAGTAATTTTTCCAAAGATGGATGGGAGTGTCAGGAGGTCTGAAGACAAGATCTTACTGTAATCACCAGGAAATACTTTTCACATATCAGAATTCTTCCCCCTTGAACTTGGTCTATATAGTAGAAACTTTCATTTGTGCTTTTATATTTAAAGTCTGAAACATCAGCAAAGAAAAGTAGGTGCTTTGATCTATGCAGCTGTTCCAGGGACTTCAGAGTGGGCGATTAGACATGCTGACACCAGAGAGAAAGGTTACAGAGTGACTTAGGGTCATGTATCGAATAAGGAAAGGGTGTCAGTAGAAGCAGCACGAGAGTGTGAGTGACACAGCAGGCAAGCAAGAGTGACCCGGCCCAGTGAACTCTGCCTAACAGGAATGGAGGGAATGGAGAGAGGTTGTGTTGATACTGAGTCATTAGCAAGTTCTACGGTCCGTGATCAGAGTTTCAGTCTTGAGGAGATGATCAATGAGAAAAGACTTTATCTGCTTAATTTTATAAATGGCAAGAGTGTAAAGTGATAGAGCAGAAGACAAGTTCTGGAAGAATCAGATCCCAAGTACGCTTCACATCTATGAGACAGAACTGATATCATACTTATTTGCTATAAGACAAGCTGACTTCTGTATAGTATGTTAACAAGTAGTTTCCAGCTACGTAATTTTAAAAGTTCCAATGGCAAGAGGATCTCACTGAGTTTGAGGCCAACCAAGGCTATATAGTAAGATATTGTCTCAAACAACAACAGCAACAACAACAAAACACCCTTTCCAAGGAACTTGTGAAATTACCATTATGAGAACTATGCAGGGGAGAATTGGTACTTTCTGACTGTCTGCAATGGGCCACGTAATACCCTACATAAGAATGGCTGCTGGTTCCTCATACAGAATCAGGGTGACTCTGAGTCTTACTCTGGAAACAAAAAGCTGATTGTGAAAGTGGGGCAAGTTCAGCTTGCCCCATGCAGAAGAGCTCAATGTAAAGCTCATCAGCATAGTACAGGCTGGGCGTTATGGCAGCCTTCTTGTCCATTTACCGCATTTTTAATGCTGGAAGAATTTCTCTAAATCTAAGCTTTCTTCTCAAGAGTTAACAATTCTCTCTACATATTGTTCTTTACCCTAAAATTTGAATATTCTATTCATATAGTTTCATAACTCCATACACACGGGTTTTCAATGATAGGCCCACCTGTCCCATCATTCTAATTCAATGGCTTACAGTGATTATCTCCAAGAGATGGAAGGTACTTAGAACTGTTGAAACTTTTCCTTCACTAGTTCTCTGTTCCATCATTTTAAAATTCAAAATCATTTCAAAATCCAAACACTGCGCAACACATCAACATAACCAGGGTCTCTTTATTCTTAATGAGATGACCAACCACACTGGTAATAAATTCAGCTTTTTAAGTAAAATATGGCTTTAAAGATCAGACGTTTTCTAATATTTCATATGCTTATTTAACATCTCTATGTTTATGTCCCCATTGATATGAAACTATCCTTCTCATGCAGATCAGGTCTTTCAGTGCCATCTGTTACCAGTATACAGCAGTATCAAGCTACAGGGTGTCCCAGGTCAGAAACCTGTGCCTCATTCTTGACCCCTACATTTTCTTCAATCTCATATGCTATGGGTCTTTAATATGTGTTTATTATTTTTATTTTTTTATGTGTAGGAATGTATTGCCTACATGTATATAAACGCACCCATTTCATGCAATGCCCATGGAAGTCAGAAGAGGGCGTCAGAATTTCCTGGAACTGGAGTTATGGATGGTTGTTAGTTGCCATGTGGATCCTGGGAATCACACACCCAGATCCTCCACAAGAATAGCCAGCATTCTTAACTGCTGATAATGTCATATCTCAAACAGCTAATGTATTCATTTTCTCTTCGCATACACTATACAACCTTGGTCTAGATTTCTATTGTCACCCTTGGATTTCTATAGTTTCTCTAACTCATCTCACATTTCTCTCCAGTCCCTTCAGTCTATTAGAATAGACTCCTGCATACCAGCCATAAGTCTCATGATATGATGTCTCTATGTTCGATGTTCCATTTCTCTCCAGATAATTTTCCAATGCTACCCCAGGTCTGATTTCTATGAATTTGTCTAAAACCAAGGAAGCCTGTTCCTATGCACTCCTCCTGGTCCTAAGCTCCACATAGACTGGGCTTTCAGTTCTTGGAGGGAGTTTCAAGTTCTCTGTCATTCTAATCCCTTATCAATACAGTTGTCTCTTTGAGAAACACGTGGTGTCCTTAGTCCCTCAACTACGCGACAGTCCTCCTTTATGCATTCGTCCTATTAAAGCATCTACCTTCCTCTTACTAAACCATCTCTCCCCTTTTCTATATTTTATATCCGGCAAAGAAGAAACTAAAATATGTTCAAACAGTAAATTATCCTATGTGAAAAGTGGTACAAAGGACAATATATATTTCCTTTCCTTTCTTTCTGTTTCCTCCCTCCCATGTTGCTCTTTCTGTCTTCCACTCCTTGTATCTTTATATCTCTCTTGCAAAGAAAACTTTATTAAAGGGTTTCTTATAAGATGTTTTCTGTTGTCCTAGATTTAGCCACTAACCCAAAGTAAAGACACAGAGATAAACCGTTTTCTATGCAAAGAGCATTGTAAATATCTCGGACCAGACAACTGCTTAGTATTCTTTAAGATGTGGGAGAAAAAGTTGTGCTTCTTACAAGCATCATCCAACCCTGACCCTCTCCTTAAATCCCTAAGGAAAAAATTAGTAACAACAACAACAACACCAAAGAGAATCCTAGAGTCCTGTATTTCCTTCTTAGGTGGGAGAGGTGAGAAGAAGACAAAACTGATCAGATGTATACTCTAACCTAAGGTAAACAAGATAGCTACCACTGAAATCTATCATAAATATGACAGTACATGGAAGAAGAAAAATACTGTCTCTCAGCCCTTCACCAAACATGCACTGAAACATACTTTATATTGATTACCCTTTCACTAGAGAAAAAGTGAAAAGAGCACAGTCTAAACTCCCCACTTTGCACATATATGATCATGCTTTGAATTAAGGGACAATCAAGAAGCAGATGGATTGGAACTGCATGGTAACTACAGTAGAAGACATGAGATGTGATCTGATGGCAACACTCCAGGGAGAAAGATACAGAAAGGACATCCCAGCACCAGATGTCCCACATCTGGGAACTCCACTATAGAGGTGCTGGGGAGGCCACTCCTTAGGGACACTCTGTCCAGATAGGGTGATAGAGACAGGAACCACTGGCTGACTAAAAGGAAGCAGAGCTCCTGGCCTCAGAGGGGTGTGGGGTTCCTTTGACATGCTGGAATAAAAAGTAATACCGTCTGTGCGGAGAAGACATCACTAATATCACATGCAAAGAATTAGTACAAGCCAAGCAGTCACAAAGGGACGGCTGTCCATTTCAGCCTCCAGTTCCTCATCCATCCATTCTCATCTACAAAAAGAGGACTATCCCAGAGGACATTTTCCCCTCAGCCTCTTGCCACACACTCCAAAGTAAGAAACAGAAACACTCATTTGGAAAAGACCTAAAATTACATAGGAGACTGAAATATGAAACCAAGCTTAGAGCTTTTACTCTGTTAATAACTACATGTCACTAGTAAGTTACAGAAAATATTTGACTTGTTAAAAGGTGAATGGGAGTTTAGTGGACTCAGAAAGCATATGAAATCATTTCATAAATATACTTTACCAAACTGAGACTGTCAATAAATTGATTAGAAGTAGTTAAGGTTAAAGGTTCAGCCTACACATGAAAATGAAACCATTCAAACAAAACTACTTTTAGAGTCTAGTTGGCACCTATAGAACACCTCATCGAAAGAGAAAGTTCACCTATGCTATTCTGTAATACTCAATTTACAAAACCATTTTGTCTACCAGTGCTATTTCCATAAGTTTTATTAAGTGGTAGTTACAATAACTTCCCAAACAAATGCCAGCAAAGCAGAAGAATGTATCCTAAATCTTTAATTTTTTCCACCATAGTAGATTATTCAGGATTTTTTTAAACTAATGAAGTTCATTTGTTCCACACAGTGTTCATGGAATGATTACTAGCTTCCAGATAAGGACTTATGCCATTACATCATCACTCATGAACAAACCCACCAGGTACATAGAATGTTGAGTGTTGCATAGAGGTTCTAATTGTTACGAAAAAATTAAGTGTATGGTAAGAAATAATAGGCTTTGCCTCACTGAGATTCTCATTTTTTAAAAAAAGTGAAGTAATAATTTTTCTCACCAAATCAGTCAAACATCTACGTGTTCTTCCTTTAGTAACAAAAGAGTATCAGCTTATTGGATGTGTTACTCATGATTGGAAATTCAGGGAAATAAAATGCTCGTGCACATTTTAATCAGGGTGAGATTTCTTTTGGCCCATCATCTTAAATTGATTACCAAGAACCAGGAAAAAATCTTGGAATTTCTAAGTTCTAGTTGCAAAAGGAGAAGATAAATCTGAATCATAGGCCACATGTTTGGGAAACACTTCAGTGACAACCTGATTAATTCAAAGGCTTTCTGGATTGAAGAGCTTTTTCCCCATAAAAGAAATCATGGAACCCTCTAACAGTATAAATGAATATAGACTAAAATTACATAGCAGACTGATGGCTCTCAATTGTGTTTTTATGCTACTGTTTATGTCGTCTGGTCAAAAACAACATTTACATTTGGCAAACGTCCTGTACCTAGCTATGGCTTTACCTATGGAGACAAGAAGAATGATCTCAGGTTCTTAATATTCCCAGGAAATTTATTTCAAAACAGAGCTAAACAAATTAGTCAGAAAGCTTCAGCCAAGCAGTCCACCCACATACACAACCTTTCTCTACCTAATGATAATTACAGTCTGTGGAACAGGCATTCTCTAATAAATAGCATCAACCTTAGAAGACAAAGATCTGTAGGGGCCTCTCTGTTGCCATAGAAATGTATTCAGGCTACCTACCTTGTCCTCAATACTAAACACCACCTTCAAGTTAACATTCTGAGTGCGTGTGTGTGTGTGTGTGTGTGTGTGTGTGTGTGTGTGTATGTGTGTACATGTTAGACAGAGAGATATAGAGACAGAGACAAAGGACAGAGGGACAGGGGGAATATATTAGCTCAAATTGTAGGATAACTCACTATGTCCTGATGGTTATAAATGCTATGTGGTCCATAGTTCTAGAACAATCCCCAATATGGAGAACATAAATCTTCTCAGTGTCAGCAGGTGCTGACTAATGGGCTCTTGCTCCCTTGGCTCAAGTGAAAACTTCTGTAATGCAGTAAGCAATAAAATCAGCAAAGAAGCTTCTGTATTCCTTTCCTTCATTTTAAGTCTAGGATCAGAGACTTCTTAAATTATAGGCCATAGCTGTAAAACAGATAAACAAGTCTCCTCAGGTCAACTCAACATGAACAGAATTCTAATAATCATTAATTAGGAGGGTCAGGCCAAAGGGCCCAATCCTCTTCTGTAAAGGTTTCTGTGAAAGGAATCAAAGGAGCTTCCTTGAAGCGTGCTAATGATAAAAAAATATATATATAAGCTCATTTAATACAATTATAAATACTTTTCGTGGAACTAGTACACAGTTTGGAACCAAGGGCAACAAACACAACTTAATTATATATAAAACAGTGACATGGAACTTACTTTAAATGTGCTCATTTTAAAGATTATTTAAGCATAAAATCCCGACTAGTTATAAATGATAATTTCAAAAGAAGTATAATGCAAATACAATGACTTGGACTTTCATCATCAGAAATGTTTCTGGTGTATCACAGAGTAAATAAAGAGGAACAGAACAAAAGGTCATAGAAGAGAAAGACATCCAGAGGCAGTGGAGGGGAGCACTGAAACTTCTAATGCTCAGCTCCTTGAGGGAGACACTGGGTTTGCAGGTCACTTTGCATATCTGCTTTGTTTTACTGAGATTGACAGGCACCAACTAGAATTGGCTCTTCCACACAGGTTTTCTCAATTATCACTAAAACGCCGTATCAGGAAGAGGGAGTATTAGAATATAACTTCCTTCTTAACAGCAGCAGATATGAAGCTTATAAAAATGAAGTGACTGGATCAGAACCACATATACATTCTCCTCAGTAGTTTATTGTAGTATTACTTTAGTCCTGCATGTTGTGTAATGGCCACAATTACATTTCTGTAATTGTGTCCTCTGGAGCAACAGTGAATCAACTTTCCCACCACAGAGGAGTAACTTACTGTGAAGACAGGAACTGAAAATATTTCTCCATTCTAGTTTTTAGTGCTTTTCTCAAGCAAATGTCCTAATTGTGGAAGTACTAAAGATCCTGAAGCTTGTTTCGAATGAGCTTGTTTCGAATGAGGTGATTATAAGCACTGAGATGGCCTTCATTGAGATGATGTAAAGTATCATATTCTTTGCATGGTAGGATTATAGCTAAAGTAGAGAAACAGAAGGAGACCTGAAGATGGGTCCCATTCTGCAAAATGACCCTGAATATAGGTTTTTTTCAATGTCATTTCTTTTGGGGAATCACTGAACTATCCATCTGTACATTTCCCATTTGTGTGTCCTAGCAAGGCAGAGCATCTTTATTCAGATCAGCTCCTATGTATGTGACATGTCAAATTACAATTTTTTTATCAAAGGAAGTTGGCCTATAAATCAAGACATTATACCTTTTATCTATGCTAACAAGAATTTTTATGTAACATGATCTGAAAGAAGATATTTTTTCATTTGGCTGATGTCTAATTGACACATTAATTTTTAAAGCCATACCATTTTTATAAGAGCTGCTGTCTGTGTGTGGCATTTGTATATGCCAGAACATGCTGAGATGTGAAGTGATCCACACGTCAAGGGATGGGCAATAAATGCTAAAATTAACCAGAGTCTAACGTCTTATTAATTATGGCATTCTAGAAATATACAACTCTCTAAGCAGACTGTACAAAGAGAAAGAAAATTTTAATACAATGTTTAGAAACATAGCAAAGAATGGAAATCTGGCCATCTTTCTAAATATTAGTTAGCATTCAGAGCCAAATAGTGGCTCCCTGAAGCCAATTTCAAGAATGGGATGGTGCAATTATAAAAGATTACTGGATTATCATTTTTCTCAAAGTCAATTTTAACATTGGGGTGTGGGTAAAGTTAACGCTCCAGAAACTTCAAACTTTTCTATTGTTTTTTGGGGTTTAATGTACAGGAGTCAAGCTATGCATACATATGAATATAAGAAAATGACTCATATTAGAAGACCATAATTAGATCCTTTTAATGAAAGTTACAACAGGGACACAGCAATGATAAGCAAAAACAACACTAGAAAAAGAGATGGAATAGATCAGAAATGGCTACCAAAATTCTCAATCATAGCCTTCAGGTAAAATGTCAGGAATACTTAAAGGTTTGGAATGTTAATTGTAATTATAAAGGTCATTGATACAGCCTAGGACCTTCTATCTCAACAAATCTGTTTTCTGAGATACATAGGCTGATTTACATAAAAGTCTTACCTCCAAATCTGTGAAATTCTGCTTTCTTGGATTTTAAAGCTAAAGTAAATGGAATTTTCACTGGCAGAGGCAGAATAGCAAACTGATTTCTTGGAACAATGCTTTATTTTGTTTTGCTTTTTAAATGTATTTAGTTTATTTAACTTTAATCATATTAGTTCATGGTAAAATTTGCATCCAAAAAGGCAAAGAACATAAAAGCAGAAATCCTAGATATCCCCAAGAAGATACTAGCTGTACATTTCAGTGTCAATCTTTAACAAAAGTATATAATTATAATGTTTAATTTTAATATAAAATCCCCAAATGCTTTCACTCTGTGAGCTTGTCCCAGTGTTCCTAACCATTTATATTGATTACTTTTCTTCTTGCTGTGATAAAATATCTAAAAGAAGAACCTACAGGAAAAAGGATTTATTTGCTCACAAAGGTTTAACAGGAACTGCAGTTCATCATGGCAAGAAGGCAGAGTGCTGGGAGCATGGGGCCCTGATCACAGAGAGTCTCCAGTCAGAAGCAGAGAGATAAATGCTGGAGTCCTCTGGTGTTCTTCCTTTTCCATTTTTATTCACTCCAGGACTCCAGCCCATGGGATAGCATTGCCTGCATTGAGGGAAGACCTTCTGACCTAGGTTAATCTTCTTTGGAAATGCCCTTAAACGAACTCAGACTAATGCCCCAGGTGTGTATTAATCCAATCAAGCTAACAATGAGGACTGACCAACACTCAGTTTTATTAACACTGTTTCTTTTTTACAGCGAAGTCTTTTATTTACCTTAATGGACCAACAGAGTTGTGAACCCTAATAAACAAAAATGACTGGCCTGGCAAACATTGTTATTGCAGTAGTAGCAGTTTTATTTGGAGGGTTCAACAGGTTCCCAATTGGAATTAAGGACCACTCAATGGGAGGGAACTTATGTGTGATACTGTAAATATACCAAATATATATGGCCGGAGAGGTCACAGATCCCAGAGAAAAAGCTAATTCCCCCACATTCCCAGACCAATGTAGTTTCTTACTGTATTCTAAATATGTATCCTCATATTTACAGACAAGTGTAATATAAGCACACAAATACACATACACACACACACACACACATCATGGGTATCACTACAGCACATACACAAACATAGTTAACATGTTAAAATCCTGCATTCGAAACAATCTGGAAATACTGCATTCGAAACAAACTCTGGAAATACAATAAACAAGATCTTTCCCACAAACATTCAGCAGAAAAAAATTTAGCATTTACAAGAATTTATTTTCTATTCGAAATTTTATTTCATTGTACAACCCCTCCGCTACACTGCACTGTAATTTTTCTTTCTAAAGACAACCATCCCTATTTTCCTCACAGATTATTTCATCTTATCTTCCCCACTTGTCTCAGTATACATGACATCATTATTGAATCTAGCAGAGTCACTGAATCTATCATTTTAGACTTGTGACCAACAACTTTTTTTGAGAGTTTCACACATGATTACAATGAATTTCGATCATATCTACTCTTCTCTCCCTCTCTTCCTCTAATGACAACTATGCACCTCCCCAATGGTGCAATAATGGCACTAATATCTTGGGGGTAAGCAACAGCTGTCTGATTAGATCTAAAGCATGCTCAGTAGAGGGAACTCATTCCTGGCACTGCAAACCCAGCTAAGAACACATGGAACTTACTATTACCATTTTGCTAAATTGATATATTGTTCATCTGCCTTCCAAATAATTACTCTTATACACACAGATTAATTCGCCTTTGTCAAAGAAGATTCTTACTAGGCAGCAGTCAGAGGTTATTACAGAGAACCAAGTGCAAAGAAAAAGTGAATATAGAGTGCCCATCTCCAGATGGGAGATCTGTGTCACAATTCGTACATCCAAGCCTCAAGAACATTACAGAATGATTTGAAAAGCATGTAAGATCCAGAGGACCTGGGTAACTTCATGTTTTAATTTCCTCTAAGAAGAAATGAACTGAACTACCATTTTCTGGATACCCAACACAGTCTTTTTTTTAATTCCTCATTATTATTATCTATTATTATTATTATTATTACTATTATTTGAGACAAGTCTCCTTGTAGTCCCAGCTGGCCTAGAACACATTATGCAGACCAGGCTGGCCTCACTCTCAGAGATTCACTTGCTTCTGCCTCCTCGGTGCTGGGATTAAAGGCATGCACAACCATGCTTAGCAACATTCTTTTTTTAATTATTCTACATGGGATACTTTGTATATTCTGGATCCTTGAATTCATGGGCTTTCTGAGTTTTATAAAATTATCAGTGAATACATTTGCCAACATTGAAGCATGCCTTCATTCTCCTTTGGAAGTCTTTTACTACACACACTCAGCTTCTCTCCCTTTCCATTTTATAGCTGTATTTTATTTTATTTATGTGTATGTGTGTGAATATATACCAAGTGTGTGACTGGATGCCTACATTAGCCAGAAGAAGGTATCGGATCCCCTGGAGCTGGAGTTACAGGGAGTTGTGAGCTGAGTGCTGTGGGTACAGGAAACTGAACTCTGGTACCCTGAGACAGTAGTGAGCACTCAGCCCCTGAGCTTTCTCCCTAGTCTAATCACGATTCCTTCTCCTCTTCTGTACTTCCTTCTAGGTATATATCTTCTAGTTTACTAACTTTCTCTTTAGCTGTATCTTATGTCCACTGTAGAGTGCCATGAGATTTTTTTGTTGTTGTCATATCTTATTGGTTATTACCAATGGTCTTTAATCTCTTGTTCGCTTTTGTGGTTCAGTTTTTGGTTCTTTAAATATACATACATAGCCATTCGATTTTGTATAGTTGACAACTACAATAGTTTGTATTCCATAAGTGTCTACATATTCAATTTTATTGTTTGGGTCAGCTCTTACATGAAATGTGCTTCCCCAGGAAATTGCTGATAAATGACTTTGTCCTTCTTTTACTTTAACTTGTTAAAATCCTAGTCAGTGGTGTTTCAAAGACAACTTTTGCCAGCTTTTTCTGGGACCCAACATACCAGTATCTTGAAAAATATTTTAGACCATTTCCAAGGTCCCAGTTTAATGCTTCCTTCTATATTACTTTCCCAAGTCTTGTATCCACATAGGAGGTTTTCAAACATTCACACTTAGAAAAATCACCTTTCTGCTTCTCAGCTCTGTTTTTTGGTATTTGTTTTATTTAGGTAAGGCAGAAACAGAAGATTCATTTTTTGGAGACATTGTGGTACTCACTCCTTATCAACCCATCCAAATGTGTTTATCACAGATGTCCTTTAGAATGATGAATCACTAGAAAGTCCACATTATTTTTTTAAGAGGTGAGATCAGTCTCTGCTCTGAAATGCACAGTAACTGTATACTCCGAGGAACATATTTATCTTTTCTGCCTGTTGCTCAATTGTAAGTTTACATCTTACACCTACTTAAATTCCTCCTTCCACCTGCCCTCAACTAACTCTTCAAGGTTCCTTATACCCAATACATTTCTCCTCTAGTTGTGAAGAATTCCACTTTTGTGCATACCATCCAATCTCTTTGATCTATCAATCTAAGGTCTACATATTTTTAAAATCCAGCTCAAAACTCTCCTTTAGGAAATGGTCTTATTTCAACCTTAATTTCTGTACTTTTCTTAATTTCTAGACTTTAAAAGGCAAGAGAGAACAATAATCAAAGGTTTGTAAAATATAAGGCTTGCCTGTTTCAGTACTAAAAATAAAATGAATCAAGACTGAAATTGGTTAAGAAAACTGGAGGACATCAAGGTTCTGCCTGGCAAAGACCAAATGACATTTGTTTCCTTGTCACTAGCACAGGACTCCTCTATGTGCATTTGGTAGCGATTAGACACCTCTGTTCTCCCTTTGGAACGAAATCCTGACAGGTGCAGTCAAGGCTTCCCCTGGACTGAAGCCAGAGTCATCTAGACCCACACAATCTACACCCTCCTTGCCACTACCAGGCCCCAGCCTCTGTGACCTCATCATCTCCCACATCTCTCTCCTAGCTTTCCATTTCAGTCACAGTGGTCTTTTTACTATTCTTCAAACAAAGCCATACTTCTCCTCCAGACCTCCAGACTAGTCTGCCCACATGTCAAGAATGAGAGAAAGATTTCTGCCTGGTTTATTCCACTGCAATTTTCACATCTCAGCTCAAGGACCCCATGTTAAAATCTTGAGCATCTTCACAAAATCATGTTTCCTTACAGTATCCATCACTTGATGTTTTTTAATGGTAATTTATTACTATGCTATGTGACATTGTTGGGCATAATGCAAGGTGGGCCTAGCCAGGCCTAGGCCACCTGCTAGGAGGAATAGAGGCATGGCTCCTGTGGGTGTGGCGTTCTGCTCTGGCCAGCTGTGAGATCAGCATCTGGAAAGAACCTGCCTACCTGGGGACAAACATACTATTGGCTGTATTTGGGACCCCACCCCATAAGGTCATTGGCTATCCAGGCCTGTAAGAGCTTGTGCACCTATTCAATAAATGAGTCTGCAGTGCCACGTGAGTATGCAGTGCCACGTGAGTCGGCAGTGCCACGTGATTCGGCAGTGCCACGTGAGTGTGCAGTGCCACGTGAGTGTGCAGTGCCACGTGAGTGTGCAGTGCCACGTGAGTGTGCAGTGCCACGTGAGTCTGCAGTGCCACGTGAGTCTGCAGTGCCACGTGAGTATGCAGTGCCACACACTTGGCCTGTTTCCCATCCAACTCCCGGAGTCTGCAGCTTGACTCTGCATCTACTCACCCCCAACCTCTCGGGCTGGCCCCTCAAAGTCCACTTGGGCTGGTCCCGAGTGGTGAGACATGATGGTAACCGACACGACTATATAACATAATCTATAAAAATGAGCTAAAAATGAGCTCACAATCATATCTTAAATCCACACTCCCCATTAATGTGTGAAAAGCACTATAAAGCACTTCTTGAATCAACAAATGCAAACACTAGTTGCAGTTGCTTATTAGTCTGGCACTGGGACTATGTCTGCAGTCTAGGGACTATTTGTGGCTAACCCTTCTCTGATTACATTCACAGTGTAGGAACATTGGCCCACAAAGAACACTTGTTAATGAGCAAATCCAGGATTTACAGGTGAATTCTTTAATAGGATGACAGAAATTTTTGGAAGGGTTAAAAAAAATCATCTTTTGACTTTTCTACTTAAGGAGTCCCAAGGAAAATTCAGCAGAGAGATCAAGTGAGTACTATTCCTGTACTATCAGCGGTAAGAAAGGAGAGCTTATTTTTCAAACAATTACATTAACTATTGAACTCATACCAACTCATATATGCCAATGGGACGTTCTATAATTTTTAGTTAGTACATACAAACTCTGAACTACATATGAAGTATAAAAACGTCTTTCAAAAATCTGAAAATCTGTTTTGTCTTCAGACATGTTTCTCTATGACTAAGTTTTGTCCATGTACAGATGAAGAGATCCCACATTTTCAAAGTGAATCATGTTGCTTCTAGGATCACATGAATCCTAGGCTGGTCTGGATATCACTATGTAACTGAGAATGACCTTCAATTTCTGATCCTGCTGCCTAGCACTGGGATTGCAAGCTTGCACTGCCATATCCAGTTTTTTGCAGTGCTAGTGATCATCCCACAACTTCCTGCATGGGAGGCAAGGCCTCTACCAACTGAGCTACATCCCCAACCCTCCTTTGAATTTTTTTAAAATGCTTTACCTTCCTAAAGTCATTTTTTCCCCTTTTGGCTTTTGTTTGATCTACTAAAGAAGATACCTCTCAGTCTTTTACATACAATTATCCTATACTTCTGCAGTTTCGACACAATTATATATTTTTGTTTTTAAAAATGTATTTTATTTATTACGTTTATTTGATGTTTATGAGTATATTGTCTGCATGTGTTGATTGATGCACCTGTACTGTGCAATGCCCACGGGGGCCAGAAGAAGGTGTTGGATGCCCTGGAGCTGGTTTTAGTCACCCTGTGGGTGCTGGGAATTGAATCCAGGTCCTCTGCAAGAGTAGGCAGTGCTCTTAACCACTAAGCCATCTCTCTAGCTCCACATTTTAAAGTTTTAAGCTTTAAAGCTTTGTTTCTTTGGATGCAACCAACAGTTTAGCCAAATGAATAGAAGTTATTAGGCCCACTTGTGAGTACGACCATTCAGAGGTCACAGCTGCTGGGGGATAAGGCTGGTGCTGAATGCCAAGCCTAAGCTCTTCCTGTACGCAGCCCCTCCACCTTGCCTAAGTTCTTAACCTGCTTCACTTCTGGAAGTACCCATGTTTACTTCAAATCAAGACAATCTGCTTAATATTATTTTCCCAAAATACTGCTTAATACTAACAACAACTAATATTCTCTAGCTTTTAAAATCTGATATTTTTCCTATATTACAAGATATAATGGACAAAACTAAAAGCAGACTTAACCCTGCTTTTGGAAAAATGACTAATATATTAGGAAAAATTCTGTCATCAAACTTGAAGATAAAATTATGCAATTAATTAAAATTATAGACTTTCCTATTGTTTTTATTAAATTAATTGAATCGCATGTACAAGTGTTTCAGCGATGGGAATATTGAATTATACAGTAATGAATTTAAACAAGTTCATTTTACTTTACTTTTCAAAAATAGCAAACTGTATAAAATAGCTAAGGCAATTAGAGGTAGAGGGACAGGAAGTTGCATATCAAAAGAGTCCAAGTTTAAGATAGAAGGATAAGGGGCTGGAAAAAATGGTTCAGTGGTTAAAAAAACTGGCTGTTCTTGCAAAGGTCCTGGGTTTGAGTCCTCGGACCATATGGTAGCTAAGAAGCATCTGTAACTCCAGTTCCAGGGGAAACTCAGGCCCTCTTTAGACCTCCTCGGGCACTGCACAACATGGGTGCACTTACACACATGCAGGCAATACACTCATACACACAAAATAAAAATAATTTTTAAAATGTAGAAGAGAAAGGTTTGAGATAAAAGGTGCCCATAATCACTGAAAATGTTCTATACATTTCAAAATAACTTAGAATAAATTTCAAATGCTCCACTTTGAAAATATAAGAAAGTTAAGTGTATAACTTGTTAAAATTGATTTAAGTATTCCGCTTTGTAAACATACAACAAACTGTATGCATAAATGAATACAACTATAACTTGTCAATCAAATAGAGTTAGCAATGCTTTTGTAAAAATAAAATAGTTCATAAAAGAGAAAAATGTAAAGTGTATTTTTTTAATTTTAAAGTGTAAGATATAGTGTTAAGTGTATGAATGAAAATATTTGTTTAAAGTTAATGGCTTATTAAAATGAAAAGGTCACTTTAGAAATTGATTTCAGCTTTTGTTCATAAGGGCGATAAAGGATGATTCCTGTCTAATGGTACAAACTGAATGGAAGTGCAGAACATTCAGAAAGGTTCACGTCCGTGAAGATCCCTGCCTTGGCACTGCAGTTTCTGCCAGATAGGTTCCCACAGAGACAGAAAAACTTACTTCAAATTCACAGAAATGCCCCTGAACAAATGAGCATGCTGTGAAATTTATAAATAGAAGATACTCCTTAAAAGGGAAATATATGCATGCTTAATGCATCTATAATATAATACATAGTACACGATGAATTACAGGAACAAGAAAAATACAGAGGCAAGAAGTCCAAAACTATAGAAATACTTGCATTTCCTGTGTTTCAATAATAGAACTGTCCATTGTGTCTGTGCGCATTATTTCCAGGGCTCTTATGACTTAGCAAATATAACCTTTAAATGAACTCTGCTTTGTAGGCCAGATGCGCTGCCGTGTATACCACTGTTCCTGATCCTTTCATGCTGCTATAAGGTCTAATGACTTAGCATAGGATGCGGTCCACCATTGCCTCAGTCCTACTGAAGGCTTACCTACTTCTCGTTCACAATAACTCCGGAAAGGTAATTTCTAATGAGCACGACAGAAACAAACTGCCAATTGTTTACTGAATGAAGGCTAGCAGAGCGACTCATGTTCGGTGTTCCTGCTCTCAGTTCATTATGTTCCTGGTTGCCTTTCTGCTTCCGCAGGCCACTTAAAAAATCACCTTAGTTTCAGCCCACTGTTTAACTTCCCACGGAGTAAGCTTCCTTGGAACAGTTCCCAGATGAAAATATAGATATCAAACGCCTTTATGGATACTGCTTTGGGCTGAACTGTATCCCCCAAACTGACCTGTTCAAGTCCCAGTACTCAGTACCTCAGAAGGAGGCCTTATTTGGAAACAGTCATTGCAAATGTAATTAGCCAGGGTGAGGTCATGCTAGAATATGAAGGACCCTTAATCCAACCTGACTGGTGTCCTTATAAGAGAACAAGAGACACTCAGCCAACACACATGGAAAGGACAGACAGGAGTGATGAATCTACAAGCGAAAAGGACTCCCAGGGCCATTGGCAATATTTGAGACAAGGAAAGATCCTGTCCTCTGGAGAAAGCCAGGTCCTGGCACATCTTAATGAATGTGACAGATAAATTTCTCTTGTTTTAAAACACCAAATTGGTTAGCAATTGCTTAAGGCAGTCCTAGCTAACTAACACACCACACACACAAACACATGCTAGAATTCTACAGTTTCTTTTTCTTTTTTTCTGAACAGGGTCATATTCTGCAGACAAAGCTGCCCTGAAGTAAGTCACGGTTCTCTTATCGCTTCAGAGTCTCCAGTGTCAGGATTATATGCATGAGCTTCCATGAGCACTATGCAATTCTTTCTTTTCTCCTCTTTTCATGTGTCTATGTGTATGGTATGATGTATGTTACAGGTGGGCATGTGTGTTCCTGTGTGGGGAAGCCTGAGGTTGATGTCTAGAAGCTTCCGGATCACTGTTCACTTATTCTTTGCTTTGCGGCAGGATCTTCTAATCAGACTCAGAGCTCCACAGTAGAGATAGTCCCCTAGCCTGCATGTCCTCTCAACCAGGTCTCTACCTTCTAAGCTGGTATCCCATGCTCACCCAGTATTTGCATGGTTTCTGGGTATCCAAAGTCCCAGCTTCTTACTTACACAGCAAGTGCTGTAACCACTGAGCCATCTCTTAGACTTCCAATCCTTTCTCAGTCATAACTCATACATTAAAATCCCTTCATTTTCTGACACTTCTTCAGGTACTACTTCCCCCTCCAGGGTCAAGCTACTTACTTTCCTCCCTCCCACTCTCCTATCTTTTCTCAGCTTCTTCAGGCCATTACATTCATGGTATGGTTCATATATCACTTCTCCAAGAAAGCTTCCTGAATACTTTCCTCCTACCAGGCTGAGTTCTGCACGAGCTTCTGCTTCCCCAGTCTCAGTATGGACTTCAGTGATACATGTCTCTCTGGGTCCCGAGACAGGGAGCTCTTCCAGCACATTCCTATTTTTCCATGCTGCGGGACTAGATATCACATCAAGGTACATGGAACTGGCACATGGTTGAGCTATTCCTATTTGGGCATCTTATATATTTTACTTTCTTTGTCATACAATCTATTTTACTTTCTCCCTCAATGCATCATTTATTTATTAACCGAAGATTCAGAAAGCAATTTTAGTTTTCTGTTCTTTGCAAAAATCCTAATTTCTAATTTCTTATCAGCACCTGCAAAGCCCAGCCCAGCTATGGGAATTCAGGCTGTTCTCAGATTGTCCTGATTCAGTTATCAAGTGTAAGTGATGATGCATACTCCATTCGGCCTGATGGTCTGCCTGGACTGACAGCAGCTATGCAGCAGGAGCAGTACTCTGGGACTGGGCAGGGATAAGAGAACGCTTTCTTAATACTTCCCAAGTTATGAGGAGGAAGGAAACTCTCAATCTGTCATGGCTCTCTAAGCACAGAGTAAGAAACCGAAAACTAGACTTGGACATCTCAGCCCAGGAAAGAAAGCATTTTTGTCAGCAATGACAAGAAGGATAAATTTGAACTTGTCAGGAAAAGTACGCCCATTATGCATTCCAAAAACCATAGATTTTACATTTCATGCACACTTAGCATTTTTATTAGTAAATATTACCTTCAGTATTTTATAACTATTACTCTTTAAAATGAAGTACTTTTTAAAACCATACTTTTTAAAGCAGCATACACCAAGTTTCTCATCATGGCACCACAAACTAACATGTAGTCTATTCAAAACAGCAGTATAAACATTTGTTTCTGTTAAAAAACAAAAGTATTGTTGGCGATGGCAGCATATGCTTGAAATACCAACACTTGAGATGTGAAGAAAGATCAAGGCCAAACTCAGTTACAGAACAAGTCTGAGATCTGCCTCTGGGTCAAAAACCTGTGGCTTGCTAGGTCATAGTTCCTAAGGGAAAACCTAGCACTGTAATTCTGACAAATGGATGTAGTATTAAACATCCCCCTAAATTCTTATCTTCATCTCCATGGATGAGTGCATCTCTCAACTGTTATCAAAGAAGTTTCTTTTTACAGTAGATGGTGATTAACAGACAGTCCCACAACTGGTCAACATACAGAAAATAAGAGACTGTACAGTGTTCTGCTCTAGATGGGTCATCCACATCATACTCCTCTCTCTAAGGCTTAGGGATCATCTTGAAAAGGCTGTTAGTGCCAAAGGGAGATGTCTGCAGTGAAACAATGTTTGCCAGACATGACAGCACAGCTGCACATGTGAACTTACAGAAGCTGTGACTGCACTATGTATAAGACTTGCACAAGATCAAGCCGGCCATATTACAACACTGATGGGAAGAGGTTCATGAAATACTACCCCTGCCTGAGGAGCTACTGGCAATTGGCTGCTGTGGGCAACAGAGCGGACTCAGTTTTCTTCAAGGATGCTGATCCTGAGAGACTACCCATGCAGATGGTCCCACACCCATGCACATACAGGCAGCAATAAATGGACTCAGTGGGTAATAAAGAAACAAGAGAGAGAGAAGCACATGAAGTTGGTCTGGAAAAGTGGTGGGGAGTGCGGAGGGGTGGGAGATGAGGGAATGGGGAGTGGATTTTATCCAAACACCTTTTATGTATGTATGAATAATAAATGTTTACATAAAAGTAAATAAACAATTTAATAAAAAGGAAGCACACAGTCAAATGTTTGGTAAGAAATCTTTATACTGAACATTCAGTAACTGAATGAATTTAAATTTAGTCTCTGGGGTGCCTGGCGAGTCTGGTCCTAAATCTATAAGCTTACTGACTTGTTCCCACCAATATCAATGAATGGACTTGGGCCCATTCACCTTCATTTCTATACGATCATTCTGCTCATGTACCCATTCTTCCTTTAAAATTTAGAACTAAGAGTAAAATATCTTAAATGTTCACCATCAACTACTTGACAAAAATGACCCAGAGTTCTCTTCTTTACCAAAAGTCATTCTGAAGCTAGGGTGCTGAATTCCTAAGTTCAGGATCTGTCAGAACTGTTTTTCTACAGTTTTGAAATTTCATGAATAGTTTGGTTGGTTAGGGAATCCTTTAGTTCGTGAGTTCTTTCCTTAGATTTTCTATATTGCAGTAGCTTTTGAATTTTCCTTTTGAGATGCTCAAAGCCAGTCTAATTACTTTGACCTTTTGACCTTATAAATTATCTATTCTTTCTGGCCTAGGCCATGAATCAGTTTATATGTTATACTGAAGTTTCAGGCAGTAAATATTTTAGACATTATAAGTCATATACATTCACTATTTTGTAACTCTTAAAAAAATAGAGGCCAGTATTTTAGCTGCAGGCTCTAAGGTTTGACAACCTCTCTTATAAGCCATAAAGATTATCTTTCATTATCTCTACAATTATTTAGTCTTGCTAGGACCTTGGATAGAAATTGATCATTCTTGGAAGCACACTGTATACATGTATGAAAAATGTCAATGAAACCCACTAATTTGTACAAATAATATATGGCAATAATAATTTGTAAACTGAAAACAAAAAGCTGATCATTTCTTGTTCGTTTTCCTAGACATTTGGAAATATGTACATTCAAATATTCTTTAAGTTCAAGAAACATTTTCTTGGATTTGATTTCAAATATCAATTATATTTCAAGAGTTATTTTTCCTCAGGGTTCTCAATAATGTACATGATAGATATTACTCTGTCTTTCTCATCAAGAAATTTTGTTAGACCATTTTCACCTTTTCGTAATCTGATTTTCATTCACTTGGTTGGTTGTCTAAATTTCTTTGACAATCTTTATTAAGGTTTCCTTCTAACTAGTGCCTCTTGAACATCTTGTAATTTACTGTTGATTGTTTACATTTTTGCCTAAGTGCAAATAAATCTTGTTTATTACTTTTTCTCTTTAGTCAATACCTATCCTTAAATCTCAAATTTAAGCGTTCCCCTTTTCTGATAACCCTAAATCACTGTCTGGGCATGTTTCATTCAATTTATAAGGTGCTGCATTTTTCTTCTGTTCGGTACAGGACCTGAAGACTGCTGAAGCTCACACTCCAGGAACCAGCACAGGGAACCGTAGTCCTGGAGACTGTTGAAGCTCACGCTCCCTGAACCAGCACAGGGAACCATGCTTGGCAGCTATGACAGTTTTTCATTGCTACTTCACCTAGAAATGAGTAAATTAAATACACAGTTCTCAAGGAATGATGAACAAGAAATGGTGTGTGTTCATTTACTTTTTCTTCCTGTTTTGTATTCAGGATCTTAAGTTTCCTTGTATCGATTTGCACACATTCAAGCGTGTCGAAGTTCAACATCCTGTTACTGTCTGTATCAACAGGGTTGGCATCTTCAGAATCTCGAGGTTAACATCCATCCTAAACTTCATCCAGCTCCTGTGTTCTCAGCTCATATCTGCACCTCTCTAACCTCTGCTCCACCCTTACGTCATCTTCTTTTCCATACTGAAATATTTCACCATTTTCCTCGCAGGATGATGCTTGGAAGTTCACGTAGTGTCTGGGGAACACACCTGGCTAACCTCAGTCATCTATCCCTACCTTCCCCTAAAGAGGTAGCTTTCCCTGCCTCCCTGCCTGTCTGCACCCCTCACTTCATAAACCCCCATTGCAGGCAGCTCTGATATATAATAACCCTTTTTTCTAATTTTTGAAATCACTATTGACTTTTTATTTAAGGGGTTTAATTTGAGCTAGGTTATACCTTCTCTTTTCTATGTATTTTTTTCCTCAGAAATACAGCTCTCCTCAAAGACTTGAGAAGGAACCTGGAGAAAATCCCCTTTCTGGAAGTTGTTGCTTTCCTTCTACATAGAGCTAATTTGAAGTTTATAGAGTATTCTGCCTTTCCATTCTCCCTAAGTTTGATTTGTTCTTATTGACCTACATAGATTTTTATTGATGACATTTGAAGTGATTTAGTTATCATAGTTTAAGATGCATATACTATGTGTGAAATAGGCAAATAATCTTAAACAATGACTACAATCTTATATAGTTATTTGGAGAAAAAACAACAAATGAATAGTCATATATTTAGTGAATCCTAGCGCTGTCTGAGGCATCAGGACGGAAGATATCAAACCTCCCCTACCAATTTCTTCTGACTAAAAGCTTACATACTTATTCTTAGAAGTAGCAGTTAATTAAAATCATATATTTATTGAACCCTACACCTTGTTGGAACATAAGACCCAGAAATAACAAGTGTCTAGGTAGTGTATGTCTGGCTATAGGAGAAAAAACCAACAGGTTACCTTCTCAGCCAGCACAAATCTTTCAGCAGCTGAACACTGCAAAACCATACTGAGTGAATTAATGTCACTGTGTTGAACGTCAAGCTCCACACACAGTGCTTTATAAAGGCAATGTAAGAAAACATTATCAATGCCTTGCTCCCTATTCTCTACCTATAAAATCATAATATTTAAGTAAGACGCTTTCACAAACTGTTGAGGTGAGTTAGCCAGAATCCATGAGCTACTTTCTAAATGAAGGTTTAAGGACTATCATTTAACTTTGATAGATGGGGTGATGAAGCAGTATTTTCCCTGACAGACAGTAGTCATATAAATTAATCTATTAATATTTAACAAAGAAGTAGGCGATGAGAAATGAGGAACTGGAGTGTGTACACTTTGACATTAATATTCCAGGCTTTAAGGGGAGGGAATGGCCTCGAGTTCTCACGATGCTGTCACTGTTTCTATTTGACTGAACTGCATCTGTCCTCAATTAGATATAAATCATATTTTTAGTAGTCTGCAATTACTCTGAATGTAAGAACACACACACACACACACACACACACACACACACACATACACACACAGACATTCCTTGGCTACTTTTATTCAACTAGGTCAAAGAATTCCCATTTCTTTACATTAAACTCTGTTACTATTGGTCAAGTTTGAATGCTCAAAAAATTAATACTACCCAGTGTTGGCATGGACTATGTATCAAAGATCTGATTGAAGAGAAAACTCTCCATCTAGTTGAGTGTTCTAATTATTTATTTTATTCAAAAAATGATATGAGTTCTACTCTAATATGCATCATAAAATAGGTTTACTGAGAAATTCACACTTATCATTAAGTTTTGATACCTTTCAGGTCCTATGGCCCTTGCTTAGAATGATGTCATCCTTAGACTAGCTCTTTCAAGATCAGCATGAATTGTCAGTACCCTGGAGGTTTGTAAATCTTCTAACCTAGACATAATTACCCCATGTACAAAATCATTATTTTGGAAAACCCACTACTTTTGAGCTTGTCTATGCTTCCTGTCATGTACATAGGATGGCAACAAAAGAGAGGTATATTTAAGAGCCTGGCTAGGGGTCAAGTTGTGTGGTACATTCATTTGTAGATATTACTCTAATGGTCTAATGGGTTGATCATTCTAAAGAACCAAGTTCTTTGGGGAAGAGGAGGAGGAGAAGGAGGAGGAAGGGGAGGAAGATAAAGAGGAGGAGGAGGATTGTTATAGCTAAGCCTGAGTTATCAGAAGAATTAAATGAAATAAAATCTCTTTATATTGCAAAATCAACCAACCAAGCCATTAAGCATTCAACAATGTATGTTATGTGTGTTTCTATTCTTTTGTCCAAAGTCATCCTAAGCTTTCTGAGTATAAACCCTTTTGTGTCACATCTGACCATATTATTAGTGTCCTTGGAGCACCTATTGTATCTTGCACACTAATATTCATAATGCTTTTTTGCTGATGCCACTCAATGGCAGAACACTTGTTTATCATGTACAAGGCCCTGGGTTTGCTCTTCCCCAATATAATAAATGTTAATTAATAAAAATAAATTTGAATGAAAATACTAACCAAGGAACATGTGTTGAGGGCTTCCTCTGTGAAAGCAGGAAAGAAAAACATAAGCACTCCTAACCGACAGACAGCAGATACTTAGTTTAATAAGTAAGTCTTAGTAGAAGGGAAGTTAATCACGAAGTACTTAATCTAGTTAAATTTATTCTTTATTTCACTTCAACAATATGTACAAAGGACTAGGGGGGAAGCTCCCAAGCAAATGGTGACTTGTTAGACAAAATCTTTACTAATCAAAACTTAATATATTCCCTTCCTTCATTTTTTCCAAATACATTGCAGTTTGCTGTTTTTCTTACGCCTACACAAATCCTTGTTTCCATGGCAATCTCTCCACCTTGGTATTCCACCACTGAACCGTCTGTAGACTTCCTATGGCTCTCTTTAAGTTGCTACTAGAAAAATCCCATTCTCCAGTTGATGATGTAGATGAACTATAAAAATACCTCCTTGCTTGAGGCACAGTTCTCACCCATCCTCCAGTACTGTACAAGAGTTCTTACACAGATCTATTTTAGGCATATTTAAAAATACTTGGTAACAAAAGAAATAAGACTCAAAAAGAAATTTAGACTCTGAGATGAGAACTATATGTGGATTCCAAGTCACTGTGATTTAAGCTCTTTCCTTAACACAAAGCCAGCACTGGGAGAGCTACTTAACCAAGAAAGGTAAAAAAGAATGTCCAGCTATTCAACAAAAATCCTTCCTGTGCCTTGGTTCTTTCTGAGTTTGACTAGATGCTGAATTCCTTTTGTGAGAATCCTGGAATTTTTAAGGGAATTCTAATCATCACGGGGAGGTTGTAGACTGATATGCCAAAACCAGGCTACCATTAAGCTCTTAAAGGTTGTTTCCTTTATTCCCAACTCTTGTTTTGAGTTGAGCTGCAAAACTCCTGAAGATCTAAAACAAAGTCTTACCAGTCTGAACTGGCTGCTATCCAAACCAATTCTATTTTCAAGATATTTGACAGGTGTCACAAGCTAATGAGGTGTCAACAGGTGGAGAAGTTCTTTGTGGCAGTGTGCCCACAATGCAGGAGCACCCAATATTCTCCAGACTACTCACAATTGGAATGAGCATTCATAGGCTGAATGCTGTTATTTCTTCAAGAATTCTGAAAGACTCACCTAAGAATTATTGTCAATATTTCTAGGAAGTTTAACCATGACTCAGATCAATACTACAAGGGAAAAAAATTAACTCTACAGCAGACTATTAGCTACTATGGCAGGACCTGACTATACCGCAGTAGGTCTCTTCTGGGTCTTTCTAGACTGCATACACATACCTTGCATCTTCCCTGTGGACTCTGTTTATCTTAATATAAGGACGGAAATCACCTTTCTCTAAATCCTAAATCAAGAATAGAAAGAAAATGAAAATCATGGGCCAAAATGAACCAAAGATGCCAAAACCTTTCAATAATTAGGTCCAAGCTGGTTGGCTACATCATTTTACAGTTTGTCCTCATACGTGAGATGAGACTATTTAATTTTTGGTGAAGCCTTACTCACTTTAATTCTTAACCTGTTAGTAACATATTATCATATTCCTTAGTACCATACCATCACAAATCAACTGTGAACATTTCATTTGGATGCATTTGGAAATCTGGATACAATAATCAATATACTTGAAAAAACAAAACACCTAATGGGTTGGAATGTTGAAAAGCACTGGAAGTGTTTTTGGTAATCAGAGATATTCCTTTAATGGTCCCAGCCAAATCTTTAGACTCAGAATCCTTATATAAAGACATATCCAGGCTGGTTACTAATATTACTTACTTATATTTTTCTCCCTTAAATTTCTTCAGTTTCTGAGAAGAGAGTCCACCCAGAAGTAATCCTCATCCAGTTCACACTGAGGGGTTTCCCTACACACCAGCCTCAAATTCTTTTTGATGCTCCTCCGTTCCCCCTTCTCCCTTCACTTGTGGGAAAAGCCAGTTCTAAGTAAGTTCTAGTGCTGCGAAAGAAGCGTGTGCTGTTTATGCAGATAAATGTATTTATGTATAAATATGCAGAAGATATCAAAATTATGTTAATATATATTCACATATACATGTAGATGTGTATGTGTGAGTATTCAAAGTACATATATAACACATTCTGTGGGTTCGTTTCAGTTGTGAACTTGACACATCTGGGAAGAGAGAACATCATTTAGGATGGCTTGTGGGCATGTCTATGAGTTCTTTTCTTTCTTTTTTATACAAAAATATTTACTTATGTTTTTTTAATTTAATGTGTATGTGTGTAATGCCTCATCTAGGTAGGTGCATCCATGTCATTCAATGCCCACAGAAGTCAGAAGAGGGAGTCAAATCCCATGGAACTGGAGATGGTTGTTAGCCACAAGGTGGGTGCTGGGACTCAAACCTCTGTCCTCTGCAAGAGCAGTCTTAATGGCTGAGCTATCTCTCTAGCCCCATGAGTCATTTTCTTGATGAATGACATGGGAGAGCCCAGACAACTGTGGACAGTGCCACTGACAATGTATCAAAAAGTCCCATAAGATTGTCTGGTCGAAGACAAAATCGTTATCTGCTGGAAGACCTACCTTTCCAGTTTCACTGGTCAATCACCTGGTTACATGACCACCCCAAGAAGGCAGGTTCACCTTAAGTCATCCTAGATGGGAATCATGAGACAGTGATCTTTTCCTGCCTGGAACCCCACCTCCTAGTGCAGTTCCTGTGGATCTGGGTCGTAGACGTGGCTCTCCCTAAGTCCGGCTTGCTTTTCTGAATTCTTCAAAAATGTGTAATTTCTCTCCTTTTGGTTCTCATATGCCTCTACTAAGCATGCTATCCTTAATGCTTTGGGCTGCCCCAAGCATCCTTTGTTTCCTCACCTTTCCTCTAAAGCTGCCTTCTTTCTACCATTCAGGTCTATACCTGCATGGCATCATGACTTTTTTCCCTTTCTCCTCCTCAAGGCAACTGCTGAGATTCCCAGCTTGCCTGCCCTGAGGATTTTTTCTGAAATTCTAATAAAATTTTCCTAAAGCTTCCATTTAAGTCAGTTCTTAAATTCTTTTATGAGGATGAGACCCCTCTAGGGGTGCTGTTTCTTCCCTGTACTGCCATCCCTGAGTGCTGTTTCTTCCCTGTACTGCCATCCCTGAGTGCTGTTTCTTCCCTGTACTGCCATCCCTGAGTGCTGTTTCTTCCCTGTGCTGCCATCCCTGAGTGCTGTTTCTTCCCTGTACTGCCATCCCTGAGTGCTGTTTCTTCCCTGTGCTGCCATCCCTGAGTAGGTGCTCCTTGGTTGTGTAATAAAAGCGGCTGAGCACAGGCCAGGAGAACAAGCCAGTAAGGAGCATGCCTCCATTTTCTGCTTCAGTTTCTGCGGCCAGCTTCCTACCCTGAGCTTCGCCTTGGCTTCCCCTGATGATGGACTGTGAGCTGTAAGCCAGAATATGCTTTCCTCCACAAGTAGCTTCTGGTCATGTCATTTATCACAGCAATGGGGAAACAAAACTAGGAACCAAGTGTACAAAGATCAAATACATTTACATATGCAAACAAGTACTTATGCTCATATATGCAAATACATACGTATGCACAATCTGCACAGGATTGTGCATGTATATATGTATATATTACAAGCTAAGTATGGCAAGTAGCTTTCAGGGCCAAGGACAGCCCAGTATTTATAAAACAATTCAGGTATTTAGTTAAGACCTTTTACAGCACACTGCAAACTAAAATGTGGCTGCAATACATAATGTTTTAAAAATCTCCTTTTCTGCATTCCAAATCCAAAACATTTTGAAGATTCACTTAACTTCTTTTTTTTTCCCCCTGAGAAAGGGCCTCCATGCAGTCCCAACTGGCCTGGAACTCACTATGTAGACAGGCCAGCCTTGATATCACAGAGATCGGACTGCCTCTGCCTCCAGAGAGCCAGGACTGAAGGTGTGCACCACCATACCTGGCCCACTGAACTTTTTTTTTTTGTCTTTTTGAGACAGAGTCTCCTTGTATCCCCAGCAGGCCTGGAACTCACCCTGTAGAGCAGGCTGGCCGCAATCTTACAGAGATCCTCTTGTCTCTGCCTGGAGAATGCTGGGATTAAAGGCGTGTGTCACCACATCTTGCCTACCGAACTTTTTGTTCTTGTTTTTTAACTTATTTTTATTTTTATTTTATGTGTATGAGTGTACTGTCTGTATATGTGCAAGTGCACCTGTGCCATGCAGGACAGAAGAGGGCATCGAATCCCCTGGAACTGGAGTTTGGGAGGTTGTTGTCATGTGGGTTCTGGATTCGAACCCAGGTCCTTCGCAAGAGCAGCTAGTGCTCTTCATTCCTGAACCAGCCAGCTCTACACACACACACACACACACACACACACACACACACACACACACACACTAAACTTTTTAACTCTCTGTTCAAGCAGTCAGGATTTACAAGTGGATAACAAACACTCTCACGTTAATATAGCTAATACTATTTCCTGTCTAGCAGAAAATGGGCTTCAAATAGCATTTTCCATTCTATGTATACACTAGACAGAAATTTCCTAAGCTGTGTGGTTGGATAAGCATTAACCCTTTCTGAGACTTAATTTCCTCAGCTAGAAAAATAGTCTTTGTAAGGATCAAGCGCCCTCACACATACTGAAGGACTACAAGGCCCTCTCCGAAGCTGTCTCCACTGTCCTGCTAACCTCAACAGCAACCCCAACATCATCCCCAACTTTTTTGACTTGAGTTTCAAAGCAATTCAAGAATTCAGAGTGTCTTCCTGGGTCTAAATGACATCCCTAATTGACACTATACTTAAGCCTTCTGGATGTCAAGGATTTGTGTGTATGTGTGCTGGGTGTAGGGGAGCGGTATTTCAGCTGTATTCTTTTCCCTGTCCTCAGAAAGAAGGAAACATTTTTACCTCCTGATTTGTTAAGTATCAAAAGAAATAACATTTCTATTATCACACCTAGAAGTGACTGAAGACAGGGCAACTTCAGAATTTCAGAATCTGTGAACATTCTTTTCTGTGCTTGGAGAACCAAGAAATAACATGCTTTTAATTGCAAACAATCTCATTCAACCTCCCCTTGGTCTCCTATGTGCAAACACTCTCAGAAACTTTGAGCAATGCAAAGTTTGAGGACTTTCTCTGTCTCGGGGCCATCTCCAATTAACTTATGATTTAGTTTCAATAGAATTGTTTTATGTTCATACTGGTATTCTTTCTAAAAACGAAAACCCTTCATATTCTGTGTAAACTGAACATGACTTGATTCGTGCCCTTCTGTGCCTTAAAGATTTTCAGTATGAATTGCGAAGCAAAATCCCATGTGTTGCTTTTTGACCTTGTTCCTCAGTAGTCTAGGTTAGAATTCCTACAGATATCCCCCTGGTGTCATCGATAGAGGCTTCCAGCTTTCCAGCAAAGGAAGGAGTCTAACATCTCAGTGTCCAATGACAACCTGGGAAAATCAGGAAGCTGTAGCACTGAAGAAATGAACAGGAGGAGATTAGATTCTGGAAAACTAAAGGATCATGGGAGAAAATAGTGTGATGAGCTTGTGAGAAAGACTCTTTTACCTTGTTTGTTTTTTAAATAATCTTTTTCCTTGTTTTTTTATAATCTTCTTCCTTAGTTTTGTTTGGCTGAAAGTGAGAGAATATCATCCATCTTTTCTACAATCAAAGGAGAAGGAATATTTCGGACCATTCATGTCAGATGGGACAGAAAGAAGACTCTGAAGTGTAATACACAGATTGGGTGTGGCACAGAAACACAGTTGTAGACTTCCAGTCAGGATAAACGTACAAACACTGGCTGCTGTGTGCCACACAAATTATCCCAGGTTCTGTGCAACATGTCAGGTCGTCTAAAGGCCTCCTTTCCACCTTTTTTAAGAATCAGAAACGAAACACCTTCTTATATAGCTAATTAGAAAAAATATACAGAAAAATCTTGTACCAGGGCTTCTGATTGGCCTGGGGAGCACAGGCTGAATATTAACCCCATGGCCTCCTCCACGGGGTGGCTTTATGTGACCTGAATCAGGCACCACAGCCCTGCTGGGAGACATTCAGAGAGGATTTCCGGATCAGACAGGCTCCGTCCAAGACCCAGTCTCCTGCTATACAAAAGCTGTGGAATCTTTGGAGACAATCATTTAAATGCCAATTTTCATGCTTCCTCTTCCAAGTTATGGTACTTAAAACATCAATATTTTAAGCAGTTCAAGTATTTTTTAACTTC
The DNA here is from genome assembly GCA_035773235.1 of Eospalax fontanierii. NCBI lineage: Eukaryota > Metazoa > Chordata > Mammalia > Rodentia > Spalacidae > Eospalax > Eospalax fontanierii. Next base: position 106,373,387 of record CM069524.1, read on the forward strand.
TAAATGAATCATTCACTCTCTTAGCAGAGAAGAGGTAAAATAAAATGTCAGTGACTAAAATGTGAACTACTTCTTCAAAGACAAAGCATGTGGCTCCTGATTCAGTGGTAATTGGCTTGCAAGTTGGAAATACAATGATCAGGACAATTGGGGATTCAGTGGCTCTGCAGGAATTCAAAAGCTGCTGGAGAAAGTGGCCCTTACCCTCCCAGTGACACTTAATACACTACTTAAGGGGCAACTGCTTCACAACTCTCACTGAGATTTAAAGGAATCATTATGTGACATTATGGAATTTATATGCACCTATTAATCGATTTCAGACACAAATAATCTGTAAGGCATCTCAGGACTGCAGCACTCACTATCTACTCTAACTAGACCAGACAGATCATTAGCCAGGTCAGGCTCTCCCAAGAGCCACAGGGCCCATTGGAAGCCTTCCATTGTTCCTTTAAAATGCTCTGTGATTTAGCTAGTAGTAACTCAGGATTCACAGGCACTAGAGAGCAATGTTCCAGTAGGAAAAAAAAAAATCTTAAAACTGGTCAAAGTCAAGAGTGTAAGAATCTGTGGTCTGGATGAAGACGCAACTTTCCAGTTTTGCTGGTCCCCTAGGATGGCAAGTTCAACTTACTTCATGCTAAAGAGATGGGTGGAACACCAAGTGTGTTAATGTGATGGTGAATCCCCAACCCTTGGCATAGTTCTTGTGGATCTTGCCAGCCACAGACGTGGGCTCTGTGCAAGTCTGTCCCCTCTACGAACTCCTCAGAAAAGTGTAACTTCTTTTCTCTTTCTATCTCTGTACAAAGCCTGCCTCCGCCAATGCTCTGGCTGCCCCAGCGTTTGGGGCTTCTTTCTCTAAAGCTCCCTTCCCCTCCCTGCCATGTTGTTGCTAGTCCACTCCAAGGAGTCTGCATGACCTCCACACAGGCTCTAACCAGCATGGCTTCATGGCTACTTCCTTCCCCTTTCCAGTCTCCTCCTGGAAGTGGCTGCTGCAAGTTTTCTTTAAATTACAGTGAGATTGTCTGACAGCTTCTGTTTCAGTCCATTCTTAAATTCTTTTATGACTGAGATCAGTGACCCTGCCAGGGCATCCTGTGCTCCCTGTATCCAAAGGACTCAGAATCCACGCTCCCTCATTCTTCAGGTCGTCCAGGAGACCTGTAAGCAGAAGAATCACCTGGAAACTAACCCTCCCGCCTTTGTCCATGCAAAAACCTAGCTCTCACCTCAAAGAGAATAAAAAAAGAGAGAATTTATTCTGAATCCAAGTACGAGTGACCACGGTACGAGAACACAGACGGATTCTGTTAATCCCAAATATCATGTTTCAACATGATACTAGTTTCATGAAGTTTTTTTTTTTTTTTTTAGTAACAGAACAAATGAAGTCATAAAGGAAAGTTTTAGTAATACGCTGGTAGGAATACAGGTAAGCAGGTTTCAGAGGGTGCTAAAGTCTGCTTTGGGCCTCAGATGCATCTGATAACATCTTAGCCTTTGTGTTAAGAGGAGCAGTAAAGGCCTATTAAAAGAAAACTCTGGGTGGAAAGACTAGACTCTCTAGCCTGGGTGGAAGTCTAGCATTTCAGCTGGACAGGGACAAGGACTAGGTAGGCGACCACTCCTCAGAAGGCAGTAGCACTCCTGCAGGGGTGGGCTCACTGTGTGCTATAGGGATAAGCTGAATAAGTTTTTCTTTAATGACATACTGTGATTTTCCTTCCTAGAATCCCCACCCTTCCACACAGTCTCGGTGAGCCACTGAGAGCTTCTGCTGGGTCTGTTCACCTTCCAGGCTTGAGTCAGAAAGGCACATTTCCTTTTGCTTTCCTCTGTCTCTTTGCTTTAGCTCCTAAGTATACTGTTGTAGTAACTTGGGGCTCCCGTTCTCCTTCTATAAAGCTCCCATCCCCACCTTGTGGCTTCCTGGTGCCTTATGTCTGACCTCCATGCCACCTTAAATGCAATGCACTCTTTTCCTTTGCTCTTCTATTCTCCTCCTCCAGACAGTTAAGATTTGCAGCTTGTCTGCCCTCAAATTTTCCTTGAGCTTCTGTTTAAGTCCATTGTTAAATTCTTTTATTAAGGAGTCTAAGAACATCAAGAGGGAACCCCTATTTTCTAGGTATCATTTGGGGTGGTGGAAGCTAATGGTTTGTTTCAATATTTCTAAAGGACTTTACTTGATAGTCACAGGATTTAGGTCAAACATAGAGGCAGGCAATGAAAGGCTATCAAGGGGCTAAAGGTAGAATGCAGATAACTGAGCTCTGGTCCTGTATCAACCAGTCTTGTCAGATGCTTAACATGGCATGGCTTTTTTCTAAGAACTCTAATTTGCCTTTTCTTCTCTCTCTCTCCCTCCTCCCTTCTTCCTTTCCTGCCTTCCTTCCCATACAGCCTTTTATTAGAGACACAACGTGTCAGCAGTGTAAGAAAATATGAAACACTTCAAAATTCTCATGTGTTATCCTTGTGTAGGCGCCATGCAAATCATTCCAATTTTAGTATATGAGTTGTTAAACAGAGCACTCACTTGAATATCTAAAAACAAGTTATTTTCTATCCCCAGAGTTTCTTGGGAAAGTCAAGGATGGAACCCAGGAGACCAGGCATTTGTGGCCTACTCACCACATCTTGATAAATGCTGCTCTTTATGTTGATGGGTTCAACCATCCCGACTGACAAACCATAACAATAACTTAATTTTGCCATGTACTGGTCATCTAGGCCGGACCATTAGCATGCTGACCATTCAATGAAAATAATTATTGCACTCTACTTCACATAGGTAAAACAGAACTTCTCGGTTTCCCCTTATGAAAGATGATCACAGTGTTTGTTAGATTATGTCCTCTCAGTGAATGATTATAAACCTTGTGTGATAATGTATCAGAAAGCATTTTGAAGCACATGTAAAGACAGACATGTAAAGCATATTCAGGTACAGCATGGCAAAGTCTCCATCTCATTTTATTTTACTTTGATTTTTATTAGCATATATTAATTATACATAATGGATTTCATTATAATATCATATGTATATATAATGCATTTTGATTATTTTCTTCCCCTGTTATCCTGCTTTCACACTCACTGATCTCTTTCCTATTCTTAATTATTACTCTTCCGATTTCTTATCTTTTGTAATGAGTCCATGAGTTTCATGAGGGTTGCTTACAGAAGCATGGATGGAGGGTGCTTATAGGTGAATCGACACCTTAACGTTAGGTGGCTGAGCCACTGACAAAAATGTATCTCCCTCCATCAACCATCAAATGCATATAGATTTTTAGGGAGGGGTCAGGAAGCACAACCAGCCCTTTAAACAACAAAGTCTATGAAAATCATAATATACTGAAGCATCAACGATACACAGCATTTCCGGGATTTTCCAAGTTCTTCTCTGTATATGTGCTTCAATATTTCATCAGGTTTTTCTCTAATAAATATGTAACAAGGAATCTCAGGCACTGTTATTATTGTCACTTTTCTGTTGCTATGCTACAAACACTGACCAGAGGAACTTATAAAAAGAACTGTTTATTCAGCTTATGGTTCCAAAGGGTCAAGGGTCCATCATAGCAGGGAGGTATGGTGGCAGAGGTGGCTGGAGTAGAAACTAAGTGCTCACATCTTAAAACCAGCACAGGAAGTAGAGCAGGACTAGAGATCCAGCAAGGCTTAAGAACACTCTAAGCCCACCCCCAGTGACATGCTTCCTCCAACATGGCCACACCTTCTACGACCTCCCGAAACAGTACCACCAAAGGGGAACAAAATATCCAAATACTTAGAGCCCATGGGGGACATTCTCATCAAACTACCACAATAAAGCTACTCAAAATACGTCCTTCCAACTCAGAATCCCTAGATACAAAATAAATGGTTTGATTTTAAGAGCATGTGGTTTCCGTGCCTGAATTAGTCAAACAATTGTAGCTATAGAGAAGCAGGGAAAATTCAGGGTCTATCTGAGAAACTGTAGGATCTGGGTAAAACAGGGGTCTGTAGAATCACTCACCCCATTTTGTAAATCATCCAAGATCATGAGGGAGCAGCACTTGACACTCTGCTCCATAAAAACCACAGGCCAGAGAAAGTTCCATAGCCACGTTTTGAAGTGTTTACACAGAATCATCATATAGTCACATGAGGCAAAGGGAATGGCATAATGCATGTGAAAGAGTGTGAAGCGTGAAACTCAAATGCCTAACTCTGAGCTATAATACAGCTTTTATGTGGATAAATATCAATACTTCCAATTTCATCTAAATCACTCCTCAAAGAGATGAGCAGGCTTGAATGTTCAGAACCAGGGAAAAGCAGAAAGTAAATATGGGGAAGAGAAGGAGGAAAAGCAGTCTTCCGGCCTAGTGAATGATCCTCCTGGAAGTTATGGACCACTCCCCGGCCCTCCTTAAAAATCGGAACTTAGATAATATTCTTATTCTACATCACAAGGAACAATTCTGTTATCAAGAAAGGATGAATATTTTCTTTGATTCAAAAATATCTATGGTAAGATGGCTGCCCACATGATAGGCCACTTGTCCACTCATGGACGTATATTTCCACCCTATCAAGAATGTCCATAGCCAGGGAGTACTGTGTGACTCTGAACTTATTTCAACATTGTTAATGATGGGTATCCTTCCTGACAGCATAGATGATTACTGAAGAAGACTAGAGGTGTCAGAGACCATATAAATGACTAAGAAAACAGAGTGGGCATAGTGCTTTCCTTTATTCACCTTCCAGTATTTTTCTTGAGAAGTTGTTATAAGAATGGGGCCCCAAATAACCAGAGGTCTAACTTAAGTCAGACTCATCCCTAACAAGCTGTTGTACCTCTGAGAGTCAATTAATGACGTGAATGGAAATCAGGCTAAAAAGAGTTAATACAAAATATATTTTGAGCTCAATTAAATCCTATATTCCTAGGTAGTGACCACACATAAAACCCATTAAAAGTGCAGAGAAGGAGGAAGACCAATGGAAATGGTTTGTGGAAGATGGAGTTTGTGTTTGGACTGGCAATATAGCCATGACTGCAATCAAAGACAAGAGAACAACTTACCCTAAGCTTCATTAGGTTTGTACTGTTATCATTCATCTTTTACAGAACATGAAATTGAGGCAGAAGAATTAAGTAGCTTGCTCAAGACACAGGAGCCAGGTTATGAATATGGGCTGACTTTCTTCAGCATTCATGTACTTACAAAGTGGTAATTTGATACGTTGTCAGGAAAATAAGTATAGTTAGATAGATATTTTAATATATACTCATACATACACATGGTCACTTTACAAACAACAGAATCCACATTGACTAGCTTAAGTACAGAGAGAGATTATTTTTTTTAAGTATCAGAGTTCAGAAAAATCTCTTGGCAGGTCAGAGAATGGGGCTACACAGACAGGAAGAGCTGCTTTTTGTATCTGTTTTTCTTTTATTAGCACACAACATGCTATACTAAGTACTAGGCCAGTCATTTCAAGTACTCCAGCTGAATTTGGTATCTTTTACTATATCTGAATTTAAACGGGAAAATGTTTTATATCCCTCTGAGGAACATTTCTATAAACTCAACAGCACTGCACAAAATATGAATATAACCTTACAGAAATAACCCAAAGAGCAGCTGAGAAAAAAATCTGCATTTATCTGTACTTATAGAATGTCAATGCAGAAATCAGAAGCCTCGGTGGCAAATAAAGTTTAGACGGCAAGAGAAATTTGAAAAGTTAGAATCACTCAATGTGATCAGAAACAGAGTTTCTCTGTGTTTATGTGACAACTTGATAAAGCAATAGGCATTGTGGGTTTTGATAAAAATGTCTGTGCAATTCATATTCTTTTGCTAATCGGTTGATGCCAAAAGAGTCAATCTCTTAGCAATATAAACATCTTCATTTTTAGTGAGTACAGTACTGTCTGGTGAAGGGGGATATGATCTTGTACATGAATAAGGTCATATGTATGAGTCAAAATAATATCCATACTGTTGGGACCCTACACTATGCCAGCAGCAAATGCATACTTCACAGAAAACATTTAATCTTAAATTCTCTGGTGCATATTCAGCATGTAAATAACATTATGATAATTCATTTTAAAGGAATCAGGTGTTCATCTTTTAGGTGAAATTGATAACAAAACTTGAACCCATCCTGAAGACTTGCTCCAAGTGCTTTAAAGCTGAATTAGCCAAGGGAAGCTGGGTCCTTAAACCCACAAGTGGAACAATTCATTTAAATTTAAAAATAAAATGATTACAATTTTTTAAGTAAGAAAAATGATTTATTCTCTGAAATTTCAGATTAATAAAATGACTTTATTTAACAGATGCAGGACTTAAGAGCAGATTAACTAACTCACTCATTATCTTCATGGCTTCACTGAAAAGGATATTAGTTATGATATGAACAGAGAAATGGAATTAAAGTTTGAAAATTCAAAATAAGAATTAATCGAGGCAACTGTGAGTCATCTGAATAGTGTGGTGTGGCTCTCCCACAAGTGAGAAGTATATGTTCCTTTACTAATAAACTCTTCTGACAGTATTTCTTTACCACAAGAAAAGACAGACTACTGACAGTTGACACAGTATACTTGTCCCCCAGCCACAAAATGGACCACGCGTCAAGCCTTTAAATTGTTTGGACTTGCTATTAGGTTGAATGTCTTGAAATAAATGTTCTTCTATGATGACCATCAAACTTTGTACAATAATGAAGAAAACAAAAGAAAAGGAAAGGAAATTATCTGTCTCATCTTTAAGTTGCTACATATTTTTGAAATTCTGGGTTCACAAAATCGATATAAGGATTGTTCTATAAAATGAATTCACTCAGTAATATGTAGGGTCAGCTCTGCTCAGTCTATTGAGTCCCCAAATTGGCAGGTACACGGAGAAACTGAACTTTGCCCATGTGACACAAGGTGATTATTTTTGTACATTTAATATATTGTTTTTAAAAATTCTTTTTGGTTTATTTTTATGTTTATGAGTACTATGCCTGCATGTAAGTAAGGGGACCCATGTTATACAATGCCCACAGAGTTCCGAAGAAGAAGGACAGATTCCCTGGAACTGGAATTACAAAAGGTTGTAAGTCATTGTATGGATGCTGGGAATAAAATCCTAGAACTCTGCAAGAGCTGATGTCAGTGCTCTTAACCACTGAGCAATCTCTCCAGTCCCACATTTAAATATATTGTTAAGAAAATGGGGACCACAAAGATGGCTCTCAGTTGGTAAAGTCACTTGCTGCCAAGCCTGATGACCTGAGTTCAATCCCCAGGATTGACCTGATAGAAAGAGAACTAACCTCTTTCTCCAAGTTGTACTTGCCTTATGGCAGAGAGAGAGAGAGAGAGAGAGAGAGAGAGAATTAAAAATAAAATGCAAATATTATGTTAAAACACATATGATGAAGCTTTTAACAACTAAAAAGGGTGATTCCAAAGCAAATCATGTTTGCTGCAGATTACCATGTAAAATGGTGTGACGTCTGTAGGTAAATTTGCCTTTATTGGGTTACTGAACTAAAGTTTTTCATAAAATCTGTTTCAAATCTTTCTTACCTATTAGCATAATAATGGAAATTACCTGTTATCAGATCAGTGTGATAATTATACATAATTCTGAACTTAACAATTCTCAAATCACAATAATCCTCAAAATTAAGCTACCATGACAGAAAGCTTACAATACTGAAAGAATTTCAATTCCCAAGACATGGACACATGCCTCCTCCATTCTCTGCCTGAATCTGGTTCTATGCTCTTGTTCCACTTTGTTTCTGCTCGTATCCATTGTTCTGAGGTCTGATATCATAAATATCGTTTTGTTATTATGTAGTATTTAGGTATTGTAATCGTTTCTACCTTAGCGTTTAAAATAGCATTTATTATTGATATGTTTTGGGAAGAAATTAAGCTATTAATAGTTTTTTATAACTTTTTATTTTGATTTTTAAATTTATTTTATTTTATGCATGTTTGTAAGGACATCTGTGAGTGTAATGCCCGGGAAGCCAGAAGAGGGCATCCAATTCCCTGGTACTGGAGTTATGCATGCTTGTTAGCCATCATGTAGGTGCTGGGAACCAAACCCAGGTCCTCTGAAAGAGTAGCCAGTACCTTTAACTGCTGAGCCATCTCTCCAGCCCTACTAATAGTTTTTACTGTAATGTAATAGAAACTTGCCTTTTATTTTCTTCTTGATAGATTTTTAAATATATGTATACTTTCCAAAAACAGGTACTATCTGCTTCATTTTTGAGAGTTTTTTTTAGGATGTATTCAGTCAATACTTTTTACCTTCTGCAGTGTGTATTAATGCCGTTTATCTTATGTCTGAAATTTCAGGTATTTATCAGGTCTGTCATTTGCTTTTACCTTTTATTATCTTTCTCTTATATTCTTAAAATGTTCCTGTTTTCCTTCAAGTCCTTCAGTGGGTTTATGAGGTACAAATGTTTTAAAGTCCTAGACTATTAATATTTTAAGGTCCTGATCATTTTTTTTTAGTGTATCTCATTCACTTTTTGCATTTGGTGGGCTCTTCTGGGTTTCCTATTCTTTGTACTTGTCATCTAATTAGACTGGATGTCAGGCACTTTTTTTACTTTATTCAGTGCTACATTATATTGATTTTCTCTGGCATGCATTCTTGTTCTGGGGCAGGGCTGAACAATATTCAGACGAGACTGATCTTGTTAATGGCTGATTCTAAGGCTGATCATAGCAGGTTCTTAGCTGATGACTGTGGGACTAACCATTCCCAAGCCCATTACCAAGCTGGAATCTTTTTGAGCTCCCCCACACCCTCATGTTTGGAGAGGGCCCCTCCATTCTGATGTGTATAGACATGTGCACTTAAAGAATCATCCAACTCTGGCCTTTTATGTGGTAGGTAAATCTGAGTCTTCCTCTACAAGAGGAAGTTAATTACTCAGCCAAACCATTACGGAACCCCTATAAAGATCTCTAGCATCCTTTCTGTGCACAACTCTCTCCTCGCTGAAACTGTTCTCCTCAAAATTTGGTTGCCCTGACATCTTCCCTGCTTCATCTGGAAAGACTGTATACTCTCCTCGATGCTTTCTCCTTTTACAGTTCTTCAGGTCTCTAGGTCACAGCCAAGGCAACAACAGAGTTCCTCTTGTTTTGCTCTTCTCCAGAGGCTGGCAGCCTATGCCCAATGTGAAAAGAAGAGTGTTGTACTGATGTGCTGTTTTTTTACAATGGGAATTCAATTCCCACAGCAGTTAATCTGTCTTGGTCAGAAGTGAATGTACTCCAAGGGTTAGGTAGGATATTATTATGAGGCAATTCATAAACTGAATCAATATGCAAATATTAGCTTATGAAAACACAACTAGACCAAGAGAAATATGTGACTTAAAATACAGATAATTTTTACTTCTACTACAAAGCAAACAAAGTAGATAATAATCTTGCAAAAAACTTAAGCATTCTACAAAGGTTAATTTACCTCAACCTAAAATCCTCAAATTACTCAAAGTATGTAATTTCTTTCTTTAAGAAATATTTCTTTATAAAGCACCAACCCCATAAAATGCATATATCTCTTGGATATTTGGAACAGAAAGGAATACTTTTCTGTTCACCTCATTTAATGAGTGCAGTTACATCTGGTCATCTGTGGGTACCTTGACCCATTAGAGTACAATGCGGGGGGGATCAGTATCAGGACTATGAGTGACAAGAGAATAAAGCTGAAGGAGAAAGAATGAGCTGTAAGGTAGAATTGCCAGTTTCATGGCTGTGCTCAGGGCAGGCCCTGAGGGAGAGGATTCCTGTGCCTGTTACATTGCCCTGGGTGCTGTCTGTAATACTATCATGGCTCATTGATTCTCAGTTCTTTCTATTAATACCTTTATTGGCCATTCTGACATTATTAAAATCAGCATAACTATGCATCTTTAGTGGAGAATATCCCTTCCCTAAAACATGAATTTCGAGAGTGTGGAGTCTTCTCCCTTTAGCAGAATCATAGCTTTCGCTTATGTTTTCCATTGAAGCCAGGTATTGACATGTAAAGATTTCAGCCTAGATCTAAAGATCTCCAGCTGTGGGTCATCAGAGAATATTACATGATAAGCAAATTCACATTTCCAAGATAATTCTATCAATTTACTAGCCAGTCTGGACCCTTTTCCACAGTAGGAGGGGAAATAATAAGCCTCTGTTAAAGGGCAGAAAGACAAGTATTCTTAATAAATGCCTCTTCCTCACTTCTGACAAAGTCATTAAAGTAGCAGTGTCTTACTATGTCTCTATACACACTTGTACATTAAATATTTAATATAAAGTTAAACATAGACATTAACCAGGGGGAAAGCGAGCATTGTTGTTGGTTTTCTGTTTCCTAATGCTACTGAATTTTAATGTAATTGCTGTCTTAAATAAGCATACCGCAGCACATCTCCAGGTTCAGCTATAACGCCTGCACCTGCCTATATTTCTTTAGGAAGTGCAAGAATTGAGGTCTCTTTCAAAACAGCACTGGTGTCAGAATCCTCTTCCTGGTGCAGTGTGGCAAACAGGCTCTCCCTTACAATAAACAGTATCTGAATGAACCACTATTTATTGAGCCTTGCCTATTCATGAGCTCCTAGGCTGAGATGATGTGGAATAATGAGCACCATAAAGCAAGGGTGCTCTTCAGGAAGTTCCATTACAGCGGCTTCATAGTGCTCCCCAGCACTCTGTGACACAGAAATAGCCTCAACCCTGGGCTATCAATGTCCTGCAACGCTGTCTGTAAAGGTTTCTGCAAGTTGTCCCAACAGCAAACACCAAGTCTCCACTGTCCTCTTTTCTCCTAGGCCTAAAATATGGGTGCTCAGAAGTGTCTCTGTTCTGAGCAAGGCTGGTATTTTATGCTAGTTAAGACAGGAGAAATATAAGCCTGGATCTGTCAGCCCTACCCCTAAACCTATCTTAGCTCTGAGGCAAAGAGATCCTAAACTTTCTCTTCATTCATTCCTGGCCTCTTGGAGCACTTAACGTTGGCAAAATGCCCACTTTCTTTCCCTCTCTCTGCCACACTATCATCTATTCTCTGCTGGTCTGTGGGCAAAGGCAGGGCAACCAAGGGCTCCGTTACTTAGAGGCTGGTGCAAGGACAGAGATCCATTCCTTGGAGAATACAGGGATACATGCCAACTAGGAAAGGAGCAGTGAGCAAGCTATGAACAAGCCCTTCGTAGGACTCCGAGGCCCCTGTGCCTATATAAATTTTTCAGATTTGCAGAGAGTCCTGCAATTCTTTCTTCAGTCCTGTATTTTAAAGAATTTTTAAAAATTGTAAAATTTGGGAAAACAAACAAGTTAGCCTTATAGACAAAGCCCAGCATCTATGATGACAGAATGAGTCATGGTTAATCTTCCTTTCTCTCTACACTTAGCCACTCTCTCTTCCCATTGTACCTTGCAGCTAACATCAGACATTTTAATCATTCATCTATAAATGCTACAGTTCATTTACAGCACATGAATCCAACATGCTTCTTGTTGCTTTTGGGGGGAGGTGAAGGGCAACTGAGACATGGTCTATTGTAGCCCAGGCTGGTAAGTTCAAACTCAGTATGCAGCTAGGCCTTGCCTTGAACTCTTGATTCTCTTTCTCCCAACCTCCAGTATAAGTGGTGTAATTATAAGGGTGTACCATCACATCTGCTCCATAATGACTTTTTTAAGAAAAATGTGGGCAAATATCACAACAAAAATTGTCATTTTTAATGTAATATCCTCATGTCATGATTCTAGTTTTCAAATGATACTGTCTAAACAGAATTTGATCCAGTTCTGGGGCCGGAGAGATGGCTCAATGGTTGAGAATGCTGGCTGCTCTTGCAGAGAAACTAGGCTCGATTCTCAGCACCCACATGTCAGCTAACAACTCTATAACTCCACTTCCAGCGGATCTGATACCCTCTTCTCTCCTCCATGGGAATAACAGTACATTGGTGTACTTACATACCTGCAGGTGATATACTCATACATATAAAATAAAAGTAGTAAGCAAAATAATTTTTTAAATATAATTTTATCTAGTTCCACAGATACTATTAAATAGAAATTAAAATTTTTAAAAAATAAAGCCTCCACCTGGTCCTACTGTTACAGGTCTATATGCTCAGACACTCTGAAAGCCAAGCAGAAGAATTACAAATTCAAGGCCTGGCTAGGCGATAGAGTAAGTTCAAGGCCAACCACTACAACTTAGTAAGACCTTGTCTCAAACACTAAAAACTAAAAAGAAGGCAAGGAACACAGCTCATTGGTAGAGTTCTTACTTAGCATAAGCAAGGTCCTGGGGTCAGGGGTAAGATAGAAGCTTGTAGTTTAGGATTTGCCATTTAAATTATTTGTAGCAACATGGTAAGAAAAATGTGAACATCTCTACTAAGTAACTCAGGAAAACTGTAGCAACAAACCTCAGTGGAAGAAGAGGCCTTTTTTCTCCTCTTCTCCTTCATCAAGAAAAATGTTTCACCACACACTACAGGAAAGCAAGTTCTTATGATGCTGAGTGGCCAGCCCAGTTTCCAGGTGAGGGTAGCTGGACTGAGGCAGTGGAATCATGGTACACAGAACTGGCACCTGGCTCAAGAAATATCTGACCTCAAGTATGGCTCGCTGTCTACATTTTTACTTCCATGCACAAGTAGGTTTGTTGAAACGCTTTACCTTAGAAATGTTTTTCTTCCTCTCTTGACCTTTCCCAGAGAGTATTCTTTGGAATATTAGAGGGAATCTGAGAAGTAGGTTCTCATCCTTGACAGCCCCACTACCCAGATGAGGACATAGAGGCCAGGAGATAAGAAGGAGCTTCTTAATGTGATTCAAGCTGGCAAATGGCAGGGCCAGAAATAAAATAACATTTTATGTCTTTGAGGAATTCCCTCTCTCTATATGCAGCCTTCTCTCCAGTATGACAGTTTCAGAGCTCTCTTCCTGCTATAGTCCTTTGCTTAATACCGTGTTAGAACATCCAAAGGCTAGCAGTGTTTGGGAATCTCTTGTACCAGCAGGGCACACACACACCAGAGGTCACACACAAAGGCATTCCCTCACTCCTTGCTGTGCCCCCGAAGCATATCATAAGGACACATGCCTTTTCTACAGACTGCATGGCAGTGAGTGCTGTCTTACCAACAAGCTTGATGAGAACTAAAGTCATAGGATAATATACTGAGCTCTCACATCTCAAAAAAGATAAGTCAGGGAATTCGAGATGGAGAGTATTCAGAGCTAGTGCCTCTATGTGCCATTCTTATTCAGTTCCTATGGCCCCAAGACAAAGATGTCTGCCACCAACTAGAACATGCATGTCCAATATTTATAATTTCACATTTATGTTCATAGTAACCATATGAGGTAGACAAAAACTAGCTGATTGGAGATGTAAATATGTGTGGATATGTGTGTGCATAGACAGATGAGATGATAGATAGATAGATAGATAGATAGATAGATAGATAGATAGATAGATATGACTGGGTATATGATAGATGATAGATAGATAGATAGATAGATAGATAGATAGATAGATAGATAGATAGATGGATGATAGATAGGGCGATCTGTGTGTATATGTATATGTATACATCTGCCATGCTAGTTAGAATGCACAGGCAAGTGCATAAATCATTATTAAGTGAGTCCATGCCATGTAACTAATAAGAGATACAAAGAAGACATACAAGAAATAGTTCCTTCAGGAGTGTAAAATGCGACTGAAGAAGCATAACCACAGCCACACATTTACATCCATAAGTCAATGAGACAAGGCAAAAACAGACTCTCAGAGGGGCGATTTGGCCAGGCCTGGCCCATATCTTTATTCAAGCCCTGAAATGTGCTCACCAAACCCTGAATTCCTGGGAGGAGCAGGAGACAGGCAGAGGCCAGCTGGCTTCAGAAGCCAACCTGAGGGACTATTTATAACAAGCAGTAGAGAACGAACATGTGCATCATGGTACATGAAACAGAAAGTGTATATGAAGTCTTTTAAATGATGCCTCTAAAAAAATGACAATTTTCATTCCAAAAACACCAAAGGTTCATTCCTGTGTTGTAAGGCAGAGGCTCAAGATGAGATTGCTCAAGATTGGATGGATGTACTAGCTTAGGCTTTCTTATTCACTGCTTTGACACAGAGGCGTTTCTAGAAGTTTTGATCTCTGTAATAACATACTTCCTCACTTTTAAGAGCCTATAACTGCATATGCAACGAATCATTTATATTTCTCTAACGTGTTTACATTTTATGATGAGTTAAAATTCTACTGGTTTTTAACAGTAAATAAGAAGTTATGAAATATTCAAAATTCTAACTTTCCTTTTCTAAAAATAAGTTTGAGATGCTGCAATCTTATAAAATAGACCACTAACCCCATTACCTCCAATGAAAAATCCAGTAAAATGAAAATGAATACAATTGCAAGTCTTATCTATTTTAAGGAGATTTAAAATGCTACAAAGTATTAAATATAAATCATTGTTTATCCCTAAAGAGATAAGTCATGATACATTTCACTACATGAAATGAACACTACAGGCAGTTTCTCTTGAAGCTTCACCACAGCAGAGAATTAAACTATGTTGCTCATATATCTAAGAAATACATACAAAATTAAGGAAAAATAATTTCTATTTCCTTCTAGAAGCCACAAGCTAAATTAGTGTTAGAATACTAACATCAGATCCATTCTCAAGGAATATCCTGAACAGGAACTAATTAATAATTAGGGACCCACAATTTTTTTCCTTTCCCTATTTACAGAATATATATATATATATATATATATATATTTTTTTTTTTTTTTTTTCCTATGTAGAAATCCCTACTTACTGTAAGACCATGAATACTGGAGGCTACAGCAGAATTCCACAACTGGTCAGACACACAGAATATACGGCTGAGGGATGCCAAGTCTTAGGAGACATGTCTACAGTTGGACCTATATACCTAAGGCTCATGGAACACAGCGGAATGAGGGAGAAAAGTAAAGCATCCCTCAGATCTCATCAGTGAAGCTTCCTTAAACAACATAGTGCTATGCACACCAAAGGCCACAACTAGTAACGTTTTATAGAATAAGAGACTGCAGAGCATGTATCCCTGGATAGGAATCCTATATTGAACCTCATTCACCTATGGCTCAGAGATCGTTGCAGAAGAGGAGCTGGAAAGGAGCCAGGGCTGGTTCAAGAACTTAAGGAAGAGTCTTTAAGGCTACTGCAAGCTTGCACATGTTAAACTGTGGCAATGTTGGCACTGAGCACAGGACCCACATTAACTCAAATTAGACAAGGGCCTAGAGTGGAGCTATAGAAATTGGTGGTGGGCCAGACCTAGACTGAGAACTATTGGAGATTCATTACTATTGGGAGAGGGAAAATATGCCTTACTTACAATCTCTTGATAGAATGAATGACCAGATTCTAGTGGAAGAATTTGCACTAAAGGACATCTGGGCACTAATGCTTGACTAGGTGGCCCTTAACATGTATGATTCCCTCAGGGGCATGATAAAGATTTTGATATATCAAGTCCCTAATTCTGGAGGGGGTTCTGCAAGGATTTACACTGTTTTTTATCCTCCACTGGTGAGTATTAATTTATTTATTTCTTTGCTTCAAATACAAATGTACTGTTTCAGTTTGATTTTTCTTAGACATATATTAGGCAAAAATTACATATTCATTTATGCCTTTTTGTCAGTTATCTGCTGCCTCAGAGTTGATAGCAACCAGTAAGTTACATAGCCCCTGTGAACTTTGCTATACAAACTGTCTTCTCCTTTAAATCACTTGGTTAGACACTGTGTAGCCCATTATGTGGGTCTAATGCTTTTAAGTAGCAAAACTATAAATGTTACTATAGTAAAATAGCTTATATACCTTCAAATGATATCAGAGGTCTTAGATATTGTGTTTCCGTATCCATAAATTAACTCATGAATTTAGCTATATATATTGCTAAATGATTTTTAATTATTTTACTCATCACATTAACTAATCTCAATTTCATCAACTATCTCCTAGAACTCCTAGAGTTAAAAGAAAAGGAGATGGGTTATACACAAATGGTAAAAAAGAAATGTCTTTATTTATGGGGCTGGAAAGATGGCTCACTGGTAAGAACACTGGCTTCTCTTGCGGAGAACCTGAGTTTGGTTTCCAGCACTTATGTGGAGGTTAACAACTAGCTGTTACTCTAGTTCCAGGAGATCTGATGCCCTCTTCTGACCCCCAAAGTGTATGCAGGGATGCATTTACATACATGAAAACGAAACCTCTTACACATAAAATAAAAACAAATAAATCCATTTAACATACAATAATATTCCATGTCTCTTCTCTATCAGTCCCTAACTTAGAACTTCACATTGACGGATTATATTTCTATCTTATTAATGCTTATACTTTACTTTGTGTGTTCAATCATTTTTCAAATCATTCACCAATTTAAACTCACTCATCAGGTTCTTATGCCTCATAAGGTTACTATGCCTTCCTAATTTTAGGGCATTATCCATCCCAAATGTTGTGGTGATACTTGAGGCTGCAAGTGTTAATCAACCATGGATGGTCTCAGGTCATTTTACTTAGGCCTGGGACTAACTTCAGCTGCCTCTTGCTCTAGAAGTGAAGGGCAGTAATGAGGAGGAGGTGGCGCATTCCCAGAGATTTTTGCTTACCCCTTGTTCAGATTCCAAAAGCTCTGTTTTGACTCTGACTGCCGGCATCCCATCAAGCATTAGCATTCTGTTCTCAAAGGTGCTGAGATTCTGAGAATAAAAGAGAGAAGATTCAGCTCTGAAGCATCCAGCATCATGGAATGGAGTCTCCCTTCACTGTAACATTTTTAGTACTGCTAACCTAATTCCTTAACAATGACGTGTAATTAAATGAGAATATCAGCATAACCAATTATGCCCTAATCTGAACTTTCATTTGAAATAATGACCAAGAAGTTGAATGAATCGATATGACTCTCTGACCTATGGGTTAGAGGTCAGACTGTAATAAACTGTAGTGTGGAAACCTACATTAATTTATATGGAGCTGTAACAATCCATCACACTTTCTCAACGGCAGAAGGAAATTTAAGGGCAAGCTTCTTTCTCTCGTCCTTAGTTCTACAGGCTGTACTGGGTACAGTATCCATAAATGAGAAAAGAGGGTAAAATAATTTATATAAATTATTACATATAAAAATGTAAATTATTTAAAAGCAAGGTAACATAATCCTAATCTCATCTATGATTATATTATGGCAACTCTGATCCAGTGAAAATTACTACATATCAATGCCCAAACAAATACTTTAAAATCAAGTAAAAGAAGTTTTGAGAGTAAACTATTTCTAGAACTATATTTTTATTATTCTTTGAGAAGTTCATACACACATACAAGGAATTTTGATTCTATTCATCCCCACACTTTCCCCATCCACGACCTCTGGAATCACCTGCAAGCCTCCAACCCAAGATCATGTCCCTTTTAATTTGATTGAATTTAATTTTAATTTATCCATTGTAACCCATTGGGTCCAATTAATGCTGCCCATACACTGTATGTATTCAGGGTTAGTCACTAGTTAACTTTCCAGGGGCCACACCCCTAGAAAAATGACCCTCCTTCCCCTAGCAACCATCAACTGCCAATAGTTCCTCAGCTAGGGAGCCTCTGGTCCCCTCCTCCAAGCCATGCTGAAGAGTTTGCTGGCTTGATCTTTTGTAGGTCTTGTGCAGACAACCACAGCTGCTGCGAATCCATGAGTGCAACAGTCCTGTCATGTCCATAAGACAGTTTTGCCCCAGATCTCCTCAATCTCTGTAATACAGATGTCCCATTTACAGCTAAGAACTCTACAGACATGTGTGCTACTGCACTCTGACCAGTTGTGAGTCTCTGTATTAACTGCCATCCACTCAACTAATCTGTAAGTACAGAGATATGTATTTAGAACATAGCTGTGGCTCTCATAAGCACTAGGGGTGTGAACCAACTACTATGAAGTTACTAACTGGACATTGTTATCAAGAGCTACTTCTTAAAAAGTCATAAATCAGGAACATTTGTTGTTCTCATGTGGTCGGCTTAGCTAGCCACCTCTGAAAGGAGAATCTTATCTACTGTAGCTTCACAGAACTTCAAGGGTCGGTAAGAAGATGAAATCTAGTTTGTTTTCTGCTAACTCTCACTGGCTGTGGAGTTGTATACATAAGTAATCTACAGAGGCAATCAGAAAAACACACACACCAGGGATCCAAATTAGACTCCGTATAAAACATGTAGAATGCCGACTAAACTTGGAATTGGCATGACAAAATCTTAGGTTTGGAGTAGTTATTTTTGCTCAGTGACCCTACAGAGTATAACATGGCACTAAGTGGATCTTATTCATTATAAAACAAATCAGTTCCTAAATATTTTGGTTACAAGGTGACAGAGCTTAATATGATTTCCAAACCTTGCTGTTTTCACTTTTCATACAATCGCTTTTCATGAAATAGTTAAATAAAACTCCCATTCCAACAAATCACAGTTGACTGTTTTATTAGCAAATGATACCAATAGAGTGCACTATAACGTAAGGCTAATTGTTTCTCTTGTGCTGACTCTTCTGTCTGTATAAGCAGAATACGCTAAGAAATATAACTTATAGGACCTCTTATTCCAAATCTTTGCCGGTGGAAATCACAAGAAGAAAATCAAGTTTACTTGAATTAAAAAATGAGCATTTAAAAAATTCACATCCCCTAGACTACTACAAATTACTGTCATATTCTTTTCTTGAAAACTTACTACATTTTTAAACTTGGGAGGAAACTGAGTCCTTAGATTTTTGTTTTTAACTTCCCAATATTTGGGGTGCATTTTCTATCCAAATATATCCTTTAAGGCAGAAGCAACTGCAGTATTACAAACATTACTGGGGAACTCAATATGTTCCAAACTTAAAACCTTTTCTGAAAAGCCTTTGACTGTTTATACACGGGTCATGGTTCTCAAACCATAACATGTCACTTGCCCAGTGGTTTGGATTGTCACAGGCTACTACTCTCTGGGAAGCTTTCTTCAGCCAGCCGCCCAGTAGCTCTGGGAATCCCCTTTCACAAAGCCTCCTGAGGCTGTGAGGTTGGTAGACAATGAAAGATGAGTTGGTACTGATTCCTACCCTGGAGCAGGTCTCTCCCAGATGAAAAGGAAAGAAGATGCCTTATAAGGAAAGCCTGGGCCAAGTTGGAGAACAGACAAAGGAGCTGCTGGAGAGGCAGGTTTAATGAACTGTTAGAATCTGATTAGAGGCTAATGTCCCTTTTAGTGCTCTGTACCAATTTACAGCTGATGTACTTTAACCATTTTCCCCACTAGCTGTGATAAACTCATTAGTTTAAAAACTGCAAGCTAACCAGAGTCTTTGAAGTTAAAAATTGATAAATCACAAAAACCTGGCTGTCTATGTCCCATTTAGCACATTTTAAATGTCATTCTATTTTCACAAAATTTTTCCCCAAACTTTTTATTGTTAGTCTTGGATATTTCCATAATGTTAAAGTCAGGTTGAACATTTTCATTTCTGATAAAAGTGAAAAAGAAAACATTTTTTATAAAAAAGAAATCATGTTTTCCTTGAAAACAATTCTGCTTTTGTGCCTTTTCAGGAACAAGCACATTCACAACCACATCAGACACCGTGAATAGCAATGTTCACAGCTGGAGAGCACAGTCTCCACTGCTAAGTTTCCCCAGTTAGTACAGTAACTGATAATTAAAACAGATAACATTCAGACATATACACATGAAGCATATTAATCTCTGCACCCAGCATTCTAATCCTATTGATGTACACAAAAGCTCTGAGAACCCTAACATGTTCTACCATCAGGAAGGTACCTGGGTTTTTATACAATGCACAATAATCATACAACATTGAAGGAATATAGTCCTTGGAAGAAAATATTGATAGATTTATATCACTAAATAAAATTAGATACATGGAATGTCAGATGCCTATAGACTTTAAATATGTAATAGGTTCTAATAATTTGGAATTACTGTCAAACATATCTTGCTATGAACTTAATCAAAATATATTTGCTGTGGAATCAATAGCTCCACTGACTCCCAAGAGGGAAATAAAATGATATAGTCATCAATTCTGGTGTCATAATCCTCTCTGTATGTTATAACCGACATTTTGATGTTTCACAATCCTCAGAATTATAATTTTACGTGCATATATATATATTTATTCACATGTATATGCAACTTGTTTCTTGTATATAAATTCTATCAACTAATGCAAATTTTATCACGGGATTTATTAGTTGGCTATTATACCAAATTCACATGAACTGAATGGAAATGTTATTCTATATGCAAAGACTGAAGACACAGTACTCCTCCAACAAACAATAGTTTTCCTAGTCTAAAGTCCTTTAAGCACAGGGATGACTGACCGTAGCATCTCAAAATACTCAGACTGGATGAACAGCAAGAAGAAGGAACTGCCCATCAGTGACAATAACTCACACATTCACCCAGTGGGCATGACTTCCTAGAGCAGTTCGACAATTTGTCCTCCTAACTCCACAATGAGGTCTTTTCCTCTCTCCTCTTGGCTGTGGGTTAGTGTGTACAACCGGAATGCTAAGGACCTAGGCAGTACCGAACAGTTCAACTTTCACGTGAGTGAGATTCACCTCTTCAGCCCAAAGCAGCCACTGGTACTTGTTTTGCTTTCTGTCGCGATAGTATATATCTGCTTAAATATATGTATCTTCTTCAATCTTGATGTGTGAATATGGGAAGGAGACTCCAGTCCTATACCCTTGCATTGTTAAACAATAATGTCAGGAACCAGTGAGTGGTTCGGGATTCAAGGCATCAGGCTGTTGCAACACCTTTATAGCAGAGTCTTAAAGGTTTATAATGTAATTATGCTGGCTGATTCACAGTACCATCCTGTGGGTACCTTATCCACAAGGAAAAGGAACAGAGCCATATTAGAGAGATTAGGCTTTTGCATAATAGAACTTCTCAGAAGCCAACCTCTCCTTTCTTGACTTAATTCTACCATATTAACAAATACAAAATAATAGCTAACAACAGTATTTACTTTCTCAAATCTTTCAATAGATGTTCCATTTCAACAAACCGGTAGATAATAAACTCCAAAAGATATGCTGAACTACAAGACAATCAATGAAGTCCTCCTCCTCCTCCTTCTGGGTAAATAACTAACATCCATACTAGACTGGAATAGTGTTTGTGCTTAGATAACAATTAGCAGTTGTTATTGGGTACCTCACATAGTGACATGATCTCATTGACTTGGTAGCAAACAAAATACCTAATATTTGCATATTTAATATGGACCAGATAATATGCCAAGAGCTGTGCATATGATGCTCAGTTAAGTTGGAGCATATGAACCACAGGGACTGAAATGACATAAGGTCACACAATTAGTAAACGGTACAGCATTGTTCTAACCAAGTAACGTAACCTTCAGATACTACTTTGATACTCTGTTTAACCACCTACCTATGTACCTCTTTACCCTCCCTATCAACACTACAGAGCCTACACAGAAACGCCAAAAAAAAATGTGGATCCTTTATTGAGAGCAGCTTTGAAATCTCAGTTAGTGTGCTTCTGAAGGCTAAGCTGACTTAATCATGAAACTCAGTGTGAACCTTTGGTCACTGGTGAGCATCAAGATTTTAGGGAATAATAACAGGAACTCAAATTAGCCTATGATTTCAAAGCTATTCCACATTTTCCCCTCTCAATCAAGTTTAAGCATTTTTAATTTGAGATTGTACTTCCATCCTAAAAATGTCTGATGCATCATTTAGCCAGTCAGTCCCATCCTGATCTCAACATTTAGGAAATCAATGTCATCTCATCTGTGGGGTTCTAAAAACACATTCTTAGTGGGTCATTCAGTGTTTTCATAATACCTTCATGTGTCTGAGTGATGAAGCAACATCATAATCTATAACATATTCAGGGTCGATGTATACTGGAATTCTATTTCACTTACAATTGCTAAGATTAAGTGTGTATATTTGTCTATGCTCCCATAGCCTCATTGGTAATTTAATTTTGTAGAGGACATATTAATAGCCAATGTAGTGCCTGAAATACTACATAATAAACATCCGTTAGACAAAGAATTTGCCTTTCTAGCTTCTAGCCCAGCTTTTCATATTTCATTCCACTTTACTTTGGGAGGAGGGATATCATATTATTGAATATATACATATGTGCACATTTGTTTGGGGATTTGGGGAGGGGGAGAGGATTTCATTATAGACTCAAGGCTAGTCTAAAATTTGCTATCTGCCTACCTTAGCCTCCCAGGCACTGGGATTACGAGTGTATGCCAACACACCTGACTTATGATTATATTTTATTAACAAAACTATGAGCCCACCATGGGAATCCTTAAATTAAGGACCACTGGTGGTTGCAATGATCAATGTATGCATTACTCTGAAAAATTTGTCTTTAACCTTAAAAATGAAAAACGTCTATGTCTATCTCATACTGAAACACATAAAAGAGTTTCAATTATATGTGTGATGTAGAAACTACAGCAAGGATCTCTCTGCTTCTTGCATTAGTGAAATGCTAAACTACCACAAGAATATACAGTTTATTTAATTTGTTTGGAGTGTTTCCTGTAAGTGACAGTTGCTAAACCAGCTGTGAAAAACAGAAGTCCTTATTTGAGTTGCAAATAGGTGCTTTTCAAAAGGGCAACCAATCCAACTCTAGCTGGAATCTTAAATTACAAAAGGCATTTTCAAAGTGCTGCAATAAAGTCACCACTTCCTAACATCTTGCCGACCTCATATGCAACAAACATCAGCCACTAATGTTATATCACCTCTTGAGGCTGTATCCATCTTAGTTTGCACAAGAACAAGCTATGTGATGATCACATAGGCTCAAACTACCTCATGTGGTATGTCTCAGAATACCAACTCATCACTGGGAGACAGATGGCTGTACATTCTGAAAAACAACAAATGCACGACTTCTTCCCTTTGTTCATTGTGCAGGGGGGTAGGGGCATCAGAGCTCCCAAGTAACACTGGGAAGACATTTCAGTCTTCATGTGCTAAAGAATGTATTTGCGAATACATGTTGTGAGTTCTTATTATAATAAGAAAGCATGAAGGGCCTTCACTAGATATCAGCCACTTTATTTCTTTCCCTACCCCTTTCTAAAATATGGAGCACTATGAACTGGAGACTAGTAATCAGTAGAGATCAGGAAATTACCAAAATTACCATAGCAAGGAAAATGTTAACCCATCAGCAGCAGAAGCCAAGATAAGGAGAGCAATGGTCCTGCATGGTATCAACATTTCAGGAAGAGGTCTCATATGTGAGTCAGGAGTCAAGGTGATGGGAAAGACTAATGAGTAGTTCTGATGTTGGGTGAAGATGAAGGAGCATGAGTTTGATCCTGGAAAGGAAGTCAGAAGCAAGATCCACCCCAAGGAGCAGAGCTGGTGACAAGTAAGACTCAGGACTAGGCCCCACACAGACTAGAGCAGGAAGCAGGAGCAGGTAAGAACCGGAAAACTACCAGCGGGATCTGCTCATGCTCTAAACCTCTATCCTGGGTATGACTGTTACTATCACAAGAACAAGAATGATTCATGAGTGCAGGCAAAAGGACCAATGCACTGGAAACGCCCTGCACATTGATGATCAGGAAGGATATTTACAACACAACCATAATACAATAACAGCACCTCCTAATTAAAAAACAGCATTTATTGCTCATATGTAACAGGAGCTGTTTCTTCTGCTTTGTGTTCATTCATTCACTCACTCCAATGTTGATTCACTCAAAATATAACAAGGACCAGGTACAACTTCAGTTACTTAATGTATACCAATAAACGAAAAAGGGCGAGTTTTGTGTAGTACTGTTCTAGTTACTGAATCCGCAAGTAACTTATTTTACTACGTCCATTTTAGAAAATTATTTTGAATTTTCAGTGACATTGATAATGATAAGCAGTCTGTGAAAGTAAATGTCTTTTTCACTACCAGAGACAGATCTCCTTAACATTACCACAAGGCTGTATAAACTCCAAAGCATTCACGCTACAGTAGATAGCAGTCTACTGACTCCTGCAAGAACTACGAGTGGGTACAGGGCTGAGCTCGGAGCTTCAACATGTAGGCAAAGCATCGGATACTTACACTGAAGGGAGACAGCATGGAGCTCACTCTGCTGAGACCTTACCCTGCTCAGAGCAGGTGTCTTTACTAATTTACCCAACTCCATTTTCTACACTCTGTTCAAGCTACATGTTAAAAATGAACCTGTCTTCAGTGTCCATGCCTGACAGGGGCCTTCATTGTTGCTATGGTAGATCTATAATATAAGGACTATACTATAAGATCTGTAATAGATACAAGGACTAGAGCAGCACAGATTGTGGTTTAAGTTATAACATATTTCTACAACATGCTGTAAGTGTATCAAACACATAATAAGTGTTCAGTAAATGTTTATTAGGCCAATGAAAGAAACTTATAGATAAAAACATGACTAAATAATTTTCTATGCATGTGAGGTGATGAATTCATTGTTCTCAGGTGGGAAGAGAATAGTCAAAATTTTAGAGTTACAAAATTCTCCCTATATAAAAGATAATAAAAAATAATTTAGTAATAATAAATGACTGGCAAGGATGTGGACAAGAAGGAACATTATTTTTTACACTGCTGGAGGGGAATGTACACTAGCTCAGGCACTATGGAAATCAGTATGGAGGTTCCCTCAGAACTAAAATTCGATCTATCCTATGACCCAGGTATGCCACTTCTGGGTAGTTACCTAAAGGACTCCAAGTCAACCTAGCACAGGGAAACTTGCACATCAGTGTTCACAGCAGCACTAGTCATAGGAGCTGAGTCACAGAACCAACCTAGGTGATTAACAGAGGAATGGATGAAGACAATGAGCTACCGATACTCAGTGGAACTTTTTCAGCCACATAGAAGCTACATGTCATTTTCAGGAAAATGGATACAACTGGAGATAATCATATTAAGCAAATTAATCCAGTCTTAAAATGTCTTGTCTATTTTGTCGTTCCTAGATTTTGCATAGATACCCAAATTAAATATGTATGATATGATGAAATAGAAACACAACTGTCTAGGGAAACAAAGACTCATAGGAGCAGAGGTGAGGGAGGAGAGGGCAGAGCAGTAGGAGGAGGTCATGTGATCAATACACAATGCATATTTGAGTGAAAGCGCCTCTGTAACTTAGCACCACTAAATAGTTAATTTAGAACATGTCATTCACCAGGAAAGTAACTGATCCCAGGAGAAAAAAAAAAAAACAACTTAGGCTCAGTTCATGAAGGCATATACATTGTACGACGTCACTAAGTCATTCAAAATATTTCTTTAGTGCATGCTATGTGCTAGGTGTTAGGAGTGTAAGTGAACAAGAAAGGTTGCCTGTCTCAAGAGAATGTGAAGGCAGCAGAGATGAAATATGTTTAGACAGCATGCAGTACAGAATGGGGCTTCGGGATCGCAAAAATTATTAAATAGACTTTATTCTTATGAATCAAATACTAGAAGCAACTTGAAAGAATAAAAATGCCTTCTAAAGAATGTGATATTGGAAGCTGGAGAGATGGTTCAGTTGCTAAGAATGAGGAATGATCTTGCAGGGGACGAGGGCTTGGTTTCCAGGACCCACACAGTGCTTAAAGTCTCATGTAACTCCAGTCAGTGAGCTCTGACACCCTCTTCTGGCCTCTGCAAGCTCCTGCATGCATGTGGGATGCATAAACTCATGCAGGAGTATACACATACACTAAATAAATACATAGACAGATGATAGATATGATAGGTAGAGGATAGACAGATCCTTTAGAAATGTGATCTTCAGTGGACAGAACTCAGCTTATAAACTTTGATGACTGCCCAGGGACGAGACAGGCTTGAGCTAAGGCAGTGGAAAGTGGAAAAGGGAAGAAAAGTGGAAAAAATACATTTGAGAGAGTTTGGAAGAGGAATAAACAGACTGTTAAGACAGACCTTTATCTTAACAGTCTTCTTAACTACACTTTGAAATACTATGATATTTAGGTTTAAATTTTATAGAATTTTACTTACTCTCAAAATGAACGGTATTGAATCATGTAACACAGATGAACTGAATTAAGACTATCCCAACATGGAAATATAAGATTGGCTAAAATAAAGTTTAAAAAATTAAAAGTCTCCTATAGAAGCATTTAAGAATAGTTAAGAGCACTGACTGCTCTTGCAGAGAATCCAGGCTCAATTCCCAGCACCCACATGGTGGCTAACAACCGTTTATAACTCCAGTTCCAGGGGATCCAATGCCCTCTTTTGACCCCTGTGGGCACTGCATGACATGGGTGCACTTACACACATGCAGACAACACATTCATACACATGAAATAAAAATAATAAATAAAATATTTCAAAAATGTATGAAGCAATCCTCTGATTAGGTTCATATTTTTAAAACATGCTTTTTCTACTGATTTTTCTGGGACTGAGAAGTTCTACAGACTTGTGAGGCTATCAAAATCTAAAAGAAAAAGTCCCACAAATCAATTAATATTTACTAAAGCAAAAGGTTCTTAGTACTGTATATAGCAATGTATAGTAATGGTCATTTCCCTTGTAAAAAGTTTATTTGTATGACGTGAAGGAACATATGGAACATTATTTAATCAAATAATCACTGGTCTTCTGTGCACAGAGAATGAAGATTACTATCCAGTAGAAAATCATTTATTTTCTGGAGGAAACAAAGGAAATGATTATTGATCTGTGTTTCCAGCTTTTCTTGTCTCCAAAAATGTCTATCAAGTCACTCTTTTTCAAAACCAAAATAGATTATTTTCTAAAACATGGACTGTTGGGTGTTTGAGTTGAAAATACATTAAAACAATTTTTAAGAAAAATAAAAATATAAGATAATTCTATAATTATCCTATTAAAAACAAAATGAGAATGAACAACTATATCAGTCTCTCCTCAGTCTAGAGAAAATCCTAGACAAAACTGTTGTTTATCGTCTCCGTAAAGCATCCACATTTGCTCCCTTCTCATATTTCAAATTTAATAGTACAGTTAAAATTTTGTGTCAGACACATAAATGGCTTTATCTTCCTTGAAAATCGTGAGCAAATGACTTCATTTTTTAAAAAAATCTTGACCAAAAAGAGTCATCAAATCATCTGGAAGATTATGCAAGTTTTATCTTGTCATTAAGAGGTTATAAAACTAAAATAGCATCGATAGATCATATCACCAACAACCAAGTTATAAGAGCCTGAACTGCTTAGAAACCACATCAGACACATAAGAATGGATACATATTTTCTGTGCCTCCAAATTCTTCATCTTGGAAATGTACTGAGGAAAGAGATTACTAGTCATCTGCCAAGTACATAGGCTTAACTCAAAATGTGACCTGTCAGTGAAGACTCCACTACTAGCTGTGATTCTTCTAGATTCTCTAAATATTTGCTACAGCAATTAACTACAGCAATGGTTAGTCTTAATTATCGACTTACAGCATCCAGGATCAATTTGGAGATGGGCCTCTCTGTGTGCCCCGGCACATGGAGGACTGACTGTCTTGATTGCACTGAGAAGGGATGATCTCCTCACTGTGGGCTGCACCTGGACTATATGAGAGCACTCTTGCACTTCTCTCTATTCCTGTTTACAGCTGAAATGTAATCAGCTGCTTCAAGCTCTCGTTGCTTTAAAAAACTGTGAGCTAAAATAAACCATTCTCCCTTAAGTTGTTTTGGTTACAACATCTTATCACAGCAACAGAAAAAGAAACTAAGACAGACAACCTAAGTTATAATAGTTAAATTTTATGTATAATAAATTGTTTTTATTTATTAGATTTTTACTGGGATGGTTTAATATCTATTTTAACTTCATCCTCAATAATTGACTTCTTTAACTTTTGAATGCATTTTTCTTTTTCTTTTTTTCTTTGTTTTCTTCTTCCATTTGTGTGTGTGTGTGTGTGTGTGTGTGTGTGTGTGTGTGTGTGTGTGTGTGTTAACCTTAACTAGCCTGGAACTTCCTTTGTAGACCAGCCTGACCTCCTAGAGATCTACTTGCTTCTGCCTCCCAAGTGCTGGGATTAACAGGTGTGACACAATGCCGATGCTTGTGGATGCTTTTAAAAAGAATTCTGCTTACCACATGCATACCTTCTTTGTACATAGTCTTTATTTTACTTATGTATATGTGAGGAGCATGTGCACTTGTGTATAGTGCCCTCAAAGACCAGAGGTGTCAGATAACCCTGAAGTTGGAGCAACAGGCAATTATGAGGTGCCCAATGTGGGCTCTGGGATCTAAATTCAGGTCCTTCACAAGAACAGTATATGCTCTCAACCAATATGTCATATCTTCAGCTCAAAGAATTTTTTTAAAAATTAATGTTTATGTGTATGTGCACCTGTTGTTTTAATGTGTGCACATAGGTGCAGGTGCCTGCAGAAGCCATAAGAGGGCATCAGATCTCCTGGAACTGGAAGTTTTAGCCTCTGCAAGAGCAAGTAGCTTAGTTATCTCTCCAGCCCTTGGTATACTCTCATTAGTGTATAGAAGTGCAAGTTAGAGTAGGACATTGTCCATGTATAGGTGATGATTTAGCCACTACCTGCCTGGTTTAGCCTCTTTCACAAGGTACAGCATCTTCTCATGATTTTACTCTTCTTATACTCAAAATACTGATAGCTTATGTCACAGAAACTTTTAGGGTTTCAAAGAGAGTACATACGAACTGCTTAGCATATAAGTTTTATAAATGTTAGGAGATATTATTAAAACAATCATAATTGATAGAAATAGTAAAAAATCTCACTTGTTCTTCAAAACTTGATGTTTTTATGAACAGATATCATCATCTGTTCTTGACTCTGCTGAAACCACAGCTTTAAGCAATATACTCTCTAACCTGAAATGGAAACATTAATTTGGGACTAAGAACAGTAGAAGAAGTGGATTAATGAAAGACAATTATTATGCATTCCCCATGTGAAACAGTAATGGACTATTGCTTCTGTTGATTCAGACAAACACCATCTTCATAGACTATTTAACATCTCCTGACACCATGAAGTGACAGCCTACTCTAGCAATCAAGTGCAGTATTTGATGCATCACTAAATAAAAGGCCACACATGTTATTTTTTACACAATTACTCAATAATAAATGGTTTAAAAGAATATTTACAACTGGGCTGGGTGTGATGGTGCATGACTTTAATTACAGCACTCAGTAGGCAGAGACAGGTGGATTTCTGTGAGATCAAAGCCAGGCTCATCCATATAGTGAGTTCCAAGCCAACTGGGGCTAAATGGAGACCCTGTCTCAAAAAGTCAAAACAAACAAACAAACAAAAACCCTCGAATATTTACTAATGCAACATATTTAAGAATATATTACTGGAGAATTACCTTCAAAACCTTCAAGATGATCTATAATTTGAGGTGTGGAAAATTGAAAAACACAAAAGAATTACTCAGGTTGTGAAATGAATCCAAGCTGTTAAAACTCTAAAATTAGAATGCATGTAGGTCAAAATGAAGCCAGTAGCATCAGCTCTGCCCTGCCGTTGCCCACGCTGTGCTGACTGCCTTAGTGATATTTTCTCATCTCTTTGTTTCCATGTTTCTCCAATCATCTCTATCCCTCCTTGGAATTACTGGGGAGAGAACGAGATTTCAAAACAAGAAAGAAGAAGGGAGTGAGGAAGAGGGAGGGAGAAGACAAGAGCAGAGGGAAAAACCAAGAAGGAGAGCAGAGAGAAGGAGAATTTTTCCACTTTATGGGTGTTTCTCATATTCAAAAATGTACCATGTAAGTCATAAAATAGCCAAAACTCATTCAATAGAAACTTACAATATTAAAGAATTACAAATGTGCAGTAATCACTCAGGCTTTGTTACTCAATGCCTCTGTTGCTTGGTAGGAATCTGCTTAAATCAATGCTCTGCTCTATGAGTGTGAGCACTAGGTCCTTGGTGCAGGCTAGGAAGTTCATAGCAGTAACCCAGACACTCTATAAGATCAGGGTTTCTCAACATTCTCACTATGAACATTTTCACCAGATAATCCTTCATCATATGGATTGCCATGAGCATTGTGTGGAGTTGCAACCCAGATTTCTCCTACTAAATTCCAGTTTTCCAGATTTGACAAATGCAGAAGAGAGGAGTGTAGGTGCCTTGTTTGAGAATCACTTTAATGCCTGTTGACATTAATTCCTTAGCAAAGAATCTTAATTGAAATGTATTTATTTTTTATCATGTATAAGTGTGGGTGCTATGCCACTTGTGTGTGGGTGCTGGCAGAGGCCAGAAGAAGGCTTTGGATCTCTCAGAGCAGGAGTATAGGTAGCTGTGAGCTGCCAGATGTGGGTGCTAGAAATTGAATTTAGCTCCCCTGGAAGAACAGGAAGTACTCTTCTACTGAACCAAGGTTTCAATCTTGAATGATAATTTTATACTGAATTAGATTCTTTAATAAAAAAATATATAAATGCCTCAATGTTAACAGACTAATACGAGATATAGAGAAATTTCATATCTGATTTCAAAATATACCTGAGAAATTAGTAACATTTCCTTTTATGCTGCTTATTTGAATTTTCTCTCCAAACAAGTGTAAAGATTCCAGAATTGGGTTCTGAATGTGCTCATTAAACAATGAGAATTTGAAGACTCTGTACAGGAGTCAGAATTAGTATAGCAACTGGGGGAGAAGTGTAGTTCTATTCTTAGACACAGCCAATGAGAGTCTACTAAATCAGTCTCAAAATAACAAAAACAAAATAAAACAAAACAAAACCAATCCAAAGTAAACAGATCCACCTACTCAAACAATATGGTGACTTCCATTTACGACAGAGCCAGCTGTAGTTTGCACTCTGGTCTCTACTTCTGATTTGCTAAATAGGGTTTTTATACTTTCTGCTTCTTCAAACCTAAGGAGGCTGGCTCTTAGATCAAAGATAAAATATTTCATAGTATGACCTGAAGCATAAACCTGCTTAACATTTTCATGATTTCATTAAAAATGTAACCTGTAATGAAAGCCCATACATCTTTTGCAGCTGCTCTGTGCATTCTCTCTGAACTAAATGAATACCAGAGTTTGGAAATTATATTGCTAAAGAAGAGATGGAAAGAGAACGCAACAACAGAGCAACTGAAATATAACGAGCCAAAATGAAAACGTGTTTTATATGCAAAGACATCTGAGTTTAAACAGTACACAAAAGAATTGTGAATGTCATTAATTTTGAATTAATTATATGCTAAAACATTTTGGTTGTTAGATCATTAAAAATAAGATATTAATTTATTTTTTTATCTTCTAAGAAACATAAATATAACTATTTTAGTATCTATTAGAAAATTTCAACTCACATTATGGACACTTTTCTATGTCTTTTGGGCATAGCTGTCCTACCCACTGACTTCCAATGCATTTGGGAATTGGGGATGGAGAAGAGAGACAGAAATGAAAAGAAAAGTTTGGGATGTTAACAATGGAAGAGTGCTACTGACCCTTAGGGGCCAGGGATAATGTCTCCATTGAACCAGTCAGTTCCAATAATAATTTCCCATTAGAAAACAGACAAGTATCTTATCTACCAACTACACTCTAGTTCCCATGTCTTCAGTCATGTTTCTTTCTCTTATGATCAAGAACGATATTCCTACTCTCCTGTTAGCTGATCTAACTGGTCATTCCATGGGTGGTACAATTAGCAAGCTCACAGGGAATGTGCTACTATCACTAAACTCTACTCCTTTCAATTTTTTTAATTAAAAAAGGAAAACAAGCAAAACCCTGTTCTATGCCATCAATTTTACTTTGTGAGAGTGACATTATCATCATCAAACAAGTCTCCAAGCAACAATCTTTTGAACTTTCCCTTCCTAACTTATGTAATTAGACACCTTGGCTAGTGACAGCCAGACTACCTTTATTCTGTATGTAATGGGTCCTGTTACTATCTCATTCTCTAGCCCACTGCCAAAGACACCCTCAGTTAAAGAGTTGTTCCACCGTGTATATGCCTTAACTAATTTAGGCAGCGGAGGACTGGAAAACTCAGCAATTTTCTAAGATCAGGTAAAGCACTGGGTTATAAAGTCTTAGAAAAATATTCATTTTATGCAAAAATATTTAATCATGTAACCATAATTTTTAAAACAATGGTTCTATGGGCAAAGAGAGAGAAGGGAATGCACACTAAATCATATGCACTCAAAATGTGAGCAGACATAAGCAGATATGGCATTAGACTGCTCCCAATGCTTATTGTTATACTCCTATGTTAATGCAACTCTCAACTCTCAGCAGAGAAGTTTCCTCCTGCAGCAGATGGTGAGAACCACGACTGGCCAACATGCAGAGAACAAAAGGCTGCAGAGTGTTTAGCCCTGAATAGGACACCTGGATCAAATTGCTGCCTCCCAACGTTCAGTGATCATTGTGAAAGAGGGGCAGAAAAATTATAAAAGTCAGGGGTGGTGGATGGCCACAAGGAGACAGAGTTTTGTAGACGGCTGGTCAGTCACTCACATGAACTCACAGCAGTGCTGACAGCATGCACAGGTCCCACCTAAACTCAAGTCGGACAAATCCCCAGATGTGGGGAAGTGGGGAAGAAACCCCAACCCTACCTCAGGAAGTGTTGCTAAGCGATGGCTGCTGAAGGGATAAGCCACTCTCATTGCAGGGTGAGGCTCCAGGTAGCTTAACCAGGCTCCCGTGGGTGAGGCCACACTGAAGGGAATTTAGGGACACAGATTTGACTCTGTGGGCCTTAATATGTACGTGTGTGTGTGTATGTATAGATACTAGAGAACATCAAACTGCACAAAGAGTAGTTAGAAGTGTGCACACAGAGGAAGGCATCTAAATACAATCAAAATACATCATATAAAATTTATTAAAAAATAATAAAAATGAGTCAAAAATATTGGAACAGACAGAATGTGGATTGCTATTTTTTGTTTTGACATATTTTCTCAATTTATTATTTCTGTTTTGACAAATTTCATGTTGTCTATGTAATTAAAAGAAATGTGTGGCATTTTAAAATTTGAATTACAGAAAGAATTAAGCAGGATAAAAGAAAAACAAATGATAAGGAAAAATCAAAATTCCATCCAGCTTGACACTCATAAAGCGCAGAAAAGAGTCACTTCTGTTTTTTTAACTGGGAGAATGAGCAATGTCACAAACACTCTCTGATGGATACACACGTTACTAGAAAAATTTAAGTCTACAAATCCTGCAGGTAGAGCTGAGGGGAGCTTATGGTTTAAGTTATATTTGTAATGGGTGTATTGAGTCTGCTAGACTGCATGAAGTAGACTCAATGGATGTTTCCAGTTATCATCCTTATGTAGAGATTGCTGTTACGTTATCTACTATGGGCATGGCATAATCCTTTGGTGCTCCAGAAAGATTCTGTAGATAAATGGATACATTATAGTATTATCTTGCAGGAAGTATTTGCCATCTTGATAGAAAAGAAAGAATGTACCAAATACATTTTTCTTTACTGCACAGAGTCGTCAGTATCTGTATTTTAAACATTTTAGTACATGGAAAATGAATCTTTTTTGTTCTTATCTGTGAAAATGTATAGGAGCAAAAAGATTTATACCTGACAGATTAAAAACCCCATACACTTTCTGCAAATGACTACAACTAGAGTCTCTGCTTTCTGTAGATCTCTCATTTTTCCCGGGCTTTCAATAATTAAAGAAAGCCAAAATCTCTGATTGTATAACAATACTGGGAATATTATATGAGAAAATTCCTACAGAGCTACCAAGAAAAGAACTGGGTTCTCACCAATAATCATTTTTAGAAGAACTAAAAATATCCTCTGAGCCAGCTTCCTGTCCAGTGTGTATGAAACTTCAATGCCAACACAAGTCTTAACAACAACTGAAAAACCAACTCCTCTTATTAGACTATCAGAAGAGTAGGATCACAAGGAAAAGCATGTCCCAAAATTAGAAGGTTAGAAGGACACTGAGCAGAGGCATCCTTGGGAACCACTGTCCTCCTCCATGTTCACCTAGGAAGGAAAACCTGAGTGTTGTTGAAAATATTACCCACTGAGACTCAAACAGACCAAGGCAGTCAGGATTCACCACATTTGTAGAGTGAAATTCTCACTATTTTATAAGATAAAATTTCATGTTTAATAAAAAGAATGTGTCAAGAGTATTTAAGGGCAAAAGACCTGAACAGACAGACACCTGAACTCAATATGGCATAGACCGCAAGTGAGAGGATGAAAAAAAAGGCTTATCACTGCATATTGCCAGGGAAGTAAAAATTAAAATGAATGAGATATGCATTTATGAGAACAGCTAAAATCTAAACCCCCACACTGACTAATACCACACACTGGCAAATGTAGAACAACGTAGCCTATGATTTTTACTAGTGGGAATGAATGCTAAGTAGCACAGCCACTGTGGAAGACGGTCTGGCAGTTTCATAGAAAATACCACACTATAATCTCAGGATTCTGCTGTCACACTTCTTGGAAATACCCAATAACACCTAGAGTACATTGTCCATAACTGCAAAACAGGAAAGCAGTCAAGATATCCTCCAGCAGGCCAGTGGACAAACAGCTACATTCTGCCCAAAGAAAACTATCAAAGCTATCAAGCAGGCTGGCAAGACAGCTCAGTGGGTAAAGGTGTTTGTCACCAAGCAGGCCCCTGAGTTGGATGCCTGGAATCCACATGGTAGGAGAGATTCCCACAAGTTGTCCTCTCTGCTATGAGAAGACAAACACACACACACACACACACACACACACACACACACACACACACACAGAGAGAGCCACAAACACAAAAATAAAGTAGCTTCAAATTTTTCTATGTCTAAATACCATCAAATTATATGAAAATCACAAAAATCCAATAATTTTTTTAAAAAAACTTTATGAAGATATCAAGCCATAGGAAAGACAGGGAAGACATTCCATGCTTGTTACAGACTGAGAGAAGGAACTCTGAAAGTGCTACTGAATGATGTTGACGGAATAACTTGTTGCGAAACACAAAGCTATGGAGATAATAAGGCCATCACTGGGCGCTAAGGGTTAAGAGGGACGGAAGGATAAAAGGCAGAGCACAGAGGATTTCTCCAGGCAGTAAAACTACTCTATATGATTACACACTGGTGAATGCATGTCATTTGTCAAAATCTATGAAACTACACCGAGAATGATACCTAACATATGGACTCATCATTCTAACAAATATACCCCAGCCTGCACACTATCATAATCAAAGAGGATTGTGGGGAGGAGGGAAGCGTGTGCATGGGAAAGCCATTGTGTCAGCTCTAGTTTGCTATGAATCTAAGTCATCTGACAATGAAGTTTATTAGTTTACAAAGATCCTCTCTTATAAAGTTAATTTGAAACTCTGTTTATAAATTTTCAAACAAAAATAATATATTCTATACAGTGCAATAAGAGCAATTGAGTGCTCTTATTAATTAAGTGCTAAAAGAGCAATTAAACAACTAGATGGAAAGCTCAATACGAACCATTCTTCCTGTCTTCACAGGAAGCAGAAATAGTATTTAGAAAAATAGTAGTTTCTAAAAGTAATCACTGTAAAACTATCAAAAGTAGCAGGTACTGTCACAGAGTTCTGAGTAGCCCACCTGCCCACAATATTTCACATTATTTTAGTATTTTAAATATTATATTTATCTGTAACAGATAATCTAACAAAATTATATTACCCTACATTAATTTTAAACATTCTCTTAAGAACAATAGAGAAAACTAGTTAATAATTTGAAAATTAAGGAAAATGAGGAAATAGTCTGCATTTAA
The DNA here is from genome assembly GCA_035773235.1 of Eospalax fontanierii. Taxonomy (NCBI): domain Eukaryota; kingdom Metazoa; phylum Chordata; class Mammalia; order Rodentia; family Spalacidae; genus Eospalax; species Eospalax fontanierii. Next base: position 106,409,432 of record CM069524.1, read on the forward strand.
TCCTTTTTTCCTCGCCAGAAAAATAAAGAAAATTGCCTCTCAGTATAAGGAGTTGTCAAATATAAGACTAAACCACAAATTATTAAAACATAAAATATTCCTTTTTATACCACAAGGTACCAGAAGCATATTAAAATATAGATGGGCAGGTAATGGCTTAAATTTTGTAGCCCCAGAAAGCATCTAGTTGGAAACACCTGCAGGCTCTGAGCTCCAGAACTCTACTTCAGTGTAGACTTTCACCTTGACTTTCAGTGTTTGTAATTTTAATGGACTGTGTAAATATTTTTTAAAAAATTGTTTTAAGTGGGAACTTTTACAAACTTCGAGAGAACACAAGTTATATAACAGTGTTTTGAAATCTCTGTTCATCAATTATCTTTTTTTAAATGTCTTATTCTTTGGAATTTTATAGATGAGTACTGTATTTACATTTTAAAACTCTTATTTTACCTGTGTGTGTGTGTGTGTGTATGTTGTGTGTGTGTGTCTATGTTCCTGTGTGAGTGAGTCTGTGCATGTGTCATGGCACATACCATACTTGGAGATCAAAGGGAAACCTCATGGTCCTGGATTCTGCCTTGTTGAGCCAGGATCTTTTGTGTCTTGCTGTGTAAGCCAGGCTGGCTGGCCTGCCCACTTCTGGGGCATCTCCCGTTTCGTCCTCCTGTCTCACTATAGAAGCCCTGGAACAACAGGTGCACACCACAGGGCCAAGCTATATATGGGTTCTGGGGATCCAGACTCAGGGTCTCATGCTTCCACAGCCACCTCCGTAGCCCTGTTCATCAACTGTCTTTTAAGCTCAAGAGTGATGCCCAAAATAATTCCATGTTTGATAGTGACAGGATGTCTAAATATGTAGCCAAAACAAGCTTCACGTTTCCATTTGGTCTGCCTCGCCTCGGTCACGCAAGTGCTGGGATTACAGGATTACAGCACATCACCATTCTTTGGCTCCACTTTCTATGTAGAAAAAAAAGTATTACATGACACTAGGAAGGCCAATCGATGCATTTTTTTTTATTTTAAATACTCAGTTGGACAGACATTAATAAACAGAAAAAAGTTTCCAAGAAGCAGAACTGCTTGTATCTACCCATAATCATTTGATAAAATAGTCTATGTATAATTCCACAAGTGATTTATTCTAAAATAAGGAACAATGGACAACTAAGATGCTCAGGTCCAGTCTCAAGTTCATTAATGTGACAGACATTCAAGAGACTTGGGAAAAGATCCCACTCTTCAATGACAAATGAGAACAACCCCACCACTTTGAGATTATGAAGAACCTGACAGAGACAGGGCCTGAAGGTCAACTCAAAAGCCTATTTTGACACTGTATTAGCAGTGAAATCAGCCAACGGTGAAACTAAGCTAAAAGCTGTGATAAGTCCTTTGAAAGATACTGTGATGAATGTCTAATGTTTAATTTTATATCATTCAGAATCTTCCAGAAAAGTATTAGACAATGATAAAAGCGATGATGTGCACTAAGTCAGAAGGATTAAGGGAACATGGGTACCTGGTTCTTTTTCACATCCATACAAATGGCAGCCAAGGACAAAATGATATAGTCTGCCCAACACCAGCAAGCTGGTTCAGCTGGTAAAGACACTTGTCATCAAACTTGAAAACCTGAGTTGGATCCCAGGAACAAACATGGTGGAATGAAGAGAGAACAGATTTCACAAACTGTCCTCTGACCTCCACACACACATCATGGCACGTCTGCCACCCCTCCACCACCACATATAATAAATAAATGCAATCTTTCATTTTTTAAAAGAGTCTGCCCCAGACATAGGTAATAAGCAAGTCCATTCTACAAGGAACTTCTTAAAGACGTCTAGCTAGGGCACCAAGCAATGGGGGACAAGAGGTACCATATCATTTCACAAATACTCTGAGAAACTTACATCACCCTGGAAATGATGGGTACTCCAAAACTTTTTAGATCTCCCAACATGGTATCAGACTTAAGTTTTTAAAAGGCAAATTAAGGATGTTCTGATGTGACAGTGTTGATCTGAACCTGACAAATAATTTCTCCAGAAGCCCAAGGACAAAACAGGACTGAACTTGCTTTCCCAACTGTGATGTTAATGTTGACAGGTAACTTGACAGATTCTAGAATCCTGTAGGAAACAAACCTCTGGGCATACATACCTACGAGGGATTATCTGGATTGGGGTAGATGCTGGCCAGGCCTATAAGGGGTTATGTTGGTTAGATTAATTAGTGTGAAGATTCACTGTGAATGTAGACAACATCATTTCACTGGACTGCATAAAAATGGGAACAGGGAGCTGAGCACAAGCACTCATCTCTCTCTGCTTCCTGAGTTGGGATGTACTGTGACCAGCTGCCTCAGGCTCCTACCACCAGGATCTCCCAGCCATGATGGACTATATCCTCAAACTGTGAGTCAAAATAAACCTTTTCTCCTTTAAGTTGCTTTTGTAAATGTATTTTATTTCAGCAATAGGAAAAGTGACTAAGACACCAACCATTTTCACACGGTATATCTCACAGAACAGGAAGTAGCTTTTGCATATAATGGGGAAAAGCTAAACCTGGATGTACAAGGCAGGCCCAAGGACTCAGGTATCACAGGTATATCTAACCACTTGAGGTCACCAATATAACTTCATATACCATTGCATTCAAAAAGCTTTACTTTAAAGACCAACATCTTCTTATGTTTTACACACACACACACACACACACACACACACACACACACAAAGTTGTAAAAGAAGATACCATATCCCAGCATGGATGGGGGATGTGGCCAAAAAGCCTCAGCTCTAGCTGAGGATTTATTGGCAGCTAGTAGCTGCTGAGGAACAGATGGTGTTCTTTAGGGATGTGATACCTGGTAAGCTGACCAGACTCCAAGGGATGGCACCATACACAAGGCATCCTGGGAACACTGATTAGATTCAATACATCTTTAAAAAAGACAAATAACACTAGTTGTGGTGGCACACACATTTAATCCTAGCACTCAAGAGGCGAGGCAGAGGCAGGTAGATCTTTGTAAGACTAAGGTCAGCCTGGTCTACATAAGGAGTTTCAGACCAGCTGGGGCAATCTGGAGACCCTGTCTCAAAATGACCAAAAAAAAAAAAAAAAGACAAATAACAATAGAAGACACGAAGTGTAGGGGTAGGGTAGGATTGGGGTGGAGAGCTGAAATGATAAAAATATACTATATGAATTTCTCAACTCAGTAAAAATATTCAAAATAGTAATTTCTTAAAGACAAGATACCATATTTTAATAAATAAATACTGCCACAAATAAAAGTACATTTTCCTAAGAGAGTACGTTTGCAAATACTTATTTAAAATCACTAACTTTGGAGGAAATATTTTAATCAAGTTTCAAGATGATATGTTTGATTCTAAAAGCATATTTTGTTTTTTGATGGCCTTTTCTTCACTGTTCCATAGAAAATGCACTCATCTTTCTAACTAAAATTCACAGGGATCCTAGCCTCTAATTTTTTAACTGCAGTACTAGGTAGAAAACATGATGGAAACCACAGACCAGCAGGTCTGATGGATGGGAACTCTGTCTGCCCCCTATCCAGAGACCATGCACTTCATTTCCATGGCTCTTGGTCCTTCATACTGTGGACAATCCATGTGGCTGTTTGAATAAGAATGTCCCCCATAGGATGTAAACATTTAAACACTTGGTCAGTTGGTGGTGATGTGTGCAGAGGTTCAGGAGGTGTGGCCTTGCTGGAGGAAGAATGCCAGAGGGGGTGGACTTTTTAGAGTGCACAGTCTGCCCCATTTCCGGTGTCTGTCTCTTTGCTTCCTGTGCCTGCTTGAAGATGTGAGTGCTCAGACTGCTGCTCTGGCTGCCTCCTGCCATGCCTCCCCAGTCAGGATGAACTCTAACAACTCTCAAATGATGAGCCCAATAAACTTTTTATTCTGTAAGTTGCCTTGGTCATGGTATTTTATCACAGCAACAGAAAAGTAACTAATACAGTCCATGAAGGAACAAAGTGGAGACTGACTTATTCCAAAGGCGAAAAATGGAGAAAATGCTCATCTACATTATTGAACTCTGCTCTAAAACTCCTATCTCCTTTCTTACCATGTTTTCTTTCAAAGATATATATATATATATATATATATATATATTTATATACATATATATTTAAATTTTCAACTCTCATAAAAGGCATGAGGTAAATGGAATGTCATCAGAGGCTACCAACCCCTATTTCAGCAAGTTTTTTAACTAGGAAATGATTATCTCATGCTATCTTTTCCAAGCTGTGCTATAGATGCAATGTAATTAAGAGCTGGTCCCTCTCCTGCTCTGCTGGGTAGAGCTGTCAACTGCAGGCAATTTGGCAAGATATATCAAAAGCCATGAAAACGCACATGCCTTTTGTTGTAGAGATTCCAATGGTTGGAACAGATGCAAAGATAATAAGAATGTGTAGAATCGTATTTGCTTCCCTATGTTCATAATTACTAAATATGTGAAGCAACCTAAATGGCCCCTTATAAGACAACAGTTCAATAAATTATCATGGGCCTATGAAGTAAAATATCACAAAAGCTCATCTCAAATGATATAGATATGTGCCACTGATATACAACAGAGAGCGAGGGAGAGCCAACAATGCCTAGTTTAGATAAGTTTAAACCAATTTCCAAGATACTATATGTTGTTAAATATATAAATCCACTTTATACACTATATATTCTTAAATATAAAAATCCCAAATTCAGATGGAATATAAGAAGCTACTCACTATCCTGTGGGTATCTCAGCTGCAAGCTCCTTGCCTTGCCTGTCTCTTGATTCTCTAATGAGTATATAATGAGCATGTGTTACTTCCACAAAAAGAAGCTAAAAGTGAACAAAAAGTTGTGTTTTTTTTTCACAGACACCAAAGGAACTATCTGAAAGGAGAAGGATATTAGAAATGGGATTGAGGAGGCCCTCCTTCCAAGAGTGATTGTCAGACTATGAAATGTGCAGTCTGCAGAGGTCACGGAATCTGTTTGCCTCGGAGATTTGTAAGAAAAGAGTAACCAATGTGCCTTTGAGGACAGCTTGAATGCAGTCTTGACCTCTGTGGCCTCCTGGAGCTCATGTACAAAAAGACTGAGTGAAAATACAATTTTCACTCACTGACACAAAAAGTAGTCAATTCCTCAGACTGCCCTGATCCTCAACAATCCTTTATTCAGGAGAAAGTATCCCAAACATCTTCCACCTAGCACTGGAAGCCAGTGACCTTGAATACATGTGCCCAGCAACTTGCAGGCAATTATAGAACATACTATTGAATAGTTGTTAATAATCTGTGTTACTCAGATTCTAGTTTTACCTGATTTTTTCAATGTAAAATTATAGGGGTTTAATGGATAAAGTGCTTGCCATGCATATGTGAAGACATTCTCTATCTCTGGAACACATATAAAATCCAAGTGGGTGTGATCCCACTAATCCCAGTATTAGGGAAATAAAGACAGGGGATCCCACAGCAGGCAGGCTTACTAGACTAGTTGAACCATAAGCTCTGGGTTCAATTAGAGACCTTGCCACAGTAGATAAAAGTGGAAACCAAAAGAGAAAGATAATCAGACATCAGTCTCTGGCCTCCACACTTGCATATGTGAGCAAATGCACTCACATATGGATGTACCCACCCATACAAACACACATGCATACACATGTGTGAAAAAAATAGAACTAATTTCAGCCACTTAAATGTCCCATAACGAGACAAAGAAAATTGAGGCGCCTATTTAAAATAGTATGAGTGCTTTTCTGAAAGTTTGATACACTTACCAAAATTATTGCTTCAACATGATTAAAGAGACAAATGAAAATGTTCAGTTCTGACAAGTTCCCTCACTATGAAAAAAGTTCTCTAAAACTTATTTTCTAATCTTTCCTATGAAGAAAAATTTACTATTTTCCAAGAACACAATTAAATGCTCTTTTGATTGGGAATGATTTTCCTAGTCTTGTCCAAAGGAGACAGTGATGGAGTGCTTAGTGAGAGTCAGAGAATGATAGGCTACAGTGTGCTTACACAGTACACCAGGAAAATGAGCAAGAATAAATGAAGAGAGTCACAGAGATGTCAAGGTGAAGGATTTGGCCAGACTGGAAAATGTGGTCTCAAAAGAGAAATACTGAATGGTGGTATGCAAAACCAGAGGACAATAGTGGGTGGAGTACAATGGGCACTGCAGAGACCAGAATTCAGCATGGAGTTTCTGCGCTTCTTTTTTTTTTTTTTTTTTTTTGGACAAGGCTTCTCACTGAGCTGGAACTCACTGATTCACCTAAACTCTCTGGTCAACAAACCCCGGGGCATCTCCTTTCTCTTCCTCCAGTGGGAGTCTAATTGTACCCCACTGTGACAGGTAATTTTTACTTAGGTGCTGGGGATCTGAGCTCAAGTCTTCATGTATGCACAGCAAGCATTTTACTGACTGAGACATCTCCCCAGCTCTATCAAGACACAGTTCTGAAACAATAAAAACCAGTCCTGCTGAGACTCAGTCTTCTGTTAAAACCTTGGCCGGTACCTTCATAAGCAAGGCACCAGAATGCAGAAAACTTTACACAACCTTGAAGGTATATTACTCTCTGCATCAAACAGCTAAGTCTTGTCATTTTAATGAAACAGTAATCTGGTCACATGAGACATGTGTCCCTTCATTAGGAAGGTCTCATTTAAATAGTAGTCCTAGGATATTTTAAAGTGTATTTTCTGAGTGGGTGAAGAATTTGTTCTTTTCATTGCCACTTTAAAACAGGATATGAATAACGTAGATGGAAATATTCCTACTCTATCTAAGAGGTAAAGGACATAAGCTAACTTTTTCTTGATGACTCAGACTAATAATTAAGAACACGGGTGGCCAGGCAATGCTGCATACAGAGATAAGTTCAGGACCCACTGAAGTGTGTCCATTCTAAATGACCTCAAACTGCCAGGCTTCTTGTAGCTGCATATTGGAATGTATTAGGCTGTGACTTCTCAATCTGGTCATGTTCTTTTTATAGATACTGCTTTGCCTAATGTCGTAGTTTGAATAAGTGTCCACTATAGGCTCCAAGTATTTGGACACTGTCCCCAGTTTGTAGAGATGTTTGGGGAGGGTTATGGAAGAGGAGTAAGCCCCTGGAGGTGGGTTCTGGGAGTACATACCTTGCCAACTTCTAGCCTGGCTCACTCTGCTTCCTGTGCCTGCTTGAAAATGTGAGTGATCAGTTTTCTGTTTCTGTATGTCCTCCATCATTATGGACTCTCCAATCTGGAACCGTAAACCAAACAAACTCTTCCTTTAAGGAGTTGCCTTGGTCATGGTGTTTTACTAAAGAGAAGTAGCTAACACACCCAAAGTGGAATGGACGGGGACTACACTTCATGTGGGTTCAGGCAATCACTCCTAGTTGAATGAATGTGGATAAGTCATTTACCATCTTGGATTTCAAGCAGGGAAACTTTGGGGGTCTTCATGCGTCTCTTCATGTTTTATTATCTCACATCTGTTGTGTACTTGGAAACCAGAAAAGTAAGCTCATTCATTGTTCACAGAGAGTAATGTCAAACAGAAAGACAAGCATGCAGCATGGTCCTTTCTAAGTGGCACGGCTGTCTCTTGTGACATCTTTCTGTCTTTTCCAGGGGGCTTAATTGTGTCATTTCTAGTTGTTTATAAGTCCCAGGTAGTATGGTTTCCGGTTGATGAAGATGCCACTATTAACACATCACTCAAGTTCTATATTCCTTACATAATACTGTTATTTGACACTGTTCTGTTTAGGTCCCCAAAGGATATCTGCAAATTGATCGAAATAGACTTCAGATGGAAAGCCCATCTAAACTTTATTAAATGTCTGTTTAGATAGCAGAATTCTCTAAGTATGTTTTCTACAATATTCTAGAAACTTGGAAAACACAAAACACAAATAAACAGAATTATCTCTGCAACTCCTGGAGAGAAGGGCATGTTTTCACCTTTCCTGCATTTCTAACACATGATTTCCCTCTGTTGGATCCTCAGTATCATCAAGAACCTGAAATCCAGGCTAGCTGATGGCTCAGCTGATAAAGTGCTTGCCAATTGCTGTGAAAAGAGAATGGCAAGAATCCAACAGAACAGCTGGGTCTGGTGGTGGTACACTTGGAATCCCATTCTGGGGAGGCGCAATAGCAGGTGCTGAATGACAGTAACAAATACTGTCTCAAAAACAATGTGGACAGCATTTGAGGAGCAATGTCTGAGGTTGACCTCTGGCTTCTTCAGGCCTGCCTTTTCACATGTGTACACCTATACACACAGGAACACAAGCATATGCACATACACACATATATACCCCAAAGAACCTGGAACCTCTCACAATCTGCCTCTCCTCCTTCTACACACTGAAACCCTGCCCCCTGCAATGGCTCTCCCTTCACCTGCGTATTCCACACCCAGGCAACCTGCAACCTGAATTTTGGATACCTATTTTTTATCACGATCCCTACTCAGACTTCTCATAAATTAAAAGGTATGCAGAAAAGAACAGGTAATTTTTAAAGATTTATTTTATATCTTTAAATTATGTGCATATGTGTTTCAGTACCTTTATCTGTGTGTGGCCATGTGTACATGCTGCAGTGGTCAGAGGTGCTAGATCCCCAGAGCTGGAGTTACAGGCAGTTGTGAGCTGCCTGATGTGGGTGCTGGGAATCAAACTTGGGTCCTCTGGAAAAGTTATATAGTTCCGAACTAACCACACAGCCATCTCTCTAGAGCCCCCTTCAAAAATTTAAAAATTAAGCACAACAATCAAAACAGAAAAAATCAATAAAAGCTAAATTTAAGCTGCCTGAAAACATTCAGATACCCTCTTCCTGTCACATGTTTTTCTCTATATGTCACAGTTTTCAAAATCCATGGCACTAATTCTTAATGTTTTCTGCTATGTTGAGTGGAAGGCCACTAAGACAACGGGCCTACAAGAGCTGCTACTGAGCCAGGACTCCTAATGTGAACAGAAGATGGGGTATCCAGGAACTCTGGATCCACAGTGGTGTGAGACCAGAGCACAAAGCCACCTTCTGGACTCTCTCTCTCTCTCTCTCTCTCTCTCTCTGTCTCTCTCTCTCTCTCTCTCTCTCTCTATATATATATATATATATATATATATCCTATATATATATATATCCTAAACAACTACCAAGAAGTATACTGTCTGGAATTATTTAGATATGTGTAGACACAGGAGAAAAAATACTATAAGCAACAATCTTGGCTATTGTATATAACTCTCTTCTAAGTATCTGACATCCAAAAAAGCCAGTGGAAAACATGCCACAGAACGCCTTCCTTCTTCTCCAGTGTCTCCAATAACCCGCATTTATTAATATTTACAGTCTTTCTAATCTTTAAGGTATTTTTCATGCTTATTTTATCTTGGAATACCCTTCCTTCCTTATTTCATGAAAGAACTCCTGTTCATCCTTCTAGCAACCATTCAAGCATGGATTTAAAAAGATTACTCTCCTTTCACATCTCTGAGGAGGTCACTCATTACCTAGGGATGGGAGATAGAGATGAGACAGGCAGTTGAGTGATAAGAGTCTTAATTCATGTTCTGGGTCATAAGCTGAAAATGCCCTTGGTCCTCTTGTGCTGGAAGCTGGAAATGCCAGGACCGTTTGGGGACTCTTGACTTTGGTTTCGTTCTTAAATAATTTTAGGGTTAACTCTTCAGAGAGGGAATGTAACAGCAGCATTAAAGGCCCATTAAGGGAAAGCTGTTGCCCCTTAGTTAAAAGAATCTATTTCTGAGTGAGGACAGGCTATTGTCTCCTCCCTTAGAGGTAAATCCATTTGACCAATCCATGCTAACATGGAGAATATAATTAGACCTTTAATAAGATACAATGTGGTTTTCTTTCCCAGAATTCCTGACACCATCAGTCTCTAAGACCCACATGAGGTTCTCTTGAGTCTGCCCTCCTTTCCAAGTCCTGACTCACAATGGCATACCTTTTTCTTTTTCTTTCAGATACCAACCAGGACCTATCTGTGGGGTCTGGGTCTATCATGAAAGATATTGAGCAAGCCCAGAAACCCTGGATACTCTGAAGGGACTGTAGGACTCTGGCCTGCTTTGCCTGATGTGATAACCTAAGTCCCAGGAAGCCACTGCAGGCCTCAGCAGTTGCTTCATCTTTCCCCGCACAAAGATCACCCCAGACCAGAAACAGGTTTTTGGGTTTTGTTTTCCTCATTCCTAATTTCCACATCAGTCCTACAGCCTTCCCACCTTTACCTAGAGACCCCACCTCTAACTTTCCCACCTTCTGTAATGGCCAGAAAGGCCTCCCTATATAAATCCCTACTTTGGTCTCAATAATTGAACTGCCCACCGAGGTAGTATCCCGGGAACTCCTCCCTCCACACAGAGCCACCTGAGGACATGTTCAATGGTCCCCCATTCTCTGGGACAGCTGGAGCACAATAGCCATGCTACAGATGGAGACTCACCCACACCTATCTGTGTTTTCTCTGGTACTTTGTACTTCCTTGCTCTTTCTTTAGCTTCCTTACCCACCATGTGGCTGTTTGTCTGCCATGTGGTTAGCCTCCATGCCAGTTTAATGGCACAGCTTTCTTTCTTCCACCTCCCCAGCTCTTGCCTCTGGGCAGATACTGAGATCACAGTTCGCCCACCCTGGGATTTTTCTTTTACAGTCTAATAAACCTGTCCTCAAATTTCAAAAGAAAAAAGAAAAGTCATTTGCTTATCCATTTGCTTGTCCGTGTTCAGGTGCTTCACTAGTTTAAATACTCTTTAGCATAAAGACATATATTATTTACATTTGTGTCCTGTATCTCCAGCATAATGACTGATAGCTTCATGACCTCACTTAACTACGTCATTCTCTGCATCCTCCTCATTGGGCTATCATCATCTCTTCATTTGAATGCACTACAAGTTAAGGCAGAGAAACTGTGTAATTAATGTCTATGTGTTAGACACACAAACGTGCATCTGGACTTTGCTATCTTTGGTTCCTAACATTCAAAGACCTTCCTCTAATTAAAACTTTACAGATGCTACAGAGAATACAATCAACAATGCACGTTGATCTCCTACTGCTGTGCTGCTGGCATCACCAGAGTTCCCAGGTCTGTAACCTGCTACATAATTGATGTAATTTGTATGACACCAAGACTGTCCATTTTCCATAGACTGTGCTTATTTCTGGTTCTGTACAAAGAGAACAAAGAAGATGGAACCTGGGCAGAGAGAGAGGAGGATTTAAATCCAAGAAGCAATACTTCCAGCTAGTGCGACTGACTTCCTATCTGTAAACTGGAGTTGGTGTCTGCTTCACAACTACTTCTAAATTAATCCAGTGGGAGCACACGTGGCAGTTTATATATCACAAACTACTCCATTCGTATGTATTTTTGCCATAATATTCTTTTTCTGTTTATTTTCATTACTCTGTATGCGTGTGTGTGTGTGTGTGTGTGTGTGTGTGTGTGTGTGTGTGTGTTTGCAGGTAACCCTTCAGATCAGAAGAGGACATCGAATTCCTAGAGTTACAGATTTGAACTTCTGGATGGATGCTAGGAATCAAACTCAGGTCCTCTGGAAGAGCAAGAAGCACTCTTAAGACATGTCATGTCTCCATCCCCAGCTATCATATATCTTTGTAAAACAATAACATATTAGAGTTCTTGGTTCCCTCATAATCAGCCTAAGGCTTGAGTTCCTTGAATCATTGTTGAAAGGGATCTGAGTAGATTTTCTTCCAGTCACTATGGAGAAGATGCTGCTATATGCTTCCAAGAAGGTGGGGCCAACTTCTGCCAGTTCTCACATAGTCAACTGACTGCACACAGGAGCATTCTAGTGTTACCAAATCCTGGTACACAAACCCACTTCCACCCCCATGAGGTACCAGACTGTTGGACAGCTTGGCGGCTAGCCTATGAAAACGCGGAAGCACTGGGGAGCCATTAGCCAACAGAGCACATACTGGCAGCTGAATCAAATGTTTAGGCTCTGAGATGTACCCAAATAAACCGTTTGTGTGTTCTAGCAAATGTTTTCTTTGGAAAGTATTTCTCAGTTCAGATGCTGCTGAAAGCACCCAGTTTTTATGGGTTAATCAAGAACTGAAAATATCAGGAAGGTCAGAGGTGTTTTTTAAACAAAACTGCATAAACTGACATACACACAAAAAGTCAATATTGACTGAAGGAGGGTGTTCTTAAAAAATAGAAAAATGGTTGGTGGCTTCCAAAGTTAGTTTTTTATAAGCTGCAAATGTAAATATATATATATATATATATATATATATATATATGTATATACATATATATGCATAAATTCCAGAAGATAAGAAATTTTACCAGAACTTAACAAGGTACAAAAATCTGGGCTAGTGTTTCAGTATGTGTACTACTATCTGATGCAGATCTCCCTACACACACACACACACACACACACACACACACACACACGCACACACACACACAAGATGTAGTCAAACAGGGAGAAAAGAACTTAGGGATTATATATTAAACCCTTCAGTTGTCAGAGGCATTTAATCAGCCATCAATCACAAACACATTTAGAAGTTTTTCTACAGAGCTAATAATTTGAGGGAAGTCATAATGCTATCCAAATACATGAACTTCCTTATCAAAATAAACTCTACAACTACCCCCTAGACAGAGAATCTGATTCACTGCCAACCCCTAGGGTGGGTGCATAATGTTCCCTAAGAGACCAGGAAATCTACTGATCCCCTCACAGGCAGAGCTGTGATGTGCTGTAGCATGCTTCCCAGTTTAGTGCCTTTTCCTGATAATATTTTCCAAGAACAGAAGAAGTTATTCATCTGTAAACTATAAGGTTAATTCCTTAGAGGCTCCTGGTTAAGAAATGCCTGGTGAATATTTCTCCTGAGGCTCCAACCAGGAAAGTCTATCACAATAGTGGGCAGTTTCAATACCACCAATACAGTTTATGTATAACAACGTAGCAATAAAAACACATAGTATATTCACAGGGGTAATATGAACTATGAATAAATAGAGCTAATAGAATTTTTAGCTGAATGTACAAAATGACTCAAAGAGGAGAATACAGAAATCTTTCTTAAAAATATTTTTATTATCTTGTTTTCTACTCAAAGATTGCATGGGTATAAAACTCAATCATAAATGTCTATTAAATCAAAGTGAAAAGCCAAACCAAAGATTATAAAAATGATACTTGAGGGGAAAAAATTTGGTTACAATAAAAGGCAAAGAAAAACATGAAACTCTGGAATGTTTTGAGAAAAGAGAAAAGTTATCATGTATGAACATAAACTCACAGCAGCCTACTAAACATAATTACTATATAAGAATTTCAAGACAACTCTACCATTATAAACCTCAACTCATCAGGATAAAGAAACATTGATAAGATGCAGAGACTCTTTCTTCCCTTCGTAAATGTTCCTCCCATTGAAGAATCCAAAAAGGTCCCTAAAACGGTCTTTAAAGCTTAATTGGCAATAATTCAACCAATCAATGAAAGAAGGGACACAGGTGAATAATAATTTACAACACAAAGAGCTAAATCTCTGTCACACGGAGTCAATCTGAGGACACTCCACAAGTACTACTTTCTGCGTCATCTCAGCGGTGTTGAGGACGACACCTAACGCATGAAGCAATAAACGTAAGCTGGACACCAAGACTGATCTCTAGTTTCTTGTAAATTTATAAATCCCCCTTTATTTTTCCCATTTGGTGTGTCTCAGACGAAGTTCACAGTAATCACAGCTGCAGAGGATCAACTTCAAACATAAATGAAACAAATAACTGGCAGATCGATAGGAGGTGACACACTCCCGGCTGAAACTTGCCCTAGCGTGACCCACCACTGCCCTTCTGCACTCTAAAGACTTAATGAATCACCAAGAGCCCAGTAAAGACCTGTATGTTTGTCCAAGTGAGAACCAGATTTATATCAATACCAAAGAAGGATCGTCCTCCTGCTGTGAGACAGACAAGAGGAAGCCAGTGGCTCTTCAAGGCACTAGGCATGGTGATGTCCTGCAGGTACGAACCTCAGATATAAATATCTCTCATCATATTGAGCTGACAGAAAGTCAGAGGCCTAAAAAGGAAATGATTTAAACCAGAAGCCCATTATAGTCAATTGCTTCTAAGTTGACAAAAAGAAATAGTTCTGTAGCAAACAGAACAAGGAAAACGGAAAGCTCTTTAGGTTTTCTGAAATGTGTAAAATGACTTTGCTTTTTAACACTAAAGATGCTTCTTTTGGCCATAAGGTAATTTTATCTTACTTCATTTTTTTATGTTATGCAGTTGTTAATTAAATTTATTGTTTAAGGATTTCATACATGCATACATCTTTTAAATCCATCTCCAAATTCCTCCTCGGCTACTTTTCCCTCCTAACTACATGTTTTAAAACCCACTGCGTCTGCTTAGATCTGCCTTACATATATGAGTGTAGGACCACCTACCAGAACATGGGGAACCTCTCTGGGATCACAGCCCTGAAGGAAACTGGCTCTGGCTCTGCCAGCAGTCATCAATTGCTGACAGTTCCTAGGCCAGCGCTGGGGCTTCACAAGCCCCACCCTATCCATGCTGGGATTTTGGATGATTTGATCTTGTGCAGGTCTTGTGCAGCAGTCACTGGGCATTGTGAGTTAAGTGTGTGATGGCCCTGTTATGTCCAGCCCTTACTGTTATGCTGCAGATGTCCACTACCCCTGATTCTCAGAATCTTTCTTCCCACTCCTCAGGATGGTCTAAACCTGGTCTGAAGGTAATTTAAAATACAAAATTCCCCTGTGGGGAAAATTTCAGTTCAGATAAAAATCTAAGCAACAAGGCTTAGACTGGTAAAAAGAAAAACCACAGGAAGAAACAAAATAGGATCAAACAAAAAAGAGCAGCTTCAGGCCATGCAGCTGAAAGGTGCAGAGGTGGTCTCTTGCCTTTCGAAGTGATGTTTATACTTGAGCTCCTCTCCATGAGCCATGAGTGGTCAACACAGGGAAGGTGAAAGGAAGAGAGGCAGGTCTGGCATAGGATCCAGCCTAGCACTCCCCAGAACAAGTTCTGTGACACTCCTCAGCTTGAAGTTTGGGAAAGAGGTGGCGATAACCAACTCTCAGATTATAAACCTAAAGGGAAAACAGCTCTCAGCTACGATACCTAAAAAGGAAAGAAGGCTTAACCAGCACTTGCCAAAATCAACAGAATAACTAACTGTCCACCCTAAGAGAATGAAGCAAAATGGTGAGGCAAAAGGACACACGCTTGTGAGAAAAACCACAACACTCACCTTAAGGTAATGTAGAAGCAGAATGCGTCACTGTATAGAAGCATAAAAGATGAATAAAACCATGGACCAAAGAGATGGCTCAGCTGGGGAAGCACCTGTTCTGCAAGCCTGACAACCTGAATTCAATCCTCAGAGCACAGATAAAGAAGGAAGGAGAGAACTGATTCCCCAAACTTCTTCACTGACCTGCACACGCACACTGCAGCACAGGTGCATGCATAAGCACACACACACAGGTGCATGCATAAGCACACACACACACACACAGGTGCATGCATAAGCACACACACAGGTGCAAGCATAAGCACATACACACACAGGTGCATGCATAAGCACACACACACACACACGTACTACTACTACTACTACTACTACTACTAAGAAATGAAATAGAAATTTTTAAAATTAGAAAAAAGCAGATAATCAGTGAACATAGACTCATTTGCAGAGGCAACAAAACATATTAACATCAGTATCAAGAAGTATACACCTACAGAATTCTACCTGTCATTTTAAATGACTGGCAGCACGGCAGGTTCACTTACATCAACATCACCATTAGGATACAAGCAATAAATTAGTTGTAACCTCCACAGAGGCTCAAAGTTTCTAGGTTACAAGAGGTTTTTTCTCTACTGGAATCTTGTAGGACTACCTCCTTATAAATGGGGTGTGTTGTTATATAGCAGTGACTTCTTTCCTCAAAGCTGCTCACACACTGTAGGTGTAAGAATCTTTGAATTTATCTATAACTACTACTAATGTGAGTCAAAAGACACACAATACCCATCACATTCAGGATTAGAAGCCAAGAAAAAGGCTCTGTTCCTAGCACATGCTGAGTCATCACACAAAGTAAAAATGGTAAGGAATGACCACTGTAAGGGACTGGACAGCAAGATCTTTCACAATAAAAGAGAATGAGGATTATGAAGAATATTTTTATCCTCTCCAAAGCAACAAAATTAAAGCTATTCTTCAACAAGTACAGTAGCACACTCTTAACCCTATCACTAGGGAACCTGAACCAAAAGGACTGTGAGTTCAAAGCCAGTCTGGAATATAGTGCAAAATCAAGAAAAGGTCGACCCAGATCACACATCAAGACTCTGTCTCAAGAAAGCCAAATAATAAAATTGTGCTATACTTCAAAAAATATAGTAAATTCTTAAAAATATAAAAACAATTACACAAAACTGAACCTCAGACACAGTCCCCTAGAACCTCAAATTTGATGAATGACCATTTCAAAAACACTCAAGAGTCTGAAGCATCATCATTTACACATTTCTTTCCAAACTACTCTCAACGTTCTATCACCACATCTGTCTATTCTCCCTTGGAAACACATACAAGTTTCTCTTTGTATCCAGATCAGGCACTAACACACTAAGCCAAGCCAACCTCATCACCAACTCCAGTTGTTCACAGCTTTCCACGACACTTTTCCATATTGAAATTCATGTCATACTTATAGAACTTGTGACCATAACCCTCCTATTTTCTAACTGGATTCATAGTAAAATGGAATAATGAATGCTCAACCACTAAAAGAAAGTAACTTGACTGTAGAGAGCTGCAGATTGCCACCTCTTAAAGATGGCGCCTGCTTCCGCCTTCCACCATTCCGAAGGTGAGTGCTCTCTGGAGCAAACAGCTCCATAATTGGCTGTGGCTGAGGTCTGGCCCTGCTTCCGCATGTGTGCGCCTATCTGCTTTCACCACGTGGTAGTTTGGGGTTGGCTGGAAGGAGGGGATTTAACTCTGTGGCGGGCTTTCCCCGGCAGGAGAAGTAGTCAGGAGAAGTAAGTCAGGAGAAGTAAGTCAGGAGAAGTAGTCAGGAGAAGTTAGAGGGAGAAGAAGTTAGAAAGTTAAGAAGCCAAAAGGTTGTTCAAGGTTCCTGAATAAACTGCATTTAAGAAGAGTCTGGGGTCGCGTCTTCCTTGCTGGACGAGAGACAGACGCGACACTTGACAGAACTGGAGAGATGGCTAAGTGTTTTAGAGTACTTCCGGCTCTTGTCAAGGACCCAAGTTTGGTTCCTAGCACCCACATTGGGTGCTTACGGCCATCTGCAGCTTCAGCTCCAGGGAGTCCTAGACTTCTCGCCTCCTCAGGCACCTGTACCCAAGTGTATATATCCATACACAGACACACACATACACACAATTTAAAATAATATATTTTCTTAAAGAAAGTAATTTTAAACTGAAGTATATATATAAAACTGTGACCAAAGAGGTAAAGGGTAAGACACTGTGAGAATGTGTTGAAATATAGAGTCGGTCTCTCTAAAGGAATATACGCTATTTAAAATAGTACAAAATATATAAAACCGACTAAGTAAAGAGAAACTGAAAGAGCCACAGTCAGAGTCAAGGATTTCAAACTTCTTTTCACTCATGAAGAGATCAGCCAACCAAAAAGTAGTAATACTATAGAGATTTTTAAGAAACATAATTAACAAATATACTAAGGAATTTAAAGAAATTTACTAAAATATAAAAAAGATGTCTTCACAATAAGAGAACATACATGTTTTTCAAACATTTTAAGCAGTCATAGAAATTTCTCCTGAAGTAGGTCATGGAGAAACACCATGAAAAATGTGTGCTAAGCAGACCATATGCCATAAATATAACACAATCATGTTAGTACTAGGTATTCAACTATAACTAACTGTAATTTGAAAATGAAAACTTGTAAATAACACCAGACTCTAAGAAAAAATTAAATAGAATATACAGTAAAGATTGAATTACATAAATAAAGATCAAAAATCATAGGATTCAGGATGGTGACATGGCTCAGAGATTAAAGGTACCTGCTGTCAATACTAAAACTTGAGTTAAATCCCAGAGGCCCAAATTGTCCTTTGATCTACACACGAGTTATAGCATGCACATATCAACACCCTGCAGACACAGACACACACACAGACACACACACACACACACACACACACACACACAAACACTAAATAAAAATAATTAAAGAAATTTAGCATCATAGGAACCCTTCAAATTATTTAGTAGGTAGCAACAAAATTTATATAGAAAGGCAAAACACCCAGAATAATATTAAAAACAATATGAAAAAAACAACAAAATGCTGGAGGACTGGCAACCTCACAATTCACATATGATACAGCTGCAGGAATTAATGTACTAATGGAAATAGGATGGATATATAGACTAAGTAAACAGATTAGTCCAATCACTGGTCTCTATAGCATAGTCAAATTATCTCTGACAAAATAAAGGTAAGATACTAGACCCAGAGAAACCAAGTGAGAACTGAGTTTCTCTGCTGGCTAGCATTCACCATGTAGGAAGGTGCTGTGTAGGCTGATGGGGCGGGGGGGGGGGGTCCATCAAAAGCCACAACCAACTGTAGACCTTGAGTTCTATAATACTAAACTGCCTGGTAAGATATCTCTCTGGTGCAATAGTAGCATGAATGTTCTGAAGCCAACCAACCACTTTTGGACTGGATTTGAGGCTTGATTCACAGGACCACATACATACCAGACACTATAGAAATGGTCAAAAGCCATTTCTAGGGAGGTCATGGGCCCTTTGGGGGAATCTACTATTGTTTTGCCAAGTGGACATCTAATTAAATCTTCTAAATTCTTATGTCTATACCCGTAGACTCGTGCAGATCTCAGCCTTTGTCAGAAAAGCCTCTTTCGGCAGTAGGTGATGATTGCAGGCTGGACTCAAGGCTGATCAAAGTGCTGAGATTAAGTGATTGCCTACTGGATGGGCCCAAATGGGGTAGGCATATGACCCTTCTGAGGCCCAGGGAACATGGTGGAAGATGGAGGTGGAAGTACTAGGAGCTGAAGAATGGGGAAAGCGTGGTGGTGCCGTCTTCTGGATACAACAAGGTCACTGCAATCATGAACACACAGCAGCTGTGATTCCCTACCAGGATCCATGAAAGGAAGGGGAGGGGCAGAAGGAAGGGATGGAAAGGAAGAGGGGCCATGAGGGAGGAGGGGGATTGTTAGGAAGAAGAAGGGGGTCAGTAGGAAGGCGATGAGAGAGAGCTTGGCGTGTGTATGTGATCCCAGTGCACCATATTCAAGTATGATATTGTCAAGTTTTTTATTTTGTAAAAAGAAAGACTCTGAAGTACATTGGCAGTACAGTGGTGGGCTTAGTCGCCTTCAAGCAGTTGACCCGGGTTTGATTATTTGTGTCAGGCATGGTGGTGCATGCCTTTAATCCCAGCACTCAGGAGGCAGAGGTAGGTGGATCTCTGTGAGTTCAAGGCCAGCCTGGTCTACATAGTGAGGGTCAGCTGGAGCCACATAGAGACCCTGTTGAAAGAAAGGAGAGAGAGAGAGAGGAGAGAAGAGGAGAGGAGAGGAGAGGAGAGGAGAGAGAGAGAGAGAGAGAGAGAGAGAGAGAGAGAGGTGAGAAAGAGAATAAAGGTAATACAATGGATGGGCAGCCAAATACCAATGATAAAATAGAGAATGGAGGGAGGGAGGGGAGAGGGAGAAAGGAAAATCAAGCATAGAAAGTATGATTTCACAAAAATTAACTCAATGTGGATCCAAGACTTGACTTTAAATAAAAAACGCATTACTCCCAAGAAAACAACTGAAACATTTGTTTAAAACACTGGGACCAATATCTCTTAAATTGGTTTTTTCTTTGCTGTTGTGCCTTGTAACTTACACATGACATGCATGCTTTTTTTTATCTATCAAATAACGTACACAATGCACCTATTCCTGATTTTTCAACTATAATGATTTATTCTTTTGATTGGTAAAATATGAATTTTCAAAAACACTGATCTTGAAAAACATTATTTATTTGGCCCAGATGAAGACTATATTTATCATATGACACAGGCAATTATTTTATTCTTAACATAAGAATGGAAACTCAATTAATAATACAAAAGGCCTAAGAAAAAAGGGAGGTGAAAGCAATCCCCTAGAACACTCAACTTATCAACAAAGGCAATCATTCAGTTTGGTTCCATTTAAAGTGAATGTAGGCTTCCACAGACAATAGAGAACTGTCAAAAAGCACATCCTGCACTTAATAAATACATAATAAACAATAGATAGATGACAGATGATAGATAGATAGATAGATAGATAGATAGATAGATAGATAGATAGATAGACAGATAGACAGACAGATAGATAGACAGACAAAGAAGCATATAAACCCAGGCTCCAGAGATCCTTTTGAGTCTAAGTGGGCCTAAGTGGAGGGACTGCAGACAAGTATGAGGAGGCCGAGTTTGGTTTTCTTTTCTGTTCTCCTTCATACTGCAGCCTCCATTTTGTTCAATATCCATTACAAAGATTTGCATCAGCTACCATACATAATGAGAAACAAATTCATAAATGGGTATGGGTTAAGCTTACTTACTACTTCCTGCCATGCCTCTTTCTACCATAGCCATGAACGTAGAGTGGGGCATATATATCCTTGAGCCAGAAATTTCATTTTTATTATCATAGTCAACTGACTGAGATAATTTTAATCTTATCAGTCCTACTTCAACTTTCTACATTTTGAAGACATATGTTCAGATTTTCCAACATTACTGGGAAGAAAATCTTAGCAGATACTATTATTCATCCCCAAACAGTATTATCTCCTTCATGTGTGACCCTGTATCTGAAAATAGAGCAGATTATACCTACATACAAAGGCAATTAGAGAACCCGCTGTCTTCAAGCAGTTTTACCCATCACCCCACATACAGTGTGGAAAGAGTGACTGTTTTTACCAGAGCTTTCTGCTGGGACTTTTATAACACCTCAGTCCCAGAGAGGCAAAACCGGGATGGATGCCAATTTCTCATCGAAAAGCATGAGGGACTTTTCCATTGTAATTAGCATTCTTCCTAGAACCTGCATTGTCTTCATTGCATAGTTACACAGAACAGAAGAAGAGAGATCAATCTGACTCTTAGTTCCAATGCAGAAATCCCTAAGACTTTCTTGTATTTGCCTCTGTCTATTTAAACTCTGCTGGGTGACAGTGAGATGCTGAATTGTCCAATTTGCAGACCAGGCCTACATTCAACAGATAATTGAATTGTCTTCATTCTGGAGCTGCAATCTTTAGCAAGTTAGGTAAGTTAGTGTAGTTAAGATTTGTTTAAAGGGGTAGAGAGATGACTCAGTGGTTAAGAACACTGTCTGCTTTTGCAGAGGACCCAGATTCCGATTCGGTTCTCAGCACCCACAAGGTGGCTTTCAACCATATTGTAACTCCCATTCCAGGGAATCTGGCACCTTCCTCTGGCTCTGTGGATACCAGGTACACATGAGGTACACATATATACATGCATATAGGTAAACCTGAATAAAACCAAAAATAAATCTTAAAAAACACCTAGAACCAAGAGAACTATAAACATAAATCTATCATTTAGTTCCTTTAAAGAACTAAAATATGCATATGGTTTCTTTACCTGTAGTCACACAGCTCCTCTCATCCCACACAGCTCTTTTCATCAGTACAGCCTCCATCTACCACAATTTCTCTGTTGGAGGCTTTTCACTCCCAAAGACACTTTTAGAAATAATATACAAAAGTAGTGTTAGAGAACAGAGATGAGACACTTTTCTCTTTTGTTGAAACTACTGTGCAACCTCAGGCAAGTCCCTGGGTATTTCGGAGACTGATCAAGCCCGTCACAGATAGAAATAAGCAATGTGGGCAGAAGCCAGAGCAGTGGACTTCTTTTCAAAATGAATATATTATGGAGAAGAAAAGAATTCATCAGCATAAACAGGAGAAGCTCTGCAGGTAATGCTTCGCAGCTTCCCTACCTGTAGTTCAGTAACGTTAATCCTCAGAAGGGTTTGCCACTTGCAAGAACTGACTTTACACTAGGAATTACCAATCGCCATGTAAAACATCTTGGTTTCTGGGTTCCTAGTTCTAGAAGACTATGAATTATACACAAATTCAGTTTTAAGAAACAGTAATTTCAGAAATAAAAACAGGAAAACCAGCAAAGATGCACATACAAACATGTATGTTTCTCTTTCTCCTTCTCTCTCTCTCACAAACACACACACACACACACACATACACACACACACACACACACACACACACACACAGAGTTACTAGATACATAAACTAGCATTCTTAATTCATTCTAAACGACAGGTTAGAGTCAAATCCTTTCCAGGGTCAGTGTTAGAATTCTGAATCTTAAGCAACTCACCAATGTGTTTTCATTTTGCATTGTTTCCTTCTGGGAGAGAGGAGAGTCGAGAGAAGTTCTTTATATAACCCAGACCTACCAAAAACTCATTCGGTTGTCCCAGTTAGCCTTGAGCTCTTGATCCTAAGGCATCCATTTCCCAAGTACCCAGACTGTAGGTATGTATCACTATGCTTGGCTCGTCCAGCTGTTTTCAACCTTTCCCGTGTGCTCCCCGAATCCAGAGCAAGGAGACTGTGCTAGCCCTGTCTACCATCCCCTTCCTCACCAAGTGCGCTCTGTATCTTTGAACAGTATTTCTGAGTTCAAAGTTGCAGAAAACCTTGCCAAGATGTAGGAGTTGTCACATGAGATAAGAAGCAGATGGCCATCCCAGCCCTGCTGAAGAGACACTACCCTGGGGACACCTTTCGAGCCAGGCACACTTCAGCTTCAGGGGTATTGCTGGTATGACCCTCTTGCTCTACAATTCCCCATTTGCTTCTTCCCCACAGTGCTATTAAAGCCTGACTCAGAACTCCCCAGTCAGAATAATGGAGGCCTCCTTATCAGATGCTCCTCCATGAATGCATCATCCCAGCATCTTGGTCCTGAGAGTCACTCACCACTCGTGCTTGAGGTTATAGACTTCCAATATCACTGCTGCTTGTACTTTACCTTTGAACTTTGCCACTCAGGTAAGCCCATGATGCCTAGATGACTAGTATACAAACTCAGTCTCCCTCTTATTATTCTAAGTTGTCTTATGTGCTCAAACAAGCTCCTTGCACCTGCACTGCATCCAGTCAGGCTACAGTACCATAGGATAGAGAGGCAAGATCCAAACTCCAGGGAGTAGAGTGATCGCCATCACAACAGATGTTAACATTTTAGTCCCACACCTAATGGCAAGAAAAGAAGAGGCCTCTAATGCTCTGCTCTTGTGATGAGCTGAGCACATAAACTGGGCCAGGCAGATGGTATTCCAAAGCAGGGTAGGCATGGTCATGAAAGGATGCATTTCTATGGCAGTACGGTTCCCTCTGCCAGAAGGCTGGATCACAAGACCAGGGCTTCAGGTCCCCAGACAGGCATAGAAAGATCAGGGAAAAGAGCAGGGTCTTTGATGTGCACTCTAAGATAAGGAAAAGGCGAAGAGGGTGCACACGACGCTTAGTGAGGTGGGGGAGAAGGGACAACACAGGCAGACTTTAACCACATTTCCCAGATCCTTCTGCTCACAGTTCCACAGCTTTTGGATCTAAATAGACTCTACTTAGATCCAGAAGGCAGAAGAGAGGCAATGGCCTTATGTATTTACCACTGGGAAGGTCAACACAGGGCTCTGGGCATGAGTTCAGTTCATGTAAGTGATCACTGACATATCATTCTCCAAGCTAGGGCAGGGAAGGGTTGGCTCACAGCTTCTACCAACCCAAGAAGTCCCTTTCATCAGTTTATCTGGCTCTTAGGTAAGGATGTATTTTACTTATTGAAGAGTGTCAACTCATCTGGCAGTCCCCAGTTATCACAAAGTCTATAGTGAGCATGCTCCGTGTCTAGTCCATCCCAGCTCTCCAGGCTGTGTATTCATTCCACCTTCCTAGTTGTTTACTCTAATTTCAGTCTTCCTGAAACACACATAAAGAGCAGCCAGACACAAGTCCTTACCTAAATCTCAAATACTACATCATTCCCACAGTTGAGTATCTTTCACCAAACCCTGACTGACACAGAATTTGGTACTAGAGTTTGTTTGATAAAAACCATCTTCCCAATTTGAAGACAACATTATTTTTTGGACATTTCATGATACTTCCAGAACACTGCCAGGCTTCCATCAAAGACTGCTTTCGCTCTTCCCTTAAAATGAAGGGCCTGATCTTTATGACTGTTATAAGAATAGAATATGGGACAGAAAAAGTATCCTGACATCCAAAGGTAACGGGACCTCCATTTACTGTTCTCTAGCCTCCAGCTGCCTTTGGGACACAAAGAAACTTGAGTGGATGAAAGCGTTGTAGCCCACAGCACCAGGTGAGAATACAGCAGACAAACAACATCTACTTGCAATACATCAACTAGATGTGGTCTCTGCTTCCCCCATCAGTCTTGAGCTACCTCAAGCTAGGGATGCTGGCACTGAGAACATCCTAGAAGTGTGCTCTTGATATTTCAATTTCTCTTTCATTTTTATCGATAATCTTGTTTATTAAAGTAAGTGTTTGGTGATGCTCTAAGCAGGGTCTAATCTCTCTCTCATTTACTATGTTCCTTTATATATACTGGCTGTCTGCTCTGTGGGGACAGATTTTTACGCTGTGTAGGTTGTGTTGTAGAATGGCTCACCAGCTAAGAGCACTTGCTGCTTTTACAGAGGACCGGGGTTTGGTACCTAGGACCCACATGGCATCTCACAAATGGAGTTTGTAACTCCAGTTCCAGGGTAGTTGTCACCCTCTTCTGGCCTTCAAAGCAGTGACTGCACAAGGTGCACATACATACATAGCAAAATACTTAAACATAAAATAAAACGAATTATTTTTTTCAAAAGAAGCTGCATAGAATATCCTCTGCTTAATAATAATTTTTATATTCTTTCTGAAAAAAAACATTAAAAAACAAACCTCTTTGAGATCTGTATAAAGCTTTAATTATGTTCAGTTATGCTCACTCCAGTCCAGTTCCTTCTAGGACTTTTAACATAAATGCATGTTGATTTATGTGAAAGGACTTTTCTGCAATTATTGAGATGATCATGTGACTTTTGTCTTGAGTTCCTTTATGTGCTTTATGACATTTTTTGACTTGTGTATACTGAACCACTTCTGCATCTCTGGGATAAAGCCAACTGGATCATGGAGAACGATCTTTTTAATGTGTCTGTACATGGTTTGCAAATATTTTGTTAAGAATTTTTTGCACCTACGGTCATTAAGGATATGAGTCTATACCTTTCTTTTTTGGTTGTATCTTTCTCTGGTTTGGGTATTAGAGTGATGCTGGTTTCACAGAAGGAATTTGAGAGTTATCCTCCTGTTTCTATCTTTCTGAATAATTAAAGTAATATTAGATACAGGTCTTTGAATGTCTGGTAGAATTCTGCGCTGAATCCATCTGGACCTGGGCTTTTTGGGTCAGGAGTTTTTCTATTACTGTTTCAATTTCCTGCTATGTTATGGGTCAGTTTAAGTTGCTGATCTCCTCTTGGTTTAGCTTTGGTGATTCCCATGATTTTAGATGTATTTCAATTTCTTTAAGATTTTCAAATTTAATAGTGTATAGGTTTTTAAGGTATTCAAGTGTAATGTTCTGGATAATTTTGTTGTCTGTTGTGATGTTTCCCCTTTCATCTCTGATTTTGTTGATTTGGAGCTGTTCATTCTTTTAATCTGTCTAAGGGTCTATCTATATTGTTTATTCTTTCAAAGACCCAACTCTTGGACTCATTGAGTCTTTGTATTTTATTTGTTTCTATTCCATTAATTTCTGCTCCAAATTTTGTTATTTCTTCTTATATGTTGGGTTTGGGTTTCATTTGCTGTTGCTTTTCAAGATTCTTGACGTGCAATATTAAATCATTTATTTGTGCTCTTTCCGATTTTTAATGTAGGCAGTTAGGGCTATAAAGTTCCCTCTTGGGATTGTTTTTAAAGGTCACAGAGGTTTTCTTGTGTTATATTTTTTCATTTAATTCCAGGAATACTTTGATTTATTTCTTAAGTTCTCCTTTGACACACTTACTCGAAGTGTGTTGTTCAGTCTCCATGAGTTCTTGAAGTTATAAAGGCTTCTTCTGGTGTTGATTTTAAGCCTTATTCCATTGTGGTCTGATAGAATGCAAGGAATTATTTCAATTTTTTTTGTATTTGTTGAGGTTTGTTTGCTGGTATGTAGTCGATTTTGGAGAAGGTTCCATGGGGTGCTGCAGAGAATATGTATTCTTTAGTGGTTGGGTGGAATATTCGGTAGATGTCTGTTAGGTCCATTTGATGTATAATACTGCTTAATTCAGATGTTCCTCTGTTTATTCTCTGTCCAGTTGACCTGTCTGATGGAAACAGTAGGGTACTGAAGTCACCTACTATTAGTGAGTTGGGATCAATCACAGCAAAAATCATCCTAAGTGGAGAAAAACTGCAAGAATTCTCATTAAAATCAGGAACCAGAGAGGGATAGTCACTATCTCCACTCCTTTTTAATATGGTGTTGAAATTCCTGCTAGTGAAATAAGACAAGAGAAGTAAGTTAAAGAAGTACTCATTGGAAAAGAAGTGGTCAAATTATCTCTTTCTGCAGATGACAAGATATCATACCTAAGAGATGCCAAAAATTTCACCAGAAAACTCCTAGAAATGATTAACACTTTCAGTAAAGTGATAGGTTACAAAATTAATCTACAAAAATCAGTAGCCTTTCTACACAACAGTAACAAGCAATTAGAGAAAGAGTACAAGGAGATCCTCCCATTCACACTATCCTCCAAAAAAAAAAATCTCAGAATAAGCCTCAATAAATATATTAAAGATCTATACAGTGAAATTTTTAGATCTTTAAAGAAAGATATTGATGAAGATACCAGAAAATGGAAGAGCCTCTTATGATCATAGATTGGAAGAATTAATATTGCAAAAATGAACATCAAAATCCCCATGACATTCTTCATGGAATTAGAAAAAAAATCCTAAAATTCCTATGAAAGCAAAAAAGACCCCCAGATGCCAAAGCATCCCTGAACACAAACAGCAATGTAGGAGGGATTACTATACCAGATTTCCAACTCTATTATAGAACTACAGTCATAAAAGCAGCATAGTACTGACACAAGATAGACCCATAGTCCAAAGGAATATAATTTGAAGACTCAAACATGAATATATATAATTTCAGCCACCTTATATTTGACAAAAGGGCCAAGAACACTCATCTTCAGCAAATTGTGTTGGCAAAACTGGATCTCCACCTATGTAAGACTGAAAATAAACCCTTGTCTTTGACCTTGCACACAGTCAACTTCAAATGGATCAAAGACCTCAATGTGAATTCTGAAACTCTGAATCTGTTTGAAGAAAGCATTTGCATTAACCTACAAGATATAGGCATAAGAACGGACTTTCTAAATTAAACATCAGTTGCTCAGGATTAAGGTTAATAATCAACTAGTAGGATCTCATTAAATTAAAACGCTTCTGTACAGCAAAGGAAACAACCAAGGAAATGAAGAAATCTGAAGGCTGCACAAATTTTGAGGAAGCTCTAGACCTTACCTACCTGTTATCCATGAACAGATGCTGGCCAAGGGTAAGTGAAACTTCACTCACAGCTCCTAACTATATCACAATATGTCTATTATAGCATCAAGAAACTTTAACAAATAAGTCAACCAGTTTTTTCTTAAACTAGAATTTTAGTGTGTCATACATGCTACAAATCATAATACACAGAAAGAACGAATGCTGCCAGGCCAAAAGGTCTGATGGAGTCTACACAAAGGTCAACTTTCTTTGAAGAACATGAAGACCATAGTAATCCCTATGTGAGACTATGTAAACAACCTATGATTCAGAGAGTGAGATTTTACATTATTCAACATATTTAACTTTTATGTAAAATAAAAATTAAGCAGTAGAATTTTATAAAACGAAATTTTAATTTCATCTATTGCTTCATTTTACTTGAGTCAAAATGATTTAAATGACTTTTTTTTTTCTCCAGCCCTCCCTGGAAGAACATTCTATTTCAATTGAAATGAACCACAATAAATTTTTCAATATTAATGGAAACAGTAAAATGAAAATTCCCTTAAAAATTTCAACCACACAGCACACAATGCATGCACACGCACAGCACCTATGCACACATGTAGAGCAAAAGCAACATGGGAAGCTAGTAGGCTAGTTACAGTGACCCATCGTTTGTATAGCAGAGGCAGAAGGCTGACAACTTTCAGGCCAGCCTGGGCTAAGAAATGAGACCTGATCTGCAAAGGGGAACAAAAGAGATGCACACTTGCGATCTCAATCACTGATACTCTGCATAACCTGATGTTATCAGGATAATGGCTCCTAAGAGGCATACTTCCCAATTCCTCAAACATCTGCCTGGGCACATGGCAGAGGGGAATGAAATGCTGGTGGAAGGGAGGCCACATACTATCTGACCTTGGAATAAGGAGGTCACAGTAGATGGCTCAGGTGAGCTCAGTGCTATGCCAGAGGTTTTGCTCAGAGAGAAGAGGCAGAGTATCAGAGCCAGAAGGAAGATACTTAAGAAACGGAGCCTAGTTTGACTGGCTAAGAAGATGGAGAAAGAGGACCGAGGCATGTGGACAGCACTGGACGCCTCCTGGCATGTACAGAAAGGAGCACAGCTCTGCTAGCCTTTTCATATAACTCTGTGTGACCATTCTGACTTCTGACTGCCATAACCCTGAGATAATAAATAAAAGTGTGCTTTTTGCAACCGGTTTAAAATGACCTGTTACAATGGACATTGGGGTGAAAAAAAAACTCTCAAACTCTCTTGCTGTAAAGACACACGCAGATGATGCAGCACGCTGAAGACTATTAATCAATTGGTTCTTAAGGCAGAATATGTATATGCCTTACTTCCACTAGTACTGAAAGACTAATGTATAAGATAAAGAACTGTATCCATTATTTTACTTATTATTCATGTCTTCATTAAATAAAATTCTCTTTAGAGAACATAGAGTTCTCTGCTAAAATCACCTTACAAAGAAAAGTTGTTTTCTTCTTCATAATTATCACCATCACCACCACCACCACCACCACCACCATCATCATCATCATCATCATCATCCTGGGCCTCAGGAGACAGTAGTAAAAGGATCTCAAGTTCAAGGTCAGCCCACAGAATGATTTTTTCTAACAATAACAACAGCAACAATAATAAAATACAGATGTAGACCACATTGCACAAATTAACCATGTAAATCAGGCATGGTTCTACATACCTGTAATACTAACACTTGGGAGGCTCAGGGTAGAGGACCACTGCCAGTTTGAGGCTTACCTGAGCTACCTCACGAAAAACCCAAATTAGACAGATATATCTTAATGATTTAATAGTTAATACTTTGCTCTAATACAATGTTCTCATTCAATAAAAAGTATTTAGCTAAAATACTTAATGTAAAAGATGTTCATATAATTTTTAGGAACACTCTTGAAATATTTTGTGAATATATAAAGGCTATATTGGTTAAGTACTGCAGGACAACAAAAGTTTAGCTGACAAATCACTGTAATAAAATGCAAGGAAATAACTGTATGTAAGAAAATAAGAGAGTGATGGGGGACAGGTGGAGAAGAGTCATTTTGGCCATTAATGAACACAAAAGACTTTGGCCTGATTACTTAATGCCATCATTAAATATCATATGTATCTTTAATTCTACGAGCTAACTTTGCAGAGCAGTTATCAAGCTACAGTGTCAAGCTGCCTTCTGAACATCTATGCTATAGACATTAGCCTTAGAAAAGGCTCTATTTCCAATGAATGGTGGTGAACGCAGACTCGGTGCTGCACAAGGTCTTGAGAACAGGTGACAGATGCCTAAACAAGACATTTACACCATCCCCTCTAAGGCTCAGGGAACACAGAAGAGGGTGCAGAAGGAATTCAAGAGCTGGAAGACAGGGAGAAGGGCTGTGAAGTGTCATCTCCTGGTCAAGACAGCCAGTGTAATAAGAAACTCACAGTAACAACGGTTGGCTGCCATGGATGGAGGAGGGACTCAGAGAGCCCTGCCCTTTACTGATGAACTCTTTACCTAGTGATGGAGTGAGGGAGAGAGGGAATCACTTCTTCACTTGCGTCTCCACTATGACCCACCATACTCGGACAGATAATTCCAATCAGTGGTCACACAAGGCCCTGGTTAAACCAAATGGGTCACAAAACAAACCCAAAAGTTACAGAGGTGAGGAAGGGACCAGTAACAGTGAGAGGGAAATTAAAGAATAGAAGGAGAGAGTAACCAGACACACTATTTACATTATATACATGTGTGAGATTATCAAATAAAATTAACCAATCAGACACACTATTTACATTACATACATGTGTGAGATTATCAAATAAAATTAACCAGTCAATCACACACACTATTTACGTTATATACATGTGTGAGATTATCAAATAAAATTAATCAGTCAATCAGACACACTATTTACATTATATACATGTGAGATTATCAAATAAAATTAACCAATCAAAAGATTGTCTTTGCTAACATAAAAAATAAAGGACCATTTACATTTACCATTTTTTTAAATGAGTGCCTGTAACTTTTCTTGGCTGCTCCATTTGTTTGCTAAGTATGTTATAGCACTGACCAACAACAGTTTGTAATAAAGGATTTGCCTGTGCCTGAGATAATGAAAGCTTGAGAGCAGAGTGTAAATGTTACTTAATTAAATAGCTGATTATGGAATTTAACCGCATTATACGATAGTTGCTGTGAGTGTTCTGTGAATGCACAAATAATTTGTATGCCAACTATCACGGCACAGGCAGGGTCACCAAGAATTTTGTTTCCTCCAAAAGAAAGCCAGATGTGTGCACTTCTAATCAATGTGCAAGAAGACCAACGCTGAAGTCTATAGTCAGATACTGATCAGAGCTGCTCTGAAAGCAGGACAGCTAACAATCCCAGTCCAGCAATTCTGCAGTAAAATAAAAGAATACAAATACTAGCCTGAGTAGCCAATTTCCTGAAGCCAAACTACTATACTCTAAAAATAAAACCCCAACAAGACTAAGAGCAATAATTTTTAAAAATAGCAATTCCAATGAGCATTAGTAAGCATCAAGCAGTATGTGCCACTTCCATTTTTTTTATTGTTGTCTTGGTTATTTGACAATGACGGTCTTACTCTATTGCTTATACTCTCCCTGAACCTCTGGGCTCAATGATCTTCTGGTCCTAACTCCTACCCCCAACAAACTGAGATTTACTCATTTAACCTTCAAGAGAATTTTAATATTATTACCCACATGACAGACATGGTAACTAGAAGAAAGAAGCAAGGCTAAGTTAGGGCAAAACCAGCCCTGAAACTAGCAGTCAGAGTTCAAAGACGTGTCTTTAATCACTGCATCAAGTTCAGTACTCTTACTGCATTAAATGCATTTAAAATAATACTGACTGAAGGTGGCTATGAATAAGCATTTATACCTTAAAACTCTCCAAAAACACACAAAGAAAATTCAGGAAGAAAAAGGTGAAAACAGAAAAAGAAGGCCTGGGGAGATGGCTTGGGGTGCAAGTTTGATCCTAAGCACCTATGTGTAAAGCCTGACACAGCAGCGCACATTAGGAAACTCCAGCAATGGTGAGACACGTGGACCATGGAGCCTGCTGACCAGCCAGTCTGGCTGAATCAGAGTTCCAGGTTCAGCGAGAGACCCTGTCTGGAAAGTAAGGTAGAGAGTGGCAAAGAAGACATCAACATCTGGCCTCCATATGTACACACAGCATGCAATGTGCACACTTCTCTAATATGCATGCACAAATACAGTTACATACACACACCAAAAAAGAAAGAAAAGCTTCCTTTTTAGTGAAAGCACAAAAAGTTACAACCTGAAATTGCTACTGTGTATCTCTCAAATTGCATGGAATCTGGTACCCCTAGGAGCTGACACGTACCTCCTCAGATTTGAGGAAAATACAACCTCCTAAAAGTACAAATCACAGTTATGCAAGGGGTATCCAGTGGTCCTCTGATTAGAGCAGACTTCTGGTATAATGAGATGAACACAGATAAGTAGCTCAGAAAACAGAGAAAGTGGTATAAAGGCAGCAAACACACAAACCAACATTCCAGACCTCAGGGGTCTCCTGGAAGCCACACAGGAAGCTATTTTCATAAAGAATTTCGCTATAGAGAGAAGACTTTGGAAATGATATCTTTACTTAGACTGTGTTTGAAATAGCAAAGTGAAATCAAATACTTGGCTGGACTCAGCTCAAACCCGAACTGTTAACGCTCCTGTTCATATCACACTTTGACAAATATTGTCCTCTGTAAAGATGAGCAATAATCAGGAAAAAGTCATAGGGGAGTTGTCTGGAAATGCAGCAAATACCAAAATAAAGAGAGAGATGGAAGTAAAAGGCCAGTGATGAACAAATCTCACAGGGGAGCCGCCCAAGAAAACTGGGGAAGCATTTAGACAGTAACTCTTCCAGACCCACAGGCACACACAAGACAAAAGGATCTTTCTTTAAAAGTTCAAGGAAGAGGTATAAGCACAGGTTCAGAAAAAGTACCAGGGTTCAAACTAAATAAAAGATAACTCACAAAATGAAAATCAGCTGAGAAAGCTATGAAGTACTACAGAAATGAAAAGCCACTTTAAGAACAAACAACACAAAATAAGCACTTGACTGAAAGCACAAAGAAAATATGTTCAATGGGAAAGTGCATGAAGGGAAGTAAAGGATGACGAGCACAGATATAGACAATCAGGGAGAAACTTAGACATTTCCACACTACCAAGGAAGGGGACGGAACAAAAGGTATGTGTTAAACCAAAAATTCAAACTTCCTGACATAAAAGCCAAGTCTACTTCTTAGAGCACAAAGACAAAACCGAAGGATGGAACAATGAAAAATGATGGAACTAAAAATGAATCCACGAAGCTAAGTTGTTACATTTCTTGAACATTCAGAACAACAACAACAAAATCTGAAGTGGGACACGGAGACTGCTTCAGCCTTCAAATAGCAAGCGACAGTGAAATCATGCTCCCCCATTTCAGAGGGAAATATTAATACCAAATTGCTTTGATAGCAGAATTGAAGAATCAAAGGTTAACATTAATTATCTTAATTTTTAAAAGGGGAAAGGAATTTTAAATGCCCATATTTTCCCATCTTTCATCACACAAAGTTAAAAGATGCTATTGAAATTCAAATTGAGCCTTTTAAAAAACAGGTTTAACAGAACTCAAAGTTCAAACATTTTTCTCCCTATTGTCATTTTGAATATCATCACTTTAATAAAAAACATTAATTTGAAATTAATAATTACTTCTGTTCATATTTGTTGCTTCCATTATATTGGAAGCAACGGAAAAAATACTCTGTTAGAAACACACAGTCTAAATATATTCTTTTCTCTGGAAGTACAAAGTAAAAATGCCCTCTTTTAAAAATTTATTTTGGGGTATATATGTTTGTATTTGTGTGTGTACATGTTATGTGTACTATGTAAGTGTGTACATGTGTGTGTGCCCATGTAGGACAGAAGTTACTATCAGGTGTCTTCTCCAATTGGGCTTAATCACTCTCTATCTTATTTTTTGAGACAGGGTCTCTCACTGAGCCTGAAGCTCACTGACTCGTCTACCTGGGTAGCCAGCAAGTCCCAAGACCTACCTGTCTACATTTCCTCAGTGCTCAGAGTAGAGCTCGTATTACTGCACCCAGATTTTTATGTGGATGCTGGGATGTTTGCACACCACATTCTCATGCTTGTACATCAGGCACTGATGACTGAGTCTTTTCTACAATCACTGATCTTATATTTATAAGCCTATCTCTCTCTACTCATATGTATGTACAGAGGTGAGGAGGTGATGGCCTTTGTGAGCTTTAATGTTTATTTAATGATCAATACATCACCTTCTCAGTCATCCCACATCAACAATTCTGGACACTTCCTCAAATCCTTATATTTAATTTCCTTCTTATTTACCGGATATACGAATATCCAAAGTTGAAGTAACCTAATTCAGGATATTTTAATAGGTATTCTAATGTGCCCTCTGATGTGGCTCATTCTCAAATCACTGACATGTCTGAACAAAAAGAAGACCCTGTAATATAATTATATCATGACTGGAAATAGTAGTGATGTCCAACATGAAGCAGGAAATCTCAAGGTGCATTCAACACTGCCGAAACAGCAATCTCAGAAGAGCAGAGCATGTATACCGTTCAGTACCATGTATACTGTTCACAAAGGAACCTTTGTGTGCAATTCAGGTCCTGAAAATGTTTGATAACTGGGATCTGAAATCATACAATGCCATGAATCTCTGACTCATGATACAACAGTGCCATGAATTGAAACCATTCATTCCTTTAGATCTCCAGGTTTAAGTCTTTTTCATGAGTGTCCCTTTTACTTTTGATTGCATAGTAACTTTCTTTTCTTTTGTCTAAGAGAAGGCTTTAAGTCTCCCAGGCTATAGTCGAGGATGATCTTGAATTTCTGGTCCTCCCATCTCCAACTCCTGAATGCTAGGATTACAAGTATGTGACACCATGCCGGATTTTATGAGGAACTGGGGTAAACCTCAGGTCTTTTTGCATGTTATATAAGCCCTATACCAACTGAGCTGCACCTCTAGCCTATAAAATAAATTTTGAAGTAGGTAGGTCAGGAGTTACTTGTTCACTTTGCAGAAAATTAAAATTCATAGCAGAGAAATTATAGGTCCCAGATCACATGAGATAACGGTAAAGCCACGAGTTGACATTTTCTATTTCATGTACACAGATCAGGCAGTCTCTCTGAAGACACTTAGCACAGCTGAGGTTCAGGACATAGATTCATTCTCATCAACAGCTGAGCACCTAGAGCTAACGAGTTCAAATGGACTAAAAGCTGGATTCCACCGTCACTCTTTGGGCTGTGTGAAGTGTAAGCTTTGGGCTTCCTGGAAAGGATGCTGCTTTACCACACAGTACATATCCAATACTATGAAACAACTCTTTTTTTGGATGGACTGAAAGAATGTTCAGAAAGACTGGTAATTATGCTCTCCATATCCAAACGCAAAAGGTACAAGTCACCCTAGTGCTGTTGTTGGGGAGTTTAAACAGCCGTTTGTTGCATGAAGACATTTTAACTTTCACTATGATAGACTGGTCTAACTTATATGCATGTTAATGTTTTGAACATTTTCTTTATGCCAGCTGCTGAGGATCACCTAGAAAACATCAAGGGGCTGGGAAAGCAAGAAAGAAAGCAAGGAGCCACATCCATAGAAGCCACCATTGTCACTAGGAGAATAACTATGGATCTACCTTAACAAGTCTACTACGGATCTACCTTAACAAGTCTATGTACCAGGTCTTGCGATGACATTTCTTGTGAGGACACAATGGATAACAGGAGTTTTTGGAAAATTGATTTGGTGTCTTCTAATGACCGGTGGCAGAGAAGAAATTCAAGTGCAGTAAAACTGAGCAAAGGAAAGCATTCAGTGCAAATTTTAAGTGTACATTTCAAGGAGAAGGCATATCAAGAGCAGCCTGCAAGCAGGACTCTAGGACACAGCAGAACTTGTACAAACTCCAGGCAGGCATTTAGAACCTACGCAGAAAAGCACAACACAAGATTCTGTGGCTCTTGGCAAGACTTTATCACCACTTGGCAAGCTGGAACTGTACAAAACTGATTTAAGAGCCATATTACACTCCCTTTCCAATTATGCAGACTTGTAGTAACACTGCTTCTGACTGATACTTTGAAAACTTTGTCTTAGTATTGACCTTGTCAATATATTTACAATACAAAAAGATAATATTTCAAACTGTAATTTTTTCTCTAAATTGAATGTTGTTAACACAGGAGCAGCTTCAAACAGACTTAAAAACAAGCATCAATGAGCTATGACTCAATCTATGGATGAAAATTATTTTTTAAAAAACATTAAAAAATGTAGCTGAGGATATTTTTCAACTCATGACCTCCTGCCTCCACGCTCCCAGTGCTGGATTACAGGTGTGCATCACCATGCCCAGTTTATGCGGTACCGAGGGTCAAACTCAGGTCTTTAAACAAGGTGGGTTAACATTCAACCAACTGAGTTCTACAGAGCCTAATGAGAAAAACACATAATCATTAAATGAAATACTCACTGCCCCTTCCCTTACAGTGACTTTTGAACCAGTGGGTAATGATTAGTGAGACCTCTGGCTATTTGGAAAGATCTAGTATAGCAGATTATTGTCAATCCTGTTTCATTTCACCCTTGGGGTGAGTAGCAACAGAATGAACTCCACCAACATCTTCAGTTGTCATCATACAATCAGTCACAGCACACGACACTGCCAAACCTTAGAAATTCACAAAGCTAACTGGGATCCACTCAGATAGATAGATAGATAGATAGATAGATAGATAGATAGATAGACTGAAAGATAGATACATACATACATACACTCACAAATACATAGATATATAGATGATAGATACATAGATACATAGATTGAGTTATATATAAATGGTGATTGAATGAAAGGTGAAGCATTAAATTTATTAGTTCTGCCCCCATTCACTGCAAGCAATAGTTTTTAACTGTAGCCCAGAAATGAGCTAGCTTTTCACCATTTTAAGGGATCTTATAAGCCAGCTGGTAAACTACTGAAGGCAATCACAGTGGGAGCATTTACACCACCAGAAGTGGCAAACAACATAATTGAAGCCATTCTCCTCCCTCTTTCAGAGAAAGCCAGTTTAGGAGCACGTCACCAACCTTCACACAGGAACACACAGGGACTACTAGCCATCACCAAGCAAAGGCACTCCCACAGGCGGCAGTGACCACACAATGAGGAATATTTTCAATTCCCCATAATTTTCCTGACTATCATCTCTGAATTCTTAATCCTTTCTGAAACCTTTTTGAAGATTCAAATAGTAAAAAAGAAAAATTCAGAGATAAAGAAGGAAGTCAATTGAAAGTAAATTATACAATGTGGAAAATCATTTATGAGTAGCTATAAGAATGGGCTGGCAGAGAAAGACATGTTACAGCATAAACTTATGTGAAAATAGTGAGCATGAAATATATCATTGTGCAGCCATGTGAAGGCACAAATCTCCATAACAGTTCAGTGTAAAAACTTTATGAAATAAGGATAATTTAATATATTTTCATTCCCTTAGTATTACCCATGATTTTTATAACTAGTAAGAAGCTCACATAACTACCACAAATAAAGGAGTACCCACCATTTGACCACCACTGAATTCACAGAGTATCTGTTGTTTCTCTAATTAGGCTGCAGCTGTTTTGGAGAAACCAAAGCCAAAGCCATTTCTTTGGAGAAATGAGGCTCTTCAGGGAAAAAGATGTCAGCCACAGTGCCACAGAGCAGTGGTTTGAATTATGCTTTCAGGAACTGATTTATATTAAGCAAACTCTAGAGCTTTTTGGTTTCAAAGTCATTATCAAATGATTTTTTTCATTTTTGTTATTCATCTGAAAGTTGATTCTTAAAATACCAGTTTAAGGACTGGAGATGTA
This sequence comes from Eospalax fontanierii, assembly GCA_035773235.1. Taxonomy (NCBI): domain Eukaryota; kingdom Metazoa; phylum Chordata; class Mammalia; order Rodentia; family Spalacidae; genus Eospalax; species Eospalax fontanierii. The sequence continues at coordinate 106,447,320 of CM069524.1, forward strand.
TTCTGATTGGCATCATGTTTGGCCAGCATGTATGAAGTCATATTCAGTCCCCAGCTGCACATAAATCAGATATGGAGGAGGACACCTGCAAGCTTAGCACTGGAGAGGCCATGGCAAGAAATCAGTAATTCAAGGCCATCCTCAGCTACATAATTAATCTGAGACCAACCTGGGATACATGAAATACTGACAAACACACAAACAAAAAACAGCTTGAGTTTTGGAAAAGAATAACATACAAAGAGAAGAGCAAGGTTTATAAGTTTCTTTATGTTTAAAGAGGAAGAAAGAACTGGAGAGATGGCTGACAGGTTATGAGCAATGACTGCTCTTGCAGAAGACATGGGTTCAATTCCCAGCACCCACATGGTGGCTAACAACTGTCTGTAACTCCAGTTTCGGGGGATCTGACACCTTCTCCTGACCTCCGTGGGCATTGCATGACATTGGTGCACTTACATACATGTGGGCAATACACTCAGACACATAAGATTAAAAAATGAAGTATTTTAAAGAGGAAGAAAAATTATATTTAACATATAGATGAATGTGTAGATCGATCTATCTGCATCTCATTCCACCAAGAAAATGTTCAAACAACTGCCCAGAATATACTCAACATAGTAATACTTTCAATGTAATTTCAAAGTTTTAGTAACCAACCTTTACTGTTTTCCTCTTCATATGGATATTCATTCATCCATTTGTTTCTAGAGTTACATTGACCCTGCAAGAAAAAGAAATCAGAAGATATTGTGAGAACAAGGTCTACACAACAATACTCCGTTTTGGGGAAAAAGGAAAAGAAAACCCACGCACGTTAATCCTATAGTTAAATTCTTCACTACTGGAATGACATAACAAAAGCTATACTTGATGAATGTGTGTCATTCGGTTGCTTACTGCATGCTTGCTTTCTAATACGAGCAAGAAGCAGAGCCGGGAGAAACGAGGAAACAGAGGACAGAACGCCAGCTTGACACTGCCAACACCGATGACAAAGTCCTGGATGATGAGGGAAAGAATAAGGAGGATACAGCGGGGAGAGAGAAGCCTGAAGAGAAAATGGCAAAAGTTGATTTAGGTATGAATTTGCAGTATGTCAAGTATTCATGAATACTCAAAATGAAGCATTTGAGTCCATCATTCTTAGTAACTTAGAAATTTTGAGAAATGCTATTTCCTTGAGCAAATATCTTTTTTTACTTTATAAGTGATTCAAATGTGCAGAATAATTAATATGGTTAAATTTTTAATGCTTTGTGTAGGCAATAACCAAGGAACTTAAAGAGTAAGTTAAGCACTTGGGAGACTGAATCAGGCAGATCTCTGTGAGATCAAGGCCAGCCTGGTCTATGCAGTGACCTTAAGGACAGCTAGTGCTACACAGAGACTCTGTCTCAATTTTTTAAAAAAGTTTATGTGTCACTTCTTAAAATAATAAAAACAAAAATTTTAAAGTTTCGTGGATTTTAAAAGAGCCTAAATCTCTAGGACTCTTATACTTCATCAAATATAAATAAATATTACTAGACTGTAGGATTCTGAACACAACAGACCATGCAGCCCATTTGGACCTCTCTTAGGCCTCTTTCTACTCATCCACTCACTCAGCACTGTGTAACTTACTTTAGAATTTCCATTTCATGAGCAGCACCCAATCTATGCCAATGCCTCTGAGCTGTAGTGTTGGGTCTGGCTTCCTGCCTGTGTTTCCATATATCTAGACAGAGCAAGAAACCATTCACTGCTAAAGCCTTCAGTGAAGTGATGTGGAGCCAAGAGGTACCAAGGACTCGTGATGTGATGTCACCTGGCTTTCACCTCCCTACCTCACTCCTTGCTCTGTGTCAAGACATAGCCTAATGTGCACTTCACACTAAAAAGAGTAATGATAACTGCAATAGTAAGGAAAGACTAGAAGTGTTCTCATGAAACTTAAGAATCTAATGCTATTTTACATTATGAAAACACATTATCCCTTAAAGTTTGTAAAATGTCACCAAATACCTTGTATGGCTATCAAATACATCTCAGTCATTTTAGTCTTCAAAATACATCTAATGCAATCATTTCCAACTTCATAGGAGAATGCACAAGATATTTCAATACTAACTTCAATCTTGTATATTGATTCATTACATTTCAAAATGTAGTTCTGTAACTATTTTACTAGGCATTCCAACCCCCATAGCCCCAACTTTCATACCCATGTGTTAAATCAACTATAGATCAAAATAGTCAAAGAATAACTGTATCTGTACTGACAGTATTCAAGCAGTTTTTCTTGTTCTTTCCCCCTAAACAACATCTAACGTACAGTCATAGAGCACTGATTTGGTGATAGGAATGTTATTGATTTATTGGTGATTTAAAGTACACAGGATGACGAACATAAGTGATGCACAAATACTACACAATTTACATAAGGTACTTGAGCATTCTTAGATTTGGATATACTCAGTGACATCTGGAAGCAAAGCTCTGTGAATAGTGAGAAACAGCTATACTATGAATATTTTCCAGTCGTTTTATACATTAGTGCTTGCCTAAGATAGTTAATACTTCATTATAGCAATACAACATTACTCCCTAAGTTGGGTTAATAATTTGGCATTTTTATTCCAAATAACACTTAACAATCATTCTGTGTAAATTTTTTATAAACCAAGACCTTTTTAGCCAGAAGGGAAAGTTTAGTGCACCGTACCCTGAACAGACACAGAGAGACTCCACTGAGGAGCGGGAACTGGCAGAGGAGACCCCAGTACAGACTTCGACCACCATGCTGTCCTCATCCCACACTACTCTACTCAGCCATACCAACTAATGTTCCCATGGGGAGAAAAAAAGAAGGGACACTGAACAGCCACCATTTTCCCCAGTGTACCATCAGAGGGATTACCACATTTTAGAGACCAGTAAACAGTTCTGAAATGAGTGGGAAAAGCTAATAAGGAAAACTGACAGAATAATTAAATAAGGAAACTTTTCTTATAAGTTAATCATGTGGATATATGTTACTGGAGTAATTTGGGCCTTAATTACATAATCGGTACAATCAGTCTGAAGACTTAACCATTTAAATATGTGAATTCTTTGTGGCACATCACAACAGTGTGGGACTCAACAGAGTTTCCTAAATTTATCACTTGTTCAGAAAGCAGAACGGTGAGATGAACACATGTTAAGATCCTCTTGATCATTATGAATCTGATCAGAGGCATATTTCAGACCCAACATAACAATTTAGACAACGTCAGTACCTTGTGAACCCGCCATTTTCGCCCGGCATTGTAGTATATGGCTCTTCTGGTTCAATTTTTACCATCTGGCCTCCTAGTTGCTACAATTTAAATGTACACATTTAAAGGCTCTGAAGCTAGAGAGCAACTAGTTTTCATTCAATAGTAATTTTTGCTTTCCATTGAATTCGAACTCTCAAGAGTCTGATCAAGATGCAGGTCTGCCACGTGAGTCTCCACACCCCACTGGAAGAAACATATGGGAAGGTAAGAAATTAAAGCCAGTGGAGAGAAGTGAAGATGCACCTCTGATCGCATCATCTGCTGGCATTGTGCCCCTGAACAATTCATTCATATCACACAGGTCCAATTTTCTTCTCCACAGAGGCAGAGATGATGATAATAATTTTTACTCTGTCTCTCCTGCCTACCCTAACTGAAGTAATGTGTACATAGCAATCTGTAAATTCTTAAGTACCATACACAGAAGAACTGTCACTCTTTAATCAGAAACTAAAATATTTAACAGGGAAAATGAAAAGGGTTTCAATCAATAGAAGCCACATGACAGCACAGATGAATTTCAGATTTTATTCATGTAAAGGGGCCTTTATGTTGCTTACCAAATCCCTTCCAAAATCAGTGCATGATATAAAATAGAAAATGGCACATTTCCAATAACAGTTAATCTCTCATCAAGTTCTGAATTAAATTTACTCATTTCTGCCAAATAGGTTTCTGAAATTATCCAGTAAATCTTCCCAAAGCAGAAACATTTTGAAGGTTAGGGACCACATCAAAAAACTGGGCTTTAAAGACAGCTAGCAGTAAAGAGCACTTGCAGAAGAAGTTCCGAGTTCAGTTCCCAGCACCCACGCTGGGTAACTAACAACCACCTGTAACTGCAGGCAGCAAGCACCTGCACACACATGAGCATACCCGTACACAGACACATACGTACGAAGATAACAAAAACAAATCCTTAAAATAAGGTATTGAATAAACAAATTACATGCAGGTGTAGAACTCACTTTCCTGGCACCTGAGAATATTTTTTATTGTCATTATGCTAAAGACAGCAACGGATTTGTTACTTATTTCAGAACCATATATGAAAAATCTGAAAGTAAATACACGTTGGAAAGAATCTGAAATTCTCTTTTAAACAAAAATATTGCTACCTGGAACCAGAAATAAAACTCATGTTTTATGGGTTGGGAAGAAATTACAGTTAGACACGTTGTTGTTTTGCTGTTTTTAGTAGTACAAACAATAGAAAATAATCTTCTGAGATCAATTCTCTCTTCCCCTGCCCACTCAGATTTTCTACACATGATCAACCAGCTTCCTTCAGAATTCAAAGACTACAGAAATAACCTTGACTATAACAAAAGGATATTTGTGGGGATGCAAATAAGGAGTTACTTTGGAATAACCTCAAAGGCACAGGCATTATGTTATTCTATAGTACCAGGAGGTATGCCACTGCATCTTAAAGCTCTATTAGGTTCTGACTCTTTAAAGGTTACTGCTTAATACATTTAAGTAAGTCAGGACCAAAAGTACACTTGTTGCTAGTTCCCCTGAAAATCCTTTTATGTCTTTTTAAGAAGACACAGAGAAACACATTTCGGATGTATTTACAGACATCTGACTAGCCAGGGTATTCCACTCTCTGCTCAAAGGTAATTTGTTCTTGAAACAGTTGTTCTGTTTCAAGCAAATTGAATTCTGGTGCTGCTACAGCAATCCCATTTGGAATTCAGTCTTCTAGAGTAAGGTTTATAAATCACTGCTTCATTACTTGTGATCTTGCATTTCCTGGTACTGATAAAAAGAAAAAAAGCAATCAAGTGATAAAGGTTTATATACATATTCCATTCAGTCAGTGTAAGTTTAATAGCTGATGAGGGAACTAGCTGGGCAGGTTTTGAACATGTAAGTCAGATATTACATAAAAGGTTCCACTTTGTGCTTTGAATATGAATGTTTCCACCATGTAATCTGAGATATTTTTTATTAATTTTTTTTCTGTTTCATATGTCACAATGAATTTGAAACTAAAACTATTTGAAGGTTAATCTAAATATTTCTGGGGAGAAATGCAAATTTAAGTGCTATGTTTCCATAGATATTTTTACTTAAAATGAAGGAAAGATAGACACAAAGTTGAATTCTTGTTACTATGTGGCAAGTGACACCTAATGTATCTCTTCTAAACTTGAACGTCATGACACAAAGTACTATCAACCAAGAAAAGCCATGTGGACTTCCACTGGACATGTCACACTCTATAGAGGAGCAAACTAGTGTCCAGATACTTTTAATTACAGGTCACAGGTGACAGCAAATCCTGCATATATGGAGAAAGATGTCCTTAAAATAGGAAAGAATAGGAGTTTATTTCCATTCTGAGAACAAATATTAATCATGTATTAAACAGAAAATGTAGACACAGTTCGAACCACTACATGATAGTCTGTCCCTTCCTCCACACAAAAGTCTGTACGCAAAATCCCACCCCCTCTCCTTCTGATCACAGAACAATCTAAATGGTAATACAGAAAGTTCAAGAACTCTACTAGACCTAGAACTTCGGAATCTCACAGGAATGAATGGCATGTTCCATGTGAGAAGGGCCATGTGCAATCAGAGAGAAGGACCAGATGTGAAAGCAAAATGGAAAACATCATCTTAAGCACTTGGTAGGGTGACAGAAGTTGTTGAGCATTTATGTGCCCCTCTTCCTCCTTTGCTAAACTGATACCATGACCCCCAATTTACTATTTTGTTTTATTTCATTTCATTTACAAGTGAAATTTACAAGTGCATTCAAGTGCACATTCTATAATGTGCACAGCGGATTATGTGGCCCATATTAAGTATTGGATAAATGGCAGCCAAACCCTCCATACCAGTATTCATAACCAAGCACATGAATTCCTCCCTACACTTCAACTTTCCTGAGAACTAGAGTGCTGAGATACCTAACAGCGTTCTACCTCCCAAATGTGCCTTTTCAACCATGGTTTCGTATAGGAAGACCCTGGGGACAGAGAAAAATAAGATTCCTATGTATTATATACTATGGTGTTCATAATTCAATCACTAAGATAATTCAGAGATTCAATAGCTAACAGAATTAGGAGACAGGGAATTCAAAGGTCACTAATAATCCATATTCAATAATGACCCCTTAGAAATTGTAACTGCATATAAATTGATTGAAGATTCTCCACTTGTAAACTGTTCTTTCCTTCTCCCAGTGTTATGTTTCCCTAAAGTTATGCTTCCATGTATGGATTCTTTACCATGATGATAATAATACAGAAAGACAAACAAAACTTAAGAAGTAAGGTACTATGAAAAGTAAGGTAGAAGGTCCAAGCAGGCATTAGAAACAGAGTTGGCTGGACCAACAGCCTGCTTCAAAAGGAAGAGGTCCAGCCAAATCACAGGGACATAGAAGCTAGTCTTTTCATTTGCTCTCAACTTCCATTCTACTACAGTGCATCCTTCCATGCATCCAGAAACAACCACACCCCTAAAAGAAAGTAACCATAGCAAATGAATTAAACATTTCTTTTACAATATAATGGTCTGGAAAGGAATTTATGCTATGCCTATATTGAAGAATAATTGCCATTTTATCGGTGTACTGAACAGTCAAAAATTTGATTTGTACTGCAAAGGACTGACAGGATGATTACCTCTGGTCCTTGTGTGTCTAATTTATGTGATTCAAGATGTGATATAATGAAAGCATGTGTCATTTGTACTGCCATTTAAGTACATGTGTACTACCACACATTACTAGAGTCTTCCTCCACCCGATACACACACACACACACACACACACACACACACACACACACACACCAAAGAAACAAAACAAAACAAATAAACACCAAAAAAAAAACAGAGCATTGATCACTCAAGCCTGTATTGCCAGTTGGAGAATGCATCATCCTTTTCTTAATCCTACTACTCAGGATATGCTTTAACTAAAATGCAAAAGATGTTTAAAGTCTTTGGATTTTCTAGGAGGCTGCTAGAAGTAAGAAAAGAATCTGGGTCCCAGGCATGACAGGGACCTGTTTCTTTCCAATTCAGTATGTATTTAAAATGTGGTGTGAGTTGTAGCAAATAACATTTTGAAAACAGACGAAGATAGTCAAAAAGCTCCTGTTTCATGTCAATTAAGAAAAACTTAGTTCATACAACCTAAGGTTTCTCTGCTGCTTCACTTCAGTGAACAGAACTTGAACAGACCCAGATGCATAAGTGCAAGATAGTTCAAAATCATGCACGCTAAGATCTACCGCACACCAAGGAGAAATGTTGCCTTCCCCATATACTGCATGGTGGCCTTCCTATTAACTGTTCCCTTGTATGTTTAATCTGCCCACACTAAACAAGATAAATCCCATGCAAATGCATAGTAAACAGTTTGCTTAGGGAATAAATTTATTTTCTAGTCCATCACAATAGCTGATTAAAATATGTTGCTTTTATCCACATTTGAATTAATTCATGTAAAATTAAACAAATGTTTATTAAATTGTGGGGAAAACACTGCATCAAACTAAAAAACATGAGTAGGAAACAAATGGCACACACTTAATTATGGTTGACATTTAAATGAAATTTGCATTCTTAAAATATTTAGTAATATTTAGAAATTACGAGATCAAGTATTTTTAGGATACCTCTTCACACATCTAAATCCAAGGTAGACTAACAAAAGTAGATTTAACAATGTCACTTGATAGATGGATCAAAGAACTCCATAATATATTTTATTAACATTTTGACACAGTAATACAGAAACAGGAGGATTTGATATTTATATTGAATTTCCCATGGGCTGCAGATGCCTGATTGGCAGAAATCATCACTCCAGAGTGTGCAGACACCATCATTTCTGTCTTATGTAGCTTGAATCTGGTCCACCAGAAAGCTACCATAACAAAAGCACAGCCAATCAACATTTTTCAGTGAGAATCAAATTAATACACTGTCAGATGGATTGCTCAGGGGGATACTGCTCTCAGAGCTAAAAATATCACAAAATCAAAATGATATTTGCTGAGAATGTAAGACTTACTAAAGTTTATTTTTGTTTCTAAGAATGAAGAAAAAGCCTCTGTAAAACTGATAAATAGTGAACTTAAAGAGGATGTTCTCCAATATGTCCCAGCAGCTAACAGCAAGCAGGAGATGAAAGTCACGCTTTATAACAGTGGTCTCTATTAGAAGGTAAACACACTGCTACCAACTTACCCATAAACCACACAGGAGTCAGAACTGTTCAGTTCCACTTCTGTTACTAGGAGCAAATAGTTTAACAAAAGCGGCTTAGGGGAGGAAGGGTTAACATGATTACATTTCCAAGTTACAGACCATCACTGAGGGGAAGTTGAGGCAAGAACTCAAAGCAGCTAGTCACAGAACCTCCACACTCAGGAAGAGAGAGAAATGAATGCATTCCTGCTGCTTGCTTGCTTTCTCCTCTCCTACAACTGCAAAGGACTGACAGGATGATTACCTCTAACCCTTGTGTGTCTAATTTATGTGATTCAAGATATGACATAATGAAAGCATGTGTCATTTGTACTGTCATATAAGTAAGTACATGTGTACTACCACGCATTACTAGATTCTTCCTCCACCATAAACACACATACACACACACACACACACACACACACACACACACACCAAAAAACAAAACAAAACAAACAACAAAAATAACCAGAGCATTGATCACACAAGCCTGCATCATCCTTTTCTTAATCCTACTACTCAGGATGTGCTTTAACTAAAATGCAAAGGATTCCCTGCCCAGGGAATGGTGAATCCACAGTGGGGTGGGACTTCCCACATCAATTAACACTCAAGATGACCCCCCCCACTGACATGCCCTCAGGCCAACCTGATCTAGATAATGCCTCAATTATGACTTTCTTCCCAGGTGATTCTACATCCTGTCAAGTTAACAGTTAAAAAGTAGCCATCATAGGAATCCAGTATGTGAAGAAGCTCATGTCTCCACACATGCTCTGAGGAGGCTTATGCCCACAATAGTGAGAACACACACAAGCACAAAGGTTGTAACAGCATCTGCTGTCCTTTGAGAGAATATCAGCTACTTAATATTGACTCGGTGATTTTAATATATCATTTAATTACTGATAACATAGGTGGTGTAAATTTTATATTCAGATTTTACATAGAAAATAACTGATGCTCATCAACATTCCTTCAGCTATATCAAAATGTCCTCTTTCATGACATCGTGGGAGCTCTGAACAAAGAACAGAAGATGGGAAGGAAAAGGCAAGTAGAGGAGTTTCAAAAAGGAAGTGACACAATCACAGACAGAGATGAATGACACTTCAGGTCAGGAAATAGACCGGCAGTAGTAGAGTTAAGTTTGATCATATGAACAAGCACACACATTCCAGTTACTTCACAATGGGTTTGTAGACAGGCATAGAAATAAGTAACCTAGGAGCTAACGTGTATACACAAGTCAGCCTATTCCACCAAAGACAGACTGTATTACAGGAATGATTTATTTAAAATAAAATTTTAAAAAAGACCATTCTGAAAGATGGTACTCTGGCACCGTTAGATGAACTTTTGTCTTACAGTGTAAAGGAACTAACAATGCATGTACTAAGCATAACAGAAACCCTAGGAAAATGTGACTTAAGAAATTTTTTCAAGAATTGTTATGTTCCAGATGATTCTTAGTATTTCTGGCATGTCTAGTTATCAGACAAAAATCTTCCAGCTTATTATCCAAATAAAAATAAATGAAAATACATTCACAGACAATGCACCAACACAAGCAGCCAAACACTGATGCCAAATTCTGATCAGAGACAAAATCCTGAAGAATGTGTAAGTCACAGAGGTTTACCTTAAAAAGGAGGTACTCAGGCTAGAAAGCTGGCTCAGCAGTTAAGAGCACAAGCTGCCTTATGCGGCACCCAGACTCAGTTCCCAGCACCCACCTGGCAGTTAGCCACTCCCAAGTCCAGCTTCAGAGACTCAGACCCCCTCCTCTGGCCTCCGAGGGTACTGTATACACATGGTGCGCTTGCATGCGTGCAGTTAAAATTCCCATATACATAAAATAAAAATAAAAACCTAAAATTTAAAAAATAAAGAGAAAGTACTCAAGAAACAATAAAATTATTTTTGTGAAATAAAAGTGTAGTCAATGACTGTGAAAAATCCAACAACATACTTTCCAATACTTCACAAAAAGACTGAACTCCCTCACATTCCCTAACACTAATAAGAGTTTCCCTTTCCTCAGTATTAGTGGCAACGTGGACAGAACTGGAAGCCACTGTGGTACATGAAACAAACTAGGAATAGACAGACAATCTCACACCTTCTCACTCAGCTGTGTCAACTGAAAAGGCTGCTCTAACAGCAGGTGGTCCCAAGTTGCATAAGGAAGTAGGTTGTGGGCAGGCCAGAGAGCAATCTTGTAGGTAGTGTTCCTGCATGGTCTGTGCTCCAGGTTCTTGCCTGAGTTCCTGCCTTGGTGGCCCTTGATGATAGACTTTGGGTTGTAAGACAAATAAACCCTTTCTTCCCCAAATAACTGGTTTTGGTCAGTGTTTTTATCACAGCAATAGAAAGCTAACTAGGACAATAGAATACATATAGAACAGTGAGAAATCTTTGTTTGTAGAAAGGATTAATAAAGCAAGCCCATCTAAACAATATTACGGGGGCTTTTCTCTCAATGAGATGAAAATAAGTATTTCTGACATAAATACATAATTTCAGATACTTTTTCAATACAGGAAATGGAAAACATATTCCAAATGTAGATCATTTGAAATCTTGCTCAGTAGTACCATTAAGCTTCAAAGTTAACTTCAAAGTACCATTAAGTTTCAAAGCTTCAGTCTTTCCATAAAATAATCTGAAACACATTTCAAAGAAGTATTTCTTATCAAGTACTTGAGGCTGTTACCCTAGGCAGCAAAGTACATCACTTCAAAAAGTAACTCATCCTAATTTTTACAAAATGTTTCCCTCAGTTTAGAGTGTTTCAGGGTGACTAAATTGCACTTGCTCCTTTTCTGATTTTGATGGTAATAACATGAACATAATATTTAATTATCTCAGTAAATTAACAAATAACAAAGAGTTGACATGTCCTAAGAAGGCTAAGAGGGACTAGCTCCTGCTTTCCGACTGTTCATATTCCAAACGGGAACTAAGAAATTTAAAATTTAATAAATAAATACAAAAACCATAAATCCCGTGAGAAGCACTTAGCAATTCATTGATCTAATAAGCACAGTGGTGTGTGGCTTGAGATTCCAAATACCTCCTGTGGCATTTACAAAGCTGACAGAGCAACTGTGCGTTGGGAAGCACTATGGCATCTGGAGATCATCAGGTCAGGTGTGCGTTCTGTCATCTCTTCACAGGGGAAGGGCATGAAGAGGAAAACCACTGCATTTCAATTCTGGAAAACCAAGCTGCACACCACTTGTCAGCGGTCAGAGACAGAGCTGTGAATTACATACAGGAACCTGTTGCTTAGCTTCAGTTTAGAAAGAGCACCCATAGGCGTGTAAGTGAACATACATGTAGGGCATGCACAATTCTAAGCTCTCTCTAGGTAACAATTTTTGTCTAAAACAGCTCCATTTCCTTCACTACAAAAGGTTGCTGGTTGCTAACTTCCATTAACCATTTCTTTAGGTTTACATGAATTACAAGCTTCAAAATGCTTTGTTTAGGAAACTGTATGACATAGATCACTACTCCAGTTTTTGTGGAAAGCAGGGAGATGGAGCCCAAGGCCCTATGCAGATACTCTTTTTTACAGAATTTTCATACAATATAATTTGTTGGCATTGAGACCTGCTCCCCCTCCACATTCCCCCCACTGCCCTCTGCCCAATTTAATGGACTTACATATGGGGAGTGACTTAGAAATTCTCGGAAAATTACTCCATCACTATTAATGTTGGGCTGGTACTACTTACACACACATAATTTCTCTTCTTAAGACATATTGTCATAGTACATAAAATATATGTTCACCTGCAACACCCAAAGTTGGTCTTCTTGATGTATGGGGTGTCCTTGGGACTGCAGGTGATTGAGACTGGGAGTTTCTCCTCCCTTTCAGTGACTTCTCTGATGTCTTCTTCCACTTAGTAGCCATCAGTAGTTCGCAACTTTTGAAAATTCTATCTCCCTACAACGTGATGTCATCCAAACCTCCCCTTCACTCTGATGTGCTATCCCTCTGTGTTTGATCCCTCCAGCAGCTCACGTAGAAGAGTCTCAAGTGATACCTCCATGTGCTGGATAGCTTTAGTTATCAACTTGACACATCTGGGTAAAGAGAGTTTCAATTGAGGAATTTCCTGTCAGACTCTGGCCATATGTGTGGGGCATTTGCTTGATTGCTGAGTGATGTGGAGGGCTGTGGGGAGTGCCACCCCTGGGCAGGTAGTCCTATGTTTTATAAGAAAACAGGCTGAGCATGGGTCAAAGGAGCAAGCCAGTAAGTAGCACTCCTCCACAGCCTGTGCTTCAGCTCCTGCCTTGGCTTCCCTTGATGGACACTGTGCTTTCAAGCCAAATAAACCCTTTCCTTCCCAAGTTGTTTTGGGAAGTGTTTTCATCATAACAAAATGAAAGCAGACTAGAACAGAAATTGGTTCCAGAGTGGTGTATTGCTATGCCAAACCTGACCCCCCAAAAAAGATTGGGAAGGGGAAAGTGGGTGGGCTCTAGAAAGTTATAGAGCTTCGGACTGGAAATGTCATTGTGTATTTAGAGTTTAGTGAACTGTTGCTGTGGACCTTGAATCAGTTATGCTGAAGAGAAATGTAGATGATGGAGGTCTGGCTTGAGTCATTTCAAGGGAAACAAAGATTATTAGGGCTGTTCCTGTGGTATTTTAAATTGGGAACCTGTGGTTTCTGGTCAGCTGGGGCTGAAGAATCAGCTGTGATTAAGTGAGACCAGAACCACTGAAGTGATACCTTTGCTTTAATTGATGTTGGTTAGCTGGGGCTGAAAAATCAGCTGTGAGTAAAAAGTGAATGGCATCACTGAGGTGAAATCTAGGAAGTATTTACTCAAGGTCAGCACACAGAAGCTGTGGTCCAGAAAGTGCTCAAGGCTCTGTCTCAAGTTGGAAGCAGGACTTGATAATATGTAAGAGTCTCCTGCATGGTTCTCATGTTGAAAGCCTGAAGAGGTCACAGAGAGCAGCAGAGGTTTGGCATCCTGAGGTTTCAAGAAAGGCTGTTGATGAAAGTGCAGGCTCAGCTGCCGTGAAGACCCCCAAGATTGCAGGGTTCAAGTTTTGAATTTGAGGCCAGAAGAGCCCATTGGTAAAGGTACAATCTTAGTTTCAGTGGAGACCCCAGCTTTTTGGAGATGTCAGGACCATGGAACATCTATCAAGGCAGCAGCAGGTATGGAATGGAGCTGCGCTAGCCTGTGAGACAAGCTGCGTGGACAGCAGAGCCAGAGAAAGAGTTCCCCAAGTCCTATGGAGCCCAGAAGATTGTAAGTGAATCCCAGATGTCCAGTCTTGAGCTACTTTTCTGAACTTAGATTTTACTTAGGTGTGCCTGATGATTGCTCCCTTTTGAAATAAGACAGTACTTGTTTTGGATTTTATAGGCGTCCACAGTTAAGAGATTTTTAAGAAAGACTTTGAACAACTTATTTGAATTTTGTAAAGACTGTGGGACTTTAAAGTTTTACTGTCTTTTGTTCTAATAATAATATCATATGTTGGGTACAAGAAATGGAAGCATTGTGGTTAAAGTGATATTCTTGTGTGTCAAGTTGACAAGGGGTCAACTGTGTTGGATAGCTTTAGTTGTCAACTTGACACACCTGGGTAGGGGAAATCTCAGTTGAGGTATTTCCTACACTGGACTGGACTGTGGGGCACTCTCTTGATTGTTGAGTGATGTGGGAGGGACCAGCCCACTGCAGGATGTGCCACCCCTGGGCAGGTTCCCTTATGTTGCATAAAAATGTAGGTTGAGCATGGGCCAAAGGAGTAAGGCAGTAAGCAATGTTTCTCCATGGCTTGAGCTTCAGTTCCTGCCTCCAGGTTCCTGCCCTGAGTTTCTGCCTTGGTTTCCCCTGATGATGGACTTTGCTTGGAATTAAAACAAACCCTTCCTCCCCAAGTTGGTTTTAGTCAGTCCTTTCATCACAGCAATATGAACAAACTGCAACACTCTTGGATGATTCCCAAAGGAATCTGAGAGGACCAATCTCTCACCTAAATTATATCCTCCTTTTTAAAGCACACAGATGTGAAGGAATAGTTAACAGACACCATTAGCCATAGAATTTGTCTGGATTTATCACTGATTTGGAGACTGAGCACCAAGACTGCTCCCTGACAGCTTACCACCTAGTGCTGGTCAGGGCCACTTCAGACAACTCAAAAATGAAGTAATTATTTTCCCTCAAGAAAAATACTTTTCTCAGGTTCTCAGTCTGTGAAACTGTCAACATTCAATTGTTACACCATATCCTTTGACTCAATTTGAACATTTTATCACATAACAAAAATCCTGGTGCTTATTCCTTTCAAAAACCTTTTCCAGTTTCTTTATGGCTCCACCCTCCTCTCATTCCAACCTCATTTGGCAAGGCTAGACCATTGTCCTTCTCTGCTGAAGGCATTATTCTTGCCAAACCATAACACACAAGGTGAATGTATAAAAATGCCATCACGCTATCTTCAATCAAGTATTTATCACTGCTTTCAATTTGCTTCAATTTCTTTTGGCATTCCTGTAAATTTTGAAGAATCTTTCCCTTCTCCCACTGGGACAGGTTTTGTCTCTGCCTCCAAGCACATGTCCCTATGCTATTATCTTACCACCAAGCCACAAAATACCACTGAAAGGCAAAAATAAAATAAAAATCAACCAATTCACAGTGACTCATATCTTTTTAATATCAGCACTGGAAAGACTTACTAGAAAGAGGATCAAAAATTGAAAGCCAACCTGGGTGGCATTCTGAGTTCAAGGTCAACCCAGACTCTACATAGGGGAGAACCTCAAAAAAACAACCAAGGAACCAAGATCAATCCACTTTAGAATCCAGAGCTAGAACGTTCTTTAAAAATCATCATTAGGGATGGGACTGTGGTACAATGGACAGCACACTGGACTTGGACATGCAATAGTGATGAACATCATGTTTGATGTAGATGATGAAAGCTTTCCCTAAAGAAATGAGAAAAAACAAAGACAGAAATATTTGTTACCATTATCTCAATTCATCTATGCGGGAGGTCTCATCAGTGTTATAAAATATAAGCAATAAAATAAATTATAGAAAAATAAATCTGTCATTCTTAGAAAACATGGTAGATATGATTATGTAGCTAAAAGACGTAGACTCTACAGTAACAGTATTAGACTTAACACATTAATTTAGCAAGTCATGAAATTCAAAGCAAAAATACACACACACACAAAAATTGAAGTACCAGACATAAAGCCAATTTCACAAAATCAAAAGCCTAGAAAGTGTAACACTAAAGAATTAAATGCAAAGAGTCAAACCTAATAAAAGATGTTCAAAACATCTACACTGAAAATCAAAGCACTATTGAGACAGATTGAATACATGTTATAATATGCTTACAAGTGAGAAGACTCAATATTAATGTATAAATTCTATTCAAATTGTTATGCAGACTCAACACAATCCCATCCAAAAATCATAGAGAAGTGGGAGAAAGTAATAGACTGTGTGTGCAGGAGAGGGATTTTTGGAAAAATGGTTTCAAATTTAAAACAGAATCAAGAATAGCAAGGCAGTCTTCAAGAAAAATGACTAAGTTAGAAGACATGTATTCTCATACATCCAAATCCATTATGAAATTCTCATGACTACAAAATTTTAGAATTGACATAAAAATCTAGATCAATCAATCAACACACCTATGCCTAGTTTTGATCACAGCCACTTGGTTCTAAAAAACAGTCACTGTCTCACAACTAGGAAAAGATGTACTTTCAACTGAATAGTCTATGGGAGGTAGGATGAATTAACCTATTTCTGATATACAAAAACATAATCTAGATGGACACAGATATAATCTGAAGGGTAAATCATTAAAGTATTTAGAATAAAATAAAGAGGACCATTCATTCATAGTATTATGAAAGTCAAAGGCTCATAAAATCAGACACCAGAAGCATTTATCAAAAATAATACGTAAAAACTGGTCAAGGTAAAATCAAAGGAGTGGTGGATGACCACAAAGAAACAGAGCTTACCAGGTGGCTGAGAACTTGATCAAATAATCTCAGAACAATGGCGACAGCATGCACAAGACCCACGTAAACTAAATCTGACAAGAATCCAGCGTAGAAGTAGAGAAATGAATAATAAGTAAAAAGTCCCAGCCTTAACTGCCGAACTATTGGCAGTTGATCATTGCTAGGTGAGAGAGATTTGGTCTTTAATGGAGTGATACTGGATAGGTTGATCAGACTTCATTGCATGAACTCACACCGAGAAACATAAGGGCACACAAACTTGATAGGCTTTAACATATAGGACAGAACACATGAAATCTGCCTAGGAGGGGCACATGGAGATTCAGATAGGGAAGGAGGTCCAAATAGGATTAAGATATACTATATGAAATACACAAAAATAATAAAAATAGAGACAAAGAATAAGATATTCTGTTTATATTATATTTATGTTACATGTAATTCATTTACTTTTAAAATCAGTCCATCATTTGAAATGGTTTGTCAAGTGCTGACTATAAATATTCACTTGCTTTTCTCTCTTTAAAAGGTGAGAGAGTAATAATAATAAATTTTCACTCTTTTTTTGCAAAAAAGTATTCAAGAATGAGTAGGCTAGACATACAGCCATTATTAAAATGTGTGCTTACAAAAGCTCACATTTAAGGTTCAATCCCAAGAGATATGGGGAAAACAGTGGAGTTTTTTCTCCAAAAATTAATAATATATTCATATGACTATCAAAGTCAGTACATGTATGAATATTATATTAACACTATGTGCAATAGTCAAACATTAGAAATAGTCCAGTGCCCCAGAATGGAAAAGTCAAATGGGTTCTAGCATAGTCAGGTAATGAAATGTTGCATAGGACTGAGAAGCAGTCAACACTATTTCATGAGAAAAAAAGGGCTAAAATTCTACAACCATGACAGAATATAAAGCAAAACCCTTATAGAAGATTGGGAAAGAGGCTCAGTAGGTAAGACCATTTGCTGTGCAAGCATGAGGACCTGGGACGGACCTCTATAACCCACAGAATGGCAGACATGGTAGCGTACATCTCTAATCCCAGCATTCCTACAGTGGGATGGGATGCACTAGGTCTTCTGGTGTACAAAGCAACAAACAATAGGAGACCCTGACTCAGACACGGTAGAAAGTGGAGACTGATACTTGAGGTTGTCTTTCACACTCACACATGCACACACATACACACACACACAAGTACAAAGATAAAAAAAATTATAAACTACTTAGAAAACTGTACACATTCTATTTCCATTTATGTAGAATCAAAACAAATAAAGCTAAGAAACATCAAAATCGTGTTACATTTGGAGATGGTAACGACTGGAACAGAACATAAACAGAACTTTCAGGATAGGAATGTGTTGTCTTCAAATCTAGATGGTCATAATGTGGATATGTATAACTGAAAATTTACTGAGGCATACATGATTTATGCTATTTTGCACATTTTTTAATTTTGGAAAAACTAATTCAAAAATTTCCTGAATGAGAATTCTGACCAATTCATAATGCTAATCAGATTTCTCAATTAATAGGGTAGTGTCCAGTACCAAGAATCACTCAGAACTACCCATCACCCAAGAACCAAGAGAGTAATAAGAAGTGATCAAGAGCTTCTCCTAGTCCCAGGAGGTCAAGCACTTGGAAACCCACCTTGTGTTCCAGCACTTTCCACATATCAGGTCTTAAAGCAAACAGATTATAAGATACAGTATGTTTGGGATTTTTGCTGTTAGCAACCTGTTAAATTCTTATTCACAGCTGCTACTAGTATTATTCAACTAGTGAGACGTGTTAAATTATGTGGAGAAAAAAGTACAGCCATTCCTCCTTAATTACACCACAACAATGTTATATATGCCAGTTGTCAAGTTAGTTCAACTCCCTCCTCGTCCATGAAACTCAGGATTCAAAGATCTTTAATTCTCCTTTCATTTATAAAGTATGTACTCTGAATGCTATGTGCTTTAAAATGCACAAGTTTGCAAGGCATATTATATCCAATGAGCTAGTCTAAACTAAAATTGCTCAGCAGAGTTTCTGAGTTCTAATTCCACATTGGTGAACTCATGAAATTTAACCAATCTCCTCCCCAGTAGCTCCCAAACAGCTTTGGACAGAAATATAGTGTGTAACTATTAGGTCAACGGTAAACTGTCAACTCACTTTAACTGTACTATATGGTGCTCTGAGGACATTAAAATAGAGGCAATGGAGGGAATTATCTTCACTATCTCCTGGCTAAGCCCGGGGACACAGCAGTGACTGAATGACCTCTAAGTGGCAGAAGATGTACTTGCGGCCTTGGAGAATTCTAAAGGTGAGGATTTCTTTTCCAGCACAGTTTAGTAAAGCATAGCATCATAACAGGGTTTATCTGTGCCTGTAAATAATTCCTTTCCCTACAGTTTTACCACAGTCACTTGGTGTAGCTCAGAAATGTATCTGTCACATTGTCTTGTGTGATTTAAAGGAGTTTATTATTTACAATAGTATCTCAGCAGTAAAAACACAATCCATAAATCAGGTACTTGCCAGGCGGTGTGGTGAAAGCTTTACACACATTATCTTAAGTAATCCTTGTGGTAACCTTGGGAAGAAAGGATATTCACCTCCACTTCACAAGTGAAATGAGTTTGACAGCTTTTGAACTGCATAGCACCCACTGGCAGGGCTTTCTGTGTGATTTCAAAGTGTACATGCTCTCCCTCGTCTCACCCTGTATCTCACTGGAAGCTGTGGGCAGTGAGCTTCAGGGACATGGTGTGCCTGACTGCTAGAGCATTGGTCAGGATAGAGGAAGAAGGCGATCAGAGCTCAGAGGCAAATAAACGAGTGTGCTTTCAACTCCAGAAGTGGTGGACTTCGGAATGCCTGGACTGACTGGCAGCCCAGGAACTGGTCCCAGAGCCCTAGTATCAAAGCAAGCACTCAACCTCTGAGCTACATGGTCAAACCAACAGGATGCTGCTGGCATGTAAGGTACCGTAAGTGTGGGTGACAAACATATACTATTATTGGTATGACAGATATCATGGTGATACGGTGTCCAGAGATGGTGGGAATCCTTGCCACCACCACGCACTGGATCCCAAACCCCCAAGGAGCTGGCACTGAGGACCACGAGCCACGGACAGGTTTAATCTCTTTCCCATCCAGGCAGCATTTCTTTGTGTATAGAAGGAAGTATCTGTGAAAGTCTTACAAAGCTGTGGTGTGTCAGTGCATTTTTGTGTGTAATAGGGCTTTCCTCGGAGATATTGTACAAGAATCCCTCAAAATACCTGTGTATATCTGAATGTACCACAGCCTCACAGGGTACAGAAAGGCAATGCCTTGATTCCTTCAGAGTAGAGTTCATCCAATGTGATTATGTTTCCTTAAATCACTTTCTTCCCCTCTAGTGCTGGGTAAGGTCTGGGCTTCTCCATCCCTGAATTCAAAGTCCATTGTTTCCATTGCCAAGTTGGTTGGCCCCAGTTATAGTCCCTGTAAAATTCAATTTTTCTACATTCACAACATTGATAAAATAATGGTCACTTCACAGTTCGTTTGTTAAGTCTGGAGAACCTCAGTCAAGGCAATTTGCTGAAAGTATTTGGCAAAGTTTCTATTAATCAACTTACTTTGGTTTTTAAAACATGGAACAAAGTAATATTCTTGGGCCACAGAGGCCGATGTCTGAAGGGGGAGCACAAACCTCTTCTCAGCTTAAACTATGCCAGGTAAAGAAAATGGAAACAGATCTCTATAAAAAGTGGACTGACATGTCACATGCCCACAGAGGAAGAGAGACAGCGGGAGAGGTGTTCGTGTTTTCACATCAACGCGATCGAAATCAATTAAACACAAGGGTGAAGTTCCTTCCACAAAACTGCCTTGCAGAGTGCCTGCTCATGGAGATTTTAGCTTTATCTTAGCAAATTTAATCCATTCCAGAATGAGTCAAGCTTTGATTTTCTGGAACTGCTCTCCTCTCTGTTTCCTTGCTTTGCAGATATCACTCTTCCGACTTCTTTAATTAGGAAATCATGCCTTGATTGCTTTCATTGTAAATTTTAATCTTTCATTCACTGAATAGGACACTTAAACCCCTTTCTTCCCTTTCAACTTAAACCCAAAGTCTAGTTTAAACAAAAACAAAAGCAAAAAGAGCGGATTTCAGAAAGAATGTCAGATTTAAAAAAGTGCTATGAAACTTCTGAATGAGCGCACTATAAAATCTGATTCCAACATTTAAGAACCACAAGGTCAACTAGCTACTAGTGGCTATTCAGGAGCCAAAAGCCACATGTCTGTTAAGCTTTGGAAGTGACTGGCAGAATTAAGTTGTTGTGCAAGTACAAAGTACAAAGGTCTACACCAGATTTTGAGACCTTTGCAGAAAAAAAAGTAAATGTTAAGGTTTCATTCATCAGTTCCTGGCACTAACATGTTGAAACAGTGGTTTATGTATACTGGGTGAGATGCAGCATACTATTAAATTGAGCTTCCATTTTTTGTTCTAAATTTTTAAAGGGACAATTTAGAGACTCTAAAATCATGTAAGCAATTTGACTTCTATTTTACTGAACAGTTCTGATCAAGATCCCACATTCTACCCTATGGTACCACACACCACACCCTGGGAATCTTCCCAGCCTCTGAGTGCACTTTATGTTGCTCTTAATGACACATCTGCTTTGTCCATGGATGTCTCAAAAGGCATGCTTTCTTATTTAATCTAGCATTTAATGCTGTCTTGATGTACACGTATCGTAACATGTACTATTAATTTAACACTGTCTTCTACCCCTTAGAGAGCCATGATTGTGCCAAATGTATATGATGCTTACCGGTACCTGATTTTTATCTCACCAGATTATCAATCATTAGTTCTTTGAAAACCTTGCAAAGTGATCCCAGAAGTGGTGCATGTGTCTTCCAAAGTACACTAATTCATGCACATCCATGCTCGAACAGAAGTGTCAAGGGCTTTCCATAATCTTCATAGCCTATTAAAACCAAACGAGTCCCAGAGGGTCAGAAACAGAACCTGATATCTACTCTCGGGTTCAATGTTAAGTCCTGAAGCATAGCTGTATTTCAATTGATAAAATAAAATGTAACCTATTCTACATCACATAGCCACTTCACTGCTAATGGGAAATGTACTGGGCAATATACATCATTAACCTGAACACAGCCAGGAATATTTCATTATAGTGCCATTCAGAAACTCAGGCCAGACAATCCTCCTAACTTCTAAATGTCAGTCCTACAATCCTACTGATAACATTTTCATCCCCTTAATCAATGTCTTTTTGCTCCTTCTTTGACTGTTCTTTGGAATTCTGAGGAAACTTATGACTAGTACAGTTTCTAAATTTCGTAATGTATATATAAAAATAGGCAAAGACTTTAGTATGTAAAAGAAATTTTCCAGCTTTTCATTTCTTTTACAGAAACTAGCAGTCCCTAAAATGACAATCCCCTATCACAACTCTTGTCAGTCATATTTTTCGTGGAGATCAGCATACAGACAATGTCTTCAACCATGTGGATCTCTTCCAAATATTCCTGCCTTTCTTGGACAGAGTACTTTATGAGTGAGCAACTGTCATCTGGACCATCCTCATCAATAAGGCAAGCAGAGCTTTGACTAAAAGCAAGTAACCCATTGATAAATTCAAACCTGGGAAATCAGAACAAGGATTTACCAGGAAGAAAGGCCCTTAAAATTTGACTATTCTCCATGGTTTCATATAAACTCAAGAGAAACCTCTATTTAAAAGGATTCTCTGTACTCCCAACCTTGGGGCATCCTCAGGTACATAGCCATGCATGAATTTATTAAAAGGTTAGCCCAATGCACTCAAGTTTTCATATTATTCTCAGCTGACTCACAGTATCCTAGTTTGGATGCTCTGGGCTGATTTACTGTTGGAAGTACAAATCTAAATGCTTGCAGGAGATGGGAAGTTGAAACAAAAGAGTCCAGGCAGCAAGTAAGGCTGGAATGGCAGGGATGATGAATGTCCCTTGAAGAAGGTCATGGATATACCACATCTGACAACCGCTGTCCTGGACTAATATTCAAGCAAAATGAACAATCTATACCCATTTAGGAAATCTCCTAATTTTTAAAATCCAGGCTGAATTATTCTGAATATATGTGCACACAAAACAAAAGCTCGCGGCATCATTTACATGTCAGCCAATTCATGCCATGTACTGTATGGTTCTGACCTTCATATTCAAAATATCTGGGAGGACAGATATAGCAGGGTCTGAGAACTGGGGTCACAGGAAGAACATAAATTTATACAGTTCATACAATAAAATATATGGGTGTGCTAGAGAGATGGCTCAGCAGTTTAGAGCTCAGGCTGTTCTTGCAGAAGATCTGGGTTCAAATTCCAGCACCCACATGGAAGCTAACAACTGTCCGTAACTCCAGTTTCAGGGGATCCAACACCCTCCTCTGACATCCTTGGACACTGCACAACGTTGGTTCACTTACACACATACAGGCATAACACTCATGCACATAAAAATAAATAAATAAATAAATAAGTAAAAACGTGGATATAAAGCCTCAATTTCCTCTGTAGAGTTTTTGAGAACTTATATTAAAATAAATCATATACTATGAACTTAGTCTTCAAATCACATGATTGAAAGTAAAACAGGAGTTTCAGAATAAAATCCCTGCTCAGAGCAGGCTACTTTGCACTACACAATTGGCATGATTTTCCTTTTCTAAGAAAATGTCTGAGAAGTAGGCTATTGGGCAAAACTCAGAGGGGATAAGTCTTTTAAGTTGGCACTAATAAAATCTGATTTCAAGGATTCTTCACCATGAGGAGCTCTTGTCAGTTCTAGGCCATTAGATTACATTTGAGGATAACTTGTACTTTCAGAATGTTCTAGAAGGGCCTGGAACACTGTATTCCAGGGGCTCAGGCATGTCAACCCAGTGGAAGGTAGACACAGCAATAGCACAGCAAGAGATCTGCCCAGTTCACATTCATAAATAGTTCTCACCAAGTACCCTGTGTTTGTTTACTGGCAATGAATAAAACATTAAAATTGCCATTTAGAATATAAAGTGCCTTAGTTCTTGCAAAAGGTAAAGTTATTCCTGCTTTAGTTTAGGCTACTACAGCTGTTATTTATAGAATAAAACCCATTATCACTACTCAAATATTGAACAAGAATTGTATGTATTCAAAGATAAAGTTGCCACAGGGGACTATTGATATAAGAAATGTGGCTGAAGAGATACAGAATGCATATTAAAATTTACATACTGAAGAGGGGAAATGTAGTCAACAGGTATGTTTAATATTCTAGCAGCACTGACTGCAATTGTTAAAAGTTATATTTGCTGACATTTCAATTATAACCTTCTATTTTCAGTGCCTTCGGTTCAATCCAAAACTTTTCTGCAGGCCCAAAACTATGTGCTTTACAAGGTCTCAACATGCAAATGATTTTTTTTTCAGTTAGAGTTTGGCCAGTTGGAACTGTCAGGGAAAAGACCAAAGGCAAATGTGAATTGACTTTTCCTCACAGGACCACCAAATTCTGTGAACAGCTAAGAATTAAGATTTTTTTCTCCTCCAAGTAAAGTCAGAAGGTTGAATTGCTATGGCTAGATAAATAGTAAATGGTGGGGTCAAATTCAGTGGTTTTGAGTCCAGTGTCTATGGCCATAACATCTACAATTACTTATCTTTTCATTATAATTGGCAGAAATGTATTTAAAAATAATAAACCACACACAGCACTAGTATAATACATGAGTATTGTCTATATTATATTACATAATATAACATTATAAAGATGCTAGAAAGTATTTATTCCTAGAATTTCTCCAGGACCTTAGAACTTTATTGTAACTATGTACAGACCCACATCTAAATACTGCTATTATAACACTCAATTCGCTTTGTTATGTGTAATAATTCTACTCCATTGTAAATTCAATAAGCATAAGGCTATTATAGGGTTTATTGAAATTACTTAGCCACTCTTTAAAACCCAGTCTGAAAAACCCAGATCTGCCACTGAACTTTATTTTCCAGGCAAATGTCTTTAGAAGTTACTTACTCAGTGCCCCGCTCCCTCTTTCTGTTTTTATTATTGCTTTTGGGGGGCTGGGGGAGCAGGGTCTCATTATGTATCCCCAGTTTGTCTAAAACTTGCTATGTAAACCAAGCTCGCCTCTAACCTGCTCCAGCTCTGCTTCCCAAACGCAAATGCTGGGATTATAGCTGTGCACCACCACACCCAATCTACACACTACTTTTATGTCATTTCTAAGAACATTTATCCTATGGGAACTTTAAAATTGCACATTGCCTTCAAAAGTAGTCTCGAAATGGGGAGAAATGACACTCAGATGTTATCTTTTGTTTCCTGACATGTTTATCTCTGAGGTCTCGCATAACAAAGTACCGCACACTATGGCTTATAATAGGAATTTCTTCTCTCTTAGAGGCTTCAAGTTCAAATTCAAAGTGTCAGTGGGGCCACAGTTGCTCTGAAGGTGGCAGAAGAAAATTTGTTCCATACCTTTCTCTCAATTTCTGGTATTGCGATCAGTCACTGACATTCCTTGACCTCACATGGCATCTTCCCTACATGTCAGTGAGAACACAGTCATTTACATTAAAGGTGCACCATACTCTAGGACAGCCTTATCTCAACTCATGATAATGGCAACAACCAACCCCATTTCTGACTAAGTTCACACACTGAGTTTCCAACAAGAAAACAACTTCTAAGAGGCTCTTATTTAACCACTCAGAGCAGGAAAAGGGCTTAGGTACATCAATTATGCTCAGAAATATCATTGCTGATTCGAATATGTAGAAAACTGGACAGATTTTTAGGACCTCAAAGAAAAAAAAAGGAATTTAAAACAGGGCTAAGATTATGTGGGTCTCAAAGACGGCTCATGACAGTCTTCCCACTCCCAGGCTCCAAAATATCAAGTTATGCATTTCTTGGAGCCCCCAGTCCTCACATATATTGTCAAATCTTTGGCAGTGCCCCTAAAAATTCAAAGGAAAACTCAAGCCTGTCTCTGCACATATTTCACATATGAGATTACCATATAGTGGTGCACATACTTACTTTTAGACACACATATACATACAATAAAAGTAGATCTTTTGAAATTATAAATCCATAGGTACAAGCTATATGTATCTTAAGTGTCATATATAACTATAAATACTAACACAATGGTGTTATCCCATTTTTAGAAAGATAGCAGGATTATCTTTTTAAGCCAAATCTAGTTCCTATAAATCCAGAAGCACCTGAGGAAAAATAGTCTGCCTAAAATATAGATAATCACAAGAAGATTGTTGCCATTGAATTAATTTTTAATTCTTTCAACTTCTACAGATTTGAAATATTTACGAATCTACAGAAAATCGGACCTCTCTGACACTTCTCAGATTTTAATAACCGATTGTTTTCCTAACTATGCTAACTTCTAAATGTAAATAAATCTCCCTTTATAACAAAGCTCAGAGGAAAAAAGAATCTCTTCTATTTACTAAACTGACAGTTGCTTTGATCTCTTGCAAACCCATTCAGGTAACAATTTATATATAATAGAGTTTAAAGTAAACAGACTCCTTTGGGAATTTAAAATACTTTAGAAGTCATGAACAAATGCAAAAATCACTGAAAACACAAAGGGGCTGGATCTCTCTTACTTGCCTTTGCCTACTATGGTTGACAGCAATGTTTTAAAGCCAGGCAAGGAAATAAATCCGTCAATTTGGCTCTGATCCTTGGAAAGAAGCTTAAGGCAGTTTAATAAGAGGGGTAAGATTAAACTATACTTCTAAAAAAAATTCAGAGGTGGCACAAGGAAGTGCCTTTATGAAAATGTCATTCCTTCCCAAACTACTTCTATTTTCCAAGAGAAGAGCTAACTCTACTGCAAATGTACTGAGATGAAAGGTCCAAATGCTACCTTCAATTCCTATCTTCTGCCACAGCTTTAAGGCCATTTGAAAGATTCTTAATTGTGCTAAAAATTGCTTATGGACAGCAGTAAATTCACATGTTTGACAGCTAAGCTTTTTCAGAGGTTTTTGTTTTGTTTTGTTTTGTTTTCTTAAAGAAGTTTTTTTTACCTCCATTAGATAGATGTAAGGGTTCTGGCACACTGTGACCATGAGTATAGCAAGCATATAACACTCATTTACTAACATATAATAGCCACAAAAGGGGCTCACCAGGAATTTGGACTAACCCAGGTTATTAACCTAAGAGGCAGGAATACAAGAGATCAAGGGTGGCAATTTGATGATCAAAATACATTGTATACGCATGTATGAAAACATCACAAAGAAGCCTATTATTTTGTACAATATATCCTAATAAAAAGTACGTTTAAGTAAAAGGTTTACATACATTCTTTTTAAAGGAACTTTGAGAAGTACAAAATAATACGGGCTATATCAGTTCACAAAGCAAAATAAAAAGCTCTCAACTTTCAGACAACATGGCCAAATACCTATAGTCACAACTGAATTATGAGACCAAGTAGACACAAAGGTATTTCCTTAAGTGACTGACTGGTGCCAAGATTTTTGTTTTTCAGTATTTTTGCTTGTTTCTTTTTATTTTATGTGTATGAGTGTCTCCCACTCCCAGCTAAGTGCACCACGGTACAGTTCCTGAAGAACCACAGAGGAGGGTATCGAATCCACAGAACTAGAGTTCGGGATTCCAGTTCTCAGCCACTGTGTGGGTTCCCGGACCTCTGCAAGAGCAGCCAGGCTCTTCACTGTTCGCCATCTCTCCAGCCCCACACTAGGATTTTTCCCTACTAAAAGAGCTGAGTTCCAAGTACTATTAATTCAAAAACTTGACTTTTTTTAAACAGCCGTAATTCACACTAACTGAAATGTGCTTTAAACTGTCAATTTCCAAACATTTTATTAAGAATGATTACACTTGGATTGAAATTTCATTTTATGAGGGGAAAAAAAGTCTTTATGACCTTGTGGGGGCAGTGGGTGGAGAACTGGGTATTAGCATTAAAACAGATTTAAAAAATCTTGGCATCATCATCCCAATTACCAAACCATATGTGTAGCAAATAAATAAATGTGGAAAACAGGAAGGAATACAAATGTCACTTTTACTTTGTAGAAGAATATAAAATCGACAGGCAATCCAGTTTTCAGCGTCATGATTCTCTAATGAAACTTGATGAAACACCTCTTAAATAACATAAAGAAGAATCACCTTGTGTTGAACACTTATAATGGAAAGTTCTCTATCATATTTCATCCCAATTAAAAAGTGAAAATACAGTGATGGTTAGAGGGATGCACATCTCACTAAGGAAGCAAAGGCTTTCACTTTTGTAACCCACTTAGGTATTCACACATTCTCAGGCTAGATACAGTTACATGAAAAAATGTGGACTTAACTATATACTGCTTTTTGAGGACCAAAATCATCTTGAACTTCTACAGAAAAGAATTCTTTGCACAGTGACAAAAGCAATAACTCTTTTTAAAAGTAGTTAATCTTTGTTTGAAAATTTTACTACAACTCAAAAAAATGACAAAATCAAACACATGACTTGAGCATGTGTATATATATGTATGTATGTATGTATGTATATGTATATATATTTATCAATGTCATTTCTATTGAGGCAAATGTGAGCACTGCTTCTCACCCTCTGTGCTTTGTGCTCTGGAATGGGATTACATTAATTCTTAAAGTTTTCGACCACCCTACCTCAGACCCACAGGAGGCCAAAAGGCACTTTAAGACTCAGCTTCTATCTGTGCACCAAGCTGCTCAGTCATTCCCACATTGCAGTCAACTATAGGTCTGCTACGCCTTCCTGTGTGAAGTCACGTGCTAATTTAGGGTTTCTAACAGGAAATGATGCCCTGATGTGCAAATTCACATGGTGGAGAAGCTTGAGTTTGAGGCTTCAGCGGCAGCACTGTGAAGAAACACAGTGCTCTTCTTAAAATTAAACAGAAAAACAAACAGAATAGAAAAGGACAATGGGAAAGAGATGCACAGGTAGTTTGACTAAAAATACAATCAATCACACATCAGTAAACCCAACAAGGACAAGCTGCCCTAGTTTAGAGAACAATGTGCACAGAAGGCAAGAACTCAGAGCTCTTTTCCACATTCCTGTCTTCCTTCCTCTCCTTCTTCCTAGATTTTCCTTAGCTCTCATAGTTGCCTCCCCAAACATATATTCTTTCCCATTGTCTAATGTTGCATCAAAAAAACATCTACCCAGCTACCTTGTCTATTTACTCCACAGGCTTACAGTTTGTCTTAAAAATAAGGGAGTTAAGAGTAGCATACATAATTGTTTCCAGAAGATTAAGACTTGTCCTACAAATGAAATAAATGAGAGAGAAAGCTAAAGAGGAAGACTTGCATAGTCAGCTGGCTTTATAAAACTTAAGGTAGGGTCAGGGAAATGGTGGTTGGGGGCCAGACAAGGATGTTGGATGCCTCAAGTGGTTGTGAGCTGCCTGAGGTGGGTCTTAGAAATGGAACTTCAGGCCTCTACAAGAGAAGCAATCACTCACTCTTTAACAGCTTAGCCATCTCTCCAGGCCCCGTTTTTCTCTGTTGTAAAGAAGCAGATAAAGATAAAACACCAAAACTTTAATTAAACCCACTATTTATAATTGATACTATTCTATTCACTGCTACAAAAGGTGAGAGGAACTTTATTCCTGTGTTACCAGTAGCAATCGTGGTGATAGCCAGAGTCAGTTTGAAAGAGAGTTGAATTTCAAGAGGAAAAAAAATTATAGTCTTTAGGTCATAATCACATTCTTGAATTAATTCTACAACAAACATAAAGAAAAATTCAGTATACAGTATTAGCAGCTCACTGACATGCCAACCTTTGACATAGAAAGTGTAAATAATCCATTAGGAGGAAGTAATGAACTACCATGTGGTCATGGTAAAAAATTTTTTTAATGAGAAAACATAATTATTATTTAGTTTTAAGTAAAATGACATGTCTATAAAGAACAAACGAACAAAAACACTTGCTAGTCACAGTGGTATGTCTGCTTCAGTTAGTTCTTATTCATTTGCATTGCTGACACATTTTCACAATATTTTTAAAGGACCTACAAATAAGTTTCATATACATAACTAGTAATTATATTTCTTAGTATTTTTAAACAATGTGGATTTTAAATAGCCATGTTCTTTGAAAACCTATAGTGATTAACAAGGTCATATCTAGAAGTTCTCTTATGTTAATATAGTTTTACACAGCAGTTTTCTAAGTTTCTGTTTCAGAGTTTCAAATAAGCAGCATCACTTTCTAATCGTGTATTGACAAGAGAAGAAAAAGTATGATCCCTTTATTTTAGGGATCATACTGAATGACTGAATTACAAAGGGTCAAAAAAATAACCATCAATAATGCATATTATATTAAAGGGACTGGTCATTATCACTATTATTCATAGTGAACATCCATAGACTACAAACTTCTAGACACATTGCCTGTTGCTTTTCCACAGATCTCGTTTACACACTTCTCTGTACAACACCATCAATCAGGTGCTTTTGTTAAACGTAGCTTATAAATTGGTATGCTGAAGCCCAGGTAGGAATTATATCATCGGTGCAAAGCTGCATGTGTGAATGCTGTCACCAAATACCCACCTAGCGTTAGAAGAAAACCTTCTATTAAACTATCATTTTTACTCTATTTTTTTATGGATTCACACAGGATTTGCTTTTCTTAGTTCTTTTTATCTAGCCTCAAACTGGAAGAATTGCCTAAGGATATGGCAAGAAATTTTTGTCACTGTTATCCATTTACTTTCAACATGTTGCCCATTAAGAATTTCCAACTAGACTGAAATTTTGTCTTTAACATCAGAAAATGTAGGCAAGAATAATTACTGATCATAGGTCTATTTAAGCCAGATTTAACCACATCAAAAATATTTTGATATTTTTGTATATACCCAATTGGATAGATACATCATCTAAGTATAACAATGACCTCACATACAATTAAAAATGACTTTAGACATTTGGATTATCGGGCTAGGAATAACAGTCATGGGTGGGAAGGGGGAAGAAGGAGAGTATTTCCATTCAAGCTAACATCACTAAACACCCTGCCAGGCTGGTTAGAGTCACAAACCCGCACATAGGTATAGGCATTCTACATAAAACCTTGAAGTTGAGGAAGTTTCAATTTAAGAACTAATAATCTTGACTAATACCCCAGATGTATAAGCAAAGCTTACATCAGATTTTAAATAAGAACCTCACTCATCTGAAACTAATTTTAAACTACTGCCACATACCAACTATTATTAAAGTCTTCTTTCTTTATAATTAATTTATTCATCTTATTTTTAAATTAAATTTTTTTTTTTTTTTGTGGGGGATGAGATGTATGTGCCATAGTGCCTATGTGGAGGTCAGAGAACAACCTTCAGGGCTCAGTTCTCTCCTTAATATGTGGGTCTCTTAGATTGAACTCAGATCCTTGGGCATGGGGGCCAGCACTTTTACCTGCTGGGCCATTTCATTGGGACGGAAGTCTGAGTTCTATTTTAAAATATCTAAGGGATACCATCTAACTGTCTATCAGTACGTTCCAGATACTGTGTACTAGCTTGGAATTACAATGATCAATATAGCCTAAAACAAGGTAGCTAAACAGATGATGTCCAAAGGTTTACCATTCCTTGGAGAAGGAAACCATTCATGGATCAACAAGTCCCTACCTTGATATTCTCCCAAAATTCTTTCTGAATTTCTACATAATATTTTCATTAAAATAATATCTTCAAGCAAGATTATTAGCTTTATATGTTATTTGTAATTTATTTCTGTAGTTTATAACTTCCAGTGTTTTGATGACTTCTTGTATAACAGATTTACACTTAACATACAGATTGTGTCTTCTGTTTTATTCTAAATTACCAGTTGTACCTACAATTTGCTGTATATTGAATACTGCATAGATTATATAAACCAGTTAGACACAGGAGATGTCACATAAAGGAACTAGACAGATTTTAATTCTAGATTTATGAGAGATCATCACGTCCCTTTTGTTTTTTATCAGAAGAGGTGCACAGTGCAGGCAATATCCTGGTTCAGGACTAGGACACACAAGTAGTTATGATTTTTTAAAAAAGGTAATCAACATGGTTTAAAGCCACTATGATCTTTTGCCACACCATAATTTACTATTTGTTCTGTATATCCTTCTCATACTGCCTACAGAGTCATAGGTACAACATTCTCCCATTTCTAAAGCATACAGTATAAAAGAATAATGAAAGAGTCAGTATCTCGCCATATATTCTTCAATATTACACAAAATTAAAGATTTATTAAAAAGAATATTAAGATGAAAATTTAGTATTTCATATGATTCTTTTCTAATAAGGGCAAATCTTCAGAAAAATAAGTGTGCTTTCATTTCTACTCAGTCATAAATCTGTACTTCAACAGATGAAATGTGCTTCTTTTAATATTAGGCTAAGCAACTCAATCTTCATTTTCCTCTTTCTATTCACTATTTCAGGCAAATAAAAAGGAATAATCCCCTTCTGGGATTATTATAGGAGATGGGAAGGCAGATTAAAAGACGTGGAACCAAGTCAGACTTAAAAAGCAAGACTAAATATCCAAAGCCTCCATTCAACACATATCTTTCTTAAATGGGAACTATTTGTGGTCTGGAGAGATGGATCTAGCAGTAAAGTGTTGCCGCACAAGCAGAAGAACCTAATTTTGGATTCTCTGCCCCTTAGGCAATCAGTCAGGTAATACTGCATTCCTGCCTGCCATCCTACATCTGGCGAAGCAAAGACAGGAAGATTCCTGGAGTTTACTGGCCAGATAATCTAGCCAATCAGTGAGCTCCAGGATTACAGAGAGACCCTATTTTAAAAGATACGGTGAAAGGGCCAGGAAGATGGCTCAGAAAGTAAAGGAGTCTGCCATCAAGCCTGGTGACTAGAATTCAATCTCTGGGACCTATGTGGTGGAAGGAAAGAACTTACTCTAATGTGTTTTCCTCTCACCTCCACATATGCACCATGGCGCTGGCATGCACACTCACAGAAATAAATAGATGCAGTGATTAAAAATAATAACTAGGTGAAGAGTCAGCTGAAAGTGACACACACTGATGCTCTTTGGTTTATGATGGGGTTATAGTCTAGTAAACACTTCAGATAAAAATACTGTATGGTGAAAATGTACACAATATGCCTAACCTACCAAATATCCCAGTGTGTAAGTACACTGGAGAATATCAGCTGCTGCCACACCATCTTGCAGCTGATGACAACTGAGGCCACAGCCACCATCCAGCATCACAGGAGAGCATAATGTTGCATGTAGCTAGCTCTGAGAAAGGACCAAACTTCAGTTCAACTATTATGACTTCCACACGATTATAGAGTTGAAAAATTGTAGGTCCAACTATCCTAAGTCAGAAACACCTGTATATTACATTAATGTGATTATCTGAACTACAGCAGGACTGATGATTCCTTCCGATCCTCACTGTAGGAGGCACCCCGTCAGACCAGCTCAATGAGCATGTAAGGAAGGAAGCAAAGGAGGATGCATGGAAGAATGTTTTCAGGTACAGAATTTGGTTAGTTTATCCATTTCGTACATAATTCTGTAGAAATAATGATCCTTCACTAAGTTTTAAAAAGATAAAAACAACGCAATCCTAATGCACTGAATGGGGAATACATTTGCCATCCTAAACTGATCTGCAACATGTTATACATAGTTTTTATTACATTTATTTATTTTGTGCGTGTGTATATGCACATGCCAGGTTCTCATGTGGAGGCCAGAGGACACCTTGCAGGAGTCCGTGCTCTCCTTCAACCATGAGACGTCCAGGGTTGGAAGCTCAGACTTGGTGACTAGCACCATTACCTATTGAGCCATCTTGCCTGGCCCTGATGCATTCTTATTTCAGTATCATTTCTGTGTGTGTGTGTGGTGTGTGTGTGTGTGTGTGTGTGTGTGTGTGTGTGTGTACATATGTAGAGGGTAGAAGACAACCTCAGTATTTTGTTCCACTGTTTTTTAAGACATAGTCTCCCTTTCATCTGAAGCTCACCAATTAGGCCCCCTGGTTGCAAGGCATGCACTTTATCAGTTGAGCCTTTCTCCCAACCCCAATTTCACATTTGTAAAAATGGCTAAGATCAGCATCTTTTCAGATCATCTTCAGTTTAAAAATTTACACACAAAAAAATTTTTAAATGACTTCAAAGACTGGTAACCAAAGAAGAAAATTTTGAGTCTCTAGAGACTTTGGCAACTTGGAAGCTTTGGAATCATTACTTTTTAAGAATTATCACAGCTTTTATGTCAGGCAGAGAGTCATACATAGGGAAAGAATTCAACTTGAATTAGCAAATCTAGTAAGAAGGACATGACACCTGATATCTGACCCTGTACAGCACACAGGTAGTGGTCAGAACTCGATCACATACCCTGTGCCTATAAATAAGCCTGTCTGCAATATCGAGTCTTCATCAATGCCTACCAATGATCTCAAAACAACTCCCCTCAGATAACTTCTACGACTTTGACAGTGCACTCTCTTGTGTTTAAGTATTTCATTCTTACCATGGCCTATTATTTTACATTGTTAATGAGCCTTTTTCTTCAACTAGAGAAAGCCTCTAAAAAGATTGTTAATCCCACAAAGATAAAGACATATTTTTACACATCCCACAATACAGAATGGAAGAGTTAAAAACTGATTGTGTTAATAAAACAGAACAGGGAGGTTATGTTCCCTAAAATGAAAAACAAGCTATTTTTAAAGGCCAGGCTTGACACTTACCAAGACTCGTGGTCCCCACGCCCACCCGCAAACTCCCAGAATCCTCTCTGTGCAAACAGCACAAGGGAACAAGACCCCTAGGACAAAGGGGTCCCAAGATGAGCTGAAGGTTCTAAACCTGAGGAGATGAAAGGCTTTTTTCCTATGTCCAGGATGGGCAAGTGTTGCCTGGATGCTTTTCTCTGTAAAACAGGTTTTTCTTGCTAGCTTCTGCTTCACAGCAGTTTCTTGCTGGAACCATGGAGGTAGAAGCACCTGAGTCAGCAAGAAGAAGGCCTTTTTTTACCCCAAGATGAAATTACCAAGAACTTCATTACTTGATCTCCCAGCACTGGGAAATGTGAAGGAGCAAGTGAGAGAATTGGAGGTAGAGACAGCCCTGCTCTTCAGGTCCAGCAAGACAGGTCTGGTCTTGATGCATTTATAATCCAAGTCTAAACTGACATGTCAGTTTTCATCTGTGCTGACATGAACATGTTCAAAAACATGAACTGTCTCCTACAGGAAAAGCTAAAAGCACCTGCTTTTCCCTTCTCCCTGAAGTTCTGTCTGTACTTATCCACAACCTGCCTGCTGTCTTCACTCCAAGGGATGGATTTCCTTACAACATACATAGTCACATGTCAGACACCTCCAGGCCACCCCCCCCCCATGCATCTACTTTAACAGCTTGATTATATACAAGAAATCCCCAACCAAACCAATTAAAACTTGCTGAACACTCCAACATAGACAGAATCAGGATTTTTTGCTCATGAGATCATTTTCTGAGGTGCACTTGTCAGTATTTAGGTCATTAATAACATGGGTCCTGATATTTTTAACTCTCTATTGATGTTCTGCAACTTCATGCATTTTCTAGACAATAAATACAACAAAGAGTCTGCAAGCCATGAACAGGAATGCGCTCTCCCTATGATACTAACAAACAACTTCAAGAAGCAAAGCCTTCCCTTTCTATTTTTTAGACTTTCATTTTATGTAATCACTGTACTCAGTACTGTATTACACAGGACACACTTAGACATGCATACATTACACACATCTCACCTCCAAACATAAAATAATCTTGGATCAGTGATGATCAATGGATTGGAAAATGGTCAACAAATACAATCATTGCTGCGATCTTCATTAACATAAACATCTTAAAGCTCCTTCAAGTACCATAGGCCATGCAAAATACAGAGTTGGGAATGTTTCAAAAAACTGTTTAAGGGTAGAGGAATAAGCTCTCAAAGGATGATGCCAGAAATCAGGAAGAAGATGACAAAATGGCAAGGAACTGTACGCACAGGCTCTCAAATGGGAGTGCATCTAAAACCAGTGAAATCTGAATAAGCTCTGTGGATTGTAACAATGCCAGTTTCTTCATCATGATACTGTACTTTCATCTAATAAGTCTTGAATAAGAGTTCATACTAATTCTAAATTAAATTATTTAGTTATAACACCTTTCAGGAAAACACATACCATGCAAAGTGAATCCATAGCTGAACTTTTGAAGATTAGTAATACCTCTTCCAGGTGATACTCATTTAATAGTGAACACTGTTGAGTAGCTAGTGAGGGCTGGATCTGGGACTGGAAAGATGGCTCAGTGGTTAAAAGCACTGGCTTCTCTTGCAGAGGACTGGGATTTTGTTCCCAGCACTCATATAGCTGCCAAAATAGCATCTATAACCCAGTTCCAGAGGATCCAATGCCCTCTTCTGGCCTGAGGGGCCACTGCATGACACAGGGCAGCCAAAACACTAATAAACGTTAATAAATATTAAATTAAAAAGAGAGATCTAGGTCTCCCTGAATTATCAGCACAGAGGTTGAATGACTCCCTGTGAACTTAATTTACAAAACAACTTTTGCAGAAAGAAAGGCTGTTAGTTGCAAATACTTTGTACTCAACATTAATGCACACAGTCCTTTATATATTCGGTCAGTCAGCATTTATTAAGCACCCACTCTTGCTTGGAAAGAGAGAAAAGAAAGCAAGGTCACACCGTACGCGGATAACATACAGGAGAGCCATCTATGAATTGTCCGTGTGCCACGGTCAGGCTCTGAAGAAGTTGTACTGACCAACCATCACTCTGCTCACAAAACAGCTATGTATGATTAGTGTAAAATAGTCATACTACCCTAAGATTCACATCATTAAAATCTCAACTGTGGAGAGGACGTTTTGCTGAAGTTAGATCTGACACAGTGGCAAAGAAATAGCAAACAGACTTTTCTTAGGAAAGGGAGCTATATTTGACTTCAAAAGCTCAATGTTTCTTTTAAATTGTTTTTTGAGATATATCTTTAGGAAAGTTAAATTCTTCAAGCTAAAGTTACTGTTTAGTTCAAAATATATACAAGCAAATGTGACAACCGCCCAGAGGAAAAGGGGCTTTATCAGCAAATACTTTCACTAGCTAGTGAACATCACCTGAAAGAGGTAGTATTAATTTTTTAAAATTCAGCTATGAATTCACTTTGAATGATAGGTGCTTTCCTGAAAGGTGTTATATAAGCAAATGACTGAATTTTAAATTAGTTGAGCTCTCATTCAAGACATACATTCTTTATTTCTGATTAACTTTCAGTTCACAATTATCTTAATATTTTAACTTTCTACAAAATCACACTATTCAGTTCTTTCGGATTCATAATTCTAATGTCAATATCTAAAAAATGCTATGGGAAAACATAATTATGCAAAAAATTTTAACACAAATCATGTGAACTGGAGAGATGGCTCAGCAGTTAATAGCACTGGCTGCTCTTGCAGAGGATCCCAGCTCAGTTCCTCGCCCCCACATGACAGCTAACAACCTTCTGTAACTCCAGTTCCAAGGAATCTAACACTGCCTTCTGGCCTCCATGGGTACTACACACACACACACAAGTGCACTTAGATGCATGCAGGCAAACACTCATAGAGATAAAATAAGGCTAACTCAAAGCTTCTTTACAAATCATGCTATTATGCTTTGAACTCATTAAGGAGTTGTTATAAAAATTATTACATTTGGAAACTGGAGGGAAAAAATAGAGCCAAAATACGGAGACTAAGTTTCAAAATTATGCACTTAAGATAAAGATGGAATTATATATACATCCTTATCCTCAGTTTAGATGTGCCTGTGCTCACATCACTCCTTTGAATACCTCTTTGATAGAAATACTTCTTCTCTGCAACTTACCCAGAGAAATTCCATTCCATTTCTCTGTTATTTCAGAACTTCCATGGTATTTTGCACTAGTTATGTGCTTTGTGATATAAGTTTTCTGATAGTATAATTACTTGACAAAAGTATCTGTCACAGACACAT
This sequence comes from Eospalax fontanierii, assembly GCA_035773235.1. Lineage (NCBI taxonomy): Eukaryota > Metazoa > Chordata > Mammalia > Rodentia > Spalacidae > Eospalax > Eospalax fontanierii. The sequence goes on from CM069524.1 coordinate 106,485,112, forward strand.
TCATAGAAAAGAAGATTTGACCTGCCCCACACAGTTAAAATTCACATTATTTGCCTTATATAATGACTGTGCATCAGATAGGGCACTGAATATGGTGAATGTGTTAGTAAGTATGTTAATAAATATTCAATATTCGTGTTAAGATACTGACTTATTTTCAAAAGTCAGAACCATGTAAAAGATGATGCTTGATAGATAATTTATTCAGAAAAATCATTTTTTTCTAAAACTCAGAATTATCAAAATCACCAACACCTCAAACTAATAAAAGAAAAATTGAAAACCAAAGCTAGGGTTATTTAATTCCCATGGTCACTGACAAACACACACACAGAACTATGTACAGATGCAGACTCCCAAAGAAGGAAGCTCACCTCAGAGCAAACCAACAAAGTTTTAGTGAGAGTTTTCAAGTCAGAATTTGACAGTCTGTTGGCCTCCACCACAAACTGTTTAAGTCTATGCAAGTACATAAAGTTTATGCCTCAACATCTTTTGAAACTGGCAGTATAATTTGATCTCCATCATATAAAAATGTGCATATTAAAGACATATAGTTTAAGCATTTGTCATTGTTTTCCGAAATGTACATGATTTTAATCACAGATTTAGCATAAAGAACGAAGTTATCTTCTGGCTACTTCATATTAAAGTTTCAAGTGCAGTTAACATGAGGACTCATTGTGAAAATGTATCTGACCTGCAGCATTTCTCTCTGCCAGGTAACACTTTACAGAATTACTATAATAATGAAGTCAAACAGTCACAGTGTCCCAAATATTACTAACAGAAAGGCAAGTGAGAATCTTAGCTTCAGCCTCAGTCTGAGTTAACTGAAAGACTTAATGGATTGCTGAGTCTTAACATCAATTAAGTAAGACCAGATAAGTATATCCAAAAGGGTAATAAAATAATTCAGAAGATCCTCATAAATATCTAATGTTAAATATTTGCAATGTGTCATTCAATCAAATAGATAGGATCTATGCTTCAGAGAACAGGAACTCATAAAACATTTGAATGACTATGAAGAAAGCATTAACTGAGGCACAAATTAAAACTGAGATAGCACACTGAATCTTGATGAGCACGAAGCCCTTCTAGGGCCTTGACATGCCACAGGATAAGAAAATAGCCTAGCAAATAAGAATGGAGGATTCAAGGCTGGTAAGGATCCTTCATATGAAGAGAAAGAAGAACGGAAATAGAAATAAACACAGGCACATGTTGGCGCATGCCTAAAATCCTGACACTGAAGGGTGAGGCAGAAATATGAGGGCTTGAGGCAGGCTGAGAGACAGAGAGAGAGAGAGAGAGAGAGAGAGAGAGAGAGAGAGAGAGAGAGAATTTTTGAAAGGTTCCACATATAATGTCTGTCTAATTGACTGGAAAACGTCTTCACAAGGTTAAACTGAGATTCCCTTCATGAAATATTAGTTTTCATTAAGTCTATAAATTTGAAAGACTGGAGGAGCTGAGGGTCTAGTGCGGCTCAAGCTTTCTAATTATCCATCTAATGGCCAAAAGGAAATAGAATTAAGACCTTCATCCTTTGACAGATTTAATTATTTCAAACATCAAAAATTAATGTGTACAAACGTTTGAAAAGAGTTGGGCATGTTTAGTGATAACGGAAAACTGGATATGGAAGGGCAAAAGAAATCTGTGGCTTCACGTGGTACCACTGTGCCAGTGACAACAGAGGCGAAGAGACTCAGAGCAACAAAACTGAATCAAACTTCCTCAGACACCTTTAACAAACTCCAATGGAAAAATGAAAATCCACCGGCAATTATGAGAAAAAGGCAGTCCGAGGGAGGAAGGGAGGGAGGAAGGGAGGAGGGAGAAAGAAGACGAGAGAGGGAGGGAAGGAAAGAGGGAGGAAGGAAGGGAGGGAGGAGGAACAGAGAACGAGAGAGAGAAGAAGAAAGGAGAGAGTATGCATTTCTGTGCCTATTGATTATTTCAAAGGGATAAAGACAATCTAATACTGGATGTAACTTCTTCCTTTAGAAAAATTTCCTAGAAGAGAGCTTGTCTTTCTCTACTCAAGGTAATACTGTTTAAGTTATATAAAACTTGGACATTGGGTCTACTTTTAGGAACATTTTTTGTGGGTTGGAAGAAGTTTGGAAGAGCATTGAACACATTAAAACTCAAAAAGCAGACTATCTTAATTAAGGGCTTAAGGGAAAATTTTGTAGCAAATTCAGCATCTATTCTTATTGCCAACAACAATACACAACACACTTTAATACATCATGTTTCATCACTGTGCCTCTTTGGCCAAACTGCAAAAGAATCCAAAAAGAATGATATGGGCAATCAATAACTAACTTCTCCAGTCCACGTATCCAAGAAAAAGTTTCAGATGACATTCATTCTTAAATTTTTATCAACTTTATATCACACAATAAAGCTCTATTCTCAAAGTTGTAATCTTTTAAAATGCTGTTGAATGTTAATATTGTTGGCATCTAATTAAGCATCATTGCCATATTGTGTGTGTAGAACATAAACATCACCATGATTTAATACTTTCTAGTTCTTATGTTAAAGCAGAAGTCACTGAAATATGAACAGAGCATATAATTTAGAGTTGTTTTTTCGGTTGGAAAAAAAAAAATCCAGTTGTGGCAGGTTGGTTACCACCCAGTACCTGTTCCTACTTATTCTTCATTACAATAGACTGATACTTGTGGTGACACTATCTCTCCTTCAGATGCTGACAAGTGAGCTCCAACCAGTCAGATATAACAGCGAGTGTGCAGTGTGGCTGCTTCTTAGCCCATCTTACAGTTACTGTCCATCCCTTTGACTCCACATCTCAGCCTTTCTTCAGTGTTGTTGTGTGGAATGTAGGTACGAGGCTGGCAGACAAGCTAGAATGCTGAACTGTTAGGATCATGCCCAGCCCCAGGGTTAATGGAACTTTGAGATGGACTACACTTCTACCTTGCTATGTACTCTGTTTCCCAGATGGCATCTTCAGCCAGTCCTCAGCCACTATCCATTTTAGTGTGTTGATTTATCCAGTTCTGACGTGCTGAATAAAAAAATGGGCTCATGGTTTATTGTTTTGTGGGACTTGGGCATCCAAAAGGTGAATGTGTTTCTACATACAGTTGCAGGCAGCAACCTAAGCAGCATCCTCAGAGTTATTTCTCTTTCCACTTTGTCCAGCTTCGCTGCTTGGTTTACCCTATTCTTGGAATATCAAAACATGGCCACAGAATACCTGCCAACTGCCTGAGATCTCTAGTAGTGAAGAGACTATACTCTCACAGAAAGAGCAAGCACTTTTCTGATAACTTGCATTTGGCTTGCTCATCCACCCCTTGATCCTATTAGGGTGATTGGGCGGATGGGTAAGTTTTGGGTCCTATGCCCACAGCTGTTATAGAGAGAAGTATAATGCCCTTACATGGGCTAAGCAGAATTTCTGTAGAATAGAAGAGGTTTGTTTTACAAAGGAAAATGGGAAGATGCATCTACACCCAGATGCATTGTGAGCAATCATATTTCATCTTTCTGATTTAAAAAGCAATATATATGTTAATTTTTGATAATTTTTCTCTGTGTGCTAGTAACTCTATATAGAGCAATGATTGTTAAAATGAATAATTTAGGAGTCAATAATCATAAAGAAATAAATGATAAAATGAACACATAGAATGATATAGTAAACAAAGTTAAATATTAATTGTAAATGAAATAGATTTTTCTTTATGGAAGCGAGTAGCAAGACGGTCAAACAAAAATACCTGTGGTTAAGGCGATCAATGTTTTCTTAATAGAGAGCATTTTTATAAGTGGTAACTGAGCATCCCTGCTCAGTAGGATACAGTATACGTAAGTAGGTGGTCTCAACAAATAGGAAGCAACACCATTCATTACTAATTTGCTTTTATGCATGATGTATGCATGCAGGCATGTATGCAGGTGTGTGCACAGAAGTGTGCACATGCAAAACCCCGCAAAAGGACTTTACTGTTTTCCACCTTATTTGTTTAAGACAAGGTCTCTTACTGAACCTGAAGTTCACCATTTCAGGCTAGCCTACCTAGCCATGGAGCTTCCAAGATCTACCTGTCTCTGTCCCCACCTGCTAGGGTTACAGTCCCATGCATCCATGTGTGGCCTTTTATATGTGTCCTGGAGATTTGTACTCAGATCCTCAGGTTTGCATAGTATGTGCTCTTACCACCGAGCTGTCACCCAAGTCTCATTTCTAATTAATCTCTTACAGATACCTGGTTCCTACAACCTCTCTAGGGACTCACTCAGAGATGGCTATTTTCAGTTTAGTTTTGTTTCTTAAAATGAAAAAAAAAAAAAAAAAAACCTCTTATAAGCCCCACTGTACATGGGCTCCCTCTTCCCAGAAGTTAGAGAAGTTCAGAAACAGTGCAGTAGTAGTAACAGTTCTCATGCTCTACTACACTGTTTTATCTGGGTCTGGAGTCTTGTGTTGGGATGATAGCTTTGAGCCAGCTGGTGAAGCTTTGAACTCCAGTATATCATTCATCCAGATCTCTTCGGGTTTTGCCCAAATTCCTATTCTTGTTAGTTAACCTCATCTAGTATATCTTGTAACATCTGTGATCACATCTCTTTCATGACTTCTGGCTGTGACCAGACTCTCCTGTTTGTTGACCTTGCCAGTGTGAGGACTGCTGGTCAGGAGTTTTATATGGTGGCTCTCAGCTGGAATGAGCTTGATACTCTTTTTGGTTGAGTCTGCACTTACAGGGTTTTAAGAAGAAGAACACATTACAAATCAAGGACATATTTTAGAAGAATGACTTACCTCTTGTTGCCTAGCAGAGGTGGGACTTATATAAACTTTTCTACTTTGTTATTTTCTTTCGTGTGTGTGTGTGTGTGTGTGTGTGTGTGTGTGTGTGTGTGTGAATGTGGACTCATATACATCTATTTTCTCCACAGATTATAATTGTGTGTGTCAATGTGGATTCATATATATCTATTTTCTCCACAGATTATAATTCAGTGAACTTATATCTTGACATACTACCTCTATTGTTGTTTGTTTTTAAAGACACTAGTGTTCTTCTTTGGGCATTTGAATTGACTATACACTCATCTTGCATATATTCCCAATCCTGGAGTCAGCAATTTCTCCAAGCAGCTGGGGTTCTTACTGGAGAATACTTTTAGAACTCAAGATCTGAGTGTCAGGTATTCTTACTATGGCTATTCAGGGCAGGGGCTTTAGTATCTTGTTTTACAGATGCAGAATGGAACATCCTAAATGACATTTCTAATAAAGGAAGAGGAGATGTGGATGTGATGCATGTCTGTGCTTTTGGATAATTTCTCTCCTATCCAACTGCAGTGTGGGAGATTGTTTTCTTTCTCACTGGGAGCTTTCTAAGGTGGTTGATTTATTTTCCTGGGCAAGGTGTCATGAAACTTAAAAAAAATTTTTTAATTGAATTTTTGTGTATTTCCTACAGAACATTTCTATCCCAATCATCTTTATATACCCTTACCCCACTGGAACTCTCTCATAAGCCCCAGCTGGAATTCATACATTTTGTCATTTGTGTTAAACCCTATTGTGTCAAGTTAGTGTCCTGAGATGTTCCTCAGCACAGATTCATCTACTGAGGTCTAGTCAGCCTATCTAGAGTCCCTGGCTTTGGGAAGATCAGTTCTTTCTCATCTAGCAGCTACCAATTGGCAATATTTCTTCATCTGCGTTTGCGGTCTGCTGTCTCTCTCCCCAGTTCTGTGCTGAGTTTTCGTCTGTTTGCATTTGCATGGGTCTTCTGTATAACTATTGCTATAGGTTTATATGAGGGGATCCCAGGAGCTTGTAGGACCCAGTTTCCATATGATCATGCACCTCCTCCATGGCTCTTACAATCTTTCCACACCTTCTTCCACAATAGATCCCTGAGCCCTACAATAGATTGAGAAATTCTAAGTATCAATGAGGGGGGAGAAGCAAACAGACAATCCAACTGAAAGAAAAATAGGGATAAATAATTGACAGAAAGGTAAACTCAAATGGTCAACAGGACTACAGCTGACTGCTGAGCAGAGAGCAGGCTGGGCATAAACCTTGACTTTCACCCTCTCCCCAGTTCAAACACACCCACAGGCAACAGACTTCTGCTTAGGTAGAAAATAAGTCAATAAACATCTAAATTACTTTTGGAAAGGCAAAAAGGGTTTTATCTTTTTTTTTTTTTTTCCTTTTTACAAAAGGTAAATGACCCAGCTACTCTGGAAAGCTGAATGAGGCTAAGGTGATTGTAGGAAGAAAAACAACTCAACTTAACTTACTCAACAAAACCTCCCAGAATCTGGCACTCTAGAAATAGTGATAAAGTTAGCCAAAAAGAGGGAGACTGGTTGACAAACCATCAAAAATTAGTCAGGTCTCTCTAGTCTAATGAACTAGCCCAGAGAACTGGTTCTCCCAGCCGTGGAGGACAGTAGATTTTTTTCTGAATAAATTAAAATCCAAACCTCCAGTGGGAGACCATGGACTTTGCAGGAGAAGGAATTCAGACTGAGAAAGGAATGACAAAGAAAGAACTGCGAAGTCCAGGCACATCCCACTCAGGTACAAACTGCAGGCAACGGGGGCTATATCTGGGAATCTAGAAGGTGGTCCTACAAAAAGCCCAACCAGACATCAAATCACACCTAAAGACGTATCTTGCCTGAACAAACACCAGGCCAAGGGTCCTCTAAGAAGCTCACAGACAAGCTTGAAGTTTCTAGGAAGCTGCTTGGTGGTCCAACCAGAGATACAGATATCTAATACACTGGACAACTAAAAAGAGGACAGTGTAGGGATAAGGGTTCTTATCAGAACAACAAGTGTTCACAGAAATTAAAAATGAAAAATTAAAGTATGAGGAAATGGATGGCGAGACACTGAGGGTTTGTTTGGATTGTATTTGTTCCGGGTTTTGTTTTGTTGGTTCTTTTGAGATAAGGTCTTCCTGTAGCCTCAGCTGGCCTGGAACTCTCTATGTAGACCAGGCTGGCCTAGATCTCACAGATATCTGCCTGCCTCTGGTTCCAAAGTGTGTACCACCATGCTCAGCTGAGAGCATGTTTATTTTTATTTTTTTCAGAAAGTAGGCAACAGATGAAAAGCAAAAAAAAAAAAGAATAAGAATGAAAACTGAGGTTCTAATCCAAAATATGCAACATTTAAAAATGAAAGAAGAGAACAAACAGAGACAACGGAGACGTCCCTGAACAGGACCCTATTTTTTCCTCTCGGATTTCACACTCCCTGAACTCAGGCTTAGTACGTGATCAATGTTTATGATAGGTAGTTCAGCGGCCAGGATGAGTACCCTAATGTTCCAATGCATCTCTTTACCATTTGTCATCTTTACTCAAGTATCGCTCAACGAACAGATTTCTGTTTGAAAAAAATTCTTAACAGGAAGAATTGAGGGTTACGAAGCATAGAGGCCACTTACCACTTACGACTTTAAAACTTGGTGGAAACAGACCACACAATGGCATATCATTGAGAAACTCAGAATATTAGGAATGAGGCATTTCAACTAAGATTTTAGAGAAAAAGAGAGAACTAGGAGAATGTTAATTAACACCAGTATGATTCCAACAGCATCCAAATGAAAGCTAAAGTGAAAGAATGCCTGAACACCCAAAGGAAAATTATCTCCAGTCCTAAAGAGTGCATCAGATACACTACACAACAAGCATGAATAGTATATGTTGCACATACGAGATTCCAAAACAATTTTCTCAGGTATGTATGTGTCCCCCTTCAGGAAGTAGAGCATACTTAGTAAGGAAGTAACAAATCACAAGTTAAGAATACAAGGAACCTACCTGTCAAAAAAAAAGGACCATTAGGAAACCCCAAATGAGAGAGGGACACACAGTAGGACTGGCATGCTGGCCCCAAGAAAGTGGATGTAGCAGAGCACCTTCTGCAGCTGAATACATTATGAGGAGAAACAGGCACTGCTGGGCCTCAGGCAGAGACAGAGGCACTGGGAAGTGAAAATTACCTGGGAATGTAGTTCCAAAGCAAAAATAGACAAATCAGATTACCGTGAACTCAAGAGCTTCCATCCAGCCAAGGAAACTGTCAACTGAGCAATGGGATAACCTACAGGATGGGAGCGAATACTTGTAAAGCATGTATCTTGTAAGGAGCTAATACCCCAAATGGTAGGAATAAGAGCTGAAGACATCTGGCATCCACACTTGGCAATGAAGGAGGTAAATGTGGTGGGTGAATGTGATGCACTATCAGGCAGAGGGAAGAAATAGCAGTAATACAGATCTCACTGTAAAATACAGTGACGTATGAAAAAGAAGAAAGAAAAAGGACTGAGCTCACACAGTCCAAAATCACTTACGCAAATTAACACACGCAGCTTACCAGCATGGATTCTGCTCTAAAGGGCTCCTCTACGGTCAGCGGCACAGCTCAAGTACACATGAAAGTGTGGTCACGTGGTGGAAAAGAGCAAGATGTGAGAGAGGAAGAAGATGTGGGGAATGAAGAGGAAGGACAGAGAAGGAGGCGTCTCAGTGCTACGAGGGGTGGCAGACTCCGAACTGGGGTGAAAGATGAACTCAACTTCGTTTTTCTCCAAAATGTTACTAATTTAAAACTTTTCTGTATAATTTATTGAATTTTTTGTGTATTTCATACACAACATCGTAATCATCTTTATACTCCGACCCACATCAGCACCCTCCCATAGCCGCCTCTCCCCCACTGGATTTCATGCATTCCCTCATTTGTATTAGGGGTTGTTGAGCCAAGTTAATGTCTCCAGACATCCCTCACTGCAAGTTCATCCACTAGGCTCTAGTCAGTCTATCTAGAGTCACTCCCTCAAAGAAGACCAGCTTTTCCTCACCCAGCAGTCATCAGCTGCCCAATAGTTCTTGGGCTGAGATTGGGGCCTGCTGCCCATCTCTCCAGTTCTATGCTGGGTTTTTGTCTGCTTGAGTTTGCAGGGGTCTTGTGCACGCTGTCACTACTTCTGTAAGTTCACATGAGCAGGGGAGGGTCCCAGGAGCCTGGAAGATTCTATTTCCACCTGGTCATGCTCCTCCTCCCCTGGCTCTTACAATCTCTCTGCCCCCTCTTCTGCAATGTTCCCTGAGCCCTGAATGGATTAAGTTTAATATAGGAGTCTGGTCCAACAACCCACACTCTGCAGACTCTTATTCCAGACACTCTGGCCATTTGTGGCCCTTTGATTGCCCTCTGTGGCATGAAGGAGCTTCATTGATGAGAGTTGAAAGATGCATTAGTATTCTCTCCACTGTGTTCCATTGAGCCTTAGGTGTAGAAGTGAAATCCCAACCCCTAATGACACATCTACAATGGAACTCAATTTTTTACACCAGAGGATGAAGAACATCACTGTGACCCACCCCCATCAACCTCTCCCACTTCCCAAAGGAGAAAGATCAAGAAAGACAGATAAGTAGAATGAAATGGAACTGGGATCAAGAAAAAAGAGAGATTTTAAAACCATACCATAAGTACTCCAAGGCTTGATGAAGTCCTAAAAATTATTTTACCTTTAATGCCTCAGTTTCCAAATATAAAAGTCACTAGTTTTTAGAGTCATTTTAAGGATTAAACTACAAAAATTCTACAGGTATCAGGGTTTTTAAAGTCCCAAACTATATGTAATGAGCCTCTTACTTGTCATCACAAACACAGTGCACCATGTAGGTCCCTCCAGGATAACTGTATTGGACAGGAATTCTCACTGTTTGCTCACTTCTTGACTATTAAACCCTTTGAAATTTTTATTTTTGAATCAAGCTGTTGGTTTTCTTGTTGTTGTTTAAGTTTTATACCCATCTCATCCTTGGGAATGATGTTTATGCTGAAAAGAAACTTAGGGCACTTCACAGAAAAGTTAACAACAGTGAGTTCACCTATCAAAGCTGAGGATCAAGTTAACAGCCAGAGAAGCAATTTATCTACTCTGTCCATAAGCACACATCACACAGGATTTCTGAGTCAATTACACAGGAGAATTCCTCCCCTGAAGCAAATTTCCATTCCACTGTCCTAAGTTTTCAAGTCAGCACACCAGGGCAGCAACACTAGCACACAGTAATCATGAGCAAAGATTCAGACAGAATCCAGCGTCGAAGCCTCCAGACAAGGTCACCCTTTTCCAATGTCCGTCCTTCTCTCCCTTTACCACAGCTGAAGCAGGAAGTGCACGGACAGATGGCTCTCTCATCTGCATAGAATTTGTTCATTTCTCTCCAAAAAATGCAAGGGCTCCACTTCCTGGCTGCCAATCAGTGCTTCTTTTCCTCCAAAACCTCCAGATTCTTCCCTAGCTACCTCATGCTCTGCAACCACGACTCCCAACCCCAAAATCTATTAAGATTGCACATACATGTTAACTGGAACCGAGCCTACGAAAAGGTGGCGTATCAAACCAAGAAACACCTTTACCCAGATTTTATTTTCAGGTTCACAGTGTACTGACAATGAGCATCTTCAGAAACCTGTTCTAATAACTTATATATCTAAAACAATTAAGAACCTATGATCAAATATACTTAATACACCACACAATGAAACTTGAATATGTTTACAACAAAAAATTTTATGTGCCATTTATAGTGAAAAACTGACTATAGTCTAAACATACTTTATGTATACTGAACAACATTGTCTGTAATAGACAAACGAATACAGCTCTCACTTTTTCATTTGCCATAGAGATCTTCTTATTAGAATAATCTTTATAGTTTGTGTGTGTGTATGTGCATGCACACACGCACACATGTGTACATATATATGTAGGTACCTGCAGAGGCCAAAGGCATCTGATACTCCTGGAGCAGGAGTTACAGGCAGTAGTGAGCTGCTCAATATGGTGCTGGGAACTGAACCTGGATCCTCTGCAAGAGCAGTGGATTATTTTAATTCATAAGCCACCTTTCCAGCCCCAACCACAGAGATGGAACAACCTATTTTTCTCTGGCTTTCCTATTATGTCTATTAATGGCAACCACAAGGGTTATAATGTGCCATGTACAGTCTCTCCTAAGCTTGTTCTATGTGTTAAATAACTGAATGTTCTCAACCCTATGAGCTCAAATTTATATTGTTATTTCACAGGTAAGGAAATAAATATAGAGAAGTTAAAAGACTTCCTGAGTTAGACACTGAAGAAGCAGTGGGTACGAAATGCAAAGACAAGCACTCGTTTAGCCATTAAACTCCCTGCCTACGTCGTCCCTGAACTTCGAGAAAGATGCTCTGGGAAGGGAGGAGACCGCATACCTGGAATACTTATTAGCACCAGCAGATACTTTAACCAGTATAGAATGAAACTTGCAAGCTTGAATTACGGCATGACCAGCTTCACACTAGAACATGTTTTTAAAGGCTGGAGACACGTCTCAGTGTATGTGACTGTTGCCCAAGGAGGAGGATCTGAGTTCACACTCCAACACCCACATAAAGGAGTGGCAGGGCGTGAACACACAGGAGAGCCAGCACTGAGGGGTGGGGGTGGGGCTCACTGGGCTTGCTGGTCATCAGTCTAGCTCCAGGGTCAGTGGGAGACCCTGTCTCAGAAAGTAAGACAGAAGTAATAAAACAAACACCTCACCTCCTCCTCTCATCTCCACCAGTATGTGCACCTCTACACATATGTGCACATACATGCACACCACAGGCATACACCACACTCACATATGTAAATACACGCAAACTCATACACCAAAAATAAAAAATAACTATAACTTTAAAATATATATATATATATATATATATATATATATATATATATATTGGTTAAGTGTGCTAGAGAGATGGCTCAGCAGTTAAGAGCACCGGCTGCTCTTTCAGAGAACCTACGTTTCAGTCCCAGCACCCACATGGTGGTAACAGCTATCTGTAACTCCAGTTCAAGGGGATCTGATGCTCTCTTCTGGCCTCTGTGGGCTTTGAATGACACAGGTGCATTTGCCAAGCAAAACACTCATACACAAAAAATAAAAATAAAGAAAATATTACTTAATACAATATCAAAAGTGGATGAAAAACAAAACACATAAATGTGCTTTTTGGTCATAATGAAGGGCAAAGTGGGACCTAGAGACACATTCACTGAAAGGATGGAGCTAAATTTACTCGCGGGTCTAATGGGCACACAACAATGAACACTTAAGGTTTAATTTTAAACAATATTTGATTCCTATCTTTTTTATGAAATCCCAATTCCAATAAACATATCCATGTATTTCAACAAATCTAACAGGACTGGGGTATTTCAAATTGAAACCACGCCTAAATATCATCAACAGCTATTTCATATTACTCACAATTGCAAATTCTTAATACAGAAGGGAAATGAACAAAATATCTAAAACCCACTATTACTTCCAAAGACTGACAAGAAGCAGGCCAGCTTAAATGGGGAGAGCTGAAACGGCAGACTTCAGAGGAAGAAAAAAGCTACTTCCAGGGCCTTAATCAGATGCTCACCAGCATCAAGAGTTGCACAGCGAGCTTGGTCTGCTGGACTTCACCAACACCCTTGCACTGGGCCACACGATCCTGACTCAAGGGCTGGATATGAACAGTATGCTGGTACACATCTGTTTTTTGTTTAATTTTCTTTAGTTTGATTTTTATGTATGAATGTTTTGTCTGCATGTATGTAAGAAAACCCATGTTGTACAATACTTGCAGAAGCCAGAAGAGCATATCAATAGATCACCTGGAACTTGAGTTAAGAATGGTTGTTAGCTGCCATGTAGGTGCTGGGAACCAAACACAGGTACTCTGGAAGAGCATCCAGTGCTCTTAACTGCTGAGTCTTCTTGCTATCCCCATACATATGTGGTTTAAAAGTGGCAAAAAACTGTTTGGGGGCATGTTCGGATCAAGTTAAAATGCCTCATTTTACAAGTAAGAAAATATAACATCTACAAGAGTGCTCAATTGAAGATGAGACTGCAGGTATCCCTTAGTACTTGGTCCTCTACTGATGCAGTCTTTTGAGAGTCTTATTAAATTAGGGTTGCTTGCCATTTCACTAGTGTGTTAGTTAGTTTTTGGTCAACTTGACATGAAATAGAGTCACATGGGAAGAAGCTATTTCAATTGAGGGTAGGCTGGGCTAGGGAGTGACTGGGAGGCCAACATGGTTTACCTAGTAAGATTTTGTTTCAAAAGATTAAAAACATAAAACTTTTAACAGAATATGTGAGGATACTTACAGATCATACTTTCATGCTTCCCTCCAAGATCCATAAGGTGCAGTCAAGCCCCTGAAGCAGGTCTGGTTTTTCTGTCACTGGGCATATGTAACACATATCCCCACCCCCAAGAGTGAGAAAACAAAGTAAGGGACAGTCAAGACCCTTTAAGCTACTTTCTACTGTGTCTGACAAGGTTCTCTGTCTGTGGGCCACTCTTCCCTTCTTTGTAGCCAGAACTCACAGAGGCTTAGGCCAGAAACAGTCGACATGGATCTCTCACAGATTTTTTTTTCCATGCAGTACAGGAGAAGAAAGAAATGCAATGGTGGGGGCAGGGGGAGACTCAGCATCACCTCGCTCTAAGCCCTGCACTGTTCCAGGGAGCATGTGGTTAGTAAGGAATGAATATGAAATATCAAGCCTGGAGCCACAGGCAGCAGACACACAAGATAAAGTCTACAAAGGACTGATGTGCACTGCTGAGTGACAAAAGCAGAGAGTGCAGGGGCACAAAGCACTGAGGTGGAGGCAGGGGTGCCACTGTCTTCCAAGACCATCTGGGAGAACGGGAGGAATGGGTGTGCCTGAGAGCTCTGCTGCTCATACCTGCAGCCACTGCTCCAGAGAGGGACTCAAGCTGCTCCAACCATGACAACTTTAATAGCACTCAGGCGTTAGGAAGTTGAGGGGAGAGAGGGAGAAAGAGAAGAAGAGGGGGTAGAGAGGCAACAGATGGAGTGAAGGAAAGGGCTGGGGTCAGGGTGACAGAAGAATCCATCCAGTGACATATAGAGGAAATGGAGGACCAACTATATCGGGCAGAGACAGTAACCTTTCAGTGACACAACCCCCATCTGTGTGACCCAAATTCCACTGACAGTCACAGCTCTCTAATGCATTAGTAGGGAATCTGATGTTGTGTGTTTGTGGGAGATTTGGAAGCCTTGGCTTTTATTGTGCATTGATGATTATGCTTACAGAGGAGATTAAAATCAGTGCATATGATGTGAGATAAATAAAGAATCCATCTTCCATAGCACAAGGTGTAAAATCATGCAGTACATCTGAGGAAAGTCTAAGAATCAACTGAACATAGAATTCCCTCCACAGAAGAGATGAGAAACAGCTCTATTTTCCATGCTTCGCTCTACAAACAGGCCTAAAAAAGTACTGTGTAACAAGTAAAAATTTTGCTACCAATGATTTTGTCAAACAAAATTATTGTGATTTCAAAGCTAGAGCAAACTCCAACTCACCTAAAATTCAGTGGGCTGAAATGCTACTTTTACCATAATCGGCTTTGGCTTGGATTCTACATGTAAAAGAGGAATGGAAAAATATTTAGAATCCCTGCCTGCCTTCTTTGGGAAGAAGGAGGGTGAAATTCATTTCAATGGAAAAATAAATCTACATATTTCCACCTCTGTGCTGAGGCCAGGAGGAGGAGGGGAAAGGAAGACCTAGGGAAAATATTAATAATGTGTCTTCAGATGCGCCAAAGGAGGCCCAGAACTGGATCTGAGCACAGGCCAGAGAAAGCTGTAGAGCTATGTGAAGCCAAGAGCTCAGATTTTTTTTAAGTCACACAGAGAGAGAAGAAAAATACTGATCACACAGTGGCCTGCCTGGATCCTGATGAGGTACTTTTTAAAAAACATAGTCTAATATTTAATTTCAGGCTTTTTGGTTTCTGAGCTTCTAAACTTTTCTGTTTCCCTTATCATCATAAAGTTTACTCAACAAGGTATTTAAAAAAGTAAGAGAAAGGAACTGTGTTCCTGTTGTGTGGGGCTAGGTGCAAAGTGCAGGACAGAGAGCCAGGTCAAGCTCAGAGCAGAGCAGGGTCTAGCTGCCTGAAACCTGAGCCTGTTCCTCACATCCCCGTTCTCCCAGGGAATACTGATCTGGCTAGGGATGTGGCTCACTGGCAGAATGTATGACAACCAAGCAGCCAGCCCAGGGTTCTATCTTTAGCATCAATCAAAATGGGTGTGCTGACACACACCTGTAATATCAGCAAACAAGAACAGGAGTTCAAAGTTATCCTTGAACATGCAAATTGAAGGGACAGCCTTGGGTATTTGGAACCCTGTCGAAGAAAAGACAGAAAGGGAGGGAGGGAGGGAGGGAGGGAGGGAGGGAGGGAGGGAGGGAGGGAGGGAGGAAGGAAGGAAGGAAGGGAGGAAGGAAGGAAGGAAGGAAGGAAGGAAGGAAGGAAGGAAGGGGAGAGAGAGAGAAAGGAGGGAGGGAAGGAAGGAGGGAGAAAGAGAGGGAAAGGGAGCACGAAGTCCTGTGTTTGGGTGGCAGTGCCAGGAGGATTAGAAGTCCAAGGTCATCTTTAGCTATAAGGGGAATTTGATGTCAGCATGAGACCCAAAAATAAATACAAAGAAAAAAAAAGAGACCTGTTATATACTCTAAGAAGCAAATGTAAAAGCTTGTGGGAGGGTCGCAACTGTTAGAACCCAACATCCACTACCAAGGATTGGACCAAAGACTCTGCAAGCACTCTACCCCTAGTTATAACACAACCAGAGCACTCAGTCAGGGTTAAGTAGAAATGGTACAAAGAGAAACGCTGAAGCTATGTATCTATGAGTTACCTGAAGTTACTTTTCTTATTTATCCCTAGTCATTTATACATAGAAAAGATGAGCTCAAATGATAGGCCAGAAACTGGCAATGGCTTTAATTGATACAGCAAAATTAATATAAGAATTAAAATGAAAATACGTCATCTGCTTTTTATGTTGGGCATAAAATTCAAAAATTAATATTATACACAACATATTTTGCTTGTTTGTTTGATTAGTGATTCTAAAAAGTAAGCTTGGAACATCACTCATGCTAGGAAGCAAGTACTTTACTCCTGAGTCACATCACCAGGCCAGTTTTTACTTCTTATGTTGAGAAAGGATCCCACTGCTGGCCTTGAACTCACCCTGTAGCACAGGCTGGCCCTGAACTTTGGATCCTACTGCTTCAGGATCTCAAGTAGCAAACATCACAAGCTGGTAGGTGCCACCCAGTCCAGCTGAGACTGTATAATTTCTCAAAAGCTGCTTTTGCTGTACACATTCAGGAAAAACACAAAATCTAAGCAAGAGACTTCAAGAAGTGAGGAAAAATCAAAACCTGACTCAGTCTGACAATGATTTTTCAGTTTTGTGATCTTTGGTGAATTTCTAAGAACTTAGTTGCCTTAGCAATAAAATTAAGTACAAAAAAAAATCCCTCATAATTTTATCTGTTAAATAATGCATGTAACAAATCACGCTCATAGAAACACAGAACAACATGCAGAAGGAAAGAAACTGATGACCATTAAGGACTTGATACTGCAAATGTGGGTCGCTGCTCCCAGTTTCTGTTCTTTGAGATGTTCTCTGACCCCAATTCCCAGGTCTTAGCTTTTTGAACATTACTGTCGTATGGCACACAGCCTATGAGAAGAGAGATTATTTAGAAGTACCCAGGGCAAAGAGAGCGGTTCCCTTACATTAGCTGAATGCAGAATCTGAATCTTCAGGTTCCTTGCACTGGTCCAACATTTTTAGTATAAAGGAAAATGCATCTTATTGATTTAGGGCCTGAGACACCGTCAATAAAATAGCATTGTTCATCAGAGCAAGTTCATACTGAGTTTATGCACCAGGTACCATACTAGGCACTTCAGATCTAGTCTTTCAAAACATCAGGAGGATACTTGTAGCTAAGTTCTGTTTTTAAGTACATTCTGCAAATAACGGAATTGAGGCCCTGATATGTGAAGTAATCTGTCTTATTCATACAGCAACAAGAGAGGAGCTGAGTTTCTAGCACAGATACATGGGCCTAGAGCTTAGTTTTTAATCACCATAGCAAATGCTCTGATCCATAAGAACCTTATAAGAACCACAGAAAGTAGAAATCAGGTCTAGGAAAGCTTTAAGATAAGCACATTACACTTTTCCCTAATTTCCTCCCACGAAGTGGCAAGCCAGTTACTAAACATGCTTAGAATTTACTGGATTGAATTCCCAAGATTCCTCCTAGACTGTGAGAAGCTAGGTAAGAAAGATGCTTGGGGGTGGGGGAGAGGGAGTCAGATTCTTCTGTCATTGAAAATATTCCAAATGCTGCCTAGAATTCAATCAGATAATGCAAAATCACTTTGTAACCCCAGACTCACCTTCTGAATAATCCCAAAGCTATTTTGATCTCTTTCCTTCCAGAACAAATTGATAACTTCTGAATAAATGTCTTATGGGCTAGTCTGAAGGAAGCCCTCTCCTAAATAAAGATTACATTACTGTGAATTCATCAGCACATAGCCAGCAAGACCCTATGCCTATTCACATCTTGACTTTGCATGATAGTTCTATGAGGATTGTAACTGTTCCTGAACAAGAAATACAAAGACTGTGTCTTCTTAACTATAAATTCTATTAAGTAAACAGAAGACTATACAAGCATTTAGTTAAGAACTACACTGAAAACAATTTTTTTTTTTTGCACTAGGGCACTAGGGCTTGCTATTCAGAATGAAAGTCCCAGCAGAGCCTGCCTCAGTTGCTGGAGACTGTGGTTGCCCTATTTCTAATAAACAAGGCAGTCTCCTGTCCCAGACTTGTCACTGTAGAATCTGAGCTGACTTCTGCTAGTTCAACCCAAGTACACTTCTGCTAAGCACTGCCTGCTTCCTTTCATTCCTTATTGTCAAAAGCTTCTCATCAGACCACTTCCTGCTTCTGGAACAGAGGCAGTTCTATGAGTAGAGCTGAGAAAGAGTTAATTTTTTACACTCAAAACGTGATCTCATTATCTCTAAATTTATCTCTGCTTGGTTGACGAATCTGGATTTTTTCTGAGTCTCTAAAGGGATGAAGGTCTGTGTACACTTTTAGTTCATTTCACCAGTGGTTGCAAGAGCATCCGGTACATGAATCTGTAATCTGTCAAGTATGTGTTTATTTATGTATCTTTCTTAAAGACTGTTGGTGACAGATCACACAAGGCACAGTTCATAGAAATTTAAAATGCATTTCAGGTTACAGACTGTTGTTTTTAAAGACAAGGAGATATTTTCATAAAGATTTAAAATGCAATTTGCCAGTATTTCTTCCCACATTTTTGTGAAGATATTCACTGTCCAACATAGTATTCAATTTGTTGATAATATGTTAATAAATTATATATTCAATTTCTATATTCAATTTCCTTTATTTTGCTCATAATCTCCTACAGAGTTGAGTCAGCAGAGTATAGCCCTTTCACTTCTGACCTTTTTGAGTTTCAAAAATGAACAAAAAGTAAAAACTGTATACACAGAAGATTTCAAGGTCTGGGAGTATAGTTCATTTAGCAGAATGCTTGTCTAGCACTGTCAAAGCTCTGGATTTGATCCCCAGTAAAGTAAAAAACAAACATGGTGACATATCCCTGCAATCCTAGCGCTTGGGGGGTAGAGGCAAGAGGATCAGGAGTTCAAGGTTATCCTCAGCTAAACAGCAAGTTCAGACCAGCCTAGGATCCATGAGATTCTGTCTCAAAACAAAAGAAAACAAAAGTCTTCTCACCATCACTATTTGTCTAACGTATGGTGACCGAATGGTGGACAGGGCTGGTCTCCAGTGTGGAGATGGGCCAGAGATCACCTTTAAGGGCTGGGTGCAGATCCAGCTCACTTTCCACCTGCCTGGGCCACTACCCCAGCCCTCTGGCTTCCCGGAGGTATGCAAGCCCACCAGGTGGGAGAGAGAGGTGCTGTCAGTCAGCAGGGAAATTTTCCACCTCTGAAAGCCTCTCTCAGACCTTCCTCTGCGCAGCACCTCAGCTGCCTCTGCGAGCAGTGTCAGAGTATTAAAATAGCTCAGGCTTGATGACTTCACTAGTTCTCACAAACAGGCTAGTTGGCAGAAGGCAAATGCTGCCTGCTCCTAAGGGGAAGACAATTTTTTTTTCTTTCCTCATCACCCCCTAATATGAATACTTGGTTTCATTTTGACTCTGAGAGAAATTTCCTTTCGGAGGTTCAGTTCAGCACAAACTTCATGCAAATAGCTCAGAATGCCTTCAAAAGACTGAAGCTAAAAGGGGTCAGTCAAAGCCAACACCAAGCATTCAGATTGCATTATAATTTCTGAGGTGAAACTTCAAGGACAGAAGAGCTGCTGGTAAGCTAACCTTACATAACACTTCATATTTCATTCATTCCAGGCCAAAAACCTTCCTTAAGAACCTTGGTGATACTTGATAATAAACCCCAAATTTTAAAGTCTAATTCCTCATGTGTGCTCTGTTGTCACACATAAAATATCAAAGTGAAAATAACCACTGCTAATCAGAGTGTGATGACGGAGGACCTTTAAGAGGCCATTCTTCCCTATCACAGCTCAGATGAATTTTGAAATGAAAAGGAAACTAAGTGTCAAGCATTATGCAGTAAAAAGAGTGTACTTCTGAGTTAAATAACCAAATCATATGAGTGTTTATAATTTTCCCTTAGCACTTTTCACTTCCCTTTATACTACTACATATTAGTAAGAGAATATTCCCAGCAAAAGCAGGTCCTCTGATGTCCCACGGTAAATCAGTGCTACCTCAACACTGTACTTTGATTCCAAAAGAGCATTTAGATTAACTGCTTCAGTGCCCTATGGACACAAGATTTACGCTCATAGAAAATGCTCCCATATGACTCTATGGACATAGAGCTAATGAAATAATTTGGTTCACTGGTTAAAGATGGCTGCTCTGAAAGGAGCACAATCACTGCCCCCAGCACTTCTCAGTGCCTCTGACTGTCTTAAGTTCAAAAGCATCTAAGCAGAGGTGGCATCTTGAAATGGCGATGATAGGCAGCCATCTCTCCCTTTCTATCCCAATCAAAACATCATAGACTTTTTTTCAAAGAATACGGAAGCATCTATAGGACAAAAAATTTCTAAGTGTTTCACAAATGATTTGTTCATTATACAAGCATCTGCTGGGTACCTCCCACATGGCAGGAAGGATAAATGTACTGGCCACAAAGGCAAAGTAGACACCAAAATGGCCTTTAAGAATTTCACTCAGCAGCAGGAGAGGTGGCTCAGTCAGTAAAGTACAGGATGCCCAAGTGTGAAGATCTGAGTTCAAACTCCACAACTCCCATTAAAATCCCTGTGCTGGGGAGGTGAAGACAGATAGGTCCCTGGGGTTCACTGGCCAGCCAGCCTGACCTACTCAATGAGACCCATGCCAGGGAAAAACCCTGTCTCCAGAAGCAAGGTGGATGGTTCCTGAGGAATGATACTTGAAGTTAAGCTCTGACTTCCATGTTTGCACATACATGCACACCACACACAGACACACACATACAGAATTTCACCCAACTTTCTTTATTTAAGTATAAAGGTGCAGAGCCTAAATGAGAGGTAGACTGATGCAATCATTGTGTGAGCTGTGTGGAGGCCAAAGGTCAACTTGGTGTTTTTCTTCTATCCCTTTATATTTGTTGTTTGAAAAAATGTCTCTCACTGAACCTCAACCTCACTCACGGGCTACGCTGGCAGACGAGTGAGCTCCGGAGCTCTGCTGGCCTATACTGCCTCATGTCAGGGTTACAGATGAACCCCAACCTGGCCAACTTTTTAAATGGGTGGTAAGGACTCAGATCTAACATATGTACAAGGAAAACACTGTACTGACTGACCCATCTCCTCAGCCATTACAATCTTTATGATAACCAACTGAGATGGTGAGTTTTCATTATCAACTTGAGTAGATGTAGAGTCACCATGGAAAAGCACTTCTGGCTTTGTCTGTGAGGGTGTTTCCAGACAGATTTAACAGAGCAGGGAAGCCCCGTCCTGAATGTGGGCGAACTACTCCACGGGCTGAGTTTTCAGAATGAATAAAAAGGAGGAATTGAGCTGAGTACCAGAATTTATGTCTCCCTTCTTCCTGACTCTGGACCAGTGTAAGCAAGCTGCACATGCCCTGCCATCACTCCTTCCTTGCCATGGTGGGCCATATTCTGTAAACCAAATAAACTCTTCCCATCAGTGGTTTCTTAACAGGTATTTGGACATAACAAAGAGAAAAGTGACTAATACACACATGATTTAGGATATGAGCATTTGATGCTATATTCAAGGAATTATTGGCTTCCTTTAAGTGAAATAACCTGGAATAGGCCATGCTCAGAGGAAAGAACACGAAATTAAGAATGCTTAGGCTTTTCTGGTACAGAAGCTAATACACAGATATGAAGAATGTTAGTGCCAAAAGGTCAGAAAATATTATTACAGATAATGTAATTCACACAGTGATGGGACAGTCTGAGTTACCATTCATGATGGTAACTTCACTAACATTACATTTTAGTTTCATAAAATACATCAATTAGACCTAAAACTCTCGTATTTGACCAATGATGCCTAGGAAGATTGTGTGATTTGTGTCAAATCTCATAGTCACAGAGGTATGAAGCTACTACCTTGGAATAAATAGCTCTATTTATCCTATGTTTTCCCCATTATATTACTTCAATCTGATGCATATTATATGCAAATCTGTTATTCTGTACCTGATCCATATTCAGACAGATATGCATATGATACTGGGCTGCATGATATGCACACCGTATTATATTTGTGTCTTTCACATGCATATAATCCTTCTATTCTCCATCCAACTCACATTATTCTGCTGGGTGTCTGAATTATATGCATACACATGTATAAATATACTATTGCCAGATGCATACACAACTCACACAGGCATACCATATTACTCTGTGTTTGACTCATCCATCCATAAATACATGTGTCACACGACCATGTATCTCCTCTGTATGCACATTTCTATTGGCATGTATACACACACACGGAAACAATATATGCTTGTGAAGTTAGAAATTCAAATGTGAGAGAGACACCCACAGAACTCCATCAAAATTATGAGCATATTATCAAGTAATTTACCAGAATTTGTTCCCAGAGACTTGGGCAGTATGACTACTAGAGCACAGACATCCGCATACAGCAAGACCTCTGGTTCTTAGTCCAGGATGAGAATAACATTGTTGTTTGTATTGTACTGTGGGACAGTAAGTAGATATAAACAGAAAATGAGGATGGAGAAATAGTATTCTGTATCCTTGCTCTAGCATCAGTTCCCAGATTCTGAGCCCATGTGGCAGTATGGGAATGAACAATGCGGCAACAAAGTGTGACCTGAAGAACACTCTTCTTGCACAGGAACAAGACAATATAGAGAGCTTTGAATGACCTTTCTTGACAGGTCATTGACTAGGATTCTTACAAGACTTAGAAGGAGCAGTGGTATGGTCCTCAGGGGTTTTCCTGGAGATAGGCATATGAGCAATTAGGAGGCAGAGATGAAGGAAATTCCTCACGGTAACTAGCTGATGCAATAGTTCACAGACACCTAAGGTATTTTGGACAATCTGATGTGGAAGCATTCAGGGAGAGCTAGTAAGAGACTGGAGGCTCCGCTGCAGTAGGAAAAGGCATACACAGAGATTACTATGCACATTCAGTAAGGCCCACTATCTTGAAGATCAGACCAGGATGCCAATACCAAAAGACATGCAAGACCTAATGACTGGATTCCTATTGTCCTATGTCAATTTCAAGAGTCTACTGAAGTACATGGAGAGTGTTGTGAACTGGCCCTTTCTTATCTAAGCTACAAGTAGTACCATGAGTCTAGCCTACTTTTACTTATTCATAAATAATTCTCCTTTATAACTAAGTATGACCATTACCAACTCATATATGCATTATGCGGAAAGAGCTGCCGTGTTGCCATATCATGAAGTATCACTCTTAGATCTTCCGCGTAATATTCTCACCACTTTAATGAGAATATGTGAACAAAGAAAGTAATCATGATGTGCTGTCCTGTGTGTCTTTTCTAAAACTTGCTTACAGTTACTCACTGAAAAAGACGACTTCCAAATTGGAGGGCCCTAATCACTCTGGCCTTGGAAGACTGCTGTAAAGTGCCAGAGTCAGCTCTTTAAAATGAGGCATTATTTCTCAAAAGGAAATGGGCAGCTTTAAGCAAATAAACCATGGGTACTTTGAAGTCCATTTTAAAGACTTTAATCTATTGGCTAAGATAAGGATCAAAAAGATCAGGCTCTGGGCAGAGGTTTGGAGGGCAGTATAGGCAACCATAGAAACAACGAACTGCTTTTCATAAACTGCAGTGAGAGTCTAGCATGGTGGTAACTTGACAGGTAGAAGCAGGAAGATGAAGAGTTCAAGGCCATTCTGGGTACACAGGGAGTTTGAGGTCAACCTGGGCTACAGGGAACTCTGGCCGAACAATAACAACAATAACAACAGCAAAATGGAATGAGAGCCCTTCTATCAAGGAATACAAGAAAACGTTCAAAGTTCAGCAGGCCAAGTACAAACTAATAACCAAGCTTGCCAAGAAAAAAATCTGAGCAACAGTGCAAAGTACTCCAAAGAAAATAAAAAAATGTTGCTTCACTAAACAAAATCCAAGGAAAATAAAGTAATGTTTTCAGCCAAAGCATGTACATGATGAAAAAGAGAGTTTGTATAAAATGGAACAACAATTGGTCTTTATTAACAAAAGCATTAAAAATATAGTAAGGCTTTTGAAAAAAGTTACAGAAATTCAATTAGTGATTAACTTAAGGGTAAGTCTAAACCTAATTATTAAGCCAGATACAGTGAAAGCAAAAAACTCAACTGGTAGGTCAGAGTTAAAGGCTCAAGGTGGAGTCAGGCATGGTGCTGCACTCTCAGCATTTGGAAGCAGAAGCAGGTGGATCCCTGTGAGATTGAGGCCAGCCTGGCCTACTGATCAAGTTCCAGGCCAGCTGTGGATACAGGAATATTCTGTCTAAAAAAATTACAAAACAGAGGAATCAAAGTGAAGTCAGCAGATACCGAGGCAAACATAAAATACACATGACAAGCAGGTGTCATACAGAGTTATAACTGATGGGTGACCATCCCTTCCATTCTCAAAGAAACAGACATTCATTTTACAGTGAATGTTGAGCACTTACTCTGCCTGATGGCCAATGGACTGTAGGCTACTTTAAACATTTAGCAGCATTCTGTAGTTGGCTGTGGAATGAACCAACTGCCCAAGTCATACTCTAAGTGGCCAGCCTGTGGGGCTACAGGGAGGTGGAAGAGCCTTCAGGAGGTGGGGGTTAAAAGAAGGAAGTTAGGTTACAGGGCTGTGCCTTTGAAGGGTCATTTGCAGACTCTAGCTCCTTCCTCTCCTTTGTTTCCTATCTGCCATGAACTAAACAGCCTCCTAGTCCAGGCTCTCCCCACCATGGCTGCTACTCCTCTACTGGTACCAAGCTGTAGCACCAAGTAATCACGGGCTGAAACCATGAGCCAAAAAAAAAATAAAAACCTTCTTCTTATAAGTTCATCATCTTCTTATAAGTTCATCATCATAACAGAATGTCAGCTAACTCTTTGCAGATTAAAACCAAACAGTAGCTTTAAAAATCACTCTCTTCTATGGTTATAGCATGAGATAAATGACAGAGAATAAAATGTACAAGCATGAACATGTCCAGGAGACAGGTGCTCAAAGTGGTCTTATTTAACATTTTTACAGATGTTGTTCAAGAATGTAGGAAGGAGGTCAGTTTGTACTAAGCTCTTTTCTAGTAACTACAATGCCAGGGCACAGAGAAAAGCAGCCTTTCAGTATCAATTTAACAAATATGGTACAGTCCTTAAAGGTAACATTCACTTAGCCAACTGTCTAGATGAACCAGTGATCTCTAGTCTCTTTATAAATCATATTGACTGATACACCAAGAATGTTTCCAACCAGTTGGCTTCTCTGAACAGACTGATAACCTCTGCTCCTATTGACAGAAACATGCTTTAATCAGAGCAGTTTTTATCCTAAACCCTTTTATGCAATAAGACATACCATATTGAAACAATGAGACTTAATTAATGGATTAAAGATGTGAAGCAGGAATACGAAAAGCAGTGGAGTAGCTGTGAAAAACAACTGATTTCTTTGAAAATGTTCAAAGATTAGTCTAATGTAAAATAATATTTCTAATTGCTATAGAATAAGATGGGGATGTTGTAATTATACAACAATATGAAAAATATAAATCACAGATATCTTCAAATCTTTACTGCACTTTAAAGAGAGAAACTGAGGGCCACTCCAGAAGAGAGGGATTTTGCTAAGATATATAACATGGAAGTGAACTTACCAACCACACTGAGAGAAAACTCCTCCCCTTCATCCAAAGTTAGCCCTGTGTGTGTGTGTATGTATCATATAAATATACATATTTATACCTATATGTAAATTGCATGTGTGAATGAAGTATTTATGATGTGTGCACATCATTCTGTGTTCGTCTGCTTTCACTTTTTGACTACCTATCAAGTCTTACTTCTAACAAGAAAGCTCCAGTGCATTTAATGGCATGCACACTGTGTTGCACACTATGCTCTAACTGTAGATCTGAGGACTAATCTATTTACTTTCAAAGCACAGTCAGCACTATAAATAAAAGTATTCCACCAAACAAGATGAAGAAAATAACTCAGTCTGCAGAAGGCAGGATGGGTAGTGTGACTTTAGTGAAAGCCTGAAGAAAACATCAGGTGACACAAACTAGTTGGGAAGGCACCTCAACCAGAGCACCAAGAGGTACCACAAGGTTCAAAATACTAAACGTTCTCAAAGCATAGAAATAGTCAAAGAAAGAACGAGTCCAGAACACAAAACTCAGTTTTACAACGTAAATTACCAGGATTCTTTATATTTTAAATAGACAAATGCCACAATTATCCAAAGATGTTAGCATCTGTCTCAATAATTTGAAACATAAGATATAGATATAGAAAGAGTTCAATTATGAGATTATGAAAGTGACCTAGCAAAAAACAGAACAACAGAAGAACAATGTCAAGAAAGACAAATCCAGGAGGATGTGGTGACAGGCGGAGATAAAAGGGTTAAAACTGACTCACAGATGACCACCACGTTTGGATATTTAGCACGTTATGGAGAAAATTCATTTAAGAAAGAGGAAATGAAGATAACGAACATGATTGGAACACAGGTTTAAAATGCTATGTATTATATCCAGAAGAAAATATGTGATTAACAGCACTCAAGAAAAAAAAATGAAGCCAACTGTTTATGATTTCATTGGTTCCATTGAACCTGAGTTTGAACCTGATGACACAAATGGACATCCTTATGGAGGCAAATATAGGACAGATGGAAGAAACCGAGTCTCTTCCAAACACCAACTTTAGAAGCAAGAAAGAAGAGCCTCTCTTCCCTCTAATCCATGAGACTGAAGAATGACAGAAAGGGAGAAGCAACAGGCTTCAGAAAGAGCTTCTCTGAAAAGATGCGATAGCTGCTGTGACCTAAGCCACCTGATGTCCATTTTTAGTGGCCATTTAGAAAATTCTAAATTTTACTACAACAAACCTAAGACACTGATGGTCAGGGTTTCAGTCTTTCTCAATGAGTACCTTCCCCCAAAGGCTTCTGTGGAAATCCTAACCCTTAATGCGACGATGCTAGATGAGGCATTCCGGAGTTGATCAGGTGATATGAGTGGCCTTCACAAATGGGAATAGTATCATGAAGCAGACCTCCTAGTTAGGATGTAGAGTATTGGGTTCAATTCCTAATATCAGAGACAGTGAGTGGCAGAGACAGGAAGAGGCCAAGACTGACAGACCCCAAAGAACCATCTCACCTCCATCTGCCATGTGAGGACACAAGAAAATGGTGGCCATCTGTAACCCAGAAGAACCATCTCACCTCCATCTGCCATGTGAGGACACAAGAAAACGGTGGCCATCTGTAACCCAGAAGAGGGCCCTCACCAGAGCCCGGTCATGCTGGTAGCCTTGTCTCAGATTTATTACTCTGCAAACTGTGAACAAGAAAGTTCTGGTAGGATGGATAGAGGGAGGGAGAGAGGAGATTTAGGAAGGACAGACATAGGAGAAAGACAGCAGCAGCCTGGCAAGTAAAACAGACCAGGAGAAGGAAACTGAAGAGATAAGTAACGAAGAGATAAGTAATGAAAGTATCAAATGAAAAGCAAGGTCAAAAGTGACAGTCAGGAAACCCGGGCATTTAGCTATTTACTAGTCCAGGAGCCTCATGCAGGCATCCCAGCAGGTGTAAACACTCAAGTGCCTGGGTTAGAGAGCACATGAAAGACAAGAAGGAGAAAAGAGTTCTTGCAGAAAACACTCCATCTGCTGAGGAAAAGAGAATAAGGAGCTTTCCTAGAGACAGGAAGGCTTCTTATGAAACGGGATAACTTAGGCCGCACCCAGTCTGGCCTTCACAGCAAGATCTCAGAACTCAAAACTAATAAACAGCAAACACATATAAATGGAGACATTTTTAAATAAATGGAGACATTTTAATCTGTAGGAAAAGGAGTCAATAGAAAAGAAAACCAGGGTGAGAGGCAAACGATAGTTCTAGCCTCCAAAAATTCAGCAAGGGACCAAATCATAGATAATGTTGTCAGCAACAGCCTCAGTCTCAAAGAACTAGCTTTCTGTGGGATGAGAAGGAAACGGCAGGGAGCTCTTGAAGGGAAAGGGAGGCCCCCAAACTGTGGAGGAAGTAACTAAGGAAGTTCCTGATTCCCAGAAGTACTTCCTGCATGGTAGAGTGTAGGAGGGGCCTTGTTTCTACAGAAGAAATGTGGGGTGCACATCTGTAGTATTTCCCTCATAGGTAAGTAAAAGAGCATGAGAAAAAAGTGCTAGATTAAGTTTAAAGAATCTAAGTGTGGGCTATTAATAAACTCAGGATGTGTTGGAGCACTTGCTCTATAAGCATGAAGGCCTGAGTTCAGATCCCAGAACTCATGCAAAAGCCCTGTGTGGCAGACAGTGCTTGTAACCTCAGTGCTATGGAGGACAAAGAAGGATGGCTGGGGCTTGCTGGGCACCAGCTTCAGTTAATCCCTGTCTAAAGAGAAGGACAGAGTAGGACAGCTGACATCCTCTTCTGCCCTCCCCATACATGCAGCACAGGTGCATGTACCCAAACACACATGCTCACATACTGTATGCACATACCACACACAAAATAAATAAACAATAAACAAAACCCTAGCATATGAGTTCAACAGTTGCTATGAACAAGTCATGCAAAATCTCTCTCTCCCTCCTCTCTCTCTCTCCCTTTCTCTCTTTCACACACACACACACACACACACACACACACACACACACAATATAGGCATTCTAAGCAGAACTGAAAGTACAATAAACACAGATCATTACCATTTACAGAGCTATGACGCTCACAATATTGTTAGCCATCAAATCTTGCTAAACATGTTACAGAGTACAATTACTGATATTGACAATGGAGACTTCCTACATCAAAGTAATGCAATGTTCTTCCACCTTACAACATATACCAAGACAGACAGACTCCTAGTTGCCTTGGACTTTCCAATACAACCTGATCATTGTCTCAGGAGTATTTCCCTAAAACCTAGGGCAATGTAAATAAAAAAGAATAAAATCAATCATCATCTTAAATGGCTGACCATAAACACACATAAAATAACTCTAATGTCAGTCTAAACTTTGTTATAGTTCATAAAGTTTTAAAAAGTTAATGAATGACAAACTGAGATTGATTCAACAAGTAAAAGTTCAAAGAAATTAAGATCCAAGCTTCACCACAGCACTTCATGTGACAAGATTCTGGGACTGGTCGTGGGTGTGATTCTGCATGTGACTTATTATTTTATATTTATGCAATAGGAAAGAAAGAGCAATTAATTCCCCATGTGTTGACAGAAGAGTATAAAACACCATGTACTAGATAGCAGCATCTCTTAAATTTTCCTTCCTCCAAGAACAATTAAATAATCTACCAGAGAAACTTCAATCACAGAACACAGGGTAGAGCTCAAACTTCATGATGAATCCTCGCCATGTTTTCTCCATTAAAGAAATCTAAGTATAAATACAAATTTACTGGGAAATAAAGGTAACAGGTAACAGCAGAGTTGTGCCAATAACCTTCACCCCAAATTATACTCCACTTATGAATATCATCACACATCTTGTTTCTCTATTTTTGACACTTCACACATATAGACAATGTGTTATGAATAAATACAATATTGACCCCTTCTTAGCCTCTGATACCCTTTTTCATTTTCCTCTGAATCCCTTCTTCCTGTTTTAGCTCCACAATGGCTACACTATTAGAGAAAATGGCACCACCTCCTCCAGCAGCCATGAACAGCCATTATCTCCTCAGCAAGAGATGGTGTCTCCTGGCACCTCCTCTATACAAATTGGATAGTTGAAGGGCCAAGCTAGCAGATGCCCATACCTGCTGTGTGCTCACGGTTGCAACAACAGTGTCATATCTGATGTTTCATGGACTTCCTTCCACCTTCTCTTCTGTGTAGCTGCCTGGTCCTTTGATGAGAGGGTGATACAGACTGACACTGTGTCCTACTTAAGGCTGAGTCCTCAACAGTCACTTACTCCCAGCACTTTAATTGGATGCAATTAAGATTACCATGCATCTTACTGATACTTTCTAGTACTTTACATGGTGTCTGTACCTAGTATATAACAATTAAAAAGAAAAAATAAAGGTTGGAGATATGGGTCAGTGGTTAAGTAGGACCCGACTTTGGTTCCCAGCACCCATATCAGGCGATTCACAACAGCCTATAACTCCAATTTCAGAGGATCCCATGCACTGTGGCCTCCTCAGTTACCTGCATGTATGTGGCATACATAAACTCACAAAAGCACACATACACATACACATACACATACACATAAATGAGAATAAAATCTTGAAAAAGTAACAAAAGTATGACCATTATGAAACAATGCACAAATGAATTTGTACCCATCCTGAATCATTAACATTTGTGAGCTATTTATAGAATTCACAAAAAATTATACAAAAAATTGTAAATACAAGAAACACTCCTTTAAAAATCATAAAGTCATTACAATACCAATTACAAGTTTTGAAACTGGCACTCATATTGCCACAAACCGATGATATTCAATATTATCTAAAAACAGGTAACACACTCACCTACTTAACTGACCATCTTTTGGGGAGTTTTGGGTAGAACAGTGAGGAACAGTTACTTTTTTCAATATGATTCTTTCAAACAGTCATTGGTAAGGACTAGGGGGATGGGGAGGAGATCTCATATAGCTATGTTGACCTTTGTACTTAAGTCTCTGAGATTTTTTTTTTTTAGGAAGTTCCAAATCCTGCTCCAGCCTGCTTGCGGAAATGCTCTGTCCCAGCTGTTTTCAGAGAAAACAGTCTCTGACCCTGCTTTTCCTTTGAATTCAGCTGGCCCAGCTGCTGGACTAGAGACAGGGGAATTAAGAAGCTATCCACATGTCTACAAGAACAAAGTCGAGAAACAGAATAACCAAGTCTGATAGCCCAGTAACCGATGGGATAACTGAGAAAGAAACACAATGTGAGCGGAGACCTCCATAGCTGAACTCTCATAGCTTTACCTTAACTGCTGAAAATGTTTTCCCACAAATGCTGGGCACAATGCATCTCCAGTTGATATTATTCACCAACATGTATATAAATCCACTCAAGCCAACTGCAATAGTTAAGGCCCAAAGAGAAGTAACGCCTGGTTAACAAGCCTTGCAATCTTCCTTTCTCACACTTTACCTCCAACAACAGTGCCACAACAACACACATAGCTCAGTAATACTGACCGCTTTACTCTTATTTAGAAGATATTTTCTATATGCTGAAAGTCCAGAAAAGCTGGAAGTAATCTTTTATGAGAGTCAATGACTTAAAAGAGAGGTAATTTCTCAATTTTGAAGATATGTGCACATGAGCATTTTGTCATAGCATTCCTGTTTCCCATACCATTTCTAAAATATCTAAGCAATGACAGAGCAGCAAAGAGAGAGGATCCCACCCAGGGAGAACTGACAAACAGGTACAGAGTCATAGCATGTCTTCTTATGATCCACCTCCACAGAAGATAATGTTCCGGGACCAAATAGGAGCCTGGGTTCCAAACCCCAGAGATGTCCCGGACTGCATTCTCTGACTTAGTATCACCCAACTCTCTTTTCTCTGTAATTAACTTGACCATGCTCCTATTCAAAACTCAGGAGTTGACAGGTTTCAAGTGGGTCCGTGAGTTATGTCCCAAAATACTACTTTTAACAAGCTGGCCTTGATCAAAGTCTGGTCAAAGTAGGCATCTTAGTGAATATGAAAGAAGAAACAGATAAGCAAGGAAAAGACATACAATGCTTAGAATGTCTCTGGACATCAACAGAGCAGAATTTATTCAAAGGATCTGCGGCACAGGGGCTCAGCGGTAAACCAAGAGGACTTGGCTGTGACGCCATTCAATTCAACAAATATTTACTGAACATCTTTTGCCAACTCGAATGTAAGAAGAACTTCAAACTGCATTTATATCCTCAGATATGAAACAGTGCTGGAACAGACAGTGAGCACAGAGCAAATGAAGAGAGCAGTAAAGAAGGGACAGAGGGGACTTCTATAGAGAGGTCAAGCACTTAAGGACCCAGGACTCAAAGATGAACAAGAAAAAGCAGCTTCCAGAGGTTGTGGGAATGGCTTTTATCAATGGATGTAATCTGGACTGATGGCTTTCAACTAACCCCAGTAAAACCACATGCTCTTGGGTCTGATGACCAGAGTATCTCCTTGGCAACCTCAGTTTGGTACTCTACTCACAAATACAATGAATGAATGTAGTGTGCTTGAGTATTAACACCTCAAAGTGCTGCAAGTAGTGCCCCCACCCACTGGACGGAGGCTGGAAAGGATGCGTGACCTTAGATGAATGTGGACTAGGCATGAAAAGACCAGATGGATGAAGTGTGGAGCTGAACTAGAATCTGTACTTCCCCAATGGAGCTGGAGAAACCATTTTGAGTACATTATGGGTGTGGCCTGACCAGAGGACATAGTGGGAAAAACAGTGTTCCAGAGACAGTTCCATCAGCACAGGGTGAGGACACAGCTATGTCTTCACAGGTTGAGGGAACAAAAGATCCACTGACTCAATTCTGGAAGACAGACTCTCCTAACAGATAGCTAGGGGAACTAGTGTCCCTTTGAGTTTGGGCCAACTCGTAAAAACTTAAGAGTCAGGCTATTTGTTCAGGTGATTATGATGTTGGAGTAATAATAAACACCATAAGAGGTGTTGGCTGGGGATTAAAATCTGGACTCACTCCCCATTTTTAAGCTACCTTTTGATTTAAGCAATCTTTTTTCATGAAAGATCAAATCAGAAAAGGGAAAATAAGTTAAAAGAAAAATGGCTGCACATTTCTTGTTTTTTTCTTTTTTAAGACAAGGTCTCTTGTACCCCAAACTAGCCTGAAACTTAATAAGGATGGCCTTGAATTTCTGATCTTCCTCTCCTACCTCCAGAGTGATGGGATTATAAGTATTCTTCACCAAACATGTACATACTGCTGGCACTGAACCCAGGGTTTCATGCGTGCTAAGCAAGCATTCTACCAACTGAGCAACATCCCCAGTCCTAACGCTAGCTTCAAAGAAAACTTTAAGTAACATTCTATACCCATTATCAATTATGAATTTGATAAAGTAGAACAGAAACCTAACCTACATTTAAGAATCAATTATATGGGAATGGAGAGATGGCTCAGAGGTTAAGGGCACTGGCTGCTCTTGCAAAGGATCCTTCACCCACATGGCAACTAACAAGCACCTATCTGTAACTCCAGTCCCAGGGGACTCAATGCCCTCTTCTCTCCTCTAAGGGCACTGTATAAACAGGTGCACTTACATATCTGCACACAAAACACTCATACACATAAAATGAAAATAAGTCACTTTTTTTCAAAAAAAAAAAAGAACCAATTATATCCCTATACTTCCTACTATACTACATGAAACTCATTTGGTTTTGCAGACATCATCAGCTTCTCCTTCCTGACTGAAACTCAAAAAACAAGAAGAGGAATAGGAAGACACTGAGCTAACAGCACAAAAACAGTCACAGGTCCATAGGGCCCTCTATAAAGATAAGAAAGTTTTCCAGCCTAGCAGCAGAAATTGGCAGAAACTGTCTCTAAATGTCTCCCAAATAACTACAACATACCGAAAGGTTTTCAAGCATGATTATGACACTAAATTAAGGATTAATTATTTTGTTATAACTACCTATACTTTTAAACTCTTTTCTTTGTAGCCCAAGACAGAAACTAAGCCTGATGTCCCTGAATACTATACACACTTTTCAAAATTAATTATGCTGTTACCCAACCCTGTGTCTATACTGAAAGTCATGGACTTGTAGGCTTAGAATAAGTGAACTGTATAGTGTATAGTCTCTCAATATACACATTATATTTTTTAAAAGGGAAAAGTTTTAAAGATATATTGCCCTAACTATATTTAAAATATTGATGTTTATGGGGCTGGAGAGATGGCTCAGTGGTTAAGAACACTGGCTGCTCTTATAGAGGACCTATTCCCAGCACTCACATGGTGGCTAACAACCATCCTTAACACCAGTTCCAGGGGAATTTGACATCTTCTTCTGACCTCTACAGGCATCGTATGGCGTGGATTACACTTACATTCATGCAGACAATTCATTAATATACATAAAATTGAAACAGCAAATAAAATAATTTTAAATAAATAAAATATTAGTGTTTCATAATTGTATGCCTTGGTCTATGCTGTTACAACAAACTACCTGGATAAATTATACAGCACGGAAATTGAATTGCTTCCTTTTAGAGGAATTGGCAGACTGAGTTATGTAGCTGAGTTATCCGCTCTCTGCTTGTATGGTGGTCCCCTGCAGCTTCATCCTCCGAGGAGAGAAATGTTGTGTCTTTTGGAGGTAGGGAGATGAAAGGTTAAGTTGGGAGAACAGGGCTGGAAGCCTCTTTTATAAGGTCCTTAGCTTCATATCATAAGGAGCAATTTTCATAACCTAATCATCCTTTAAAGGCTCCACATTTTAATATCATCACACTGTTTCAACAGCAGAATTTTGGATGAAACATATCCAAACAAGAACTAGAAATATTCATGAAAATAGTAACATAAATCAGTCTTCATGTACTGGTGTTTTAACTCTTCTTTTAAAATCAAGAATGGTTTCTATTCTGAAAAAATTTGGCTTTTTCCACATCACCATCTATATACAAATATTTGAAAAGTGTAAAGATGAACATGAAAGTACCATAATTAATAATATCATATTGGGAAGTAGATGCTGATACATGATTAAGTTAACTAATAATCAAATATGAAGAACTGTAAACAGATATGAGCCTAAGAATCAGAAGCTCTGAATTCCATTACTGGCCTCATCATTTGTGAGATGAGTATATTTATTTGGACAAAGTATTCAAAATAGTATAAATAAGTTATAAATCAAAAGTTGGTTGTGAAAATAAGCCAAAGCAGCATGTAAGAAACCATGTGAGAAGTGTGTGGTGGTTTAAAAAAATAATATTGATATTAGTTTGGCTTTCTTACAAAAAACAAGATGAATTTCAGAGATTAATTTCCCAAAGACTCTCAAAAACTCTGTCACCCAGTTTCTCTGTAGCATTAAACTGCTTAAAATATTTCATTTTTGTATCTTGGCTTTTACAAGATATATATTTGTCTTTTACTAGTCATTAAACTCAAGAAGAGTTGGTGGTATCACTTCTTTTAACCATCTTTTAGACAAAAGAAGATACAAACATATATTTGTGACGGTGCAATACATGCTGTGGGGTTTGGGAGTATTTTGTTTTATTTTTAGACTTTTGAGACAGGGTTTTCTTGTAGCCCAGGATGGTCTGGAACACTGCATGTATCTCAAGATGGCCCTGAACACCTATTCACCTGATCCCACCTCCCAAGTGTTGGGATTACAAGCAGGAGCCACCATGCCCAGATGAGTAGGAGAGTTTTGTTTATAATCTTTTGAGATTGGGACTAGAGTCTCAGCCACCCAGGGCAAAAGGAAAAGGTTGGAAGGCCAGTGACTGAGATCTAGGGAGGTCTATAGCCTGGGAAGCAGTGTGCTCAGGACTTCTTATCAGGAAGGATCAGAGGTGTACTTGTTTCTTTCATTTTTTTATTAGCATATATTAAATGTACAAAGTTTCTCTATATACATATAATGTACTTTGATCATATTCACCTACCTATTCCGCATTCCTGGTTCCACTCCATCTTTCTCACCCTTTCCCCTTTTACATTCGCAGAGGTTTCCCATTTACATTCATTTCTTCCCCACAAGCTGAATAAATTTCACATATGAGAGAAAATATGCAGTACTTATCTCTTTGAAACTGGCTATTTCATTTAACAAGATGATCTTCAGTTCCATTAATTTTCTTGCAAATAACAAATTCATTCTTTATAGCTACATAAAATTACATTTTATGTACACACACACACACACACACACACAAACACACACATACACATACATGGTCATCTTAGGCGGATTCCATTTTTGTTGTTTGTCTCACTGTAACCCTGCTAGCCTGGAACTCTCTAGGCAGACCAATCTTAGAGATCCACCTGCCTCTACCTCCAGGTGCTGGATTAAAGGTATACATCACCAAGCCCAGCAATATTGGCTATTGGGAATAATGTTGCAACAAACATGGGTATGGAGTTTTCTCCTAGAAGTATGATGACTTTGATTCTTCGAGTTATAAACCCAATCATTTCATATTTCAGTTTTTAACTTTTTGAAGAATCTCTATACAGATATCTACAGTAAATATACTAATTTACATCCCTATCTGCAGGGCTCCCCTCCTTTCTCACATCCTTATCAACACTTTTTGTTTCTTTCCTTCATAGTAGCCATTATCATTGGGATAAGACAGAACCTCAGGATAGTTGTAAGTTGTGTTTCCCTGATACCTAAAGATGGTGAATTTTTTTTATGTATTTGTTGGCCATTTGTGCTTTTTCATTTGAAGTGTTGTTACTGAGCAGATTATTTGTTCATTTGGTATTTACTTTTTCAGATCTTTAGGTATTCTATACATTAATACCCTATTGGATGAATATCAATGGTTCTACCATTCTTTAGGCTAGCTCATTTTGTTTCTTTTGCTGTGATGAGTTTTGTTTTTAATTTGATGCAATCCCATTTGTCAGTCCTTGTCAATTATTTCTTGTCTATTAAAGTTTTATTTTCAGAAGTTGTGGACTGTTTCCTTGTATTTTCCTCTAGTAGTTTCAAAGTTTCAGGTCTTATATAAAATCAGATCTATTTTGAGTCAAATTTCATGCAGAGAAGAGAGAGGAGAGAGAGGAGAGAGGGAGAGAGGGAGAACGGGAGAGGGAGAATGGGAGAGGGAGAAAGAGAGAGAGAGAGAGAGAGAGAGAGAGAGAGACAGAGACAGAGACAGAGATTCAGTCTTTCCCATGTGGCTATACTGTTTTCCCAGCAGTCAGACAGCTCTTTCTCCTTTTCTCCAGTGCATGTTTGGGCACCTTTAAGAATCTGATGGCTGTGCTGTGGCTGCGTGGCCTTACTTCTGGATAATGCATTCCACTGATGTACACTTGTTGGGTGTCAGCACTATGCCCATTTGTTACTATGCTCGTAGTACAGTTTCAATCAGGCACTGTGATACCTCCAGCATTGCTGTATCTTCTCAGGATGGTTTTCACTGTCTAAGGTTTTGTGTGTTTCCATATGAATGTTAGGGTTGTTTTTCTTATTTCTGTGAAGAATATATTTGGAATTTGAAAGGGATCTATAAATCCTTTTGTTAATATAGTCATTTTGACAACTTAATGCTGCCAAATCATGAATACGGAGTCTTTCCATCCTCTGGTGTTTTCAAGCTTATTACTTGGTATGTAATACCCACTACAGCGGTCTTTAACATCTTTGGTTAAGTTTATGTGCACATTATTTTGATTGCCAAAGAAATTCTTTGAGGCTACTGTGATTGGAATTGTTTTCCTGTTTTGGTTTGGTTTGGTTTTTTTCCAGCAAGTTCATTATTGATATCTAGAAAACCTACTGATTTCTCTAAGTTGATTTTGTATCCTGCTACTTTACTGAATGTGTTTATCAAATAAAAGATAGAAGAGTCTACATTTACAGGGGAGAATCAAATATAAAACCCATGTATAAAATTCCCCCTCTTTATACTAGTCTCTCTTTTCATAAAGTCCATCACAGTGGCAGTCTGACAATGAATCAATCCAGTTTCAGAAGAACTTCACTTTTCTCTAAAAGATTGCAACTATTAACCCAAAACATAAAAACACTTGACTAAAATGCTTTCCGTCCAGGAATCAAAGTTACTGGCAGTGGAAATGTTTCAACTAGTTTATTCAAGCATTGCTTAAAAGTGTTAAAAGTATAACTGTAAATCACAGTGACTTTAATACTACAATTTAATTGAATTATTCACTCTTTTGTAAGGATTGTTGTATTAAATTTTCCTCATTGTTTGACAGTGGAAATGTACATATATCCATATATGTGCGAGCTGCTCAGCTGTAATTAATGGTGTCCTTTTATTCTCTATTATTGTGTGGAAAACATTCTGACACAAAATAAATGAAGCATAATCATTCAGAGTGATGATTCAAATGCACTGATTAATGACGCCAAATAGCGTCTGAGTTCCCCATTTATATTAAAACATTTACAGTCTAGAAATTGTAATGATATCCCTAAATGGATGTTTTTTCACTAATCATTTTTCCTTCACAAAAACTGTCCAGCCTACCTTGACTGGAAATAAGTTCCCATAGATTACAAAATGTACCACTATTTTATATATAAATAGGAAACAAAAACTCTATTCTTTTTTGTTCTTTTCAGAGGCAGCATCTAGGTGTGTAGCCCAGGCTATCCTTGAACTGGTTATCCTCCTTCTCTAACCTCCCAAGTGCAATGTGCCACTACTTACAGGTAATCCTACCTGTCAAACTATACAATGTGAAACTGCCTTCAAGGATGCTAAGTATAGTGGAGGGGAAAGAGGAAGAGAACACCGTCAGGAAATGTTTATGAAGGAAACGTTTCTTAAGTTCTACATAATGTACTTCCTACTTCAATTTAAATAAACCAATCAGAAAAAAGATCAATACTCTATGGCTTCACTTATGGAAGATTCTAGAGCGAGTGATTCCAATTCATAGCAACAGGAAGTAGAATGGTGATACACATGAGCAATAGGGGATCAGGAAATCCTGGGTGTAGCTTCATTTTTGCAAGATGAAAACGGTTGGGATATTAATGCTGGTGATGCATGCACAAAGTACAAATGAACACACAGAAGGTTCCTTGCATGTCCTGAACACATGGAAAGCTCCTTGCATGTCCTCAAAGTGCCCTGTTCACTCCTGCCAGAGAATGTCAGAAAGTCTCCTTAATTATTAAAATAACCAATCTCAACTGGATACCTTGCAGTGTCACATGTCCCAGTGCCTTCAATGAGTCATTCTGAAAATTAAAAATGTCTAGACATTCCCCAAAGCCTGAAAAAGAGTTATGGCTGGGAAGGCAAAGAATTTTTACCTAAAGCATTATGTTGCCAAAGTGCCCATTCAAGAACAAAAGAAATTCACACAAAAACTTATTTACACATGACATTATGGAGTATGTTAACACAGTCTCAGACTATTCTCCCCCCTACCCCACCCCCTTTGACTTGAAATGTCCTTTCTCAGGTAAAATTACTTGCAGTTCTCAAAAGCACAAATGACCTAAAAATTTTATCTTGGGGAAATTATGTTGAACTTTCAGTATGTAAGAAAGATTTTACATATCAATCTAAGTACTTTGTCAAAGAAGAAAAAGCACAATTTTCCCCATTTTTTTGGTACCACACTTCCTTCATCTTCAAACTCTTTCCCTCTAAACTGCCTCAACCCTGCAGATCCCATGCTGGGAGCTGAATTCCACTCCCCTAAGAATGACCAAATCCAAGATGTTTTGCGTGAATATGAACATGTACACATTTTTGTTCAAGATGAGGATCTGGTTTGCTATTTCTGGCAAAAGGGCAAAGAACAGCCAAGGTTATCAGTGGAACTTTTATCTCTTGTGATTTAAATGGATCTTCTAAAGCACAGAATATAACTTCAAAAGAAGGAAGGAGTTTTCTTTTTCCATGATTAAGCAAACAAAGCCTAGGGTAGGGGGGTGGGAACACACTAACAGTCCTTCAGGCAACAGTTAGGTTGGTTTTTATAGAAAGAAAAGAATAAAGAGCACAAAAAAGAATTATTATTTATATATATAAAGCAAAGCAAAATAGACAAGTACAGACAAAAAAAGAAAAATCATTCAACAAAGTAACCCAGCACAAGATTAAACTGTAAGGACCAGTGACTTTAAAAGACGAGGGTTATCTTTGGTTACCTGAAGGTACTGAGATGGTTGGGCAAAGTACAACAGTATAAACAGAGGATTCAAGTACCCTGGCTTTGAAAGGTATGACCCCCATCCTCTACCCCTAGAGCATGCACAACTCCAAATCATCTATTAGAGTCACATAAGGAGTAACAGCCATTTACATAAATCTATCTGAATTCATTTCAACAAGCATTTATTGGACACATTCTTATCTACAAACTCTCTAAGTGCTGTAGCATGGCAAGAGCCACAAATTCAAGTCCAAACTGTGTTCTAAGTAACTCAGGAAGCAACCTATCTTCTAAATGTTTACACAGTTAATAATGAAGTGAGTGTTCAACTGTTTAAGTCTGCCATGTTTTAAAGCTCCAAAATATTTGAACAGTATTCTCTTCAGTTTATCTTCAGCTATCATTCAAATTTCATGAAATAAATGGAAAATATGTCTAAACAAAAATGACTCAAAATAAATAGTTATAATGAAAAAATAATTTACTCATTTTTAGTGCATATTTTTGTTTGTTTTTTTGAGAGAGGGTCTCCCTGTAGACACAGCTTGCCTGAAACTTGCTAAGTAGATCAGGCTGGCCTAGATCTCACAGAGATGTGCCTGCCTTTGCTTCCTGAGTGCTGGGATTAGAGGCCTACACAACGTCACACAATTTAAAAATACGTAATCTTTTCAGATTCATGTATCTTTATTTTTGGTATAGGAGCAATGCATCTGTATGTGTGTCTGTGTACTATCTAAATGCCTGCTGACCACAGAGACCAGAAGAGGGCAAAAGGGATCCCCTAGAAATGGAGCTACTGGATGGTGAGCTGCCTGATGTGGGTGCTTGATAACTGAATCCAGGTCCTCACAAAAACAGCAAGTGCTCTCAACTGCTGGCTGAACCATCTCTGTATCCCCTCAAAATCCATAATATTTATTCTAATTCTTTGAGAACTTGTACACAAACACATTGTATCTTATATCCATCCCTTTTCACTCCCTTCACTCCTCCAGATCCACTCCCCACCACTCCCAACTTTAATTGTAGAAAGCAGGATAACTTCTTAGGGCTGGAGGCCCTAGGCATCTGAACTAGGCATAAGATTTTTAGAGCTGACACGATTAGATGAGAAAATATAGTGAGGAATGGAGTGGTAAGTAATTGTTAGGCTGGGAAAATGGTGAACACTTACACAGGACCCTAAAGTGTAAAACAACTCACATGGCAGAATGTTCTCCTTCATATGGAACAAATATGTAAAACTCACTAATAATTTAGACTCAACTTAGTAACTCTGACACTATGCCTTACAGGCCAGCAAATATCTGTTACAAAGAATGTTCTAGACTGGTTTTTGTTGCTTTGATTAAAACGCTGACCAAAAACACCTAGGAGGAAAAAGGGTTAATTTGTTTTACACGTCCCAGTCATAGTCAATCACTGAGGGAAGTCAGGGCAGAGCAGGAACTTGGCTCAAACCATGGAGGAGGGCAGGTTCATGCTTAGACATCAGCTGCCTAGGGAATGCTCTTGCCCACAGTGGGCTGGTCCCTTTTACTTCAAGACATCCCTCACAGACATGGACACAGGCCATTTTGATCTTGGAAATCCCTCAATTAAGATTCTCTTCTCAGATGACCTTAAAATGTGTCAAGTCAACAGTCAAAGCTAACCACGACATGAACAACTATTGATGATTTTCTGATCTAAAGGAAAATGAAATAAGAGCATCAAATTTTCCATTCCCTATAAAAGGCTACACTATCTAACTCTACATTCATCTCAATATAGAACACAGTCCTCAATCTGTCACAGAGGCAACAGAACTAGGCATTAGATTGCTCTGATCTGTACAGTTCAGTGATGCTCAATGGTTTTCCAACTAACTACTGTTCTGATAGCTATCAACCATTCCAAATATCAGCTCTTCAAGAAGGCTCCCATAAAACTTTAAAAGACTGGGCTGGGAATAAAGCTCAGTTGCTAAAGTGTTTGTTTACCCATTATGAACAAAGTCCTGGGTTTATCCCCAACACTGTATAAAATTGACTGTATGCCATAATTCAAGCATTTAGAGGTTCAAAATTATCTTTGGCAAAATTGCCAGTTCTGAGTTCAAAGCTTGAGCTATATGAGACTCTGTTTTTAAAAAAATTAAATTTTGAAAGAAAAGTTCTTCCTGTAACTTTTTTAAACAGATCACTGGAAATAACTAGTGCACAAGTAATAAGAGTGACAAAATTTAAGTCAGGAGAACTTATGGAATGGTTTGTGGCAACACCAGTCTGTGCACAGTTATGACCCATCTCCTGCTCCATTACACATATTATTCTTGGACACAATAACTGTCCTATGTAAGTTTTAAGACAATATTTAAATAGATGGTTTAGGAAACAATAAAGTCCCTGAAAATACTGTAGGTGTATTCCAAATTTAGACTAAGCAGGAAATATCAGGGGAATTTTATCTACTCCATCAAACAATAAAGCTCTCTGAGCCAGCAATACAGGAGGCCAGAAAAACGGGATAGGAACCTCACTGGACTCTGTGTGCTAATAAAAATATTCATCAAAGGGCTGGAAAGTCTGTTCAGTATTGTTCATTGCAAGTTCCTTTTGCAGAAGAGAAATGTTAAATGGTATGGTAGTTATTGGCCCAAAGTAAAACACTATCACTATATGGCATTACCAAATAAACCATCAAGACAAAGAAAAACATAAAGTTAGGAGCCACGAAAAAGGAGACAGGCCCCTGTAGAAGATTCAAACACCAAGGAAGGAAAAAAATAAACAAAAACAAAACAAACAAAATATCAGAAAAAAGCAGAGACTAACATTTTAACTGCTGGATCTTTCAAAGCATTTTTACTAAAGAATTCTATATACCTAGGGATACCTCATGATTTGTTCTATGAGTTATATAGAATATGTTAAGATCTAAACATAAAATCCATAGTTCAGGGGCCGAGGAGATGGCTTGGTGGGTAAGAATGCTTGTTCAAGCATGAAGACCAGTGTTTGGATTCCCAACACCCATGCAATAAGCCAGACATGGCCACCTTCACGAGTAACCCCAACAATGTGAAAGGCAGGGAAAAGACTACTGGGGCTTGCTGACCATTCAGGCTAGCCAAAACACTGCAAGTTCTAGGTCCAGTGAAAAGCCCAGTCTCAAGAGAATAAGGCAGAGAGCGAGCGATAGAACAGTACACTGGATGTCTTCCTCTTACTGTCACACAGACATAGGTATGCCCCCTGCACATAAGTGTGCAAATACCACATACACACACATCATACACAAACAATCCATATACATTAATACACACACATCCTAAACAAATAAACAAACAAAAAAACAAACAAAATACACAGTCCAGAATTTCTTTCCCAGGGAAAATCCTACAGCAGTGCTAAGACTCAACACCAGAAGGACTGGTATCACAACAAACACCAGCACAGTGCCCTGCTCTACAGAAGAAGGAGATCCAGAGGCAGAGGAACGGTGGAGTGGGAGGGAGTTGAGAGAAACTGATTCTAAAATTCATATGGAAACGCAGGGAATACAGAAGAGTAAAGTCATCTTCAAAAGTAAGAAAGAAAGAAGGTCTCTAAGAACCGACTTCAAAACTTATAAGAGCTTGGTATAGTGGTACAGCCTAGACAGCAAGTGAATGAAAGAGGATGGTGAGTCAAGACCAGATGGGTACACCCAGCATGTTCAGACCAGTATGGGACATGAGAGAAGAGATAATGTTTTGATGACATTGAAAATCAGAGGGGAACATATTAGTTCAATGGCCTACTGAAAAATACACATGCAATAAATACATGAGTGCATGTACATAGTTGATGGCTATATAACAAAAAAACAAACAAAACAACAACAACAATAAAAACACTGCATTGCAAAGCAGGGGAAACCTCCCCTTTGAGTTGTT
Source organism: Eospalax fontanierii (assembly GCA_035773235.1). Taxonomy (NCBI): domain Eukaryota; kingdom Metazoa; phylum Chordata; class Mammalia; order Rodentia; family Spalacidae; genus Eospalax; species Eospalax fontanierii. The sequence goes on from CM069524.1 coordinate 106,528,718, forward strand.
GGTCAGGGTAGTCCAAGAGATTCCCCAAAAACACATGCTATTGTCACAGCCCTTGATTGACTCTCAGAACATGAAGGTAAGATGGTATTGTTGAAGACAGGATGTATTTCAGACATAGAACTTGAAGCAATGGAACTGGAATTGACCTGGTGAAGCCTCCTCTTTGAAGATTAGGTCTCAGAATCAGAGTAGGCTCTACAAGCTGTCAAGGTAGAAAACCAATCAATGCCCTACTCAGCTGTAAAGTCTAATAAAGAACAATGCCTGGCCCAGAAAACTAATGCTATTGGTACAATAGTAACATTTTTATCTTGGGGATAATCAACAACTGTCTAATCGGAATTAAGACCTGTTCAATCTTACGTGCAGTACTGTAAACAAAATCAAATACACATGGCTAGAGAGGTCATAGATCCTACAGGAAAGCCTACATTAGTCACATTCCTAGACTAACATGATTTCTTGCCTTATTCTAAATCTGCATCCTCATATTTACAGACAAGTGTACCTTTCATGCCTCATCAAAGAAGCTTTTTGCTTCTTTGTCCAATGTGCAGAGATAGGTCTATCCAGTGGGTGGACCCACACAGAAGGACATTTGGAGACACAAATCAGACTCTATAGGCATCATATATATATATAAATATAAATCTGAGAGTATATTAAATTGTGGGGGGCACTGGGAAGAGGTGTAGATATGGAAAGGTATCTAAATACCATCAAATTATATTGTATTAAAATCACAATTCAATAAAAAAGCAAATTAAAAATACATAAGGAACCTCACGAGAAAGAAAAGTAAAGCCTAGACAGCAAATAAGAATATGTGATACCATCATAAAGATATGCAAAAATGGATCGGAAGTAAGAGTCTAGAAACAAGCTCCAATGTCTGTGGTCAACAGCATTTTGAAAAGAGTGCCAAGCTCATGGAATAGAAAACAATTAATTTCAGATTGCTTAATCTTGTCTTTTGTTTGTTTGTAGTGGTGGGGATTGAACCCAGGGATTTTAGGCCGCCCCTTGTCCAAGAATAGTCTTTGTAATCAATGGTATTAGAGAAAATGGATATTCATATACAAAAACATGATTGTAGGCACTTGTATTATCTATACAAATTAAGCCACGGCTGATCAAAGACCTAAATATAAGAACTAAAACAAATTCTGAGAAATACAATGAATGCATTTTCATGACCACAGTCTTGGCAACAGTGTCTAAATCTGACATCCAAACCATAATTAGCAACAAAAAATGACAAATTGGTATTTTCACTATCTCCATAATTTTGCTTTTCGGAGACTGTCCTACAATCAGAATCTTATGTCACCTAGCTTGTCAGATTGGTTCATTTCCACTGAGTACTATAGATACAAATTTCTTCCATGTCTTGTCAGCTTGGTAACCATTTCTTTTCTGCATTAATAGGTCATTACTTATCTGTTCAAAGTATGCTTGTGCATTCCTATAACAAAAGACTTCTGGATTGTTTTTAAGCTATACGGATATAAACGTGAACAGATCAGTGGTTCCCAGAGGGTTCGTGGAGAGTGAGATGAACAGCAGGGCACACAGCTTTGTAGGGCAATGAAAATACTCTGTAGGATATTAATGAAGACACATCATCATAATTTGTCCAAATTCATGGAAAGTGCAACACCATAACCAGATTACTCTGTATGATAGGGATGTGTCAATGTAAATTCATTGACTGTAGCCAGTATACAGCTCTGGTGGAGATGTTGACACTGGCAAAGGCTGCACATGCACACATAGACAGGGAGTATAAAAAAGACCTCTCCAACTTTCCCTTTATTTTCCAGTGAACTTGAAACTTCTCTAAAATAAACCATGTTTTTGGAAATAAAAATGAGTTGAATTTCACCAAATTAACAACTTCTATGCAAAGGATTTTATAAGATCAGTAAAGTGCAATGGTGGGCTACGGAATGAAAGAAAATGTTTCAAACCCTTGTCACTGATATGGGCTAGTATTGAGAATACAGAAAGAACTTCTAAAACTCAGGAGCAAAGGCAAAGCAATAAAAAGCCAAGGACTTACATCAACATTTTTTTTTTTTTGGCAAGAAGTGCAAATAGTTAACAAGCTCATAAAAAGATGATTCACAGCATTAGGGAACTACAAAGGGATGTTACTTACACCCAGTAGGGTGACCGTAATCAAAAAAAGAAAAAGACATCAATGAAACAATCATTGGCCATGACATGGAGAAACTGGAACCTTTTACTTATTGCTGGTGGAAATAAGAGGTTGAGCCACTATGGAAACTGGAGTGGTAGCTACTCAAGAATGAAAACATAGAATTATCACATAAGCTAGCAATTCTACTGTTCCATACAGCTCTAAAATAACTAAAAAGAACTATTCAAACAAAACGTGTGCACACATGTTCACAGCTGCATTATTCACTACAGAAAAAAGATGGAAATAATCCAAATATCTATCAACATATGAATGGAAACAAAATATTAGTGGGTAAGTGGAGCAGAAATATAAGCTTAGAGGCAGCAGTGTTGAAATGGCAATTTTTAGAGAACTGCAAACTATACTTTCCCCTAGTGGACTGAGGCACGTCTCAAAGCGTCACCCTGAAGTTTATGCTTAAGATTTTTTTCTCAGCCCAATCAAATAGTTCACCAAAACTTTATTTCTCTTATTTTTAACAAGATGAGCACATATCTATTCAAAATAATATGCAACTAAGGGTAAAGAAATAAGAATCGGAGGCTGGGGAGATAGCTCAGCAGTTAAGAACAATAGCTACTCTTTCAGTTCTCAGCACCCACATGACGGCTAACAACCACCTGTAACTCCAGTTCAAAGGGGATCTAACATCTATTCTAACTTCTGAGGGCATTGTCCAACATGGGTTCACTTACATACATGCAAGTAATACACTCATACACACAAAATAAAAATAAAAATTTAAAAGCCTTTGAAATATAGAAAACACAGAGATGTAGCAGCACTAGAGTTCTAGTTTATGAAGAACAACTTTGCAAACTTTAAGTAACCACAATATAGTTATAATCTGTAAACAGCTTAAAAAAATTAGCTGATATTAAATTGTGAAAAATATTTCAATGCTGGTTCTAGGGTTTTTAAGAAAAAATACGTATGAGTGTGTGAGTGTGTATGTGTGTGTGTGTGTGTAAATATATATATATATATATATGTGTGTAAATATATATATATATATATACAGTCAAGAACTGACTAAAATTATAGTATGTAGTATATGTATACGCACAGAAACATATATACCTAAGCCAATTTTTCAAGTAGAGAAAAAATTCAAACTAATATATAAATTGAATACCACTACTTTGATTTAAACAACCAGTCACTCTGATTTGAACTTATTACTTAGCACAATTTTAAAGTCATTCATTCCTGAGAGGAATATTTTTCCCAAAGATTTCACAGCTCACTTGGCATAGTAGCACACAACAATAAAAAGCTGGAATTCCATGTCAACTAGAAGATACTGTATTTGTTATACAAATATGTATTTAAATATTTACATCAATATATAGCAATTACATGGTTCTGATTACATAATTTTAAACACTTTGTACATGTATCTTTGACATATGCATGCTATGCTCATAAATACCTATTAAGCACACATGCATATTATACACAGATAGACAGGAGAAAAGTTTAAAACCTCCATGCATGTAAATTAGTTATACTAATGTCAATTCTTGGGAAGATGAGAAAGCAGAAAACTGGTTTTATTAAGAAACATAATAAATATTATATTCTGCAGGATAGAATTTGAGTTTTAAAACTCATATGTGCATGTGTGCAAAAGAAATGATCCATGGTACAATGGGTTTACATGGCACTCTGCATTCTCCTGCATGCACAGACTTATCCATTATCCTCACATTGCATGAGGAGAAAGGATTGGGCCTCGAATCTCCAGAAACAAACACAATGTCAGCATGCAGAAATTGCCCAGTCAATGTCTGTTTCCCACCAGCACATAATCTAGATACATCATTCATTATTAATGTATTTGTGCAGTTATGTGCCAAGCAAAATTGCTCCCATAACTATCTGTTCTACAGTTATTCTTCCTGTATACAGTATCACTTCCCTGCTTGCTCACACTCCCTTTCAAATTCCGTGGACTCACTAAATTCTAATACAGCTTTCTGAGATTTGATAATAAAGTCTGCATTTTGTGGACTCAGATCATACATATATCCTGCACACTGTGAAGTTCACATCCTTCAAATCTCTGAATAGAACAAAGATCAGTTCATTTCCTTCTTTACAGATCCAGGTCTTTCTTGAGATACAATTTAAAACCCCATGTGGGAATTCAGAGTAGAATTCTCAGCTGTCTATGACAATAAACTGTACTCAGTGAACTCTTAGGCCTTCTGTCATCTGAGATGAATGAATTTTGGGGATGGTGAACATTTTCAGTGTCATATCGTCATTACAATTTCAGAAGAAAATGTTGATAAGCTGCATTATATAGTTCCAATTGCTTAGCAAGACTACTTTTCTTAGTCACTGGAATTGCCATTTTGGACACTGGTTGGTATGAGGACTACTTCACGTCAGCCAGATATCTGATTCTACAAAGACCCTGGGTATGCTGGCTTGTGTTCAAGGTGTTCTGACGCTGTTAAGGGCACATAGTTCCACATAGTAATATGTGTCAAGTAAGTCCGACACCTTCATGGAATCCTTTGCCTACTTAGACTGCCCTCATTCTGCCTTATCGCATGCACTGCTTTGTCTGATGAAGCACACCTTTAACACACACCACCAACAGTTCCTTTCTCTCACGTTTGTTTGCTGGTGAGTGAACAAAGGCTCATTCAAAGCTTTATTCTTCCCCTTTTAGTTACAAAAGCTTAGGGAGTCCCTGTCAGTTGATGACCACGAATGCACTAAGTTCAAAAAAATCTAATAGTTTTCTATAAAATGGATAAGAAGAGTTCATCACTAAACTTGAAGTTATGCTTCAATGATATCACCTTGTTTTGTGCCCACCGAACCTTTTTCAAGCATTCAGTAAGCTATAGGAAAAATTAATTTTCTCCTACTCCAGAGCAGAAAGCTGAAGATAAAGTCTAGGATGAAGCTCAGAGGCATAGCACTTGCCTAAAATGTGCAAGACCCTTGGTTCTGTCCATAGCAATGCAAGGAGCGGGCAGGGCAAAGGAAGAAGAGAGATGGAGGAGAGCAGAAAAGCTAAAGAGAAGCACCATAGATTCTAATCATGACGAACCTCAATCCAAACTTCACAGACTTGCTTGCTATGCAAGACTATTCTAAATAAAATGTGGTCACTCAGGATTCAATTATTTAATTTGATCTCTTCAGAGAAACTAATGGCAGAAACAGTGGCCTAGGGTTTTCTTTAAGCTTTTCAAAATCAATATTTGTAAATCTTACTTCTGTTTCCTAGGAAACTAAGTAGGTAATACCTACAGTGGGGAAACTCTACCAGTGTCATATTCCTTTCATCCTTGTCTCCCACACATGATCATGATCACTGCTTATTAGAAGGAAAAGATTACCTTTCATTATCACTGAAAAGTCACAATAAAATGAGAAAGGAGACAGACTGGAAATTCTCAGTCTTCCATTTCTACTAACTGCAATATTAAAAAGAAACAGGATTAAAAACATGCAGAGAGCTCCAAAAAGGTGGAGAGTGGTGTGTTCTCTGATTCAACACAGTGTGTAGCATTTTGAGGCAAAAGAAGTTTCATACCTAGATTCGTTAGAAACATCACCAGACATTTCTGAGTTTAAATTACATGTCATTTTCCCTTGGACAAGTGCCTCAGCTCTCACCACAGCTCACAACTTTTTAAGATTCATCTGGTGGCCTGTAGATCAGTGGTGGAGCACTTCCCTCACATACATGTGCAAGGCTCTTAGGATTAACCGGCCAAATCAGAAAAAAATACATACATATATATATAGAGAGAGAGATATATAAAATATATATAAATGCATATCTATATCCTATTGTGGAAATATAAACACAGCTTGAAAATGAATACAAACAACAAATTCATAACTAATTTCATCTCTACAGAGAATCTAAAAGTTGTGTTCAAAGATGTAAATTTGCTCTGGTAGATTTTAAGGATTTTTGAAGAGTATAAAGTAAGTTTTATTTTTTGAGTTCTCATCGACAGGGGCTTACATGGAAACATAGCATTCTCAGAAGCCCAGTGAAGTGTCACTTCTTTAAACTTTGCAGATGACTGCTGAACTCTGAGAATATCATTATATTACACTGTTCCTCTTTTCTGGGCCCATATTATCTAAGCTTGATCTGAGTTGCTATCAATAACTAAATGCAGAAAGATTATGTCACTAATCACAGCATGGCTTAGTTACACACATGAATACAGATTTGTTTATAGAACATCTACTATTTTAGAAACCATTATACCCAAGTCACAGTAAGTTTTAGACCACCCAAAACCCACACCTAAGATCCAAAGATTTCATACACTGCTAAGATTTGCTATTTAGCCAGACCAGGACACTACATCCCAAATCTCAATCTCAATCTCTCTCTCTCTCTCTCTCTCTCTCTCTCTCTCTCTCTCTCTCTCTCTCCCCCTCTCCCTCTCCCTCTCCCTCTCCCTCTCCCTCTCCTTCTCCCTCTCTCTCTCCTCTGTCTTTCTCTGTGTGTATGTGTGTATTGTACTGTGTATGTGTCATGTGTATGTACATGTACATACAGATGTATGTGCCAGATATTGACAGTGGCTGTGTTCCTGGATCACTCTCCTTATTTTCTGAGACAGGATCTCTCACCAAACCAGGAGCTCATTGATTCAGCTAGACTGGCTGGTCAGTGAGCTCCAGTTATATGTCTCTTTATCCCCAGTGCTGGAGTTACAAACATGGGCTGTTAAGCCTGGCATTTTTACATGAATGACAGGAATCTGAACTCAGGTCCTCATGCTTGTGCAGCAGGCACTGTAGTTACTGAGCCATCTTCCCAGGCCCTACACTGCAACTACTTTAGCATATTTTAAAGTTTAAGTATTTTCCCAAACATTTAACTTTACAGTATGTTTTCAAATATCAATATATTGTACATAAATTCATGTGCCTTTATGATTTAAATGTCTCCTGTTGCAAAGCATGTGTTTTTGTCTGAACTGCAACTCATTACTTTCTATTTTCCAGACCTTCAACCCAACAAATGGAGTTTTTTTTGCCTTATAGATGCATCTACTGATCAGAACTGTTCTACTAATCAGAACTGAATCAGACCAGCTTTCATTTTGAATGCTAACTCTTCTGTTCCATCTACCTCCCCATCAAAACCCCATGATACCAGGAATCTTACTATTTCCAAGAAAATTCAGATTCCTATTTATCATATATTAGTGCTGAACCCAATGCTTGGAACCATGAATTACAGAGAGGAAGGGACCTTGCACACATTCTTATAAAATCTTATAAAAATGATGCAAATAATCATTAACTGCTGGCATTGCTTGTCTTCTGGCAAAAACCTTGTGTTGTAAATTGATGGCTAATCAAATAATAGTAATAAAGATAATCACTATCAGTAAATCCAGAAGCATTAAGACACTGGGTATAGATTTGGTCTTAGAGCCAAATAAAAGGTCCTAGCTAGGTTCCTGACTCTACAGAAGTCTCTATACCTTTATACAAGTTATTTCACATTCATTTACAAAAAGAAAAGGATGTCTAATTCTCCTTCAAGTTTCTATTGTTCTTTTTGTTTAGTTCCCTAGAGACCTATATATTGAATAATAAATGGATGTACTACACCTCACAGGTGAATTTTAATCCAAGTCAGAAAGACATGCTACCCAATATTTAATCAATATTACAAGAAAGAATCCCTATGTAAAGAAGATGTGGATAACTTTTGTTTATAGTTTTTATGTTATATCTTCATCATAGGCTTAGTTGTTTTTAGAGAATATTTTGCTAGGTAGTTTATGCAGTATTAAAGCATTACTAAGCAATTACATACAAGATGGAAACAGGTTTAAACAAACAAATATACAAGTTAACACAGAACACAATACTTTCAAATCCTTGAAGTGCTAATATGTTATATGCCATTGATTCTATTTTAATAACACAAAGTAGAGTTTCTTTAGACAATATGAAATGTGTAAAGATTAGAAAGAGATATTTTATGACACAATATTAGCTAATGATCTTATATGCATAATTATTGTTTCAACTTGCATGTTTATTATTTCAATTATTTCTTAAATTTTTAATGTTTTTATTCTTTGACAGTTTCATACACTGAATTTTTGGTCATTTTCACACATTCCCCATTTCCTTCTCTCAACAATCCCCTGCTGAAACTCCTATTCCCAACAAGATCCCTCCTATTCTGGTATCTTTTTACTCACTAGGTTAATTACGGCTGCTAGCGTGGGCATGAGTGTGGATTTATTAACTGAAATATGCACAACTATCAGTAGCTGTATCACTAAATAAAGTATTTCAATGATTTCTGAAAAACAGTTTGTCCTGTATAAACTCCTTTATGTATATGAAGACTTTATCATACAAAAATTCCCAAATCAAAAGCATGACCAATTATTACCCATGTGGTGGTTTGAAAGAAAATGTACCCCCCACAGGCTCCAAGATTTGCAAGATTTTGTCCCCAGTGGGTGGTGCTGTTTTGGGAGGCTTTAGGAGGTGTGGCCTTGCTGGAAGAAACATATCACTGGGCTTTAGAGTTCTTAAGCCTTGCCTGATCTCCAGACAAGCTCTGCTTCCTGTGCCTGCTTGAAGAACTGAGCATTCCCCTTTCTACTCTGGCCACCTCCTGCCACGGAAACTAAGATTCTAGAGTTCTCAGCACATTCCTTGAAGTTAGCCTTCCTGAGACACATGCATACACTCACACCTAAAATGCAAAATAAATCACAGAGTACCACAGGGGTACAGTACCTCCCAATACCTCCCATTTCGTAAAGGTCACCATGTGTAACTCAGTGGTTTCACCTACAAGTCATTGTTCCACTTTTTCTCTATCCCCTTCACTTGTTCAGCAAGCTTAGAATGATGCCTCATTGGGGCAAGCACTCACTACAATATGCATAACAATAATAATAATAATAATAATAATAATAATGTTAACTTAAATGGAAAAACACAGAACACTAAGGATAGTATTATATAGTATAAAACGGTATGTGATTTTCAAATTCAGATACAAATCATTGTATTTTACTCCCAGCAGCACCCAAAAGCATGATGGGAGAAGGACACTGGCATGGGCAAAGAACAATACTCACTGGCATCCAGCATGCAGGGCAAAGAGGGGCAAGACAGCAGTCCGAAGGTACACTGGAAGCCTCTGGAACCAAAGCATGAGGCAAGAGGATGGGAGGGAGGGAGGAAGTGCCAAAATGAAACAGACCAGAGAGCAAACGAAGAAAACAATTATGCAAATAAATAAGCCAAGACAACAAAAACCAGCCTTTTCAGAACCACATCAGTTAGGTGTAGACAGAACAAAGAACAACTAACAGGAACCCTGAATTGTCAGAGCAGACGTTAACAATGGCGGGATGAAATCACAGTTTTAAAAGAGGTAAATGCAACATAGGCACAACCATAGATATATGTATTTATGGGTTCCTAGTTGATGACTAAGAGGGTCCAGTAAACATGAACTTGCAGAATTTGTCAATACCATTCTCAATGAAAAGAAATCAAGATTACCTGGAGTCAACAGCTTACTGGAGTGATGGGACAAAAAGAAGTACCTGAAGACTGATAAGGACCGAAGCCATCTAGCGGCTCTCATTTGCCAAATGTGAGGCAGTGTGGGCGTTAACACAGAGATGAACAGGAAGAGCACTCTGTGATACTGCACATGAAGAAATGAATTGAATGAGAGGGAAAGGAGCGTTCTTCCGTAAAGTGGGGTCCAAAAGAGGCAATGCTGAATGAAAACTGTCGCCGCGGTAACTGATGAAGTCAGAGTGCCTACAAATAGCAAGTCTGGAGGTAGGAACCTGATGAGGGACAAGGTGTTGGTGTGACCTCCAATTACCTCCCCTGATGGCACTATAGAAAAGCTAATGGGGAAATGGTACCTTTCTGAAAGGGAGACGTGGCAACCACTACAAGAAACAGAGAACGCACATTGACAACATTCTGAGTCATGCTACATGACCCCTGGCCTGTGCTCTCCTGTGGAGGACACTCCAGGGGATGACAGAGGAAATACAGAGATTGTACTAGTATCAAGGGACACCAACTGTAGACTTCCTGACTTAGAACTTTATGTTGTGAGCGAAGACACAAAAACACACCTGTGATAAGCAGTATAATGTCAAAGCTTACTCACCACTGTTCCAATGGCAGTCATAATGAAAGACAAGAAGACTACAGAGCAGACATGATAAACACTAACAGCGGAGCCCCTCTTGCAATGTGTTACCAATTTAACAACTGATTTCTTAGTAAGTGGTTTAAAAAATTATGTCAGAATTTTTATCACAAGACTAAGGACATTATGCAATTTCATCCAGCTGTTGTTATACAACAACCCCAAAAATGGGAGTTGGAAAGATAGTTCAGAGGCTAAGAGAACCCTTGCTCTTCCAGAGGACACAAGTTCAATTCCCAGCACCCATGCCAGGTAGCTCACAAGCACATGTTAACTCCGGCTCCCGAGGCTCTGACCTATTTTCTGTCCTCTGCAGACACCCACACATGTAATATACACTCACACATATACACACAAATAAAAACAATCTCAAACTTAAAAATAATGAAGCAGCTAAATAGTTGTAACTTTTGAGTCGATCATTTGGATGTTTTTCTGAGTCGATCAAAAAAACTTATATAATTAAAAATGTTAACTGGGTGCTAATAAATTCTATCAACAGTGCAGCTGGAAAATATACATACAAACGTGCTACATATCTAACACATCAGAGAGCAGTCTTGGAGAAGGCTAACACTAGCTACCATGGTTACTGATATACGGTCTCCCAAGTAGCCAAAGAGACAGCCTACAAGGAATTCGGAAAAACCAAGCATACAAAAACATGGAGTTCTACTTACTTTCTGTTGATGTGCTAAAAGCACTGTCCAAAACGAACTTGGGGAGGAAAGGGCATACTTCACACTCAGCTTACAGTTCTTCATGGAGGGAAACCAGGGCAGGGGCTCAGGACAGGAACTGAAGGATAGAAGATAAAGGAATGCCACCTGCTGACTTGCTCCCCTGGCCTATGCTCAGCCTGCTTTCTTATATAACTACGGACCACCTGCCCAGGGGTGGCACCATGCACAGTGGACTGGGCCCTCCTATATCACTCAACAATCAACAAAAAGCCTCACAGACATAGCACAGGCCAATTCAATGGAAAAAATTTCTCAGTTGAGGTTCTCTTTACCCAGGTATGTCAAGTTGACAACTGAAGCTATCCAGCACAACTGATCCCTGGTCAACTTGACACACAAACACATCACTATTAAACCACAACTTTCCATTTGTATCCCCAAAATCTCATGTTAATATTACAATATGAATCAGTATGACTTTTAAAAGTTCCACGGTCCTTAAAAAGTCTAACACTTCAAAAGTTCAAAGTCTCTTAGCTGTACAATCCTATAAAATCCAAAACACATTTCATGCTGTCTTATTTCAAAAGGGAAGATCCGGGCACACTTAAGTAAAACCAGAGTCCAGCACTGTATCTCAGTGTTGGACATCTAGGATCCACTCATGATCTTCTGGACTCTGAAGGGCTTAGGCACATCCCACTTCTCTGGCTCTGCCATCCACGGCACACACAGCTTGTCTCACAGGCTCAGGGTGGCCCCACTTGATAACTGCCACTGTCTTTGATGGTTGCTGGGGTCTCCACTGTAACTGAGGCCACAGCTTCACTGATGGCTCTCCTGGCCTACCATGATGCCAAGCCACACATCCTCTCCATGATCCCTTAAATCCTAGGAGTTTTTACTGCAACTGAGGCCACATCCTCAAGAATGGCCTTTTCTGGCTTCTCACAGTGCCCAGCCTCAGCTTCTCCCAATGACCCCTTCATGCCTTCAAAACCAGTACTGTGTAAGAGAATCCTACACATTACCAAGTCCTGCTTCCAGCTTGAAATAGAGCACTGGGAACTCTGGACCTCAAGTTCTTTACACTGACCCTGAGGAAATAACTTCACAGAAGATTTTGTTCAGTGATGACGGCTCCCCACTACTCACAGCTGATCTTTAAGCCCCAGCTGACCAGCACTGATTATCATAGTAAGGCAAAGGTTTCACTTCAGTGGTTTTAGGCTCTTGTTAATCACAGGTGATTCTTTAGCCCCAGCTGACCAGAAACCACAGATTCGCTATTCAAAATATCATACAAACAGCCCTGATAGTCTGCTTCCCTTGAAGCTTCACAAGCCAGGCCACCATCATCACTTTTCTCTTCAGCATAACTGTTTCAAGCTCCACAGTCTACTGGTTTTTCCAACCCAGAGTTCCAAATGCTTCCAAAATACCCCCCCCCAAATAACATGGTCAGGATTGATATAGAAACACCCCATAATTCAGGTACCAATTTCTGATCTGTTTCCTTTCTGTTGTAGTGATAAAAGCACTAACCAAAACCAACTTGGGGAGGAAAGGGACAATTTCACTTTCAGCTTATAGTTCATCTTGGAGAGAGACCAGGGCAGGAACTCAAAGCAGGAAGTGAAATCCTCCCACATCACTCAGTAATCAAGAAAAGGTCCCACAGACAGAGCCACAGGACAATCCAATGGAGGAAGTGCCTCAGCTGTGGTTCCCTCTACCCAGGTGTGTCAAGCTGACAACTGATCCAGCACACAGGGCTACAGGATAATATGCTGTGCTATTCTATTCAACTTTATAGACCTTTTTCTTTCTTTTTTTTTTTTTTGGTTCCCAATCAAAATGACATCTTTGGCCTTTAATTCCAAGACTCAGGAAGTCGAAGAGTTTAAGGCCAGCCTGGGATACATAGCAAGTTATAGGTTAACCAGTCTCAGGTAAACAGCGAGACCATCTCTGAAAAAAGAGAGAAGGAGGCAGAGGAGGAAGAGGAAGAGGAAGGAGGAGAGTGAGAAGAAGAGGGGGAGGAAGAAAGCTGCCACCAGGATGATGATGCAAACCTGAAATCCCAGTACTTGCCAGAGGCAAGAAGATCAAAAGTTCAAGGTTATCCTTAGCTACAGAATGAGTTCAAGATCAGCTAGAGCAACATGAGACCCTGTTTCAAAAAAAATAAAAACAAAGATAACTTCAATGTCATTATGAATTGGTACTGATGGAGCCACAATGTAATTATGCCTGATTTCAAAAGCCTTGATCTGCTCTAATACCATAAAAGACGATTCAGAGATTCTCTAACTCACTACCATAAATGCACACAGTGTCAGTTTACATAACGACTCATAAATAAATGGTGGTTCAACAGAAGTACAGGAAGTTAGGAAAAATCCAATATTGTGAGACATTCTAGGAAGTAAATTTAATATTAGGAAGGTGAGAAGAATTTTCCAAGTGGAATAATTATTTTTCTAAAACTGGATTATAAAGTTTATTTTATCCTTTATTAAAGTACAAACACATATCCCATACAGAAAAACAAAACAGAAATGTACATGGAAATTTACCAGATGAGGTACTTTGAGGGCCTGTGAGTCATCACACTTGAACACATTTTTAGTACATCATTGCAGTGATTTGTACATTTTGTTTCTAGACAGTGTGGAGCAGAGCATCATTATTCCTCTGTGGACAGGTAGAGCTATTTGGTGAGTGATTAAACTCCTGCTCTGCATGGCCTGACGTTCATTCAACCATGACTTTACAGCTTGACATTTCTGCAGATTCACATAAATTGAGATTCATGAAGATGCACAGGGCATCAAATTTCTTGACTCACATGTCCTCTGAACCATCACAGCAGAAATGGTATTTACTATCATATGGCATAGGTTAGTGAGTTCATCAGACTTCTTAACTTCCTTTGGGAAGTCTGATGTCATGTGTCTTGTATGTGTCTCCAGCATCCCCTCCTTTCTCCGGTCTCTTTTTTCTGTGATTGGTGCCACCAGTTTTCTAGTCCCTCACACTGAAAACATATGGGTGCATGAGCTGTCAACCATGTCAGGAGTCAGTAATCTTCCATTAAGAAAATTTATTTCAAGCCAGGTGTCATGGTACACACCCACAATCTCAGCATTTAGGAGGTAGACCTGAGGAGGTTTAGAAGTTAGTCTATGCAGAACTACATGAAACCCTGTCTCAAAAACACAGGAAGAGAAAACATTGTCCTAACCTGGTATTAGTATTAAGTCCATGAATAGATGTGTATGTGTATATATACACATATTATTCCTAATTAAAGCTGATATCTTTTAAATTCATTAGATTTGTTTTCAGAAGCTACAGAATAAAAACATAAAATGGTCTTATAACAGAAAACAAGAGACTGGTAAGAGAAAGAGAAAACACATAGTGTGCCAGCTCTCCTATTTTAAGCTTGCTCTAGAAATTATTGCTAAAAATGGGTTAGGCACAGTTTCACAATGACAGTGTGTGCCTTCGCCAACTTTTTATCTGCCCATATTAGCTTTCCTATTCTTTTAAATCATTTGAGTCTGTGTTTTGTTTTGACCATAAGCTACATAGTTCACAGTGGGTTTGCTTCCCATGAGATCACTCCACCCCCAGGGCCAGGCATGACAGATATTAATGACCTCTCACTGCTAGTAAGAAAGGTTTGTTCTTTTACTAAATAAAACAAGATGATGTAGGCCTGAAATATCAGCATTTAGGAAGTAGGAATAGGAAGATCCCAAGTTCCAGGCTAGCCTGAACTACATAGTGAAGTCCAGACCAGGTTGAGCTATGTAGAAAAACTCTGCCTAAAGTAAGTAGTAGATAAATCAACACATATAAAACAAGGTTTCTTGAATGACTACATTCATAGATAACTAAGCAATGTAGACATAATTATACCGTTCTTATGGGCTGTAACGTCAGGAGATATGTTGTCAAAATATTGACATGTTTAGCAATTTCAGAATTTTGAAAATAGAAATATTTTCTAGTAATGCAACTGTGAGTTTTATATTTCCAAAATATGAGACAGTTTTGTCTTAACTACCTTTAAATTAATTGTAAATTGTTTACTTTTTAAAAAAATACCAAATTAAGTAGTGAATTAA
The DNA here is from genome assembly GCA_035773235.1 of Eospalax fontanierii. Taxonomy (NCBI): domain Eukaryota; kingdom Metazoa; phylum Chordata; class Mammalia; order Rodentia; family Spalacidae; genus Eospalax; species Eospalax fontanierii. Next base: position 106,543,964 of record CM069524.1, read on the forward strand.
AGAAAGCAAAATTAATACAAATATTATTTACATTGTAATCATATTTGAAACAGTCTAATCAATATCATATAAAACATGGAATGATTTGACAGTAATAGACCCACCCTTTATCCATCAAGGATATGTTCAAAGGCCCCAAGTAGATGACTGAAACAACAGAAAGGATATGACCCCACATATACTATGTCTTTTCAATACATGCATACTTATGATATTTAATCTATAAATTTGGTATATTAAAAAAGAACAGCAGTAAGTAACAAAATAGAACAACTCATAATATTTCGGAATAAAATTGCCAGTCAATATCACCCCCATTCTGTGAGCATTAGAAAAAGTTTACCTGAAAGGAAGCATAACAATTCTAAGCCAAAATGAGATTTTTACAGTGAAGATAGCTACACTAAGTAACTAACAGGTATGTAGTATATACAACACGTATACACTGGGTAGCAAGAGGATTCATATCCCAGGACGACTGGAGCAAGGCAACATGAGATTTCATCATGCTACCTAGAACACTGCACACAATTTTAAACACTGTTTCTGGAATTTTCCAATTATTATTTGACTGAAGGTAACTAATTTTGTTACCCCCCCAAGAAGAGGGAAAGAGGACAGAGACAGACAGAGAGGCAGATAAAGAAACAAATGAAAAAAATGGTGAAGGGAGATGGGAAGGGGAGGAGAGGGATTAGAGAGAGAGAGAGAGAGAGAGAGAAAGAGAGGGAGGGGGAAGGAGGGAGGGAGGGAGAGAGAGAGAGGAAGAGAAGGAAGGGGTTACGAGGGAGGGAGGAAGAAGGGAGGGAGGGAGGAAGCAAGCTAGGCAATGTGTCACTGAAAACCAAATCCAGTCCTTACCCGGTAGTTTGCACCACAATGGCTCGGAATACTAGATTATTTATAAAACACTGTCCTGGTAATCATAATCAATTTTATTTCATAATCATAATCTGATCATTACTAGCTACTAAGCTCTTCACCTTTGCTTTACTTGCACACAGGAAATGATTGCAAAGTTTTAAGCTGGCCTATTCACAATCATATCTAAGATTGTTTTAATAATTCAATTATAATACAGTTATTCCAACAACAATCCATACTTATTTTTAACTGGGCATTTGGATGTTAAAAGTAAATCCAAATATTTAATAAAGCACTCTATTTTCTAAAACTTTTTATTATGTTAAGTTCTAGAAAAATTATGGTTAACATACTTTAAGAAAAAAATTACTATTGTCTAACATAACAAAACTGAGATCCATTTACCACATTTTATAGCTGAATTAGTACTTCATTATATGGAACAGTACATCTCAATGTATAGCATTTTAAATATTATTTAAAGTCAAGCATGGTGGCACACGCCAGTAAATCCAGTACTTGGAACACAAAGATAGGAAGATCAGGAGTTCTAGGCCAGCCTTGGCCAAAACCATGTGTCAATATACAAATAAACACAAATACGATAAATAAATAATAATCTATAAATGTTCATTTTCATTATTTAAAGATTTATTTTTATTTTAAGTTGTGTGTGTGTATGTGTACACGCAGTGCCCAAGACCCCGAGATGTCAAAGCGCCTGTAGCTGGAACTACAGGCAGCAGTGAGCCATGTAATGTGGGTGCTGGGAATTGAACTCCAGTGCTTTACAAGAGTAGTAAGTGCCCTTAACCACTGAGCCATCTTTCTGGTCCCTAAAAGTCAATTTTCTTAGAAGCAATAATGACATTTTCTGCATCCCAATGCAAGCATGATCTGTAGGGGGCGGGGGAATTCTACACAATCACTGGATATCAAACCATGTATTAGCCCTGTGTAGAGGGACATGCCTGTAACCCTAGTGCTCTCAAGGCTGAGGCAAGAGGATCACAAGTTTGAGGTCAGCCTGAACGACAGAGAAAGCTCTTTTTTTTAAAAAAAACAACAGAGCCTAGCAAAGCAAAACAAAACAATGTAAAGCACACTGACCATGAATAAAATTCAACAATAATCTATAAATGTTCATTTTCATTATTTAAAGATTTATTTTTATTTTAAGTTGTGTGTGTGTATGTGTACACGCAGTGCCCAAGACCCCGAGATGTCAAAGCGCCTGTAGCTGGAAGAAAGCAGATGATTGTATAATACTAAACAGATGATCATTAGATACCTGCTTCAACAGAAGAACTATGGGTTATTTTGTTCTATCTGCAAAGACATGAAGATATATAACAACACAAATTCATCTCTCTACTGTCTATAGAATATATTCAAATCTAATTATTCATGGAATATTTCTTACTCTTATCTCTATTATGGCATTAAAGTCCTCACAAAGAAGTTAGTTCCAATTCAAAAAAGCTCAAGGAGAAAAAAAGCTATATTAAGATTTCTTAATCTATGGACAGCTATTATGGAATACCTTGGACTGGCTAGCTTATAAATGAGAGAAATTTATTTCTCAGTCTGAAGGCTAGAAAGCACACATTTCCAGCAGATTTGGTATCCCGTTCCTCATAAACGGTATTTGGTGTGTCCTCTTGTAGTGAAAGAAGCTAAAAGGGCGAGGGTAGTCCCTAAACATCTTTCAGAATGGCACTAAAGGATAATAAGTGTGGAGCCTTTGTGAACTAATTACCTCCCAAATACCCAGAACTGTAATACTGTTCCAAGAGGGACTAAGTTTCAACATGTGAAATGGGCCAGCGAGATGTCACAGTGGGTGAAGGCACTTGCCACCACATCTGACAACCTGAGTTCAGTCCCTAATACCCACATGGTCAAAGTAGAGAATGAACACCTGAAGGTTTTCCTCTGACCTACATATGCACACAGTGGCATGCAAACACATAAACAACATGAAAAAACAGTGTAATATCAACCTGTGAAACGGGAAGGAGATAAGAGATGCCAGCATTCACAACAGCAAGTACTCTCAGGGGATACACTTGTGTTCAGGTTCAATTTCTAAATATTCTTGGTAAGGGACCCAGTGCCATCAATTTTTCCTTCCAACTTTCCAATCATAAATCGCAATGGTAGTCTTGCTAAGGTAAAATAATTAAGTTGTGTTTCAAGATAATACTTCCAAAGAAGTTACAGGAAAAAGAATGGCAACTCCTCATTCTCTCAGCTCATCTCGAAGTCCTGAAGAGCTGTCTCTCTATACAGAAGCATACATACCAAATCATTCTTATTTTAGCAAATTAAAAAGTGAACAGCAGCTTAGAGCAATAAATCACACATGAAAAACTAAAAACCATGGTGGGAATTTTAACTGAGGACGGAAGAATGAGAGTGATTCATGAAAAGAGGAAAGTCAGAGAGACAAATAACAACAAGAATGCTGAACAAGCCATAAGGAACTGTGTTACTTTATGACATCACTTGAGAATTTACGTGTCTGTGTGTGTGTGTGTGTGTGTCTGAAAGCTATCTAACAAAAAACCCAATGTCAGGCAAGAGAAACCTTTTGAGTTGTCCAAGCCATAGCCCTTGGTTGCCTCCCACAACTTGAATGTTAAGACTCTGTTGCTGAAGACACCATATACTTTAGACACAGGACTTAGAGAAATCAAGCTGGAACAGACTGGGAGCTTCCTTCCTGAGGACCAGCTCTTGTAATATCAGAAGGTACTATGCAAGCTGCCAAGGGAGAAAACCAATCAATAGTCCTACCCAGCTGTAAATCCTATGTACTGCAACAATGAACGGCCCAGCAAAATAACTCCAACCGTGCAATTGCGGCACTATTATCTTGGAAGTAATAAACAGCTGTCTAATTGGACTTAAGGCCTGCTCAACAGGAGGGAATCCATGCCTGGTACTGTTCGCATAGCCTAATATCAATATCTGGAGAGGTCACAGACCATAGAGGACAACCTACTATTGGTACTTTCTTAAACCCATGTAATTTATTACTGTATTATAAATAGTTATTCTTATAGTCACAGATTAGTGTAGCTCTTATCACTAGTCAAAGAAACTTCTTTTTACAATAAATGGGGCCTATTACAATGTTCTACAGTTGATCAAAATGCAGAGAATAAGTCACCCTGGGATACATCTATAATACAACCCCTACACTACGCTTAAGGCTCAGAGAACATCATGTAGAAGAGACGAGAAAAGAGTGTAGGAAACAGAGATCCTGGATGCATTATGCTACATAACATATTCCAGACATGGTAGGGGAAGCAGTACCCATGAAATCGCAACAAAATGGTTGCATAAACAGAACCCGAATAATGACAAAATCAGTTGACACGCCAATGTAGATGGAGGAAATTTCATAGTGTCCCAACTCCAGATGAAGAGCTGCAAGCAATCACCGGGTGCTAGGGGAGAAAGAATTCGTTTTCTCCAGGGATTAATTCCCTTACAGGTTATCCAATTCCAACTGGTCAGTCCTAAACACATAGATACACAAGAAACAGCCTCAGTAGATATATATACTATATGTATAACTATAATATATATACATAACTGTATATATGTATAGGTAACAATAATAATCAAAGAAGAGGTCTCAAAAGTGAGAAGGAGTATGTGTGTGAGAGAGGAACATGGAAGGAGTTGGAGGTGGGACAGGAAGTGGTTCTAACCATGTAAATACAGTACTCATGAACAAAATTTTCAAAAATAATTACAAAAATAACCCTTACTCTATTCTTAAAGGACGGTGTACATAAGGTAAGCCAGAGCCAGAGCTGATGAAAAGGAAAGAGTCAGGACCAAAAGTGGGAGATGAGCTTCAAAACAGTATCAACAAGTGCTCCTGACAGAAGCACTGAACATTCTCCAGAAACATAAGCAGCTTAAGCAAAATTTAGTCTTAAAATAATATGTGTGTTTTAGTACCAAAATTTAGAGGACATACTGCATAGGTGTCTTTGCAGTCTACAGAAATGCTAGATAACCTTCACTGAAGTATTAGGCCCTTTTCTGAAAAATTCTTTGCTTCTTCACTTGTAGTACTATTCATCTTCCTGGTAAGAAACTGAATGAATTAGAGATACTTAACACTGTCCAGATCATAAAATACCACCTTCTAAATTATTTTAATGTATGGTACTCATCCCATGAACATATGATTATGTCCCCTACAATAGCAATAATAATAATTCATGCAATCTCTGTATCATTCTGGTATTCTCAGACTCTGAGTGAGCTTTTTAAACACTGCTGTGAAACTGGAGAACCACTGCATTCCTACTAATCCAACTGTTCTACAACTCTTGTAGAGCCTCCTCAGAGTCTATTTAAATACTTCAAGAAGCTAGGTCAAATTCACTAAGAACAGAAGACAACAGCTAATATATTTACAGCATATTTTAAACTGAAAGCACATCTGCTGTCTTCAGATATACATGGAATTTCTATCTAAATTAATAATACATTGTGTTGAAGAATTTTCAATAAAATCCAGATGACAGGAATTACATGTCAAGTTTTCTAACTCAAAATTCATAACCACATAGAAAATCCAATCACCTTGAATTAAAAATTAGAAAATGCAACATAAACCACATTACATGAACATTTGAACACAGAAAAAGAAAATACAAATGAATTTACTTCCAGAGGGAGGGAGGGCCAGCGTGGCCCTCCTGTCTCACTGCCACCCTGCTTCTGTGGGGGAGACAGCTTTAGTGCCTGGGGAACAGAGGCTGTCACTGCAGAATTGTGATGCCTGTGTAGTGGCGGGATCCCTGAAAAATGGAACCTGCCACACTGGGGATAAGTGGTAGGGAGGGCAGGGGATGAGAGGGTGCAGACGACTGCAAAGCAGCAGAGTCCTGACTACTAGAAGAACGGGGAGGGGACATGAGGTTTGTGAGGGCAAGTTCCCTGCAGAGCATCATTTAGAAGGGACTGGGAATAGCGTGCCAGGACAGCAGAGGAGCACTGGGTCACAGTCCATAGTTCTGAAATAAGTGAAAGAATCAGGAAAGTGGCCTGGCAAAAGGAGAAGGCCAATTCTGTCTGAGGAGATGCTGGGTGAGGGCCCACCAAAATATATAAAATCTGCTTTCAAAAGGGGAGATAAAACCAACTTTCCTCCAAAGAGAGCCTGTGTTCATGGCTCATACACAGGGACTACAAGCAAGGGCTCTTTTAGTGCAAGCATTCAAAAGAGATGTTCAAAAAATATGAACATTCTAAGTTCTGATGTGTTACGGCAGCAGTAGGCCAAGTGTCGCAGAGGGAATCAGCACTCTGCAGGATGAGTGAAGGAGGACTGGCTGGGGAGGACCCACACAGATGCATGGGAACAGAGACCAGGGGTGCCAAAATTCCACCCAGTGCAAAACTCATTTTAAACTCGAATTAGTGGGCACTGTTTGAAAAAGCAGTCCTTCAGATCTGAAGACATCAATAACGATGGAAAAACCTTGCCCTGGAGATTCTGGAACCAGGTAGGGTGTGTTTCTATTGTAAGGGAAGAATTAACAGGAAAATTCACAATTGAAATTCCTTCATTTGAGATATATAGTCCCTTAGAAGTCCCTAACGGCTAAAATACTGTATCACTGTACTATAGCTGTTCAAAATACAAGCAAAGGATAACTGTTTTTCCTTTAACTTCATGTTGTTGACTAGAAGGCTCAATGGAAGTTTATCAAGTATCAAAAGAATTAAAACCAGGCTGATGATATAGCTCAGTAGGTAAAGGTGGCTGCTGCCAAGCCTGCTGACCTGAGTTCAAGCCCTGGAAACCACATGGTGAAAGGAGAGAATCAACTCTGGCAGGTGGTCATTCCTCTAACCTCCAAAGTGTGTCACGGCACATGTACAAACACACACACACACACACACACACACACAATTTAAAAGTTTTAAATTCAAACCACTGCATGAAACAACCTTTTTGTCAACACTAAATGAAAACCTTAAAAATACATTATCCTAATATTCATGTTACTTAATTTGAAAATAAGAGGATTGTTAAAAATAACTATGACTATCAATATTGATTTAAATGGAATAGGAAAACTGACTAAATCAAATCACTGGAAAACAGATGTGGTAGAACAAAACACAAAATTTTCTATTTAATTAAAAGGAGCACATACAAAGCTTTCCAACATTCAAAGAATAGGCAGAATACATTGCAATGATCTGTAAAGGGAAAGACCGCTCAAAGGTAAAGGGAACTAGTTTAACACACTGAAAATGACAGGAGACTTCTATGATTTAAACACAACTGAATGCACTACAATGCCAAAGCATGGATATTTCAGATGAAAATCATATTTGTTCAAAAGAATTTGATAAACTTCCAAATCTCTTGATAATAACTCTTAGCGAAAAATTAATAAAATGACTTACTTAATAGGACAAGCATGTCAGCCAAAGTCAATGGAAATCTACAAAGTATGTCACAGGGAGCACATGAGGAACACAAGAGCCTTTATGACCCTGGCAATAGTAATCACAACTTAAAAAAATCAAGGGTTGGGCTGGAGAGATGGCTCAGCACTTCAGAGCACTGGTTGCTCCTGCAGATCCAGGTTCAAATCTCAGCACCCACATGACAGCTAACAACCATCGGTAATTCCAGTTCCAGGGGACCTAACACCCTCCTCCGATCTCAGAGAGAACTGCATGACACGGGTACACTTATATACATGCAGGGAAAACACTTATGCACATAAAATAAAAGTAATAAATAAAACATTTTAATTGGGGGTTTAAATAATGAAAACAGCTAAACTTTACTAAAACCAATAAAGGTTTGAGTAAAATTGAGATATACAACATATTTCTCGAAAAGCAATGTTTATAATGCCATTATGAAAGAATTAAGGACAAGTAAATGCCAAGACAGTTTCTGAAAAATGTCTGAAGTGAAAGGAGGATCAGATGTTCACAGTCATCTTCAGTCACAGAGCAAGTCTGAGGTTAGCCTGGGCTACATGAGACACTGTCTCCACCAAATAAAAAGCAAACAACAAGTGACAGAACTTTAAAAAAGAAAAAAAGAAAATTTGAAGGATATTTAAATGCCTGTAGAAGACAGTAATTAAGCCTAAGTTAGAGTGGTAAGTTTCAACCAATTCTTTTAAGTTCTTTACCAGAATCCAAGGGATGGACCCAAACCCAAGAGCATTTAAGAAACACAGGTTAGACTCCATAGACCCTTAAAAAAAAGACAAATAAAACAAAGGACCCGAGGTCAGGAGTGGGCAGGGAGGCGTCAGTGGAAACAGGAAGGTGGTGTGAATATGATTTTAAAAATTGTATGAAATTCCTGAATCAATAAAAGCATTTTTTAATTTCAAGAGAAATTGGAAATTAGTATTTTTTTTAAGTGAAATGTCCCGTGTTTCTCTGTAATCCTGAACTTTAGAAAGTGTTGATTATTTCCAAAGTAAGCATTTCTATGGAATAACTGGCCAGAGTGGACCTCTGCCCAGCACACACCCAGCCCTTCCTGCCTCACCCAGAGTTCAAGTTGCTTCCTGTGTCTGACAGCCCTTTCCTTTCCCTCCACCCTTTCGAGTGGAATCAACCTCAAGGTGTGGCTCATTGGCCGTCCCTCTAGAAAGCACCTAAGGAACCTTAGTAAGATTTCCACAGCTCTCCAAATGTCAGGGCGTTACAGTTTTTAACCACAGTCTCATTTCAGAAGAGACCATGTACTGTCTCTTCCTTTGGGATGGAGAGTAGAAACAATGTCCACCAATAATAACTACAGTCACTACCTACTGGCAGTGCACTGCGACAAGCACTGACATGGCATTTTGCACAAGCTCCACTTCACAGACTAAAACAGATACTAGAAAGTACAAGATTCTAAATTCTTTGTTACCAGCCTCACCAATCACATTGCATTCTGCTGGTCTCAATCTAACAAACTAAGACTCTGCTGGAGGGTCCAACGGAGGACAGAGACAAAACGGACAGGCCTTGGGGTAGGAAGGCAAAGGTTGGTAATCTACAAAGAGACTATTTCAGAGGACCACATGAACAAAGAACGCTGAGAACTAACCATTCTAATCCTGTGTTGGAGAAGGATTTCAGTAACAACATATCCAACATTACCTTTTGCTTTAGCAAATTTTATTAATCTTCTTGAACTCGGTGCATGGGCAAGGGAGGATGGGAAGGGCAGTTAAAAGAAGTCTGAAGCCATCCTTTGAAATATTTTCTGTATTCTTTTCATGTGAAACTCAGCATGAAGTTTTTTTATAACAGTAGACTTATATTGGTTTGGGGGGAATTAAATCACCGTATAATATCTATAAACCAATGCAACAAGAAAGAATTTTAAACATTCCTTGTAGAACTTCCTGATACTAACTCTCCAAGCACTTTCTGATGTTTCAGGAGTGGGGACCAAAGGGGGAAAAAAAAGACAATCTAACAATATAGATTTTAGAAGATGATCTGAAAATGGCCAATTAACCTCTCTCCCTGAAGAACACAGTACTGTTGAAGTGTCTTTAGATATCTGATTTAAAAAAATATATCATACAAGGAAACATCTGTGTCAATGAAAGTAAACCTTTCCAAAGTTTGCTAAGTTACCAACTAGTAATATATGTTCTGTTGAAGAAGCTGAAGGAGTCCCCAGGGCTGGGCTTCTTTCTTAGTAGAACTTGAGATGTGCCTTCTTAAGTTTCCCTTATCCAGCAGGCAAAGATATTATAGAAAACCTAAGCATTTTCTACTTCTAAACTTATCTTGTTCAATACTTAAGACTAGAAAGCCATAAATTTCAATCGATCATATCTGGGCTGAGATTTTAGATTATTCATATGTAATACTTATTCTTTAAAGCAGCAACACATAGCTCTCTGTGAAAATGAAACCAATCCTTAATTTAGTATATTATCAAAGAGTGAAGCGGTATACTTCGGCCTGTGGGCCACAGCCTGTTCTACAGTGCAACTCCTAGGAAAAGATTTTACATTTTTTAAGGGATTCTAATAATTATGTGTTCTCTCTCTCTCTCTCTCTCTCTCTCTCTCTCTCTTCTTTCTCGTTTGTGTGTGTGTGTGTGTTCAGTTGACTATATCTTTGGTTTCTACATCATAGACTCTAACCACCCATGCATCACATCTTGGATCTGTTAATCTGTGAGATTCCATTTTTCTTGTCATTATTCTCTAAAGAATATCAGAGCTATTTACACTATATTATCACTATACTGTATTATATTAACTGTAGATGATGTGAACACAAGAGATATGTATTACCAGGGGCAGATATCTAACTCCTCACAGATCCTGAGAGACAACTGTACATATTATGTAAATCTGTGGAGTCTTATGTGGCTGGCAAATCCTATAATATTATGGTGTGTCCCTTATGGAACAGTCTGATGACCTCATCACAGACAGCAGAATTGTATTTTTTTTTAATGACTGTGGTCTCTTGTGTAGGCCTCTGATATCAAAAGGACTGAGTCTAAAAGGTGGAGTAAACACATGAAAGACATGTGCTGTGGAGCCGGACTACTAGTCTGAAAGAACAGCTTCCAGTTAATGTCTTCAAGAAACTGCTCAACCCTGAGTATGTGAAATGGCTAGATTCTGATGGAATGCTGCTCATCTCACAGTGGGGCACAGAGAACAGGACATGCTATTTAAAACATTTCCCATCTTTGACCCTCCTTGTTCAGGACACTTGCCCTCACTCAACCCGGTAACAAATGCTTCTTCTTCAAAGCCTACTCCAAGGCATCCAAATGAACAAGGCTGCCTGCACCTTTCAATGCTTTTCGCATCTTCTGAACAAACTCCTAGTACACAAATTATTATAAGGTTTTATAATGTTTTTGTTGACTTTTCAGAAACTGGAATTCCTGGCAGCTGTTCTACCCTGAATGCTCAACATCTAGCATAATGCCTTCCCCTTCCCTGTGGTGAATTTATGAGTTTCCTGTGGCTACTCTAGCAGACTGTCACAAACTTGGTGGCTAACAAAAGAAATTATGGCTTCACTGTTCTAGGTTGGGTGATAGCATGGCCACATTTCCTTCTCCAAGGAGAAGTCATCCCTGTTTCTGTCAGCTTCTGCTGGCCATGGGTACTCCTTTCCTGTTTCATGGCTTGTAGCAGAACCCCTCTAATCTGCTTTGCCTAGACATGGTTTTCTCCTGACTCTTAAAAGAGACATCACTGAATTTTTCCTGGACTGAAGAAATCCAGAATGTTCTCATCATAAGATTCTTAATTACATCTGCAGAGATCTTTTTATCACATGTTCTGGGAATTTAGATTCCAACATATCTTTGTAAGCATTCTCATTCGGCCACTATTGTGAGTATTTAGTAAACGCTTCTTATCTTGCATCTAAATTAAATAAACTTACTGAATAGATACACCAAAGTAAGGGAAAATGGAAATAAGGAAAAAATACTTGATTTCCTTCCCTTCTCTGTCAATATCCTGCTTCAAAAGGAACCATTGAGGCATAGCAAGAAAGCTCCCAAAGTATTCTCCTGCTGAGCCCGAGGAATTACTCTAACAATGCCCTACAACAGATCAATGGAGACTAGTTCCTTGATCCTTGGAAAAAAAAGTCGAGTTATATGTCTTTGTTCACAAAGGAACACTCTCATCCACACAGTAATTTTGTGAAGACTTGATCTGAGTGAAGTTTCAATCTCTATAAATTCTTTATACATGCTCATGAATGTTTTATAACATGTGTAGTTTTACTTGAGTGGTAGAAAGTCAAACTATTAAGAACTCATCTCACAGGAAAGTTATCCAACTGTTAAAGTCACATGTCTCAAGACTTTAGGCCTTCAAATGAAAAATAATCCTTTGTACCCTATAAACATTCAAAGAGAGTTGGTTGGTTTCCAGGACTGCAGTTGTTTCCCCTATATAGTCTAAAATGGCAGAACTTTCCAAAAAGTACTTTACATCAGATTGGTATGATCTTCAAATGTAAGAAACTGAGATAGCAATTTCTAAACTTCTTCAAATTGTCATTAAAGCAAAAACAATGTTTCTGTTCAAAGTCTGCACTAACAAAAAAGACCAATGAACTATTAATCTCAAAATATCTATTGAAGTATGAAATAATGCTAGCAATGCAATGAGACTTGAACTCATAATAAAACATCTTTCATACCAAACAATACCAGGGCACCAAAGTAACAAAAACTCACAAAGGCATGACCACAAGAAAGATGATAGTTGCCTTGCTATAAGACAGAGCAAAAAAGGCCAAACAAACAAACAAACAAAAACTACATTCCCTACCTTCATTATTATACATTAATTTATGAAAAATCCAAGTAATAAATCAAAGTTAGGTTTCTATTTCTTGTCTTTTTTTCAGTTTAGTAAAAAATAAAATAAAGGAACTAACCAATTTTGACTATCTGCAATCAACAATAAAAGCGACATCTGACCCACTGAACAACAAGAATACCCAGCACCCAAATCCTGATTTGTAAATGTAATTCTCCAATAAAATGAACTAGACGCCTGTAAAAGGGAAAAAAAAAAAAAAAGCTGATTTGGTGGCTGCGGCAGGAAAATACAAAATAAGCCTTGAGAATATTTTTAATTCAAATGATGTAGTGCTCATTAAAAAGAAAAAAAAAAAAAAATATATATATATATAGCCAGAAAATAAAACTGAAAAAGCTCTTCAGTCAAAGCTAAAAATCAGAGTAAGGAAATGAAAAACACAATTTTAGATTACAAATCCAGGCATAAGTATGTCCATACTCAGATTTTTAAAGTAAATAATGATACAGAATTCTAAATCTTATATGCAACTACTCCTGTTCTCAACCAGCATCTGATGAGTGGTTGAAACTTCGAGTAGTAAAATGGAAAAGGTGACTTTACAGTGAAGAATCTTAGCAAACACTAGCACATAAAGCAAGGTTAAAATCACAAAAGGTATCTTGAGGCTCTCATGTTAGGATGAATGATATGTTGATACTCCTGGAAGGATTCACTGAGAAAAGCACCTCACTTCTTTGATATGACTTCTGAAACCCCTAATGAGGACAAACATTAGACACACTAAAATCAAAGAACAAAGAATCTACAAAAATGACCATTGCATTCTCCCAAACAGTTGAGATCTTATAAGCGAGAAGCTATCACAAAAGAAACCAGGCGAACAGGCCAGTCCTGTGCAGCATAGAGCCTGATTTACATACACCCCGACTGAGACAGAAGACAAGAAGGAAAGAAGAGCTGAAAAACAAGCAGCAGAAACTGATCTATGCTGGTTTCTTAGCCTTGACAGATACATCTAGGTAACTGCACAAAATGTGGCTACTTCTCTTATGTCCTTATCTGCAGAAGTGATATAGTGAAATTTTTATGGATAAAAGAGATGAGGTTTGAAATTAGTTTAATCGGTAAAATAATAAGATGTCTGAAAAAAAAGGTAAAGGAAGAGTAAGGGAGAGGATTTATCAAGATGAGTATTATTAAGACAGCCACTGTCCACATGAACATTTACAGACACAACACACATCCTTCACAAAGAACAAAGTGAAATTACGAAGACTTTTTTTTTTTTAATGAAGAAGAAAAAAAAGAAAGCTAGGAAAAGAAGACAGAACAAGGAAAAGGGAAGGGAAGGGCTCAGCACTGGCAACACAAAACCAGAAGCCAAAGGTACGAACAAGAGGGAATGAAAGCAGAAACACATGAAAGCAAACGATGTTTAACTGTCTGTTCCAGGGCTGGAGACATGGCTTAGCAGTAAAGCAATTATCTGACATAGGCTGCACCCTGGGTTCTACCACAAGCAAAGAAACTTTGTGTTTTGAGGACAAAGGCCTACGTAGTTGAAGGGTCGCTAAGACGTAAGGAGGACTGACAAGAAATATGCACTGGACCATGCCCTGGGGAAATCCCAAATTCCTAACGATAATTTTTTTTAAGCAAAAAAGAATTTTTTCACATACAAAACAAACTGTTGGGCTGGAGAGATGGCTCAGCGGTTGAGAACACAGGTTACTCTTGAAGAGGACCTGGATTCAAGTTCCAGCACTTACATCTCGGCTAATCCATCATTACAACTGAAATGCCCAGGAAGACATTGGAAAGAACGCTATAAAAATCTGAGAAAAGGGCCTGGAGAGATAGTTCAATGGTTAAGAGCACTGGCTGCTCTCACAGAGGACACAGGTTCGATTCCCAGCACCCATATGGGGGCTAAAAACTGCCCATAATTCCAGTTCCAAGGATCAGAGGTCCTCCTCTGACCTCTTCAGGCACTGCACAACAGAGGTGCACTTATATACAGGCAATACACTCAGACACACAAAATAAAAATAATATATAAAATAAAAAGAAACCTGAGAAAAAGGAATAGATCCCAAGCAAGGTTCAGGGAACTGAGAAATAGTCAAGATCATTTGAGGATAAGCAAGATTCAGAGATAATTATACTAGCCAGGTCTTTCTAATGAAAATACTGAATCATTCTATCCAAATAACAAGTGAATCAGAGAGCATGGATGAGAAAAGGAAGAGGAAATAAGCCATTATGTAAAAAGGTTACATAAAAAATAGATGATCTTGGTATACGCAGAATATTCATGAATTGAGAATTTAAAAGAAAAAGTCAAATCTAATCATAGAATCAAGACAACATAAACACTTCATCTAAAATGAAGAGCCACGGGCCAGGAACACGAAGGAGAAGCAAAGCGGCCCCGAAGGACCCAATGGACATAGAGAAAAGAGGAGAAGCCGCCTTCTCGAGATCCTACTGGGACAGCCTTATAAAAGTTAAAAACAAATGTGAGTGTGAACATAATCAGGCACACACTCATTTATACAAGATACATATGAGCAAGCGGGTCTGTGGTGGTTAATCCCGACTGTCAACATGACAGGATTTAAATAGGATTGTCAGCCCATAGACTGGGCATGTCTGTGAGGATGTCAAGAGAGGCTTAATTTAAGAGGAGAAATCCACACTCACGTGGGCAGCAGCCTCTCCTGGGCTGGGTCCGCATTGAGTAAGGCATGGACTAGTGCTGCCTCCAGACATGAAGCCACAAAAGGAATTCTAACCATTAATCCCAGCATAGTCTGGAATGACTTCCAAATTGATGAGGACCATGTAGGAAATACATATTTCTTTCATTAAAACGGTATGAGTAAGGAGAAGTCAGAGAAATAAAAGACTAATGTCAAAAATTAGAAAAGTTAACATAAAATTCTGCTAAAAATTTTTAATGCTCTGATATTAAATTTCTTTTTTTCTTACAGGTATGAGTATATTGTCTGCTTTATGTAAGTGCATCCATGCCATGTAACACCGTCAAAGGTCAGAAAAGAGGTCAGATCCCTTAGAACTGTAGTTATAGATCACTGTTAGGTGCCATGTGGGTGCTGGAATCAAAGCGGAGTCCTCTACAAGGGCAGCTAGTGTTCTTAACTGTTGAGCCATCTCTACAGCCACTGATGTTTAATTTCTTAAAGGTGACTTACTGTTTGAAACACATCAATAGCTGGAAAATGTCTGATTTCGTCATTCTGTGTGCTTGTATACATGTGTGCATATGTGTGCGCAGTGCACATACACGTGGAAGCCAGATCTTGGCATCACGTGTCTTCCTTTAGAGTTCTTCACCTTGCTTTTTGAGACAGGGTCTCACACTGAACCTGGAGCTCAGCAATTCAGGAAGGCTCAGGGATTCACCTGCAGTTGCTTCCTGAGTACTAGAATCATAAGCATGTGCCATCACATCTGGCTTTTCGCATGGATGCTTGGGATCAAACTCCTAACTTTATGCTCGCAGAGCAAACACTTTACTAATCAAGTCATCTTCCCAGCTCCTCTAATTTATAATATATAAGCATATAGATTAAAAAAGGTGCAGAAAAATAAGAGGAAAATTTGAAGCATTTTGCTCTAAAATTCTGCCTTCATACAAGAAGTAAAATTTTATTTGAAAGTAGAATGTAAGAGGTTGATGGTGCATTTTATAAGCTCTAGGGTAACCACGAACTACATAAATGTTAGTATGTGAGGGTGAATCAGTAACAATCCAATGGTGGAGGAACACAGAATCCTAAAAAGTAACTACAAAAAGGCCAAAAAGGAATAAAACAGGTGAAAAGAATAAGTAAGATGAATATAAAACAAGGACCATGTTAAAATATACAAAGTTGCCACGCATGGCGGTGCACACACTTAATCCCACCACTCGGGAGACAGAGACGGGTCAGTGTCTGTGAGACTGAGGCCAGCCTGGTCTATATTGAGAATTTAGGTCAGTTGGGTTACAGAAAGATCATGGCAAAAATAGACACACACACACACACATACACACACAAACTTGATCATGTAAAAATTAGACTAAATGTAAATACTAGCTATCAAATCAATAGCAGAAAGATATCAGGAAAAAAAAATCCTCAGATATCTGAATGTTAATATCATAGTGCTATATAATCCAGAAGCTAAGATGAAATCACAGTGGGAATGATCAAAAATACTTCACAAAATTTTTAAATAGCCATGCTCAGAGCAGCACAGTTTTGCTTCATATGCTCATACAAGCTATCAAATAAATATTCCGCCTCCCATTTAAGAAAACCAGAGAAAGAATAAATTGAAATTGTGAGAACAAGAAAGAAGAAAATAATAAAGATAGGGAATCAATCTAATGGAAAATTGAAAAATAAAAAAGACAAAGAGTAAATGAAGCCAAAACCTGGTTATTTCAAATTTTTGATAAAACTGACAAACCTTAGTTACACTGATCAAGAGGACAGTAAAGAAAACTCACAGCTTACTACTACAAGTGATTTATAATTTTTATGTGTATGAGTATTTTGGCAGCATATATGTAAGTGCAACACATGTGTGTCATGCCTGTGGAGGGGAGAAGAGGTTACTGAATCCCCTGGAACTAGAGTTACAGATGTTTGTTAGCCATATACAAGTGCTAGAAAACAAACCTGGGTTCTCTGGAAGAGCAGCAAGTACTATTAGATGCTGAGCCATCTCTCCAGCCTCACTCTCGATAATTTAAAAAGAGGGAAGGAGAGAGAGAGAGGAACGAAGGGAGGGAGAGAGAGATCACTGTAGACCCTATAAACATTAATAGAAAAATAAAGACATATGAACATATATCAATAAATTCCATAATGCCTTCAAAGCCACGAACTAAGAAGGTCCAGTCAAGCAGAAATGATTTAAATTGAATACAGTTTGAAGTTGTCTAAATATTTATTATACAAATTAAATTTATACTTTTTTTAAATTATGTGTATGCAAGTGTGCCTGTGTGTATGTGCATGTGAGAGCAGATGCCCTGGGAGGCCAGAAGATAGCTGGATTCCATAGAGCTGGAGATACAGGTGGTTGTGAGCCTCCCAGCATGAGTATTGAGAAGGGAACTTGGATCCTCTGCAAGAGCAGTACATGTACTTAACCACAAAGCCATCTCTCCAACCTCAAATTTGTCATTTTAAAATCATCCTTCAAAAAAATTCAACAGTATAAGGATTCTCTGATGATTCTTTCACATTTTTAATGGAGATACAGTACCAATTCTGGAAAAAGGATTACAAAAGCCACAGAGAGAAAGCTTGTTGGGTCATTTTATGAATCTGGGAACATTCTTAAAAATTAGAATAGACAGTTATTCAAAGGAAAGCAAAAAGAATGAAAGAAAAAGGAAAAAACCTGATTACTATGCACCAAAAAGGAAATAAAGTTCCTGACAAAATCCTGGAAAACCAAATCCATCCATATGCAAGATAGCATACCAGTAGGACCAGAGAGGATGATATAAGCAATGCCTGGTACAACATTTAAATATCCGCTCGTGAGCTGTGACTAGTGGCACAGACCTGTAATGCCTGTTAATCAGCAGGCAGAAGGAGAAAAATGGAAAATTCAAGGCCTGACCGGGCTATAGAGTTAAGTTCAAGGCCAGCCTCTGTTAGGATTATATAGCCTAATACAATCTACATAAAATCATAATGGATGTTTTGTTATGATTTTGGTTTGGTCTGGGTGGAATTTTTTGTTGTTGTTTTGTTTTTTGATCAACAGAACAGTGAAAATGGATAAAATATCCTGTGCACACTTTTTAGTACATGTCTGAGAATACTTAAGCAAAGTGTTTATGAAAAAGCAGCAGCACAGAGGACACAGGGGCGTACAATGCTCCAGATGCACAATCCATGTTCTCCAGGCAAAGGACTCAGACTTCAAAAATGGTGACATCACGGTATGGCTGTACAGATAGCAAGAAAAACCGCCTCTTGCTTTTATACACCATATAGGTTCCAAGTGGATAAAAGAGAATGCACAAACAGAAAGAACAATTCAGTCCAGATGTAGATGGCATGTCTCGTTCACCGGTGGAGAAAACTAAGCCGAAATGATTTAGATAAAAAATGTTAAATGTTGTATGTCAAAGGTAGCTCATAAACAAGCAAAAAGAACAGAACAATTTCTCAAAACTTACTTGCTATGCACTGGTCACATAGCTATACTATATAGAGTTTCTACCAGAGGACAATGACTAAAGAGAACAAAAGGACAAAGAATATAAGAGGGAAATTCTTTAAACAGTCTCAATTTGCCTATAAAGGAAAAACATTGAAAGTCACTAGCTATCAGGAAATGCTAATTGAAGCCAAAGCACATACCACTCTACAACCATCAGACTAGAAAAGTGTCCATTTCTGCTGAAGAAAATTTCAAGGTAAGGGTATTTGCCTGCAGTGCTGGTGAGCTGCAAACTGTCATTTCTTTTTCACAGCAATGTCATAACATTCATGAAAACTAAAATCAAATGTACATTTTGAGTGAATAAGACCTGGTATGATGGTTATTTTGAACTGTCAACTTGATGAACTGCTAATGTGAGGAACATACCTGCGGAGGATTACCTTAATTAAGTTAACTGCGGTGGGAAGAGCCACCCACCGTTAAGTGGTACTACTCCCGGGGCATGGGTGCTGCATTTTATAAAAGAAAGCTAGCTGTGCACAAGCATTCATCTCCTTCTGCCTTCTAACTGTGGATATGGTAAGATCAGCTTCTATTTCTCACCATAAAGTGCAGCCTAAAACTGTGAGCCAAAATAACCCCTTTCTCACTTAAGTGTCCTTTCTCAGGGCATTTTATCACAGCAACAGAAAAAGAAACTAAAACACCCTCCCTGGAAATCCACCCCATAGAGATTTTTAGAGTACTGCTCCAAAGAGATTTCAGCATTTGTTTTAGTGACAAGAACTAAAAACAAAAAATATTGTCTGTCAGAAAATGAATGAGTAGACTGTTTACTGACGGTAACTTAGACTATCCACCACATTGTTTTTAATGGATTAGCACTGCAGCAGCTACAGTGAAAGATTCCCTTAGGCAGTTCTGAATGAGAAAGGATGAAAGAGTTTAAAATCATTGCACTGTTGTAAGCAGTGACCCCAAACACCTTGCAAGTGTACATGCTACTAACATGGACATGGAGAAAACTATAAAAGGACACATAATGTTCTTATGACTTAAGGACTTTTGGCTAAAAAGGCAAGAGGAACTACATAAAACAGAAAGGAGCTCAGTGAAAAATATACTTCAAAGTTTCCAAACAAGCACACGTATTTGTTTATGTGTACATGTGTACAGGTGCCCTCAGAGACCAGAAGAGGGCATCAGACCTCCAGGAACTGGAGTTACAGCATGTTGTAAACCACCTGACATGGAAACTTAACCCTGAACTCCAATGCTCTGTAAGCAAACACTCTCAACCACTGAGTCATCTCTCAAGCCCAAAGTATACACACTGCTATGAGAAAGACATACTTGTAAATATTAACATTCCCCATGGAGATGAGTTTTTTAAAACAAAGCTTACTTCCTGCAGATCTTAAGTTGAGTTCCTTTGACATACTAAAGTCCCACAACTAAAAATAAATACACATTTAAAGACCATGAACACCTATCAATGCATGGGTTGCAACCACTGTCTTTAAAATGGAGCACACACACAGACAGTAAGTACACAGAATAATTTCTTAAGAAAAATAATGCTTAAAATGGAAAACATTTTGATTATATGAAAATATTTTATGATAATAATTAAAGTACTTTAAAAGACTGAAACACAAATCAAAAAATATATCTGATATGTTAGCCACATTAAAGTTCCAAAGAAAGAAGATAAACTAAATCAGAAAGTACTAAGGCAGTCTTTCCTTTGGACTTGTCCACACAGCTTCCTTCCCATCCTTTAGGATGAAGTTCATGTGCTATGCACCCTCATAGTGCCAGTGCCTGGTACAAGACCTGGCAGGGGCAATGATGAGCTACCTCGATCACTTCTTTCAGAGGATGGAGGATGAAGGCTGCACACTCCCTCCCAGCACTCATCAGGTTGATCTCTAGGGGCCTTTCTACATGAAGTTTTCTCTGTGCATTTGGAAAAAGATAAAAATGCATCCATTGCTCACTGAGTATCTCACAGGAGCCACACACTAGATAGTGACCCATCTTTTGTGCAATGTAGTCTTTCAAAATTCTTCCTTCCTAAGATGAAAGAAAAGTTAGGAAAACAGCGTTAAGATGCAATGAAAATAAAAACAGAAACTTTTAAAACCATACAATAGATAATGACAATCAGGAATCCAGTTTTGACACTGTCATCTTCTGGTTTAATTTCCTCTTCTTTTTAACATCCTCATCAATAAAAAGTGTGTCACGTGTCCTTTCTACTTTACAGGACTATTAAGATCAAATCAAAACCATTCTGTAAACAATCAGACACTAAGAAATTTGTTATTAGCCCATACTTCCCAAGTGTTCGAAACCCTCTTAATTTCCAGGTTACTTATAAATACAACACAAAATCATTCCTTCCACCTAAAGCCTTGGTGTGTCTATTCCTGTCCCACAATAAAAAGCAGAGCACTCAATGTACAGTAAAAAAAGAACTTTGTTTTTCATGAACTCATTCAAAGTTCATTTATCTCATCATATGATCTCTCAAAATGAAATATTGATGTTCTCTAGCTTCCAATATTTGTACCTAAGCGGAAGGGATGATGAACATTCACAGAATGAGAACTTTGAACTGTCCACCTGCCTGAAGCTTTCTTTCCAAACACCTCTTCCAGCAACACTTGAACACTTGATCCCAAATCAATTGTGACTACCATGAAATTCATGTTATCAAGTCTTTCCTTCTACTGCTCTTAAAAAAGAGTTCTTATTTCTACATGTAAAACATTTTATTGTCAAAACTAACATTCTTATTATATAAAAATTTCAGGCATCAGATTCTATAACTTGTATAGAACTTCATTAGCTAGATAATAAGTTCATGTAAAGCATGGCTTTTGAAATTTTATCAATCAGAGATCACTATTATTTTCGGGTTTGCTTTTACAGTACACACAAGTCTTCTCTAAACTCACTAGAGCACTATATGCCCCACTGGCCAACCACACGCAAGGGCCTAATTTTGGAAAAGACAATTTTCTGGTGAGATAGATAGCAAAGATATTGCCAAAACACCATCAACCTCTCAGTTCTATAAGATAACAGAGGAAACACCACAGCCAACAGACACAGTTTGGATTGTATTCTTCATGTACACCCTCACTTTTCCTGTTAAAAATCAGAAACCTGGGATGGCTCTGTGGGTAAAGTGAGTCTGATCTCCAGGACTTACACTGTAGAAGGAGAAAATCAACTCCAACAAGTTGTCCTCTGACCTCCGCAAGTATACCAGGGCATGGCCCACAAACAAACACCCTCTCCCCGAACACACATATAAATAAATGCAATTTTTAAATTAAAAAATAACCAAATAAAATTCTTCCATAAAGGAGTTTTGTTATGTTTTAAAAACTGAAATTTATAATTTCCCAGACAGAAACAATTTTCTTCCCATGTACTTTGTTCAAGCAACTTAGGACAAATTACAAATTACTGTGTTCTGTAATTTTCTATGAAAGTTTTACTTCCTCACCTGGATTTTTATCTCATTAATGATAATATTAACCCCATTTTTTGTGATTTCATATACAAAGGAGCTAAAAACAAAGAGTAATGGTCAAAGGACTAAGTGCAGCATTTCTTATAAAAATAATGTTCTTATTACCTTTACTATGCCTCCAGCTTTAATAGCTTTACCCACTAGCAAAATGGACATTAGACAGAATTTATTGGTCTACTATTACCACTATCTGGAATGTCCTATAGAAGCGTTCTTCTAAAATAATTGGTTTGGATTAGGTCTCATGATTTGTTTTAGTACATATATCAACAATACATAATTGGCTTCTCTGCTGGAGTAAAAACTCTAGTAAATGTATTCTAGCAAAGGTGGCAAACCAATATAATCTATAGGCGATAAAAGAACGTAGTCTCCAAAGAACATCTATTTGTATAAGATTCCCATTATTGTTCTATTCTATAAGACTAACTCTAGAATGTTATATGTGATACTTGTAGAGACAAGAGTTAGTAAATCAAAGGGATTTTTTGTGGGCGGGGGAGGAGTTTTCTCGTGTTGAAATTTCCACCCTAAAGTTATTTCACTGTGACTGCCTTTCTTAATTCTGCTCATAATTTGATTCCAAAGCCATAAAACAGAATCACAGTGTAGTATCTAGTCCCAACTGCTTGAGAAGCTGAAGCAGGAGAACTGTTTTAGGCCAGGAATTCTGGGCTGTAGTGCACGATGCTGACCGAGTGAAGATCAGCAACAATATGCATCTCCCAGGAGTGGGTATGA
The DNA here is from genome assembly GCA_035773235.1 of Eospalax fontanierii. Taxonomy (NCBI): domain Eukaryota; kingdom Metazoa; phylum Chordata; class Mammalia; order Rodentia; family Spalacidae; genus Eospalax; species Eospalax fontanierii. The sequence goes on from CM069524.1 coordinate 106,566,656, forward strand.
CCAGTTTCCCTGAGGAAGGGTGAAACAGTGCAGGTCAAAACCAGAGCAGGTCATAATACAGAACACATACTAAGACAGGAAGCACACAGCACAGGATCTATTGCAAAATAGTTCATTTTACTATATGATAGATACATCATCACATAATACGAGATATACATATGGCATAAACACAGATGAAAATCAATAAATATTTATTGAATAAATGAAGAAATCTCATATTTTTATATAAAAGAAACTTTCTCAAAACTCATATATGTACAATTCCAGATAAAGAACATAAATTTTAAAGGAGATCCATTTCTACACACAAAAGGAAACTTATAAAACTCATAATTGTATACATAGTCAGTACATTCATTAAACATACAGTGTTTCTATGTTCTGTAACTTTACACTTTTTCATAATCCATCAGTTGCTTCCATTATTCCCATTCAAAGATGATTTACCATTCTTAGCATCTAATGACTGTTCTCAACTGTGTATCAAGATAATGAGTTCTGTTCCTTGTAGCTAGAAACAGCCCTTTTATTTTCATTTAATTTTTGAAATTATCGCGCAGTGTGGCAAATTCAGGGGAGAGTCTTTTACTTGGCAAGAGAATACCATCACAGAATAGCTCAAAAGACACATCTATGGAATAAGTCAAAATCCAGAGTGTCAAAGGAATTTTGGGATCACAACACTAGAATAGAAAAAAAAAAAAAAAAAAAGATCAACTGGCCCAAAAAAGTAAAATCTCCGCTGGAAGATCCAATTCTTCTCCCTCCATGTGACTGCCCATCCACCATGTATCTGACCTCCAGCCTGGTATTTTTTCTTCTCACTTCCACTCTCCTCCTCAAGGCAGTTGTTGGGATTTCAAGCTTGCCCACCCTGAGTATTTTTCTTTAAAATTCTAATGAAATTGTCTTAAAGCCCCTAAAGGATGCTCTTTCTCCCCTGTATCAATCATATAACCAAAACCAAGTGAGGCTGGTATGTGTTTACCAAGGAGTATAGATAAAATAAGCTAGTTGTGCATTATAGTGAGTAGACAACAGTAGACACTGTAGAGTGCTGCTTTTGAGAGAATCATCAATATACTGGTAACTAGTATGTGCTGAACCCCAAAAATGTGTACTTCTAAAGTGTGGGAATGACTTCTTTAACAGACATCATCTAGACTAATGACTTTTACTTAACCACAGTGAAACCATGTGCTCTTGTGTCTTGTGACCCTGGCATCTGATCTTGGTTCTTAACCTCAATATGGTACTCCACTCTAAAGGTTAATGAATGAATGAGTTATTGAATGTGGGTATGTTTGAGAATTATCATAGAAAAGTGCTAAAAGGTGGTACTCTATTTCCATTGCTCACAGTGGAGACTGGGAAGGACACGTGACCTTGGATGAACGACATATTCTACTACTAGAGATGAAAAAGTTGGAATTGTTCAGATAAGGGTGGACCCAAGCTTGAACTTCCCCAATTGAAGCTGGAGAATCCATTTTGAATAAAATTATGGTTGGGGCCAGACCAGGGGCACAATTCCAGAGACAGTTCCATCAGCACAGTTCCAGGAGACAGATGGTTCTGAGAGTTGTCTAGGGGAATGAGTGTTCTCTAACTTCGTGCCCACTTTTAAAAATGAAATTTAAGAGGCAGGGTGTGAGGGCTGTAGAGATGGCTCAGCAGTTAAGAACACTGGCTGGTCTTGCAAAAGACCTAGGTTTGAACCCCAGCACTCACACGGTGGGTGGCTAACAACCACCAGTAACTCCAGTTCCAGAATATCTGACACCCTCTTCTGTCCTTCAAGGGCACCGCACAACACAGGTACACTTACACACATGGATGCAATACACTCATACACATAAAATAAAAATAAATAAATAAATAAAAATTTTTAAAGAGTCAGGCTGTTATTTGTTCAGGCAATTTTAATGTTGGCAGTAACAGTAACACCACACTAAACTAGATACTTTATATTATGACCTTCAAAACCACTCTGGGATGTTGATATCATTTGGTTTGGTTTTGTTTACTAATGAGTAAATTGAGACTGAAGAATCAACTTGTCCAGTGAGGCAGCTAAAAACTATGTAGGCTGATGTTTTACATTCTATCCTGTTTAACTCCTAAACACTACTGGGCTTCTTTTTGTAAGAAAATAAAGCAAAACTCAGGAAAATACAGTGAACTGAAGACTAGCTGACTTAGCTGAATACATTTAGCTGGAGATGGATGGCAAGATAGAAAGGCTATGGCAGCCCTCAAATCAGTTCTCTCAATGAGTATTTCAGCATTTCCATTTCATCATCATACCGGGTACCTTGTGAGATGCCAGTAAAGCACCTATGAAGAGCATTCATTTTATTCTCTCAAGGGGCCAGCAGTATCCTGTGCTACGAAGCCAGAGAATAGACTGGAACCCAGCATATTCTAAAATATCAGAGTGATAAATAAAATCAAGTCCCACAGAATATGATCTTGATGTTCACAGTGCCAGTTTTAACACAAACAGGAATTGGGAATCATGTGCTTGTGACGGGGAAGGAGCCAAATGAGTTAGACTGCTGAGGAGGTTTCATTCTGTTTCCTCATCCTTATAAGATGATAGTGTTTAGGCAGAGTATAAATCAATTTTTTCATTGTTTCCTTAATGTGATGAAAATATAGTTAGGAATAAATCATGTCAATTAATAGTCTTCACTTTATATGTGTAAAGAAACGTTCATGACGGGAAATGTGACTATAATAAAACGTGTGTTCAATACATTTTCAAATAGCCTCTCAAGGTCCATGTCAGGCATTTTTCTTTACACTTTAATTCATGTATGAGACATGGCTTAATCAACAGAATAAATGGAGATCTGCAGTTCTGTTCGCTAGTCTACAATAAATATCAAATTCAAGGATTGAAGTTTTCTTTAAACAGGTTGTTTGACCAGCTGATTAAAAACTTCAGGGAACTCCTTAAAGTCTAGCATTTTTCTTTTCTTTGCTTATTTTATTTTTGTAATTTGTATATATTTGTGTACATGTGTGTACAACTATACATGCTGGCCTATACACATGTGTGCTCAGGTGTGTGGAAGACAGAAGTTGGCACTAGATGTCTTCACTATCCCTCTTCACCGTATTTTTTGAGACAGGTCTCTAACTCACTGACTGAATAGACTAGCTATCCAATGAGCTCCAAGTAGCCACTGTCCCATCCCTGCCCCTTACTGTTGAGGTCGCAGACAAGCCCCACCATGCTAGCCCTTTTATGTGGTAATTAGGGACACCAATTCAGGTCCCCAAGTTTTACACAGCAAGTACACCCATCTCCTCAGTCCCAAGGATTTCAGTCTGCAAATAATCATTGTTGATCTTCAAACTCAATTTTCTGAAAATGATCATTAATATGCATTTTATGTATGTTTAATTTGAAAGCTTATATAAGTCACCTATATTATATAAATGTGAACAGGCAGTTAATTTCATACCAACAACACAGAAATGTTTTAAGAGTGACTTTCTCAAGGTCACACAGCAAATCTAGGAGGGACAGAAATGGAGCTCATGACCTTTGACAATCAGAAGTTTTCTACTTGCATTCAGAAATTTCTTCTCCATAAGTGTTGTTTGTATGCTCACTGTGAGAAGCTGGGAAGTCCATCTCTTTTTGGGGGGGATGACCTTGGTCAATTTTCTGAACTGTGACGTGTACAAGTGGAAAACAGAGTAGTTCTCCAGTCAAATGAGTCACAATACCAATACCTTATAGTGACTTCTACCCAGGTTACCTCATTTAAACCTTGACACACTTCAGAAAATTGACCAAGGTCATCCCAAGTTAATAAGCAAGAAAGTGGAATCTGCTACCAAAATGTACTCTCCAGGATACTTTATTCTAAAAGATGCCTGACTAAAAAATTGAATGCTTTGTTTTTTATTTAAGTGTGTTACAGTAATCTATCCTGATTGTCTTTTGGCTAAAGCACATATATTATAATTTTACAGTAATTCATCTTGTTTTTTTTTCTTTGAAGCAGGGTAGGTTTTATGTTTTCTTATGAATTAGTATGTGTTCTTTTATGAATAAGCTTATTAATCTCAAAGTGAGAATAGCATCACTAAATGTAGAATCGGATCAAACAGAACTAAATGTACATTTCCCCCATTAAACTATGTATAGTCATATTTGTTCCATAATTATTGGCAATAATGTCTATTGTGTGAAAGAATAGATATCAATATGGACAGAGACTATGAAAATGTATGCATAAATAGAAATATTAAATATATGCATACAGAAATTGCATAACTGATATGATTCTATAGTATATACATATACTTCATCACTTTTTGTGAAAAACTATATACACTGAAAATCATGGTAAATGTTGTACCTTAGACACAATTTCTGTCAAAGCCAGCAGGTAGTACCCATGGTCTTTCGTGGAGAGCATAAAAATGTCTCAAAGCTCTCCAAACTTTTGTGCTTTCACCTTTTATGGAGCAGAACCACCACAAAGGCCCTCTGCTTCCTCCTCAGTGCTTAGATAGCAATGTCGTTAGAGCCAGTCCAATAAGAATTCCACTAAACATGCAAAAGTTTGCACCATGAGATCAGAAACAAAGTTTTGAGAATAAGTGCCTGTTGAGTGTGAAATGGATGACTAAAGGAACATTGAGGAAGAGGAGATGGAAAGAATTTAAGAGGCAGATGACAGGAAGAAGTGCTATGAAATGCTGTCTTCTGGAAACCATGGCTGTTGCACTAAGGAACTCACTGCAGCTATAGTTACCTGTACAAGACCTGCACAAGGTCAAACCAACAAGATCAGTCAGCATTCCACCAGACAGCACCAGGTAGACTAAGAGTGTTACAATAAACAAATAAATAGGAGAGGACAGTGAGAGGAAGATGTGTTGGAAGATGCCCAGGCAGAGTGGAAAGTGGGGTGGAGGGTGGATATGATCAAGATACTTTGAATACATGTACAAAATTATCAAATAAAAAATATATATTATTTTTAAAAACAAAATAAATAAGCTATATGTATATCTGTAAGCCTGTAACTAATTTTTTTTTTTTTTAAGTATAGCTCTAAGTTGAAAAAAGGACGAAAGACCATACTAGAGCAGAATTCTTTTGGTGAATATACTATAACCTTCTACCAGACCAAAGCAAATTTTTATGGAGCAACATGACTACTCAAGTAGCCACTTTGTGACAAGAAACACTCCTAACTGAAAAATCCTTTTGTAACCTAATTACTGAGAATATATAGAGAAAGCAACCATTTAATCCACAGCATGTGTTCCCTGCCACAAGAGCTCAGTAGCTGACATCAGATGGGGTGTGGCTCATATGGGTCTTGAGAATGAATTCTGGTGGGTTGAAGTCACACAGATCTCTGGCTTGGGAGCTAGAACCTAAGCAGGTCTGACCCAGCCACAGACAGCTGACCTTCCGGGCACAGGGCAAGGCCCATCTGTTAGCTCCCATTCTGCTTTGGGAGAGGAGTGGGTGTGGTGCATGAGTTAAGGCTGTGGTTAAAGGGTGTTGCCAGTGACTTAATTTTAATATTTTTACCCTTACATTTTATGCACATTTAAAGCCAAAACTGGTGTATAATTCACAGGCTAAAAAAAAATGAATAAATTTTGGGTTAAGAAAAGGAAAGAAAGTTGACTGTGGTGGTGTATGTCTGTTATCCTATACTAGGGAGATGGAGGCAGGAGAATGAGGGAGTTCAAGGCCAGCCTCAGCTACGCAATGAAGTCAAAGTCTGCCAGGATTACAATGAAAAAGGGAGGGAGAGAGGGAGGGAGAGAGGGAGGGAGGGAGGGAGGAACATGAACTGGGCAAAAATATAGATATTTCCAGTCTGCTATTAGACTTACTCTCAAAATGAAAACATCACGGATAGACAGCTGCAATCCATTTTAGAATTTATAAAAACGAAAGTTACTTCTTAAAAAAGAGAACAATAGTGTTAATTTGAGGGTTTTTAGCTCTTTCTCATTAATCAACATGTAACAAGGGAGTGAACTATCCAAATGAAGAATAAGTTTGTTTCAGATCAGTCTGTGCTATTACTATTGTAGCAAAACTGTTTTGTATTAATATACACACTACAGCTAGACTTATAACCTTGACACTCTTAAGAATGCTTCTTCCAAATATAAAGCAAACAAATCATTTGGCATCCCAATTTAATAAGAGTGTTTTAATGTGATTTAATTTACAGAAATATGAAGTTTCATGCTTTTCATTCTGTATAACTGAGAAAAAGATGCCCAGGACAACCATGTTTTATATTCTCAACTGTAACAATACCACCTCACTGATTAAAGTTTCTGAAAACTTTAGATCAATCAACATTTCCAATTCGAATGTCCCCAGTACAGGCCTAGAGGCCTAAGAACTTAAATCACCTTTACTGAGATAAAGCACACCAAGGCTTAAAATCAACTTATTTCATTAGGTTGATAACAGTCTGCTTCGTGGCAGAACATCTGACTCATTGAGGCTTTGAAAATGTGTTTCTCTTCACAAGCAGTCAGAGGACATTTCTGAGCAACAAGTATATTATGCATGACCAGAACAGGATGGGTACTCTAGGCCTGCTGCATGCTCTGGGGACTGAACGTCAAGCATCCTGGGAGAGGGGGTGCTTGCACTCTCTTCCCTTTCAGCAGCACACAGAGAGGCTGAAGAGGTTGTAAACAACCACCAGAGGAGAGCTGCTGAGGTCAAGGTCTCACTGCCATGCTACCTCAGGACCATTTCCTCCCAGACAACATTCATTTCTTGAAAAGGAACTTTCAGGGGGTATGTTAAGGGCTCATTAGCACAATTTTCATTCAATAAACAGTACAAAGCACTCCCCAAAACAGTTACACCAGTTTCAGTTTACTAAGTAGTAGATAAATAAATGAAGGCCTTCAAAAATAAACAGAAATTCCTCGAGAATGTTTTGTTTACCCTGACATGACTATGTTACCTATGCAGTTGCAGCTCATAAATTATGAAATTTTCATGTGAAAACATTCTAATTTTGTTGTTTAAGTATATTTCATAATAATTATAAGTTGGTATAAGCCATTTCCCCCAAATATATTCAATATTTCTGTCAATTCTTAGATGTCAAACCTCTGTCTCCTCCACCTCCCCCGCCAAATGGTCGATCTTCCTATACTCAATCTAGAATCAAGATTGGCCAGGTTGCAGCCATAAAGATGTAACTTGTACAACTGAAATGTCTGTCTTTCAGCATGCTATTTATAACAAGATTCTACAGATAAATTTTTTCTAGCCTAAAAGTTGATACCTTTTAAGTAACCAGTTTCTACATGGTTTTAAAAACGTCAACAATGTGTGAATGAGGTCTGTGAATAGTACAACCAGGCTTTTTTCTTGGGGAAGAGGTGGGTTCCATTGTGGTAATTAAATGTCAGTTCTAAAGGCTCTTCTCAGATGCTGTACTCACTCTTCGACGTGACCACTCCTATTCCCATCACAAGCCACCAAGTTTCTTTGAAAGCACTTACTTATCTAAACAACTCTATCCACCACTAAGAAAAACGCAGGGAGGCTTCAGGTGGAAATGCCCAATGACGTATATCTGATTGGCAGATGTCGAAGAAGCAACTAGATGCACAGGCACTAAATGTAAATAGAGCTGTTCATTTCCCGGTCGTTACAGGAAAACAGAATATTAACGCCGCGTTAAAATATCTTACTGCTCGGTGGAGAATTCTATTAGCCTGTAGAATTATTTGAAACAATCCATACAGAACAGACTTAAGCCATCTGTACAGTTAAATTAGAGAGCTGACAGTACTAACCACGCAAACTGTTTATCCAGATTACACATTCCGCTGTACTAATACTCTTTAACTCAACAGTCAGCTTTTATCAGATGAATTAAGACTATTACTATTAAAGTATGCAAAACTCGAAAAGCTGGGGGAAGGGGGCTGGGAAGCTACAGGGCATGTAACAAAGGAATTGGTACTTTTTCCAAGCATTTGCCTCAAATGCACCAAGAAACAAAACTGTTGAGTGCACCCCACCCTCTTCCCCAAAGATAAAAGTTTGCAAAGTTCTGGTAGGCAGTTCTCTGCCCAACAAAAGCAGGACTGACTCTCTCTGTAGGAGAGCATCTAACAGGAACACCAATTAACGTGGCGGAGGTCAAGTCCTAGCCCTCAGAGCTGAGCTTCAGAGAGCAGAAGCGGATCCTAGGCCAGGTCCGCGGGCTTTGCGGCCCAGGTGACCCGACAAAGTTGCCCCTTGTCAACTCAAGCCAGGTCCTTCATAATTGAAAATAATTGCCATGGGCCAGCCCCTGGCTACTTCCATGGGCCAGGCACAGTCACAAGTGACAGTTCCACATCATTACGACCAAAGACAATAATGAATGTGGCACCGGGACCTCTATTCATGCCAGCAGCGTTGTCTTCACCTTAACCCCTTCCCCTCCATTCTACAGCTCTTACCAGCCGCACAGCCCGGTGCAGCGGCAATTCATCCAGCCGGTCCATTCCTGGGGACCAACTACTTCTACGACACCCCCCCCCCCACTCCCACCCCAGGGATTTTATTTCTCATTCTTGGCAACTGTCAGGCAAACACTGCAACCAACCATTCCAGTCCGGAAGCAAAGCATTTGCTTAATTCACGATACTTGCTAAGTTCTTTTTAAAATGTTTAGGGGAGTGGGGGAAGTATCCTCCCTCTTTCTTCTCCACGAATCCGACCGCGCTCCTCGCTCGGCAATAGCATCGCCCTTCCCTGGCCCCCTCCCGCTTCCCAACACTTTCCCCCCTTTAAGAATACAGACCAACCAAAATGATTTAACTTGAGCAGATGACACAAGGAAAATAAAACATGTTAAGAGAATAAGGTCTGATTTGGGATGGCAAAGAAAAAAAGGAGGGGTTGTTTATTTTGATAAGAAACGGAATCGGCACAGACCTGAACAGAAGCTGCAGAGCAGGAGAAATTGTTTTCTTTCCCTCACACAGAGTCCCCCTCTCTCTCGCCCTTTCTCTCACACGCGCGCGCGCACACACTCGCGCACACACACACGCACACACACACACAGACGGCGTCACCCGCGCACACTCACACGCACAAGCAGAGCCTCTCAGCTGCTCTCTGCAGTTCTCAGGAAATGAATGGGGGGCAACCCGGGGAACTGTTGTACTTGCAAATGACTTACCCGGATCACATGATGCGCTAAATGTAGGGTGGGCCGGTGGGTGGAGGCTGCCGAGACGCGAGCCCGGGTCTAGCGTGGGGAGCCTCGCCAGGCCCGCATCGAATTACCCCGGGGCCCAGCCGAGGGGGTTGCAAGAAGCCGCTTCTCCTCCCTCAGCAGCCCGCAGCTCAGGAAATCGGAGAGGCTCGGGGGTGGGGTGGGGTTGGGGTGTGTGGAGTGTGGGGGGGTGAAAACACCAAACCCCCAAACAAAAGAGCTCCAGGTCCTCCTCCCCAGAAACAAAGCCCGGCCGCTGCGGGTGAGCCCCGGGGTGGGGCCGAGGGCGGGGGCGGCGGCGGGGAGGGGCTCGCTCAGCAGGCGCTAAGTCGCTTTATTGCCATAAAATGGGGCCCCCGAGCTGCTCCGCCCGAGGATTAGGAGGCGGGCTCTGAGTGTGATGGTTGAAATCCCCTGTGGGAAACTAACCCCTCCCCATCGCAGAGGTAGAAGGCAACACCCACTGCCCGGCCCTCGCCTCTCCGCCGCGGCCGGCGGCTGGGGGTGGGTCCCGGGAGCCGCCACCCCGCCCCACCCCGCCCCACCCCTGCCCCCGCCCCTGGCCGACCGCCTGCGCCGCCCTGTCACCTGCACCACCTCGCTGCGGCACCCTAAATAACCCACACATGGCCCCTGGCGCTCCCGAGGCTGCCAGCCTAGCGGGAACTCGGGGGTCGCGGAGGGAGAAGCCCCCATGGCAACTCCCCGCGATGAGACTCGCGCCGAGAGGCCACCAAGTCCCCCTCTTTTGTGTCATCGCGCGCCTAGGCAGTCTGAGAGAGGGAACTGGGGACAGATAAAGCGGGGTGCTCGCTCTGCGCTCGGCTCCTGCCCACGGCGGCCCGGGTGGGTGCGGGCGCGCGAGGAGGGGACCCCGCGCCTGAACTGTCCCCGCGGCTCGCCCGCCGGCGAACTTGGAAAGGTGTGGGCGGAGCCGGCCAACACTGCGGGGTCCGCCCCCGGGCGCCCGGCATCTCCGGCAACAATGGGGTCCCCGCGGGGGCAGCCCTGCTGGCTGTGCCCGGGGCTGGGTGGAGGGGCCTGAGGGACGAGACCAGGGCCGGGGACTGGGCGGGGGGGTCATTGTTTGGGTTTCGCGGCGGCGCACGCTGCGGGCGGGGCGCGGACGCCCTGCTCCCGGAGCTTCACCTTGGCGGGATGAATGGGGGCGAGGTGCAGGCGCTGTCTCGCTCCGCAGCGCGGGCACACCGGGCGCATGCCCTCGCCGGTTATTAAGAAAAGCGGCGAAGTTGCGGTCGAGGGAGGTGTGGGGCTAAGGGGGCGGGCGCTGAGCTGGGACCCCAGCCGGGGCGCGGAGGACACGAACAGGGACAGATCCCTGCTCTGTCACGGGAGGGGAGCCTGGTCCTTGATGCTGTCCTCAGAGGCCCCGCCTGAATGCTTCGGGAAGCGTATCCGCGGGATTCTGAGCAGGACCCGGCTCCCCTCCGCGACCACGAGGGCGCGGGGTCAGGCTGCGCTAGAGGGTCGGCGGGGGCGGAGAGCAGAGGCGGCGGAAGCAGCCCGGCGCGGTGGGAGAGTGGGGTTTGCAAGAGTTGGTCACTGATGATCCAGGCACTGTGGGTGCCGCTTTCTTGAAACCCAGGTGAGCTCCTGGGTGGGCCTGACACCCCTGCCCGGCGCCTCTGAGACCGCCCTGCGTGGGAAACCCGCCTAGACAGTGGAAGGCGGGGAAGGGGAAGTTTGTGTTATAAGAGAAAGATTTGCAGTGTTGTGGCGTGGAGTGAGGTGGGGAGAGAAACAAGGGAGAGGCAGAGAAACAGGAAATGAGAACGGAGGAGCAAATTCAAGCCAGAAAAAGCCAGCTTCTACATCTGTGTGGCATGGTAATTGGCCAAGTACTTAAAACCTGGGGTGCGCTGTAAATGAAAACAAAGGCGGGGCACTGGCTGGTGAGGGCTCTTCCCCTTGCCACGTTTTGTGCTGGTGGAAAATGGCAAACGGGGTCCAGCCAGAGGACCACTAGTGTGGTCCCTTCCTAGTCATAAACAGGATGAATCAACGGGCCTGAGTCTCCGGACAGGATTGAGAGAGGGTCTGTCCTGGTGTTAAGGTTTCAAGAAGAGAGAAATGGAAATGTCTGAAACGTGTGAAACACTCTTGCAGTGAAAGAGCCTTAAATGAGAAAACAGTCCCACTCAGGCGTGGGACTCAGGAATCCGGAAAGGATATGTGACCTAAAGGCTGAGGAGTCCACTACTGGGGTGGGGAGGTTCTGTTCTGAGAAATTTTTAGCTGCAGACACCGGACCCAGCCCAGGTCTAGCCTTGGGCCAGAGAGAGGTAGCCCCTTGTCACTCTTCTGCATCTGGGTATAAACAACGTTGCAAAATCGTTTGAAAAATTGTAGAATATCAACAAATGCGCATAACTGAAAGGAAAAACTCCCATGTACTAGAATCACTAAAGTTTCCCAGTAGGTGGGGCAGTCAGTGAGTTTAACTATGGATGGAAGGATGCTATGAGGAATTATGTCATCTTGGCTGTTCTTATGCTAACAGTTCTTTCTCAGAGAGCTGAGTGCGGAGCCGAGCCGATCAGATCATAAATATATTCTATAGTGAATGCTTCTATGCGCGGGAAAACAAACTGCCCCCTCCCCTATGGCAATAACCACGAGCGTGTTAATAGTATGATGACGTTTGAAAATAATCTCCAAGAACTCATTTCAGAGGGAAAAGGAAATTAAGGGCGGGTCAAGGTTAGTATCCAGAATTTGAATAGGGCATGTGGCTAAAAGAAGTACATCGAGTATTGGGGGGTGGGAGGGGGGTGGGGAATGCTAGCAGCTTAAAAAAAATGTTGACATTCAAGTGGGAATTAGAAATGTTAAAATAAGACAACTCTCCCGCTAATAAATGGCAAAGGAAAGGAGACACGGATTTTGAAGAGAGACTCACTTATCCTGTGAACTGGGGATGGATGTGGAAAAGCACAAAGAATTTTTAAAGAATTGATACCACGGGATTGAAAGCACTGGAGTATCTGTGTGCATGCACAAGCTTCCGTTTCCGATGCGGTTCTTATAACTCCCTCTATACAGAGCTTGGAACTTAGGGTGTGGACTGAAGCAGGTAAGTAAATATCCTACCTGGAAAAAAGGGCTGATTGTTTGGATGTTTAGACCTTTCTGCTCTACTGCTCGTGCCCACAGTGACGTGGAAAGTCCTAACAAGATAGCAAACTTAGTTGGGGTAATTCTGATTAGGTAAAAGAATATGTGGGGAGATGTTACCGAATCTTCAAAGTTCAGGATGAAAGTATGAAATCTCATCTTATAAGATAGTCTTTAATACTGTTTAAAACCAAACTTGGTTTGAATCAAGTATTATGGCTCATTTCCCTGCTTACTTGGTCTTTGTTATCAACATAATCAAAAGAAGATACATACTTGGATTTCATTTACCTAACACACTGTCCAGAAGAGACCCAAAGTCCCTCCAAAGCAGGTAATATAACCGACTCAACATAAATTAAGTAACAAGACTTAAAAATGAAAGTTTTTAAAATAATGTGAAAGTAAATATTACCCACAAACTTTTTGTTAGTTCTTGTACTTAACTTATAATTTTGTAATACACTGAGTAGGAGAGAAACATTTTACAATATTAAGGTTTAGACATGTACCACACCCTGAGTTCTCTAAGGCAAAAATTCTCTTCAATGTTTGTGCACTTTCAAAGTAGCTAAAACTTTGGATTAATGAGAACAAAGACTGGATGATTTAGCAATGACTGAGTGGAGCTTGGAGAAAATCGAGACCATTTTCTGAAGTACAGGCTTTATTGAAAGATTAGAATTAACTGGAATTGAAAATAAAAGTGATTCCCAGGGCTCTAAATAAAGTTTAAAAACTCTTCTTGGTCTTTCCTAGGGCTAAATGTGCATCAGAACTGATAGATTTTAACTGCTTATATTTTTCACATGTCATGTTTTGGCAATAATGTTCAGCAAAGAGGAATTCTGTTCAACTATGAGAAAAGCATGTTGAAAAGCTTTAACTACAAATGCAAACAGCTGGTGATATTATGTGATTATGTGGTAAACAGCATGCTTTGATTTGGATGGTGAGCTGTCTGAAAAATAGGAGAGGGGGATGCCATTTCTTAACTTTGTTGAAATCAGTACAGGTTTTGATTTTTCTAGTTTAAATATCTTCATCACAGTTTGGACATGTTCACTTTTCCAAGTTCCTCCAGTCACTTTCTTCAGACCTCTTCCAGTGTCATCCCCACTATCATCACAGCTGACCACCCAACTCTGTACGTCCAGCCTTCCTTCATTTGACCCATCCCACCCTTCCCAAGACAAAGTTTGGATTATGGTATACATATCTAAGAAGCCAGATTGACACAGCTGTTTCAGTACATCATTCTGATATAAAGAACCCAATTTTGATTTCCTTGCTTCATACTCCCTCTTACAGACCAAGGAGTCAGTTAACCATGCCCTAGCCACCCTGTCTGCCTTTACAAAATTGTTCTGTGTTCTCCCATTGAATACTCCAAAAATGATTGCATTACATTCCACATATATGTGATACAGCCCACCCTGTCATTAAAAAGGGATCTTTCCCTTCTTGGAACTTATTTTAATATAATGGAAAGTCTACCTCAATCACTTGTTAGCTAGTGTGTAGTTGTGTCTCTGTGTGTGGATGTTAAGGGGAATTCTAAATTTTTTCCATCTCATATTGAAAGATCTATATTTATAAATGTTTATTTGGACCAATATGAGGTATACTGACTCCTGGGTAGGCATCCAATAAGTTATGATTTCTGACTGCATTCTTTTGATACTTGCACATTTAAGCTTCCACTAGTTCTTTCACATATTACAAGCAAGGCATTGAGAATGAGACCTGCATCCTAACTCAGCCACATCCTTAGCTTTCTTTTTATTCCCATACTGTCCTGCATATAGTAAGTGCTTAATGAATTCTTGCTGAATCAAAGAGACAACTATAGCAAATAAAATTTCAATGGCATGCCTTAAAAGACAATTCTGCAGAAAACTCAAATTTCTCTTTATGTGTATGTATTGAAAACAACAAAAAAAAAACTATGAAATGTCTGGAATAATTGGCAAATATATTTTTAAATTTTAGTTATTTTTATTTTATGCATATGAATGTAAGGCACTCATGTTGTGCATTGTTCAAGGAGGTCAGAAGAGAGTGATGAATCACCTGGAACTGGATTTACAGGTGGTTAGGTGGTTATTAGCTGTTATGTGGGTGCTAGGAACCAAACCTGGGTCCTCTTTCAAGAGCAGACATTGCTCTTAACCACTGAGCCATCTCTCCACCCAAGGGAATTATCTTTGAACATTAATTCTAATAATACTTTTTAGGCAATTTTAAGTTAGAAGTTTTTAAATAAAAGACTACATGGAAGTTGTCGATTTTTACCTAATTTTATTGTTTTTTTCATTCTTTTTATTAGAATTACATGGCAACACAAAATATTAACTAAAATTCCAATTTTTCATTTCCAAAGAGAAAATCCTCAGCAAATTTGTTTCTTAACATTTTACAACTTGTTGGATTATAAACATTAGAGCTGCACTGTAATGGAGATCATCTACACTTTCAAAAATAACAGACTGGAGTATATGATAGTGGAACAATTGTTATCCCAAATTTCTTTTTTAAATTTTGTAAAGTAAGAAGTACCTTCATAGAAAGAATTTGAGTTAAAATATAATATACAGAAAACCACTTTCATTCTCATACAAGGATCTAATGTAGTAAATAAAGGATGAATTTATGGAAAAACCTATGAATAGGGCCTGGGAGTGTGCTCATTGTTAAAGCACTCAGCAGGGCCTGAGTTCTATCATTAATACCACAAAGAAGGCAATAGAAAATGTATGAATAACTATGAGATGAC
Source organism: Eospalax fontanierii (assembly GCA_035773235.1). Taxonomy (NCBI): domain Eukaryota; kingdom Metazoa; phylum Chordata; class Mammalia; order Rodentia; family Spalacidae; genus Eospalax; species Eospalax fontanierii. The sequence goes on from CM069524.1 coordinate 106,581,812, forward strand.
ACACCATTGAAATGTTCAGGATAAAGTTACATCCACTTGGAAACATTAAGTAACACAAGGTGAGGGTTTGCACTGAAAAGGGCCTTCAGAAAGTAGATATTTTTTCTTAATATGAATTTTGTCATACATGTAAAATAACATATTGTGTTGTATTAAAGTATGCTCCTATTAAGCCTGAGTTTTATAATTATTGCTAGTATTAAGGCCCCTATTGTGTGATTCTAGCTGAATCTGTCTGTGTAAGAAAAATTAAATTTTGAACTATGGTTTATCATTTTACTGCAGCCTTTATTAATGTTTTGATCTTGCCTTTATGTCTTCATTATTTTTCCTAGTAGTAGATTGCCATTATTCATTTCATGTAGCCCCATACATTAGATTTTTTCCTAAAGTTTGCAGTTATGCTAATGTTATAGTTAGCATCTTAGTTCCTCTGCTTAAAGGGGGACAAAAGACCTACTAAGTGGATTTTTCCATTATATTACTGATAGAGAAATTACACCTCTTTGTTTTGTTTTAGTTTTATTAAATTTGCTTTTTGTCATTTTCTTACAAGTGTACGATGCATACTAACTACTGCCCCATCCCTTCTCCCATCTGCCTACTGACCCTGTTCAGCACTCCCTTCTCCACATATCACTTTCTCACATTCATATCTATTTCTTTTTGTGTTGTGGCCCACTGAGTTTAACCAGGGCCGTTTGTGTGATCCTGGATTTGAAGCTATCCATTGGAGTCTGGTGGGCTCCGAAGTTGGCACACAACTTAGGGCACTAATTCTCCTGTGCCATTCTATCAATAGGCCAACTTTCAGCAGCAAGGGATAGGCCACATGAGCCCCTCCCACTTCCATGACTGATGAGATTCAGTATTTTTCAAGCAGTTGTAAAAACATATTGCCAAGTTATATTTCGGAACTATATTACTAGTTTGCAATGGACCATCATATTTTAGAGTGTCATTTTTCTTCTTTGTCTTGCTACAGATGAATGATACTTTAAAAACAACACCATCAAACATGAGCCAGTAAGAATGGCTTGAGGTTTAATTCTTTGAACTCTATGAACATAAGAGGTAGGTAGAAATGCTGTTGCCATTGTCATAGCAAACAGGTCATAAGACTTTGACAGAAAATGAAGGTTGCAACAGCCTAAAAGAAAACACAGATTTATAACTAAGTTCAGCAACTCGTGGGGAAAGAGTACATAGGAACCAAGTAGGGAACTACACACTCATATTTCAAGACTTATTACAAAGGGTTTTAATCTGGTTTAGGTTTTTATAAATTAGTATCTAAGTAGATCTGACATATTTGAAGGTAAAATGACTCCGATAACTAATGGGGAAGAATGGAGAGAAAATAAGAAGTGGAATCTGGTTTGAAACAAGAATAGTGTAAAATGAAATCAAAATAGAGAAAGAACAAAAGGAAAAGAGGGAAGAAAGGAAGAGCACAGTACTGGTTAGTGTTTCTTTCATCCCCATAAAGCAGACAAACCCAACCATGGCACATTTTTTTTCACCCACTCATTGGAACGGTGAAATCTCAAGACACATTTCTACAACTCAAGACCAAGCAGCTCTTCTCTAATGCCCTAAAACCCTATGTGCATTTTCATTTTCTGCTACCTATCTTGTAAGGTATGACTCTTCCCACAGGAAGAAGAAAATAAAAAGGCTGTGGGCAAAGGTCTTGACATAGCTCTGCAGAAGCCTCACCCATATCAACTGCTTACAATTCGTTGGCCAGAACTGGGGTCATATGTCTTCCCCAGTCAGACCAATCACAAGGAATTGGGCCTGGAGAAGAGAAGACAGCAAAAAGAAAACAAACTCACAAGTTATTGTTTCCACGATTTTGAGGACATTATTTCATAACTATGTTTTTAAAAATGTTATGTTTGTTAAGATGTATTTTCCATATGTATAATGGGGTTAATAAGTCATTAAAATCTACAAGCCATTATGTACTCAATTTTGAATCAGGTAACTCATGTGTGACTTACCTACAGCAATATATGAATAGGAATTTTGCTTCATCAGTATACACAGTTGAGTTATGGCTTCTCCTTCCACAACATCAACTTACATGTCTTTGAAAAAGGGAACATAGGACTGGAGAGTTAGCTCAGCCATTAAGAGCACTGGCTGCTTTTGCAGAGGACCCATGTTTGAATTCCAACACCAACAAGCTGGCTAACAACTTTCTGTAACTGCAATTTCAGGGCATGCAATGCCTTCTTCTGGCCTCTATGGATATTGTGCAACATGGGTTCACTTACATACATGCAGGAAACACATTCATACACTTAAAAATAATAAAGAAAATATCTTTAAAAATAAAAAAGGGAACATTACTTTTTAAAAGGTAAATAAGCAAGTCATAATTAGAAAAGTAAATCTTTGCCTCCCAAAATATAAACTACATTTGCATTTCAGAATCAAATATTAGTGGAACAGCAGTGTATGAGGTGTTGCCTGAGACCACCACCAATTCCAGATTCATTGCTTGATTGTGACACCTATGACAGTTTTTATGTATTTCAGTTGCCTCTAGGATCTACCTGGGTAACATCTTCTCTACAAGGATGTGAAGAACTAATGAGGTCTTATACACTTAAAGACTAGTCTCTAAAATCCTAACACATAAGTTTTCAAAACTTTTAGACAGGCTAAGGAAAATAATTTCCCACCATGTTATAGGTGTCCTAAAACTAGTTTACTTTTGTCTTTCCTCCACCAGAAAAGCCCTTTTATCTGTGTGTCACAGTTTAGCTTAGAACTCACTGTGAAAGTCAGACTTACATCCAACTTGCAGTCTTCCTGCCTCTACCTCCCAAGTACTGAGGTAACCAAATGCATTACCACATCTAGTTACTATTTCCTTTTGTATTAATTAGAATTGTTAGTGTTATCCAGTACAGATAACTTGTTGCTTGCTTACTATTAAAATATATCTAAATGCAATCACCTAGTAAAATAATGGAGGTTTTTATAAAAAATAAAAGAAATATGTTTCTCTATTTTAGTTTAAAAAACCTTTAGAGTGAGCTAATTCAATTTACAAAGATTTGGTACCTATCTGTTTTAAATTACCCAACCTCCAAATTAGAATACACACATGTATAGCTAAATGATATATGCCATAAAACAACTTCATACTTAAAACAGACTTCTGTGTTTCCTTCTCTTTTCTTCTAATTCAATTTTTGTCTCTTCTCTCCCTTCTCTTTCTGTTTCTCTCTGTCCTTGCCCTGTCCCTGTCCCAATATTTCCTTCCCTTGTTTCTTAAGATAAGGACTAATTATGGATAATCTGCCCATGAAGATTTGGATCTCCCAGCTCTTCATTCACTTCACAAATGACCTTTTTTCAAAATACAGAACTCAATTCCTGATGAAAATGGCTGTGTCAAACAAAGTCACTGAAGACCAAACAAAACCTTCCTTAAACATTTTATATGGCACTTCCTTTCCTCTATTTTAAACTAACATTTATTAACATTTGTATGTGCCACCGGCTGTTCGAAGTATTTTGTAGTTCACCTTAAGATGAGTTTCAGCAGCAATTCCAGTTTGAAAAACCCACAAATCCACTTGTTTTTTTTGCTCTTTATCTTCCTCTGTGCAACATTTTCCCCCATCTAATATACTCTATTATTATTGTTACATACAGTCTTCTCTGTCCCTCTGTGCCCCACCTACAGTACCAGGAACTCCAGGAGGGCAAATGATTTCTCTCTCATGTTCCTTACTACTGACCAGGATGCAGAAATAAAGCTATTGTGAAGTTGGCACTCAATAAATTCTTGTAACTAAACAGCTAATATTGCACATATATGAAGAACAGGAGCACCTGTTGCTTTCATGTCAGTTTATCTTTAAAACTGCACATATAAAAATCAGGTGTGGCTGTGAATTCCTATAATTCTAGTGTTGTGTGAGACAGGAGGATTCCCCCCAGCCTTGCCAAAACCATTAGCTCAAGGTAAATGAAGTGAGAGACTTTGTCTCAAAAAGAAAAATGGGGTTGTGGTGACCAGAGAGATGGTTCAGTAGTTAAGATCATTGACTACTCTTGCAGGGGACCCAAGTTCATTTCCCAGCACTCACAGGGCAGCCAACAACCATCCTTAACTCCAAGTCCATGGGTTCTAACCCTTTATTCTGAGCTCCATGGGCAGTACATAGCAGGGATGACCTTACATACATGCAAACAAAATATATATGCACATAAAATAAAAATAAATCAAACAAAAAATTTAAGTTAATGACTTATGAGGAACAACGCCTGAGGTTGGCCTCCACATGGGAACATGCACATACCCCTGCTCATGTACACACACACACACACACACACACACACACACACGGCATGCACACATGCATACTGCAGTCATAAAGACTGTGTAGAAATTGTCATTAAGTGTTTTGATATGAACTATTTCTATGGTCACTTGTTGGCACTAGCTTAATAATACTAGAAGTCTTAACAGATAACTATATCATAAACTGAATTGGTGACTACAAGATGATTACAGAGATTAATGCTTCTTCAAAACTAAGAATGATCCAAGACTAGATCAACTGAATGCTGAGCTATCGACCACCACTGGTATTTCTGCACATTTGTATATCATTTATATCTAAATAAATCATCAAGGCATTTTTGAGCTGAAATGCAATATCATTTCTGCCTAGTTTTTGTAAGACGATCATTGTATATTTGCAGTCCAAAAGGCATTGTCAGCCCTTGAACTAAGCAGAGTAACGTGGAAGGGGTGGGAACAGATTATATATGCTGAACACCATGTATATTTTAACTCACTGAGAGATAAATTAGATAGAATCATAATATTTTCATCCTCGTATTATGTCTGGCACTTTTATGCCTCAATATTAAGATGATAGGTGCTGTAGAAAGTGTAAATAAATACAACAGAGGAAGTCTATTCAGTGATTTTGGAGCTGTTTTATTGAAATACAGTCTTGTTTACAATTCTGAACTCCACAAATGCTCATCAATTATTAAATATTTTTTCTCACTGAATTAAGCAGGGTGACTGTTTTCTTAGGAGAAAATGTCAGGTAAAATGTAAGGCTGATTTTTAACCTGTGCAAATTTTTCTTTGAATGCAGTTCTATACCTTCATTAAACCTCCTACCCCAACCCCACAAGAAAGAGAAGGTGCACATTCTATTAATTATGCAGCAAGAAAGTGAATTTAAACACTATTTTCTACCTCATTTATGCTAGAAGCAGTCATTTCTTAATGTAAGAACGACAAAAAGCCAAACAAAACATTTCTTAAAACTTAACCACTGTCCATCGATATTAGGTTTGGGCCTGTCCCATTGGCCACAGAGAAGTTACAATAAAGGTAATTAGAATCAAAGAATATAAGTGGCTATCCTCACTTATAATGGGAAAGTATAGTGTCCTTCACAGTTGATGACTAGATTAAAATATATACTTATTTGTTGAAAGAATTCATTAAAGAACTTTGATATTATTCATTATAGAGAAACAGTGTGCTGTTTGCATGCCCCTTTGTTTCATTATGAATTATGCTCATTGTTTATATGGCTTCTTGCCTGCTAGAACTGTTATTCACATGCATGAGCTCATTGGGCAGCCACTGAGACAAGAAACATATGGCTGGGTCTGCTGTGAAAATCTAGACACATGCATCAGGAGTAACTCTATCCCTTTATGTCCATGTGTATTGACTTGTGTCCATTCATGCACATCTACTTCGGGTGTTTGTCTCTCTAACAATCATTTGCTAATAAAAATATTTATATCATTTAACCCCAGTCTCACTTACAAACATCACTTTTATTTAACAACATGTAATTAAGCAGCCAAAAATACTTGGCCATTTTATCTAGCAACATCCACGTTAAAAAGCAGATATGCAATTTTCTATGGATTTGGCAATAGAATCTGGATTTTGTTTTTCCAGCTAGCTCTGAGCCTAGTCTTTGATCAGGGTTCAAGGTTAGTAACAGACATCCCCAAACATGTTTTAAACCTCTATGCAAAAACATAATGTGATTCTTATTCTTAACACATTCAAGTCTAAGAATTGTTTTCTTCCAGCAAGCAAAGTAAATTTCTTGAAATTTCAAATCTAAAGGAAGGTTTTATTTTTAACTTGAACATTTTTAAAAAAACAATTGCTATAATTATCTTGGAATTTTGTCAAAGTACAACTCTGAAAATTGGTAGATCTAAATTGTAACATGAACATGAAGAAGGTACTTAAAGGGCATTAATAGCTGGCAAAGCAAGTCTAAGTTAAAAGGGGAAAGGTTTAAATGGTCAGAGACCTTTGAATAAAAAAGGGCATTAGGCAAACATCTAACCACAGAGCTCTAAATATGTCAGAAGTACAGACTTCTCTGCTGTTCTCCAGGCAGAAAGATTGGACCATAATGGCGACCTCCACTAAGCCAGCTAACCTCTCTGTAACCCTGATGTTCCTGTCAGGAGTGATACCTGCTCACACAGGAAATGCTAGATCACAGATCTAAAACAACATTACGTTATCACTATTATTATCCCCAACAGAAAAGTCATCCTTTTCTGCCTTGATGCAGTACAAGCTTGATAAGCCTACAGAGGAGACCACTATCAAAATACCGGGAAAAGAAAAATATATCAGAGATACTGAGTTTTAAATTTCACTCCTATGTTAATAGAGAACCCATCCTGTTTTACAGTTTCATATAGTTTTTAATTTTAAGGCACTATTCCCTATCAGATGTCACACTCTCTTACTACAATATGGGTACAAAAAAATCAGTGTATGTTTACAGAGTATTTTTCATTTGTTCCTCACAATGGGCCAGTGTGGTAGACACCACATTCTTTTCTTGTTTAGAGAGAATAAAATTGTGACCCATGGAGTTTAACTTGTTTCCAAGGTGACTGTGATAGCTAATCTTCATTGTCAACATCACCATGGAAACACACTTATGGGTGTGTCTCTGAGAATGCTTCTAGAAAGGTTTAACTCACCTTAAATGAGGGCAGCCATCACAGACTGAACAGAAAGGAGAGATGAGATAGCTACTCATCGGGACAAGGATGCAATGTGAGCAGATGCCTCACACTTCTGCCACCATGTCTTCCCTGCGATAATGACTGTACCTTCAAACCAAGGGCCAAATAAACATTTTGTAAGTTGCTTTTGTCAGCTAATTGTTCACAGAAACTACAAAATTGTAATTAATACAATGGGGTAGCCTGTCAGAAATGAAGCTGAAATTTGCTTGATGCTCGGCTGACTAACATCTGAGAATTTCTTAATCACTGTGGATTCTATATCCACAACTGGTAGAGGTAACTTGTACTTAAGAGCTGAAGACGGACCAAGGTCACTTTGTCTGTGGTGTCAGGTTTGTGTTCCTGAATCTCAGCACCTTCTTCCCATCAGACTAACTTGTCAATAAGGCTCTCTATACCCTCCCATGGTGGCTCCTGGGTCAGGAGCATCAGAAAACATAATCTTGGTGCTATCTTGGTGCTACTCATCTCCTCAGAGTTCTGCCTTCCCTCAATGGCCAGGAGAACCCACCATTGCCCCTCTCTGAGGTCCAGTCCTCCACTCTGGGCATTAGATTCTTTATTTTCTCACCCACTCATTGACATTGATCCAAGATTCTTTTCCTTGCTTCTGCATCACTGGTTTATCCTTGTCCACTGAATCATCCTTTCAGCATACAACATGCTATAATTTACTCAGCCCCAGAAACTAATTGTAAAAAACATTCTCCCGGCCACACAGTGTCTTTCAGCTCCCACCCCATTTGTCAGTTGTTCATAATAACAAAAGTGTGTCCAAAAATAGAACTGTTTTTTTCCCCTGTGGCACTCAACTCTTCTTCTCTCATCCTCTCTTGAACCCAGTTCAGTAAGACTTTCATCCCTACCAGTGTGCTAAATCTGCGCTGGTTCAGGTCAAGAAGGAAATCAAGACATAGTATTTTACTGAATGGGCTATCTCCTAAGGCCCCACCCCACCCCACATTGGCCTTGAATTTGTGATCCTTCTGCTTCAGCATCCTGAGTGCTTGCAAAGCAGGTGTGCTCCATTATGCCAGGCATAGGTTAAGTCTTACATGTATGAGTGAACACCTGTTATATGTTCAAACAGTGCTTCCCATCCATAAATTCTCATATGCTCATATGTGGAACATTAGAGTTTTCAACATAAGGACCTTATTTCCATTAAATAAAAAGCAGATTTCTTGCTGGGTATGGTAACATGCAACTGTAATCCCAGCACTAGGGCCCAAGACAGGAAGGTTGTGAGTTCAAGACTAGCCAGGGCTAGACAGTGAGTTCTAGGCCATTCTGGACCCCACAGTGAAATCTTGTTTCACACAAAGAAATAAAAAAAATTTTTTTCCTGTCACAGTTATAAGAAATATGATATAAAGTTTAAGATTTATAATAGGTCATGAGTTTTCTCACAATTAGTTCTATGACTATAGACTCATTTAGGAAATTACAAGTGTGGAGTAAGAATTTGTTCTAGACTGCTGAGAAGAGACTGAGGGTTAATCATTGTCAACAAAGGGTCTTGAGATAGTATGAAACAACTTATAAGAGACTGTTTCCTTTTTTGTTTACTTTTGATGAGTTCTAGTGCTCGGGATGGAACCCAGGATCTTGTACATGTTAGGCAAGCCTGTGCCACTGAACTACTAAGCTGCATTCTAGGTCTTCAAGGAGAAAATCTACATTACCACTTTCTACTTTATAAACATAGTTTCAATTTGATAAGAAAAATGTGATTAGATACTTAATTCATAGACAAAATCATCTAAGTTCTAAGACAAAGAAGAATCTCTACATCTAGGGGAACGTCAAAGGAAACAGGCCAAATTTCTACATAGGAAATGATTGGAGCTCATAAGTACATGAGTCAGAAAGCTCACTCGACAGAAGTAACCCACCTCCACTGTGATTTGAACACATTATAGTAATGACATGAAGAATAAAGCTATAACCTTATGTGCTTGTGAAGGTATTATTAGGGATAAAAACAGATCTAACTAATAAAAAGCATGATAAAAATGTGTTGAAAAGAGTGATGAGGTGGGTTACTATATAGAGTGGCACATTACAAAGAACAAAGAGGTATTAATAATGTAAGATGGTTCATGTTTGACAGTATGTTCCAAGCAAGAGGGTGGCCTGGCTTTAGAATATAAATAGATGCCCTTGACTGCAAGTCCATTAATGGAAAAAGGCAGTGCGTGGGGCTCCTACTGGGATCAAAATAACCCACGAGACCACCAGACACATTGACTCTGGTCCTGGTTCTAACATGACACTTGAACAAATTTGATTTCTCAAAACAGGCTGCTTGGCAGAAATATTAAGCTGAGTTTCTCTTATTTATTTGTCAATCTGGTAAAAATAATTCATTTATGACTTGGGGCCCAGATGAGCTTATTTCTCTTTCAAGCAAAATTACAACCCAAGTACATTTTTCTAGAGTACTAGAAAAGACATTATCCTAGACTTTCAGGATTGTACCCAGCCATTTTCCCAAGATGATATTACTCAAGAACAAAACTATTTTTGCTGGTGCTTTTGTACCACCTAATTAACATTTGAAGGTCTTTACTTAGAAAGAGGGAGTTCTTGGGACTGGAGAGATGGTTTAGTGGTAAAGAGTGCCGGTTGCTCTTGTTAACCCACATGGTGGTTAAAAATCATCTGTAACTCCAGTTCCAGGGGATGGGACATCCTCTTGTGACTCTCATCAGCACTGCAGGACATGGGTGCACTTACATATATGCACAAACAAGACACTCATACACATAAAATTAAAAAATAAATGAAATTTAAAGAGGTAATTCTTAAGACGTAAAGACTGGCAAAATGAAAGCATAAGTTCAAATCAAAGTAGAAAAATAGAACATATTATTAATAATTAATAGCTACCATTTATTAAATTCTTGTTTTATGTCAGCCTTTCTATAACAGTTTCTCTATGTGTCTCTAGGTCTCTTTCTCTGTCTCTCTGTTTCTCTTGTTTCTTTCTTAAGCATTTCACAGTTAGAGCTCAAGGATTTAAATATAACACTCTGTACAACTTGAGGTTCCAAACTTCTGGCATCCTGCATATAATGTTCTCAGGGAATCATGGTTCTGACTTGCTTCAACTCTTGTCTAAGACCTGAATTAGTTCATAATGCAAGTATGTTTTGGATGAATGTTCCTTGGAATTTCAAGCATGTTTCCACATGTAGGAGTCTTAAATTTTCCAGTCCTTAAACTTGGTGGTCAAAATTCTAACACTTTTATTTCTCTACTTGTGAAATTAACTCAGTGGTACAGCTTACATTTTTTATATGGCAGAAAGATAGTATGAAAAGCTCAGGATAACTAATCATTGATAATTTCTATGTGACCATTTCAAATTAGATCTTCACTTGGTGGAATATTTGTTACTTCTCTTGTTGCCATGAAAAAAATATCCCCAACAAAAGAAACTTAAGGGAGGAAAAGATTATTATTATTAATTTTCATTTATTTGTTTCTTCATATTTATTGTTTATGTATTTATGTATGTGGGTGGTATGTACACGTGTGTTTGTATGCCTGTGTGTGGGTACATACAGAAGCCAGAGGAGGATGACTAGTGTTCTGCTCCATTACTCGTTGTCTTATCCCTTTGAGACAGTATCTCTCTTCATACCTGGAGCTTGTGTTTTATGACTGGGCAATTGACCAGCAAACCACAGCAATCCACTTTTCCCCATAGTCCCTGGGTTATAAGCATGCTTAGCCACACCTGGCTTTTCACATGGATGCTGCAGCAGGCAGTAAATCTGGAGGGGCAGAACCATCTAATTATAATACCTCCTTTGGAAGTAAAGTCTGAGGTATCGGACATGGACTTACAGGATTTGGTGTTTGCCTTTATTTTGCTTTCAGTCTCATTTTGGTTCAGTATCTCTTCAACATGTCACCATTCCTCCTTTTTGGAATAGGAATTTGTCTTCTCTGCCATTGTATGTTGGGAGTATGTAATTTTCTTTTTAATGTTACAGGGGTTTATAATTAAGAGATTGCATTGAGTTCTAGAAAGGACTTTGGGCTCTGGATTTCTTGAAGTGTTGAGATTGTTAAAATTTACGGGAACTTTTTAAGTTCTAAATACTAAATGCATTTTACATCGTGATGTGGTCATAAGCCTATGGAAACCAGGGCATAGAATGCAGCGGTCTGAATGTGATATATCCCCATAAGCTAAATACTTGGTCCCAAGTTGGTAGGATCATGGAACTTTAAGGACGTGTGGCCATTCTGGGGGAAACATGTCACCGGGGGGTGGGTTTTGATGGATTCATCCTTCTGGAACCACAGACTCCATAAACTTCCTTATATAAGTTGCCTTGCCCATGGTATTTTATCACAGTAATAGAAAAACAACTAATCTAGATGCTAAAAACCAAACTCAAGCACTCTTATTCACCCAGTCTTTTCTAGTCCTAGGAAATATTTATATTGATTCATAGTTAATGCATTCTGTGATGATGAGGAAGTCATGGCAGCAGAAGGTGAGGCACTGGTCATCTTGCATCCACAGGCAGGAAGCAGAGAGTGGGTTTGCTCTTTTCTCTCTTTTATTTATTTTATGCAGTCAGTCCAGGCCCCCAGCCCAGGGAATGGTGCCAATAATATTTAGGTTGGGTTTTGAATTTCAATCAACCTTATCTATATAACCCTTCACTAATATACCCAGACGCTTATTTCTTCAGTGATTCCTATCAAGTTGGAACAGTATTAACCCCCACAATTCCTTTCACTTTCTTTTTTCTTTTTGGAATACTTGGTGTTAAGATACTGTTGTGTCATCCTGGCATTGGGGAGAGGTTGGGTTTTTAACCTCCTGATGTTGATGGACTCCATTAAAATATAGCTCAACTTTCCCTGTCCTGATTGTAGGCTGCAAGACCTGTTACTGATTCCATAGCTTCTCCATGGCCTGTTGTCTTGTGAATGAAGTTTTAGCTGTGCCACTTCTATGCTTGTGGAAGTGCTTTTGTTTGTGGTTCTCTTTTTTAATAGTCGTTTTCCTTAACTCTTCTTTTCTACTCTTTAGCTACTATGTTGAAAGCATACTCCAAACACACTTTCCAAATGTCTACAGAGGGAAACAATACCATAGTTCTTTCTGTTCTTAACACCCCAGATCTGTGGATTGCCCTCTTAGTCTAGACCCACCCCACTGTTTCCTGATCCCCCATGCTCTGACCAGCTTAGATTTTCAGTCTAGATTGTCAGAGCCTTCACAGATTATTCCCACTCTAAACTTCCCTCTGCCCGACTATAGACCCATATCCTTAATGAGCAAAAATGCAAAAAAGGCCTTTGACAAAATTCAACATGCATTTATGTTAAAAGTCCTAGAGGGAATTTGACTGGAGGTAACATACTTCAATATTATTAAAGCTACATACAAAAAACCTACAGCCAACATCATTCTAAATGGAGAAAACCTGGAAGCATTTCCATTAAAATCAGGAACCAAATGAGGCTGCCCACTATCTCCACTACTTTTTAATATTGAAACTTGCTAGAGCAATAAGACAAGAGAAGGAAATTAAAAGAGTATTCATTGGAAAAAAAGAGGTCAAATTATCCCTTTTTGCAGATAATATATTATACCTAAGAGATGCCCAAAATCCAACCAGAAAACTCTTAGAAATGATTAACACTTTCAGTAACATGGCAGCTTACAAAATTAATCTACAAAAATCAGTAGCTTTTCTGTATCCTAATAATAAGATATTGGAGAAAGAGTACAAGGAGACCCTCCCATTTACAATAACCTCAAAAAAAAATCTCAGAATAAATCTGACCAAAAACATTACAATGCAACCTCTACACCAAGTCTAATGCAACATAGAACAAGAGGCAAAGAGGACACTAACAGAGGACCATTAACACAAAAGGTCACAAATGGCCAAAGAATGGAGATTTGGGATTTGCAGAGTGTGGGTCCCTGCCAGGCCTCCTGTACTAAGTTCCACTCACCCAAGGCTCTGGGGCTATTGTGGAAGAATGGGTGGAAAGATTGAGTCAGTGAAGAGGTGAGTGATAACATGGAAATCGAATTCTACAAGTTTCTGGTATCCTGCTCATATGACCCTACAGCAATGACTTTGGCATGCTCAAGATGCATACAAACTCAAGCAGATAAAACCCAGCATGGAACTAGGAAAATGAGTAGCAGACCTCAATCTGTGATGGAGACATACTAGCAAATGATTATTGTTGGGTGAGAATAAGCTGATTTTCCTGAAGTGAGGGAATCTGAATAGGCTGACTGGACCTCAGTGGATGACCCTATACTGAGGAACATTTGTGAACACTAACTTGACACAATAGGCCTTAACACAGATGAAAGACATATGGATTCCAGTTGGGAGGCTATGGGAAGGTACCAGTGAGGAAGATGGGTATAAAGATGATTAAGATTGATTGAGATGTTCTGTATGAAATACATAATGATTCAATAAAAAAATATTTGCTCTGAATCAGTCATGACCTGGATCTTTGTAATCTGCCCATCTCTTTCTTCCTCATTAGATTCACCAGTTTTTGTAAAGCAAAGATGCTTTACAATATTAAATATGATAAGCTATGTGTAACTCTGCCTTTTGACCACTTTTGGACAAAAATAGACCTTATAATCTTGTTTTTCATTAAATTTGCATCTATACATAGTCCATTAGCACAAAAATCATACAAGAACGGTAAGAGTCAGAAGAGGAACTGGAAGTTCAAAAGACTGAGGAGCTCAGATTGAGTTAAGGCTTAAAGACAAGGTGCTCTCCTTAGAGGGTGAACACTGCATCTCTTGTTAAAAAATGGTTCACGAATGCCGGCAAACAGGGCTGTCACAGAACCCCTCTAGGACTGGCTGTTCCAGTGAGTACAGGAGGTGTGCTGCTTAGTTTTCACTGTCAACTTGATGCAACATAAAGTCATCTGGGAAGAGGGATCTCAGTGGAAGAATTTCCCAGATTAGATTGGCCTGTGGGCATGTCTATGCTAGATTGCTTTGATTGCTAATAGATGAAGAAAGACAGGCTACAATGGGCAATACCATCCATAGGTAGTTGGTCCTGGGCTACATAAGAAAATTAGCTAAGCATGAGCCTGTAAAGCAAGCCAGTAAAACAATGTTCTTCCCTGTTTTCTGCTTGAGCTCCTGTGACCTGGAAGTTTAAGCCAAATAAACCTTTCTTTTCCAAGTTTCTTCTGGTCAGTGTATTTTAGTATTTTGGCATTGTATCAGAAAAACAAGCTAGAACAGGAAGTGTGGCTAAATAAAATCCCAAATACCAGTCATTCCTATAGAAGAGATCTCCCTCTGTGCCAGCACGTAAAGAGAAAGATTTCTGCCCCATGGATTTCCAGACTTTATTACCTAGAGCAAACTCTCAGTTGAAGAGTTGGCACAAACTGAATAAAAGATGTGGCAAAGAAGTAAAAATATGCAAAAGAATAGTAAAATTTTTATCAACAAATAAAGAACATGTTTTGAATGTTATATAGTATTCCAAGAATGAAGTATGAACCAAAAATTAAATATCCAGTCAAAGTATCTTTCAACCAAAAAGGTAAGGGCCAATTCAAGCACTTTTCTGTTTTCATTTTCTGACAAGTCTTTGCTATTCAGGCTGGCTTTGAGTCTTTGATCCTCCCATGTTGGTTTCCTGAGTACTGGGATTTGAGACATGTACCTTCACACCTGGCTTTGAGTTCAGACACTTTTGAATTCTGGAGAACACAGGAAAAATTGTCTTAATGAATTATCTTGATGAAATTCTTACAGATGACTTAGGAATCCTTGCCTGAAGCATTCTCAAGGAGCATTAAATCTATTCACGTGTATGGAAAAATTAAACCAAGTGACAGAAATGTGTGTTATGTCTCCAAATGGAGAAAGTGTATAGCTAATGAAAATTTAGGAAAAGGGTCAAGAGAGTCAGTTTGCTGATTGTTTCCTCTGCTATTTTTGTTTCAGCAGTTATCATTGAAAACTGACTGATCAAGTGATAGGACGACTAGTATGTGAAACCATGCTATGAAACACTAAAAACACAAGAGAGAAGGGAAAGCAAAGGAGGGGAGGAAACAGGAAGCATGCTAATGTTATCATTGCTCATGATAGAAAGTTAAGAGATGCTTACTAAATAAATAGGAAGCTAAGACATCATATTGTTATAATTATAAAGGTTCCACTGCTGCAGTACTGGAACACAAAATTCTTAAATAAGAGAACAGAACAAACACATAGACACACACAAAACGGCCATAGAGTCAAAGGCTTAAATAACCAATAAAAGTGCAAACACAATATTACACTCAGTGTCTCTCTTTCCCATTAGTTTTCAAGCTACAAAGGGATAAAAACATACATATATATATATACATATATATATGTATATATGTATATATATGTATATATATATATATGTATATATATATATAATGTATTTCGTCTCCGGTGAAACTAGTACATCTATATCCTGTCTTCTCCTGCCTGGGACTTACTGGGACTTACATCATGGACTCCTCTGCTTATCAGGCTGTTGGATCAGACTGGATTGCTCCCCTGAATTTCTTGTGTCTTCAGCTTACAAATGGCAGATGGTGGAGATTCTCATACTCTCTCATCTAGCACTATCTCTTTTGCTTCTCAGTAGAACCTTTCTGATGGATCAAAGTTGCTTCAAGGACTTGACTATTATAATTAGCATGATATGTTTGATGTGTACAAAAATATAAATATCAAAGATTATATCTTAATGTAGCAAATATACATTCAAATGCTTAAATCTCATTCACTGAAATGGATTGCTTAGTAAGCTGAAAAGAGAATGAATTCTGACAAATAAATAGAATGAACATTTTTTGTTCCTAATGCAGTAAAATTTGACACTGGCATCAAAATGCAGACATTATTTCTTTCTTCACCTGTTCTTTAAAAAAATTTATTTTATTATTATTTTTATTTTGTGTGTATGAGTGTACTGTCTTTGTGTATGTAAGTTCACCCATGTCATACAAATTCTGTGTTGGATCCTCTGGAACTGGAGTTATGGATGGCTATTAACTACTCTGTAGGTACTGGGAATTGAATCCAGGTCCTCTGCCAGAGCTTCTAGTGCTTTTAACCACTGAGCCATCTCACTATCCCCTCTTCATGTGTTCTTGATGTGTTTGGACAGTACAGATTGAATCAAGGGTTTTATACATACCAGGGAAGAACTCTGTCACTGAGTCATATGCCCAGCCATTCTCAAAGCTTTTTAAAACTATTTTTAAAATTTTTGATAATTTCATACATGTATGCAATCGTTTGTGATCATATTCATCCCATTACCCTCTTCAATGGTTTTCAAAAATAAAATTATATTGATTTGTTTTCCATTTTTTTAGTACCTGAAACTTATTTCAATACAGGTGAAACTTTTTTTTAAGTTGCACCATAAGCAACTTAAGGAAGAAAGGGTTTCTTTCAGCTTACAGTTCTAGAGGGAGAGTCCATTAATGGCAGAAGGCATGTCATGGTGTCAGAAGCAATTAGTTAACTGATTATATTTCATCCCAACACAGGAAACAGAAAGACAACAGGAAACAGGGAGAGGCTATGAACCCTCAATGTCTGTCCCAAGTGACAGACTTCTTCCATAAGGCTGTACCTCCTAAAGGTTTCATAGCTTCCCCAAACAGCATTCCCAACTGAGGACCAAGCTTGAAATAAATGAGCCTATGAACAGGATTTCTCATTCAAATAACTATGGCATCTCTCATAGATCTATGTATTCTTTCTGCTTGGTGTTTCCAGTTTATCAACTGTAGGCAAAGCACCTAAGGATTCTAAAGGCCAAATGCAAAGTAGCTCGCCTTTATAAAGTAATCTCAGAAGCTACATAGAATCTGAGCTTATCATAGAGTCCTCTGAGCTTATCAGTTGTAAAGCCCTACCTAATTCCAAGAGGAAGGAACACATCCTTCTGATGAGTGAAGCAGAGGAAAAGTGAAAGTACAGTTCTGGGAAAGCCTGTGGCCAAGTCTGTGTGGCATTTTCACTATTGTTGATTGATGTGTCAGGGACAAGCCCACTGTGGGTGGTGCCTTCCCTAGGCAAGTGGGCCTATATAAGAAAGGTAGCTGAGGAAAGTCAACAGAAGCAAGTCAGTAAGCAGTGAGTCCCTGCCCTGTCACTAATGAGTTAGTTGCCTAGAAGTGTAAAATGAAATAAACCCTTTCCTTCCCAAGTTGCCTTTGGTGATGTTTGTCACAGCAATAGGAAAAAAAAAAAGCAAACAAGCTAGAACTGTGCTTATTAATACTAAGTCTCTGGATATGTGCATGAAAGTTGTGTCTGTTGAGCATATATACTGAGGAGTGGAATTGGTGTGTTGTAGAGTTCCTAGATGTTCAACATTGTGACACAGTATCAAATTATGTTGTGTGTGCCAGAATTCTTCCAACAATAAAGCCACACAGGGAAGCTGAGACTCAAAGCCTCAGAAAATGGAAGAAATGAAAGACCATCAGGAAGAAAGTATAGAGGGATGGACAGTCACGTTTTTATCGTTATATTCTGAAATAAATGCTTATTAGAAAAAGAGAAAGCAAAATCAATATTGAATCATCCACCAACTGTTTATTAATGTTGATTACTTGACAATAAATCAGCAAATCAGTTTTCCATGATTGTCTTATAGAATGTATTATCTGATGTATGCAGCAAACTAAGATCTTCCTTCCCCCCTGACACTGCATTCACAGTGCCTGAGAAGGAAGTGGGAAGGACATTGATTGACAGAGAAATGTCTTGCCCCATGACAAGCAATTGAACTTGTTTATAGATTGTTTGGAATTTGAAGTTCAACACTTCTTTTTAAATTAAATAGATTTCATTGCATCAAGAATTTCAATATGAATACATGTAATGAACAGGATTAGAAAATTTTCAGTGGCAGTTGGTTTCCAAATCTGTTGTTTCTTTTATAAATAATCATTTACTTCAGAATATAAAGAGGAAAATAGGACTGTCCATTCCTCTGTTTTCTTCCTGTTCTTATTTCATTTGCTCCCTTTTCTGAGGCCTTGAGTCTTAGCTTCTCTATGTACTTTTGTTGTTGGAAGAGTTCTGAATTCCTCAAAGAGTTAGAGTTTGAATATGCACTCTTCTGAGTATAACACCCACACATTTATCTTATCCTCAACATAAGGGCAACTAATTAAATTTTCTCCCTTAATTACTAAAAACTATACTCTTAACTTAGAAATCTCAAAGAATACAGACAAAGAAAAAAATTGATATCACCTGAAGTTCTTTGACAGGAAATGCTGTACATTTTGATTAAAATCTTTTTCTGTATGTGTGTAGGTCAACATGTCAGTATGAACTTATCATCAGTGAGGGTGCACATGCTATTTTTTATTTCGTCTTTAATTTTGCCATGAATCACAGTAGACTTTCTATAGCAATGAACAAAGACACATACTTTAATGGCTGTCTAGTATTTTGATACATGAATTCATATATTTTTATTTATTTTATTAGTCAACAGACATTTGGTTAATTTAGAAAAATTTTAGTATGTAAAATCCTTTAGCTCATACTCTTGTACATGTGCATTTATGATCTACTTAATTGTCTTTTAATAATGAATTCCTGAAATAGATCTTGTAGAGTGCACATGCTCAAACACTGGTTTATTCTTACAACCCAAAAGCCCTATAGTAAGACTAAAGTCATTTGCAAAATAAAATTATTCCACTGATCTGAGAGATAATTATGTGGGAAAAACAACCAGCATATTTTAAACAATGTGTTTCCCAGAGCTGTTACTTAACCTTTCATGTGTGAAAGGAAGGAGATGGAGATCTGCAGTCCTATGTGTTTCCATATAAGGTTGCCATGCAACATTTAGGGGTGGAGTTTGGTTAGGAGCTCATGACATGGTGGACACAAATACTAGGATATGGCAAGAAGGGGAAGCTCAAATGATGTTGGGAGGTGATCACCTGAAGTCATGTTTAGCCTAAGCCCTTACTCTTCTTATGGACCCATTACAAAACATTGACTTGTACCTCAGCTCAATCATTTGCTCTCATCTTGTTCTCAAATTCTGAACAGATGGGCCAAAGATGTGGCTCAGTTAGTAGAGTGCTTGTCTAGCATGCTCAGTACCTTGGGTTTGGTACTCAGCATTGCATAAACCTGGCATGGTGACACATGCCTTTAATCCCAGCACCTGCTGAGTGCTGGGAGGCTGAGGCAGGAGGATCTGAAGTTCAAGGTCATCCTTACTCACATAATGAGTTCTGGGTCTGAATAAACAATTCAACCAATTAGTAAAAACTAACTATTTATCCTCAAGGAGTTAGTGACTGGGACTGTTGATCTTCTTAGGTCTGAATTGGAATGAGGAAAGGAGCCAATGGAGCCTGCAAACATTCTGCTGTCTCAGATGACACAGTGGTACTAACAGGAGCACACCTCTCTGCAACAATTTGATGTCCTTGTACAACCTCCTTTCTGTGTTTATCCCTATGTGAAATGCTTTCTCTTCTGCTGACCTGTGTTGGTTTGTTCTTAATTTAAAATGTTACAGCATTTAAACCCATATTTCTGTTTAATAGTTCCTTTATTGTGACCTTGTTGGAATAGGCGGGGTATACTTTGGATATAACTGGAATAGGAGAGCAAGGGAGGTATGCTGGGGACTTGAAGGAGAAGGCCCAGTGGGTGGTCCAGAAGGTCAGCATGAGGGCATTGACCTGTGAAGGCTGTGACTGCTGTGTGAGTGAAGACACATGTGTGGCCACAGGATGTTTGGCTGGATTCCTTCCCAACCACACTGTGGGGGATTCTCAAGGGGTATAAAGAGTTTAAGGTGGAAGTCTGGGTTCTTGAAGCCTTTCAACAGGGCAGACAGGACAAAAGGAAGAGTGATGCAGACTCAGACAACCTGAGTTTGGGCAAGCACACAACCTTGGGGATTCTCTTACTTGCCTGTTAGAACCTGCTCCTCCTGAACATCTGAACTTGGGTATGGAAACATTAGGCTGCTTTCTAGAGAAGAACAAATGGATAACAAAATAAGTGAATCCCAGACAGAAATAAATCTTGGGGCAATTGTAGAAAGAGGAAATGTGGAAAGGGAATTTAAAAAGCTTGTTATATTATGTACAAAAAGAGGTTCACACTGATTTCCACTAGTGTACACTCCCACCAACAGTTTGTGAGCGTCCCCCTACATCATGACAGTATTTGTTGTCATTTATATTTCGAATAAGGATCATTTGGATTCATATGTGAGGGGATCTTAAAGTAATTTTGATTTGCTATTGTTATTTTATTAAATTGTCAAGCTGTTAAACTGCCTTCTAAACATTTATGTTTATATGCAAAGACATGGGCTGCTCTTCACCTTGCTCAGAGGTTTCTTTTTGCAATGGACAGCAGGCAATATAGGGATGCATAGCTGGACCAAGTGCTGAGAACAGGAGACTCAGTGCTCAGCCTTCCATGGGACAGCTATATTACCACCACCACCACCAAGGTTCAGGAGACACTGAAGAAGAGGAGACAGAATGTAGGAGTGCTGTGGGGTGCTGTCTTCTGAACACAGCATGGCAATGCAATCATGAGCTCATAGTCACTGTGGTTACTTGCACTAGAACTATACAAATCAAGCCAGTCAAAGATCTGGCTTACGTGGGTTACCCTATGTATTCCTTACTGAGGAGCCATTGGCACTGGATAGCTGGTGGGGGAAGGAGAATCATTCTTTTTAGAGAATGTGGCAACTGCCAGGTTTCACATGCTCCAATGGACAGCCTCACATTCATGCACATATGGATGGCACTAAAAGGACTTAGTGGGTTATCAGAAAGTAAAATAAATAAATAAATAAAAATAAGACATAAAGTAGGGAGGGAATCATATGGGGGACATGGGAAGTTTAAAGAGGAAGATGGGAGATAGATGTCATCATATTTCATTGTGTGTGTGTGTGTGTATATATATATATATATATATATATATATATATATATATGAAATTCTCCAAAATAAGGAAAAATGTTCTTCATGAATAAAAGGTCATATGTAGTAGTAGTGTATTTGGCCCAGGTTAGAAATAAAATAAAAAAATATAAGAATATGGAGAAAAATATTAAAATGAGTATTCTCTGAGTGATTAAATACAAAACTAACAGAGAAAAAAAAAATCCTTTCTTAAAAAGCAAGTTTATTGAGTATACTGTAAAGAGCAGTATCCAGAGAGCCAGAAGAGAGAAAACAAATTTTCAAGGAAGCCTTTACTAATACTGTGTTTTGTTTGTTTTTGTCTTTGTGATGCTGGATATGGAACCTGGGACTAAGGAACCATAGGCCTAGCAAGTGCCGAGCTACTAAGATACATCCTGGCCCATCAAATTCAGTTCTAACTTCACCAAATTTTTTTTTTTAAAAAGAAGTTAGAAGAGCTCTTAGAGATGATTTATTGGAAAAATCTGCATGAGAATCTATTATGAGCTGCAGAAGGTTTAGAAAATAAGTCCATCCCAGTTTTCTGGTATGTAAATATGAAAAGGACAGTCATGAGCTCCTGACTCCTCCAATACCCGGAAGTAGAGCTATCACCTAAGCCCAGATGCTGTCCCAACAATAAAGAATGGTGAAAGTGAGAGCGGGAGTTCTGTGGGTCCTGTTATCACCTCAGCCCACTCTGGTCCAACATGAGAAGTATTTTGATCTTTGTGGTGGTAAAAATCCAGGGGAGGATAGCATGCTATCTCTTTTGCTTACTTTATAATATTTATTTCATTTATTTATTATTTTTATATGTATATGTGTATACCTGTGTGAGTTTATGTTCACCTCATGGGTGTAAGAGTCAGTGGAGGAGGCTAGAAGTAAGTGTTAGACCCCTGAAACTGGAGTTACAGGAGGTTATGAGACTCTAGGTGAGTACTAGAATGCAAACCCTGGTCTTCTGAAAGAGTAGCAAGTGCTCCTAACCATTGTGGCATCTCTCCAGCCCTGCATGGGGCTATTTTAGTCTCATTAGATAGCTTCAGCTTTCAATTTTCTTTCTCAAGTAAACATCTCTACTGAGAAGGAACCTTTCAATCAGTGAACACTATTATTTACCTGGTGGTTATGTTTTTCATTATAAATTAATAAATTGGCATTTTGCTTCATAGATATATTGCAATTTAGTTAATATTAATTGGCTCCATGGGGAGACATGAAAGTCTACCCTTAGATTTTTGTAAAAGTAAGGAATATAATTTTTTTTCTTTAGCATAGGGCACAGCGTCTTAAATTGTCTCCTGTGATCCTCTATGCAATCCCCAAACTGAATGTGGGCTCATGAAAACTACACAATAGTAAAGCTTTCTGAATGTACAATTAATCCATGAAATGAATTTGAGCTGTTCGGTCACTCTGTCCATGTTGTATCATACTGCGTCTCTGCAGCCTTAGTTCCTAAAACACAACATGCACACTGAGTAACACCATATGCAAGGAATAACAGGGTTTCTACTATATACACAAAGTTTTCTTTTCTTATAGAAATATAACAGTTTAGTACAGAAGATGAAATTTAACTTTCCTCTATCATCCCTTGGCATATGTATTTGGATTGTGTTGTGTTACATTTTTCGATTTTAAAAATTTCTGTTTCAGTCACTGACTTAAGTTTCATAAAAATTTGCTCAATAAATTTTGGCTTGAGATTAGGACAGAAGTTCCAAAAATGTCTGAAATGGTCCTAAATATACTTCTTCTTTTTTGTATTATGTATTTATTCAAAATAGCCTTCACAACATAGACAATTATAAGATCAATATGTTGATTAACTGTAAAATGTTGAAGATGCTCTGTCCAGTATCAACTATTGATTCAAGTTTTGAATATAAAAATGCACAAACACTTCCATCTCATTACTATGAAAATATATTTTCATCTTTAACAAATGGTAAAATTACATGCAAACCAAATAATTGTTTTTAAATAATTTTTATATGCTTCATTACTAGCAAATGTTTGATTTGTATACCTGTTTTGGGCCTATTTATAGCTTGGCATAAAAATTTCTCAGGCAAAAATGGGTCATGAGTGAAGAAAGTTTGAGAAGCTTTGGTACAGTTCCCAGTGTGGCACTATGCATAGCACACTCTGTATATCTGTAATATTTCTCTTCCATAGATGGTCCTGTAGAGGCTTTGCTGACCAATGACATTCTAAAATAGACAGCTCATGAGTGACTCATGCCCATTTTATCTATACAATCTTGTAGCTAATTGCTCACTTAACATAAGAAATGGAATACATTCTTAACTACTCCCTGTGGTTGCTTCTCCATATTGAAGTTTCTATATGTTTCAGGAAAGACTCAGTCAAATCCCTGCATATATCCAGGCATTTGCATATGCTAGAGAGCTTAGAACAAGTGAGGTGCGTTTGTTTAAGTAGTTGCTAAAGGAGTCTGGGGGTGGCAAGAGGTGATAGAAGGGTCTTAGGGTTTGAGCTTCTCTGTAGCCCGACCCTGAAATATTAGGATGGAGAGCTTCCTCATTAGAGTCTGAGAAGCATACGTAGAGGACACAAGGTTTGCTGTTTGGTGAAAATTAGAAGAAATTCTGACAAGCACTAGGAGGGACTATCTCCTCTACACACTCCTCAACAAGGCAGTCTCCAGAGACGAGCAGGAGGGAAATACAGTGACATTACAACGAGCAGACGGTGTGAACTGTGCTCATAGGACAGGGTACGACTGAGTTAGAGCCTCTGTAGTTTGTTGATCTGTGCTAGCGCCTATTTTGTTGTTTTGTTTTGCTTTGTTTAGAGATAAAATCTTGCTATGTAGTCCAGGGCAGCCTTGTACTTCTGAACATTCTGCTGGAGTTTCAGGGCTGTGCCATCACAAGAGGCTGGCTGAATTCTATTTTAAAAAACAACCTGCCACGTTGTGTAGTATTGTTTCTCTGCCCGTATGCCCCTAATCCGTATCCACGCAGAACTTCAGAATGTGAAGTCATTTGCAGGGTCTTTACAAATACACCTAGTCTTGTGGTTCGAATGTCCCCCGCAAAACTCATGCTGAAATCTAATCCCCACTGGGATATACTCGGTGACCAGAAACTTCATTGAATTGTGGCATTTGTATGTCATAATAAAAGGGTAAATGAAGTCATGAGGCTATATCCCTAATCAGTGACTTTCTGAGGAGGAGAAATTTGAGTGCATGAGCTAAGCAGCTTTTGAGATGAAAATTAGATTCTCCTGCACCTCCTTCTCCTTGCCACTCCATATACATAAAAAAGTCAAATACCAATAAGTGTACACACTTAAAAATGTAAAAAGTTCAGGGAAGTCATAAAAATACTCAAAATAGTTATTTTCCTTACTTGAATCCAGAGACAGTATGGTTAAATCATTCTATTTAAATATACTTAAATGATGTATAATCTGTTTATACATTTATAAAATTTCTATCATCTTAGTGACTTTAATTTTTTTTTTTTAATTTAGGGGCTGAAGAGACGGGTCAGCAGTTAATAACACTGGGTCCTCTTGCAAAAGATTGAGGTTCAATTCCTAGTGTCCATATGGTGGCTAACAACAATCTGTAACTCCAGTTCCAGGGGCTCTGATGCCCTCTTCTGACCTTCGTGGGTCTTTCATGGCAGGGGAGCACTTACATACATGCAGGCAATACACTCATACGCGTAGAATAAAAATAATAAAATAGTTTCTAAAAATAAAAAATATATTATTACTGTCTGTTTTGTGTGTATGCTTGGTATGTATATTTTGGCACGTGTGCCACAGGACATGTGTAGATTGCTACATGGAGTTTGTTCTTTCTGTCCAACTCTACTTGGGATCTGGGGATAGAGCTCAGGTCTTCAGACTTGTGACCAGGTGCCTTTACTCACTAAGACATCCTGCCACCACCTCCATTTTCTTTTTTAGGGAGGGGCCCATGTAGCCCATGCTGGCCTTGAACTCATAATCCTCCTGCTTCTATGTCTGGAGTGTTGGTTTTATAGGCATGAGTCACTACAAACAAGTTTTAGCAACTTCTTTTTAAGAAATATTTTGATTATCAGAGGGAGTTCATTATTCATAAATGCCATGGAGGGGTGGAACACTGAAAAAGGTCAGCAATAGATATTACTTTTATTTCTTAAAAAAACGGTTGACCTACAGAATCATCAGTCAAGCCTATGATTGTAACAAAGGAGTCCTTGTCTAAAGGCAGCTGTTAATCCACAAAAATAACACCGCCCTCATCTGGGTTGTTTGCTTTGTCCTCTCCTCACTGAACACCCTGGATGAATGACACTACGAAACAACCTTCTTGTTTGGCAACACAGACTGTCTACCCTGCACACATCTTAACTGAGGTCTCTGTGTCTTTAACTTTTAGCTTGAGTTCTTTCTATTCTGTCACTGACCTCTTTAGATTTAATTATTTTCATTCTTTTTTTGTGTGTGTCTTTTTTTGTCTCCTGTACCCCAGCTGGCATGGAACTCACTATGTAGATGAGAGTGGCCTTGAACTCACAGAGATCTGTCTGCCTCTGCCTCCAGAGTGCTGGAATTAAAGGCATGCGCCACTGTGTCCAGCCAGATTTAATTCTTAGATGAAGTAAAATGTTTAACCCAGGGATTCACTGTTGCCCTACAGTCCCCAATATTCTGTCCTAATAACCTGAAAAGCTGGTCATTATCTTCCGTGTGTGTGTGTGTGTGTGTGTGTGTGTGTGTGTGTGTATGTGTGTGTGAACATGGCTGTGAAATAGCCGCCTTGAGTGCTGTTGATCCCCCTCCCCTTTTGTTTTCTCTTCTTTGGTGCCTCTTGCTTCTGTGTGGGTTGTTCTCATCTACGTCAAAATGTTCAGAGTCTTGATTTTCCTCCCCTGGCAGAAGTCTGCAGGTCTAACTGTGGAGTGCAGTGCCGTTGATGAGAGAGCCAGGCCCGGTCCCTAATGATGGTCATTGCTCTGCT
Source organism: Eospalax fontanierii (assembly GCA_035773235.1). Taxonomy (NCBI): domain Eukaryota; kingdom Metazoa; phylum Chordata; class Mammalia; order Rodentia; family Spalacidae; genus Eospalax; species Eospalax fontanierii. Next base: position 106,607,904 of record CM069524.1, read on the forward strand.
AACTTTGGAAAACAGCTGAAGGCAGACTGCAGTGAAGAAAGGCTGTAGTAAGAAAAGTCATTAAACTACAATATAGGTTACATATATATATATATATATATATATATATATATATATATATATTTAAAGGCATAAATGATAAAAAAGATCAAATGAATTGGTTAAATCTTAGGATTTTATGTTAAGATAATGTAAGTGAAATGTCAGAAGATGAGATAAAGATAGATGGATTAAGAAAAGAAGAAGAGGTCATCAGAAGAGGGATGGGAGAGTGAAGTACAGAAATGGAGGGTACAAATGATCACAGATAAAGACAAAAATGGAAAAGTGACAAACAAGAAATGCTACAACATGGCAAAAGAGCTAAGAAATCACAGGCCTGTAAGATTACAGAGAATTAAATTTCAGAAAAGCTGCATCTGGCTGTTGCTTTCTAGCGAAGCGTCTAATAATTGTGGTCATGCTCCTATGGCTCCAGTTGGAAGTCAGCATAACATAGGAAGAAAAACTTTGGTCCTACGTGATTGTGCGCTAGGCTCACTTGTCACCAGCTAGGAGAGAGATCACTGAGCTCTCTTAGCCACTCGGCTTTTTTATAAGGTATAGTGCAAACATATTTTGGCCTATTTACTCTATGAATGAAGCTATGGATCTATGGAGTTTTAAATAGATTTTGGTAAGATGATTAACCAAATGTCAGTGTGGAAATAGTTTTTCCTTTTCTGTTTTCCTTTGGTTTGGTTTAGCTTTTTTGTTTTTGTTTTTGAGATAGAGTCTCCTTCCAGGTGGCCTGGAACTAATTATGTAGACTGGGCTGGCCTTAGTATCACAGAGAACCACCTGCCTCTGCCTTACTGAGTGCTAGTATTAAAGACAGGTGCCACCACAGCCAGCTCGGTTTTTTTCATTTTTAAAATATTTAAATATTTATATGCTTATTGATATGTATGAGTGTGGGCACGCATGTGCCTCAGCATGTGTGTAGAGGTCGGCGGACAACCTTGTTGGTATGTGTGTGTGGCACGCATGCGCCTCAGCACGTGTGTGGAGGTCGGGGGACAACCTTGTTGGTATGTGTGAGTGTGGCACGCATGCGCCTCAGCACGTGTGTGGAGGTCAGGGGACAACCTTGCAGTCAGTCCCCCGTTCCACCTTCTTGATCCTGCTGTGCTGCACACTTCAGGCTAGCTGCTGTTCTTTTGTCTCCGTCTCCCATCTTGAGGTAGGAGTGTTGGAACTACAGTTTTGTGCAACAGCATCTGGCTTTTTGTGTGGATTCAGGGGAAGGAACTCAGGTCATCAGGCCTGTTTGGCCAGCTCTTTTACCCACTGAGCCATTCCCTAGCCGGGAAATATCAAATCTCTGTTTATTCATGTTGTAATCCTTTTATTCTTAGTCATATTTAAATTTTCTTGTGTCTTTTTTGTTTTATTTTTATTTTTTATGACTGCTCCAGTAGAAGTGCTAACATCTGAAAAGAGATAGACCACCCTTGTCATGCTTAAGATTTCTGAATCTGTGAAAATAAGATCGTGCACTAAACTATTTTTAAAACGTCAGCTTGAGATGGTTTATTTAAATAGTTTCTTGAACTACTGAAGCTATATTTTCTTTTAAAGCCTCAAAGACAAAGTAAAGGTTACAGGTTCATTGCCAAGTCTAGATATGATCCAGAGACTAAATGCTTTTGAGTTGAAGTAAGAGACAATCCAGTTAAATAGTGTCCTACCCGTGTTACATATCTGGAAATCTGCAGATGCTTAAATGGCCTCAGCTATAAGGAGACTGGCTTTCCAACCCCTGCCTTTGCCACGCTCAGTGGGCTTTTAGTATTTTCATATTTTCATTTAGTGTTTCCTGTGTGCAAGACAGCTGCCGTGTCTCTAGGCATCATGTCTTCATATTGGTTTCACAAACAGGAAGGGAAATGCTCTTGCATTTTGCTGCTGAGGTTAGAAGGGAGATGCTGGGTTTCTCTTTGATGTTTCGCTGGCTAGAGCTCTCAGGTCACTTCTCCTCATTCAGCCATTTACAGAGGAGAATTTAATTATTATGAATGGCTTAGTCGAATGGAGCCTTGTTGCCTGGGGCTGTGTCAGGGTCTTCTCTGAGATCACAGGCTTTTTGGCCGTTGCACAATGATGTTTCTCTTAGAAGAGTGGAAAGGTTAAATGACCTTTGGGTATGCAAGTCACAGAAAGACTTTTGATATCTAAGGGATCTGTATCTGTACAATGCAGAGATCATGTTGGTTCTGCACAGATTGCAAAAGGTTTGGAACTAATATATAAATACTCTTTTATATGTAGATAGTATTGGAGTTTATTCCTTAAGTTATTTTAAGATGAAAGTGATCAAATATACATTTAAAAATTCCCATGCCTACTGATAAATCACAGTCTTAGGTTTTCACAATACCCAGTAATAAAACACATCAATCCAGAAAGAGCATCAATGGAATTATGAACCAGCCAGTATGACGTCCTCCATCATGCCCAGTATGGTTATAAGATAAACACTCCTTCCCGTCTTATCAAATCACACCAGGCTGAGAATAAAGTGAGGGTGACAGAAAGAAACACTTCATAGAATTTCTTTTGGATCTTTTACTACCAAGTTTTTAATTGGTCCTCACTGCTGGGCTTTCCAGGCAGATGATCCACGCTCTCAGGTACAGGCCCTTCACCTCTCCTGCCTCCTGTAGCTCCCTACCTTGATCTGCTGCCCGGCTCTGAGACCTCTAACTCCACCATTAAGAAGCTATTTTTTCAGGTGGTTTAGCCAGTGGCCTGCGAAAGCCCTGGCATTGCCCCTTGCCTGGCTCCATTCCCTCTAGCTATTGACATGCAGAAGGAGGATACACTGACCAATTTTATGTGTCAGCTTGGGCAAATGCTTTCTTATCAAGGAGTCAAAGACACTCTGGAAAATTATTTGTAGCATTTGAGGATGAGGTACTGAAAGCCCACCGGAGATCATGCATAAGAATGCCATAAAGAAATAATTGCTAGTGGTAATGGGATGATCACTGGCATTAGGAAACCAACACGTAGGCCAAGTGGGGTTGACGGCATGCACATGTAGTCTGAACTTCTAGAGAGGCTGAGGAAAGACCATATGAACCTACGAGTGAGAAGACTTCAGCCTGGGTGACACAGCAAGACCCCATCCCTAACACCACCACCATCAATATCACCGCATTTCTCTGAATTCTATTTTAGTGTATTTTCCTTTTTGTACATTTCCTTCCAATATTGATATTTAATTTCATTTCTACACAAATTCTCCTTCCGCACACATTTTTGTATATTTGTCACTTTTTAGTTTGCTTCTTTAAGGTCTCTGATCTCCTATAATATTAAGTAGACAGTACCATGATTATAGGTGTAGAGAGCTGCGGATTGCCGCGCCTTAAAGATGGCGCCTGCTTCCGCCTTCCACCATCCCGAGGGTGAGTGCTCTTTAGGAGTAAACAACTCCTTATTGGCTATGGCTGAGGTCTAAGCATGCTTCCGTATATGTGTGCCTATCTACTGTTGCCACGTGGCAGTTCGGGATTGGCTAGCAGGAGAGTACTTAAGTTGTGGGCGGGCTTTCCCGGGGTCAGAAGTCAGAAGATTGTTCAAGGTTCCTGAATAAACTGCATAAAGAAGAGTCTGGTGTTGCGTCTTCGTTGCTGGCCGAGGTGGTCGTGACATATAGGAACACAAGAATCTAAGCATAACACAGCCATATCTGCACGCCCATGCTTATCGTGGCAGTGTTCATAATAACTAAGCCCTGGAATCAGTCTATCAGTCTATATTTTAATCAATAGATGAATGGATAAATAAAATGTGGTATATCTTATATATATATAGTATTACAAAAATGGAAGATTAAAAAAAATTTATTTTCTGTGTATGAGTGCTATTCCTGCATGTATGTAAGTGCACCCATGTTGTACAGTGCAAGAGAAGGTCAAAGTGGGCATCAGATACTCTGGAAATGGAGTTACAGACAGTTGTTAGTGCCATGTGGGTGCTGGGATTTGAACTCAGGTCTTTTGCAAGAGTAGCCAGTGCTCTTAACCCCTGAGTCATCTCTCCAGCCCCCACAGAACAGAGTTTTATTCCATCAATAAAGAAGTACATAAGTCTTTTTTCAGGAAAATGGATGGAAATGGAGGTCATCAAGATAAGTGAAACAAGCCAGAGTCAGAAAGGCAAGTAACCCATGTTTTCCCTCATCTGTGGAATCTCCATAAAATACATACACATACGTACCCATACACAAACACATGCAGACACATATGACACAAAAATGAAAGGGAACTACTTGGGGAGGGGAAGGAAATTAAAAGGAGGGGGAAAATGAACAGAGAGTAATGGGACTGAATATGATACACGTACTGTGCATGCATGGGAATTTCATACTGAAATCATTACTTTGTAGGCTAACTTAAAAAAAATCAATGACAAATAAAGAGCATTTCAGAACAAACAAACAAATGCACAGCACCAAAATTGACATGTAAGCAGTTCACTTATAATCTTCCATAGTTTCCCTGTAACCTCTTTCATTATATGCAGGACAATGTCTCTTCCAGGCCCACCTCTCCAGAGCTGGTCATCCCAATGATTTCTGTTGTTTGAATTTCTATCTTCTCTTCCTGTCCAACACTTACACTTGGAGTCCTCCAGTCTCCCTCTTTGGAGATATTTGTAGCCAATGCTGTGCCTTTGTAACTATGCAGAGCCAGGTGTACACAAACCAAACCATATTTTCTTTACTCATCAAATTCCAAGTGCACATTGATCATTTTATCTGCTCACCTTAGGGCTTTTTTCATTATAAAATTTCCAGTCTCTACGGCGCTTTCCCACATTCTGACCTTGAACCTGGCTTCTTCTCCCTTTGTTTATCTCGTTATTTGCCCCTTGACTTCATAAGGTGCATGGGGGTCTTTCCCCAGATAGGTCTTGTGGAGAAGAGGCAGACCTTGCAGGATCTTCTGCACCTTCTTCTTTTGTTTACAGAGGGTCAGTGAGAGAGGACAGATGTCTAGAGCTTTGGTACTAGATGCTTGGGTCCCAGTATAAGATCCAGAGAAAACCCTTTCTTTCCAGAAGCTGTTGCTTACTGCAGTTAATGAAATAAAATAAATTGGAACCTCAGAGTCTCCAAATGGTTCTTGACCTACTATCTTATCTCTCCATAGCATAACTAACACCTTGATATGATTCAAGGTGAAATGAAAAGTTATAAAAGTTTGGTGAGTCTGAGATGATGAAAAATCAAAGTTAACATGATTTAAAATTAATTTGAATTTAAGAATTTAAAATGAATTTCTGAGAAAGAAATATTTACCAAGTTGGCTAACATATGCCAGGAACTATGACTATTCTTACATCATTTTTAATTTCAGCCTTCATTGAGTCTAGCCTCCTCCTGCAATTCATTGCTGCTGAGGCTGGGTTCACTCCTAACAGATTTTGACCTTTATTATTGTCACAGTCCCCATTTAAGTGAGAGTAAACACAGGATAGATGCTAATTTTCTTAATCAACTTTTGTCATTTTTGAAAGTAGTACAGAATTTAAGACAGTAAATAGGAGCTGGGTGCTGGGGTCCATGCCTTTATTTCTAGCACTTGGGAGGCAGAGGCATGTAGATCTCTATAAGTTCAAGGCTAGCCTGGTCTACATAGTGAGTTCCAGGTCATCAGCTGAGGCTACAGAGAGACCCTGTGACAAAAATAAACAAAACCCCACGACTACATTAGGAATGTATTAATGTATTAGTAATTCATCTCTGGAAGTATCAGGAGCGTGCTTCAAGATACGGGAACTAAATAAGGTAGGTGTGCTTTAGGCAAACAGCTACATAGACCTAAATTGTTCCCAATCAGTGGGAATTTCTGTCTGTTTTGTGTGTATGGTACTAGAGATTGAACCTAGACCTTATGTATGCAGTGCAAGTAGTCTACCACTAAGTTGTGTCCTTAGTACTCTGAATCTATGAGAAACCTATTGAAATTCAGAAATTTCCTGATTGATTAGCATGGTTACACCAAAAGTGAAATTCATGCTGAGGTGATTTTATGACTGAATGGACTGATTTTCAACCAATGAACTTTTAGGTATCTTTACGTGATGCAACTTCAAGACTGAAATAAGTAGACAGCCATTTAGATTCTTCTCATTCTGAGTCATCTCTGGCTATATTAAGTGATGTTGGGAGAGAGACACCGTCTGCTGCTCTTCTTGGAGGTGCTTTAACATGGACAACTTTGGCAGGGGCCAGCAACGTTAGTTGCTGCGTTGCTTGTTCCTGTCCTCTCAGCCCTGACAGGACTTCTCCCAATCTTTCCTCCCTCCCTAGGTTACAAAGTGCTTTTGGCACTGACAAGCTTGGTTCTCAGGGGTACTTGTGTACAGCCAGCTCTGACTCTGAGTTTTAACTTCTGTCCAGTCCTCCTGCCAACCCGAGTGCAACAACTTGTGAAATAGTCCAATGGTGACATCCAACAGGGAGACCGTGTGCCTGTCAGTGAAAAGATCAAAGCGCTCACCACATCTGACCCAGCCGTGGCTGAAAAGGCTGGGTTATGTCAGCAAACAGTGTCTACATGGTGTGCGCTTTCCCAAGGCTATCACTGGCAATTTAAAATGAGTGTGTTAAGTAACTGCCAACACTTGCCACAAAGAATCAGTAAATCAATAAATTAGGAGGTTGCCAATGAATATCCCAGTGTCTGTTTTTGAGTAAATCTTCTATAAAAGTTTACCAACCTAGAGAAACAGGGCTCTTTTGGCAGTTGTAATCCAAAAGAAACTTAAAGAGGATAATCAGATGCCCTTGGGAGAATCAAATAAACAGATCTGAGCACATACAATAAAGACTCTGGAAAAGTCAGAATGTTAGGGGTTAAAGTTTCCAGTCCTGTTGTACTGTAGCTGCACTGGCTGATGAGAACTGAACTCAGACCAATCTCATCGAGAGACAGCCGTGCCTCTGGCTGATTTGGTCCCTTTTTGGTAGCACTGTAGAATGAATTCTGGAAGGACTTATGATTTATTCTGGTGAAAGGGGATAGTGCTGGAGACTCTGGGAATGACGTTTATTAGTTTATTAATGAACATAATCTGGACAAGTGACTTAATTAACCCCAGCAAAAGCACACATCCTTGGGGCTGAGGACCAGGGTGTCTTTTTGGCCATCTCAGTTTGGTACTCCACCCAAAAAGATAATGAAAGACTGTGGGTATGCTTGGCAATTAACATGCCAAAGCACTGCAAGCAGTGAAGCCTCTCATCTCATTTGGACACAGTGGAGATTGGGAAAGGACACGTGGACCGTGGATGAATGAAAGATAGGGCTAAGAAGGCCAGTCTATGGAAAATTAAAGGTGGAGTTGAACTAGAAGTTGTACTTTCCCAACAAAAATGAAGAAACCATTTGGAATAAATTATGGTGTGGCCTGACCTGGGGACAGAGTGCCATAAACAGAGTTCCAGAGACTGTTCAGTCTGTACTAGGTGAGGACACAGACAGCTCCATCTGCACAGGTTGAGCTGGGAGAAGACAAAATCACTGGCACGATTCTGGGAGAGAGATGGTTCTAACAGATAGATAGTAGAACTAGTGTCCTCCAAGTTCAGGCCCAACCTTAAAATTTTAATTTAAGAGTTAGTCTATTTGTTCAGGCAATTATGATATTGGTGAAGTAATAAATGCTACAGGAAACTACTTAATAAAACCAATGCATCCACTAACTCAACTTATAGATGATATACTACTAAGGAAAAATATTATCCAAGAAGATATTTTAATAGATTATGATTGTGACTTTCAATGATACTATAACAACTTAGTACACAATTCATAATGCTATTTGTAGCTATAAGAATTCTGTTCAGATAAAATAACAATCATCAGCTGTACTTTGTCCCTACAGTATGTCTGACATGATGGAAGGCACTTTGTGGATATCGTCTAGTTCGTGGAGATATTCTATTCTCATTTTATAAGTGAGCACATTAGCTTGTAATAATATTATATAATTTGGGCCATGGGTGGTAGTGCACACCTGTGATCCCAGTACTTAGGAAATTGCAGCCTAGGCTACCTCGTTTAGTCCAGCCTAGGCTACCTAGTGAGTTCCAGGCTAAGCTGGGCTTCATTGTAAGATACTACCTCAGCAAAATAATAACTAACAACATTAAAAATAAAATACTTTACCTAAGAGCTAATAAGAGGCAGAACTGGAATTCAAATCTAGACTTCTATTTTTTAATTGAAAAATGAATAAGAATTGAGATACAGTAGTTTTGAGGGTTCAATGAAATGTTAACTCTACAAACTTTAAAATGGCATGCAACTATTAGATGCCATTAATATTGTTGGTAGACTGTGTTAAGCTATCAGCCTAAACCCTTGCACAACTTCTTACATGTCTCAAGCTTAAACTGTAAATGATGTAAAAGAGGAAGGAGACACTACAAGAAATACCTGTGGACCACTGAGTTATCATGTAGAAACAAAAGACCTCGCTTGAATGGTGCTGAGGAGGAAAAGACAGGGTGAACCTGATAATTGTCTGGAGGGTAAGAAAATCACTTGGGAGAAGTCTGAGAAGTCTGCTTGCTTCAACTCCAGGTTTGTTAATTGGTTTTACAGAAAAGCAGCTGTGTTGTGCTGCCAAGGGTTCAACAGCTGCACATTCTTCACTCCACCTTTATGAGTCAAATTGTTTAAAAGGAAACACATAATGGAGTGAATGTTTTCTAGAAAGCAGTGTCAGATCCATTGGTACAGTCCTTTCCATCCATTCTTATATGCTACATTTTTTTCACATATACATTTGTAGTTAAATACTCTACAAGCCATTGATATTTATAATGATGACCATCCAACTCTCACTTAAAACTGAAATTATGCCCTATATTATCTTCTCAAAAAGATAGCAAACCATACAATTTGTTACAGAAGTGCTTTCTACTGACAGTTAAAATGTAAATTCTATCTGATTTCTATCCCAGTGTTTGGAAATATGTTTAATCAAGATGTATATGTTAATTATTATTCAATAATAATTTACTACTGATTACTATTACTATTTTCAGTGTTAATAATAATTCATAATTTATAAGATTTTAATATATTGAATGAGCTGTGTGTTATGGGTTTATAAGATCTGAATTTCTTTGGGAATCTAGTATGAAGAAAATAATTTATATCCTAAAAGGAAGTGACATTAATTATCTTTGATGCAAGACATACATATGTAGCCATGTTTTTTTCTTGAGACCTTGGCTCTAGAAATCTCAGATTCTAAAGCATTGAAGAACTTGGCCAATATATTAACCAGTATAGTTAACACACTTTCTCTCTTTTCTTCATTCTGATTTTATGTTTCTGTTCTGTGAGCCTTAAGTGCACATGTAATATTTCTAATCTGTTGCAAATGTTTGGAAGGGGATAATATGAGAAGATAAATGAATGAAATACTTGGCTGTCCTTGCTTCAGTTTTAGAGATAAGTGATGTTACATGAGAAAATGATAAATCTCAAGGAGCCAGTCCAATGACATTTGTCTGTAATCCCAATTACTCAGGAGGCTGAGACAAGAAGATCATGAGTTCAAGGCCAGCATGGGCCATTTAGGGAGATCTTGTCTCAAGATGAATTAAAAGAGAGATAGAGTTAGTGATGAGAGAGAGAGAGAGAGTTCAATGGTTCTGTAATTAATCCCCTGCAATGGAGGGAGAAAAAAGCTCATAAGTGATGAAACTGAGTCTTTAACTCAGGTCTCTCTATTGTAAAAGCCATATTGTTTCCAGAATGTTCTCTACCTTGATAAGAAAATGAGCTATGATTTTATCAAATTAATGCCTTGCTTTAGGAGTGGAACTGTCATGTTTTCTGCCTAAGCTTGTGCAAATAAAATCCATGCTGTTGCCCACACTGCTGTCTTAAGGATCCTCTAAGGAAGATCAAAGCAAGGCCACTCTTGGCATCTCCAGATGTGTCACACATTCTTCCAGGAGACTGGCCATAGGTAAGCGGGAGTGGTGGGAGCAACCCTGAACCATGAAGAAGGCTGCTGTGCACATTCCCTCACATCTCCTTCCAAATAAGAGGAAAAATTGCTTCTTTCCAAACAGTCCATACGTTGTTGCCTGTTGAGACATTGCACCAGCTGCCACCCGGTTCTCCCTGCAGCTCAGCATGAATTTTTCTCTTTGTTGCAAAGATGATATAAAAAGTCAATGCATTATTTATAGTAGTTATTTTCATCATTACATATTCACAATAATTGAAAGGTGGAAGCAGAGTATAATGGAATAGAATGGGAAGAAAATGATCTGCAGTGACTTCAGAAACATTCATAGGAAATGTTCAGCTGCTAAAAAAAAAGAAACAAGAACACCCTCTCCCCAAACAAACACTAGATCCTAAAATACCGTGTAAGCTGCAAGGCTTTATTTCTGCAGCTATTTATCTGTCAAAAGCAATAGTTAGTGTATAATAGAACCTGAAGAATTCTCAATTCCCTCTGTGTTGCAGAGTTTGAAATGAACTTTTTGTTCTTAAAGTGAGATTAACTGCTGATGGTTAGCCTGCCATCCTAATGAGGTCAAGATAGTGGGTACATTCTGATATAATTTCCCAACTTATCACAGACTCCGTGTGCCAAATATTTGTGTTCTCAGTTACAGGGGAAACGACTGAGACAATATTCATGATCAATAAATCTGGTGACATGTGTTCTCAATTCTATGTTCATCTACAAAGGATAATACATTATCAAATATTTTTTTAAAATCTTGTATTTTAAGATTTTAAGAAAACCCACTAACCCTTAGATTCTCTGTGTGATATCTTGTGTTGGGACTGGACAACATTAGTTTAAAGGCTACAACAATTTTAATGTATTCCCCAAAGTCTATATATTGGAAATTTAATCCCGAATGCAACTTAATCTCCCAGTGGGACTCTGTGTGTGTGTTTGTGTGTGTGTGTGTGTGTGTGTGTGTGTGTGTGTGTGTGTGTGTGTGGTGCCTGTTGCATCCACATGAGTATGTATATGCACATTTTCATGTGGAGGTCAGAGCAGATGTCTTCTTCAGTTACTTGCTATCATATTTCCTTGAGACAAGGTGTCTGACTAAACTGGAGGCTCTCTGTTTGGGCAAGGCTGGTTGGCCAGTGAGCTTTCAGGATCCACCTATCTCTGACTCTCAATGCTCTGGTTATGTAGCCATGTCTAACTTTTTATGTGGATGCTAGTGTATCATACTCAGGTTCTTATACATTATTCAGTCTGCAATAATGTGTAATAATAACTCAAAATGGACAAGGACAGAGGTTTTCAATTAAAAGTAAGGGAAAACATGATTCAAAATGTCATAACCACTAATACTAAAGGATCATTCTATACAATAAGAAATTTAGAGGCTCTTACTGGATGACTTCAAAGCCAGTTAGCACAATGTCTTAAAGATGTTGTAATTATAGTCAGCGTTCCTCTGCCTCATGGCTCCTGTTGACGTTACCTCTGCCCAGCTCCCATTGGTCACACAGTCTTCTTCCAGTTCTCCATATTGTATACCAGCACAACAAGATCGAACAGACAAAAGGGATTCTTTTCTTCCTGTAAGCCTTTTTCATTCATAATGAAATCTTTTGCTGAAGTCATCCTGTGACTTCTCCTAATATTTCAATGACCAGAATTGTGTAACCTACCATAAACGAAAGAAAGTCGCTCAACAGTTTTGATTAAGTATATTAAAGAAGAGTACATCACCTGAACTACACGTTAATTCTATCTCAGTGCAAGAAGCAGAGAACTAATGCTGAGTCAGCAATCAAAATATCTTTCTAGGGTTACCCTTGGTCCAAGAAACATCTAAATATAGGTACTGTTTGTTCTATTTATATTTGATAGATATAAACTCACATCTCCATAAATGTACCTATACCTGTTGAAAGCAGACAGTCTAATCTCATTAGTCAATATGCAATTTTGAGACCTGAGATTTCTAGTCTTTATTCATTTATTTCTACTTTTGCCATTCTTGCCTGGGACCCTGTAGCCCAAAAGTCAAGTCTTCATTGCTACTATATCCAATATCTATGATGGAACAGTTACCCAAGCTCTGATTCTGAAAAGGAAGCCTTAAGAAACAACCAGCAGTCACTAGCCCACAACATATGCTCTCTGCTGGAGGGGAGAAGGGCTTACCATCTTGCCACTCAGTTGTGCAGTAACAGTTCTACCGCCAGGAGTAGAATTTCTCTTCTTTTTGGGGACCAGAAACGGATAGCTGCTTTCCAACATTATTAGTTTTTTCCCAGGTAGTCTACCTTTCCCAGACATCCTTGTACCTTTTTTCTAGCCATAAAATCTGAAATCTTGACATAGAATGTTAGTGGAAGTGCCATGCCTCATTTGCTGACTGTGCCATCACAGCAGCAGCACGTGCCTATGTACAGTTATTTTTCCTCCTTCTAGTTCTCTGGACTAATGATACCTTGTTAGCTTTAAAGATGTGTGTTAAATGTGGTACAGCCTCTTTCAATATGGTATCTTGAATTGCCACGTGAAGTAAGGCTCTCCCACCTAACTTTAGACTGATTCAGTTCTGTAACTAAATTCCTCTTGCAATTGAAACATTTAAATACTGAGTCTATTTGTTATGGCATTTATCCTACCCAGAGCAGTACAACTCTCTTTTATGGTAAAACATTGGAGGTGAACATTAGGGAAAATGAGTTTTCCAGGGCTGTGCAGCTTTAGTAGTTTATAACCTGTTGGTGAAAATTTAGGAGTTGAGGGAATTACTAATGTCCAAATGGTCACAGGCCATTGTTTTTTAACCTTGGGCCTTCTTTGGTAATACAATTCCTGTAAGAACTTAGTAGGCTTCAGGTGTTTCCAGTCAATTCCACGGCTAATAACACAGCCAACGATCTTTTCTAGAAATAGACTGTGAGTCTGAGAATTCCTGACTTCATGCCAGGGGCTTCTACATGATGCGGTCCTCCTAGACCTCAGATTAATGACCTCTGCCCTGAGGCAATTTAAAACAATAACCTTGGGTGAGAAAGCAATACTCATAATCCAATCTTTTCCAGCTGGGTTTTTCTCTTTTTCAGGCAGAAACAACTTTATAAAAATTGCTTAAGACAGATCTAGAAGATTAAGCTTGTCTTTTGGCTCAAATTTATTTGTTGTTGCTAATCTCTGGCTTTCCTCTTTATTTTTGAAACTTTACTTATTTATCTGTCTCTGTGTGGATGGGTGTGGGCATGCATGCCACCCTGCCTGTGTGGAGGACAGAAGACAACTTGTAGCAATTAGCTCTCTTCTTATCGTATTTTTCCTATGGTCCAGATTCGGGTAATCAGGCTTGGTGGCAATGTGTCTTTTCCATTGAGCCCTCTTTAAGATGGCCTTCCTCAGTTGTAATTTCTGTTTCATGGAACCCCACTGGGAGGAGTGGAAAGGATCAGTTGATATTCCTTCCATTACCCCCAATGCCAATGCCTCCCAGGGCCTGAGGTCTGTGCTCAAAAGCAACAGATGACTTACTTGATAGATTCACAACTTCCCAGTCAGACTCCTAACTTTGGGCTATCAAATAGCCTCTATTTACTCACTTCCTCGTTTTAGTTTCTGTCATTTTCAGCATCTCACTTTCTGTTCAAGTATCTCTGTAAGTAGAGTGTTAAATTTATTTTTTATGTTATGTATATGAGTATAATGCCTGCAGGTATGTAAGTACCCTGGAGGTCAGAAGAAAGCATCAGAGTCCCTTGGAACTGGAGTGACAAGTTAGCTACCTATCACCATGTGGGTGATAGGAATCAAACCTGGGTCCTCTGCAAGAGCAGCCAGTTTGCTTAACTGATGAGCCATCTCTCCTAGGATAATAAACCAAACCAATCTGACTTAAGGAGAAATGGAGTTTGTTAAGAGCACACTAGAGGATAGGAATCACATGAGAAAGAAAAGTCAGGTTCACAGGATGTAGTAAGAAAAAAGGTGGCACAGGTGATACCGAAGACTCACTGAATGAGAACATAGCTCGAAGATTCCACTAGCAAAACACCTGCAGCTCACACTGCTGAGGCTTTCAGCATGGCGCTGGGGCTGCTGGTTCTGCTCTGTGACAGTAATTTGCCTCCGTAGCCCTTTCCACATGTAGGACTGACTTCTAAAATGGACAGAAAATGGACTTTTAATTAACCTTGGCAAACTTATTGAACCATGTGCTCTTGTGACCTGATCTTGTTTCCTGGAAATCTCAATTTGATACTCCACTCTAAGATGGGGAATGAATGTGGGTATGCTTGAGAATTAACATATCAAAGTCCTGAAAGACAGCAAGCATCTTCACTGAAAATGAAGGTTAAGAAAGGCCACTTGGCATTGTGTGTATGAGATAGTCTAGAACCAGGGGTGAAAAGTTAATACTGTCTGATAAATAAATGTGGATTCAAGTTTTCACTTCCCCAGTTGAACCTGGACAAATAAATGGTTTCGAATAAAAGTATAGGTAGGATTTGACTCAGCAATACAGTTCTTGAGTACAGTTCCAAGAGACAGCTGGGTCCTCTCAATTTGGGCCCACTCGTGAAAACTAAAGTTAAGAGTCAGGCTTTTTTATTCAGGTATTAACTGTAATGTAGGCACGATGCACTGTCTATATTTCAGATCCCAGTATTAATGGACTAATCTAGGTGTTATAGATTCTCCTAACCTCTTAGGAAAGCTGGAAAGATGAAGTCTGTATTCAGTTTTCTTATGTCGGGGTCTCAAAAAGCCCTGGGTCAGACTCCAGCTTATTATACAGCCAAAGATCACCTTGGTTTCTGCTGTTTCTGCTTTCACCTCACGAGGGCTAAGATTAACAAGCATGTACCACTACACCTACTCTATGTAGTGCTAGAGGTTGAATCCAGGGCTCCCAGCATGGTTAGGCAAGCATTATACCAACTGAACTACCTGCCCAGCTCCAGGCCTGTGCTCATTTTAACTCTAGCTCATAAAATAGGAACTCCTCCAGTTAAGATGTAACTCAGATAGAGAATGACTTGGAGGAACAGTGAGGGTTTTCTATTGTCCTTTTCATCAATTTGAAAATGTATTTTCAAAACTGCTTCCTAACAGAGGTTAGAATCTGTAATTCATACCACGTCATTCAGTAAACACTTTCCTCATATTCTTTTACTGGATTGCATCTAAGACTGATGCCACTGGGATCATTCCAGTGATGAAACCCTGTGGAGGCTCAAGAGATTTCCTGAAGGTTTCCATTGAGAGAGAGGTAGGTATTTCAAGACTTTAGAATTTTAACTTGAATCCCCCTGGGTTAGAGATGCCATAGCAGTTCTCAGCAAAGTTTACATATAAGCCCAGAGCACAGACCACTGAAGACTAACAACTATTTATCCTAAGACACACTTGTAACTGTGCCTGAGCCACATTTCCAGGCTTCCTGTTTCCTTCAAAGCCCGATGCCAGCTAATTCCCCTGTGCCTCACAACCCGTCATCTGTGCCCAAAGGAAAACTTCTTCAGTCAGTTCTCTCCATATTTTTCTGCCAAGGATTTTCTGTTCTCTCCTGGCCAACCTCCTACTGTCCAACTCGCTTCCAATATTTTACATCTTCATGAAATATCATTTCACAATGAAGAAAAGCTCTGTCATCTTCACAGAAGACTCATTACAGTTTCTGAAAAGTAATTTAAGCCTTGTCTTCTCCCAAGAATACAATTTCCTTAACCATTTCAATCAAAACTAGTCATTCCTCCTTTTGGGCATTGGGCTTTGGCATATGCATGTGCTTTATATGGAGGGGACGGGAATATACAGTATTTCTTTCAAAACATTGTCCCGCCAACACTGTGTAAGTTCCCTTGTCCTGTGATGGCTGAAGAATTCGGTTCTACTTCCCATTATGACTTGCCACAAACACTCCTCTATAAATACATAGAATTTTTCATTTCACTTATTGTGTTATTTGCTTTTCCTGTTGCTGTAATAAAATACCCTGACAAAAATAAGTTAAAAGGAAACAGGATTTATTCAGCGCACAGTTCAAAGGTATAGTCCATGATGTCAGAAAAGTCATGGCAACAGGAGCTTTAGAAAGCTGGCTATATTTCATCCACAGGTCGAAGGCAGAGAGATGAAACCTGGTAGTGCTCAGCTCCCTTTCTCATTTTTATTTGGTCTAGAACCACAGCCCATGGAATAGTGCTTCCCAAGTTAATGTGGGTCTTTCCCATCTCAATTCATCTAATCTAGATAATTTCTCATGGGTGTGCCCAAAGCCTAACCTAGCCTAGGGGTGCCTAGAAGCTTGTCTGCTGGGTGATTCTGGATCTTGTCAAGATGGTAATATTAGCCACCACATTTAAATTCTCACTCTTCATCTCAAATCTAGCTATGAATTTGGAAGACGTTTCTGTCCGCATGTGCATGTTGTTAACACCCTAACCTCATGGTGCTGTGTCTTCATACTCGCAGCCTCACAGGACGCTGAACCCGTGATTACTCACTAGACAATCTCATCTCCAAATGCCTCAGACACCAAACCCTTCAACTCAAACTTCCCACTCCACACTGTGACCTGCTGTCCTTGCAATTGCAACCTGTGTACTGCTTCATAGGTTGTATGGAGGCAGCCATGTGCTTAGTCTCTTGATTTTCTCCCGATTTTTCTAGTCTTTGGGGGTTTTCATTTCCTTGTTTGTCTAACCTAAAACCAAGGTACTTGATGATGCCTTTTCTATGTATAATCTCAAATCTCTTGCTCCTCACACTCATACCTTTCATGCCTCCAAAATTCTCAATAAATCCTCATTTTATATTAACCTATGTGGCTTGTTTATTTTTCATTTTTAATGTAATATTTTTATTAATTCTTTGAAAATTTCATAAATAAATAAAATGTATTATTAATATATTTACCCTTCACCCCTGCAACTTTTCCAGCTTCTTGTCTAACGTCCTTTTCTCTGTCTAGAAGTTCAGTTGGGTGCTTTACATTGTCTGCAGGGCACAGGTGAAGGTACCCTGGGTCTGCAGAAGAGCAGTAGAAAAGTGATGGAAAATCTCTTGAGGCCTGGGAGTGAGAAAGGCCTGACGAAAGGGCCCAGAATCACATGTGGGGTTAAGACCTTAGCTGGCCATTGAGGGAGGGAGGTGGTAAATCCATTCTTGAGAATCAGCCCTCCAAACACTACAAACTGCAAATGACAAAAACCCTTTGTCCCCATCATATGTTTAATATGCAGGCAAAGTCACTGCCATTGGGACCTCAGGCAAAGGGTCTGTGGGAGATGTAGCCACTCAGAAAAGGCTGAGAATGCTGCTCCATCCTCCAGTCTGCTCCTCCGTCAGTCCACCACTGGAGGAATGTGGAACCATGGCTCACGCTTGGGGAATCACAGCTCCAGACTCACAAAAGGTAAACACAATTCCAGCTCCTGGGAATGGACCACGGCTTTGGCTCAACATATACACATTGTTAACCGCTCCATCTCTATGTACATATTAGGTACATAATAAATACTAAGTTAATTAAATTGATTTCAATTGCTGCATTCAGTATTACATCGTCTCTGACTGCTGTAGAGTGAAACACTTTAAGTTACTGAGAATCTGCTGCAATCAGCTTCCCATTATAGCCCATTCTAAAGAAACTCCCTTCCTTTCTCTCTAACTGCATCATGATCAGTAGCCAGACACCGGAAACATGATTTCTCTGATGTGAAATAAGAGTAAGTATGAATAATTCTTTTCAGCGTTTTTTTTTTTTTTGTAACTTTTCTGTTCTAATATACAAAAGTAAGACACAAAACATGAAATCTGTTGTCTGTATTCCAGCCAGAGCTCACACCAATAAACCTGAGTGTTGAACCCTGAATGAAGGGCTTCTGAGGAGAAAAGGTGAACAGAAGTATAGGGCAAAATGATAGGAATTGAAAGATTATAGTAGTATATCTGAGAAAAGCAAGCCACACTTTATAAATGCCTTTTTATTGTCTAGCCCAGCATTAAACACTTTATACACATTATTTAGCTATAGTTCAATGAACTTGAAAATAGGCAACACGTTAAGAGAAGGGTGGTAGAAGCTGGGGCCACAGGACTGAGGCTAGCGTGCTGCAACGCTACTGGCAACCAGTTTTGTTTAAAGGTAATGAGAAACACTTTAGTGTTTTGAATGAGGAATGACGACATGGTCACATGTAAGTACACTTTGAGACGTGTACTGGTGATGCCAAATAGGACAATTACAAACGGACCAATGGCTTGAGCTTGTATCTGCTTTCTCCACTCTTCCCTGGAGCCTTCTCTTGTATGTGACATTCAGTAGGGAGTTGGTAAGTGGATGAATTAAGAATGTCTGAGGGGAAAAAGAATAGTCAGGAGACCTTTGCAACAACTGAGGTGAGGAGCAATTGTTCCAACCACAATAGTGTAGAGGAAGGAACAGAGGACAGAAAAGTTGGACTGGTTGTGGCATGAGAAAAGGTTAGTGAAGTAAGTAGGAGAGAAAAATTAGAGAGAACTAAAATATTTTGTGCTAGCTAATCCATGTTGGTCATGAAATATTAATTTCTACTTCAGAAAATTTATTTGACGTATCAAATATATGAAACACCACATTAATGAATGACATACACTTGGGGATTGTGCTTATGAGTGACAGAACTTCTGAAATATAGTTTTAAACATTTTAGGAGTTTTATTTTCTTACATTAAAAAAGTATCGGGTTTCCTGCCTACAGACGCATTGTGAACAGGCATCCTTCTGTTTCTGCAACCATGTCTTTCTCTCCTCTGCAGTGTCGTTCCCACCATGATGGAATGATTCCCTCAAACCGAAACACAGGATAAATCCTTTCTTGGTTGTCAAGCAGTCCAGAACTAGATATTGCATTGTATAACACTCCAGTCCACAGTATTGCAAAAGAGTCAGTTCCTTCTGCTCTCAGCTCTGCCATTTTTATTGCTGTATGGTCTTACTTCACAGTCCTGAGGCAGTGACCATCTTGGATGCATACTGTCTGAATGATGAAGGAGAGCACTGAAAGGCAAAGGGGCTATGCTGACTGATTTTGCTCCTTGCAGAGTTTCTAAAAGCTTCACTCAGTGGGCCACTGCTGCCTCATAGCATCCCCTAATGTAAGTATACCTGGTTAAAAGTTTTTTTTTTTTTTTTTTCCATTACACGCATTGTAAGTCAGAGAAAAAAAGTTCAGAGTTCCCATCAAAAAAGAAAAAGGGCTGATGTGGCAACGTTTAGCACTGCTTGCCATCACACAGCAGAAAAGGGGGGTAAGAGTGTATCGTGGTGATTTTGACAGTCTCTGTCTGAGAAACACCAGAGCTTTTTCTTGTGCTTCTTTGTGGTCTCCTGAGAACAGAGCATTCATACAGGTGTTAAATTCTGGAAAGTGAATGAGGATGTTTTATAAGAAAGATAATCTCTCTATAAAAAGTTCAGTTCATTTATGAATAAGGGTTAGCTCATCTTTGTTCTTGAAGGCACAATGTTCCTGTTTCTTGATGCGTCTAAATCTATAGGCTGAGTCTGGAGCTAGGATACCTGCTTTGTCAGGGAGAGTTCTTCTGTTTGATCTCCCTCAGTCTCAGACTACATTTCAGTAGTAACCCAATAAAAGCACACAAGTTCCTTGGCAGTTCTCCATCCTTAGTTTTAGTTAATATTTTAAAATGTTACTTTTTAGTTATACAGTTTCTTTTCCATTTTTAAAACATAACTTTTGTCTTTTTTAAGATCTATTTTTAAATCTGTGTATATCTGAGTCTGTGTGAGTATATGATACACATAAGCATGTGCTTGTGGATTCTAGAGAGCATGTCAGACCCCTGGAGCTAAAATTACAAGAGACTGTAGGTCACCCGGTGTAGCTGCTGGAAACCAAACTTAGGTCCTCCAGAAGAGCAGCAAGCACTGTTAAATACTGAGTCCTCTCTCCAGCTTCATCAGCTTCCATCTTTTCCTAAAAGAGTGAGCTTACAGCTAATATATGTTTGCCTTTGTGTTAATGTGTCTTCTGTGTCTACTCTGTATGTAATAAATGTGTCTGGACCTTTCGTTTGTCTTTCCCTGTGGCATGGTCCAAAGCTAGGCAGCCAGCATGAACCATCAGACCCATCACTCCTGCAAAAGACTTTAGATTCTATGACACACAACCAGTGAAAGAGAGAGAGATAAGTAAGTTACATGTGATTAGCAAGTACCCATTTCACAGCTGCAGGAGTTGACATATGTCTTTTAACAGAGATGAATAAAACTGTTTATATGCCCTGTAGATTAATATGACTGGCTGAATCTATTCTTCAAGGGAAATGATTGCTTTTGTGACAACACTACTGTGACAGTAAAAGTGCTCTTACTCCTTACTGTTGTTTTAGAATACAATGTTACATCACACCTGTGCTCTTTTTAGTATGAAACAAAATATAGAAGTAAAACTACTTAAATAAATATTGCCATATAACCTTCCTGGGAGACGTACTGAATGTTTAGGCTCCACGTCAGGGGAAAGACTTTTATCCATTCTGTCAGTAATTTCACTTCTCTATGACCTCCATTCTAAAATTGAGGCTATGATTTTTCCACCAGCTGATTAAATTCTAGTTTTTCAGTGGTTTACAACATTATGGTTGCCAGAATCAACACCAGAAAATAGCATACTTCATGTAGCTGAAAAACTGACAGTTTTGTCCCTCTTGTTTCCTTAAGTGAATGGAATTTTTAACTAGAAATTTCTTGAAAACATCCTAAAAAATGAGGTTGTAAGTGTACAGTCTGTTCTTTCCAAACTGTCCCCCAAATCATCATCTGGCAGTGTTGAATGATTACATAAGTTATTTGTACTTAAAAGGAGGAAAACTTTTTAAACTCAAGTTGGAAAGAAATCACTTACAGGAGACCTACTGAGTTGAGGACATGAAAGGTTTCATGGTTGTAGCAAATCTGGATTATAATGATAGAGGTATCTTCATATACATATAATTTGCATGTTGATTTGAGAATTTCTGGCACATTCCCTGGCTGTTATTAGGGCTTTGATTAACTGGGTTGTGTAGTGATGCAGCACATACCTTCCTGTACAGAAGACAATTCCAACTTATAAATCAAGCCTGAAGCAATAGTTGGTGTTTGGTGTTCTTGATTAGACAAAAGGTCTTAACAAATTGCAACGAACATGTCAAAAGACAGATTGAGTTGGTTTGCTGAAGTTAGGGAAATGCGTAGCCTGACAGTTAATCAATTGAAATACGTGCAATTGAAAGACTGTGTTACTAATTCTCTTCACAATTTATCTTTCTTTTCTCATCTCTTTGAAATAAAGGCTCATAAATGACTGCCTTTACCAATGAAGGAACCTGTTCAGCGTTTAGCCTTTCGGAAACAGGAATGAGGAATTGATAAAAAAAAACCTCTGGAAGGCCTGATCTTGCCTCTGAAAACCACCAGATTTTATTCTGTTCTGGTATTTTGTGTGTGTGTATGTGTGTGTGTGTGTGTGTGTCTGTGTGTGTGTGTGTATGTGTGTACTTTCATGATATATGTAAGATCTATATCACATGGACACTGGCATTGCAAGGTCACATAGCACGATGTCTACAAGTTTTATGTTTTATGTATCAGTTAAAAGCAAATTTTACTAATAAAAAATTTAAATTTTTTTCAAAATCTAGATGTAGAGCAAATCTTTTGAAAACATCTGCTTAGTACAGATGCATTTAATCAAGTGTGGGCATTGTCGTACCTTGGAATCAGCAGATTGGGTTTGAAATCTTGCATTACCCATGAGAATGATAAATTCTATACATATGTAACTATACAATATACTTGCTACTTAGAAACAAAGATTCCTAGACTTAATATTTTTTCTCTACAAATAAATAGCTAAGGATAAAAATTATCATTCAAAACATAAATGTTGAAACATTTGATCTGTTTAAGTTTGGTATATACTCTGCCCAAGTTTTAAAAGACCATCTACCTTTCTGACTGTTTGTGAAAACAGACCCTGAAGAACTATCACAAAAATACATCCAGCATCAAAGGAAAAATAGGAGACTGATAATTGAAAATGAGATATTAGAGAAACTGACCAAACATAAAGACATCATGTAGATCTTGAATTGGTTTGAGTATATATACTATACAAATATATCTTGGAGATAACCCTTGAATTTTGAATTTGAACTGTTAGCCTATAGTAAGTTATTATTATTTCTTTCAGGCTTAAAATGCTATACTCAGTATGTGACATAATATATATTATGCTCTTTGTATGCTTTATTGGTTTAATATACATAGCAAGAATTCACAGCTGAAATGCTTAATATGTTCGGATTGGTCTAAAATATCCTAGAAAATAAACAGGAATGGTGAAGGATTTAAATGAAAGTAAACTGAGAAGAGTCATTATTGATGGCTGGTAAGTACAAAGGTATTTTTATACTATTCGCCTTGCTAGTGTCTGTATTTTAAAATTGCCCACAATAAACAGTAAACTCTCACCTTATTACTTCAGGGAAGGATCAAATAAACAAATTGGAAATGACTTCCTTTTATTTTTTGTATTCCTTTTGGCATCTTAACATGGAGTTTTTTAGAGTTACACACCTAAAAACAAAGTCATTTCTTTCAAGGGGGTATGTTTTTATTTTTTCTCTGCCCAAGTTGTCAGGGAATTAGAGGACAAGCTGATCTCAGCACTGTTGCACCAGGTTTAAATCCCTTAACACTGCACGTAGACTGGAGTCTACAGTGAGCGCAAGGAAAGGTGCCAGGATTTACTTCTTATTCTGTTACCTCTGCAAAGGCGGAAAGACGAAATCCTGGGCGTAGGCTCCCACACATGCCGTTACTAGCTGCTGAGGGAATCCAAAAGCGCCCTCTAATCACTGTGTGGAGTACAGGAGAAAGAAGAGCAATCTCATTTGCTGAGAGGATTCTATAGGGAGAAGAATGTTCTTGGCTTCTTCACATTACAATAAATGGCAATTTCCTTAATAGAAACAAGACGTCACTTCCACAGAACATTAACAGCCACTACTATTAGTATGAGAAGTTGGAATATGTCAGATATATTTGGGACCTCCTTGGTTAGATGTGTTAAGCATTTCTCCTGTATAACATGGCAGGTACATTCCACCTCAATAATATGACGAATCTCCTTAAGGCATGCATAGGGATGTTAAACCAGCTTTCCCAAATTATTTTGATCATTAACTCCTTTTTCCCCAGCAAACTTCATGTGAGACTAGTATTTCTAAGAACATAATTTGGAAAATGCAGTCTTTGATCAAGCCTCAAGTACACAGACCTCCAGTCATCTCTTTCTTTTCTGTCTACCACAATCACATTGAAGTTTCTTCGTGTATCAGTCTGTTGAATGACATAGATTCATTGTCTCCTATGTGCCCACGTTTTACTTGGATCAGGGGGCAGAGGGGTAAATGTGACACAGTCCCTGCCCTCATAAACTTTATTCTCTACCAAGCAATGTGAACAAGGTGCTCTGCTCAATAAAGGTCAGAGATAAATGCCACCAAGCATGGGGGAACATACTGGAATGACTTACAGTCACCTCAGGTATTGACTGCAGAACTAGAACCCATTCTCCACCTTGCACTGTCCTCTTGTTTCTGTTTGGAATTTCTTGCATTGCCTCTGAAGCTTGCTACCCAGAGAGTTTACTCAACGTCAGTTCCTGGAGCAGTAGATGGTCCAGACCAGTCTGATTAGAATGCATCTTAGCCTCCCTGCCATCATGAATTCTTACCCCTTTGGACCCGTAAGCTAAATAAACTCTTCCTTTTTATAAGTTCCCTTGGTTAGTGTTTCTATCACAGAAACACAAAAGTGAGTAACAGATATTATCCCTGGAATGTGGGGATTCTAAGTTTTTGAAGAGGTTTGAAATGCTGCGGCCCTTTATACTACATTGAATAAAGGCCAAGACTATTAGACCCCGTGCAATAAAGCCTGGTCTACCTCCATACTGTCTAGTTCTGAGTAACACATTTCTTTATTGTTTATGGTGGTTTGTCTTAGATTCTCTGTTTCTCATGCCTATTATATTCTATGTGATCCATGCCAGAACCATTGCTCTCACAGAGGTCAATGCCCCTCCTGCATCATCTAAGTTCACAGTGCCCCCCCTCTTCTTACCATCTATTTGCAGGATATTCACTTAGCCAGCCATTAACTATGTCTGTGTTAAAACATGCATCATTATGTATAGCCCACAGTGCTCCCCCTCTTCTTACCATCTATTTGCAGGATATTCACTTAGCCAGCCATTAACTATGTCTGTGTTAAAACATGCATCATTATGTATAGCCACATATGATGCTGTTTCTTAAACTAGATTCTAAACGATTGGTGGATATTCTGCTCATTACATGCATTGCTCTATGAACATCTATTGAACTGATGCTGGGCTTTGACATCATATCATTTCCTGTGGTTTGCATCACCTTGGCTACCATACAGAGAAGTTGTAATAGTCATCGCCCCTTGTGTCTCAGGCATCATACCACCTTGATATTTCCTTTGATTCCTTTCAAGGAGGTGTGATCACTCACCATATACACACCTATAGCATCCCTGCAGCTATGAAACAGTTTTCATTAATTTCAGCAGCATTTTCCCTGTTAGATTTTAGGGAGAATTCATGTTTTTCCACCTTTGTTTCCCCAGCACCTCTCTAGATAGCCAGTAGATACCCAATAGACCCTGATAAATATGAGTGAATTCTCACATTTCTGGTTCTTACAGTGGTATTGAAATGGTTATACAATTCCCACTGATGTAATAACTCTTCTTTTTGTGAAGCATATCACAAATGGCTAGAGCAGGCCAAGTGGTAAAATGAAATTAAGCTGGGAACATCCTTCATGCATTCACAGACATGCATATTGGTTCAAGTATAATCTTATGAGAAAATTTTATATGTCAAATTTTAGTGCTGGTAAATGATTGTTTCTATTTCCAGGTGACATCTGAAACTATCTCCACTCTCCTTACTATGATAAAATGAATTGTATCAGAGAATCCGGGCATGAGGTAGAAGAGAAGCCGGGGTTATTGAATCCTGCTACAGCACTATGTCCCTTTGGTAAATGCTGAGTTCACCTGCTGTAACAGCTGAACTACCAAACACCGGGAGTAATTTGCCCTAGAAGATGAAATGTCATGAATGTAGCTTTTGGACAAGTTTTGCATCTTTTCCTCAATTCCAGAATTTGATTTTTCATGGAATTTTTATGGATGTTAACCTCATGCTCTAGGTTTCTTGTTTTTGATGGAGATTTCAGCTTGTCTCTTTGGTGATACTGTCTAAACTATTTCTTTTCTAAGTGCTCCAATGTTGTCAGCTTTACTACGCTTAACCAATCTGTTGTGAAAATTCAGATGCTCTTTTATGTTTTTTATGCTGGGGGTCAAAGTTATCAGTGCGCTCCCTTAAACCACATATATTGTTTTCTGTTCATGGAAATACATTATTAACCTCAAACTGCTCACTCATTCCTCACTTCAGGGTAATTAAGAAAAATAAAAGAACTCTGCCAACATGTTTGATAAAAACAATTTTAAATGCATTTATGTGAATTCTGATAAAGTTACAACAACAGATATAAATACATACAGGCCATGCTGTCAAGGTGTAAGCTATGGACTGTCAGTCTCAGCAACACTTAGGAACCTGCTAGAAATATAGAATTTCAAACTCTAGCTTAGCATTCTTTAACTGGAAGCTCCATGTAGCATGACAGGACGGTTCCCAGATGATTACTACATATGCATAAAAACAACACGTGTCAAAACCAATGTTTTAAAAAATACCTATTTATTATTATTTATGTGTATGAATGTATTGCCTGTATGTATGTAAGTGCACCTGTGTTATCCAATGCCTGGGGAGGACACACAGAAGTAGGCATCGGATCCCCGGGAACGGAAACAGATGGTTTTTAGCCACCATGTGGGGCCTGGGAACAAACTGCTGAGTCATCTCTCCAATCTTATTTAGTACTGTTATATGTATGTCCACATGAGTTTATGTGCACCACATGTGTGCAGGAATCTGCAGGGCCTAGAAGAATACCCCCTGGAACAGGAGTTACAGGTCTTTGGAAGCTACCATATGGGTGCTGGGAATTTAACTCATGTCCTCTACTACAGCAATAAGCACTCTGAACCATCAACTTTAGAGCCTCAAACATCAGAGCTTAAATACAAACACAAAACATTTTAATGTTGCTGATTTTTTTCTTTCTGCTGTGCCTTCCAAGATTTCTATCATGAAAATCCACCATAAATATTTTTTCTGAAACATAATTAAAGTATACTCACAGTCAGCCAAGAGCCCACTGACTGGTAGGGATGGAAAATCTCTACAAGAGTCTAGAATGAGTTAGTGTGACTAACGATATCATAAATTAGGAGAGCACAGTGCTATGTACTGAGAAAGAACTATACAGCCAGCACTCTTGCAGATCATGTTTTGATGAGGTCTTCCTCTAGAAAACACTTTCCCCATTGTAAAACATTTTAAAGTATGCTCAGATAAACCATAATTACTGGAGACTTTGCAATTATGTATGCAAGCTTAGTGCAAGCCACAGTAGGCTCAGGATTGCATTCACAGAAGAATTAAACAATTTCCTGAAGCTGAGAGACTCAACATTCAGTAACATAACAGCCAATAAAATAAAACAAAAAAATTATAGTTTAAAACAATATTTATTTCAACAATCAGCTTTTATTTTATTTATTTTTATTAATCAATAATTTTAATAATTAAAAGCAGAGTCTCTCCAACTGACTGACCTGGATCTTACTATGTAGGCCAGACTGGCCTCCATCTCAGATATCTGCCTACCTCTGCCTCTCCAGTGCTGGGATTACAGACATGTGCCACCATGTCCAGCATAAGCAGTTTTTAAATAGAAAAGCTACAGTATTTATCTAAAAGCAAAGAGTAATTTGTTTGGGGGCATAGATTAGACATTTTCCCACTGAAATTCAAAGGTGGCATTCATTTTACATAGTTGTTTGGTACAAACACTCGGACATTATTAAAAAACATTTATTAGGTACTTCTCTAAACTGGGTACTACTGGTGATGGCAGTGGAGGAGGCCACACTAAACAATAATTTACTTACTTTGCAGTGTTTATCTTTTCTTATTCTAGTCTAGACCAAGCAAAAGATAGTCATGGATCCCTGTGAATTTATATATTTGCTATCATTTTCTTTGAGCTGTATTGTGAAACAAACTATAAGAAATAAACACAATATTTATCCTTATTCCACTAATAATATATCAAGAAATTTCTCCTTGAAATCTTTCTGTCTCATCTTCAAATGACTTTAGACATAATGGAGGCTTCCAAAACAACAGAGATGGAATGAGGCTGCTATGTACAATAACCAGTTCACCAGTTAAATATAGAAGCTAGTATAGTATACTAGCTATAATAATTAATAGTTATTTACAACTTGATCATTAACAATTGAACATGCAGCCTTCATTAGCCAGCTATTATACATAAGTCTAGAGGCCTAGTGTTTTTTAATGCCAAAGAAATGTGGGCTGTTGCACAGAGGAGTGGGAAAAGGCAGAAGAGGCCAAGTAATGGCCTTGGAACTTTTCAAACTTTTCATTCAGAATGGGAATAATGTAACACTGGCCAGACTGAGAAGCCCTAAATTTTCTGTCGATCACCTGAAGCTCTCCAACAGGCAGAGATATGATGGAATTGTTACAAGGACTAGCAATTAAGGCAGCATTTTAGAGTACTGGGGTTTTTATGCACACTGATAATGGATCCTTTAAAATGTAATCACAAAGCAATCAATAGACTCAGAAAAAGAAGAAAATATTCTTAAGGACTTTTTTTTTCCCTAAAAGTTTTCCTTCCCCATATGAGTTAGTAACATCTTTTCTTGCTCTGTATTCTCATTTTAATCTCTGGCAACTGCAATGCATTTCACTTAAAACTTACAAGATTCAAGTCCTCTTAGCCACATGGCCTTTTCCTAATATATGTATGAACCATGAAGACTTAACCCATGCCTGATTTTCAGATGATAGAATGGATAGCTGATGTCTGGGCCAGAGGCCTCATCCACAGAAGACAAAAAGTGTCCCTAGAACCTGAGACAGGTTGGGCAAAGTGTCTGCAAGTTCTCCAAAGGTAAAGAAAAGTATGTTGATGGACCAAAAACATCCTGAGACTCAGACACATCATCCAGCTGGTGTAGAGAGGTGTAACTATCACGTATATAACATTCAAAGCACGATAATGTTCCCATGGAGAACATAGTAGGCATAATGAAATATTTAACAAATGACTGTGACTTTCCTCAAATTCTTCCATTTCTGTGCATGAGTTTTTTCTAAAGCTCTTCTTGTTGTTTTGTATACCTTAAAGTACTTAAGACATATACTGCTTACTATGTGCCAGTTATGATCTAAATCTTGTGTTTATTTAATGACTCAATGAGTAATACTGACTTTGTGCTTTCTCATTTTCAGATAAGGAAATGGAGGCACAAAAAGTGAAATTATTAGCTCCAGGTGATAGCTAGTAAGTGGCTGAGTTGAAGCCTAACCAGGAATCTGGTGAAGGAAATTTGCACTCTTAATTCTTGCTATATTTTCATTGAGATACTGTACAAAAATATACCATAGGTTCTGCACATAGATGCCCCCCGAAATTTGACCTTCCCTTATGTAAAAATGCTGATGTACATACTCACATTAGGAGGACAGAATCCATTACTGCTCTGGGGTTAATTTGGGGTCTTGGGACTTATCAAACCTGCATTCAAAACCCCACCATCCTTATAAGCAGAGGACTCTGTATTCTTCCACAGAGATACTTGCACATCCATGGTTCTTATTGCTTTATTCATAAATGCTAGGAAATGGAACCAGTTTAGACGTCCATAAACTGAGAAATGGATAGTGAAATGTGGTCCATCTATACAATGGGATTTTACATAAAGGAAAATGAAATTATAAAATTTGTGGGAAAACGGATGGATATGGAAGACATTATGTCGTGCTAACCCAGACTCAGAAAGACAAATACTGCTGTGCTCTTCCCATTGTCAGACCTCAGCTTTTAATTATTATATATGTTGTTTATGTGGGAATAAGAGTGAATAGGTTTTAAAGACAGGGAGAGGGGGGTTAATACAACACATGAGGCACTTGTGGCATACTTGGAGGTACAAGAGGATGGGAGAGAGGAGCAGGGTGGAGGGTCAACCAAAACAAGGCACGCGTGGAAATGCCCTAGTGAAGCCTGGTAGCTTGTGCGGTAATTTAAAAACTCCTACCTTCTTGCATGAGTGGAGTGACAGTGGGAAGCTTCTCTCTGTGCATTTGCGCCCTCCACGGTTAAGTGCGAAACAAGATTAGTGCTCAGAAGGCTGCCGAAGATTAAATAGGATATCATGCAAAGGTTTTTCACAACTCTCTGTACATGGTGACACTCACTGCATTTTGTTGTTGTTATTTAGGAGAATATATGGAATGACTTGGCAACCAGAATCCCATGGGGAACATAGCAGGCATTAAGTAAATATTTAATAAATGACTGAATGAACGGATGACTTAATTAATTTGCCCAAGTCTGATTTGCCTCAGGGATGACCGGGGGGCCCTGAGATGTTGTATAATATTTTCCTATTCCCCAAAGGATGCCAAGATGACTCAGCAAATCTTTATTCTGGCACTTGACAGTGACATGCTAAGCTGCTTGGGCACTGCCTGACTGTGACATGATTCCAACTCTAACACATTTTATGATTTTTGGATGCTGACAAACCCAAGCAAGGACAGTCCCAGAGTGCTGAGAGTTGTTGCAGACCAGGCACAAATAAAAGAAAGTGCAGATATTTAATACTTCTCATTAAAAGTAGTGTATGATATTCTAACAAT
This sequence comes from Eospalax fontanierii, assembly GCA_035773235.1. NCBI lineage: Eukaryota > Metazoa > Chordata > Mammalia > Rodentia > Spalacidae > Eospalax > Eospalax fontanierii. Next base: position 106,637,921 of record CM069524.1, read on the forward strand.
CAGAATTTGCTAAATGAGGGCTGTTCTTTTTTTAAAAAAAAATGTCTATGTAACAAGGACAGTGCTTACAGTGCAGTTCCTCTGAAATGTCAGAAATTCTAGGAATGCATTTGGAATAGAAAATGGAAAAGAAATACAGTGGTCTCAGATATCTGTGGTAGTTTGTATACCTGATTTTTATATTTTATTAATTTTATTACTGTATTCTACTCATTGTGTCAACCATTTAATAAATATTATCACCTGCATTCTATATACTAGATACTGTTCTACAAGTTGAAGATCTATCAGTCAACAAAACATATCAAACTAATAGCAACTAGCCAGGCTCTACCACAGATTGTCTACATAAGAATTAAGACACTTTGATGCAATGGTAGTTTTCTGAATACAAAGTGTTAGATTTACATCACTATCGTGAACTATCTGACACAGCAAAGAACTAACTTTTAAAGTGTTACTTTGAATTAACTTTACAAGCAAAGAATTCCGTTTTGGTCACATTTTTGGAATCTGAACATTCAAACATCACCATGCAGGCCCTGAAGAGGGTTCCATGACAGGTGGCAGAGTGTGTGGGGGAGGCAGTCAGAAAGCAGACAGACAGGAAAAGGCAGGGTTTGCTCTTTTTATAACCATTCTTATATGCCTAAGAGGTACAAAATGCCATCTGGAGGGCAAGCTTAACCTTTTCGTGCTCCACAATGATTCAAATACCTCCTGTGGACCCCATCTCTTAATGTTTCCTCTAAACTCCCAATATTGCTACTTTGGAGACCACGCTTTGAGAACCTTGACCCCGGGGGGACAGTCTAATCATAACCAAAGCATGGCAAGCAGTGAAGTTGAGACCCAAATTTGATAACCTAATTTCTATGATTCTCAGTCCTTTATTTTAGTTAAGAAGGCAATTAAAACATGCTACTGGCTTTTAAAAAACTGAAATGATGAGTCAGTTCTTTTACCTTACAAAGCATGACAGTAAAATTTGGTGCCATTAAGCAAAGCTAGTTCCTCTAACCTAACATTTTCAATAACATTTCTTTTTCATGAGTGGTTAGGAAGCATTCAACTTTAAACAAAAGTGATTTTTATCCTAAAAGGAAATACTCCTGCTCCTTATGAGTATGCAAGTATGAGAAATTATACTCAGAGTTTGCAATCCTGCTTGACTATGGAACTCCAGAAGTCCCTACTAGGACTTTCGTGGAACAATTTATTCCACCAAACACAAATTTTGGAAGAAAATGTTTGCTAAGCCCATTCAGTAACTTATTTGCCATGCATAGGAGAAGTATAGAGAATGGTAGGCTGGTAAGAAAAATTGTAAAAAACTAATTTTTCATCCTGCTTTGTAAGATCAGCAACAGAGTATAACAATATATCTTAGCTTAATGGCTTTCTTTCCTAACCAGTTTCTAGATCTGCTCCCTGTTTTCCATCATGGCGAGGATGTCTTCCTCTTTCCACTGCTGGTGATGGCACATGCATCTACTTAACCTTATGTGTCCGAGTTAATACATGGAATGATCCCCACTCCACATTCCCCATTCAGTCTTCCCCATAGTCAGTCCTCTTCTGTGTTTAGTTTGTTCAGAACACACACTTTAGAAGAAAAGAGGTGACTTTGATTTTGGAATGGGAATACAGTCACATAGTTCAAAGGTACAAGAGTGAAAAATGAGCCCTTCACTTCAGTGCTGCAGCCACGGAGGTCACCGATGCTGCCAGTTTCTGGTGTATCCTTCAAGAGGCTTCTTACTTTTATGTAAATATATGCAGATATATATTGATCCACCCCCTGATATATGTACATATACACATTATTATATGTATTACACATTATTTATACAATTTTCTTTTCTTGTACTTGGTTTATACTGAAACACTTTGGGCCAGTCTTTAAAGAACATTCAATATTCTTTACTGTCTTTTCTTCTCTTTTTTCTTTTCTATTTTTCATTTCTTTCCTTGCTTTCTCTTGTCTGCTCTCCTGTCTTATCCACTCCTGTCCTCTACTTTTTTCTTTTCCTTTGTTTCTTCTCCTTTATTAATTTTTGTTGTTGTTCTGGAATTGAACCTCAGGGCTTAGATCATGCTAGATTCATTGGACTGCTGAGCTATATCACCTTTTCATTCTTAGTGCAAGGAAGCCATTTCCTTGAATAGGTGTGCCATAACTTATGTAGTGACTGCCAGCTAACATTGCAGTTTCTAATGTTTTCCTATTGTAAAGATGATCACAAAGAATAATCTTACCATGCACTAAGTTTGAGTGCATATTTTTGCTGTGACTTTCTACCGTGTAAACTTGAAGTTAGTAGGTTCACAGATATTATCAAATCACCCTCCAGAGGGGTTGTACCAATATGTACTCCCACCACGAATATATACAAATACCTTTTTCAACTCCAACCAAGAGAGCACTGCATCAAACTTTTTGATGCTTACACGTGCAGCAGGTGAATATGTTGTCTTAGTATAGCTCAAATTTGGAGTTCACTCTTTGAACAAGCAAATTTTTTTGTTTATTTTTCAAAGTTAAAATGAAATTCTTTTCTTTTACTTGTTTGAACATGTTTTGAGGACAAAACCCAAGGCCTTGAGCATGCTAAGCATGGGGTCTATAATTGAACTATACTCACAGCTCAAGTTTGACAGACATCACTTCAGGATATGTTGCATATTTTCCTTGCCTTTTACAGCTTATATTAAAGTTGATCATTCTTTAATAATAATATAGTTTATTCTTATCATAATTGACTTTAGATTCTTGCTACAGTGCCTTGATACTTTTAAGGGGTAGTAGTGATTGGATGCTGTTTGCAAAGAGACGGAAAGGATTATGAACACTGAACACTGCCTAGACTACTCTTCTGCCTAATTTCTCTTTGTTGTTGCTGTTGACACTTTTGCTTATAATCTGTCTCCTTAATATTTATTTTATGAAATAAAGAATTAAAGATGTTCCTAGAGCCTTCAAAAATAGTTATAGTAGCTATCATTGGTTAAGTAATTTTCATGTTTCAGGTAGATGCTAACTGTGTTGACTATTACTCTTCAGAGGCTTCATATAAGGTTTATATTTATATTCACATTTTCCCAGTGAAGCAACTAAGTCCACTAATAGTGTTTAAAGTATGGAACAGTGTTCAGTGTTCCTCTAGCCATGTTACCTTTCCTACCTCCGGAAGGGTATGAGCATTGTCCTGGTGTCAATGACAGCTGTTTCCTAACTATCTGAAGACCTTTTCCCTGCTTATCTTTGACTTTCCAAATGTGCAGAGGCATCTGAGATCATCCTACTGTGAGCTTTGGGAGCACAGGGCACTACTCACATTATTTAACATTCATTATGCTTCTGCAATCAAAAGCTCAGGGTATCTTATTGTGAACCAAAATAACTAAAAAGCCAGGTCAGCAGTCATTCGAGTAATAAATGTCTGCTTCATTATATTGTGAACTCTTTCTCTCTCTAATGAATTTTCTTCTTGGAGGGTTTTATGTGAAGCATGTGACAAGCCGTATATTCTGTTTTGGAGATAGCTAAGAAATCCAAAGAACTCGGCATCTGTGGCATGCACGTGGCTGATTTATTGTTTCCTATTTGGCTAAGTCACATCTGAGGTTTCCATATTGTTGCTTTATCCCAAGAAAAGGTTTTCTTTCTTGACCACTTTTAGTGTCCTAAGAATGCAAATGCCCAAGGCTCTGAAAAGTCAATGTTTTTCAGAGTCAAATTCATTTTCTTGCCTTTTATACAAAATTGGCATCAATATATTTTAACAGTTTTCCCACTTGCATATAACCTCATAACCTCAGTGAGGTTAATGAGAGTTATATGCTTCCACACCCAGGATTCAGTTTTCTTTACCTATTCCCCTCTCTCTCTCTCTCTCTCTCTCTCTCTCTCTCTCTCTCTGTCTCTTTTTGGTGTATGTGTGTGTAAATGTGCATTGTGTGGAGGTCAGAGGACAGCTGGTAGAAGAGGGTTTTCTCTTTTTGCTGTGTGGTTTCCAGGGAGCAAAGCCAGGTCATCAGTTTGGCAGCAAGTGTCCTTACACATGCAGTCATCTGCACAGCCTCACTTTATTTTCTGAGACAGAGTCTCTCCTTGAAACTTGACTCAAAAAACCATTTCATTCTTGATATCCTTCAAAGCCACAGTTATAGCATCTAAAAAACTAATTCTGGGGAGGTATTTGGCACACACACTATAAACTTTTATAGTCCCTCTCTCCCATATCATTTAATAGTTTTATCTTCAGCCAATCTGTTTAAAAACAAGAATGATTTAAGCTCCCCTCTCAACATTTTATGATTCTCATTTTTGAAAGAAATGGTGATGGACTGAGAATTTTCTCCTTTCAATTCAAATCACCTATGTTGACTGAGTATCGATAGCTTTTAAGTTTATGAACCATTTTAAAATCCTAACAGACCCATTCAAACTTATGATAACTAAGCCTTATAAACAAAAGGCAGCAAGCTGATGAACTCCTAAGGAATTAATTTTTCCCTGAAGAGCAGAACAAATCAATAAGAATGCCTTTGAATATTGTCCACATATATTTCCTTCCTTCTTCCCTTCCTCCTTTTCTGCCTTCTTTCTTTTCTCCTTCCCTCTGAATCTGAGTCTGTTTCTCCCCCTCACCCCAATACTGGACCAACAATAAATAAAAGCAAGCCAAGAGGCCTCTGAGTTTATATTCCCAAACTATACTCTTTAACTGGTTGTTCTAGTTCAATTCCTTTGACAAACTAACATTGTCTGGCTTCTTAATTTAAAAATCCACAGTTTGTTAAATTCCTATAAATAACAATTTACAGTAGTCTAGGTTTCCTGATTTTCCCCTTTCAAATATTACAGTAGCCATCAGCTTTACTTTTAAAAACAGGAAAACAGAATACTTTTGTGATATCTAAAACCACACATTGGACCTCTTACAAAGGTATTAGGAATTCAAAAGGTGTCACGCCTCTGTGATATGATTTATGAATGTTTATTGTGTTGCGGTTTCACATAGTGTGAGATGTGATTACAAGGTAATGAAATGGGTTTTCGTATGTGGCATAGAATCAGGTTCGTTACTTTGCACTTCGATGGTTTGACACGCATGTTTTAGAAAAATGGGTGCAAGTTGCCCATTCAGTGGCAGAACTGTATTCTGCATTTGCAGGTTTACGTCAAGGAAGAGGCACTAGCAGGAATTCTTTCTGTGCCGTGGACATTCGGGATAGTCAAGAAAATACATAAACTCCTTCTCTGAATCGATTTTCAAGTTCTTAAAATACATTAATTCTCAAGAAAACCAATTATGTTGACATAAGATTTACTCTTTGTTTCCCACTGCTATTTTTTTTTTTTTTTTTACTTCTGAAATTGACTCCACAGACCACTTGCACAGGATGGGTAGGTGTCTCTGTTAGGGGAAAGTTTCCTTCTTAAAGAGGCAGTAAATGTTAGATCATAAGCCTGCCCCTTTCAGACTCTGGTCACTTTAAGAGGTCAGATCTCATTATGTGAAGAAATCAGATCATGTAACCTCTGATCCCTCTTCAGAGTTAAGAAGCTATTCTGTACTGTAGTATTCAGGCTTCTAATTTATGCTCCTGCCCGGTGCCTGGCTGTTCCATGCTCTTTGTAACATAGGCTAGGTTGAACCAAGTCCTGCACTATGAAACTTGCTGCCACTCCCTGAGAGGATATAAAAATCAGCTATTTTCCTTTGTTTGGAGGATTTCTCTGAAGGCTCCTTCTCCTCAGTCCTCCCCTTCCATCACTTTACTTTAAGCTGTTCTTAATGAAGCTCCTTTCCATGTTCTAAAGGGAAGCTTCTCCTTCCCTTTAAGGTCTCAATGTGTTGTCTCTCATATAATACCCTGTTCCTTTCTAACATTCTTCCACCTCAAGGACCAATCTTAGCTCCCATGATTTTGAGACCCTTTTCCCTAACAAAGCTCAACTCCTTTTCTGAGCCTACCCACGTGATGTCTCTTCTCTGCAGCAGACACTTGAAGAATACACTGCTGCATGTCTGGCTCTTGCCTCTCTTCCCCGTATACCCTAAAGACACCCACCTCACTCTTTGCTCTGTTCCTGTCTCCAGAAAGTCCTGGTGATCATGAATGTATCCATAGTTAACAATTTAAAACATTGTTGTATGCAATAGACATGTGTATTTGTATACTTTAACTTGGCTCCTTATCTTTTGTGATGACCTTTTGGAGACAATGGGTTTAAGTGGACAGTAATCTTTTGCTTTTCTGGTAGTTGAGAGGTTTGGATACACAGATGCTTCTCAGGTTATGATGAATAATGTCTTGATTAAATCTATCATAAGTTGAATTTGATGCCTCTAACCTACTGAACATCAGTGTTTAGCCTGGTTTGTCTTAAAGGTTCTCAGAACACTTACATTGTCATACATTAGTTGGGCAAAATCATTTAGCAGTAAGCTTATGTTACAAAACAACAACAACAACAACAACAACAACAACAACCAGACAGACAGCAGAGTATCAAGTACTTTGTTGAATAGGATACAGAAATGAAACATAGACTGATTTTATAGGGATGCTTCTGTATTGTTTGAAAGTTAAAAACCTGCAAGTCAGCCATCATAATTGGAACAGTCTGTATATGTATTTGTTTGTTCTAGGGGAAATACTTCATTTTTTTCTTTTTTCCAAAGGGAACATATTTTTAAAGGAAGGATGAGAGAAAGCAGCACAAAGAAGTAAAGATAGAAAAGTTCTGATGATGTCACACTTCATTGTACCTGTACAACTCTAACAAAGTTGCTTGAGGGCATGGTAGTGGTGAAAAACAGTCAGGAATGAGAATGGAGTGCATACAACTGATATTCACTGAAAAGACCTCAGTCATCTCCTGCAGTATTCATGGATGCTCTATTGGCTGCTGTATATAGCAAAATGTCTGAGACTGGGTAATTTATAGAGAACAGAAATTTACTTTCTCACAGTACTAGAGGCTGAGAAGCTGAAGATCAAGGAATTGGCAAGTTTTGATATATGATGAGTGTTCAGCATCTTCCCATGGGGGAAATGGCATGGCCTCAGGAGATGTTATATAGAAAAACAAACTTTTATTTATTTATTTTCTCACAATGTCAGCTATTCTCATTCACAAAGGGAGGAGCTGTAAGGACCTAATTTCCTCTTAGAAATCTTAGTTCTTATGTTTGTTATTTGTTTATTGTAAATCCAACCCGGAACTCTCCATAGGCAGGGCTGGCTTTGACTTCACAGATATCCTCTAGCTTCTGCTCCTGAGTGCTGGGATCAAATGGGTATGCTTGCCACCATGCTTGGTGTCTCATCTCTTAATACTATCCAATACCTTAAGTTTTGAAGAAACACATTCAAATCACAGCAGTCATCAAGTATATTTTATACTCCAAAAATAGGAGGGGCCTACGTGGCATCTAAGTTTCAGATTCAAAGGTACTTAAATGCAAGAAAAGAGAAAACAAAATGATTTTTTTCAGTTTGAAGTAGTCTTCACTTGCATACCCTGGCTTGTAGCACTTTTCTGTGAACACTGCAAACAAACGTAGTTCCTTTACTGCTCCTGAAGATCTTGCTAGTTTTAGAAAATCATAAGTTATTTAAGATGGCTTAGAGAATATTTAGGATGGTCTGAAAATCAGACACAGAGACTTCACATCCAGGAGCTCTACTGACTCTATAAATTCTCTGGACAATGACATGGGAGTCTCCAAGGAAGGTATTTTAAGGAAACCATACATACCTCACCGTACCCTGCCTAGAGTGACAGAACTTTGTTCCGTGCCTTAGTTGTCTGCTGGGACAAGGAACCCCTTATACAGTTTTCTTTCTTACTTGCTTACTTCCAAACCCATTCTTAATTGACTGAGTCTCACTGGTTTAATCTAGTTTACAGGTCCAATGTTGGGAATCAAAATCTCAGTTTTAAAAAAAATTTATTTTATTTTATGTATATGAGTGTACTGCCTGCATATATGTAAGTGCACCCATTTTGTTCAGTGGCCACAAAGATCAGAAGAGGGCATGAGATTCCCTGGAACTGGAGTTGTGGAAGGTTGTTAGCTGCCATGTGGCACTGGTAATCAAACCCTTGTCCTCTGGAAGAGCACATCTCTCCAGCCCTTCAATCTTGGGTTCTTTTTTGGGAAATCAAGACTCCCACTGAAGGAATGACTCCATAGATTGAAGGAGGAATTGTATGATTGAGAACCTCAAACATACATCCATGACAACCTAAGAACTGTATGATACATTGCACATGATGAAATCTCCAGTGCACTTACTATTTTCACCATACATGGTAAAAATTATGCTACTCTTGATACATATATACCTCTCCTTTCATTAGCTTTTTAATATTTTAAAGCATATATCAGATGCAAAATATTTTAAAGGGCACACATGCAACCACTTGCTCTCTTGGAGGATACTGCAACAAGACATGATATCTACATTAGAGCTCTTGTGCTTCTTCTAGTTTCACTTCTGTATTCCCCTCCTCCTTTGGAAACTAGAACGCTGACCTCCATCTAAGCAGGCTTCTTTAGCCTCTGTCTGGAGGTGGAATCTGCCAACTGGGAACACCAGCTGGAGATAGAAAGAGGAAGCAGAGTAAAGACAGGCTGCTTAGTCTTCAGGCCCTTTCCATATGGGGAAGTGCACTTTAAGTTGGCTGCATTCCTTGACCTAGAGTCATAGGTGCTGACACAGGGGACATGGCAGTCAGTAGCAGGAAAGAAGAATGCACTTGATGTCATTTAAAATGCTCGAGTGAGGTTGGAAAGATGGCTCAGCAGTCAGTTTAGAGAATCTGATGTTCTTGTAAAGGATCCAGATTGGTTTATTCCTAGCAGCCATATCCAGTGGCTCACAACTGCCTATAACTGCAGTTCTAGAGTGTCTGATACCTTCTTCTGGTCTCTGTGGACACCTGCACACATGCACTGCACGTACATACACTCAAGTACACTCACATATATATAAAAAGTAAATAAAACAAATCAGTAAAATGTTGCTTGTATTCGTAACAGAAATGTGTTCGGATTCTTTAGCTTGATTTCGTCATTTTTTTGGTGTAGCCTGATAATGTTGTTCTCTACCTGAATTTTCCTTATCTTGCGATACTGCTCTATCAGTCTTTTCATCCTGAAGATGGAGAAAATTCTGCCCTGTGGCACTACTGTGTCTTCCACAAGTTCTCTGCATTCTAAGCATATTCTCAAACGCAACCCATTCTTTAAATTCTCCCTGATCTATACAATATGAATGAGCCATTGTGTTTCCATTTGGAGTCCAGTAACACAAGAATGAGTTTTTGAAAGATATTAGGCAACACACAGTGACATCTGTTCAGAATTTAAAAATATACACCCTGAATATTTCAAAAATTAAGTTGGTTTAATTTAAAATGCACACACTTGAGTGTAGTGTGATCAGAAGTTTGAGAAAGGTGAGATTTCACATCCAATAATTATGTGATTTAATGAACATTTATTTTGCTTCTTCAATACCTTTAGCCCTGAGTAAAACTTTCAAAATGTAAGATGACTATGACATATGTATAGCTGTAAGTTTTAAGAGGTAAAGTCTCAGAAAGCTAGAACTGATGTTTTTCTACCACAACTTCCACGTATACAATAGCTATTGAAATAGAAATAATAATAAGAACTACTCATAAGGTTATAATTAACAAAAGGAAAAGAAAATATGTAAATATTGTATATATTCTAGAGTTTGGGATGGCTATTTTGAATTACATAGTATGAATTTTTCAGTCACCTTTACAAATTTTGCAAGTTTTGAAACACAGAATACTGAGAATTTTCTCTGGGCTATACAATTTTCGTGAAAGTAAAATAGACGTTAGCTGATATCAATATTAAAATGTTAAGAGCACAATAATTCTCATTCGCTTAAAAACTAATTCTTCCTCTGTGTGTTTATATGTATATGGAAGAGAGAGAGAGAGAGAGAGAGAGAGAGAGAGAGAGAATAAATCTTGCAATTTAAAATTTAACTTAATTGCATAGTGGTGATAACTTTTTGACCCTGTCTATAAAGAAATAGATCAGTAACACTCCTCCTGTTTCATAGAGAGAGATAGGTGTATAATAAAGGAACATGCAAAGATTTCTACCCAAATTATCATTTTATGCAATTATCAAGCAAGTATAATGTAATACTGATGCCAAGTCATAAAATCTCTCATAATTACTCTATTTTTATTACCTAGATGTGAGTATAATAGGCATTTTATGAAATATTTTCATATCCTGCAAATTCTTTTTGCCTCTGAGGCTCCCCACCCGTTTTGTCAATGGCAGCTCTCCCTCTGGGAGGAGGGTGGATACCAAGGGGAACAAAGAGAGCATTGATCAGCCTTGACTTTCAAAGCCAACCTAGAAAAAATATTCCTAGGAGAGGGCTGAGCTTTTTCCACAGTGAGTTTTTGAAAATGCAGAGGAGAGGGTGGAGAATGGAGGAAAAAGGAAAAGAGAGAGAGAAAGAGAGAGGCAGAGAGAGACAGAGACAGAGACTTCCTCCTGTTCACGTATCAAAAGCCAAGATCAGAAATTGATTTCTAAATTGTTAAGAGGCAGAGAGATTGAGAGAGACCAAGGCAAGAAAGGCTTGTGTCCTGGTTTTACCTCCAGCACTAAAACCCTGGGGTGTGGTCACAGCAAGCAGTCCTGGGTGTGACAGTCAAACACTACTAGACAAATATATAAAAGTGAAACCAGAATTAATCAATGGTAGTACTTGCTTTCTCCTGCCCTCAGCCATGTCTAGAGAAGTTCTTGATCCAACAGGATTTGTCCTGCAATCCTTTTGAAGGACCTTCCCGCCTACCAGGAGAGAAGTTCTGAAAGGCAGAACAAGCTTCTAAACATTTTTAGGGCAACTTGCTAGAACTGATTTAGATTCACTGAACAAAGTTGGGTTTTTAAAAATTAAGACTTGTACTGTGCACTTCTTTGCATTGTATTTTTTTTAACAATTGACTTTTATTACATTTCATAAAAATGCCCCATGGATTCATGGGAAAGAGAAGCCCACCACAGAGAGTTGGAAAAATATTGTTCTAGAAAATATAAGTGGTCAAGTTGAGTGAAAGGTTTCCTGCTTCCCCTTCTCCATCTTTTACACACAATCATGTCTCATGTGTCATGAGAGAAGTTCATAGTTATACTGTTTGACCCCAAGAATTACAGAAAGTCCTAGGATGGTGCATCCATGTAGTAGTGTGCCCAAGGGCAGAGTCACTCTGCTGCAGTCTGGACAACAACCTAAGCCAGAGCGAGAGTCTTTCACTTGGCTAAAAGGACTTGATTGACATTAAGGCCCACAGTACCAGGGACAGTCAGGATTGGTGAAAATATCCAAATATCCCATAAGGCTGCGAGACCCAGCCTTCAGCTGCTCAAACTTATTGGACATCCAGTGATGCTCAGACAGGAGAATTATAGTAGAGGTTAATGAGGACCAACAAACGTCCATACCTGAGATCTCTGGGCATGTCTCCAAGATGTCTGAACCTCTGCAACCCACATTCACGGAAAATCCTCTACAGATCCTAGAACCAAATTGAGAATATAGGTGAGGAGGAACAGACAACTGAAGATTTACTTCAGAATGACTGAACCAAAGAGATTATACATGTCACTCACCTGTCATGTGACAGCCATTACCCAGTAGTGTGGGAGTTTGGGAGATAAATCAGATTAAATGTACAAAATAAAGAAACTACACTTTCTTTTACTACTGACTGGCAGGGCAGGAATTACTGACCCTATCACACTCTCAATACATTGTGACAATGAAAATCATGTCCAGAATACAGAGTGCTTGTAGTTAAGGCTTACTGAAGTCCTAAAGGGGATTTAGGAATTTAGGAACTTTTAGGAATTTTACATTTCATACAGGACACCCAAGCAGAATAAGAATGTTCTAGGAGCCATAGAGACTCTCTCTACTGCGGTACAGCAACTACAGTCCAACATTTTAGGTGAAACAGATTTGTTATTTAAGAATTTCCTGACCTTCCTGATTGACGACAAAGTCCAGAGCAAGTGGACAGACAGGAAAAATTTTCAATGCTTCTGTGTGTGTGTGATCACTAACTATTCTGTCAAGAAATATCACAGCAACTGAGTGCCAGGCATTTTCAGGTAAAGATTAAGTTTCAGTGTTAAAGAGGAGTCTTCCCACTCCTAAATGGTATTGACGTGGGGAAAACAGAAGCATCACTTGAGAGACAGCGGCTTGAGTATTGCCCCAAGCAAGAAATCAGGAAACCATGGAAGGATACAGAGAGGGAAACATTGCGTCATGGAGAACCTCCTGGATAAGGGACTGATCTTTAGGGGTGAGTCTTCCATCTGAGTTTACCACAGATGGTTGCTAGACTGAGACAGACCAGAGGCAAAACCTTCTCTGTCAGTTCCCCAAACAGAGTTGACAGGCTTGTGGCACTTAAGCTTGGAATAGATCTGGTTAGATCTCCAATCAACTTGTTTCAACAATTTGAAAAGTCCTACCTGCATATTTTTATGATGCCTTTCTGCATACAGTTGGGAAAACTATTATTTCTTTTTGATATATTTATTTTTAGAACCTATGTTCTAATTTTGCACATTCCTAGATCTAACGGTGCATTTGAATTCTTGTACTGGCATATATCTCATTTCACTTGTGGGGGAAGCAGATGAATACAGAGATATAATTCAGAGGCCCCCAGGAGTGGAGAAAGGCAGGCTCCTTTGGCTTCTCAGATGACTCCAATTGCTCGTGTGACAGCCTTTGCCAAACAGAGCATTAATTTTAACCATAGAAACTTGGCAAGTCAGAAAATTCAGCTTGACACTGCAATTCAGCTGTGGGAACTATTAGCTTTGGATCTGATTTTAAGTGGTCTCAGAATACTGGTTACAAACAGAACGGGCTTTCTGAAGCCAAGTCATATGGTGGCCCTGCGTTTCCTTCTTTGCTTTCGGCCAGGCTACCTGGGACCAGAGCATGTGCTTCTCCCTCGTAGCCTGGCTAATTGTGTCGGAAGCTCTTCCAGTTCTGCCGCCTGTGAATTTCATTGGCTACCTTCTGCCCCCTCTGCTTTCTTCTCTTTTCATTCCTTTTATCTTATTTCTTTATCCCTAAACCAGTGCATGTATAGTTTTGGGAAAGAAGAAAAGAGAGATGAGGAGGAAGGGAACAGGGCAGAGGGTAGAGTGGAAAGCGGCAGAAGACATGCAAGTGATGTGAAAGTTAACAAAAGTCTCTTGCATTTCAACTATGCAAATACAATTCCTTTACGGTGTAAAACCTCTCCTTTCAAACTGTGCCGTGTGTGTGTGTGTGTGTGTGTGTGTGTGTGTGTGTGTGTGTGTGATGTGTGTGCATGTTGGGGGCTGTCATAGTTACTCGTCTTGTTGCTACGATAAAATACCTTGACAAAGCAACTTAAGAGAGGAAGGGATTGTTTTGGTTCACAGTTTCAGGGTACAGTCCATCATGGTGGGGAAGTCCTGGCAACAGGTGATTAAAGCAGCTGGTCACATTGCATCCACACTCAGGAAGGAGAATGAGATGAATACGAGCACCCAGCTCTCTCCCTCTTTTTTATGTAGTTCAGAATCCCTTCCTAGGTAATTGCACCACTCACAGTGAATGGGTCTTCCCAACCTCAATTTATCTAGTCAAGATAATCCCAGAGGATGTCTCTCAGTGACTCTAGATCTCACCAAGTTGACAACTGAAGTTAAACTCCACAGGGGCATACATTTCTTATTTCCTTGGAATGCTCCAAAGTAAAATCCCTAAAGCCCTGCTTTGGTCGAGAGTATTTGCTTTAGTTTTGCTGCTTACAGATGTTTCGTCTCCTTTCTAAGAGGTATCTGATCTTCCAGAACCTGACAAATGTATACTGCTTCTGAGGCACTGGGGCTTCGAGGTTTTTCTTAACCTCCCTGTCCATATTAGCCACACTTTCTTGTTGCAACATGTATAAAGGACCATTAAGAAAACAAGTGTTCCTTATTGGACATTGTGGACCAAATTTGCAACCATTAACTTGCCTGCATTTCAGTACCCATAAAGGCCCAATTCTCCCTCTCTTCTTCTCACACAAACTTCTTGGCTCCCCTCAGTAAGGCTGCTCTGCTGACTACTTTCTAAGGAGAAACCTTATTCTATATTCAAGTTATGGAAAGGACTACTATTATGCTAGGTTAATCATAAGCTAGACCTTGGAAGCATTTGCTTGAATACATCCATTTTTGGTGGTGGAAAAGTGGGACAGTGCTTCCTTAGGCAAAAGGAGTAGTGTTATTAATACTAAGCCTGTCAATAAAAGCAGCAAGAGCAGGGAGAAATGAATTTGAGGGTTGGAGACGTAGCTCAGTGGTGCTTGTCTATCATTCGCAATGGCCTAGGTTCAATCCCCAGAACCACAAAAAAGAGGAGTTTGAATGAAAGTTATTTAGGAGGTAAAATGACAGAATGAAACTTGTGATTGATTATTAAATTCTTAGATTTCTGACTTAGGTAAGCAGGTTAGAAGTTTAGTAAATGACATAAATATCAAAGAAGAAGCATATTTTTTCTCCTGATCATAGTTTGAAGACTTTACAACATCTTTTACAAATGCTAATGTAAGTTTAGAGCTAAGGCCAGTGGTCTAACAACAGGGGGTGACTTGTGAATCTTCTGTACATGGACTGCTCATATGACTCAGGAACTTGGTAGCATGTGGAAGTTTGAAGGGAAAATTCCGTCTTTTCTGTAAAGATATTTCCTCTCATCAGATTTATAATACACACCAATGGTGAAAAACCAAGCATCAGTACGTCCATAATTTTGTTAGAAAGACAGGTAGGATTAGGTAGGATTCAGTATGATTACTGACAGAGTTTAAGACAACGTCACCATTATGACAAGACAATTAAAGGCAATACCAATGACTATAGCTGCTATCTAAATATATAATGCCTCAAACCATGTAATTTATGATTTTACTTCATGAGCAAACCTGTATTCAACTTGGTAGAATGAAGATCAGGTAACTGTTCTTGGCAAAGAGAGCTTAAAATGCCCTTCCCCTAGCTACAGGACAGGCAGTGAGTTCCAGCAGGGGAACACAGCTGCCAAGGAGAAAGCAGACCCAGTGCTCAGGTTACAGAAACAGTGAGCTACCCACTACCCAGCCTTTCCCAGAAACCAATATAGGAAGCAGCTGAACAATGTGTTACTGAGCTTTATGAATATACAATCCTCAGAGGTTATACTCTGAATAGTGTCTAAGGAGCTTCAGAGGAAACGAGGTTTGAATAATTAGATGCTCTATATTCTTTAAGGGAAGCTTCAGATGGAAACTCTAGAAGAGCTTGGGGACATCAGAGGATGCAGATGGAGATTTTGCAGGCACTGTCACCTTTCCCTAATGCTGCCAATAATTTTGGCATAAGTCTGGTTTCAAATGCTAATTTTCTTACTTTGGGTAAGTTCAGTTTTGTCTGCAGAGGGGAGTTGCTGCTTAGTACTGTTGCACAAACTGGTGTGTTGTGTGCCTAGCACTTGGCACAAGAAAGCTATTAAATGTTTGAAATTATTAGCTCAAAAATACTTCCCTGGTAAGTGCAAAAATACCGGTAAGAATTCTTTTAGTTACCCTTGAATACTTCTCAAGTTATGTCCCCCGATGTTTGTTAGCTGCAAACGATTGCATGTAGAGTTTAGGAATCTGACCCTATTACTTGAGAAGAATTCAAATTTTAAGGCATATATCGAAAGGCTATGCTTTTCCTCTAAACCTTAAGCAATTTTCAGATTTGAAAACATGCTGAAGTTTCTCTTGTGTGTGTGAATCTGAGTGTTGCTTGCATGGGTCGGAGACCCAGGTTTCTGGGCGGCGTCTGGAAGGACTTCAGGAGTCCGAGGTTGGTGGGTCATTGCAGCCCCACTGCTGCACGCTTGGGAGTGTTCGGGTTACTTAGGGTGGTGGAGCATCTTGCTGGCAACTGGTATCAGTGTACTGCCTCTACCAAACTGAACGAGGTTTCTAGTCCTTTGTGCAAAGAAATTTCTTCAAAGCCAGGAGTTAGTCTAAAGTAAATCACTAGGAACATGCCGATTGCAAAGTATGACCTTAGAATTATCTTCTCATTTCTTTTTCATTCTTGTGTTTGGAAAGTGAACTCCTTTTAATCTTGATACTGTTGTGAGGTACATATATATGTATATACACACATATATACATATATATACACACACACGTATGCGTATATCTATATTTCTCCATTTTTCTCTGTAAATATCCTGATGATTTTGTTTTTCTCATGGTCATCTCCAGTGGACTAGCCCAAGGGCAAATTCCTTAAAGATGTAGACTAACTGAAAATTCACTTAGTATTCTCAAACTGCATTTTAATGGATTAAAGTTAGTATATCTTAATGAAAACAACTGGTCAATGTCTATTACAGAAAGGGAAAATGTTCAAATGATGTTATCTGTGACTAAATATGGCAATCTGAGTCATCCATTCTCCCTGCTTCACTGCCATATTCACTGCTTTCTGGGATGTTTGACAATGCAAAGAGAGAGAGCTGGGAGTGCTGGCACATGTCTTTAATCCCAGCTCTGGGGAGGCAGAGGCAGGCAGATCTCTGTGAGTTTAAGGCCAGCCTGGTCTACACATCCAGTTCCAGGACAGTTGAAAAAAGGAAGGAAGGAAGGAAGGAAGGAAGGAAGGAAGGAAGAAAGAAAGAAAGAAAGAAAGAAAGAAAGAGAGAGAGAATGAGGTCTTGGTGATATGTAGCCAGGCATATGGGCACTGAAATGTGCCTTTTTTTTCCCTACTGAAATGTCTAAAGAGAAAAACAAGCAAACAAACATCACAATGATGGCATTTGACTCAGCATATGGATACACAAAACTTGGTGACCACATGTAATTGAATATGAAATTCTTTTTTCTGATACTTCTCCATGGATCTAGGCAAAGGACTGAGCTCTCTCTGCATCACACTGGGGACTGGAGCTCCTCACTGGGCAGAGCAGTTAGGGGAAGGCTTAACTGAATTTTAAGGCTGCAGTGAAGATGAGGGGTTAGGGTAGACTGTAAAGGGATAAATCGTTTTTCCCAAAATGTAGAGAAAGCTATGGTTATAATAGGGAGAGAAAAGCTGCTCAGAACTGTGCTGTCACTGGTAATTAGTAGCCTACAAATGTGGTGAACTGGGCTTTCAGCTGTAGCTTTGGAAGCATCTGATACTGAGATGCAGTAGGTTCAGGTTTATCAATATGGAAACTAAAGCACACATCATGCTGGAGATGATTCCCTCTCTCTGCTTCTCTGCTTTCTATTCCTTTTTAAAAATGTGCACATGTGTATATTGTGTGTGTATGCGTGCTCAGATACAGGTAGAAGTCCAGGTGTATACGTGTAGTAGCAGATGAGAGCTGCAGAAATCATCCTCGGGAATTCTAGTCACACACTTTCAGACCAGTTCTCTCACTGGCCTCGAGCTTACTAATTAGGTTGGACTGGGTGGACACTAAGCACAAGGGATCTCTTTGCTTGCTCCTTCCCAGCACTGTAATTACAAGCATGTGCTACCACACATGGCATTTTGCAAAAACATATTTTTAATTTTTATTTATGGGCACGTGTATGTGTTTATTTGGGCATTTGTGTGGGGGGTACTCTCAGAGGACAGAGAAGGTGTCAGATCCCCTGGGGCTGGAGGTACCATTGGTTGAGAACCACTTGATGTGCTGGGGGCTGGGTACTACTGGGAGCTGAACTCAGGTCCTCTGCAAGAAGAGTAAGTGCTCTTAGTTGCTGAGCAGTCTCTTCAGCCCCACATCTGGCATTTTTATATGAGTTATGGAGATCAAATCCAGGTTCTCAGGCTCATGAGAGCATTTCACTGACAGCGTCAATCTCCCATGCCTTGCTTTCTATTTCTGGCCACAATACATTTTGCTAACCTGGACTTCAATTTCTACCAATGTACCCAAGCAGGATTAAATCTACGAATGTAATTTTCAAGGAAAAAAAAAGTCTCAGCTGTTTTCATTACTCATTCATTGTGGACCTCTTCTTATTTTAGAATGCATTAAAAATTTACAATAGCTTGTTCACAGAATGTTCTTTGTAACACCAACCACAATAATTACATCTTAAGTGCTTTTAGACGGACTGATAGCTGTGTACAACTCTGGTTATCTTCCTTATAAAACACTGACTTTACCTACAGGTTATGGACTTCTTAAATATTTTTAAGCTGTATTAAACAATGGGCTCCTTCAGTTTCAAACAATTACCTCAGGCTCCCATTCCCCACGTTCCAGACAACCACTTCTGAGTGGCCCATTTGTCTCCGGCTACTCTGGCATTTTCCTTCTCTTTTCTTCCCTTCTTTTTGTGTTCTCATTCACCCACAGGAAATTGGGTAATCTATACAAATTATCCCTTCTCTCCATCCACTGATCCAGGGATATGAGCTGCACTGCTAATTTTCTAACAAGCAAAATCAAAAGTGTTGACTCTGGAATGGGAATGAATGAGGCTGCAGTAGGAATTGGCAGTGTGAACTGCGCTGTTTTTCTTGTAGGCAGCTTACTCGCCATGCACAGGATTATGGACAACAAAAGAAAACACCATGGAACACACTGACAATTCATTTAATCCCAAGCATTAGAACAAAACCCAGAGCAGTTATGAATCTAAAGCCAGTCTGCAAGTTTCTGAACGTTTGGCATCTGCCTTCTCTCCAGTAATGTACTAATTAGCACTTTTGTTCTGCTTCACTTGCCTTATCTAAGCCACGCACAGCTTGGCGAATGAGACGGGAAAACATAATAGTCCTGATTCCTCAGGACCGAATCGAAGGTCGCATATGTGGCAGAAGGCGGAGTCCATCCATCCTCAGATCAAGTGACAGCCCGTTCATTTTTCAAATCACTAGGGCATATGTTTATTTCGAGGTTTCTTTTGGTCATACCATTGTCTCTTAAATCAGCTCAAAACATTTTACCAACCTGAAACTGTGGTAGCAAATAGAAAATGCAAGTTCTATGATGCTACTTGGTGCCCTGTCCTAAACTGTCAAAATTATGCTTCTAACATGAAAGTGAATTGCAAGTATCTTTCAAAAAGGTTTTGACTCCTTATTGAATTAAAATGTTTGTGTATGCATGAATGTGTGTGTTTGTTGCTGAGGACTGAATGCAAAGCCTTGTGCATTCTGGGCTAGCACTCTACCTCTGAGCTACAATTAGTCCCCAAAGTGAACTTCTTTTTTATGACACTGTCTTGCATCTTGACTCAGCCTCCTGAGTGTTAGAATTACTGGTATAAGCCACAGTCAGGCGAGATATTTTTTGAAATTTCATTTCCGTGTTCCAAAAATACAGGATGAAGAATAGAAAAAAGAAATAGAATAAAGAAAAAAGAATAGAAAAAAGAAAAGATGAAGCTGTAACTTTAAGTTCAGAGGAGTAAATTTTACTTTTTTATATCATGAATATTCACTAATGCAGAATCATCGTCTATGGGGTTGTAGAAAATTGAGATCATATTTTTTCATTAATAATGTGAATATGCAAAGTTCACTTATTAGAGTCAGTCACATCAAAGACATCATCGCTATGCAACCTCTCTAAAATCATATTTTGGAATTCTGATAGAGAACTGACACTTAAACCTAATAAAATGACTTTGACCATTGATGATTCAATAAGTTATGATTTGGTGTTGTAAGGATTTGAAATTTTGGTGGCCAATGTATTACTAATTATGTGTAATTAAAGAAAGAAAAACACAGTACTACAAAATCAAAAGCATGTTGAAGAAAACAGAGTCATATTTTTGTGAATTTTGATATTAATATGTTATAATTTAATAAATAATATATGATATATTACATATAATATTATAGATAATATATAATATACTATATTAATAATAATATAATATAACGATTTCAGAGTGACCTCGTAATGTTAAAGATATTGCTTATCATTTTGTTAAAAGACATCACCAGAGTCCCAAAATTAAAATCATCTTTCTTCTACTTTTGTATCATAATGGGTCATTGGAAAATCCTTTGTGTTCTCATTTTCAATATAATGCAGAGTGCAAAGGTGCCATTCAAATCTAGGAAGAGGGTGGTATTGAAAGCATATGCAAACTGGGCATGAGCACACACCTGTAATCCCAGCATCATGAGGTGGAGGCAGCGGGATCCTGAGATTGAAGTCAGTCTGTCCTATATACAAATTCAACCCCAGTTGAGTTATAAGCAAGACTGTCTTAAAACGAAAACAAAACATACAAATAGAAGGGGTAATGTAGCTCAGTGGTAGAATACTTGCATGTTCAAGATCCTGGGGTTTGACCTCCAGATTTGTAAATAAATAATAACAATAATAATAATAATAATAAATGATTTAAAAGCATGTGAAACACTTCTTAGAGAAAGAACAGAGTTTTATTTTTCATTGGGAATGGGACTTCTGAATACAATATTTGGTTATCTTTGTTGTGACCTAAATGGTAAGAGGAGAAATATTCCGTAGATTTCATGGAAGTGTGCTGGCTACAGATAAAAGATTATATCTCAATTCAATTAAGCATAATCTTAAGTGACATAGAGTGCACCAGGCTTTGTAGTAATATACAAATATTTAAAAAATAATCTCAATACTTAAGGAACTTACAACCTTATCACTTGGGCAAACATATTAAAACTACATTTCCTGGCCAAGGATAATGACATGAAGCCCATTGGTATTCAGCAGATGTCATATTCTTCCTTTCACAGTGTCCAACTCCCTCTGTTAACTATGGCAAGAGCCACTTAATTTCCTTCTGGTGACATCAGAATTTCCTAAGTTAACATTGAGGGCCAAACAGCCAATCTTCTTTATTCATTTTTCAATTAAAAAATTGTCATTTTAATTGGAAAATAGCTAATGTGTGCCAAAAGCTTTTGAGCACTGGGGTTGATTTTAGCCATTTCTGACTCCTGAATACCCTCTACAGTTAGTAATGCACTAATACTCAAGACACAGTTTTGCATAAGGAATGAGAGAATTAAAAACCTTTGATCTTATACACACATTAGTGGATAAATACACTACTTAAAACTTTGAGGCCTGATTGGAAAATCCCAAGTCTACCTTTTACTAGCTGTGAAAGCTTAGGCAAATCACTTAACCAAAAAAAAAAATCAAAATTTCTTCTTTTGATAAATAGCAAATATAATTATAGATTTTTCATAGAATTTTATATTAGCTTAATCTATTTCAAATTCCTACAAGTTCTCAATAATTATTAACTATATTGTTATTTATATCTAAAACAGCCAATACTAAAAAACACATGATAAAACTGGAAAAGTGAGGATAAAAATTAGACCATAAGGTGACACACTTTTTTCATTCCTTGGTTAAATTTATGAAATTATTTGTATCTTTGAAAAATGACCTGAATAGGGTAGTAAGAAGATGATAGATAGAAAATTGTGTTAAAACTTGCTCATTTTAAAAAGCAATGTGACAATAGTCAGAAACAGAAAATGAAACATATATATATGCATATATATGTATATATATTAACCTTCAAAGCACAACTGTAACTAGTTTAGAAAGACTTCATCTAGGTCCTGAATTAATAGCTAATGAATTTCAACAGTGGTTCACTTAAGTTTCAATCTAGCTATAGGAGAGGGTCAATTTTCTAGGAATTCTCTGGCCCTAAAATATACTGACTGGATAATCAATTCATTTTTCCTTAATAATGATAGCAGATGAAGAAGCTGCTTAGAGGTGTCAGTTGAATAAAACCATGCTTCTCTCCCGCACCCTCTTTCTCATCCGAACGTGTTCAAAGACTCTGAAACATGGTAGACTTTAAAGTCTATTTTAGGTGACTGGCCCATTAATGCCTTGGTTGGCTTTGTGATGAAATCTTATCATCGAGTTTTGTACTGTGAGGTTATGCTATGTCCCTCATCTATGACTCTTCCAGCACCACAAAACACGGTTGAACTGGTATCCTTCACACAAGATCCGGCAGTTCTAAATTCTTTCAAAAGTATCCAGAGTTTCAGGATCTGTGCTTGAGCTCCTCACTCTTTATGCTCTGAAATTAAAGCCCAATTCTAGATCTGGAACCTGGGGACCAGGTTGGTTTCTAGGGCTCCCATAATAATTTATTTCTGTCGGTCTCCATACCTGAGATCTAGCTCTCATTGTCTCCCTGCTAAGTGCCAGTACTACCTCTGAGCCGTGGTTTTCTAGTAATCCACAATTTCTTGGTCTACTTTGACTTTTTATTTATTTATTTGTGAATCAGGTTCTCAATTATCCTAGACTTTCCTTAAGCTTGCTATGTATCCAAGGATTACCTCTTGCCTGTACCTTCTCAATGCCAGGATTGCAACCATGCACCATCATGCCTATTCTCTTATCAGACGTTTGCACTGCTCTTTACACACTGAAGGTGGACAGGTCACTTAACCAAGGGTAAGAGGGAAAAAGTTACACATTGATGCCTCAGTTTCCACGGTAGTCTTGGTGGAGTCCATGAGTTCCCAACAGTACTTGAGAACGATGGTGGCCTCCCACGCAGCTCTGTGTGGTGTTGCTCAACCTATGGTTGTCTTGTACTCTGGGCATTTTGGAAGTCTTGGCCTGACTATTATTTAAATTATGATTTTAAAAGCACCATGATTTAACCCACCATGCTGCTAGGTGTTGTCTCAGCTGTTCAATGGCATTTTTGAAATTCCACATTTAGCTGAGTCAAATCAGTTCCTCCAGATCCTGCCAGTCCTATTTGAGTCTTCAGCCAGTTCCCAAGTTTTCCACAGTGAGTTGCATTTTTATGATTGGTGCTTTAATACCCAAATATGGGTAAAGCAACCATAGGTCAGCTTGAGGAGTTAAGGAAAGTATTTCAGAGGAGAAATGCCTCACTTTACATGATTCTCATCCAGCTATGCTAGAAAGGATACTGAACTTCAAGCCCATTTCAATGAAAAGACCTCATGAGGAGATAGTTCTTAATAGTTCTTTTTTGTTGTTGTTGTTTTAAACTAAGTTAAATAAAACAGTGTGCCTCAGGTCTTCAACATGAACTTATGGAGTTTAATCAGAATTTTATAGGGAAATGTAAATGTAAAGATCATGCATTTGACATCATAGTAGTCATTCAACAGGAGCCACTGGAGGTTTTCAGAGGCAAACATCTATTAAGGACTCAGGTATTTAATTGGCACTGGAGAAAAAAGAATAACAAGACCAGTGTCTGGTGTTTGCTTTCCACAAGCAAACACTCCAGGAGGGGAAGAAGATACATAAATAAAAGATTTTTATGTTCAGTTGAATCTAATGTAGCTTTATCCAGAAATAAATTTAATAACCAACTAAAAATTGATTGGATAAAGGAATTAAATATGTCTTTAAACATTTTAGCTTAAAACTTAGAAGTATATATTTTTCCTTGAACTTTGGTAAAAATCAAGACTTTTTCTGAGTTAGGATTTTCTGCTTTTAGTTATTCACCATTTCCTCCCTTAAGCCACATATATATATGTGTGTGCACTTATATATTTTTTATATATGCACATATATGTAAATAAAATGCATGGCATATGGTTTAATAATCTTAATTTTAGAATGAAAAATTGAAGAATATTGCAAAGTGAAGACCTGGCAGATGAACACTTAATTCAGTAGTATTTTTAGCAACTCATTTATCCAGTATTGAAAATAGTTACATATTTTCACAAAGACTATACTTTTCATACAATATTTAATATATGACCCGATTGTGTATTTAAAACAGATGTAAAGTGGTTTTGTAGGAAATGCTCTTATTTGGCCAACACCACTTAACTGGCAGAAACAGAGCTGGTGGACAACAGCTGAGAGCTGAGAAAGTGGAGGATGCTTTGCATATTTGACAAAGGGGATGGATATTCTCCATTTGGCTTTGGTATGTTAACTGGAGGTTTAGAAAACAACAAATACTCAAAATGAAGTATGCTCAGATGCTCAGGAATTCAAGTGAGAGTGATTCTTTTTAGTGCTTAAAGAATTGAGTGCTGTGTAGGCCAACATCAAAGGCAATATAAACTTTGGAATAGAAAACTAAAAATATGATTATCCAGATAATCATAAATATCAACAAATATACCTCACCAAAAACCATTTTTGTCTTTAGAACCTGTCTTGCTTAGTTAGAGTCTGAGAGAGAACACTAGATGAAGAACCCTGCGACCGGGAGGAAAAGCGGATGCTGATTAGCAGTCTATCTAGCATCATTGTTCCTTCATGTCAAGCCTTCTCCGCACGGCAGAAGTAAAACTAAAAATTTACATTCAATTTTTCTTGGGCAGGTTTATTAACAAAAATAGAAGAAGAAAATGATAAGAAATGGATCATAAGAAAAATTTTCAGGTTAAAAAAATAAGAGAGTTTCTGCCATCAAAATGAGGATGGTATTAATATGAATAAGAAATATAACTTTCATGTGTAGAACACTAGAAAATTATGAACAATAGAAAACTCTCTCTATATAAACTCAAGTAAAAGTTAAACTCATACATGTTTTCTATATGAGATAGCATTTTAAATTTTGCTTTTATCTCTTTTTAATTAGACACACACGCACAAGCACACATCCGATAAATGGGATTCCACCAAACATTTTAAACTTAACTTTTCTGGTTATTTTTCATAATAAATTTATACTTATTTGTGGTACTAGTGAGCATTATAAATAATGGCTATATTATCAAAAGCAAATATTTTAATTCACATCTTGTTTGTAATTTTAATACCATGGTGGTTGTTACAGGTTTCTGGAAGCTATTTTTCTTAAATGAAATATTCTTCCTTTTGTTTGCTGAGGTTTGTGGTCTTTATTTAATTTAATATCTATGAATATAAGATTTTATTAGTTTTTAACATCAAATAAAATAGACCACATGGATCAAATCCTCTAACTGGTAGATATAATTAAAGTATGAATGAAAAATCCACCCATTGTGAGACTTTTATTAATGAATATAATCTGAATTAATGACTTTTAATTAAACCCAGTGAAACCGTATGCTCTTGGGTCTGATGACAAAGGCTTCTCCTTGGTGGCCTCAGTTTAGTGCTCCACCCAAAAAGGTAATGAATGACTGTGATTATGATTGAGAATTAACATGGCAAAGCACTGCAAGCAGCTATCCTGCCCATCTCCATTGTACTAGTGAAGGTTGGGAAGGAAACGTGACCTTGGATGAATGTGAACTAGGGATGCAAAGACTGGATGGACTGTGATGATTATGGGCTTAGCAGAACTTGTACTTCCCCAATGTAGTTGGAGAAACCATCCTGAATAAATTATGGATGTGGTCTCACTGTGGGACAGGGTCAGTTCCATCGGCACAGGGTGAGGTGCAAGCGAGATCCACGGCAGGGCTGGGAGCTAGACAGTTCTAATAAATAGCTATGGGAACTAGAGTTCTCCAAGTTCAGGCCCATTTTAAAAACATAATTTCCTAGTCAGTCTATTTCTTCAGATTGTAATGGCCTAGGAAATAGGATAAAGACTTTCATTTTGCTGTTTGTCCAGACTTAAAGTCCGCTGTGTTTGACCTTGGCCCAGTCCCTCCTAGTACCACACCCTGAAAAGAGTGACCTCACCAGTTCCAAGAACTGGCCAGACCACAACCCACGGGACGTTCTGGTCTGGGACAGATCAGGCAAATAGCTAATGCCTGAATTGTTTTTGTTAGGAATGTGCGTGTACGAATGCGTGAGAAATTTAAACTGTGAAATGCCTAACTCTTATTGGATGTTTTAAATTGTAACCAGTCACGGCTGCAGAAACCCTGTAAAAGTTTCTTTCCGAGCTCCATCCAGATGCCCGCTTCTGAATCAGGTGGCCTGGTCAGCTGAAATAAAGAACCCTTCCACTTCATCCACATGATGTTGGATATAACACAGACTGTGATGTTGGTATAATAATGATGCCATAGCCCAATCCTCCTTCCACTACTCTCCCTCTTTTCTTTACTCTAGATTTAGTTCATTTCTGTTCCACATGAAGTCCTATTGTTATTTGTGTGTGTATGAATGTGTATGTGTGTGCATGATGCACATGTGTGTGTGTGCATGCATGTGGAGGCTAGAGGAAAACTACAGGTGTCATGACTCCTCAGGAGTAGTGTCCACTTTGCTTTTTGATATAGGTCTCTTATTGACCTGGGGCTCACTTGATTCTGCTCCACACACAGGGCACCTAGCCTCAGGGACCCTCCTATCTCCAACTGTATAATATTAGGATTATAGGTGTATGCCACCATGCCCAGCTTTTAAAATTGGTTCTGAGGACCGCCCTTCTTGCCGGCACTTTACCAACTGAGCTATCTCTGCACCCCAAAGTGTTCTAGATAGTATGTGCACATGGTGCAAGCATCAAGCTGCATTACAGAGCTGATATTGAACAGTACCTCCCTGAGCCCAAATTGCTGATTTGAGCATTCATTTTTTTCATAATTTCTTTTGGGTATTTCCTTGAGCATATACCTTCTCATAGTCTATACTGCTACCTCTTAACTTTCCCATTTCTTATAGCATCACACATTTTCCTTCTTCTGAAATGAGGATTAACATACTTCATTGCCTATTACCTCAAAATAATGTTTTATAATAGTTTTGCTGATAATTGGTATTTGTGTTCCTGTACCAATGTTAGGTGTTCAGGAGTAGTGTACTGTCTTTCTTGTGCAGTATTTTGCTTTCTCTAAAACTGTAATTCCTTTCTTTAAAAATTGTGTTTGTCTAGGTTTACATATAACAATAATTATGTCAAACTCTCCAATAAGGACCAGTGAAGTCCCTTTGAATCTCAGTTTGTATTTAGCTGAGCATGTGAAGTATTTTGCCAATGACCCCAGTCCCTTCTGTCTTTCTGAGTCATCCACTCTAGAGCTGTCTACCCCTTTGTCACAGTAGAGACTGTGTTATCTTCAGAGATATTGCACAAAAGTCTTAGAACTTCCATTCTCTACTCTAGATTCCATTTGGAAGATTCGGTGTCTTCCTCTAATTTAGCTTACACTTTTTGTCCAGTCACTTCTTGAGATGATATGCATGGGAGGTAATAATTTTTAGGGTTTGTATGCCAGAAAATAGCTTAATACACTGCCATATCTGACTGTTGATTGACAGTGATTGGTTCATGGGTTAGTTGGGAACAGAACTTAAGTTTGAATAAAAATTTTATTTTTAAAAATTATTTTATTTTTATTTTTGTATGTGTATGAGTGTATTGCCTTTGTATGTGTAAGTGCTCTGGTGCCATCCAATGCCTGAGGAGGTCATTGGGTCCCCTGGAAGTGGAGTTGCCTGTGGTTGTCAGCTGCCGTGGGGTGCTAGGAATCAACCCAGGTCTTCTGCAAAAGCCATCAGTGCTCTTACCCTGAGCCGTCTCTCCAGCCCCCGAATGAAAATTTTCTTTAGGGATTTGAAGTCATCTCGTTCTTTTCTAAAAATAAAAAGTAACAGCTTTTATTTATTCTTTGAAATTTTTATACATTTACAGTGTGTATTTAAAAAAATCTCTTATTGGATTTTTGTGATTTTCATACAATATAATTTGATGGTATGTAGACACCCTGCATATCTGCACATCTCCTTGTTGTCCCCACGCAATCCAATATACTGTGTTTTATATACATATATTTTATATACATATTATATAAGGCCTATAGAGTTGAATTTATGTCCCCAAATGACTTTCAGTGTGAATCCATCCATTGGAGCCTGCTTAACCTACCAAGCCAAATAGCTGTGGGTATTTTTGATAGCATTTTTCTGTTGTTCGTGTACTACAGTGTTACTACTGTTGTTTTTAGTTTTTTTGAGACAGGGTCTCACTTTGTACCCTAGGCCAGCCTCAAACTACAGCAGCTCTCCTGCTTATCTTCCCAGATGCTGGGATGCCATGATGCCTGTTTTATGATCTCTTCCTTGAACTCTGATTCCTTGGGTAGTTCATCACTTGAACTGATTTAATTACCTTAAGTAATTATTTTTGTGTTCTAAAGTTGCATCCTTTATCTTTTTATTATGCACTCTGATTGTCTTCTTTCCCTTTATTTCCTTACATTAACGTTTTAATTTTAGCCATTTTATTTCTATTTAGCAATAAAAATGGAATTATTCTCTGAGTATTCCTTTTCCGTATCCTGTAATTATCTCACGGGTGCAGTGTCTTCTTTATAAATCTCTGGGAATGACGACTTTAACTCTTGGCTGTGCTGTATCATTATTTCCCTGGAGCTCCTTTCCCTCCACCTCCCAATCTCCCAGGAACTGAAGTTTGGGTCTTTTTTATTTTGCTTGGGTCTCTACTTTTTTGGACACTGGATGCTTTCCTCAAGTTTCTGGTGATTTTCAGCATTTTTTATTGAAGAAGCAGGCTGTGAAGCACTAATTGGAATCTATGTGTGTTTTTGGAACTTACCCAAATGACGTTGTCTCAAGAACCTGGATGTTTGGTTGTGGAACCCTCCTTTTTATGTCAGTACCTATATGTCGTTTCTCAGGACCAGAGATTTTTTTTTTGAGAAAACTAACCCCTCTTCCACGTCTGTCCCTCAGAGGCACACACGTGGCATTATAGGAATTCTGGAACCCAGAACGGCAGGGAGGCGAGTGGTCTCAGTGTGCTGGACATGGTTTGTAGTTAACCCAACTCCTTGTCAGCATCTCTTCTCTTCATCTACATCTGTGAGGCCCATGAGCCTGGAGGGTCGTCTTCTGGGACAGGACAGGGAAGTCACCAGATGGTCCAGGCTGTAGGACAGGACCAAGAGTCCAAGCCTCCTCAGACTGATTTTCAGAAATCAACACCTAGACCCCTAGTTCCTTTGTAGTAATGCACACATCTGGGCAGGGGAACTCTGGGATTGCCAACAGTCTTCTGTTACAATTTTGCATTCAATGTTATTTATTTTTTCAAAACTTAATTTAATTTATTATTTTTATTTTATGTGTATGAGTGTATTGCCTGCATGTGTGTAAGTGCACTTGTGTCGTGCAATGCCTTTGGGGGTCAGAAAAGCACATTGGATCCCCTGGAACTGGAGTAAGGGACAGTTGTAAATTGCTATGTGGATGTTGGGAATTGAACTTGGCTCCTCTGAAAGAGTAGCCAGTGCTCTTAGCCGCTGAGGGACATCTCCAGCCCCCACTCCCCATTCAATATTCTCTCTGTAACTGCTTCAAATTCTGTGTCTTCTACCTGTGTTTTTAAAAGTCCAAATATTTAGTTTCAGTGTTAAACAGTTGAGTCTTAAAAATATATATGTGCTCCACTTGCCATGTCTAAATGAGAACTTAAATACTACATTTAGCCAAACATAGTAACATTTTCTTTTATGCTGTGTGTGTGTGTGTATGCATGTGTGTGTCTGTGTTTGGCATGTTTATGAGATGTAATGCTTAGATTTTACATATTTTAAAATAAAATTTAGAAATGTTCATGAGATTTTTATTAAGAATGTTATTTATGTTGTTTATTATATGGGCATATTAATATTAACATAGAGATAAATATACTGTAGTAGAAAAGCATAGAATAATTAAACCCTGTTTGTTAAAATATATAGGTATAGGATATATATACAAAATCCCAGATTTTCTCTTAAGGCTAATTTAGTCAGTACTCTGCACATAGTTGATATGTATAAGTGACTAATAAATATCAGTAGAATAGAAGAACATAACTCTTGCATTGTATTATCTTGCACAAAAATTAGAAGGATCAAATTGCTGAATATAGACACTGGAATTTTTCATGCAACATCAGATTCTACCAGTATTATGAAATTTGGAAAGCCTTTTACATTTGAGGGCAAGATTATCGAGAAATTGACGATAAGCTCTGTCCTTATGAGATTAAGGTGTTTCGGGTACAGCAGCACATAAAGTAGAGAGTCATTTAACACAGCTGAGTCCTTATCCATACCTGCTTCCCCTAACTGGGTCAAATACAAGAAGAGGAGTGGTGGGGGCACCATCCTTGAAGGTCATGATAAGAAAATCAGCCCTGATAACTGAGAAGCTAGCAACCTCAACTGAGCCTTAGAGAAGATGCCCTGAGGATTGCCTGGGAAAAGCAGAATATGCTTCTTGTGCCTCATTTGACTTTAATTTTTAACAAAAATGTCTATCAAGAGACATAATGAAGAAAAAGATGTTAAAAGATGCTTCAAACATCTTTATTGCTCGTTTTGATTTTTGAGGCATGATATATAGCCCAGGCTGACCCAGAACTTACTATTTTCCTTCCTTGGCCTTCTGAGTACTAGGAAGTAGGCATTACATAAGTTTTAAGCTTCTGAAAGTGAGAAGGATGTCTATAGATAATTTTACAGGTGTTGTGGATCTGACTCAGTGGTAGAACATTTGCCTAGCATGCACAAGCCCTGGGTTCCACTCCGAAACACGCATGTGCATGTGTGAGCACACATGCACACACACCATGTATTTGCACAGAAGCAGTAGACCTAAATCAGCCAGGATTGTTTCAGAAACTACGTGTTTCTCCTAATTAAAATTGTATAGCAAGCAGTCCTAACTAATTTTGACAGGAAAGAGAGTTTAAAAAATAAATATGATAGACTGACCATGAATTCTCTTTTAGCAGTTTTATCTCTGAGGTAGTTTTCTATGGACATTTATGGCTTCATATTAACTATTGAGTTAGCAATCATTATATAGGAAAAATTATTGAAAATGATTTTATTTACCACATATGTTTCTTCCATGTTTCTCAGAAGGAAATATCCAGAGATTTGTAAAACATCTACGGGAAAAGCAAAAACCATAAATTTCTGAGAGGTTATTTTCTCCTTGGTTATCAGAATGTTAAAAGATTTTTTTTAAAGAACTGGGAGCACAACTATTAAAAAATATAGCACGTTTTCCACGAAATGAGGAGAACTAACAATTACTATTAACACAGAGGCCCAGGACATGTAAAAGATCATGAAGCAAGCTAAAACCTCTTCTGTTTACGTTGTAACTACATGCTAAATATACTTTCCAGAATATTCTGAAATGACTTGATTAGAATTTTCCACAGTGCATTATTCACTATGATGGGTTGGAATGTATAACTTCAACTTTTCCATACACTGCAGCTAAACAATCCAACATGCTGCTCAAATGCCTCCCGTGATTCTGGTTGTAAATCGACAATGATAGATTTGGGTTGGAATGAAGCTCTAGGCTTATATGGCAGGCTCTGTGTTAGACAAACCCCCCAAAATTGTTACCAGGCTTTGTTATTGCAAAGATGGGAGGTAAAACTTCAGGTCTGGAAAAAAAGAGATTAAAATCCCTTTTGGGTGCTTTTCACCATAACTGAAAAATAAAAGGTTAGAATATCCTTTTGAGACAATAGATTGTGATTTGGTCAACCTCTTTTTTTTGAGGTTGTTAAAAACTGGTAAATATTTATGTTCAATCATACACGTGTGTGGATATGTGCCTGTGAGTGCAGTTGCCCACAGGAGGCAGAGGCATCTTGTCCCCCTAGAGCTGGAATTACAGGCAGTTATGAGCCTCCTGACATGGATGCTGGGATTTGAATTCTGCTCCTCTCAAAGATGTGTCCTCTTGTAACCACCAGTCTAAGAGGTCGTTTCTGTTTTTTTAATGAGAATGAAAATGGGGGGGAAAAAGAAATATTCTGAAGTCCAGAAAGTGGGAGCGAACACCAAGGAAAGGGAAAGCTGGTGCTAGGAAACGACACTTCCTCGCTCGGTGCAGATGGGTTTTGATTTGACTTTAATGAAACCTGGGAACTGGAGTGATCTGGGAAAAGCAATGGTCAGCTTTCAAAGGGAATTGAGAAACGATTTGGTCTACATGGGAGAGACCCTTCCACCAGCTCCTTAGGTTCTCTGGTCCGAGGTTGTTTGTTTTGTTGTTGTTGTTTTCCCAATTTTCATGCTTTGCAATAGTCTCTTGACCAGTGATTCAGGTGGACCCCCGAGCCTGGGTCTTTAGGGGAACAGGCAGTGCCCAGGAGAGTCCCAGTGTCTTTTGTGCAGATTTAATTGACCTGCACAGGAAACAGAGCTTCCAGGTAGGCTTCATCCACAGCATGGCCTAGCCAACTGACATGACAAATCTAAACGTCAGGATTGCAGCTGCAAAAATGCCACATGGTAAGAAGGCCTCAGTAAATATGGAATCATCCAGAAAGGCTTTTTTTTTTTTTCTCCAAATAAGCCATTTCGATGGTAAAGAGTAGAAATGAAAAGGGTCAGAGAGATGACTAAGAAGTTAGAGTGCTCACTACTCCTGTGGAGGAATGGAGTTCAGTTCTCAGCACCCACATCAGCTCGCTCACAATCTCCTATAACTTCAACTCCAGGGGATCCAACACCCTCTCCTACCTTCTCTCCTAGGACAATGAACTCCTGTTTACATAAATGCCACATATGCACAAATAAAAATAAATCTTAAAAATACAAATACTATGATTCTTTACTCCTTCCTGAACCCCACGAGTGAGTACATGTGTACTTTTGCATATTTTCTGAATATGAAAAGTTACAACAAATAAAACAGTATAATTTTAAACTTGCATTGCATCAGTTGAAACATGCTGCTTCGTAACATGCTCTTTGCTCTTTCCTTCTTATTATAATAATACTGAGACTATATTTCTATGCATACAAAAGATCTTTATATCCTCCTAATGTAAGTCCTGAATTCATCATTTTTATTTAAATAATTCTCTATTGACACATTTCACTTGCTTCCAAGATTTTTATAGAACATGTGATCAATAACCATAAATACCTTGAAGATAAATCTTTCCATGCTTATCCTATTTTATCTTTGAGATAAAGTCCTATGATTGGAGATACAGGAACTATGAAATAAATAAACCCACCTTAAAAGAATTTTTAAATGTAGGCTTTCCTGGCACTATGTCATTGAAAATATCATTAACCCTTATTCTTTCCCCTCAATTTGAAAAGCACTTAACATTTGAATTTCCATTTTTAGATGGAATTTATTTTTAACTAATACATAAAACGCAAAAATTACATTAAAGTTGGGGTTGCATGTAATATTCCACTATGCGTGTATACTAAGAGAATGTTTACAACAGGTTAAACATGTCTTCAAACAAACTTTCAAAATCCTTTTTCCCCTATCTTTTGGAAGTGATGAGAACACCATTGTTATTAAAGTCACCACCCTACTATGTAGTAGCACATCAGAACTTTTTAGTTCTGGCTACTGTAGCCAGTAATACTTATTGATTAGCCTATCCTGATTGAAGTAACTAATTAACTAATTAATGTTGAAGATTCAGCCCAGGACCTCATGCATGCTAGGTAAACACTCTATCACAGAGCTGCACTCCCTCCCGCCCCCTGCAACCTCTTTATTCTTGTTTACCTTTTATTTTTTGGTTCTTTGAGACAGTGTTATGCTATGCAAACCAGACTTGTCTGGACCTTGCCATCTTCCTGACCCAACCTTAGGAGTGCTAGGATTACAGGCATACACATTCCCTTTCGGACGCTATTTCTGTTATGTGTGGATTCTAGATGAGCTCACTGAAGGAAATATTCCATGATCTTTTAAGATTGGTGTTGTTGAAAAATTGGCTCTCAGGGTAACTTTTGTTCTTTGAACAAAGGTCTATTTTTGTCGGCTGCTTTCAAGAATTCTTTGTCTTTTGTTCTTGATAGTCACATTCTAACATGTTCATCTGTGGACTTTTAAACTTTTAAATTAAATCCTTGTGTCTACTGCATTTTAACAGTTTTGGAACATAGTTGTCTCTTAAATTATTACTTCTCTAACTTTCTCCTCTTCCAGAATCTTGCTCTAATTTGTATGCGCCTTTCTTCTCTAGTTGCCTATTTTTTAAGTCTGTGAACATTGTTCTGCTGATTTCAACCAATGAAACTTCTGGGTATCAATTATTTCTTAATTATATCTCAACTCTTGAGATGTAATTATATATAAGCAACTCTTAACTTTATGTTGCTAATTTTGGTGATAGTATAGGATATTTTCCTTGAGTACTTCCTCAACTGAATTCTCACATCATAAATTTTGCCTTGAAAATTGTCACTATCCTGTTGTCTGCCGTACACTGTTAAAAAGAATCTTTAATGTTGCTATTTTTATTTTAATGCAATAATTTTATTTACTCATTTAATGGACAAATAAAATTATACATATTTATAGTGACAACATGATGTTTTCATTCTCCACGTTAAGGAACGTTATCAAGCTATCTAAAATATGCATAGTGATGTGAACTTTAGTCACCATGATATGCAATGAATCCCGGAGTTTATTCCTCTTGTCTAATTGAACTTTTCTGTCCTTTGACCTACATCTCTTTCATTTGCCAACCCCAGGGTCTAACAATCATCAGTCTTCTCTCTGTTTCAATGAGATGAATCTTTTCACTTTCCAAGTATAAACAAGATCGCAAAAATTTCTCCTTCTCTCTTTGGCTTCTTCCCTGAACATATTGTCCTCCTAGTTGATCCCCAGTGTTGTAACAGTTGATCAGCATCCTTGTTACACACCATAGGACTTTCTCTGTTGTTATTTAAAGAACAAACACAGGTGTTTGTTACAGGACTATGGCATAGAAGTATCAGCTTTTGTTTTGTCTTGTTTTATTAAGATCCATTCCTTTGGGACACATTATCAAAAGGTACCTTTGTACATATTCCATTCCCTTGCCTTTTTGGCACTCTAGTGCATTTTCATGATTTTCAACACATACCTTCTTCTTGTCAAAGGTTGTTAGGCCCAGGTTATATAATTTGGCTCTGTATTTCAGCTGAGTTAATATTAGAGTTGAAAAGAAGCAGTTTTATCTGCTGGTATTATTAACTCACAGTATTGTGGTTTGGGGAAACAGCAGCCTCAATTTAAATTTGTTTCAGGTCAATTTCCTAATCAAGGCTGTTTGGAGGACCTTATCCTTTCTAAGTTTTAGGAATCAAATCTTGGGGAGAACACTTAACATGGGAAGGACAAGGCTCATGTACAGCTTTGTAGCTCACAGGTCATTTGTCTGCTCAGTTCTCTCCCTTCAGGTTCCGTTCTCCTCTTGACTTACTACCAAAAGGATGTTTATTAAGTTTTGACATGGTCGAGAGAGGATAGATGACACACATGTCTACATAGGCATTTCAGTTATCCTCCTTCCTTATGCTGGAAATTTGACTATCCTGCTCCCTTTCCCCATCAGGATCTCATGTCTTGCACTTTCAATTCAAGCAGTTGTTTAGCATGTGGAGCAATCTTATTTTCTTTCAGAGAAGTCTATATATTAGCGAAGATCTAAAGGGTAGCAAATCAGTATCTGGAATTTTCTTTGGTGTTAGAGCAAAGTTCTGTGCTTGACTCTTAACTGTCTCCCAAAGGCCCATGTGTTGAAGGCTTGGTCTTTAGTGTGATGCTCTTGGGATATGAAGGAAACTTGCTGTTGGAGCTTAGTGGGTAGAGGGCAGGCCGTCGGAAGCATGTCAGAAAAGGGTCATTGGGATCTCAGACCCTCCACCTCCTTTGTTTCCTAGGTGCCAGTAGCTGAGCAGCTGGCTCTGCCACAAGCTTCTGTCATGATGTACCACCTCATCATAGACCCCCAAACACAAGCTTCTCTCATGATGTACTGCCTGAATCTAAACCCCCTGAACACAAGTTTCTGTCATGATGCACTGCCAGACCATAGACCTTCTGAACACAATGGCAACTAATGACTGATTGACTCATCGAAAACTGTAAGCCAACATAACCATTAGTCTTTTAAAAATTATTATTTTATTTTTTGAATTTCGTACATGCATATGAAACATTTTGATTAAATTCACACCTGTTTCCCTTGCTTTGATTTCCCCCTTACACACTCAACACTATTTCTTCCCAAATTCATGTGCTCTTATTTTCAACACATTAACTCCACCTAGTGTCATCAGCGTAAAGCATATACTAGACATGTATAGTCTCTTAGGGGCCCCATCCCTGAAGAAAACAGATCCTCCTTCCCCTCCTTCCCCTAGCAGTCATTAGCTGTTAATAGCTCCTAAGCTAAGTGTTAGAACTTCATGGGCTCCTCCATCCACGCTGGGATTTTGGCTGCCTTAACCTGGTACAGGTCTTAGACATGTAGTCAGAGCTGCTGTTAGGTCATTTGTGCGACTGCTCTGTGATGTTCAGTAAATACTGATTTGCTACAGACATCCACTATTTCTGGCTCTTAAAATCTTCCATATTCTATTCTATAATAAGCCCTGGGCCTTGAGAGTATAGATGTCCTGTTTAGAGCTGAGCATTAGGCAATCCCTTAGTTTCTGCATGTTGGACAGTTATGGGTTTCTGTATTGATTGCCCTTTACTGTGAAAAAGAAGCTTCTCAGATGAGAGTTGAGAGATGCACTAATTTATCGGTATAAAGATAAGTAACTTGGGGGACAGGAGGTTATTCTTAACAGAATACTTATATTAAATTCTCCTCTAGGGCCAATAACATAGCCAGCAATACGATTTTGGCCCAGTTAACTGTAGCAGGCATGAATTCCATCTTAGAGAGCGGGCTTTACATCCCATCAGAAAGTGATTGGTTGCTCCCATAACTTCATGGCACTATTGAATCAGTGGGCATATCTTGTCAAATCAGTCGTTATTGTGGCTTGTAGGGCATACAGATGGATAATACATGGGGCTTTTCTCCTCCAGCCTCATGCATAGACCATTCCAGCATTATGCAATTTAGCCTGTAGGGATAAAGCTTCTAGTTAGGTACCAGCGTTATCTCTCCATGCCCAATGACTCACAAGTATGTGCAGTCTTCAGGAATAGGGTCTTACCATCAAGTTGTGGAGGGTAAGACAGAACAATGACACGAGCCTATAATGTTTGCAGGGGCCTATGGGATTCCAGTGACCAACTTGAAAAGAAGTAATCCATATCTGGCATTAGGCTTTTTATTTGATAGTCTATGATGTCTGAGGGAGGAATTATCACCCCTGTTACAGAGTAACTCTATTTAGACTTCTTTTATGTATATATGAAGCTATGAAGCTTCTACAGTAGTGGGTTTCCATATGCAATTTTTCAAATGCCTTAGTGTTAGTCTTACCTCTCCCTAATCCCTCCTCTACCCTGTCCTCCATCCTAACTGTGTTTAACCCATCTAGCCATCTAGTTCCATCATTCTGTTTCCCCCCTTAGAACCTTCATTCTACCTCCCTTCCCTTGAAACCCCTCCCTACATTGCCCCTTAGTAGTTTTCTGATTTTGACTCCAACTTAAGCAGACAATAAAAATTCAAATCTAGCATCCATATATGAAAAAGAATATGTGGAATTTGTCTTTCAGAGTCTGGGGAACACTTCACTCTTTAAAAGTTGACTGTTTATGGTAATAGAAAGTTGACTACCATACTTTATTTTTGCCTTTTCAAAAACAGTAATCCATGCTTAAGTTTTTCAGATATTATGTCAGGTTTCACAGGCAGGAACAGAGTAATGCTTGAATTGCTTTGTCTTTTACAAAGTGCATGAATGTGTTTCTGAAGTCTTTATTTCTAATTTGGTCACCAGCCCTGTTTTGCTCTACTGATACCATGCTTCTTAGTTATTAGAAGTTGACCAGATGAGCTTGGGTGCTCTTAGGGTGGCATGGCTGTGGACAAGTTCCTGTTACATTTTTGTTGTATTTTATACTCTGTGGAGCAAATTTATCCCTCTTGTCTTCTCTTTTAAAAAGAGCTTAGTTGTTAGCACTTACTCTTCCAAAGTTTCATAGTCAGTTGGCCAATTTCATAGTCATATTAAAAGTCTGTAAGGTCATTAAATTTACAGATAAACATAGAAACATTTGATAGTCGCCAATAAAAAATTGATGTACTAAATAATAATTTGTAAAACTTGCACTCTTTAAAATGTGGCAAAATTTGTCTGTTGAATAAAGAAAACCTATGTTATTTCATGAGAACAGTGGTCAAATTGGTGTTATTCCTTAAAATTGCCCACACCTAACACAGTTCCTGGCACAGACTGTAAATTCAAATATAGTTGAATGACTTAACAACTAAATATTTTAAAAGTCAACAAATATTGTAAATATGAAGAATCTTCACCTAATGCTTGTTTTGAGACAGGTTCTCACTCTGCAGCTCAGGCTGGCTTGGAACTCAAGATCTTCCTGTTGCATCTTCCCAAGGACTGGGACCAATGTGGTGCACCACCATTCCCAGTATCCTCTCTAATAGTTTAGATTTAGATTGTGAAATACGATTTTTGTATTGATATATTGTTATTATAGATTTGCATTTATTTTCTCTAGATCCCTCAGATCTTTTCCAACATAAGACAGTTTCCAAATGCTAGGCTCAATAATGGTGATAGACAGTCTCTCAAATTAAAGGCTCAAAATTTTGTCACTGAGCCATCCCTGGGACTCAGAAGGCTTTCTAAACTATTACTTAAATGGAAAAGGATCGGAGGAGGGATTTCCCTATGAATTAGAACAACAGGCAGAGTTACCTGCTACTGCTTGTGTGTTGGACTGTACAAGCTTGGCTGCATCAATATCTGTGTGTTCCAATAGGGATCAGTCTAGCTAACTTTCTATTTCTCCTCACACTGTGAGATTTGGCATCTGTGCTCCCTCTGCCATGGTGACTTGAGTTGTATTTGTCTGTTTGCAGGGCCTCAATAGGCAGATGGATCTTACAGTGTCTAATCATACGCACTCACAGATTTTGGTTACTTTTGCTTCCTTGTAGCTTGCTTCACGGAAAGTGAAGGAACGTCCTGTCTCTTAATAAAAGTCTCCCTCTGTGGTGCTCAGGATTGCTTAATGAAGATTTAAAACAGTCAACCTATTGTCATTATTTGTTAAAAGAGGACTTCATAAAATAAAGAACTGAAATGCCAGCAGCCCCTTCCTTCTCATCTCTTTCTTCTCTTGTGTATTTCAAATCTTCCTTAGAACTTTGCATTTTCACCAAGATATGGAATCCTATACATAAGTGAGGTGTGTTCCCAGCAATACTTTCCTGTTACCTCCTGAGATTCTCAATAATTTAGAATACATATGAACTAGTGATTTGATGGCTCAGAGCTATCAAGATTTCTAATTTATTTGAAAAGCAAAGAGCTTTGATCATTTCACTCACTGAAGTATTCACTCACACAAGCATTAACTACAGGCCCTATGCAACCTCTGGGATTATAGTAATGAGTAATACAGACATGTTTTCTAGATCCTCAAATCTCTGATTATAGAGCTTCTCATATCCAGTCCAGTGATTTTATAAAAGCCAGAATCTGTTTCGTTTTCTTTATGGTAAATACTGCACACACTGTCAGGGCAACCGATTATCACACAATGGAATTAATTGGTATGAAGTAATGGAGATTTTAAGAAGCAGAAATATTTGTTCTTCCACTTCCTTACCACTTGGACGTTTCTTCGGTTTTATTATGCATAAGATCTGTGACACTTTGTAGAGTCGTACTGCTGGGAGCTGACTATTTTAAATCCCCATTAAGTGATTGGAAACGGTGTATGAAGGGCCCTAGAAGAGAAGCACTTTCTTGTTTTGAGTTGTTAGCATTTTCCCCCTCTCAACCTTACAACTAGTCCTTATTAACTGCAATAATGAACAAACATTTTGAGAAACAAGTTGAAGGTAGAATTTCCTTGTCATTTTATCAAGCATGCCGAGATATCAGTTTAACTACATGAGGAAAACAATTTCAAGAATTGGCAGGTAATTGGAATCCACACTATTACTTGCTCAAATGAACAAGAAATGAAGAGCCATGCAAAAAGTAGGAATGGCAGAACACTGATGCTTTCTTCAAGCTTGTCTTTTATTGGAACAGAATATTCAGGAAACTAGGAGTTTTGACCAATTAAAAACATTGGACCGGTGGGTGTGAGTGCAGAGTACGGATAGGAGAGGGAATCTAAATCTGATTAAGAGCTGCTGTAATAAATGTACAAAAGCACAATGAAAATATTTTAAATAAAAAAAAACCCCACCTATTCTTAGTATTAAATGTCTTTCTGCTTGATAGAGTACAAATCAGAGACTATTAATGTCAAAACATATCAGAATTAAGAGGATAACATATAACAGTTCATCTGACCATGAGCAAAAAGGAAAGCGTTTTAACTGTGGTATCCTTAAGAATCTGACAGTGAACATGGATAATGTATGCAGTCTTCTCTCCTGACATCAGATCCCTCGATATCCTCATCCTATTCCAAAGTTTCAATTACCACCTTTACAAAGAAGTTATCCAGGGCTAGACTGAGTGGCCCTAATTTTTCTGCCATACACCAGATTTCTGATTTTACACTGTCATAAGGATGTTAGCTGATTTATTTTTTCTCTCAACGATATGTTGTAT
Source organism: Eospalax fontanierii (assembly GCA_035773235.1). Taxonomy (NCBI): domain Eukaryota; kingdom Metazoa; phylum Chordata; class Mammalia; order Rodentia; family Spalacidae; genus Eospalax; species Eospalax fontanierii. The sequence goes on from CM069524.1 coordinate 106,678,447, forward strand.
ATAAGGACGCAGTTACATTTTTGTTCAAATTATTTCTTCCAGATGTATCTGAACTCTTAACCTCATTTCCATGAAGTATTGTGTATAGTCCTGGATGATACTGTGATTATTCCTAAAGGGTAATTACTTATTTGTACAGTATCCAAAAGTGATAATCAGTCATTCATTTATTGAACACATGCCATTTACCAGGCTAATTAGAGACATGGAAAATAGAAAGGTCAATGAAATCAGTCCCTTATCCTTGAGAATGTTGTTGTCTATTGAAAGAACTCTGATGCATAAACAGGTAAAATTGCAATAAAATGAAGATAATGTAAAAATTAACATAGGAATAATATGCTGTATGAATATAGGGGGAAATTCACTTTTTCATGGAAACCTGAGGAAAATTGATTTTTCATATGTATCTTGAAAGATCAAGAAATTTTCAAGCATAGGAAAAGGGAACTTCCTTTTTCAAATATTAAAGTGTTGGTCATTTCTTTCACATGTACAATCCATCATGACTCTATTCCTCTCCGAAGTACTTCTTCCCAGCCACTCTCCCTTCTACTTTTATGTCTCTTTAAAATTTTCTTTTGACCCACTGAGTTTAACTAGGTTTCTTACATAAGCTCAGGTAGCAGGTTTGTTTGCTAGAGCATGGGCAATTTACCAGTGGCTACTCCACTTCAGAAAACAATATCCCTTCCCCTGTCAGTCGTTCAGTGTTAATGGCTCCTTAGGGAGGGATTGGGCCTCATGCATACCTCCTCCTTCCATGATGGGACCCTGAAGATGTTCATGCTTGTACTGACCATGCTGTATTCAGATGACAAAGTAAAGGGGAACTTTTGAGGTAGAGTGAATGGCAATGGTAATGGTCACAGAAGGATGTTGTTCAAGGTCATCTATGAAGATGGTGAGAAGCTCAGTGTAACTGGTGCTGAGAGCATGCTCAACAGCACTTACATTCTGGTCATCTTTAAAATGTCCTTTCATGTTATATTTGGGGATTTGGGTTTTATTTCCTAGTTAGCTTGCATTTATCCAGAATTTTAAGCAGATGAGTAGAAGGAGTATGTTTTCTTTTTAAAGAGAGATAACTTTGGAAGCTGTGTGGACAACGATCTTAATGAAGGGAGTGCAACAGAAGCAGGTAGAATACCACTACAGACATTCAGTTGACAGGTGATGGGACAGTAAATAAGGAAAAGACAGTCTTAAGAATTTCTGAGAAAGAACAATCAGGTCTCGTTAATGATTCCAAGAGAATTGCTGGGTAGAAAAGAAATAGTTGTATAGAAACTGGGACTTGAAGGACAGAAGGTTAGCACAGAGAGGAATTTAATTGTGGATGTGTCTATTTAGCAAGTGCGCTGGACAGCATTGTGGATGTGTACAGCACATAGTAAAACATATGTGCTGTATTGCATAGGACTAGGCATGGAGTTCTGGAGATCACTAACAAATAGACCATGATAAAAGCTATGGGCTTCAAACACAGCTCAACCCAGAATGCTCATGGTATCAGCAATCTGCACTCTTACAGATTGCTGAACCTCTATCACAGCATCAGACCACATCATGCCTTAAATTACTTTATTTGTGGTTAATATTGCATCAACTTCCTGAGAAATGAGCTGCCTTTACCCATTTTTATCTCAGTCTATATTGAAGCCTGCTGCTACTTACTGTGTGATTGCACAATAATGGCAGATAAATTGTTTATATTTCTTCATACTTTTTCCCTGAACATTATAATGTCACATGTATTGACACAGTGCTATTTGCTGTATTTTGATTGCCTTACTAGAGTTCTTTTTTTAATCTTAGTCAATATAAGTCTTCCTTAAAGTTCTTTTCCCTCTTTTGCATCTGTTCATAGCTACGGCTAACAATAGCAAAACTCACACAGTGATAGGACCAGCTCCACAAGGCTCTGGCTTTATAATTATAAAGTGGGAAATATTAAGAAAAAGAATGACTTCTTTAGAAATTCCATATTTCTTTGGGAAAACAAACAGATAAAAATATAATGAAACCAAATAATATGTGGGCTAATACCTCAGAATAATAGAGAATGTAGTCTTCTAAAACAGTTTTTAAAAGTTTTTCTCTTTGATAGAAGCATATCTAGTCAATTTTCATGGATCTTAGACAGAACCAAAGATCAGTGTGTTGTAGTTAATCAGTAACTTGAAATGCCTTTTTCATGTGCTTGAAAGGAATAAAAAGAGACAGACTGCTATGAAGTGTGTTATTTCTGCAAAATACTTGCGTCTTTACCAATTTTAATGTCAGTTTTCTTCTTGTTAGGTTTATTTGACTTGTCTACTTGGATGAAATTCTGAATCATCCATGTCAGGAGAACATTTTCTGAATCTTCTACTTTTTACTGACTGTGGAGAATTTAGTCATACACTATGTACTATGTGTTAAAAATTCTGAAACCATATTGTGAAATTGGAACAATTCAAGACTTTACTTGAAAGGAGTTACAAATTACACTGGAATGAAAATAACATTCTGGAGAAATAAACCAACATGAGCTGCATCTTATTTTGTAAAATAAAGAAATATATTCTTTAATACTTGAAATAATATGAATGTATCTTCCCAGTAAATACTATATATTGACATGATTTTAGGATAGAGTACAGTTTTGAGATCATGTAGACTCATTGTACTACTTTATGAGTAAGAAAATATTAAAGTCAAATTCCTTTTCAAAGGTCACAGAGAAATAAGTAACAGTTTATATAGGAGTTTAAGTTGTCTGATTCCAAGCGAAAGGCTCTGTTTACTCATATTTTGGTGTCTGTGTTATCTAAATTCAAAACTTTTATTTATATAATTATAGACTGATTAAACTCGGTTGAAAACAATGTGTTTGAAATAAAAAATGTCCCTATAAATGATAATGACAACTAAGATATAAGTACATTTTCATTATAGCTTATTTATGCCCCCCCTTTTTTCCAATGTGAAGATTAAATTCTAGTACTCTATCTACTTTCATTGTTTTCTTTAAGTTGGGAAAAAAATAAAAAATGATGGAAGCCAAACACTGGTGCTCCAAACCTAGTGAATAATTTAAAATCCATTTCAATATCCATGATTAGATAATAAGACCCCTTAGTACCAGTCAAAGACACATGGCTGGGGATGTGGCTCAGTACTAAAGTGCTTGCCTAGCATGTAGAAATGTCTGGATTCAATGACCAGCACCACAATGTGTGGGCACAGACACACACACACACACACACACACACACACATACACACACACACACTCACACAGAGTGGATACTTATATTCTAGAACTTCACATGCTAAAACACACAATAATGCAGAAAACCTTCATGACTTCCCTGAAAAACAAAACCAAGGGAGTAAATAATCCCCCTTTTGACTTGATATCTTGGATGGCATTGCATATTTAGCAAAATTATTTCTCCTGTTATATCTCATGCATCTTGGATCCTTGGAGTCTGTCACCAGAGTTCTATTATGCCTGTGTGCACTTATAAGGAGGAGTAGATGAGAAATAAGAGCTTTGGACCAATGTAAAAATATATAATTAGCAACCCATTTCTGCATCTTACAATGAATACACTCTTCGAGTGTAAAAGCCTGCTGTCACCAAAAGTCTTCTGATCTTAGATTTGTTATTTCTAGTTTTGCATATTAGGGACTCACAAGTCCCACCTGTACTTGGCAAGGGTTCTGTGCTTTCCTTAGTACCATGGTGTGCACAGCTGCTTGTGAAAGGAAGGAAGTACTGGGGAAGGTGATGCATGGCAGAAGAATGGAGCTCGTCATTCTTGCCGGACTGGAAAGGGTGAAGGTTTGGAGGCGGCAAGCGCTTGTGATGCAGTCTGTGATGACAGTCCTAATTAAAGACAATCCTTCACTTGTGCTAGCACTTGGAAATTCATCTAAAATAATACCCACTATTTTTAGATTAAAAGGCAACTTTACAACTTTTTCCCTCGAAGGGCAACCTGGGAGTCCACTAATAACTAATAGCTGAGCCCGAGAAAGCTTTAACTTTGATCTGGAAGGCAAACATTTCACTGAATTGAATCCTGTTCTGTTCCTTACATATCTTATTTTAGACTTATCTTCCCAGTATTCCCAAGTAGGGTGCTTCTGATTAATCCCAACTCTCCATCTTCTAAAATGGATGAAATTCCACAGACCTTTAAAGCATAACAAAAATAAGAGTCTAACTCCAGTGCTGACACCTGTGAATGTTCATGGGTAACTGTGATATTCAATTTTTCTGAGCATTAGTTTTCTCAGTTTTGGAAATCAATGGTATCATCTTTATTTAGTTTTTGATAAAAATATTTTATGTCAGACACAGAGTAGGTGTTATAAACAGAAGTTCTAATTCTGCATTCTTCACTTCCCCTACACAAGTGCTGGACCATTCTAGAACAATCCAGACCTCTTTGGGGCCATTGTGTTTACTGCTTCCTTAGCCACCAAGGTACCAGCTAGTTTTGCACAAAAGTGAGGATCTAGACTCAGATTTCCTTGCCATTCTTCAAACTTGGTCCTGCTCTGAGCAACATGTCTGTTGGACCAACCTCAAGTGATGATCTACCCATCATCACTGTCAGGTGAAGACTATGCTTTGTCCCCAAAGCAAACTTCATGTTATTTTCATTCTTCTGTTTCCTGTTGACCTCTCTCCCAAATTTTGCCTATAGCCTATAAACTCCACAGAATTTTCATTTTGTTGTGTGCCTTCTTGATCTCATAACTTGATTATAGCTGTGCAACAAGGACACCAATTCTTTTTGCCATGAAAAACACAAGACTGCATTATCAGCCCTGAGCTGAGTTGATTCTCACCACTTTCGCTGCTACATCTATACCACTGTCAGTTCTTAACTGAAATGACAGAGCAGTGTGTAGAGCTCTCCCTGCGGATGGACACATAGTAGTCACATCGTGTCACTTCAGGACTATCTCAGCTCAGGGACCAAACCATCTTCTTTGTGTCACTCCAATATTTGTCACAGGAAAATATTACACGCTCAGTAAATAATTTGCTGAGGAATTAAATTAAGAGAGGATGGACGAGAAAAAAACATTCCATCCTATTTGCCACATCTTCTCTTCATTTTTTTGACTAGCCTGACATGCCTTGTTTAGTTCTTCATGTCACATAATTCTGTGTGATAAAACTGTCATGTGAAATGATAGGACATATGTTCCAGCTGAGCCCCAGGAAAGAAAAGGGATATGCCCCACGTTGCTGCGTCCATGTGATGGAGGGCCTGGACTTGAACTCAACATTCTTCCTTGCTTTTTGTTTTTTCTATCATGCCATATTATACATACAGGTTCTGGGCTCTCTGGCCCCATCTCATCCAAATATGGGATTTCATAATGCTTGTTGCCTTGGAAAATGTCTCCTCAGAAGGCCAAACACTGACCCTGAAGCCAGCCATAAAGCAACATGTATCTATGTAGAACTGGCCTCTGTCATGCTGTTTTCAAGGACACCTCATTAAACATGGAATAGCCTCAAGTGAAGTTTTAAAATTGGGAATGAATATGATTGAATATCTAGGATACTTGATTTTGATTTTGTTTTTCATTAGTTCACTATAACATAGTCTATAAGAAAACTGGTTAAGCATCTAACTTATTAAAATCAAATATTCAAAGATATTTAATTTTTCATCTGAATTGATAACAGAATATAATGAAATGTAAAATCCTAGAAGCTGTTTGCTAGATGAATCGCTGATGTAACAAGAACTGGGAGGAACACAAATGAATTTACCTTCCTTATAAACGATCATCTTTCTTTAGACCCTTACTGAACAATGGAGAGAGGTGAGGGGAAATGTGGGAAGGAAGGGAGAATCATGATTAATTTCATTATGTGCTTCCTAGAGAATGAATTATTAAACCACAAAGACTCATAGCAATGGCAATAATAAAGCATGAAAATATTCGTGTAGTATTGAAATACATTCCTAGATGCCTTTGCTATTTATAAATAGATCATTATAGTCAACTAGATTTTAATATTTCTTTGTAACTGACTCTGTTATGCATCTGTTTAGCAGTCACAGGTTTTGCTACTTAAAACTGATGTTTGTAGTTTATTCCTCCATATTTATTGTACTATGTCTTGACCTAGTCTTTGATAAGAAACTCTTTTGGCTCTGTCATGTCCTCATTCAAGCTCCCATATCTCCTAGTATTATACAATATAAAAGATGGTCGCATCATGTGTTCTCTCCCATAGCTGGATGCTAGCTTTGAAATTCTAGGTATTCAAGTTTCAGTAGGAAAATACAGAGGAGTCAGGAAACTAATAAGTGGCCAGGGAGGGAGGGGAGGCTTCCTGGGATGAGTGGTAGAATGCAGTGATATAAAGGGAAAATGGGAATAATAAATAAAGTATGTAGGCCTAAATGAAATGGAGAATGGGAGGTCAGGGATGGGAGCATGGGGACGGATAACCAACACTCAAGAACTTTAGAGAAAGCCATGTGGAAACCTACCATCATAGAAACTTCTTAAAATATATACATATAAATTAAAAAGGGATCAAAAGAAGTTACCTGATAACAAATGGACATTGCTCCTACTATACACCATAAGCTAACAGAATAAAACCCCACTGGCAGGAATGGATTCCCTCTCTTGACGTTGTTGACCAGGAATTCCATAATCCCTCAAACAATATTGGCCATTGCCTCTGCTCTTGGTTAACCACCAGAACTTCACAGTAAGACCCTACTGATGAAGACACTACATTCATGGACTATAGAAAAACAAGGAGAAATCAAGCTGGTATTTCAAAAGCCTCACCTGGGCCAGCTAGCTTTCATAGTGCAGGAAGTTACTATGCATACTACTGGAAGAAAGGAATAGTCATCAATCTTACCCAGCTTTGGATCCTGTGAAGTACGGCAACAACTGGCCTGGGGGGGGGGACACCCACCAATGCAGTAGTGGCATGAATCATATGGAAGTAACCGACAACTTTCTAATTGGATTGAAGGCCTCTTCATAGGATGTATCTCCTACCAGACATTGTTATCTGACTTAGATACCTAAGGTTAGATAGGTCACAGGGCTTAGGGAAGAGCCCGATGCTAGATTTCTGATAAAGTTATAGTATTCAACTGATTCCCAACGGTTTATTGTTATACCCATAGATTAATGTGTCTCTCATCTTTCACCAGAGAAGGTCCGCTATGTAGCTGGTGGCGATTAACACAGAAACCTACAACGGGGCAGAGAACAAGAGCCTGTAGAGTGCTAGCTCCTGATTAGGAAACCTATATCTCTCTCCCAAGGCTCTGAGATCATTGTGGAAGAGGGGGAAGAAAGATTATAAGAATCTGACGTGGTGAATGACCATTAGGAAGCATACATTTCAGATAACTGATCAGTTACTCATATAAACACATCAATGGTGACAATATGCACACATCCCGCATAAGTTCAAAGCAGTCAAAATCCCAGCATAGATATGGAGAAATTAGTAAGATACCCCAACTTTACATAAGGAACCACTGGCAACCAATGGCTGCTCAGAAGGGGAGAGTCAGTCGCTTTCAAGGATGTGACCCTTGGTGGGTTATCCAGGCTCCAGTGGATAGACCCATAATGAAGGACATTTGGAGACACAAACTAGACTCTGTAGGCCTTATATACATAACAGAGTATATTAAATTGGGCAGAGGGCCATAAGGGGATCTAAATGCAATCAAATGTATTGTGTGAAATTCAGAAAAAATTTAATTTAAAAATTTTAAGATAGATATTTTGGAACGAGGCATGCCTATATTATAGCTCAGGGAAAACCAAGGCACGACCACACTAGTAGGAGGCTAGCTCGCACTATATAGAGAGAGACTATCTCAAAACCAACCAATCAATCAACCAACCAGAACAAATTACCAAATGAACAACAACAAAACTATCTTTGAGAAATTAACTCTATAGTCCGCATCTCTAAAAGAGCACTGTGGATTAGGCTTGAGGGCTTCTAACCTCTGAAAATTGAAACTGCACCAACAGAATATTGTTAGGTACTGTTTGTAACATTTAAAAACTGGGAACAAAATTTTATTTGTTTATCCCATGTAGACTGAGAATAACTGGAATAGAATCACCTTTCTCCTTCCAAGAAGACATGACAGAGGATATAGTCTCCCTAAGGTAACTGCCAAGGACAGTGAAGCGCCTCTGCTGAGCACCAGGAAGCTCTGATTCTGTAGTTCATATCTGGACCAATGTGAATCAGGCTTACAGACAATGATGGCTAATTAAAATGAAACAAATGGGCAACTAAACCAGAGGCCCACATTTTGAGGAAGCTAATCCTTTGATATTCACAGGTTTTTACACAAACAGTCACAGCCATGAGTGTGGAGACCTCTTGGATGAGACACCTGGGACTGATCATTTCCATTCCATGGCCAGCAGCTTTCACCTCCTCCATTTAACAAGTGCCCTGAGAAGCACATCTGCAGTGGGCAACTGTACCTAAAGAAGCTGCTATCACAGGTCCATAGCAAGAAGGTCCTGAAAGGGCCTTGGGGCCTATATTTGTAAGTAATGATAAAAAGTATTATTACTAGTTTTCCTGAAAACATATTTGCTCATTCCTGTTTAACATCTATAATAACAACATGAAATTCCTTTGTTTCTAAACAGTATTGTTTAGATGCTTTTTAAGTAAAAGTAAGTTATGAAATCTGTATATAGAAATCCTTGTTCACTTGGTGGATATTCTATATAAAGATAAATGAATGAAATAATTTTAATATAGATCATAGAATATACTTTATAGAAATACAGAAGTTTGTTATCAGACATCTCCTTACTTTATGTGTACTCTCAGATATGTGATACAGATGCTTTATAATATAAGAAGTGTTTTCATAGAAGTGATACAGTAAACTTGCAAATTCAATTCTTAATATAAGAACAGTTCAGTGCTTTGTTATATAAACAGAAACGAATAGATGGAATTTGAATTAAAAAGCACGGCACCAGGGCTGGAGTGATGACTAGGAGATTAAGAGGACTGTTAATCTTAATTCTGTTCCCAGCACATACATAGTGGCTAACAACAACCCCTAACACCAGTTCCAGGGGACCCAACACCCTTTCTGGCCTATCCAGACATCACATGCACAGGTATACTTAGATACATGCAGGTGACACACAGACATAAAATAGAAATTAATAAATAATTATTAAAATCATCATACCATTAACAATAACAAAATGAAATTCATCAATATAAATCTAACAAGATATGTACAAGTGCTGTATCAGTAGAACTACAAAAATCTGATGAAAATATCAATTTTGGACTATGAATTGTAGCCTGTATACCAATTAATGCAAGATGCTGGTAACAAGGGAGACTGTGTGTTAGAGAGTTTGCACGGTAACTTTCTGAACTTCTCATTTGATTTGTTTACAATACTTAAAGCTGCTTGAAATATAAAGCCTATAAAAACCAAATACTGCCTAAGGAATATGTTTATATATGAATATACTGCTTTAGTAAGCACAGCTCATAGATAAAACTCATTCCATGAAGCAGGAGTGCATGTGTGGGATTCTCTGAAAAGCCGCGTAATGCAGAGAATAAAATCCAGTTTTGTAAATGAGGCAGGTCTGGATTAAAATCTGGACTCTGCAGTTGAGAAAACTTGTGTGAATCAAAACAAATGACTCCAATTTTGCCTGGACCTTATTTTTATTATCTGTAAAGCATGGGTAAGAACAATTGCACCATTTAAATGTCATTACAATGGCAAATCACTTAAACACTTTATGACACACTGTACATGTCCAATAATGAGCAATATATAATCCTTAATGTTTGAAGCCACATTGAAGAGCTGTCTTCATTTCAAATCTAACAGAATGAAACAGGGAATAAAAAGGCTGCTGGAAGAAATGAAAAGGCTTTACGTAAGAACAGAAAAGTTGCTCAGGTCTTTGTCCATGCATAAGCTCAACGGCCATTTTTTAAAATTAATAACTTTGTAGTTTTTCTTAAAAAATATTTGTCTGAATTTTAATTGTGTATGTGTGTGTGTGTGTGTGTGTGTGTGTGTGTATGTATGTATGTAAGTGCATATGTTGCTCTTGGAGGCCAGGAAGCCAGAAGAAGGCACTGGGTCTCTTGGAGCTGGAGTTACAAGTGGTCACAAGCTGCTAATTTGGACACGGGAACTGAACTTAGGTCCTCTAGAAAAGAATCAAGTGCTCTTAACTTTTGAACCATCTTTCCAGGCATAACCTTATAGTTCTTCTATTCCAATTTGTAATTGAAAAACACTTCAGAGACTTTTGCCCAAGTCTCTTTCTCTTGTTCAAGATTACTATATATACCTACACATATATGTATATGTATATATCTTCATACTTTGCATTTTAATAGAAATAACTTTCTCTTATTTAAAATTTGTGAAGAGGTTCGCTTTATAAGTAAGGACTTACTCATACAAATGCATACATGCATATACACAGATACACAATAGTTCCATTCTAAAATGTGATATAACTCATTCTGGACACAAACAAACAAACAACATGGCTTCAACGTCCCTACCTCCCCCTGGTTTATTGAGGCTATTGCTGAGTGTGTTTGCTAACTCCTTGAAAGACGACACTTCTCAGAGGATGTTTATAACCCATTCATGGAAGGGATCTGGACTTTTAACTCCTTTTGTTTTTGATGCTTGGTGAAGTTGATGAGGCATTAGATTCTGGTCACAGAGCTCTCACAGCCACTATTTGTGGCTAGTGATGGTAAGGAAACTAAGAATTTCTTTCTTTTTCTCTCCTTTGAAGCAGGTAGCAGCCAGCCAGGACATTAGATATCACAATCTACATATGGTTGGGCATGGGGCTTAGGTGGTAGAGTGCTTGCCCAGCATGCACATAGCCCTGACTTCAGTCTTCAGCACTACACAGGCAGGGCATGTGACACAAGCCTGTAATCCCAGTATTCAGGTGGAAGCAGGACGGTAGGAAGGACAAGGCCATTCTTGACCATATAGGGAGTTTGTGGCCAGACTATGATCCATGAGACTCTTTCTCAAGAAAAAAGTGTAAAAAGTCATACACGCCTATATTCATAGCCTTAAATATTAAAATCCTAGATATGCTTTAAATGAAAATTCTTAATAACGCACATGAAAACATTCTCACACCATGCCAGTGGTTGAGTTTGGAAATTGATACATTCACTTTGATTTTCAGTTTCTAGATGTACACAGAAGAAATAAAGATGTATATTGTGGATGAGGACTGAACAGAGGGACCTTGAACATGCTAGGTACATGCTCTGCCGGTGAAATGTACTGCTAGCCCTAAAGCTCTTTTGTCTTTGTTTTTTTTTTTTACTTCTGAGAATCAAATCCAAAGCCTTATGCTCAGGCTCTCTACCACTGAGCTAAACCCTCACCATCCCTCTAGTCTTAAAGCAGAAATATTAAAAACTCTTTATTCTCATTTTGTAGATTGTCACTGGAGAATTAAATATTTAAAAATTTGTATATTTGCAGTATTACTTCTTAATTACTTCAAATATAAAATGTTAGTAGTATTTGTACTTACGGAAAATACATATATCAGTTGAGCTATCATTATTTTATACAAGGTACATCTAATCTTATAAAATGGACATGTGTTATGAAATGAGTTTGTGTGGCCTTGAGTTTTTTGGCAGACATGCATATTTAATAGAATTGAGTAGTGAGAATAGTTTCTTTGAGGAATTTAATTCTTTAGCATATTTATCTAATAGGCGTTTGCTTTCTTTATATGTGCCAGGCAGTGGGCAGGATGCAGAGGGTATGAAGGGAAAGGAATTAGTTTTCTATTTGTCAAGAACTCACAGACTAAACGGGGGTTTAATGTGCAAAAAGAATTAGATTACAGAGAGAAGAGTCTGTCGGACCATGTGTACTCAGAACTTTGGATCATGTGGGGGTTGAGCCTCCTGATGCAACTGTGTTGAGTGGCGGTAACAGAGCATTCTTAGCAGGCATCATTGGATAGAAACTTCAAATACAGTTAAGGGTTCCACAGCTGAAACGGTGTTTGCAATGTAATTGTATTCTAAACAGTGGAAACAGAATGTATATGCCATACCAAAGATGCCTAAAACTGTTACAGAAGCTTAAACTTGGGCAAACAGTGTATATACTGAGACATGCTGTGCTCTGTCTTATTGTTTTTAATTTATACATGTTGAATATTTCACTAATAGGAATTCACAAAAAAAATCAGTTACAGGATATCTACTATGTGAATCACTGTCACAATTTTTTTTGGTTGAATTATTTTGTTTTTAAACTCAGGCCTCTAGAGTGAAATGTGTGGCTTATGTTCCCATTGTTGACTCTTCTGTGATGGTTAATATTTTCGTATTTTATCAGGACTGTTGTCCGGAATCTCTGCTCTAGTCTTTTACCCAGATACCATTGTTCTAAGAAAGGTATCAAAATGTATCCCAGAGTGTTTACTTCTTACAGGCAGAGATGCTCCTGTCATTACTTTACCTAAAGCAGCCAGGCAGGGGCTTCCCATTACTAACAGGAATATGACTTACTGTGGTAGACAGTGCTCCTCATGATGTAGCCAACTGAATAATTCTTTTCTTTATTATAAATGCATTTCTTTCTACTTCTAACCAGATCCACTAAGCTTATAACAGCATAGATTACTCACCATTCTTGTCACGTTCTGTGCCTTTTTATAACTCATGAACAACAGCATGCTGGGACAAAGGTAACACATGAGGCAGTTGAGGTCACAAGTGTGGACCACTTCCTGAAAATTATAAATGCTGCACTAAGAAGATTTAGTTTTCTTCTGCACTTGTGTGAGCTACTTCAAAAAAGAATATCCTGCCCTTGACCATGGCTTTGGGAGCGTGGCCTGAAGTGGGCCATTACAAGTGAAAACTATTTGAAGTTTCCTTCCGTAATTTTGTAATTTCTATTGTATTGTGTTTTCTCTGCAACATTGTAGATTTTGCTATTAAGTAAAATGGGAATTTGATTATCCAGGTTGTTCAGTTATGCTGATATATTGCCATGCCTCCTGGGAAATGAATGTTCCAGATCCAGAAGCAGATGTGGGTGATGGGGAGATACTGGTGGGCTCTTAAGACAGTGATGATTGCAATAAACAATTAAGTGGATTTTTAAAGAAAAAATTAAAAATTTCTCTATGTGGTGAAATGTTTTAAACTTCTGAAAGCTATGGATTAGTATGGTTAGGGTCTGGAAATGTCACTCTGGTGATCACCTGGAAGATGGAATAGAGGCATAAGCATGTAAGAGGATGGATGCACCGTTAAGGGGACCAGGTGGAGGTTTAGAGAAAGTTTCAAGGAAATTCCCAGTTCAGAGTTTTAGAATTTGAGCTATTATTATTATTATTATTATTCTCTGACCCAGAGAAATACAAGACCAGAGAAAGGTTTTATTTGGAACATGAATATTTGAGTGAATTTGAGATTTATAGGTGACAGAAAGAGGGCTGAATATAAGGTTTATAGATCAGAAAATGTGCATTAATCAATCAACCAATTATATATATATATATATATATATATGTTTGTACCTATATATCATATATCATCTATCTACATTCCCATATTTGTGAATCAGGAGCAAAAATTAAATCCTCAGGGGGACATTCAGTTGCTCAGGGAAATAATATAGAGGCAGAGATAGAACTGTTTCATGGAAAGAAAAACACAAGAAATGAAAGCAGATCTAGTAAGAAAGGATGATGACAGGACTATGAAAACTGTAAACATTATAAACATGCTATATACCTCCCAACGTCTTTTCTTATTTGTTAGACTACTTTGTTGTGCTGGATAGCTTCAGTTGTCAACTTGACACACCTTCTATTGAGGAATTTCCTCCATCGGACTGGAATTTTGGCATGTCTGTGGGGCATTTTCTTGATCATTGAATGATGTGGGGAGGCCCAGAACCCTATGGGCAGGGCCATCCCTGGGCAGGTTGTCCTGTGTTGTATAAGAAAGCAGGCTGAGCACAAGCTAGGGGAACAAGTCAGTAAGCTGCGTTTTTTCATGGTCTGTGCTACAGTTTCCTGCCTTGGTTTTCCTTGATAATGTACTGTTGCCATAAGCCAAATAAACCCTTCCCTCCCCAATAGAAAGTTAACTAAGACAGAACAGGTGCCAGAATCATGGGGGTATTGCTGTGACAGACCTGACCATGATGTCTTTTTGGAGGATTGTAGTAGTAGAAGCATTTGGAGCCTGAGTTAGAAAAACCTTTGAGTGCTCACAGTTTAGTGAGCTGTTGCCATGGAGGTTGGGACAGTTATGCTGAAGAGAAATGTGGATGATGGGACTCTGACTTGTGAAGTTTCAAGGGATGGTAAACTATCAGAGACATTTGTGTGTTATTTTGAATTGAAAATTTGTGGTTTCTTTTTGTCTAGAGCTGAAGAATCAGCTGTGATTAGCAAAGACCAGCACCACTGACGTGAAAACCTTGTTTTACTGGGGCAATTGATGCTAACTGGCTAGGCCTGAAAGATCAGCTGTGAGGAACAAGAGACCAGCATTGATGCAGAGGAATCTTCTGGGAAGTTTTTCCTCAGGGTGAGCACACAGAAGTTGTGGTCCAGAGGAGACTCAACCTCCATCTTAAAATGGAAGCAGGACTTGATAATATATGAGTCTCCTATATGGCATTGGCATTGAAGACATAAAGGAGTCATGGGCAGTCTGAGGCTTTGCACTGTGTAAGGCCAGGAAAGGCCACTGGTAAAGGCGTGGTCTTGGTTCCAGGGCATTTGGAGAAAATACAGGGAACTACTCTGTTCCTAAGAAAGTGGGAAGTGGTCGTCTGCCAAGGACTGCTGGGTTTGGAGGGTAGAAGAAGTTGCTCAGGCCAATATGAGGGACATATCAATTCCCTTTTCTGGGGTCACTGTGACTCCTGAGAAAGGCTGGGCAGATGGTAAGTATCTTCTTGGTGATATTTCCATTGGAAATCCAAGCCTGTGCAAGGAGAGATAGTGTGAGCATCGTGGTGGACATGAACACATGGAAGTCAGAGTGCTGCATCTGGGGGTTACCTGTGTGTGATGCAGGAGCAGGCATGTCTGGCACCATGCTAACAGAGATGGCAGTAGTTTGAATTTAATCCATAGTTATTGAATTCTATGAAAATTATTGTCCTAATAATGGCTTTGGAGGCTGTAAACAACGTCTTTGGTGGGTCTAGATTTCAAGAAAATAGAGGGTACAAAAAAAACACAAATCAGAGAAAGCAATCTGATATCTTGTTGTATATTGCAGTAAAATGAATACCACAAATGATCTTGATGATGTAGATCAGTTTGATTGCTTTGAACAAAAAATGTAAAATGATTTCCTTGCTGTTATAGATTTCATGGTGCACAGGGACAAGCTGGATGAAGCCGTAGCATTTCACTGTAATGAGAACTTTTGAAAAAAATATCAGACACAAGAGCATTGGGGAGAGATAGCTGTTACCATTAATTGAATTTCCCTCTGTCATCAAGTTTTTGTTGTTTATCAAAATGTACCAGCTCCATGCATAGGTGAAGAAAAGATGAACCAGATGCTGTCTGGCTTTCCTCATCTTCCCTCTGCATAGATCTTAAACAGCACTTTTCCTCTGTCTTCCTCAGAATTCTCCACTAATGCTCTTCTGCAGGCTTCAGGAAGGGATTCCTGCAAAACTGTAAACATGTGGCCTGGAACTGAACTCTGTGAATTGACCTATGAAGCCAATAAATAAAGTGTCAGGGGATGTTAGGTCAATTTACCTCAAACAAAATGGTTTTCAGGTTCTGTGAGGCTTAATGTTAATCAGGTTGTATGAATTAACATTGTTAAATATTAATGTGAGCGGTAGGAAGAACTTCAGAGGCCCAAAGTGACCAGTGCTCCTTCAAACACTGCAAAGGAGGGTGAGTGGAGGCCAACAGATTGAATTCTAGCCAGTAACATTTTCATGGGATTCAGAGCTCCCAAATAATTTTCTGCTTAAGATCTGAATTCCCATACAAGAATAACTAGTTATGCCATTTCCAGTAATGGAAATTTTGTAATGGGCTTGTGTGGAATGGGGTTTGCTAATTTGATTATTTTGAGATGGACTGGAGGGAGTATTTGCTCTTAGTTCCATGAAAACCTTTGGGTTTGGATTTTGACATGCTATGCTACCTAAGTTTACCTGTCAACTTGACTCAACCTAGAATCACCCAGGAAGAGAGTCTTACTAAATTATCTAGGTAAGGTAGGCCTGGGTTCATGTATGGGGGGATTGCCTTGAATATTAATTGATGTAGAAAGACCCAGACCATTGTAGGCTACACCATTCCACAGATGGGGGAGGTCTTAAACAATGTAAGAGTCAAGAAACCTAGCAGCAGAAGCAAGCAAGGATCCATGCATTTATTCTCTCTCGCTCTTGATTATAGGTATGATACTTCAAGTTCCTGTCTTGATTTCCCTGCAGGGAGCGGTCAAACGCCATTACAAGATGGCTCTGGCTTCCGCAGCAGCGTGAGGTAAACAACTCTATATTTGGCCATGCTTGGCGCGAACCCTATCCCGAGAGTGCGCATGCGTGTGGGTTTGAATTGTCCCTAGCCAATCCCGTGGCATTTTGCTTAGGGTGCGCGAATTGCAGCCAATCCTGGGGTACTATGTTGCCCTTCAAACTATAAAAGCCGCAGCACAGGCTCGCCCCTTGGCCCCCCAGTCTTCATCGCCCATCTGTTAATCACGAGCTCTCCAATAAAGTGTGATGCTGGAAGACTCCTCGTGATCACGTGCTTTCTTCCTCTGCTGGCCGGAGGCGTTCGCCGCATTTCCCCACAACAATTAACTGTAATTTGGAATTGGAACGTTCTTGTTTTCAATTTTCATCGGGGTATTTTATCATAACAGCAGGATGCAACTGGAATGATGCTGAGTGTAGGACGATGTGTTTCAGTGTGGATCACTGGAGGCCGCTATCCTGGTTTCTCCTCTGATGTAGAGTGCTTGCCTGAGAGAGACCATTACTTCTGCTCTAGCCATCTGAGTTTCTACCTTTTGCTAATTCAGAAAAAGTGGGGACATTGGCTCCACCAGTCAGGTTCACATGTTATCAGGAAGACCAAGGAGAGCTTCAACAATTAAAACAATTCCTGACAATTGCTACTAATTGGTGTAGAAGACAGACTTCACCTTTGGAGACATTTGGGAAATTATAGAACTTATTTCATTCAGTTTTAACTGATAGCCATTTAAACATGTGTGGAGCCATCCGGTTAGTGTCCACAGTAATTGCTGAGCTGAAGCTTGTGGCTCATGGGAACAGTCATCTGGGCTGTGTGATTGTCTCTACCAATAAATAGCTGGGTGGGGAGAAACAGACACAGAAAAGACGGAGCAGGCAGAGCATTGGGTTCACGCTGGGTCAGGGTTTTACTGAATGAGCATGCCTACAGAGCAGACTATGATGGAACCAAAGGTATATGCCAAATATATGAATGACCATGGAATTTCAGGCTGGAAAAGGGGGTAAGTGGTACCTGAGAGAGGCAGGGGGAGAAGACTGAAAAACTGTAGGCCCGAAAGATTCAGACTTTGAGAAGGCTGAAGGATGGAGTACCTGGCAAGTGAACTGGGAATATGGGAAATGTTGGTGGAACTAGGCTGAAGATGAGAAAATTTATAGATGCTGGAGCCAGGCACACAGGGGTTCAAAACCAGTTCTGATACTTGCTACATGCAGACGCCACTGACTTAGGCTTTCTCTGCCTCCAGACTTTATATTTTAAAATGATTTATGTGTGAAAAGTAATGCCTACTTGTGTAAAAGCTACAAAGATCAAGTGCTGAAATGAGGCAGGGACTCTCCCACAATGAGTAGTACATTTCTGTTATCTTAGTAAATGTCAGTGTTTGCATTGCTACTTGGTAAGTGCTTTGAGAGCATGATCATTACACACACACACTCACACACACACACACACACACATTCACACACTTATACCCTCCCACCCAGATACTCGTATGTCCCATATAATCACACACACACTCAAGCACAATTTCACACTTGCACACTCACATTTGTATATTCTCACATAGCATCCACACATGGCACATCCTGGCACATTCTCCTTCACACAGACATCCTCTCCCTCTCATTCACTCCGACTCATTTAAATATACACATACACAAACTTGTGTACTAACACACAGTTGCTCAGACTCACTCATACTTACACAAATACTGTCAGTAACAGTCACACTTGCACACCCTCATGCACACACTCACTATATAAATCACTTATATACCTGCAAACTTAATCACTTGTGCACACTCAGTTACACACTTAGTACACCCTCACATTCACATATTCACACACATAACACTCACAGTTACACATCATCACACATACTCACAGACTCACACTGTCACACTCAGTCCCACACTTGCACACTCACACATTCACACAGTTATACTCAATCTTATACCTCACCCACATACACACTGTTCCAGTTCTCAAAACTAATTCTCAGGTGCACATACACTCATACGGTCACTTTCAAACATTCATACACACTTGCACCCTGACACACACTCACCTCAGTCACATGTACACTTACATACTTGCATATACTCCCACACTCCCATTTCATACTCACTCTCGAACACTTAGTCCAGCAAAAGTCTGTGGAAGAAGAGTAGACAGCCAACTCTGGCCTGGTGCTGTCCTGGTGCTGTGTTATAGCTGAGTGAGTTTAACCTGAGACATCCAAATTGCTGGTGTCTGAGCTGTGATTCCACTGGGATGAGTGGGAGGAGATTCCATATAGTGAACGAGAATTGGCAAAAACAAAGTTTCCTATTTTTAAGATTGGGTTTTCATCATCCATAATTCTATCAGAGGGAAATTTATGGAATCCAAAGGTGCTGGCAAGCAAAATTTTTAATGCGTAAGAAACATGTTTGTACAGCTTTTTCATGCTGTTCTTTTAAGGAGTATTTGAGAAATGCTTTGCGGTCTTTAGAGAATTGTTTAGCATATAATTATCATAAGGAGGAGTTTCTATTTAGTCCCTGCTATGGTGGATGGAATCAGTGGATATTTCCTGGAAGGTCACTGGGTCTGTGCTTCCCAGGGGAGACTCTTAAGGGAGGGGGAGAGGGGAAGGTCAAGGACTTTGCTTTCTCTTTGGTATTCAGATTCCTAGTCTCCAAGCTATATAAGGACAGCAGCCTTACTATAACACTCTGTCTCAGGCCCATTGATGAGAATTACCAGAGACATATTTATAATATTACCTGAGGTGCTCAGTTTGGAGAGAGGAGAGACAGGCTGTGGCCACAAACCAAAGTACAGACAACCAAGGCTACATGAATGAAAAACCAGTAGGTGGATGGCTCACATTCTTGCTTTAAGGGAGGAGGAGTGGGGGGAGAGGAGGAAAGCTGAGGTGGGCTTGGTTGACTTGCCAGGGGTTAAGAGAGGATGGACAAGGAGTTCTGCATACTTCATGCTGCCTGCTTGGATGAGTAGACAAGTTTCCTAGATGCTTTAACCAGTGAGAAACAGAGCACTGAGCTGTTGGAGTAAGGAGAATGCCAGAGAGAACTTGAAACCTCACCCAGAGGTGGTCTGTAAGTCACCAGCAGAAAGGATACTGTCCCAGTTCTCCTTAACCGTCCATTTGACACAATTTAGATTCTGAACACCTGAAAAAAGCTCTCAATTGAATAACTGTCTTTTTAGGTTAGTATGTGGGCATGTCTGTGAGGGATTTTCTTCACTGTCCTAATAGAAATAGGAGGACCCAGCCCACTGTGGGAGGCACCATTTCCTGGGCAGGTGGTCCTGGGCTGTGTAAGAAAGCTAGCTAAGCAAGGCCAGTGAGGGAGCCACCAAGTAGAGTTCTTCAGTTGTTTCTGCTTTAAGCTCCTGCTTAAGGTTTTCCCTGACTCCCCACAATGATGCACTAAGACCTGAAAGTACAAACCAAATAAACCCCTTCCTCCCTTAAGTCACTAGTAAGAGTGTTTTTATTGAAATGGCAGAAAAGATACCAGAAAAGGCAGGGCCAAGATCAGCACCCACTGAAAAGGGCACAGGGTGCTAAAAGGTCCCTTTCAGGAGGGACAGAAACAGGTTCAAGCCATTCCATCCTGGGAAGAAAGCACTGGAGCAGGGTGGAAGTGAAGCAGGCCCAGCTAGATGCCTCAGAGAAGGGCTTTCATCTTTTTTCTGGGAGGAGGAATCCTGGCAATTCCGTATACTTCTGTCAGGTACTCATTATGTTTAAGTCACTAGTGACTGATATCTTATGACTGAATTTCAGAAACATTTAGCTGCAATAAAAACTGGCCCAGCACACATGATTTTATATTGCATTGTGTGCATTAGTCACTTCACCGGAAAAGAAGCACGCGGACGGATATGCCAAAGTGGAGGAGAGAGGGCGCCGATGTCTCAAACACTGATAATGAAAAATATTGCTGTTTTCATACCACAAATAAAAAACCAGTCTTCTCTGGTTTTCTTGCAGCTCTCTAGGAGGTCCACGGCCTAGATAGTGTGAAACCTGCTATTTGGTCTTACGGCTAACATCAATGTTAAGGTTGAAATGGCCCCGAGGAAGATGAATGAGAAGGCTTGTGGCTGGGTAGAAGATGGTCAAGCTCGTCGGATAAGATGAAGGATCCAGCTCTGGGCAAACAGCAAAGGCAGTTTTGGCAGGTTCCAACAAGTTCCCAGGAAGCTCCTCCTGAGGAGCATGCACAAAGTGTCCTTGCCCTTTAACCAGTAGCAATAGCAGTACACATATTTTTGCATCAATACATCTAATTGTGACAGACTGAATTGTGAGTAGGAACCATTATTAAGAAGTTTAGGCCTATTCCAGGAAGGACTTGCTCACCCCAGGGGGAGCAAGAGAAGGAGAAATACAAGTGCAGGACTTGCAAATCCAGATACCAGAGTTAGCCCTCTGCCCTTGCCCTCAGCTCTGTCCCCTCTCTATCTGAAGGGTGTCCTTGATTGCTGCATTTGCTTTCTCGGCTGATGAAATAGACCTTGAGTAGTCCCTCGCTCTACCCTATGCCTCAGGGAAATTCTCTTTTCAGTAGCAAAAGTACCAAATATGCTGTAGAGGTTGAAATTGGAGAGCATGTGGGAAGAGGCCTCTCTCCCCGTCCATAACAATCGGACCTGGGTCCGAGCTACAACTTTATTGACAACTTCCTCCCCAAAGGTCCCAGTCCATTCCATATGAACAAATTAGCCTTTACTCCAGGAACAGAGACATCCCTTGAACGGACGTCTTCCTGGCAATCTTCTTCAGTGGTTTTCTGATTTTTACCTTCTGGAGCTTAGATTTTACTTCTAGATGCTCATTGTGATAGCCTTTGCCTTCTACCACAGCTAGCTTGGCCATGTTCTCAGTGTAAGGCTTGTCCATGGCCCAGCTTGATTCTTGTACACTAAATTTCTTCTGCTTCTTTCATCTTTCTACCTTTCTATACCAGGTTGGAAAAGTCCAGGTCCCCAGTTGGCAGGTTGGTATTCAGAAGTAGATGTATTAATTAATTAACTAATGAATTAATTGTGTGTGTTGGTGTGCTTGTGAAGGTCAGAGGACAATATGTGGGAGTGAGTTCCCTTCTTCTATCATGTGGATTCTGAGGACTGAACTCAGTTCATCAAGCTTAACAGTAATCCCCATTACACGCTGAGCCATCTCAACAGCCCCAGAGGCAGGATCCTGATTTCCCACTATATTAGTGACTTTTCATTAGCTGTGACCAAATACCTGACAGGAACATCTTAGAGGATTGATATATTTTGGCTCAGAGTTCAGAGGGTTGTGGCATGGTGGAGGGGCTCACTAGGAGGTGGTGGGGACGAATAGTGGGGGCTACTCATATTGTGATGTCTGAGGAAGCAGAGTGTCTGAAACCAAAGTCTGAGCTATAAGCTTCCAAAGTCCACCTTTAGTGACCAATTTCAGCTATCTAGACCCCACTCCTTACATGGCCCACAGCCTTCCAACATAGTACCTGTAGCTGGCGAAAAGAAGAGTTCAAAATAAGAGTTCATTTCCAGTTTGAGCCTTAATACCCGCTCAAAGTAAAATACTTGCAAAAGAGATCAAGCATAGCAAACTTGACCTGACAAACTGGCTGAGACACGAGGGTCAGTGAGGGAACCTGAAATGTAATATTCTTCTTGGCGCAGAGGCTTCTGTTTACCTCCAAGCTCAATGACCTAAGACAACACTGGGCAGCATCCAGATTCTGCTTCCAGGGAGAAGGGGCACAGCTTCTAGTTCTGCTAGCCAGTGTCCCTGATTGGTGCTCAGATGGGAGTGGCTGAGAACTCAGATGGCAGGTAATCTTTCAGGAGGCTGCGATGGTGTGGGCCAGGCTACAACTGACAGCTGTGGCTATGATTTATGTAGGCAGGCACCCATTCCCCCAATGACCATACAAACTGCACCCTCTTGCGCCAGAACTTTGTCCATCTGTGTTTGTTTACTCCTTCTTTAACCCTTACTTACTACAAACCTTATTTTCAATGGTACTAATGCTATTTCCAACATCTTTTATGATCAATACAAGCCTTGTTTTCTCTGCGGCGTTTCTTGTGCCTGGGCTCTGTTTTCCCAGAGGCGTTTTGCTGCGGCTACCAGTAGAGCCAACTGACTTCCCTTTCTATTTGAACACCAGTCTTTAGGCTGTGATGGTCACTGCAGGGCCTACTTTAAAAATGGTACACTCAGGCCCCAGACTCTGTTTGCAGACATAGCTCTTCCCCTACTCTGATGTTCTAGACTCAACATTGCCTACGGGGTTTGATCAGGTGGGTTTCTGGCACAACCATCTCTAACAGAGACTGACTACTAACATAAGTACCTTCACACACCTGTAGTGCATCACTGCCTGAATTCCAAAAGGAGAATGGGCTGGAGAAGGTGATTACTAGATACAGTGACACTGCCATTCTTTGACACAGAACCATTGTTTTCAAGGGTACTAAAGCAAATTATTTATCAGTAGCCATGATAATATTTGATAAATTCTTCCTAATCAAGTACCAAACTAACTAATCAAAT
Source organism: Eospalax fontanierii (assembly GCA_035773235.1). Taxonomy (NCBI): domain Eukaryota; kingdom Metazoa; phylum Chordata; class Mammalia; order Rodentia; family Spalacidae; genus Eospalax; species Eospalax fontanierii. Next base: position 106,701,613 of record CM069524.1, read on the forward strand.
CTGAAACATTTAATTACAAGGCCTCTTCTCTTTCTTTTTAAAAAATATTTTATTTATTTATTTTCATGTATGTGTGTGTGTCTGTGTGAGTTTATGTGTGCCATGTGGGTGCAGGTGCCTATGGAGGTCAGAGGGCATCAGAGTCCCTACAAATGGAGTTGTGAGCCACCTGATGTGAGTGCTAGGAACTAAACCTGTGTCCTCTGTGAGAACAGGAAGTGCTCTGCCCACCCAGCCATCTCTCCAGCCCTTTTTCTGCTTTCACTCACCTTACTCCTGTTTTCTTCCTTCTCTTCTTCCTTTATTTTTATTTATTACATTTATTTTATGTGTATGAGTGTATTGCCTGCATGTATGTAAGTGCACCCGTGTCATGCAGTGCCTTTGGAGGCCAGAAGAGGGTGTCAGATCCCCTGCAACTGGAGTTACAGACAGTTGTTAGTCGCTGTGTGGGTGCTGGGAATCAAACCAGGGTCCTCCGCAAGAGGAGCTAGTGCTCTTAAGCACTGAACCATACCTCTAGCCCTGCTTCTTCCTTTATTTTTTAAATTTGAAAGAAGATGGAAATTTGAATCACCTTCTTACTAGGGAAGAATATTCTAGAACAGAAGTTGATAATTTTGATCTAGATTATCCCCCTAGTCGTGTTTTATTCTTAAAATTCTTGAGATGTCTTTGTGTTTCTATCTCTGTCTCTGTCTTCAATCCCTTTGTCTCCCTCCCTCCTATCCCCCATCTGTCCGTCCCTTCCTGTCTTTTCTCTTATTTTCTATCAAATAGTAATATTTTGTTTGTAGAGCATGACCAGAGGTCAGAGTTTGTGATTAGTGATCTGTTCTAATTAACATTAATCTAAAACAGCATTTGGAAAGTCCTCAGTTACCTGGGTTGAGTTACAGGAGATGCTTGGTAATGGACAGGGCTCTGATTGGCAGCGGAGTCATTATTACTCACAGGCCTGAACGCTTGCTGCTCCCTCTGCATTCCTGAGCACATCGCTACAAAGCAGGGCTTCGTAAACTGCAATGTAGCGCACAAAGAAAAGACTTTTTCTGGTGGTAAACTACGCTGTCCTGGGAGCTGCCTTAGCTCTCTTCTGAATGCCAAGCTTCTGAGGAGTAAAATGGATGAAGGGAATTAAATGCATAAACAAGTTTGAGTTAAGTAGTTATTTAACAACTTGTTTTTTCCTCTTAATTCTTAACTGCTCTCTCCTATCAGTTCTTCAGAGATTAAATGTTTTTTCCATTAAAAGTTGTCCATGTGAGAGTTCAGAGAACTATCTGTCTCTTAGGGTAAAAGGACTTTATAAAAATTTACCAGGTTTCTTTAAAATGTGTTCTATAAAACATATGATCATGAACTATCATTATCACCAAAGGGAACATGTTTGCAGAAGTCTAGCTGAGGCCTAGCAAGAACGGACTCTCCACTTGAGCGCCTGCTGTACGTTAACTGACTACAGAATCCGAGGAGTCTAGCAGTAAGAAATTATTTTTCCTAAATCACGGATTCTAAAACTTATTTGACAAGGGAAGCTTTTTAAAAGCCTAAGATTTATTAACTCCTTTCCCTGTCTTTGTGTCTCTGTCTTTCTACCCCAAAGCTACATATCTGGTGCTTACTATTTAATCATGGCACGAGGTGAACTATCTCATAGCTAACCATTCAGTCTATATAGTATTTTGCAGTTGTTTGTTTAATATATTTTACTGAGTGAACTATTCTGGCTTTGCCTTTTAGATGCGCTATTGCTAAACATAGTAACAGTTTTTCTTAGAAGTGAACTGTACTGGTATCAATTCCTTAAAATGAAGGTCCTGAAATAGTGGCGGGGGCATGGCTCGGTGGTTAAGAGCATTGGCTGTTCTTGCAGAAGACTGGGGTTTCTATCCCAGCACCCACATGGTGGCTAACAGTCATCCGTAACTCCAGATCCAGGGGTTCTGATGCCCTCTTATGTCCTCTCTGGTTCTGCATGACACAGGCGCCTTTACATACATGTAGGCATAACACTCATATACATAAAATAATAAAAATAAATTTTAAAATGTGAAATAGAAAAAAAGAGAAAGAAACAGAAGAAAACTGAGAACTGAAATGCTAGGCCCTGGATAAGTAGAGATAGAAACCAACTGACTTTCTATTCTATATCTTCTGATTTTTAAATGATCGTAGTTAATTTGACAGGGTCTTGATCTGTAGTCCATGCTGACCTCAAAAGCACTATGTAGCTCATGCTGGCCTTAAAGTTTTAATCTCCCCGCCTTTATTTCCTCAATGCAACACTGAGCCAGGTCATCACTGTGTATTTTTCTGATTTTTAAATTGAGTTTTTGGTGCATTTCATGTAATACATCTTAATCTAGTTTAGACACCCTCCTGCTCCTTGCCCCTTATGGGGTGGAGAGAGTTCTAATGCATCCTTCAGCACTCATCGTCACTATGTTTTGATCACTGACAGTCTGCGTATGAGGTGATGCTCCCAGGAAGCTTTGGTGAAGCTGGAAAATTCCTTCCTCTTAGTATTGTTATTGTGTCATTTATGGGTTTCCTTATGTTTAGATACACAAATGCCACTGTGTAACACTTGACTATAGTATTCAGTACAACAAGCAATACAGGTTTGCAACTAGGAACAATAAACTATAGTATGTATATAGCATGCAGCATGGGTATTTCCGGCTTTACCATCTAGATTTGAGGAAGTATTCTCTTGGATGTTTTTATAACCATGGCATTATTGAAAATTGTATTTCTCAGAATGTCTCCCACTGGACTGTTTTCATACTATTGGTCAGTGGCCTGCCATGTGCATGTTATTTCTCTTAACTGAAAAACACCATAAAAATATCTTATTAATGCAATTTTCCCAAGGATTATAAATGTTTGCAGCTGAAATCTATATAGATCTGCAGTAAAGTTGGGATTTCAACTTATTGCTATATGACCTCAAAGCCCATGAGCTCATAATCCTTCTGTCCTTTGTCTCATAACATACAGGCCTGGAGTGTCCTCCCAAGGTGGCCACTTCCATGTAGAGTGGGGCAAGGAGCTTACCTAGAGCCTAGCATCTCAGTTCTAGCATCTCAGTTAAACATGCATGTTTTAAGCTATGATACCCTGGGTCACTGTTTATGAATCACTTCTCTTTTGTTATCTCTCAATTGTGTTAACTTGTGCTTTGAGTAAGGAAAAGTGAAGCTGGTCACAGAGAATTATAGCACTGAAGGAAAAACAGTTCACTTCTCAGGAGACTGATGTTTGCAAGAGTCTTCTAAGTCCTATCAAGATGCTTGCTCTAATGTCTATAATTTGTTTCTATAAATTTAGCATTAAAATATCACATCTATGAAAATATCGAGTATGCTACCTTAATGAAGGTACACTTTCATATTATTATTTCTTTTAAAGTCCCATAATGCTTAGCATGGTAACTTTTCTCTAGTAGAGAAAAGAGATTACAAGACTACTCTCAGGTTAGTGAGGGAGTATAGTTGAGGACTACATTTTATATATGTCAGAGTCTAATTCTGGCACGGACGATGAAGTACCACATCATTGTTTTAAAGGACAATCATTTGCTGAAGGTATAAAATGAGTTGGGGTTTTAGTTTCTTATCAATTAAGTGACATTAAGCAGCAGGCTACCAATCAGAAATTTACTTAGCTTTTAATTGCATGATATAGTGAGATTGAAAATGGCTGTAATTTCAGGAAGATGGTATACCAATTTTCATTTGACCTAAGAGGGATATCCACCAAACAGTGACTTGTGGCTTCTATTATGTGGAATGACTTCTATTTAATTAAAATTGCATTGGTAGTCTAGAAATTATCTTGTAAGAAATGCTTTCTTAGTAAATGAGATTGTTATATAAGGACAACTAACACTATCCATGGACTGCTGCTGTTTACTGAGGAAAAAATGTTCCATACAATTCAAATAAAATGTTCTTAAGTTCTTGCTTAAAGTCATCATCTACTGAGATGAAGCCTGGTTCTCTTAGAAAAGTTAAGAATGAACAGACTCAAGGTAAAGAGAAACACATCTTTGATAATGGCCAGCACTGGCAGCAGGATGGCCCAATGCATAAAAAGTGTGAGAAATACACAAGCAGTACAGAAGCACAAACATAAATAAAGCCACCTGCACCCAGTCCCAGGGTGTTTTCTGTTGTGTTCTGTGGCTGTGGTTCCTGTTCATTACAAATCAAGAGGCTGGAATTCACTCTTCTCATTGTTATGAGGATGAAAAGTTCCCAAGTTCCATAAGAACATGGGAGGAACTGTATGAAAGATTGGTGCAGTAAAACAATCATAATGGAATGACCAGCAGGGGACACATACATCAGCAGGTAAATTACTGCGTGTGGGATAATGCTGCTCGTGACCTCCCAGTAGATTAGCAGAGCAGAGCCAGCATTTCAGCTCTTTGGTGGTGGTGGTGTGGTGGGCTTATCCAAGTTAAGCTTTTCTTTTATTAGTTGAAGGTTCTATCTGAGCAAGGAATTGCTAATATTTTCATAATTGTTATCATATGATTTTGGAAATGGTCTCGTATTTGCAGAGACTTACTGTTATTCACCAGTTTCATTTTTAATCACATTTTGATCTTATATTACACATGGAATGGTAGAATAATAATTAAACTTTGTATCACTGTCCTTTGAGGCATATTTTCACATATTAATTGCTGATTAATCTTTAACTTTTTTTCTGTTGCAGTCGTTAATCCATGGAATCTTCTCTGTTTAAGAAACGAATCTTTGAGGCATTGAAAACAGAAAAGACTAAAAATTTGGCTCTGGGAATCTTTAGAAGTTGGGGTCAAAACTCAAGGCAAAATCCTGAGGAAAGTGTAATTAGCCAGCATTAGTTTCGTTAACTACATAGTTTATTCTTGGAGAGGTTTGTGGCCTGGGGAAAATAAGAGCACTGGAGGTTGGCTGTTCCTTTGGGCCTTCGGCCTGTATGTCTGTGGTCTGAATCCCAGGCCCAGGAGTGGCTGCTAATCTGAGACACAGTAGAGACAGACTAGTACAACTTCTTCTGAGTAAGGACTGGAAAATCAGGATGTTCCCTGAGTTTTTCTGTGGCACAAGAACAGATGAAATGTCATGACTGATGCTCAGGCAGGTGAACCTACTTCAGTTCTGAAGTGTACCCATGCCTCAAGCATACCAGGTGAGGGACAGGCCTAGAGTACCCATGTACGATTCAGAAGGCCAGCAGAAGTCAAGTAATATGATGGTTTGATTATAAAATGTCCCCAGCAGGTTCATGTGAGCCAAAAGGGAATTATTTTCCTTATGACAGGAATTAATTCCTTCCTGTCAGGAATCTGGTTACACCAATGCAAAAAAAGTAACTTAATATAAATAATGTCAGTCAAATCAATTAGGACACTGAATGAACTGAGGACCAAGATCCAAAGTTCATCTCCACCAATGCTTTGACATATCCTAAGACCTCTCTGAAACTTAGATGCAATATGGAGCATTAGGGCTTGATAGAAATTAAATTTTGTCAACTGGGAAACTGTGAACTGGCTAGAAAAATTAATTTCAGTTGTAGAGTAATAATAAACAATGTGTTTTTACACATCTGATTTGTAGATCTAAATTAGTTTACACAATCCAACTGCATCAAACTCTGGTGCTGTGTTGGTTGCCTTCATTGCCCTATTCTAGAAGTATTCGGCTCTGGCCCATGTTCCCTTATCTTATTTTTAGTTCTCAGCCCTGGTGAGTGCTGTTGTGATAGCAGCTAACAGCTCTATTAATTGAACAATCTTGTCCATATTAATAATAAATAACAAAGGTCACCTAACTACACACCTTATCACCAGAGGGTGCTGAATTGTTTTTTTTTTTTTCACATTGATTTCTGTTATCTTTCAATACAGAAAAATACAACATGGCAAGGAGAAAAGCTTTAGAATTTTGTAAGTCAAGAATTCCTATTCTAAAATCTCTTTTGTTAGCACTAGGATAATGTCATTCAAAGTAGTTTGTCCTAGTCTATAACCATATATACTTACCTATACAAGTATAATAAAGCATTATTAGTTTTGGAGGTTTTCCCTCTGTTGGCAATTTGCTGGGGGTAGGGTATACTTAACAGGACTGAGCAAACAGTTCTTATTATTGGCTTCAACTCACTAGCTCTCTGCCTTCTGAAGTTGTCTTTTCCCCTGAACCTTGGTTCTTTTATGTGGCAAATGGTTCATCAATTAAGTACTTTAGGTCTGTATTAACACAGATCTCTCCTGGTGCGCTGGGTGTTCATTTATGGTAAGAGGGTAATAAGAACTAGTTGAAGAGCAGTAACCAGGACCCAATGACATAAAATGCATTAAGAACGACGTTTCTGTAAGTGTCTGTGTATGAGGGCAGTGTCACTGCTCTCAGTGCTGCTGTGCTCCATAACTACGTATTAAGTGGCTAAACAGAAGTGATTTAGAAACTGTCATTTTGTTATCAGGGAAAAGTGAGATGGTTATGAATGGTGACAAACAGCTGTTTCAAAAGTTGAGCCCTCAGCAAGCAAATATCCTTTCTTCCCCATCTGTAAACACTCGTCATTCTTCCTTAGTTTTCCTAGTAACAGACTGGACTCCTGCAGAAGCACATCCAGAGCCGAGGATTTGGTGCAAGCAACTGGTTTAGAGGTGAGGGTGGAGATGTAAGGGAAAGGATGAAGGCTACTGTGTACCTCATATTTCTCCCTGGTGGAACCTTCTGGAAAACCAATTAGAGCATGCCTCAGAGACGTTCTTCTCTACTGGGGCAACAGAACAGGAGTAGTGATACTGTACCTCCATCTTTCACTTGTTAACAGAGTTAACTCCCCCAAATCACGGCCTATGCCCCAAATAGACTAGGCAGGCTTCTGTGACCTGAGAAAGCCCAAGAGCAGAATGTCACAGATGCTTATGGTAGATAGCAGGTGGTGTGTATGGAAATGGGAATGGGGCTGCCAAGGGGATTTGGACAGGACACCAAAAACATCTGCCATAATACCCTACTCCAAGCTGGAGTAGATGGTGCAAGCGTTCCTCGTCGAGTTTCCATGCCCTCACTCTCATTCTTTGTATACCTCCCAACCAAGAACTACCCCCTTCTGTGTTACAGTTCCGACTCTCCTCATCTCTGTGCCACCTCACATCATGCCATTCATCAGCTTCTCTTCTATGACCGTCAGATTTTGTGTCTGATTCTTGCAAGGCTGTTCCTTCTACTTGCAATTTGTTCTTCAATCATTTACAATAATCCATGCTTTCCTAGGTACACAGGATTTTGTCAGTCTTGTAGTGGATGTGTTGATTCTTTTTTTCACAGATTGAATTACATGTTCCCCTACAGGTAATTTATTTTAAAGCCTGTTCTAACCCTTGTCTAAAAACTCTTCTGCTGGGGCTGGAGAGATGGCTCAGCAGTTAAGAGCACTTATTCTTCTTAAGGACTAAAGTTCAGTTCTCAGCATCCACATCATGGGACTCACAACCTGTAATTACAGCTCCAGTGCATCTTCTAGCCTCTGTGGGCAAACACACATATGTGGCACATGTACACACAACAACACATAGAAAAAGTCATTTTTTTTAAAAGAATTACTTAGCCAGTGCGCACTCAGTTTTTGTGTTCTTCATTCTCTTTGCCTACTCAGTGTTACTAAGTCCTTTAGTGTAAACACATTCACCCTCAGAAGCCTCTTCTAATGCCCATGATTAGATTGGATTTACATGCTGCCTGTTCCAAAAGCAAGTGATGCCTGTCCTTGCTTGTGCTCAGCACATCTGTGGTTTCAATCCACCATCACCCTTCCAGGATCTGCTTTGAAAGCCATATGCCCTAGTGACATGATTCTGTAGTACTCTTAAACCCAATGACTGGCACATAAACATTTGCTGAGACTGTGCCTGAATAAAATGTCACTTTCAGCACATTGAGATTTTAAAGAAAATCTGATATTGCTATATTTGAGCATTATTTTCTAATAAATTAGTAAATATATTAAAGACAGAGTTTCCTTTTAACTCTGTAGAGGTCTGTATGCAATGTACTCATACTGAAGTGGCATAAAGATGATTTTAAATTAAATTGGTAACTCGAAGACCACATATCACATGTTTTGATAAGAGATAACTTGGAACCATAGAGGCAAGTTCTTCTGTACTAGATGAATTGTAACAACAATTCAAATAAAGTAAATGAATTGCCTAAGAGGGACTAATTAATGAAACTGGGATTCAAACGCAGAACAAGGAAGAAATATGTCCTATTATGAGGAAAGAAGCTGAAGGTAACAAAAATGAAGATTAATGTTAAGTGTGTAGAAAATATTTAGAAAAATTCAAGTATTGACATATGTCTGTTCATTGGTCTTCATAATATACAAACAACAAGGAAAACAAGTTGTTTTAAAGCCAAAAACAAGTATAAGAACTATGTTTACTACTTATTAAAATAGAGAAAAGAAAAGCATGCTAAACTTAAAAAAGACAAAACAAGTTAATCAGTTAAGATCAAGATACTTAAAAGAGCAGCTGTTTTTGAAAATGCTCAATATTGAACACAATGATACTAATATGATTGCTATACATAGAAAACTCCTCTGAAATGGGTTTTTGTGATAAAATACAACATAAGAAAATAAACAGAAGGGTATTATATTCATATTGATATATTTTATCTACTTATGGATTTGATTTCCATAATGTATGCACTTTTTTCTAGATAGAGGCATGAGAACAGAAAACTTAAAATAAAAAGTATGTTGATAGACACATTAAACAAAGTAGGATAGGAAATTTCACTTGCCTCATTCTTCAATGAAATTTGGTAAAAAGCAACAGCTTTGCTTGAGTATTCCCTTCAAAAAAGATCAAAATGAACTGTGATAAAGTAGCCAAATTCAAAGCAATAACCATATGTGTGCCTTCTCCATTGGAAAACCACAAAGAAAAAATAAACACACACATGAATATATATGCATGACTTGGAATTGAGTATTTTTAATGTTTCCTGCAGATATTTCAAACATCTGTATATAAATATTAATAAGGACAAAGAAATTTAGTTGTACTCCATTTCTTTCTGAAGCGTTGTTTAGTTATAAAGTTTAGTTTCAGAAGTGTCTTCAGAACTGCATGGACGCAGTTACAGACATTCTCTGCAGGACACCGAGAGGCGATGCTTGTCTGGTGTTTCTTATATGCTCGTAGCCAATGAGGGCTGCACAGTCTCATGACAGTGAGCGTACTTGGCCAATGAGCATTAGCATGATATGCAGAACTGTTTGAAGCATCTGCTCAAGTTGACCATCTGCTACTCATGCTAGGGTCTCTTTTGGCATTGCGCATTGTGTTCTGGCCTTGAATTTGGCATAACTGTGGCTTACAGAGTGTGTATAAGCAATCCACTTGCAAGAAAACAAAAGAATTATAGTTGATGAAAATGTATGTTCTATATACTTTTCTCAAAGAACTGATCAAGTAGAATTGAGAAATGTTAGACAACTGGAACTGGCATTTTCTTTGATTTAGATCCTTTAACAATGTGGAAGCCATATTGTATTTGTAGCTGCAGAAGATTGATCAATGTTACCTGATGCTAGCTAGAAGGGCCTGAGACATGGTCTAACTTTGCGGGGTTCAAAAAGAATAGAAAATCCATTGCAGATTTTAATTTCTAAGAAAGCAGTTCCAAAGAAAGAGAGTATGATCCAGATTCACTGGTCCCCTGGGTTCCAGGAATGTATTCTCTCTCTGGATATTAATATATACCATAAGCTCTCAAATGTTATTGGCAAATATTAATACATAGTAATTTAAGAGACTTAAAAACAACAGAAAATAATATATTAATGTGAGTTACCAAATACCAACCTGAGAGTCAATTACTTCCTCCTTTTTTTTTGAGACTGTCTTTCTGTAGCCCCAGCTGGTCTGAAACTTACTATGTAGATTAGGCTGGCCTCAATCTCATGGAACTCTGCCTACTTCTATCACCCAGTGTTCTGGGATTAAAATGATATATATCACCACTCCTGGCTTGCCAATGATTTCTTAATAATACTAAATTAAAAGTTGGTCAACATAGTCCAAGAGACTCCCAAAATAACATGAAGCCTTTTGTTACCTCCCAGAATTTGAAGGTAAGACCCTACTATTGAAGACAGGACATACTTCGAATACAAGACCTGAAGCAATGGAGCTGGAAGCCTTTTCTCTGAAGGCTCATAGTTCTAGAGGAAAAGCTGCTAAGGTAAAAAATAGTTCAACGGTCCCATCCAGCTCTAAAGCCTCTAACCACAACAAATGGCACAGCAAACTATCTCTACTGGTGCAGGAGTGACACTGTGATCAGGGGTAATCAATAGCAATTTATCTGGACTTAAAGTCCTCTCAATGGGAGAGAACTCATGGGTGGCCCTGTAATTATAGTCAAATACACATGGCTGTCTCCAGGTCATGAGAGCCTAAAGCAAACCCTACTCTGTCATATCTCTAGACAATGAAATTTCTTATCATATGCTAAGTGTGGATCCTTATATTTATAGACAAGTATACCATACACCAACAGAAAAGCTTCTTTTCGCAACAATAGAGGCTATTACAGAGTTCCACAACTGGTCACACACACAGAATATACACCTGAGAGATGCTCAGCCCTAGGTGACATATCTACAGTGGAAACTCTATGCCTAAGTCTCATGGAACACAGAGGAGTGGGGATGGAGAGAATAATAGTGCATCCCTCTAGTCTCACTAGCAAAGATTCCTTATACCACAGAGTGAGAAGCACACAGAAGGCCACAATGGGCTAAGTTTTAGAGAATAAGAGACTGTACAGTGCATGTCCCCAAATAGGACTTTTATATTAATCTTCACTCACCCATGGCTCAGGAGCCATTTTAGAAGAGGGGGCAGAAAGATTGTAAGAGCCAGGATTGGTACATGAACATAGGGAAACAGAGGCTTTCAGGTCACTGGAAGATTGCTATGTGAACTTGTGTCAATGGTGGTGTTGTGCACAAGACCCATGCCCACTCAATGAAAGGCCCAGTGTGGAGTAAGGGAAATAGGCCGCATGGCATGCTGGCCCTAACCTGGGAACTGTAGACAACTGCTGGATGAATGAGAGCAGATCTTCACTGAGATCTCTAGACAGTTTCCAGTGGATAAATTTGCACTGAAGGACATCTGGGTACAGATGCTTGACTGGATAGGACTTAGCACATATGACAGAATGCAGGAGGCCCAGTGGGTGAGGATATGTGGAGGCCTTGATGGGGAGGGTGTCTAAATTCTATTAGGAATTATTGTGCGAAATGCACAGAATTGCAATAAAAGTCAAAATATTGAGATCTAAATAATTAAATTGATGAAGATTATTTACAACAAAGACACTTCCATTTACAAAGAGAATATGGATTAAAATAGGTACTTCATACTTCCAGCACAAATACTTATTCTAAATCATAAAGCTGCTTAAACATAATGCTTTGTGCATTCTTTTCAGTTTTACTGTCCATGAGAAAAACCAGATCCAGATGGTTTTTCAATCACAAATAACCTCCCAGAAAAGGGGAAGTCTGGATTGTACCTGGAAGGCCAGATATCAGAGCTACAAGTAGTGAGCATGTCTTTATGCCAGTGAAGGACAGAGGAGATATGGTGCTGGGAAGTAACGAGACAGTAACCTTTTCTGCCATCTCTTGGACTCCGGCATACATTGGTGATCAGGCTTTAGGTAATAGCTGGAGTTATGCAAGTGTAGGGAGAGAAGCTGCTTTGACTCACACTGTGTGTCCTTGAGAAAGAGGAGGAATATGACATTCATTTTGTTATTGTTCTTTGTTTGTTTTTGAGACAGGGTCTCCCTGTAGTCACAGCTGGCCTGGAATCCACTATGTACACAAAGCTGGCCTCCATTTCAGAGATCCACCTGCCTCTGCCTCACATGTCAAGATTAAAGGTGTGCACAACTACCCCTAGTAAATACAACATTCTAAAGTCATATACCTGTGCCTAGGGACCTCTATCTGCTGGTTCTAGTAGATCTTTTGACTCTGACAGCTAAAGAGCAGAGATATCTAAGAAGGAAATAGATGATAGACTGCCAAGTCAGCACAATTCAGTACATCCTCCTTCCACACTACTTATTGAAAAGTTAAAGTATTAAATGAGACAGAATGAGGCACTGAGTATTGAATTAGGTGTGGCTCAGAGTATTTGGATGTTTTGAAATATTTATAAAAGTCACACCTTCAAGCTTGCCAAGAAAGGAGGAAGAGTCATTCTACTCTATCCAGGCCTGTGGTCACTTTGTGGTATAACTATATACTGAAAAAAAGGAGCATATATAAAATTTTCACTTCTTTGTGGATAATGGATCCAAAACTGTCAAATCTGGCAAAGAATAACACTCCTGGCCAGAACAGGAGCTTGTGGTATTTTGGTTACAAATGGAATCTTGAGTCAAATGTATCTGACAGGTCTGATAATAGGCAGCTTGGGATCCACAGACACATCCCCTCTCTACTTCTTGCATGTGTTCTAGGAAAAGATATACTAGGAAATCTGCCAAATACAAGAGTCTTGTCTCATGATTAAATATTATAATCTGACCAAGGATCAGAATGTCACCTTTCTAGAACAAACTGAGAACAATACATCATTGTTATGGAATTCCACAGATTAGGGCCACACCGAGTGGCTGAAAAGATAAGGAGTGGTCATCTCCATCAGAGCTCCACTTACCTCTGCTGTTAGGTTGATGCAGAAGCCAGACTGGTCTTGGAGAATGAGAATAGATTTTCATAAGCTTAATTAGGTAGTGCTTCCAAGTGCAGCTACTGTTCCAGATGTTGTCTCCCAGCTAACTCCAATCAGTACAGCCCCTGGCAGTCAGTCCAGGCTGCAGTACAATCACCTCTACCTGTCAGTCCATACAACCCAGCAGATCCAATGAAACTTGAACAGTTGGTGGCAGATTGGGATATTCTATGGAGCCACAGTAGCAAATACAGTCGAGACTCCTAATATTATTTTTATAATAAAATCTATGACTGCCTCAGCAAATAGCTATTTTTCTTTTGAGAAATAACTCAAATTGTTGCTTGCCTTGGTAGAGTTCAGATGCCTGGATTTGTGACTTGAGTTTCTCATTATGATCCTGACTCAAGACCATTCACTAATAATATAAAGCAGGGTGTATGCAGCATTGTATCGATATCAAGATGGAACATACATGCAGGAACAGACCCACACCAATCTTGGAAGCACAAGTTAAACTGAACAAGATGCTCATTGGCTCCATGTGTGTTTCTCCATGCAGTACTGTTGCTTTCTCTCACTATCTTTGAAGTGAACATATGAAGGTGGTCCAGCAAGTAAATTGTGGCCTAAGAACAATTAAGTGGATAGATCAACGACAGGTGACTGCTAGATGGGAGATGGACAGGCAAATAGCCTGGCTTTTAGATACTTTTTGTTGGTTTCCTGAGATTGGCCTTTGTGTATTTCTGCAGCCTCACTGTTTTGCTTGATCCAGTGTTGCTTGACTCCTAAGACACATCCTGTCTATCTGTCCTGGAAGAAGTCACAAATTGAGGGAGGCAATGACACAAAATAATGGGAGAGAGTTAAGAATTTGAGCAGATTAGAAATTTGGAAGTAAAGACTTGGCTTAAAAGTAGTGAATATCATCTTTGGAATTCAAACACAATGGGAATACACTGATATATTGTTTAAATGCTTGTCAAAGGTCTTTTAAGATTCAGGATAGATGGTGACCCACTTCCTGGATGTCAGTCATCCTCCTTTTCCATTTTCTCAGTACCTGCTTAATGCTCCCATGAATTATGCAGCAATGGTGATAGTGATGAAATTTACTATAGTAGATTTCCAAGTGTATACCTACCTCCTTGAACTTGGAACTGTGACCTTATTTGAAAAAGGATTACATGGATATAATTTAGTTTTGAAAATTGAGATGAGAGCTGAAGATAATACATATGTGAGTTGTAGAACAAACAAGGAGAAATTAAGCTGGAAGTTACCTAGAAGCTTTATCTTTATTGACTGTTATAGTGCTGTAAGGTGCTTTTGCATGTTACCAGAAGAGCAAAGTAAGCATCAGCCTTACCCAGCTGTGAACCCTGTGAGCTACAATAATGATTGGCTGGCAAGATATGCCCTCCCCTGGTGCAATAGTAGCACGAATGGTTTGAGAGTAACCAACCACTTCCTCATTGGCTTTAAGGCCTGCTTTACAAGATGGAGCCTATTCCTGTTATCAGGGCCTGGAACCTATGTCAGACAGGTTAAAGGCCATAGGGGAGAGTCTATGATCATTATTCTGCTAAATGGACATAGTATTAAACCACTCCTAGTGACTTATTGATGTACCCATAGATTAATGAGCATCTCTCAACTCTCACCAAAGAAAATTTTTCTTGCAGCAGATGATGATTAATACAGTGACTCACAAGTGGGCAATATGTAGAGAATAAGAGACTGAAGAGTGGTGGTCCCTTAATGCAACACCTATATCACTCCCTCTCACTCCAGAGATCGTTGTGGAAGGGCCAGAGGTGGTAGATGACTGAAAGGAAACACTGTTTCCAGATAGCAGGATAGTTACACATCTGAGCTCACAGCAATGTGATAGCATATGTAAGACCTGTCCAAGCTCAAGAAGACAAACTTCCCAGCATGGAGAGGGGAGGTGGGCGACAAGTCCCAGCCCTCGCTGGGGATTTAGTCAGTTGACAGCTTCAGGGAGAGGGAGAGTCAGTTTTATTTAAAGGTGAGATGCCAGGTTGATTAACCAGGCTCTTGGGGATGGACACTCATCCAAGAGCAGTTGGTGAACACAACCTAGGCTTGATAGCTAGGCCTTTAAAATAATAATATAAAAATAAAGTCAAGTAGTGAGGAGGAGGTAGAGGTGAGGGTGGGTGGCCTGAATATGATAGAAATGCATTATATGCAATTCCCAAAGAATCTAATCTTTTTAAAAAATTTGAGATGAGGTCACCTGGAATACTTGAACAGCCCCTTGATCCACTGAAAACTGTTCTTAGCTCAGAAGGAAATATAGCTTAGACAATAAAAAAAAGTTTGCCTTATAAGCACAGGGACTTGATTTCAATCCCAAGAACCTAGGTGAGTAAAAGGCAGGGTATGGTGGTATTTGTGATTCCAGCACTGGTGAATTAGAGACAAGCAGATCCTGGAGCTTGTCTTGTAGCCAGCATAGCCTACTTGTAGAGATTCAGGCCATTGGAGATGCTGTCTCAAAAAGAGAAAAAAATATGACAGCACCTGAAGAAAAGGTTGTTTACTGATCTCCATATGTAAGCATGCACATGTGAATGCATACCTGCATACACATGAGCACCCACACACAGGAAAATAAACTCACATATAGACACACTTATAAATAGTTATCTGATAAGAGATTAGAAACAGAGAAAGTCGGTGATCACAGAACCTTTTGTTGTTATTGTTAAGCATAGGTACGATGCAATTATATGAATTCAAGGAGAAGGCAAAAGAAAACTTGAAACATGAGAAACTGGGACAGGTAAAGAAGCACTTCTCTAGAGGCTTCTCAAGGTCCATGCACTGTCTTCATACTTCCGGAACTGTGAGAAAATGGATTTATGTTATTGTAAAGCTCGCAAATTTGTGAGGATTTGTTACGGCAGGCATAGGAATGGCTAACTAAGACTTAGAACTAAGACTTCTTTGCTTTAAGACTGATTTTGCTCTTGCCACTGCTGAAGGCTCAATTTTCCACCTCGCGCTTAGATCTAGAGTGAGGGTGGAACTCTTGGCAGCTGTGTTTGGATGGCATCCATCAAGAATTTGTGCAATTGAACAAAACATTCAGGATATGGATTTGCTTTTCCTGCCCGTTATCCTTCTGGAGGGACCATTGATTACAGGCTTAACAGGTGCTGTTTACTTTATAAAAATATATTTGGCATTTTTCTGGCTATGCACTCAGGTTTCAGTGAAGGCAATACACTGCTCTTCAGGAGATTATTGGTTTTATCATGCAGCCTATGAAGCCAAAGCGGCTCAAGTACAGAGCTACTGAATGGTGTCTTAGAAACCACCTCTGGTTCCATCTGAGGAATCCCCTTGTGAGAGAAGAATGACAGCTCAGGAGAGTGCTTTGTGAAGTGGCTTCTCTCACAAAGAGAATATGTGAATTTGGGGGGAGGGGATAATAGAGGGTTTGTGTTGTCCGAAATGACACCTAACAGTGTGCTGCAGAAACTGTGGTGACGCCAACTCTTCTGGTTTAGAAAATTAGTAAGCAAGAGATGAACGTTCCCACCAGGCATCATTACAGAAGTGGTCTTGAGTTAGAGGCTGAGCTAGCCACTTGATGTTTTAGATCCCTCACTATGAGTTGAATGGATTGTGGGGATTGAGCTCAGAATCTCTTACTTGCAAGGCAAGCACTTTACTGACCGAGTTATCTCCCCAGTCTTTTATTTGTATTTTTGTTTCTTGAAGTGCTGAGAGTTGAACCAGGCTTTGCCCATGCTAGGGATTTTACCACTGAGCAGTCTCCTCAGCCTGTCATCGGTTGTCTTCTTCTATTAACTTTTTAGTTAACATACAAAATGCCTCTCCTTGTGACATTTTATGCATAAATACTACTATGCTTTGTTCTTGTTCACCCCATGGCCCTCTCTTGCCCCTTCCCTCTCTTGATAACTCCCTTCACTCCACAAATGGTCTCCTGGTCTGCTTTCATTACATATATATTCCATTTCCGTCTTATTCCCCATGAGTAGAGGTTTGAGTTATAGACATGAAGTTGCTTGACCAGCTTTGTCAATGGAAAGGTGACAAGGAAGAGGAATAAGATCAGTTTCTGGTTTTGGAGGACACTGGATGACACTGTGTTATCTGACCTGCTTATCTTGGTCTCTCTGCCTCAGTCTACATAGTACCACATTTATATCTCTAACTCTTATTTACTGTTTATTTATGCCACTATCATTTATAGGACATAGCTTAGAGTGAACACTAATATTTTTGAATGGAGGAAAAATTAAAGAAAAAGTAGATACTACTACCAGAGAGATATCCAGCTTTAGATGGGCTCCTTATTGTATAAATGAAAAAGTAGGTTTTAATATAAGTGATATCATGCTACCTTACAGAAGTGCATTTTTGTGTGATGGGAATATTGTGTATGAATTTTAATTAGTAGAAGAATTGTAATGTAGGGAAATTATCATATATTTCTGCCATGGACTCAATTTGTTATTACAGGAATTCCATTCTTTGAGGCAGACTGTCAGTAAGAAACCTGAAAGGGATGAAGGTTTCTCTTTCCCTGTGAACCAGAGAATATTCCTTGACCCCTGGCTCATACTGGGATGCAGTGAAGTGCTCATGCCTAGGACATTTGCATCTGAGAGAAGTGGTGCAGAGAGGCACCACTGTGTTCAATCATCGTGCGGGTGGTGTCCCATGCCTATGTTGCTCACCTATGTGATATCTATTGCGATACCGTTGGTAGGTTGATGAGGGTCCCAAGGAAGTCTACAGAGGTGAAGACAGAGCTGCAGACATTGGGTGGGAAGGTCTATGTATGAGGATAAAAGTGTGCTCTGTCCTAGCAAAGAACATAGACAGAACACTGTGAAACACTTTTAGATGGGGAGAACAAAGAGTTGGAAGAAACAAGAGTAAATTCTTCATCCAAAAGCGCATGAATGAGGAATACTTTGGGAAATACAAGCGTAAATATTTAGAAACAGACTATAAGTTCAGATGGGAGAGAGAGTGATATAGTCTGACCGAGTTCAGGCCATCATAGGAAGAAAGTTTGTCTGAAGCCAGGAGAGAAATCTGATGTGTAGACAGAGAAGTCCTTGATATGCCAGGTGCCTGGATCACTGAGCAAGGCAAACCAGCTTATGGCCAAGAAATTATGCAAAAGGGAATTTTAACAAAGATAGACTAGCGGGACGGGTTAGGACTTAGGGAGCAAAGGCACATTGCTTTCAAATAAATTAAACAAAGTAGGTCAAATAAGCCTGGGAAAGCACAGATGCAGAAGTTCTTTTCCTCCTTGAAGGGGTGAATTCTACTGCCTTTTTTAAATGGTGCTTGTTTTAGGAGTTCCTTTTCTGCTTGGAAAAAAATCCAAAGATAGAAATGATCAGTAAGTAGTCATTACAGAATTCCTTATTTTGTGTCCTGTGCTCTATTGTCACTGGAGGAAGAATGCCAGATTGTGTTCGTTTGAAAAATGAAAAGATTTGAAGTTTATTAAATATGAAAATATGAGTCTTTAGGTTGTAAATAATGCAGTAATATCCATTCTACTTCCCAAATAAGCAATTTATAGTCTTTCTCCTTGGGCTCATTTTTTCCTTGGTAAGTATATTTGTACTGCCTTGAAAAGTGATGAGAATTGACTTAACGTTTATTCATTCCTGTAACACAGTTTTGATATCCAGTTATTTTTCTTGAGTGTGTACACATCTTTTCCTCATTTTTGTGAATATTTCTTTTATGTCGGAATTTTACAGTGAATGTGTCCAATTCTGATAAATTGTAATAGAATTTTGTCCAATACTTTTTTATAACCGTAGTCTTTAAATACAACAACAATAACAATAACAATGATAATAGTAAAACCTGAATGAATTGAAAATTGGAAAGCTTACTCCCACTGAAACTGGGAAGTGGACCTGGAATGTCTGGCCTCTAGGAGGGTTAATAAATTGCTTTCAGACTCACAGTTTTCTTGAATAGCCAAGTTCACCCAAAGGAGTTTAAATATTATTGTGGTTCTGTAATGTGTATCAGCTGGGTGGGTTGAAGACAGATTACTCTCCCTCCCTCCATTTTACTGATACATTTATTTCATTTGGGTAGTAAAGAAAAACAATTTCAAGCATTATCTTACTGAAAAGAAGTGACAATTACTCCAGTATGAGCCCTTACCCCACAATGCACACATGCACTGATCAAACATTAAGTACAAGTTAAAATAGAAGTCTGGGCATGAATTTAACACCAAAACCTGCTTCTTGTAGGTATGTACCAAAAATCATTTTAACTTATCAAAATCCATTCTGCTGTAAAGACCTCCAGAGAATTTGTTTATACACTTCCGTCTTTGCCTGGTACCCATGTTTACAAATCTTCTTGTAAGGAAATACTTCCTTATATTTCACCTAAATCCCTGTGTGGAAGCTTAAGCCCTCTGCTTCCTCTTCTAGCTTTAGTGAAGATGTGATACAGCTGCCACATCCAGATGGTCCTTACACAAACAAAGGACCTGAGCTTATTTACATGTGGTCAGCTTGTCTAGCCCTTCTATTTCTATCCCTATCAACGGGAGGAAAATACTGCTGTGCTTCACCTTGCATTCCTCATTCCCATTAAGACTGCACATTACTGTTTTATTATGTCTTTGTACTTAAATCTTTCCACCTGTCTCTAATTATTTCATTATGACCAATTTCCAGAAGTGAAATTCCAAGGTCAAAAGGTAAGCACATTTTAAATATTTTTTATTCATATTACCCACTTACTCTTGACAAACGTTCTTTATTCATCTGCTGGCTGTATGGGAAAAAAAAGAGCTCTTCTCATTCTTTTTTCGCATGTTCGTCATTTATTTTACTTGTGTGTAAGAATTTTATTTTCCCTCCTTTTCTCCATTTTTACATTGGTATTTCTCTTATATAAGACAGGGTTTTTGTTTTTGTTTTTTTGTAGGAAAGAAATGAACCTCTGCACAGGAATCAATATTATTATCAATGCTGGTATAACACTCTTCCTCCAGTCATTGCTTGCTATATGAGTTGTGTCATATTTGGAACATGCAGATGTTTTACATTTTTACGTCATTCAATGTATTAGTCAGCAATTTATGAGTAGTGATTAGGGAATCTGTTTATACCCTTGTACATATTCACCTGCATTATTTTCTTAGTGTTTTTGTTACTGAACTGGAACAAGGACAGGCCTGATGGGGTGACATTTGGGCAAAGTTCTCAAAGAAGTTTGGCAGAAGGGTGTCAGCTGAAAGGAACCACATTTAACTGGAACATTTCTGTGTCATCTGAGGTTCAAATGGGGGCCAATGTGTTTGAGGCATAATGACTGAAGGTGAGAGCAGTGTGGAATGAATTTAGAAGAAAACATGGTGTACATTATAGAGGCTCTTCAAGGTAGACGGGGCCCTTTTACTATGAGAGACAGTAACCCATTAGGTTATTTTAAGTAGGGGAGTCATGTGACTTAACTTTCATTTTAATAGGAGAATTCTTCATTTTTATAGTATAATTACTTGACTTCAAATTATTTAGTGAATAATATACTCTTTCCAGAGTTTAGAAGCTCATTTTAAAGAACAATAACTTGTATAAATCATAAATACTTATGTACACTCAGGGTTAACACATATACCTGGAGTTTTCATTTTATCTGCTTTAGTTTATTGAATTTTTCTTGCACAAATATAATACTGTTCACACAATACCTTCACATATATTTAAAATAAAGCTGGATAGATTCCTTTCTATTATTATTTTCTCAAGAATTTTTTTTTTTTTTTTGCTTTTTTGGCATTTATTTTCTCTAGATACACTCTAATCAGATACTGTTAAAAAATCTCATTGACTTTTGTTGTTTGATAAATTACCCAAATTGTCTTGAGCATAAGTAAAGGTCTGTGTAATGTACCTTCCAGTAATGGAAACATTAATGTTATTTAGTTAAGTTTTATGATGTCTAAATCTTACACATTGTTTATTTGTTTTTAAATTTATTCTACAGCTTTAAGATGCCTTGCCATGGGACTGGAGGAATGACTCAGCCATTAAGAACACCAGCTGCTCTTGCAAAGGACCCAAGTTTGATTCCCAGCTCTCACATGGTGGCTAACAACTGTCCATAACTCCAGTTGCAGGGGATCTGATGCCCTCTTCTGACTGTGTAGGCATTGTATGACAAAGGTATACTTACATACATGCAGGCAATACACTTGTACACATTAAAAAATTAAAAATTAAGAAAATAACATACCTTACTGTTTATCTTAAGCTGATCACCGTGTTACAAATAGTAAGCCCTCCATCAATAAAACCTAAAATGGAGGACTCAAGATTTTCTGTGTCTCTTGCTACTTATAGTTTGTATACAAGATCTTCTTAGCATAGGGGGTACAGTGAGGTCCTTGATTTTGGACACATCTGTATTTAAATTTTGGAAAGCCACATATATTGCTTTGGGTTCTTATTTCACCTGTTTTGAGCCTTGTTTCCTGAAGGGTAGGATGCTAATCATCTCTTATAGGGATTTCACGGGGATGAAATGAGGTGAGTCATGTAGGCTATAGCAGAAAGTCCCCACTCAATGTAATATCCTTCCCTGACTTTTGTCTGGTGTTTTGACTTGTGTTTTCCTCACAGTCTATATTTAAACTTCCAGGACAGATTCACTGTAACACAAAAACCATATGATGTTTCTACCAGGGGCTTAAAGTCTTTTGGCTCTGAAGAGAATTGTTTTTCTATTTTCTCAGTCATACGTAAACTATTTCTTTCTAAATCATTCTGAGTGTTAATAAATAATAATGTAAAAAGTGATCTTTGATGACAGAAGCAACTTCTAAATACAAGCATTCTGATGATCTGTCATGCTACCTCAATCACGTAATTTTCTATTTACACCAACTGGGAGCACTGCATGCATTACAAATTATGCCACCTTGAAATAGCAGCCTTGTCCTTCTGTTCTCTGCAGCAGCATCCATATCAGTAGGATGCAAAAGTCAAACATCCAAATGAACAAAAATAGATTTATAACATGGTTAGGGAGTTTGTGGCATCAACTGTATAGAGGACAGTTGACTATTAATGTTATTTACCCGAGTCAGTTTAACTCAGTATAACCCATCTATCAGCCTGCTCCGTCTTCATTCTCTTTCAGTTGACTTTTTCTCCTTTTTTGAGTCTGGTATTTTGTTCTCATGTCTTTGGCTTTACCTTCTACCCTGAGAGTATGCTAACTCTCATTTGTTTATAAAGTTGATGATTGGAGAAGCAAAGTCTTTGTATATCTGGAAAATAAACTCACACTATACCTGTAAGTAAACATTTGACAGCATCCTCTATATGATACATATGTGTACAGCACTATCCTGGCCCAACCTCTGATGTTCCTCATCTACTTTCCTCCAGTAAGCATCATCTGTTTCTGCCTCAGGGTCGTCCAGCAGTCTTTTGGCCTCGGCATTCCCAGTCCCATGACAACTGTCCTTTGGCTCTCTACTCCCATTACTGTAAGATGTGAATCCACGTCTCCACATTCCACCCACAGCATGGCCACATCGTTCATTTCTGAAGGCCAGTGGATCTCTTTAGCTGTTCACTTTTCCTCCTGCTGTTACATCTTTTTTGATTACTATTAGTCTAAATGTGTAGCTGGTGCAATGATACTAGTTTTACAAGACAACATCCAATATGACTTGAAGTCTTGTGTGTATAAGGTCTTGATCTCTCTGACAAGATGTGGTTTCTCCTCCTCTTAGAATCATGTGTTTCTCTGTGTCTGTTTCCCCCTTGATGTATGATATAGCATATATTTAACCATGAGCTAGGTGCCAGACTAAGTACTGAGAATAGAGAAATGAGCAAGACAGAGTAGCTGCTACCACAGATACCAGAGTGGATGGAGAGACATGTAAAGTAAGTGTAAGCAGTCTATTAAAAAAAAAACAAAACATGGCCATCAAGCAATATTAGATTATTTCCCAGAGCTCCTTACATGGAGCCCTATGAGATTACTCCCTTACCCTGGATGAAATCTCAGTGAGGAAACATAAGTTTAAAAACTCGCTCTTAGGGTGTATGGATGCCTCTCTCAGCTTAGTTAGCATGCTTGTTCTGGGAGTGTCAGCAAATGATGTTGCTGTCCAGTTGTCGAAACTCCCACTGAAATTCAGACTTGCCTGACCTTGGAAGTCCAAGATGGAGATCAGGGGAGTAGAAGGTTTTCCACTTTCTGCTCTGTATGTTGATTATTCTTCCTCGTATTCACAGAATATTCCCATATCTCCAAGGTCAAAGGCGATGTAGAGATGGGTAGGAGGCAAGAGAATGTGGGCTAGGTTGTTCCTTACACATCTCTCACTGTTTTGTTTCACCTGGTGCTTGTCTCTGCTTGGCGTAAGCTTAAGGCTGGCACTTCTTGTTACAGATATACAGTTTTCTAGGGCTTTCCTCTCTTCTGACTTCCTATCATCCTTTACTCATCCCACATAATGCTGAGGATGTCTCCATTTAGTTGGACTGATTATTCTCTGCTCTTAGCCTATAGAGTATGGTGATACTCCCATTTTTCCCTGGTAAAATCTGTTCCTGCTTTATGCAGCTCTTATTTCAGGACCTAAACTAACCTCAAGTAATTGCTCTTTCTCATACTTGGTCATATCTGGCCCAATGAAAACTTTACCTATTGACTACACCCCTCATTTCCCATCTTACCTAAACTACTGATCTATCCATGAATGCCAATTCGACAACAGCGTGCTTTCATCTTTCAGCAAAACTACCTAACAATTCTCCCTCTCAGAGTTTCTTGCCAAGTAAAAATAAAGATACTAGTGTACTAACACCAAACAGTAAGAGAAAGATAGATGCTAAAGCCTTACAGTTGTCCTTTAAAACCTTGTCACTTGACTAGAGACAGAGGATGAGCGCCATCTCCTCTTTGCTACATAGACCAGTTTGGCCTCTATCTACAGAGATCCTTTTGTCTTTGCCTCCCGAGTGCTGGGATTAAATGTGTGTGCCACCATGCCCATTTCTTGAAGCCGCACTCTTAACATTGATGATTATGAAATCAAATATCAACAAACTCTGAAAAATGTTGAAGATGCTATACATCCTGTAGTATCAACATTCAAATGGGAGAAATGGCTCAGTGGTTAGAGGACCAGTGCTCAGTTCCTAGCACTCACATGGCAGCAAACAACTGCCTGTAAACTCCAGTTCTAGGGATTCTAATGCCTTCTTCTGGCCTCCATGCGCATTGCACATACATGGTGTACTTACATACATGCAGGCAATACACTCATACACATATACATAAAATAAAAATAAATAAATTAAAAATTGAACTAAGATTTAATTTTTCATTTAAAAATTAGTATGTAAATTTGCTTTCATCTGTAGTTAATAGTAAATTACATATATATCAAAGAGTTTAAAATTATTTTAAAATAAATTTGTTATTCACTAACAATATGTTTGATATGTATGCCTGTTTTATTGAACTATGTGTTCTAAGTCACAAAAAAATTGGGGAACCAAAAGGAATTGTGAGAAGAGAATGTTTAAGAAGCTCTGGTGTGGATTCCCTCTTCTAGGATCTTCTTGTCCTTTAAATCCCCTGGAGGAGAGTCTCTCCCATAACAGCACTGGGATTTTAACCCTTAGGGAAGGCATGAAGCAGCTCTTACTAGACAGTACTACCTGGAAGTATATTGGGCTCATGCCTTTATGCTTAGAATCTTGGCTTCCTGGAAGAAATGTTAATGGGCTTCAGAAACAAAACTTTTTACGTTATAAAGTAGGCTCTGACTTTAAGAAAAAGTGCTTTTCTGCACCATAATTTAGCATCTTTCACAATGAATTGAAATAAATAGAATATTTGTTGACATTTCCTTTAGTCACAAGTACACTCTGAGGAGTGCAATTAAAGTGTGGAGCTTAATTTGGCATGTCAAGCACATGAATGATCGCATTAGGACTGTACAGTGTACAAAAAAGGTAGGAGACATTCCAGTCTGAGAATTTAGCTGGAATAAAAACACATGGCACAGGAAGTACATCACTGTGTTGCCTCTGTGAACTCAAAGAGAAAGCACCGAGAACAACAGGAATGGCCATGTCCTGTTAAGTTGGTTTGGTCTGAGGATTTTACAGACCCTCAAATTCCATGTAAAAATCGTAGAGTTATTCTGGAGAAAAATAAAAAGATTCAAAAAGTTGATCAAATATGTGGGAGCAGGCAAAAGTCTGAATGCTGAGAGATATATAAAGACTCTCTCTGAAGTAGTAGACTCCAGGGCATTAAGTGTCCTCAGTCTGGGCTATGGAGGGGGGACTGGATTTGTCTTTTCTAAGTTTGTACTGGAAATTTGGTGAGCATGTTAGTAATTCTTACTATATTTTAAGTTGCTATTATGTGTCCTATAAATTATGCCCAATTCTTACAATACTACTACTGCAGGTCAGTCTCTAACTTCCTTTCTATTTGAGAGCACACATGCTCAGAGAAGGTCAGAAATCTGTCTAGGTTTCTAACACCATGCCTGACATATGACCCGATCTAATTTTTTTTTCTGAGTACAATCATATAACCAGGTTTGTTCTTCTTACCCAAAAAAGCAAGGTCCCTGAACCATTCAAAACTCCCTAAATTTAAAATCGATTCCTTAGATTGTTGATAAAAGGTATCACCAGGGGAGTGAGTGTTCCTTAGGTCCTGACTAGCCTTAAAAACAAAGAATATATGCTGGAAATACAAGTGTGTATTCAGATTACATCCCATACTGTGTGCAGGGGATGTGTGAAGGAGAGGCCAACGGAAGACACAACTGCAGGGAAACATTTTGGGGCCAAACCATGATCTCTGGTCACATTCTCCATTTTTCTGCAAGTTCCTCATAGAGAACACACCAGTGGACAACGTTGCAGCCAACAGTAAAAGCCTTTGGTTTGCAGTTATCTTTTGAGGGTCACAGAGCACATTATTTTCTGTCCTATATGCTTTCCTCTAAAAGACTTCTAAAACAATTTTAGATGTATATGGGAACAACACACAATTTTTAGCTAAATATTTCAATCACAAAAGCTGGAAAAAATAACCCAGGAAAACAAATTCAAGAAAATGTTAACTCTCTCTGAAACTAGAATCAATTAATCACCATTTGATTTGACTAGAATCTGTCAGTGACTAATTCACATTGAGGTGACATCTCTTTTAATTCATTACTAATTGGCCATTAGGTTTCTCCTAGACGTCCACTTAACAAGGTAGTTCTTATACATCTGTTTTGTTATATTTTATTCTTCTGTCCAGATTAAGATTTTCTTGTAACCTTCCACTTAAAAACTTTAAAGTCTTTTTTTTTCCTAGTTTTAAAAAAAGTATCAATCAGACACAGTGATACATGCCTACAAAAAGTGTTTCAAGGATAAGACAGGAGGATGTTGTGAGTTCTAGGTCAGCCTGGGCTAAACAGTGTGTTCTAGGCCAGCATGAGCTACAGAGTCAGACCCTATCTCAAAAAAGAAATCCCTAAACAAACCAAACAAATAAATCACCAAACAACAGTATCCATCCCCCAATAAAAATATAAATAAAAATATTCAAAAAGTATTATCTCCAGGAAGGTACATGCTGCTTTTGGCCACAATTTGTGGGTTTGCTTTTGTAGACATTTTATGTGCTATGAATGTATCTGATGCTATGCTGGGAAGATGATGTAGCTTTTCACTGGCTTTCACCAGAAGAAAAAGTCGGTCCTCCCACCTCTTTTTCCCTCAAAACCTTGAGAAGAATGAAGATTTGTAGAAAGTTCACTTTCCTTGTATGACAGGGTGCATGAAAGATAGGAGAGTTACTAATCTCAGAAAATCTGTTTGTTTCTTAGATCCATAAAAATAAAGTACTAGGCCAGGTACGGATGTGCACGCCTTTAATCCCAGCACTCGGGAGGTAGAGACAGGTGGATCTTTGTGAGTTTAAGATCAGCCTCATCTACACAGTGAGTTTCAGGTCAGCTGGGACTACAGATATCCTGTCACAAGAAAGACCAAAATAAAGCATTAGGTTATATATTTTTTAACTATGTAAAAACTGTAAATGTATTTAAAAATTAGCTAGATGCCAAATTTAGGAGCAGACAAGTATTTTCTTCAGTCAAGGTAATGCAATAAGGCTATAAGACGAACAGAGTTGAAATATGTACACGTTCTGAGGTTCACATAAATTCATTTTTGATCTATGTGCTTGGTTACAAGACATTCTCCATTTTGGAAGATTGTTGCAATCTTCTTGGTGGATAAGGAATATATTTTTTCCTGCACAATAGTTCAATATCTCTCATAGCAGTTTGAAATAAATGGAAACTTTGTTGACATTTTCTTTAGGCAGAGGTAAAATTGTTCCTACTAAACATTGCTAGCTTTTTCAACTGAGAGATTTTCCTTAGAAACTCTTGTCTGAGGGGGCTCCACTTTGCCATTTAAAGGTCCTTTCCTTGCACACACCTTGAGAAACTAAATTCAACCTTGGAAGACTAGAGAGCATCTCAAAGTTCAGCTCAGTCAATCTTATAAGGTCAGTCAATTACCAGTTTTAGGCCAGCAGAGACTGGGGAGGGGACCTGTAATTCTAACATAGCCCTAGCATGTGTGACTCGATTTCTAGTGACCACAAAGCTTAAAGGTCCTCCATTGGGGCAGTTTCATAATTAAATGTTGAAACGAGAGTGCATTTCTATGAAGAGCAGGCACTGCAATCCAAATCCTAATTTAATATTCATCTTCAGAGTACACATTTTAGTAGAAAACTCAGGCCTGAGATTCTGCACACTTAAGCAGGTAGGATGTAATTAAGAGGATGTCTTGGTTTCAAGGCTTTGAAATCTAGTTCTCTCCTTTGGCACATATATAGTTTATAGGCCTTGGTAACTGGATCTGGGTATTTTCTCTATGTTGATAGCACATGGTATCGCCAGTGTTTTCTGGAGAGTCACCTTGCACACGTGGGGACTTAAAGGGGAAGTATGTTAGTAGTCTGAAGTTCCCCAAGGCTACTTGTGATGATGGCTACATCTGTGCACACCAGCCTGGCCTCGCAGTGCTGGAGGTGACCCTCCAGATAAGCTGTGTGATGGAAACATGGATCTATGAATGATGGCACACTAACATGCATGACAAAGAAATTATGAGAATACTACTTCAGAGGAACAGAAACAGTAAACTAAGAGCAGAAATGAACCAAGGTGCCCAAAGTGCATAGAAAGGCAATGGAATTGGGGCAAGTCTCAGAGGCTGGGGACTTCCATTAAGTTGTTACTCCAGTTACTGATGCTATGTGACTTAGGGGAAGGTGTTTAAGTTTTTCTGGTCTCAGTTTCTCTCTGGTGATTTATTTATATGATTGATATATGACTTTATAATTCTAACACCCTAGATTTCTATTTTTTCATTTTAATTTTTCACCATGCTGATAGACTTTATTATAGAGAAAAATGTTTCTTGATTCTTGACACACTGTGATGGTTTAGCAAGAATATGAGTTTAAAGGCATCCCAATGGGGGCTGGAGAGATGGCTCAGCAGTTAAGGGCACTGACTACTCTTATAGAGGACTTGTGTTCGATTCTCAGCATCTACTTGGTGGCTAACAACTGCCTGTACCTCCAGTTAACAACTATCTGTAACTCCAGTTCCAGGGGATCTGACTCCCTCTTCTGAACTCCACAGGCATTGCACAACACAGGTACCCTTACATACATGAAGGCATAATGATATACATATAAAATAAAAAGATAAAATAATATAGGCATCCCAAATGACTTAAAATTTACAAACTCTTCAACCTTCTAAACCAACAATCTGCACACTGTCTCCAAACATGCTCAACTATAGAAAGCAAAGGAAATGTACAATTCACGCTATGTAGTAAAAGCCCTTTCTGTGCCTATTAAAACTACCAGGAAGAAATTGTGGGTGTAACCCAAAACCTCTGTGAACACCTTGTGTCATTCCCAACTGAGCCGCAAGTTGGAAAAGAGCTAAACAAGGTTTAACGGAATAACCCAAGATTTTTGTATTAACCAAACAAAAGTCAGTTCATCTAGACAGGGTGTCAGCTAAGGATTCATACCACATTCCCATGTAGACCATGTGTTCGAAAGGGCTTTGCGGCTTTTCTAGTTAGTAGGAGAACATATGTTAGTGGGCAGGCCTAGCATTCAGCCGGAATGCACGGACCTTAGGCTGCTATTGAGTTTGTCTGCTTTTTATTTCATTACTTTAGCACTCTCAGCTTCTGTGCCTCTACTTCCCCATCTGTTAAAATAGATATAAAAATCTGGTGGTGTTGTTCCATAGTAAAACACTTGTCCAGCATTTGTGAGTCTGAATTTTGATTTGCAGTACCTCAAAATATGAAAAAATAAGAAATGACCCTCATTTGTATCATAAGGAATTAAAGTACAGACAGTACTTATGTGGAGGTCAGGAAACAACGTGCAGGAATTAGTTTCTCCTTCCACCATGGAAATCCTGGATTGAACGCAGGTCCTTGGACTTGGTGGCAGGTCCCTTTACCTGTTGTACCATCTCGTCAGTCCTAGACTCACTCTTTCTGCTCTCCATTAGCCCTGCTGCCATATACATGGAAATGCCACCATAAGGCTGAGTGCCAGGTGAAAAATAAGGGGTCAGTAAATCCTTGGACAAGGATAGAATTCTCTTCAAATTGGAGTTTTTAGGTTCTGTAGCATAAGCGACCCTATTCCAAATAACACACTTGAAAGCAGGCCTACTTGGGACATTGAGGACGTTGCCCCCTTTGCTAGATGCGGAACTTGGCCTTCACCTGGAAAGAATGAGAGCCCATTCAGTTTCTTGTCCCCTGTGGGTAAGTGGGAGAGTCAGTATCCAGGGCTTGGCCCTCCTGGTTGGGCCCCAGTGGTTTCAGTTTCACTTTTCTCTGGTAAAGAGGTAGCATGAGTTTGAAGACTGTGGAACGTGGTTGCTTTTGAGGTGCAGCGAGATCCTTTCAAGAGGATGTCATTGGAGGGATCACAAGCAAGAGGGCCTTCTGGTAACTCTCACGTTCTCAGGTCACACATAGACTAGGAAGCTTTTCAGTACCCTGAATATGTCATAGAATTAGGACACTGCTCTTACTTAGCCCAAATCGCGTATCCTATTCGAAGTACAAATATGTTTGTTTTTTACAGAGTGACTATAGTATTTGGAGTTAGTCTGTGCTCTCTGAAATGTGAACTAACAAATTCCCCAGGCAAAATCATAACACCAGAGGCTTATGAAAATTTTCTTTCACGTTCTCAGATTTCTCTCTGTTTGGAGAGGGACAAACAATTCTGTGCATTAATCTACAGGTTTCTTGGTCTTTCTTGTGGGAATGTGAGATCTACTTGGACCCCTTACACTATTTTATAAAATCAAATGTGTATAGCTAGACTTACCTGATCATGGAGAATTTGGCTTCTTGCTAATTGCATCTGCAGTCTCAAAGCACTTTACTTTGATACTTTCATAAGTGATATTAATAGTAATGGTGGTTTTTATTAATAATGCACAATAACAATAGCTCTCATTAAAACATCAGTTAAGGGATTAGAGAAATGGTTAGAGTTGTGGTTAGAAAATGGTCCTGTAGACATCAATCCTGCTGAAGTCATTTATTCTTTTTCTTATCAAATAGAAATAACTATAATGACCGATTAAGCACTTAATAAAATTCTGCCATAATTGCATAACTGCAGATGGGTGTTTTGTTTGTGGAAATGTTGTTGGTGATATCATATGATGGGGCATCCCCAGGAGAAAGAACAGAAAACAAAGGCTCATTTGCATGCCGCTCCTAAGTGCCTGTGGCTTTCTCTTTGCTTCTCTGTCTGTAGCTCCTGTCAGCAGTGGAAAGGAGCAGACCCCTGGATTCCAGTCCTTGCTTAGTGACACAATACCAGGTGACTCGCAGACAATGTCTTTGAGGTTCAGTTTCTCAAACGTGTCAAATGAGGATTTCATGCATTTGGTACATTTCATTTTGATTGCAATGTGAGCAGTACTCTGTTCAGGTCTCTGTCAGTTCCCACCTTTGTTCTGAAGCTGCCTCTACTTTCCTGCATTCATTCTCTGCTCCCATTGTACGTAAGTTATGTTCTCTAGCACAAGGAGGCTTCTTGTGGGTGTATAAACTTAGGGTACCCCTATTCACTACACCCACTGCTCTGCTTCCTCTTTCTGTCTCATAGAGGATAACTCAAGATAAACAGGATCAATGAATTTATTAAAAGATGTTGAGTATTAGAAAAAAAAGGCAGGTCAACTCTTTATTCTTTCTTTTTTTCCTGTCATTTTCTTCCCTCTACATGAGTACGTACCAGAATGGGTATGGGGCAATATATACAGTAAGATGCATACATGTTAAAATTCTAAAGTGATTAAAATTAGATAGCATGTCATAATTTAAATAACATAAGGTGGCTGGACAGATTACTCAGTGATTAAGAGCACTGACTGCTCTTACAGAGTACCTGGGTTTGGTTCCCAGCACCCACATGGCAGCTAACAACCTTTTGTAACTCCAGTTTTGGAGGATTCAATGCCCTCTTCTGGACTTTGTGGGCATTGCATATAGGCAGTACACTAATACAATAAAAATGATAAAATGACATATGATAGATGGAAGAGAAACAATATAAGAAAATGTGTATGTAGTAGAGAGTCGTTTGAAACTCATGATAAAAAAATTTTTGAACACTGAGTATCTAGGCAGACAGAACAAAAGAATTCAGGGGAGATTAATTTTACCTAATTTTGACTGTTAGGGAAAACGGTCATATGCATAGGCTTAGATGAATCAATTAGAAAGTCAATAATACATTCAATATAGGTATTTTTAAGTGAAATATAATATTCATATGACTTTGTAAAAAAAAATGAAGCACTAATAAGATACAAGCTGACCTAATTTATACAGAAGCTCCTGGGAAATTTTCATTTTTGAAACACACTCTTATCTTAACCCTGAAAGTGCTTACAAAATCAGTACCTATGTGGTTAGGAAAGGAGGCTGACCCTAAAGCAAGAATCATGATGCAGAAGGACACTGTAAGCAGGAATCATTATACTTTTCTGCACCTGCTTTGGTGTGGTAGGTAGCAAACACACACCCCTGCCACCCCCCACACACATACAAACACTCTCTCCTTTACTCAGTGTGCCTTCATTGGATTTTATATCCCTGTCTTCTGGAATTTAGAATGAGGACTCAGAAATGGAGAGAATGGTCCAGAAATCACTTTATCTTAAACCAAGCTTTAGCTTCCATTTACAACTTCCCTTGGAAGGAGAACTCCTTGGAATTATTTCACATATTCCCTCTCAAAACTATTTGAAAGGAAGGTTCATTAATCATTACATGGCTGTTTCCTAACCCTAGTCCCAAAGGTCTGGTAAGCTTTAAATCCCTAGTGACACCTGCTGGGCAGACCTCTGCTCTGGCTGCAGCTTTAGATCAGCCTGCCGCTTCTGTAATGTGCAAAGCTGCTGGTCAGGAGGTGTGGCGGGGGTGGAGTGGGGGAGCTGGTTGCAGGCTCCTCAGCTTCTAGTTAGGCTGCTCATCGCACATGCAGGTGACCCCAGTCAGTGTAACAGATTCTCCGGGGCCATCATTTTCAATCTGCCTAGACACCAGGAAGCTAAAAGGATGAGAGAGAGAAAGAGGAGAGAGAGAGAGAAAAAAAAAAAACCACTTACCCCCCCCCCAGTCTAGCTCCAAGTTACTAAGCTGCTGCTTTGTCTGAAAACTCTGAGGTGAAAGACGCCACTTCAGCCTTATGTTTTGTTCAAGCACAAACCAAATTATACTATACTTGCTTATATCTGAACATATTGGTTTATCTTACATAGAGTTTAATTGATGCAAACTTGAACTTCAGTATGTTAGATTTTCAGGGAAAACACCATCCTGCAATTTAGATTGCTATGTTTTTCTTTGAACAAAGCAGAAAAAAAAGAAGAAGAAGAAGAAGCAAGGCAATTAAACCCTGCTTCAGCTTATTCCTCCACACTCACCAACCATTACAAAAATAATGCTTGACCTCCTGTAGTATGACCTCGTCTGTCCTTTTCTGTCCAATGGCAAAATTTCTCTCTGAGCCAACATCTGCATCCTTGGACAGTGAACTTGTGTGCAAAGTCCGTGTTAGCTGATCAAGCATGGCTTTGTTTGCACTATTCATTGCTCGCCCAGCACTGTGTAAGTGGTTTTGCATATTAACTAAGTGCACAGTAACCTTTCTTTACCTCCTCAGAGCTCCACCCCCTCCCACCCGCCCGGGAAATCAACACTGTTACTCGCTGAGGAAGCTGCCAAGACGTTGCCATGGCAACCGTTCAGCTTTCAGCAGCTACTTTTCTGGTTTGAAGGGGAGAGGAGAGAAAAAAAAAAAAAAAAAACAACCACCGCACACCCAACAAACTGAGAGAGCTAAACAGCTTTCTGATCAGAGCTCAGATAAAGAAGGTCATGGTAATTTGTGGGCACTAACTAAAATAACCCCATGGATGGGAGAGTGACCACAAAAGAAGCCAACTAAAAAGGTAAGCACAGTGGACAGGCAATAATTAAATTATTTGGTAGTGGTCTTAAGCTGAAGCATTTCAAATTTATATCAGTCCATGTCATCTAAGATGCTATATCATGCGTCTCTGTTTTTATCCTGAGCCAGGGATGATTCTTATGGGATTGCAAATAGCAGAGAAGAAATGCAGAAGGGTTAGGCAGTCGAAAGTTAGGTTCACATCTGAAAGTCATTTTCCAAACTTCATTCAACACAGAACAATGCTGCATTCAGGCATAAGGAGCTGGAACTGCAGGCAGTGCCGGGTCAAATGCAACCTCAAGCTCCTCTCAGTGGGGCAACTGGTAAGGTGCACCAGGATGGCAGAGGGAGGACTGGGGTTAAGCAGAAAAAGGGGCAAAGCGGCAAAGCGTCAAGAAATGGAGGTCAAGAAACTAACACTGGTTAAGTGTCAGCAGCATCCAGAGCTGTACTAAGATAGACCCCAGACTCCCAGATCTCCCCAGTGGAGCTGATAGCTTGGGGTGAATTTTGACAGAAAGCTAGAAGGGTGTGGCCCGGCGGGGCCCTGACAGCTACAGTGGAAGGGACATGAAGCCTGTGCCTCTCGTTTCCTGCCAATCTGTCTTTCCTCTCAGTAACACCTGCACCCCACTGGCCAACAAACTTCCCAGCACTCCTCTGCATGATTGATCCCCTCCCACAAAGAGCAGAGAGAAAAACAGTGCAATACCCGTCGTCATACAAGCTATTCCCTGAATCTTGTTTTATTGTGTTCTTCGGAACACAACAGTACTTACAACAGAAGATACATTTAAAAGAATTAATTATATCACAGAGAAAGCAAACAAGTACAGAAAGACCGATGGGACTGCGAGCGACTGAGAAATCAATGTTGCCTAGGGATACAGTTATGGATAGCTTTAGTGCAGTAGAAAGGGAGGCACTAGAGATGCCAGTGCCTGTTTAAGGAGATATCATCTGATACCACAGATGTTATAAGTCTGGCCCAAAAGACCTAGTTGTTTACCTGTACCAACTTGTTTCTGCCCCGAAACACAGTCGTTTTTGCCTAACTCCATTTTGAGGCAGCGATAATAGTTTTACAGTCAACTTTCTGTAGACTTTTCTCACTTGATTTTGTTTTCTACTTGACTCAGAGAAGCAGAAAAGTTTTGAGGTAGAAAAAAAGAGGTGGAAAAAGTAGTGAGAATGTAAATATTGAAAACATGAAATAACCAAAGTCAACAGGCTGCAAGGTGAACTTCAAAAGCTTACACGACCTCAGTCACCAATGATCTTCACAGATAACAATGAGACAGAGCAAATAAAACAAGATCAAGGACCAATAACAATTCATTTTGGCAAAGGTGAGTAAAGTTCTAGAAATAAGAGGAGACATAGGTAAGGTGGAAGGACTGCCTCCAAGCTGGGTCTCTCTTTCAAATCGGAGCAAAGTTCTAAGAGTTAAAGACAGGGGTCCTCCATCTGTCACTGGTGTAGCTGAAGGTCCTATCTTATGTAACAGTCACAGGATACAGAACCATAGTTCCTCAGTCTGCAATAAATGTGATTAAATTATCTCCTCTGTATTTCTACAATGTCAGAAAACCATCTGTTAACATGACCTGCCTGCAAGACCCTCACACAGCACAGGCTGTGGGTATTAGTATTCAAAGAAATTCGTTCCTCAGATGGCTTGTTGGAGGCCTACCAACTTTAGTCTTCACAGCCCTTGAAGCCAGAAATGAGGGAGGGAAGAAATACAGGAAGAAGTAATGAACGCAAAGAGAAAATTGTTTTAACTCTGCCACAGATTCTTTCAACTGATCTGATCTAATTCCAGCAGCGATTATCCCTGTGAAACCCTGCCACAGCTAAATTTATTTTTATTTTGCCTGTTCAGAAGCAATGTACAGCCAACACAAGAGCACATCACCTTCAGGGAAAAGACTGCAGTGTATTACTCACCGCCCCCCTCCTCCTCCCTGCGAGGAAAGGTTAATTTGAATAAGGCTGCTGCTTCTACAAATAGAACAGTAAGGGCGCACAGAGGGAGCGCCAATGAGAATGCCTTCTGATGATGTCATACTTACACCTGCTTCTTATTATTTGCTGAGTACTAACAATGTGTTCCTTGACTCTCCCATCTTATTGGTTAAGAGCCCTGTCATTCTGAGTACTTCTGGAGAGTTTTAGGCACTGCAGTTCTTTACATGCCCAGAATTTTTTTTCTCATTTCCTGCACCTCCAATAAGCTGCTAGAAAATGAACATTTTAAACATTTTTGTCCTACTAACAAATATAGCAATCCTTATAATTCATAATTTGACTTACAGGGTCAATGATTCTGGGTTCATTAAACACAGCAGAAACAGTGTGAGAAAAGAGATTTCATTTGTATACGCACTGGGCGAGTTCGCTTTCTTTGATTCTGTCCCAAAGGTCTAACTGAAAATAAACTTGTTTCATTTATTTTACGATTTGGTCTTCTATCAAACAGATCATTTTTAAAAAGAATTAGATCCAAAATTTCCCAATGTGTAGGATTAAGGTCATCCAAGAAAAGAAGACATCCATGGTTTAGTTTTGTCCTGAGTTGCTTTTATTTTAAAAACAATTAGGTTTTTCTGTCATTGAAATGTGTCCCTCAGGTCACTCAGATTGGTGGTGGGCTTTTCCAGGGAAACCCCTGCAAACATTCTTGAAAACCATGATCCTTTGGAGTGAAGACAAATTAGTTATTTATGAGTAAGGAATTAACCAGCTAATGAAATGATTCAAAGAAATAGTATGGTCTTCACGAAACACAATGTAATTTGGAAGCCAGGAGTAAATGCTCGTGTTCAAAAGCCTTGGAGACTGTGGTGACAGCAAGGCACATGGCAAGCTTCTCCAGGCAAAGTCAGATCCTCAGAGAAACCGAAGACAAAGTCGAGTTGTCCAAAGTCAGCTGCTGAAGCAGAACACAGACACGGAGGTTAATCCATAGCACTGCCAGGGTAGCATATTAAATGCTCCAGTGAGAAGGGAAGGGCATTAAAGGAGCAGTCAGCTTCTATTAGGCAGACAGACATAGGAGCTGTTCTTTGGGTAGGAGGGTGAGATGAGAAAGCTTGGTTATATCTTCAGCAGACACCCCTAACTGGATATATGTATTTTGAGATAAATGTAAAAAAACAGTCATGCAAATTAGCAAAGATGATTCAAATTAGGAAGAAATAGAAAATACCAAGTGTTTTGGTTGGGTTTGAAGTGTCCTCCCTACAGACTCACATGTTGAATACTTCGTCCCCAGCTGCTGGTGATGTTTTGAGAGGCTGTGGAACCTTTGGGACATAGGACCTAGCTGGAAGACATAGGCTAATAAAGACAGACTTTTGAAAGTTATGCCTTCCTCTAGCTCTAGTCTAGCTCTCTGCATCCTGATCCCCCATGTGAACCAGTCATGTTACATGCTCTCACCACTAAGAATGCAGCTGCCTCGGCCACCGGGTCTTCCCTGCCATGAGAGCTGATATCTCCTGAAACCATGAGCCGAGATAAACCTTTCCTTTCTTGAGTTGCTTCTTTCAAGTATTTTGTCTCACTGACAAATAGCTAATATACAAAACATTTTGAGTTGGGCATCTACATCTCAATTTAAGTGGCTAACATCAAGTGCTTTTGAAATAGAGATATATTTAGCTGTGAAAAACATAGTTTGCTGTCTGAAGAGTCTAGTGAGGGGTTATCAAATGATTTAAAATTTTGATTTTCTTCTTCAAAAAATATTTATTAGTATTTTTTTAAGAAGCACTTTATTTTCCATCTACCTTCTTTCCATCCTGCTCAAGTGTCTGCAGCACAGCTCAGGACCACTAGGTTCAGTGACCTGAGCAGCAGAGGCTGCAGACCAGTTCTCAGTGGCTGTCTGGGCACTCCAGTCTTCAGTAAAGAAGTGCTGGAGAGGTATAGAGAACAGTTGCACACTTTTTAGACCAGTCTGCCACCTCTGGCTCACCCACAGTGAACTCAGGAGCTGGTATAGTGGTCCATTCATCTTGGAATTCCACCTCGGTCACAGCCTATTCAGCAACGGCTTACTCTTCCTTCTCAATCTCTTCAGGGTCTCTGTAGAAATAGAGATCAGGCATGACTTTCCACAGACGTTCATAGGAGTCGGTGCCATGAATGCACAAAATTTCCCGGGCAGCCAAGAGTTCCCTTATTGCATGGGATGGCAATGTCTACGTAGTGCGGAGGAGAATCTGTGTTACACAGAGCGCTGGTGGTCAGCCCTTAGGTCAGTCACCACCAGAAGACGTGGCTCCCTGAAGGCTGCTTAAATCTGGTTAGTGAAAGTCCCAGGAGTGAAGCGGCGGCAGCTGGAGTGGCTCCAGTGGCAGCAGCAAACTTCAGCACAACTCGCTGGGCCGTGTTCTTGGAGGAGATGACGCTGACATTAGCAGTATTTTCAATGTCAACAATGGCATGAGCGGCCAGCAGCAGCTTTTCAAACCAGGTCCTCCAGATTTATGATGCAGATACCATGACTTTTCCTCTTGTAAATGTTCTGTTTCATCTGGAAGTCAAGGTTGGTGCTACCTAAGTGGGCTCCTGCTGCGAGGAATTTGAGGTCATCCTCTTCCTTTATTTGCTGGACATCAAGAGCTCTGAACATTGTGTTAGTTTCCCTTTAAGTAACTACAAGAATCAAGAACAAGGTCGTATTGACATTGAGTGCTCAAAGGCTTATTAGTATTTTTTATGTTGCAATAAATATATTGCCTCTAATAAGTGTACCTGTGACATGCAGTGCCTGTGGATGGCAGAAGAGGGTGTTGGATCCCCTGGACCTGGAATAATTATGGGTGGTTGCAAGCCACCATGTAAGTGCTGGGAAAGGAATCTAGGCCCTCTGTAAGATCAGTAACTGCTCTTAACTGCTGAACTACTTCTCCAATCCTAAAATTTAGATTTTCTTACAGCTTCAATAACTACTTGTATGAAATTATTATAGACTTGAATACTCCTTAAGGCCTTCACTCTGCTAAGAGTATGCAAAATGGAGAAACCACTGAATT
Source organism: Eospalax fontanierii (assembly GCA_035773235.1). Lineage (NCBI taxonomy): Eukaryota > Metazoa > Chordata > Mammalia > Rodentia > Spalacidae > Eospalax > Eospalax fontanierii. Next base: position 106,740,106 of record CM069524.1, read on the forward strand.
TTCTCCAAGACTTTTTATTAAGGCACGGTGAATTTTGTAAAACACTTTTCCTTTATCTGTTGAAATGATCATGATTCTGTTCTTAAGTCTAAAGATGATGCATTACATTTATTGATTTGGGTATGCTGGACCAGCTTTGTGTTCCTTTGATGAAATCAACATGGCTATGATGTATATGATCACCTTAATGTGTTTTTGAATGAGGTTCTGAGGTTTGCAAGTATTTTGTTGAGAAATTTATCTTTGTTCATCAGGAAAATTGGTCTGCAGTTTTAGGCTGTTTATTTTTTTTAATGTGTGTGGGTCTTTGCTTTTTCTTCATACTTCATAGAATGAGTTTGCTAGTTTTCCTTTTTTTTTCTATTTTGTGGAACAGTTTGAGAAGATGAACTTAGGTCCCTGTCTCTCACTCTCACAAAATCAATTCATGATAGATCAAAGATCTTAATTTAAAATCAGAAGTACTGGAATTACAGAAGGAAAAAACAGGGAAAACACTTCAAGACATAGGCAATAATTCTCTGGACATTAATAGCATAAGAAGTAAGCCTAGAATTGACAAATGTGGTTACATGAAATGAAAAGCCTTCATGGTAAAGGAAACGCTCAGCAGAGTAAATAGACAGCCTACAAAATGGGAGAAAATCTTTGTACTCTAGGTTTCAGATATGGAGTTAATACCTAAAATATATAAAGAATTCAAAGATTGAACACCAAAAAATTCCCTGATGATCAATAAAGGACCTAATAAACTGGACAACTCTCAAAAGAAGAAACACAGTCTTCAGACTCTGTACAGCCCCCACCCCACCCCACAGGTGGCTGCTTGTTTGCCATGTGGCTGATCTCCATGCCTAATTCAAATGGCATGACTCTCTACCTTTTAAGCTCCCATTTATGGATCTATAATGAACGTATCTCTAACCTAACCCCCCCCCAAAAAAGAAGAAAAAGAGGCGCAAATGGCCAATTAATACTTTGAAAATGTTCAACATCTTTAGCTATCAGAACCATACAAATTAAAACTGCTTATAGATTACATCTGACTCAGTCAGAATGACTATCATCAAGAAAACAAATGACAACATATCGTGGCAAGAATGTAGGGAAAGAAGAACATTTTTGGCTACTGAGAATGCGCACTGCTGCAGTGCGGTAATGACTTTCACATTGTAACCATACCCTGGGCTAGTGACTGACTTTTCCCTAACTTTGCAATCAGAATATTACTTTTTGTAATATAAGTAAGCTCACTGTACCTTGTGCTCTTCTCGTGTCCAGGTCACAGTGCCTTCAGTCCTCAGGACCTTCCTTGGCCTTCCACTCAAAATATGTGCATGTGTGTTTTATCTATCAAAGAGTCAAAGTGTTGCAACCTTCTCTTTGTACTTGTATGCATGGTATTCTAGGGTTTAGGGATCAAAGGGCAAAATTCTTCTCTGATAAAGATGGATCTGACTTTTACCTCCTGTTTCATGCTGGAGATACTGTTTCAATAAAGGAATGAGTAAAGCCCTTGTGGGAGAGCACGATTCTGAGAAAAAGCTGAAGGAACAAGGAACAGGTTCTCAGCAAGTTAGTCCCCTCTTGGATGAAATGGATGCTAAGAGTCAGCCTGTTTCTTGTTTTGTTTTGTTTAAATTGAGGCACAGCTGTAATGTGTCTTAAACACTGCAATGCAGCCTCTATGGAAATCATAGAGGTTTCCCAAACAACTAATAATTCGAACTATCTATTCCACCCCTGGGAGCTTAAAGGACTCTACTTCCTACTGCAGAGATACCTGCACATATGTTTGTTGCTGCTGTATACACGATAGCATGGAAAAAGAATCAATTTAGATTTCCATGATTTCATGCAGAGAGAGAGAAAATGGAATACACATGGAATTTTATTTCATGGTGAAAAAGTGAAATTACAAAATTTGCAGGAAAATGGATGGGTCTAGGATTATTATAATTGAAGTGACCCAGATTCAGAAAGAAATACCAGATATTGTCTCTCATATGTAGATCCTAGCTTCTAATTTTAAAGTATATATGTACATATGTGGGTGTGAATATAGATACAGGTCATGGAACTAGGAAGGGGGCTGTGGGGAGATGGTAGAGAGAAAGGAAACAACACACATGACATGAAGATGGGAAAGAGATGGCTGGGTGGTAGAGCACATGCGGGTGGGCAGAATGGGAATGAGGACTGGGAAGACAGAGCAACCAAACAAAGTTTCTATGAAAATGCCTCGATAAAGCCTGTTATTTTGTATGCTAATTTAAAATAAATAATTTGAAAATTATGAATTTTAGTTGTAGTAAATAGCAGAGAATAAAATGCTACCATTCTGTGAAATTTAGATGTCTCAAGAATCATGTACACTGTGCTTGAACTTCACAGTATTTTCACTAGTGAAGGGCATGCACACTTTGATTCCAGAGATCTGCCTATGGTAACAGCATTGAGGTGAGTATGATGGCCTCATACAGCCTTGTATTCAAATCCCACCTCCAACACTTAGTACCTATGTACTTGGCCATGGTAATGAATTCCTCTAAGCCTCAGTTTTCTTGAAAGATCATCATAATACTCAGGAGTAGGAACACTATCAGGGATAGACTGAGGAATGCATATGCTTTATTAATGTTTCCCTTGCCTCAGTAAATGACAGATTTGCTTATTATTTTGACCTTATGACTCAAAGATTCTTTAAGGACCTACCTCCAGTCTGGCCATTTTCTGTGCGTCTCTGAGTCTACTGTTGCCATTCTGGCATTTTGCTGCTTCCCAAAGATGTCTGATGTGCTCATGTCAGAAGGACTTGGTCTTGGCAGTTCCTTTGTCTGGAACTCTTTGCCTACCAACCCTACTTTAAGTTCCTTCTTCAGATGGCAGCTCAGACCACAACAGTACGAGGCAATCTGACTCAACACCTGCTTAAACAGATCCCCGGGGCTTCCCTTCTCATTACTCTATGTTATGCTTTTTTATTGCCTCTCTGCTCTACTTGACAATTCTTTATGGTGATGTATTTTAATTCATTTAGTTTCTGTTTTGCTCAGTTGAATCTAAGGTCCCCATGAGCAGTGGTTTGTTTACCTTTGGGCTCCAGAGTTTTGAAAGTACTTGGACACAGTAAATGTTCACCAATTATTCTTAACAAATGATAATGATGAAGTCAGCAAGGACTACTATTAAGTTCTTCAGGTCAGTGAAAATTGATGCATGTGGTACAATGATTGCAGAGAGATCTGGACTCTTTTGCCCCATCCTAATGTTTGAGATGTAAATGAGATTTTAAAAAATGATCCAAGGCAGGAAATACTTCAACTTTCCCATCACAGATGAGGATCAAATTGCAAGGCAATGAGTATATATAATCCCAATATTCTTTACAAACAGAAAGCCAGTGTTTCTAAGGGTAGATGAAGATGGGCAAGCTGGGCCAGTGGTCTAGAAGGGATTGCATTCTGAGGCCTGGGTGAGGACTATTACTGATGTGCTCTTTCTGAGGTCTATCCATTTGCTTTTTCTCCCAGCTCTGCCAAACATAGTCATGGTAATTAGATTCTTACGAATTGTTGGGTGTGGTCTGGGGACTAGAAATCAATAACAGAGAGCAATATAGTAAATCCAGGAAGTAATCGTACATTCAAGGGTGCATGTAATTCTCAATATTTCGCACACCTCCACACGTATCTGAATTCAATGAGCTGACTCAAGCTGCAAAGATTTTTTTTTTTACAATTTTTCTACTCCCTCTCTCAGTCAATCATGATGATGAAAGAATCTCAGACTTCTACTTCTCCAGTAAGTGAAGGACAGTGTAAGATGGTATAGTGTTTAAATCATCTCTGCTGACACTCAAGTAAGCAGTTCAAATGCCAGCTGATCATTTGGATACAGCTTGGATTTGGTAGTCTTCTATAATTTGAAGGAGCATCTGCTTTTAATATCCCAGTCATATCAACACCTGTGGCTGCTTCTGCCTCTAGAAACCTCTTTCTCTTTCTCTCCTTCCCTCCCTGTTTCCCTCCCTCCCTTCCCCTATCCATCAATCCTTCCTCCCTTTCTCCCCCCTGGTGTTGGAGATTGAGCCTGGGACTTTGCACCTGCTAGGCACATGTACTGCCACTAAGCTACATGCCGAACCTTAGAATCTTCTTGACATAATACAAATAATATGAAGTAAAATCATGCCCGATCAGAATGCTGTTGAAAGCTGATAGAATCTTGGTTGAAATTTTGCATTTAGAGACCATTTTTAAAGTATTTGTCTATCTTCTGACACCTTCCTCCATCATGATCATGACAATGTTAATTCTTTTAGGTGAGTCCTTCCTAAACTTTGGAGTGTATATGACCATATGTATCATGAGCATCTCATTAAAGATCAGATTGTTTTAGAATGTCTAGAATGGGGAATTTGAGTTCCCAACAGTGTCCCAGGGGAAAATATGTGCTGGTCTGTCTACCACCCTCTGGTGGCATGAATTTATGACATTGCTGTTTCAAATCAGCAGAATGATTTTGAACGGGGTCCTTATGATTCTCCCTCATACTTCCTGTTGCATCTGGGCTCAGAGATTTTCCTCTGAGGTACGTTCATATCGGGTCGATAAGTGTGTCCCTCCTGACTCCTTCTTGCAGGAGCTGTCTCAGCTGAGGCCTTGCTCACACTTCCCTGCAAAGCTGCAGTGACCTCCCACTCATCTCCCAAGCCCTGTCCTTCCCTCCCTCTACTTCATCAATTCATCTCCCATCCTGTTACCTTATTTTCCTTTAGTAAAGTATTGTGATGAAGTCATACCCTTGATTAAAGGCCCCTGCTGGTTCTCTTGCTTAAAATAGAGGTTGTGCTGGCATATAGGTCCTGTGGCCTGACACAGTTGGGCTGGAATCCAAACTGATCCAGTTTCTTGGTATGTGACCTTGGAAGATTGACTCAACCTGTGAAAGGCACACTCTCCCCATCTGTGTGAGGCGGAGACACTACTGTTCCTCATTTCAGCGTGTTGTCATAGGCTGAATGTGAGACGCACACAGGGCTGCCCAGTGCTGTCCGCCCATGCTAAACAGCCAGCAGCCCCCTCTCCCTCTTCTTTCTTCCCAGTGCATCAGTTTTACTTTTCTCTATCATATCACCACTCTTGAAGCTCTTTCTTCTTTTGTTTTGTTTTGAGTTTTTGTTGTTGTTTTTTGAGACAGGGTCTCCTTATAGCCTCAGTTGGCCTGCATTTCAATGTATAGACCAGGCCAGCCTTGAGCTCACAGAGATTCTCCTGCCTCTGCCTCCAACTGCTGGGATTAACGATATGTACCACCATGCCCAGTTGAAACTCCTTCTTGTTACAGACTAAACAAATGCATCCGTTGGCCACTCCGAATGTCTCATGTCTTGGTTGATCTACTGAAAATCCCTTCCCAATCATGGTCTAATGTATCTGTTGGATTTATCCACTCTCCCCATTGTATGAAACCCAAATTTGTCCTCGGTAGCATTTGTCACTTATTCATTTTCTTCCCAGCCTACTGCAATCACAGATCTCCAGAATGCTCTTGCTGTGATGGGCTGTCATGACTTGGTATGATACATACCCATGATGGTGGCTCTAACTTGATCATGGCCTCTAAGTGGCTTTCTCTATTTCTCAGTCCTCACTGACTCAAAAATTTGTTTATATTTGTTTATTAAAAGAGTGGTGATATGATAGTCCATTAAAAATGGATGCTTTAAATTGTATTTTAGAAACTATTTGCATAGAACAATAATTCGAGAAGTATTCCTAGACCTACAACCTACAAAGCATTCTAATAACTTGGAGTACAAACTCCTTGTTTCTAGTAACTCTAGTCTTTTTTTTCAGGGCATATTTTTAATGCTTTGTGCAGATGACTTCATCTGATTCCCTCAACTAATACCTCACAGACTGAGAAACTGACAACCTGAAAGTTAAATAACATATTTCCAAATTTATAATTATTACAACAAGGGTTTGAACATACATCTTTCCTATGATAACATCTTTTGTACAGTACTGTCTTATGCAATTTTGCTGCCTTAGCATACTTTCAAATTCCTCCTAAATATAAATTAAAACATGGATAGAGATCTTTACTAGAGAAGAGTTTATGAGGCAGATAACGTCAATTTCTGTAGGCTTTGTGTATTTAAATGGTTGGGAATTAGTAGTTAGTAAGTAGACAAACATAACTCAAAACTATACAGTTCTAAAATCCGGACACCTAGTAAACCTCTTCATTCTCACTCATTATTTATTTTGAAGAAACCACACAATCATCTTGCCTCTGAAGGAAAACTATTTTCCAGGTGAGTGTTTGAATTTCAAGTTACTTTCCATTTACAGCATGCAAAGGTTTCATAGGAGATCCTGTCCTAGATAAGTTCTCTGGACCAAATGGGAGCGCTCATTCTTCTAGGCTAAAAGAAATCAAGCTAAAACCACAGCAAACAGTGTAAACTATTCTGTGCTGTCCCATCCTTGGAACTGCCTTTTATGACATAGTGCAAAGACATTTTCAGCAGAGAATTTTTGACTACAAGAATCTATTGCATTTTTAATTAATGACATATTTGTAGCTTGTTAAGCACCTGTGATCTCAAATATGTTTGAAACCTCTTAGTAACCCAAATGTAAACTGGTGGGACTTTGGAGAGAAATGGTGGGATCCCCTCCCCTCCCCTCTTCCCTCCCCTTCCCTTCATCAATCTTCTGAATACCTTTTAAACCTAAACAGATCTAGTACCCTACCAGATCTTCAGAATTTATGTGACTGTAGAACATGCCAAGATATGGAGTATGCCCAAATATTTGGAAACAGGACATTGATTCCTAGGAATAGTATAAGGCCTAGACAGGATTTCTCAAGACATATTTCCTGGAGCACTAATTCCATGGGTTATTAAGCAATGTTAGGTGAGAAAACAGTGTTTTAAAGGGACATTCTCCAAAGATAAACACAGAGTTTAAAAAGCCAACAAATTTCTTTGCTACTGGACTTCTCAGTGAATCATGAGTCTCCTGGGAGAGTGGGGTTTGCTGTATTTTCAATTAGTTTTGTAAAAGGAGAATCCCACAGAATCTGCAGGAGGAAGATGAGAACCGGAAGTGTCTCTGTAGGCGCTGTGGAGCTGTGTGCATCTGTGGCTTTCCTCTTGGGCTTTCCATGGGTTTTCTCCAGCTGGAGGCCAGCGTCCTACTCACTATTTAAACTATTGTATCAACTTCATGTAGAATGGATATGTGGAGTGGTAAGAAAAGAATTCTATCCCAATGCAAAGAGACAAAGATAAATAAAACTTTTCTGTGACTCACTAAGCAGACAGATTTCTATAAATATAAAGAGAAAAGTTAAAAATAAAACATTCTACATAGCACCTTAAACAACTTAATTTGTGTGACTTCTTTTAGAGAAGCTTCACATTTTATATTTTATTGTTAAGAACACTTAATTTTCAAGAAATGTCAGGTTATTCCAGGAAATAATAAACACTGAAGGAAATGAGAAAATTCAAATTTTATGTAATCAGACATTTGTGTCATTTAGAAATCAGGTTTTCAAGTGCTTTGTGTTGCTGTTTCTTCATGTTCCCGGGAAATGTGAATTGTAAGGACTTCTTTGGTGTGGTCCAGAGGGATAAACTGAAATCTGTGTAGATAGATGTTGATTAAAAAAACTGATGCGGTATCATGCAGTTGTTTCCATGTTAGATAAGGAAGTCTTTTTCTTAATTGATCACGTAGTCCCTCAGCTGTAATGGCCATGCTTCAAAAACTCCATGTGGTTACTGCTTTTTGTATGGAACATTCTATACATCCATGTGGACCTCCTCTGTCACTGTGGAGAGTTCTACTGGCAGCAGTGTTTGTATATCCATTTCATACCCATGTGGGAATTAGAAGTAGATAAGAGAAAGATGCTAAATGGCAAATTTTTATCAGTAAGTGGCAGTTTGGAAAGTTACAGAGGATGGAGGAGTACATGTCCTGAATTCCTTGGAAGTTTAGAGCTTTCTATAAAAAGAGCTTTATGTTTCAGAGTAAAAAATACATTAAAAATGCAGAAACACAGGGGAAAGTAGGTTAACCTTTAGCTCTGTAGTGAACATGTTTTTGCTGCTCAACTTAGCGCTGTTAAGGAAGGGAATGGACCTATTTGTTTTGCAGCTATCTTTTACATGGCTAATGGAATCAGGAATGTCTGTACTCAAATGACTTCATTACTGTTCCCTCCTTGGGGACCATCAGTTCACTGTTTGTCCAGAGACTAGAACTGGAGCACCCTGAAAGAACAGAATTCCCTGTAGGGTAAAAAGGTAGTGCAGTGGGTAGAAGTAGGACGTGGCAGGCAGAAACTAGACAGATGAGTTAAGAAAATTCAGTGTGTGGCTTCAGGGTCTTTAGAGATGCGAATTAACATGGGGAAAACAATTAGTTCCAATAATGAGAGAAAGTATGAAAATGCCTCAAAAACGAAACACTAGAACTCGTATTATTCTGGAATTCCAGTACTGGGTGTGTATCCAAAAGAAATGAAATCAATACATGGAAAAGATATGTGTACTTGTTTATTGAAGTTACTTGTTTATTCACAATAGTCCAAATATTGAAACAACCTGAATTTCCATGAGTGGAGGAATGAATAATAAAAATACGCTATATACACAGGATTCAATAGTATTCACTCAGTAAAAATGGAATCTTACATAGGTAGCAACACAGCACAGAAAGTGAAAGAACCAGGCACATTAAAGGCAAATCCTCCATGAGCACGCTCATCTGCAGAATCTAAAGAAGCTGGTCTCGTAAAAATAGGTAAAATAGTGAATGCCAGAGGCTGGGGAGGGTGGAGGAGGAAATGACAGGGAGGGACTGATTAATGAAAGAAAGTTACAGTTTGCCTAGACAAATGGCTCTAATGTTCTATTGCATAGTGGATGACTGTGACTATCATTACTATATTCAATAGTTCAAAATAGAGTAGAAACATTTGAATTTTCTAAACACAATGAAAGTGGTTACACTGTATCTATATCTATATCTGTGTATATCTCATACTATAACCCATAAGTATGTGCAACTATTATGTGCTAATTAATATAAAATTTTGTTTATTTGTTTTAAATTTTTGTTTATTTATTTTAATGAGTATTTACCTTGCATGTATGTATATGTACCATGTATACGCACTGTCTACAGTGGCCAGAAGGGGGCATTGGATCCCATGGAACTGGAGTTAGAGGTATTGGGAACCTGGGTTCTCTGCAAGATCAACCAGTGCTCTTAACCACTGAGCCATCTCTTCAGCCTCTGTGTGCTAATTTATAAAAGGAAGAAGGAGAAGGTGGATGAAAACTTTCAGTCTGGAGTCAAGGAAAGTTCAAGTTGAAATGGATCAAGAAAATTATAAGGCAAGAGTTTGCTGGTAAGACCAGTGATTACTGTATTATTAATTTTTAATTCTTAAGCAGGGAAATAAGAAAGAAAAGCAGTATGTAAAATAATGAACTATAATAAAACTATTATACACATAAAGTATCACTCACACCAGTGTATAATTTTTAAATGTGAAAAAGTTCAAAGTTAATATTTTTCTGTTAAAAATGTTTAATTGCAATCTCAATGATTTATATTTGGGAAGAAAGTTAAATATGATCTTTCTGTGATGACAGGAAAATAAAGAGATCTTAGAAATCTGAATTTATCTTATAAATTTAAAATTTGGAGCTTTGGGGCTGGAGAGATGGATCAGAGGTTAAAAACACTGGCTACTCTTGCAAAGCACCTGGGTTTGGCACCCAGCACCCACGGAGGCTAATGACTGCCTGTAATCCCAGTTCCGGGGGAGCCCAGTTCCAGGGGAGCTGACTCCGTCTTCTCACTTCTGCAGGCATTGTCTGACACCAGCGCACTTACATTCTTGCAGCCAAACACTGAATTCATCCACAAAGTAAAATCAAACAAGTTAAGCTACTTTCCACTGGGAAGACAGATAATAAACATCTCTGTCTCTGTCTCTGTCTCTCTCTCTCTCTCTATATATATATATACATACATACATATATATATATATATAATTTTAAATATTTCTATGTGTTCTGGAAAAAATGATAAAAGCTGCTGCTGGGGACCAATAATATTGGAATATTGGAAGCTGAAAGTCTTGTTAATTGATAGGGCAAATTGTTACTTTATATAATATTGAGAAAATCTGGCTGAAAAGATGGCATTTGAGAAACATTGGAGTCTCAGTATAGCTATCTAAAGGAACTCTGATCCAGGCATAGACATTAGCTTGTGCAAAGGTCCTGAGGCTGATGCACACAGACTCTCTGATAAACAGCAAGGAGGTTTGTGTAGCTGGATTTGAGAGAAAGAAAAGGAGAGAAAAGTTACTGAGGTCCTATAGCAAGAGGAGCAGAGTATAGGTGGTGGTCTAGGCTTCCTAAGGGAATCGGGCTCTTTGTGAAAGAGGTGAGGCCACTGGCCAGTTCTGCATGGAAGAGCAATGTGACCTGACCCAGCTTTGTAGGTGACTTTTTGTCCTTGTGTTCTGTTCTACCCTACTCTCTTTCTGAATATCTTTTAATCTTCTTATAAAGTAAATATCCAATTGTATTAATTGTATAAAGTTCTTTTCTGCCATATTTTATATAAATGTAATCGGTTGTAAAATTTCAATTGTATTCTGTAAGTAATATTAGTCTTTGTGTGTGCAGTGTATGTATGTGTGCATACGGGTGTGCATGCGTGTACATCCACACACGCATTTGGAGGTTGCAGGTCGACATTGCTTACTTTCCTCGCTTGCTACCTTATTTTTGTGACAGGTTCTCTCACTGAACCTGGAGTTCACTGATTAAACTAGGCAGGCTGGCAAAGGATCTTCAGGGATCAACCTATTCCTGCCTCTTCTTGGGATTACAGATGCTTAAGCCATGACCTACTTTTTACATGGGCTCTGGAGAGCTAAACCAGGTCCTCAGACTTGGTTGGCAAGCAATTTACAAGCTGAGCCATCTCCCTAGAACCCTCGGTTTGTCTTTGATTACACAATTATCACCAAGAAGCCAATAGATCTACTTTTCCTAACATCCCATGGGACTTGCCCACTTCTAAATGAATTATCACAATTCTAAGTGCTGGTAAGATATATTTTGAAATGAAATGGCATGAACAGTTTTGATATGAAACTTCCACTGCATGTGCCAGAGAATGCATTCAAACCAGCAGGAGTAGAAATAAGGAACTATAGGTTGCTGTTCCTATTTTCTGCTTCCATTTTTAAGTTCAAGCACAATGGGGTCAAAGGAGGACCCAGCACCCAATGCAAGTCAAGTCCCTAGCTCTTTTCCTTTGGTGAGAAGTGAAAGGAATGGAAAAGAAGAACAGGGAAGGCAGCCTGCATTTAGACAACATCAACAGATGCAGAACAACTCTCGCTTCTCCTTGTCCCATCCGGGGAAGTATATTGTCTCAGTCCCTGCATATACAACACACCCATGACTGAAAAAAAGGCTGTGAAGAAGAGCTAAGTGCATATCTTTTCAAAATGCAAACATGCCAGATAACTGAATGAAAAAAAATGAGGCAAACCAACATTTTATTTTAGAATAAAAGAACATTTTTTTTGCAGAGGAAGGTAATGAACAGAGTGCTGTCACAAAGAAGCATTGACTTAATCTACTCTACTGCCTTTCCTAAGAAGTAAAGCCATCTCTGTTACTCTATAGAGTTTTCCTGTTTGCTGGCATATGACTTTCCTTGGGTTCACACAGTAGCCATTATTTAATTCATAAGGGTATGAACAGAAGTGGGACTGTCAAATATGATCTCTAAGGTCACAGATCCTAGAGAAAAACCTATGTCTGTCACATCCCTAAACAAAGGTGATTTCTTATTGCACGCTAAATTTGGATCTTTATATTTACAGGTGAGTGTACCACTCAGCACTCGTCTAAGAAGCTTCTTTTGTCAACAGACAGGAACCATTATAAAGTTTCACAACTGGTTATACACAGAGAATAAATGTATGTGAGATGCCCAGCCCTAAGTGACACATTTATAACGTAATCTCTACACCTAATGCTCAGGGAACATAGCGGAACATGGGGACGAAAGAACAGTAATGTATCTGTCAACTCTCATCAGTGAAACTTCCTTATACATCTGATGGTGATTAACCCTGAGGGTCACAACTGACCAAAACGTAGAGAATAAGAGACTACAGAATGTGTGTCCCCGATTGCTGCCATTCAGGACTCAGGGCCCATTGTGGAAGAGGGGGCAGAAAGACCTTAAGAACCAGGGTGGTGGATGACTACAGGCAACATTTTCCGGGTGGCCGGGAACTTGCTCACGTGAACTTACAGCAAAGGTGACAGCATACACAAGACCCATGCAAACTCAAACCAGTCAAAAACCCAGCACAGAACAGGGGAAATGGGTAAGAAGTCCAGATTTTAGCTGAAGAATGATTGGCAGCTGATCACTGCTGGGTGAGGGAGAGTGGGTCTTCTTTAAGGGAGAGACACTAGATAGGCTGACTAGATTCTGGTGGATGAATTCACACTGAGGGAAATTTGGGGACACAAATTTGACTTTATAGGCCTTAACATATATGACAGTACATGAAAATCAATGGAGGGGGTGTTGGGGTGAAGTTAGGGAGGGGTCTAAACATGATCTAATGGTGTTGTATAATGCACAAAAATTAGGTAAAAAATTTTTAAACGAAATAAGTGAAACAAAGAAACAAACAAACAAAAATATGACCTCTAAGATGTGAAGTTCATGGTCAAGGTGTGAGGAGTTAGCTATGCCTGGTCTTAAGTCTTCATTCCTTTCTAAGATTCTCTGAGGGCTTCATTTAAGAGATAAAAGCCCCGTCTCTTAGTTCTGCATCCTGAACAAATCAAAGCAATCCGAAGAGTGAAAGGTTTCACATTCAGAACATAGTCTAGATGTTTTTTTCTCATAGCTCGTTATATAAAATTCATCTTTGTGACTTGAGATTCATTTTCTATTTTCTATCTGCTATTAATATTGAAAATTTAAATTGAAAAGATTTTTAATAATCATTCTCAATAAAGAAATGTAAGGTTCCCAATTAGCTCTGGAAGGAAGTTTGTAGAAAATCAAGTTAGTGGGTTCCTGGGATGGGACTGAAGATCAGGCAAACTCTGAACCTTGTTTTCTCTTTGTGCGTCTCCATATATGTCAACGTGTACACTGAGGCATCATTTAGCTTAGGACAGAGATTCAGCAAATAGTCTTGATGAGAAAATTTCAGTCAGGCTTTGGTAAGTTTCAGATGCTCTCTCGAATTTCCAAGTGACTTGTTTCTAGCTTCTTAAGTCAAGTTTTGCCACTGTACTTGAAGAGCTTTCTGGCTCACCAGACCTCTATATCCTGGGTAGGATTCTCCAGTGAGGGGCAGCACATCTAGAAATCTTTCCATTGACTTTGAAACTGAGAGTCATATGTAACAAATCCATGATCACCTTTGCATATAACAATATGAACCCAGAAAACCCCTAAATGGAAATCTCTTGGTCTGAAGGATCCCCTGCTCTAAGCACTGTGCCACGAAGACCACCTCAAATAAGTCAGTGCCACTGTTTCGACGCTGATGGTCCCCAACAATGGCTCGTTGTTGCTTTACCACTGCTGCCATATCTGCAGGTAACAGCTTCGTGTAGATTAAAGGTGATTTTAAATGAACTTTTCTATGTGTCTCTATTTTAGTCTTGGGTTTTATTATTTTTTCACAGGCAAGTGATGAAAGGTTAGTCCCTGTAAGATTTAGCCAGTGAAATGTGTAGCATAAAAAGCTGAAGCCCTGCAGTCAGACAGAAAGAGCAAAGGAGAAAACCAGAAAACGTCCCATTGGGGCTGCAGCTTTTTAGTGTATGCAGGAATGATGTCATTTGTTTTCACAAAACCCGGTTTAAATTTGTTCATGCCTTTCAAGAACTGCAGCAGGGAGCATCTGTGGAGACTTCTGCAGACCATATTTCAGGATGTTCCAGTGCACGCTGCATCAACATCCAACCAATCGCAGGGTGAAGCCTTACCCTCCCCAGCCTCCAGTTATCCCCCTACCTGAAGCAAGGGTATACTGCGGCTGTGAGGTGACCACCCAGCCCCCTCCAGGCCCTTCCAGTTTGTTCCAACTGCAGAGGTATGCCTGCAAGCTTCAGATGGTAAAGGATATCCCTGCCAATATCAAGGCTGACTTTCGGCCACCCTTACAAAAATCATTTCACTAGCAGGTAACTGCCAAGGAAAGGTCTGTCTGTAAAGGATGTTTTGGTTTTGTGGGTTTTCAATTAAATTCTTAGCCTTTTGTTTTTGCAGCCCCTGTTTAATACTGGAACCATCTTAAGAAGTAAAGAAACAGATAATATAGGCTGCTGGACTGTCATGCAGAAACAAGGTCTCTGAATTCTATAGCAGCAATCATCTTTTACAAAACAAAGCCATTGCTGCGTGTCTATTTGTATAAGATGACTGGGAGACAAGCAATGAAGACGGGGCACCAGCTCCCTCAGTGTCGATGGTTTAGAAACAGAGTGGAGGAGAAAGGACTGGGTAGTGCCACCTTACCATCCCTTCACCAGAAAGCCAGACAGTACATTGACAGCAGAATCGTGGGGGCTGTCCAGTTGGAGCTACAGAAACTGAACTCTTGCTAATTTCATACTAATAGCCCATGAGGAAATGTATAAATCTAAAGAAATGACCTGGAAGCCTCCTCCTTGAAGACCAGCTCTCATAGGTCTAGAGGATACCATGCAAGCTACCAAGGGAGAAAATCAAACAGTCGTCCAACCCAGTTCGAAAGCCTAATACCACAGTGACTGACCCAGCAAACTGCCTTTATTGAGGCAGTAGTGGCACTTTTATCTTGGGGATAATCATCTGCTTTCTAATTGGACTTAAAGTCCTCTCAATGGGAGGGAACCCCTGGGTGCGTTATAAACATAGCCAAGTACACATGGCTGGAGAAGTCATAGACACTAGAGAAATCCCTATCTCTGTTGTATCTCTAGACACATTATATTTCTTTCTGTTCTGCTAAATATGGATCCTTATATTTACAGACAAGAATACTATACACCATTCATTAAAGAAGCTTCTTTATGCAACAAATGGAGAATCTTACAGAGTTCCATGACTGGTTACACACAACAGAGAATATATGTCTGAGAGATGCCCAGTCCTCAGTGGCTCATCTACAGTGGAACCTCTACACCTAAGGCTCATGCAACATAGTGGAATGGGGGTAAAGAGAATTCTAATATATACCTCAACTCTGGCCAGTGAAGTTTCCTCATATTAGAGAGTGGGTTCACACAGAAGACCACAACTGGCAAAGTTTTAGAGAATAAGAGACTGCAGAGAGTGTGTCCCTGGATTGGACTCCTATACTAAACCTCACCCACTCAGGACTCAGGGATCACTGAGGAAGAGAGACAGAAACATTGTAAAAGTCAGGAAACAGAGGCAAATATGAATTTGCAACAACGGTGATAGTATGCACAGGACCCGTGCAGACTCAATCAGACAAAAACTGAGCATAGAACTGAGGAAATGGGCAATTAGGCTCCAACCTTAGCCAAGAAACTATTGGTAACTGATTACTGTGGGGTGAGGGAGAGTTGATCTTCTTTAAGGAAGTGACTCTAGATAGGCTTTATTAGACTCCGGTGGATGAAGTTTCAGGGGGGACATCTGGGTACAAAGGCTTGGCTGAATAGGCCTTAACATATATGACAGAATGCATTAAAACTACTTGGGAAGGTTATAGGGGGTGAAGATGAGGGACTGGGTATAAAGATGACTAAGATGTTTTGTATATGAAATGCACAAAAGTTAAATAAAATCTATACACTGAAAAAGAAAGACAGCTAAGCAAACCGATAAGCAGCGTTTTCTCACGGTCTCTGCTTTAGTCCTGCCTCCAGGTTCCTGCCTTGAGTTCCTGCCCAAATTTGTCTCAATAAAAATGTTTTTAGAAGCAGGCAAAGGCAGGACTTGAACTTGCGAAACTTCTGTGTAGCTGGCATTACAGGCGCGTGACACCACACCAGTCTAACGCATATTTAATACCTTGTCAAGGCTACCCATTTGTAAGCCATAGGAACTTTTGACAGTGAACAGAAGTGGTACTGATATTATACCAGGATAAGATCCTGGACTATCTGTGGCAAACTAAGCTCTGTGGCCATGATCCTCATACTTCTGTTTTCATAGACCTGATAAATTCCTATCCTATTCTTTGAACTTTAAGAATTTAAGGGAAACCAAAAGCTCTTTGAGGCTAGATCTGGCAACGACTTATTCATGTCCCTTCTTGTGCTTGAATCATGGTTTCTGTCCTATGGAGGCTGATTTTGGACCTTTAATTATTAAAGTGATTATTAAACTCTGAGGTTTCTTCTTCATGTGTTTCCCATACCCATGTGTTTTTCTTTCATTGTATATGGGATTCCTAACACTCACACTGGGTTATGTAACTCCTTTTCTCTTTGCCTAGTATTCTTTTTTTTAAAGTATAATCTCAGCATGTCTACCTTTGTATTTAATGTAGAGAAAAGAACAAATGACCCAAACCATTTATATTTATGGAAAATGTTATAACTAAATGACGAAGATTCTTTATGGTGAAATGGAAAGTAAAATATTTAAATATTTTCAAATATTGGAATCTATTAAAAGATCCTCAAAAGTCAACACTCAATGACAAAATGACTTTTATTAAACACCTGTATTATGATTATTCCTATAATAGATTTTCCTGACCAATAGTTTATTTTATGTGTCCTCAGCTTTTACTAACTGACAAATACTCTAGGTTGTCTTTCAGGTAGATACAAATTCAGGATTCAGGAGCTCTAGAATAGAACTGTGACCTTCTAACCTCACAGGCACAAAGAGCACTGCCTTGGATTGTCTTTTCCTTTTCCCAGGCCCACTCTGTCCTAAGGATTAGTTACAAGGATTTATACATGGTCCCTATCAGTGCTCAGGGCATGCTCTCAGATTGTTCCTCAGACAGTATCTTCCTTCTGAAACACTATTTACAGAATTCCTGAATTTCCTGCACAGCTGCATCTGAGAGTGAAGATCAAAGTGTCTTCGTAGATCAAGCAGAACCACAAGCAGATTCCTCTCAGGCATCTTTGAAGGCCAACTTGGGACTAATGAGTTGTCTTTACTCTTCACTCATGCCCTATTTGCTTCCAGCTGGGCACTGTGGGTATCAAGAGCCCAAGTCTAATGAGCTATAGTCAGATGCATAGCACCTCTGTGGTAAAGATACAAGAGCAGACCAAGGCCTCAACGACACACTCAACTCTAAGGCCCACACTCAACTCTTGCTTTAGAAACCAGGTCTTCCCAGGTTGCTGTCACTGTCCTTCACCTGATCCATGCTATTTTCCCTTCCTGAAAATGCTTTCTCTATCAATCATTCTGAAGTACCTCATACTCCTCCTTTGCATCCAGGAGCACTGTGGTACCTCTCATAGCTATAATGTTGTCCTCTTAAGGACTTAGGCAGAAAGCATAGGGTGTGACTGAAATGTGGAGTTCTACCCCTTCGAGAACCAGTTACTGAATCAAAGTGATGACGTGGGAAATCATGATCATAAAAGGGGAAAATGCATTTTACTGACTAATATGTTCTAATTTAAATGCGCCTTTACTTTAATTTGAGAGGAAAGTGGTGGATGATACTAATGGAGATAATTTCACGTAAGTAGGAAAGCAGCTAAGAACTATCTAGAAGGCTTGGAAAGGAAATGGTCAACTTCACTGTGATGCACAGTGATCAGACATATGCAAAGTAGACAGTGGTGTGTTTTTGATTAACTCAGCAGAGTGTAGCAACTTTCAAACAAGAAAGTTAAGTTTTTAGTAAAACCACATGCACTAGTACCAAGCAGATAGCAGGTTGCAGAAAATATGAAAAAATACTTTTCTAATTTGTTGTTCTCTAACATGTAATCACATTGTGCTGTTATCATGACAGATGTTTCTTCCATCTGACTTTAAATGCCCTGTCTGAGTTTGTGTATATATGAACTGAGCCAAACTGAAAGCTGAGTATAATCTGGATATTTCCATCAGCAGAGCTGGCAGTTTTTTACTAAATTTCCTTCTCTTCCCCATTTGTTCACTTTCCTCCAGTAGCAATTTTGAGGATATTGTTTTCTAAATCCTACTATTATCTGGATGGTTTTTCTATTCTCTATTTTCCAAGAATAACCCAGGCCTGACTGATATTAACCACAGTTTTAAAATCTCCACATTCATAGAGTGTCACAGAAGGAAAAGGAAAAGCTGCTTCTCCATTGGTTGCTGTTGTTTTCGTAGTACACATTTTAAAGACACTATACAATTTTAAAGTTCCTCAATATTACATCATATACACATTTGTGAATTGGAGAATGACTAGTTATGTTTAACTTTTCTTCATTTAATTTCATATAACCGTTAGTCCACTAAGGTTCACAAAATCATTAACTTGATTTCAGATTGTTTTTAACTTAATTAAAAATTTAAAAGAAAGAGTGTTTTTCTCTCTCTCAGGTTTAAATTCTGAGTGGTGCAGTCTATATACTCTCTATTTACAATAAACATTTGGAACTTTAATCCACTGCTTACAGTTCAGTATGACTTAATGATATCAGTCACATTCAGTGTCAAGCTTTAAAAAGAAATCTCTTTCATCTCTCTGAAAATATTTCTAGTAAAACTTGTTTGCTAAATGACTAGTGCTCCCTTAACAAATGAAACATAACAGTGTTTGCTGCTCTTTTGCTCTGAAGTGATAGATTGCTGAGAAGTAAAAGCCTTCAGACTAATAACACAGGAAAATTGACTCTAAGATCCCATCATTTTGTTTACCAGCTGTCTTTACAATTCTGTAATAACCCAGCCCACGTTAAAAAAATGTTCAGAGATAGTAAAATGGAGCAGAAACAAATGATCTCTCTGCTGGAATTAGTTTAACCAAGGGAACAGACTGGAAAGAAAAATATGATCCAGAAACTTACCTAGCTTTCAGGCATGAGACCCGGTGACCAGACTCGGTGCTGAAGCACAACTCAGGAGCATTACATCATCGTGACAAACTTTCATTGGCTGCAGAAACCCCAAGGATAACACAGGCTTGTAAGGTGCTGTGTGAAAGCCCCTGTTGGTTTTTTATCAAGGTTACGGCTATAGTACTGAAAGCTAGACTTCTCCTACATGAATCCTGCCCTGGCTGACCTCACAAGATATCATTAACCATTTCTTTTACAGTTTTTCTTCACTTTAAGTCACTAGTTTTATACTTAACTCTAACCTGTGGGGAAAATTTTTCTTGTAAAATTTTTCTTTGAAAAATCATTGTTTTTATTTTTGCTTGTTCTTGTTGAAGGTGTACAGTGTTCATTCTGTGAATGGCATATTTCTTCCTATGGCTTAGTTTATTTTTATTTCCTCTAAGCAGAGAGGACAGGTGCCCAAAATGTCAGGCAAGCACAAACATATCTATTTCTTTTTAGCAACCCAAATAGAAGCAGTGCCTGCAGTCTTTACTTCCTAATTACTCATTCCCATTGTTAAATTTTTTTCCCTCTATTGAACTGTAGGAATTATTTATTTCATGCTATTACCATGGTGATTTACAAACTGAAACCATGTGTGCAATTTACAGCAACAGAAAAGTGATGGACAAGGGGTGCCCCTGGAATCCAATTCCACCCCGAACCCATTTGCACTGTGGGGGAGGTATTTACTGAGGGAGAAAGTCCTCTTATAAAAAGTGGAACTGAACCTTTGGCCAGTTACATCGATCATTTAGGAAATGACAGTAATATGATATCACTAGTGAGTATCGTTTTTTTTTCTTTCTCATTATCTGTTGCTGTGCATCACTCTCTGTCTCTGTTGCGTATTCAGGAGAGAAGAGAAGAAGCAGGCTGAGGACAGGAGAAAACCAGCTTTTTTTAAGGAAAGTGTTCTTACCTCCCTTCTAAGCACTTTTCTTACTAGTCTCTTCAAGACAAGCAGATAATGCACACACATTAATATCCTATGAAATTCCCAGAGCTAAGACCTAAGCAGTACATCTTTAATGCATGTCTGGGCTGCTCCACTCTGTACATGATCTCCTCAGCCCTCTCAGGCTCCTATTCTCATCCATACATCTTAGAGAAGACCAGTTCTCCTACTACAAGAGCTGTGATTGCTGAGAATGTGGCCCCCGAGACGTTTTTCTATCATTGGTCCCTAGAAGAAGAAAAGACTTCTATGGAGAGAACACAATGCAAAAGCCGGGGTGGGGAGGGGAGAGTTGGGATGAAAAGCTGGGTTTGTTTGAGAAACAGAAGATAATTTTTTATTCACGGGAGGAATAATGACGTGAAGCCATGGCGGGTTTGTGAGTTAAACAAAGAGAAGTGGAATTTAGCTTGAAAGCTACTCTAGGTCACCCTGTGCCTGCAGTCTGATTTGTGACTAAGCTGTGTTTGTGTAACATAATCTGAAATGGATAGGAGTGGGTGGACCCAGGAATATGAGTTAGCTTATGTTGTTTCAGTTAGAGTCCTGGCACGAAGCAGATGGTATTGCCAAAAGACTGAACTAAACAGAGTTTACCAAAAGGACCATTTGCTTGGATGGGAGCAGAAGAAGAAAATGAGCAAAGGATTGTAAGGCCATCAGTCAATGGCCATCAAAAGTAAGAAACTATTACTGCCCTAGTTCATGCTCGGAAACTAAACTCAGTACGGAGCCACAGAGAGGTGGGCACCGTGAGCAGCGGGCACCGTTTATACTCTTCAGGCAGATAGTAGAGGAAGTGAGCGGAAGTAGAGATCAACTCAGCAGTGCTGGTGTGTGTGTGGGGGTGGTAATTTAGGTAGGATAACTAGTGGTATGTTTTTTCTTCTGTGTTTTTAAAGTTCCCATTATTATTATTATGTGTATGCATATGTGGAGATCAGAGGACAATTTTATGTAGCCAGTTGTCTCCTTTCATGTTTATGTGGGTTCTGGGATTCTCACTCAGGTTGTCAGGCTTGCACAGCAAGCTCTTTACTCACTGGGCCTTCTTGTCCACAAGCTTATGCATTGTTCATTAACCTGGACAATTGAATGAATCACTATTCATTCATTAATGAAAATGTCTTTTCTGCTACATACTGGTTCTGCATGGGAAAGGTTTCATTTGAAGCTTTTGGCACATCTAGATGTAAATGTCAGCTATGGCCGTGTCTAGAGCTCAGGGAGAGATCAGGCTCAAACATAGGAGACCTCAAGGTCATTGTTGAGGCCATGGGTGTGGATGAAATATTTTAATGGGGAAGAATAATGGGAAAAAGATGGAACCTGGAAACAGTGATACAGAAAGGGCAGAGGCTTTGAGATGAAAGATTAAATGATGTTCAGATGGGAAGCAAATGAAGCATAGGGCAGTATACAGAATGAGATGAAGACCAGAGCTTCAAGAAAAGGGGTGTGGCCTAGAGGGTGGTTATCTAGGAACGACAAGCTAAACAATAATAGATATGCCTACTTGTCTTTCTGTAGTATGGAGATCATTGGTATTAATAGACCTCAGTGAATGAACTTGCACTGAGGAAGATCTGGGGACACTAACTTGACACAATAGGCCTTAACACAAATGGCAGAGGGGGGTTGTGGGAGGCTACCAGTGAGGATGGGGATACAAAGTGATTAAGACCAATTGAAATGTTCTGTATGAAATACACAAAAATTAAAAAAAACAGTTTTAATATATTGGTTAAACAGCTACTGTTTGTGGCAAAATCTGGCCTGTTATCCTTTTTCAATGTGTAATTTTAATTTAAAAATATTTCAGGTGATTGGAAAAACATTCAAAGGCAAATTATAGCTTGTTAGCTATGAAAATTATATTAAATTCAAGTTTCAATGACCATGTAAGTTTACTGAAATACAGTCGATACCAGTTGTTCATACCTATCTTCAGGCTGCAATGAGAAAGCAAAGCAGTCACAGCAGAAGCCGTGTGGCCTAAAATCTTCAGATGAACTTTATAAAATAAGCGTTCTGACCCTTTGGATATGGAATGGTTATAATGGGAAGGGTCACTTACACGTGACAAATAACTGAAGAAAGCAGGTGTTCTCATTTCATCTTCTGTCCGTCATGATGACTGAAACCCTCTGAAAGAACCCAAATAAATATTTCCTCCCTTAAGTGGTTTCTGCTCCACATCTGTCACAATGACCCCAAACTTAACACATCTGTGTTGCAAGCTGCCATCTGGGAGATGCATAAACTTCCTACTGAGTGGCTTCTTTTGTGGACAGCTGGGGAGGTCAAAAGAGAAAGAGAAAAGTGAGAGAAAATTGACACTCAGGAACAGCCGTTCTTAATGAGTGACTAGGCTAGTGGAAGTGAGCACGTGGAAAGCTGAAAGTATAGGTTGCTATGATAAAAGTTTAGAGCTTATTGTTTAGAAGTTTCTGCCTAGTGTATTAGCTAGAGTCACCCTAACAAAATACCACAGGATGACTGGTTTAAACAACAAAAAAGTTTATGTTCCTATAGTCTTGGAGACCAGATGTCCAACAGAGGAGGTATAGTTGTTGGTCTCCAAGGCCTGACTCCTGGGCTTGCTGATCACTGAACTCTGTGTGTTCTCATGTCAAATATACTCTCTATGCACCCTTGTTGTCACTTTTTCACGTAAGAACACCAGTTATACTGGGTAGGGCCCCACCTTGTGCCTTTACTTAACCATAGGTACCACTTTAAAGACTCTATGTCCAAATATAATCACAAATTGGCTACATTTCTGGCATCAACATACGAATTTGGAGGCCACATAATTCACTTCATAAGAACAAAGTAGAATGTGGACAGAGAAAGTAGCTTAAGTGAAGGGTGGAGAACGTCATTGGAGCCAAGGCTAAAACTATGCTTAACAATATGCTTTAACAATATAGGAAGGTGGAAGTGGCCCAGCCACACAGTCCACCACCATGGAGCCACCTGCCTCAGCTCCTTCCCCTCCATGATGGGCTAGCTCCTCTCAAACTCTGAGACAAAGTAAATTCTTTATTCCTTAAATTTTTTGTGCTTTCATTTATGTGTGTATTCACATGTGTGCAGGTACATGTGTGTGAGAGGGTGTGTGTGCAGGTATGCATATTAAGGCTAGAGAACAACACTGGGTGTCATTCTTTAGGCCTTCACCATTTTTGAGACATACATTGTCTCCCATTGTCCTGGAACTGACCAGTGAGCAAGATCTAGGGATTCACCAGTCTCTGCCTCCCCAACACTGGAATTACAAGAACATGCCATCAAGTCCGACATTTTTTTTACATGGATTCTGGGGATTAAACTCTGGTCTTCATGCTTCCATGTTATCAACTTAACTATCTCTCCAATGTCCCCTGAGCTGCTTTTTCTGGGTATTTGTCAAGCTTTGAGGAGAACACAGTACAGGAGCCCATGGATGTTCTTGTCCTTTGCTTCTCGGTGTTCAGCCGGCAAGCTAAGGAGTCTGGTACAATGACCTCTCCTTCCTCTAAACTGGAATGTGTTCATGAGTTTTCCATTTCAAGGCTTCTACTGATGTCCAGGGAAACAACCTTAGCACAGGTATAGTAGTTGAATCCAGTTAACTTTACCAACTCTGCATCCTGACTGGCCTGACACACAATAAATTCTCGTGTTTTGGTAGTAATGATAATACCATACCTTGTTACCTGAGTATGTCTGGCTATCCAAAACATTCAGATGTTTCAAAATGAGCTTAATTATATTTGATTTAATTAGCCCACATCATGGATGAGAACGTATGCACTGATTAATCAAATATAATTATTGTAAAAATTCAACAATGATTAGAAACCATCAAAATAAATTGTGATAAATATATGAAAATACTTTTTAAGTAAGGAAAATTGAAGTTTTAGAAATGCTGAGTACATATAAAAATGAATGGAAAAATTTAATTATGAAGCAGTAAGGGTTCTGAAATTTAATAAATGTAATAATATTTTTGAACAAAAAATATTTGAAGGTTATATCACTAAATTATATGTCAGAGATGGAGTAAAAATAAGAATCTCTAAAAAAAATCTCAAGCCAGATTCTAGGAATAAGGCTTTAAAAATCCTAAAACACAACAATAACTAGTGTTTTCTTGGCTCCAACTATAACTGGCATTGAGGAAGATCAAAAAACTATTTGAGGTCAGCTGTTTATGGCAATTTTTAGGTGTAGAACTCCCCCTCTAACCCCCCATCCCCTCATGCGCCCACTCCCCAATCCACCCGCCCCCAAGCTAAGAATGTGCATGCCCCAAGAGCCTCAAAAGAAAGAGTCTGGGGAAAAGATTAAAATAAAAAAGGCAACATCACTTCAAGAATGTGTAAATGACCAGGATGGCAGTTAATTTTATGTTTTATCTTCCTTGGCTAAGGAAGAATTCTTATTAATTTGGTCACACATGCTTCTAGGTGCTTCTGTGGATGTATTTTAGATGAGATTAAGATGGAAACCAGAAGTGTTTGTGTAAAGCAGAGTACTCTCCACAAAGGAACGACTTGCAATAACTGAAAATTATTCATAGAAAAGACAGGTTTCACATCTGTCTCCAACAGGCAGGTTTTGAGAACTTGAAAGCTATACTGGCTTGGACATGCTAGCATCAATCATATGAATCAATTCCTTAAAATAACTCATTCTCTCTCACAGACATACACAAACACACATACATACATACTCACTCTATTAGTTGTGTTTCTCAAGAAAACTCTGACAAAATACCTGTTTCATTTAATAGAAAAATAAAACAAGGAATATTTTAAGATGTGACGGAAAATTAGTAGCTCTGTGTCCTTTTGGTCAAAATTCTGTATCTGGGGTTGTGCACAGAAACAAACCTAGGAATGAAGAGCTCCATCTTTAAACACACACATTTTACCCATTGCTGCATATTATTTTTATTGTTCAAAAGCAAAATAATTTTTCCATCAATTTTTGGAGTCCCGGTTTCATACCACATCCCAAGCTATCCTCGAATTTACTATGTAACCCAAATAGACCTAGAATTTGTTGCAATTCAACCTGCCCCAGTTTTCTAGATATTGTAATTATAGGTATGAACCACTTCAATCTCCCTTAGCAAAATAATTTTCTAAACATTAATTTTCATTTTTTTCATGGATATGATGGATGTCAAATCCCCCCCCCTTTTTTTTACCCTTTGAGACAGAGAGCCCAAACCTTAGATCTCACAGAGAGATCTGCCTATGTGTGGGCCTCCCACCTGCTGAGGTTAAAGGTATAAACCACCACGCCTAGCTTCTTTCTTACTTTGTAATCTGGGTTTCTAAACAGGCAAAGAATAGCAGCAGCATAGATAAGTCACTTACATTTCGGTGTGTGTGGTGTGAAGGTGTGAAGGCTTGCCTGCTTTTTTATTTTATTTTATTTTTTTACTGCTGCTGTTTCCTGTCTTATGCATATTTCCCTGTGGGAAGTTTTAGCAACACTATTTTTCTTTCTTTCTTTAGTACTATTAGTTTTTATGTTTATGAGTGTATTGTCTACATGTATGTAAATGCACTGTGTTGTGCAATGCCTGGGAAAGTCAGAACAGGGTATTGATTCCCTTGGAACTGTAGTTCCAGGCAGTTGTTAGCCACCCTCTGAGTGCTGGAAATTAAACCCGGATCCTCTGCAAGAGCAGTTGGTACTCTTAACCACTGAGCCACTTCTCTAGCACCAACTATTATGTCTTTATACTAAATTATCCCTAACTTTGATTGTTAGAAAGTTTCAGATGCTTTGGAACGAGCTGAGCAAGTATTTAGGGTAAATAAAAGTTACTTTATTGAACTTAAGAAAGGCTTGGTTTTGAGTATCTTGGCAGTTGATTTTCAAATAGCTTTCCACCTTCTGTATTTCTCTAGTCATCTAATCTCACTTCGGAATCAGCTACCAAGTATTTTTAGAATCATGTAGTGCATTTAGTTATTAACTCCATATGAGGAATTATTCAAAATCACAAAGATGTTCAGACCCTGCAGTTGAAATTTGTTCTTTCAGTTTAGCTTGGTATTTCAGTTCTGTAGAGGAAGCCTTATTCTTAATTTCAGGGTGAATATTTCAAAGCAGGCATTCTTTATGGACTAAATCTCTAGTCTCCATCAAAAGGATTGCTCCCTCTCAGCAGGGCCTCGCAATATTCCCATTGTGCTGTAGAGCTATGACTAACTACATATGTATTTTATTGCAGACCCCAAATATCTGAGAAAAACAATGTGTTCAGAGGTTTGGATTTCAGTGGCAGCAGGGATTCACATAAAATTGAGATTTGTTCAACCTGGAGAGTATTTTTCATTGGTGACTAATGCACATGACAATGCATATGACAATGGTCATATAAGAATCAAGGTGTTACATGCGTGGCTGTGGTCTGTTTATCTATTGCAAGTACAGTCTGAGAGCTGATTTCCGATGTTTACTTCTTTAATTAAGAAAGGATATTTTTGTCATTTGTTGGAAGATGAAGTACCTCCTTCATTCATAACACACCAAGTAAATACTATATCCTCCCTCATATAGCATCTATCAAATAACAGTAGTCAAAAAAAGAGAAAGGCGGCCGGGGGGGGGTAATAGATACCTCTCATATACCCAGTAGTCTGCTCAGACTCAGCTTCTGTTGCCGTGGATGGATGTATTAGGATGGGCTAATATGAACAAGCAGGAATGGTAATGCATATGCTGTTTCCGCTAATAGTTGAAAATAATATACAACCTAAAACTTTGTTTTTTAATAGAATATGTCCTGGTTTATTTATTGAACAAAACAAATTACTTCCTTGCTATACATATCATGAATAATTACATTAAAAATGCTTGACCTGGAAGAAAACACAGCATATAAATGATCTCAGAAATTACCTGGAGGCAGTATAGTTTACCTTCTAATAACTCCTTATTTATTTATACCAAAACATCAATGAAAAAAGCCATCTATAATATGATGACTAATTAGATGAATACAAATTAGACTTATGACATTTAGAACTTGCATAGTTATGACACTGTAATCACTGGCTGTGGATAATACACTGAGTCCTGTGAAAGCCAAAGCACTAAGTACACAAGAATGTGCCTTCTTGCTAGCACCAGGTCTGTGGCTTCTCATTTTGGTAAATTTCAATTTCACATTGATTACAGATGCCAAACAACCATATTCAGTATTATGACAGGAAGGCTAATTTTATATTTGATCTACTGTTCTTTCTTTGTATAGTATCCCCGTGGTTAAACTAGAGTTTTCATCAGACACTCCTTTCTGTCCCATGTAGTGTCAAACAGTACAAGCTTTTTTCCTTGATACTTTAGTTCTAAGTTTCTAGAATAGTTAATTGCTTGATGTTCACGATATGGGATTATGCATATTGAATTCCTAGAATGAGGAATTATATCCTTATCCTAGAAAGCATTGAATTTCAAGAAGCTAATGACAATAAAAATGAGACAAAAGATCATATATTATGAAAGGTAACTTTTTATAAATATTTATATTTCTTCCAGAATTTCATACAATGCATTTTGATCATATTTACTCCCAACTCCTCCTTTAACAGCTCCCAGACCACCCCCCACTTCTTGAACCCTTCAATAGCACGTCCTCATTTTTTAAAAAGTTTAATAATTCTTCTACTCCAGTTTGTTTTATTTATGTACTCATGAATGTGGGGCCATCTACTGGAATGTGGTCAACCTATCAGGAGGCACACCTTTAGAGAAAATTGACTCTCCCTCCCACCAAAGCCATAATTATCAACAGTTCATTAATTAGGGTTGGGGGCTCATGAGCCCCTCCTCCCTTCATGTTGGAGTATTGACTGACTTGATCTTGCCCAGGTCTTGTACATGCATCTCCAGTTGAATTCATGAGTGTAAGTTATGTCATGGCTAGAAGATATGGTTTCTCCGGCACCTCCAGCCCCTGGCTCTTACAATCTCCTCTTGTGATGGTCCCTGAGTCTTTGGAAAGGGTGTAATAGAGATGTCTTCTTTGTGGTTGAGCACCCCACAAACACTTGTTCTCTGTACTTTAACAGGCTGTGAGTTTCTGCACTAACCATTATCCACTGGACAAAGACATTTCTCTGATGATGTCTGAGAGCCACACTAATCCTGGTCAGGAGACTGGAAGATTACTTTAACTAAAACTTAATTTAATTGCAATAGACAATTTAATATTACTGTGTACAATAATATTTTCTTAGGAGTCAGTGTTATGTAAAAGTAAATCATGTATGCAAAATACAAGTTCCCCCATGATATGTTATATATTCAAGGATGTTTTAACTGGTAGAGAATTAATGGTAGAACATGGACACTCATTGGACGAGTCCCGTGAGCTACACTCAGTGTACTGTGCTCATTAAGAGATGCAGCTTGCTCAAAGTTGGGAGGCAGGAATTAGGTCTGTTTTATAAAAGCTGTGTGGTAATGCATCTCCATTTAAACATACCGAAACTTAGTTTAAGAATCATTAAGTTACTTAAAAACTACAAGAACAATGAATGCTGCCCTTTTTATTACATATTTTTGAGAATTTTCAGTAACGATGATTAGAAGCTACACACCGGCTAAACCTACATGATTTGCTGCCTCTTAGAGAGCATGTTTTATCTCATGGCTTCCAAAGTAATTACAGCATCAGGTTTATCTACCAATTTCCAAAGGGGTAAGTATAGTGATGGTGAGTATATATACACGACATGTTACTTGGCCCTAAAAGCACTGGCTCCCAACATACAAACCTTTACTTCATCACTTCAGGTACAGAATTCTCTAAATCTTTTGACATATCTGTGGATATGTGCATGGATATGTGATATGGATATGTGGATATGGATATCTGAATATGGATATGTGGATATGGATATGTGAATATGGATATGTGGATATGAGTTCTGCGCATGTTCAAGACAACTCAGAGGCTTTGTTTGCTAATGTGCACTAGAAACTTGTATTACTTTTTAAAAAGTCTTTCACTTCTCATTATCTCTTTTTCATTTCATAATCTCACAGTTAACTCAGTAGAGCTACATATGGCATCTGGCTTTAGATATGACTGTCTAAAATATAAACATCAATTTACTGATTTGTGACACTAATTTTGTTCCTTCAACTCTAGACATATGTTTGTCAAACGGTGCCTCTGATTTTATAAAATGAATATATTTGTTCACTTATTTATTTATATACATGTGTTTATACCACCATGTACATGTGGAAGTCAGGGCAACTTGAACAAGTTGCTTCTCTCTCTCCACTACATAAACCCAGTGATCAAACTCAGTTCATTAGACCATGTTGTCTGCCCTCTATGTCTTTTTTATGTCCTTTCTGTATTGATTAATTGATGATTGATTGGCTTGACATACAGCTATTTAGTATTAATTGCATGTAAGGTTCTATTTGGATTTTCTAGAAGAAAGAAAGATGACTGCTCACTCATTAATGCTTGCATTTGAGAAGGCACAGTACTCTCTAGTGGGCAAGATTATCATAAGAAGAAAAAATTCTAATTCAAATCAGAATTAGATTAAGTCACATGTTATGACAGGAATGAATGATAAACTATTCTTTGAAGGAGAAAATCACATCATTTATTAACTTAAAAATCAGCAGCGGTTTTCTCTTTCTTTTGTTGTACATAATGTGTATCCAACATTCATTCATACAATGACAGTTTAATTTTAAGCATTCCAATCATATTTACCTATTAGCTGTTGGTTCTTAGTGTCCCCTAAACATTCTTTATAGTCTTATTACACCATCACCTCCAGAAAGTGTTCATTACTCAGTTCCATGTATAGTGCTTTCTTCCTGCTTGCAATCTGTATTGCTAGTATATCTGTTTAATACACTGCCAGAACGAAACCAAATTCTAGTTGCTAATAAAATAATAAAATAAATATTTTAAAAAGAAATTGCGTTCACCTAAAGAAATCTTTAAAAAGATTTAGCAGGTTAATTATGCTGGGTGTCAGAGTTTCATTCTGTTGTGATAAGACACTGTGACCAAAAACTTGAAAAAGAAAGGGTTTATTTGTCTTCCACATGTAGGTTACAATGTGTCATTAGTGAAGTCAGGTCAGGAACTCAAGGAAGGAAGCCAGGCAGGAACTATGGAGGAGCGCTGCTTGCTGGGTCACTGTGGAGGAGCGCTGCTTGCTGAGTCATTATGGAGGAGTACTACTTTCTCTCTCACTGCCTCATGCTTAGCCAGAAATTTTCTAGAGTCCAAAACCACTTGCCTGAGGAATGGTGCTGCATATCACGGGCCGTTCCCTCCTATGTCGATTATGCCCACAGATCCACCTGCTTTAGGAAATGCCTTGACTGAGACTTCCTCTCATACGACTCTAGGGCATGTCAAGTTAGCGATTAAGGCTAACCAGGACATTATAGGTAAGTGGCATTTTTGTCAGTTATACAAATAACTCAATGGAAAAATGGGCAGAAATATCAGACATATAAGAAGAAATATAGATAAACCAATAAGCAGAAGAAAACCCAAAATAAAACATAAGACAATGCTGCACTTTTACAGTTCAGGCAAAGTGTAAAATAGCTAAAATTAGTGATACTGGAACAGTGGAAGAGCTGGAATTATGCACAGTACTGCTGGGAATTCAAGTTAGAGATAACACTTCCGAAGGCTGTAGGACAATGGGGCGTAGAAGGCGGGGAGCTTTAAAGTGATGATGGTTCTCCACTGTTCTCCAGACAGTTTATTAGGGTTCTGGGGGCGGACAGGTCTTCAAGATTGTGTGGCAAACACTTTTCCATCTGAGCTGTTTCTTCTTCTCAGTCCCCTTTATTACTCTCAGAAACTATACCTGCAAGAAACTCTAGGTTAAAAACCTAGAATGTACTCTATGACCTTTGGAACTATATACATCAACC
This sequence comes from Eospalax fontanierii, assembly GCA_035773235.1. Lineage (NCBI taxonomy): Eukaryota > Metazoa > Chordata > Mammalia > Rodentia > Spalacidae > Eospalax > Eospalax fontanierii. Next base: position 106,771,128 of record CM069524.1, read on the forward strand.
AATAAATAAGTAGTTACTGAATGATTGCCCTATATAGTATAAGATACTATAGAGAATTCAGAGGATCTCAGATTCCAACTCTTGTGAGGGAATTTACTTTTTGTTCTTCCTCCCTGCCCTCTTCTTCCCAGTGCTCCCTCTCTCCCTTGGGCTGCTTGCTCTTACAGCCTCCTTTCCACACTCCTGTCACGTGACCTGCTGCCCTCCTTGCCTCTGTTCTGCACTCCTCTCCCTCTCGTGGTTTCCTGTTTACTTTCGAAGTCTATACCTACTCTCGCAAATCTTTCTTTCCATAGCAATATTAAAAGTTAGAATTCACATATGAGTCAGAACAAGGTGTTTTTGCTTTTCTGAGACTGGGTCATTTTACTATACTACTTTTAAGATCCATTAATTTTCCTGAAAATTTCATCATTTCAGTTTTCTTCCTTTTTGAATTTAAAAATCATGTTTGTCTATGCCAACTGAAGATTTTTTTTATAATCTTTTAGTTTGGGGAAACTTCATGCATGACTACTTTATTTGTATCATCCCCAGCCTCCCACTCCTCTCCCAACTTCTCCCCTTCCCCCTCCTTCTCAACTTCCTGTCCACTTTATCAGTATTATTCTTACACATACATGCACGTATTTACAAATACACATGAAATCTCTATGGTATGGTTGCCTAACAAGACGTGGGTAATAACAAAACCAACTGATATGCCAATGCAGATGGGGAAATGACCGAAGGTCCTATCTCTATGTGAAGAGCTACAGGGATCAATGGATCCTGAGGGAGGGAGAATCAGTTCTTTCCAGGGCCTAGCCCTGGAAGTTTAGGCCCAAATGGTGTTTGTTAAACACAAGTGTGCATGAGTACCACTGAATGAAATCAATTTCATCTTTCTTAACAACTGAGTAAAACTATGTTCTGTGCCATTTTCTTAGTCTAGTTTGTTGATGCACATCTAGGTTACTTCCATTTCCTTGCTGTTGTGAATAGAGCAGCAACAAATGTGGGTCTGCAGGTATTTCGCCGTGGACTATGGAGTCCAGTGTGTATATACTCAAGAGTGATAGAGCTGGGTTGTATGGTTGTCCTGCTTTTAATTTTTTGAGGAGCATTTATACTTATTTTTACAGTAATTACACTAGTTTGCACTCCAATTGCAATGGGTAAGTGTTTCTTTTTCCCCGCATTCTTACCTATTTATTGTCATGCCCAGTCAATAGGACTGGGATAAGATGGAATTTCAAAGTCACGTTAACTTATATTTCCTCGCTGGCTAAGGATGTAGAACATTTTAAAGAATATTTCTTAGCCATACATGTTTCTTCTTTTTGAGAAGTATCTGTTTATTAGTCCCCTTTATTGACTGGCTATTTTGTGGTTTTGGTAATCCTCTCTCTCTATATATATAGACATCCTGTATGAGACATACAATGAGGAAACTTTGTTAATTTTACTTCATAATTAATATTTTTATCATTTGTGTAAGAATTTTTATCTATTGCTATCTTGAAGAGACTTTCTCATGGTATTTTATTGAAGTTTGATTATTTCACCATGTACTTGCAAAAAGTCATCCCTCTGAAATTCACTTTTGTTTGTTGTCTTAGACTGGAGTCAACCACTGTTTAATTCCACGTGATTATCCAGTTGGCTCAGATATCATTCATTGAAAAATTCATCCTTTTCCCACTGCTCTGAAGTATCACTTTCATTAGAGCCCAAGCATCCTGTTGTGTTCAAATTTGTTTTGAACTGTTCCATTTATTCTATTTCAGAACATTCCTTCCTGGATCATTTTTATCCTTGGATCAGTGCTATATTGGTTAAATCACCATAGCTTTATTGGAAACCTTATAAGTTCTTCATCTTTGTTTTTTATCCTTAGGGTGATTTTCATTATTCTTTGTCATTTAGAGGAATATTTTGAATTTCTATAGAACAGATTTTTCAGATTTTGTGTGTGTGGGGAACACTTACATTGAAATTTTAAACCAATTTGGAGATAACTGTTGGTTGATCTTCTGAAATAAGAACATGGAATGTACTTATATCTGAGTGTCATGGAATTTCTCTCAAATATTGTATATTTGTGTGAATGTATTACTCATTTAATTTTCTGAGAATTTTTTAATGAGTACTGTACTTACCTCATTTCTATCCTTCCTCCTCCCCTCTTCAATGCCTTACATTCTCCCACTACTCCCTCTCAATTTCCTAACTTCTTTACTTCTCTCTCTCTCTCTCTCTCTCTCTCTCTCTCTCTCTCTCTCTCTCTCTCTCTCTCCTCAGCAACCACTGATTGCCCATAGCTCTTTATCTAGAGATGTGAATGTGGCCTTGTGAATTTCACTCACCCAGGTGGGCATATCAATAGCTGTTGTCATTATTAGGGTTCTTTTGGGCAACCATATTGTTGAGATTTCACTGGTGCAGCTTCCCTGTCATGCCTGGAAGGCGCTATTTAGGAACAGGCATCCTGGTTCTCTGGCTTTTACAATCTTTCCACACTCTTCTGACAGTTCTCTGAATCTTAGGTCTAGAGGGTTCATTTTAGATGCATCAGTTTGGGCTGGACACCTCACGGTCACTTATTCTCTGCACTTTGAGCAGTTGTGGAATTCTGTAATCATTTCCATTGACTGAAAAAAGAAGCTGCTTTGATGAGGAATAAGAGCAACATTTCTGAGTTTAAGGGCAAGTGTTTAGAATCCAGTTAAAAATTATATTAGGTTAGGAAAATGGAAGTTGTAGTTTCCCTTTTAATGTCTATGACCTCTCCAGCCATGGGTATTTGGCTAGTTTTACAATATCAGCATGAAGACAGTTGCTGGTTGCCGATAAAAGTCCCAGTACTGAATCATTAGGGACATCTTGCTGGATTACTCATTGTCGTGGGTCATAGACTTTACAGATGGTTAGAACTATTTCTTTTCTTTTTCCTTTGGCAGTCTGCATAACATCTTCTGATACTATCAAAGAAGTCCTCAGAGAAGAGGCTTCCAGGAAAGTTCCATCTTGATTTCTCTAAATCCTGTATCCAAAGAGCATGATGTCTTCAGCAGTAAGGTCTTACCTTCACGTTTTTGGAGGCAACCTGGGGCTATGGCAATATTTCAGTTTGTTTGGGGAGTCTCTGGCTAACCTAACCAACAATTTGAAGAGAAGTTTTCCATGCCTGACACAGCTGTATAGTCTTATTGTAGTCTTGTATTGTCTATGGTTCTTGGGAGGATATTATATAGTAGTCGTGTAAATGTATTACCTTTAAAGTTATATATTTTTTTACTATGCATTTTGTTTTATGCTATTATAAATATATCATTGCTCTTAAGTTTATCCCCTACATATTTGTTGATGCTATTTTACAAATATTTTATACTAATTTGTATATAATTAATAACCTTTAAAAAATAGATGCTAGAATCAACTTCATTTTATATAGGAGAAAATGAGGCAGAGAGGATTGAATAAACTTGCCCATTAGCACATGGTCAGTCAGTTTTACAGCTAGGATTCTAGCCTAAGCAGTTTACTTCCAGAGTCTATTATGTAACAAAATAATAACTAAAAGAATTATAGAGAATTGGAGGTTGACCTTGAAGAAGTGGATTTTGAAAAAAATATATATGTGTGTGTGTTATATGTTTAATTATAGTACTGTTTATTATACTGGTGTCTTGGTAATAAAACTGAGGCCTAGAAAGAGTGAGGAAATCATATAATGCTCTAGAACTTATAAACAGCAGGACTGCATCCGGAAATCAAGAATTTGTTGAGTCCAGAGGCTTAAGTGATGGTTCAGTGGTTAAGGGGACTGGCTGTTCTCGCAGAGGACCTAGTTCAGTTCCCAGCACCCACAAGGAGGCTCACAAGTATCTGAAACTCCAGTTCCAGGTGATCTGAAGCCTCCTTTCACTTCCACAGGCACTACACACATGGTTGCACACATGTACCCAGAAGCAAAACATTATACACTAAATAAAAATCTGTAAATAAATAAGAGTTTATGAGTCTAACACATCATGCTACACAGAAAACACTATTTTGGAACAATGATAAAATTCAAATTATGCTACATTTGAGCACACCATATACCAGGTGTGCTTAACGTCCTTTTTGTATCATGGTAATCTGAGTACAAAGGTATGATAAATTATGCAGTTTTTGATTTTTCTTTCGGAATTATATATATATATATATATATATATATATATATATATATATAAATCTCTGTGTTGTTAAGGAAAATTCATTACCCCATTCATTGCTGTCTAAGGAACTACTGGCAAACAATGGCCGCTGGGAGAGGGAGAGACAACCTCTTTCAAGGGTAGGACTCTTAGTAGGCTAACTGCTTTCCAGTGGGTGGCCCCACACTGAAGGACATTTGCAGACCAGAACAGGCTCTATGTACATTATATATATATATATACTATATTAACTCAAATATAATCAATATATATATATATATATATATATATACACATTGAATTTTATGGGGCAGCAAGTAGAGAGATCTAAATATCATCATATTATGTTTTATGAAAATTGTAAAAAGTCAATAAAAATATAAAGAAAGAAAAATGTATTTAATAATTTTTGTTAAGTGGATAACACCATCTGTGTGTTTCCTTAGGAAATGATTCTATGCATATGGAATCATTTGTGTCTTCTTTCGTGGCTCTCTGTATTAGAACTGCTGATGGGAAAGTGGGATATTAGCACAGCAGATAACTGAGGAAGTCATCCTTGGTTTCTCGTATTTGCATCTGCTTCCTCGTGTGTCTCTTTGAGACTCTGGGAGCCCAGGTTAGCTGGATCTTCCTAAGAATTCACAGTTGTATCCGCAGCTGATTAACTAAATTGTTCTGTTGGTGCTTAACAGGGAAGAGATGCTCAGTGTGCATAGTATGATCTCTTAAAACCAACAAAATAAAACAAAGTCAAGTCTCAAATAAGGCTGAAACATGTCTGCTACACTCTTCAACATGACTTTGAACTTTTTATGTTGTTGTTGGAAGGAAGTGTGTTACTTATTTCTGATTCCTACAGTTTTACTATGATATGACTAGATCTTAATTTTTTTTTTATTTTGCTGATTTGAATTGTCAGTATTCTTGGATTTACGAATAGATGTTCCTCATTCGTTCTGAGAGACAATCATATATTCAACGTCTTTTATTCTTGATGGTCCATCCTATGCTTACTGTGTTCTTTATTTTTATTATGCTTGTCATCTCAGTCAGTTTGTAGTCCATTTTGGGCAATTTTGATGATCTTTTTTCCAGTTTATGAATTCTCTTTTTAGCTGTGTCTACTTATATAGAAAATACACTCACTTGAACTCTTGATTTCAGTGTTTGAGGGTTGAAATAGGAACTTGGTTTATAAGAGTTTCAGATTTGGAATCTTGGTATTTGACAGTTCCGGTGGTCTGAAAAGCACTGATCTCTTTTGACTAGTTTCCCTCTAAACTATTGTAAATTCTCTAGTTAAGGGAATTTTGAATGCCACTTATTTTATATGGATCTAAGTTTCTTGGGGGGCTTTGGTTAGAAAATTATAAAATATCTTAATAAGTTTTTGTTTTCTTGAAAATGAAGCAAACATATTTTTAACAATGTTAGTTATCCTCAATGAAAGAAATATTAATAAGTAATGATATTAATAAGTAATCTAGTGAAAGTGTAAATTTCAATAGTAGTCATTACTTAGTTCATTTCTTAGCTGAGAGATAAAATGAATGAATAATTTAATGAAGTGAGTTGATATTCAGGACAAAAGATGATTCTAAGAGGACCACACCACAAAGCCCAGCAATAGTGAGACTGTTTTCCATCTTACTGCAGACTCTGGGTGGTTGCATTGCTAAGCACCTTCCTTTTGAGGTAGGCATGATGCCCTTTAAATATACTTTTCATGTACTCTATGGAAACCATGATAGCAAGATAAGGCTGTGCAATTCAACTCTTTCTTCTACTGAACTTCCATGATTTCAGTGCCAGGGAATTGTGGTGAAAGCTGACCTAGATAATAAATATCAGGGTTTGTTAAGTACAGAGAGATTTATAAGGATGGAGCACTGTTTGACTTCTCTTTTGAGGTAGTGACTCTCTTGGCTTATGGTCTGTAATTGAGTCTTTTATTCGGGGTAATTTGGGCATTTTCCATGTTACTTTACCACTGCAATTATCTTTTCTTGCAAACAATTGTGCTAGAAGTGGTTGTACTATAAGAAGGTTTTACTTTTTGAGCAATAATGGGGGACACCTAAATATCAGTTTCTTTGTATCAGACTCTTTCTTAAAATTTTTACATTTATTTGGTAGTTTTATCTGTATGGGAACACATTGGACATGAAAAAAGACAATTCTTAAAATTTTATACCTAAACCCAAGGAGAGAATAAGGGATTCCAGACAAGCCTGGGACAGAGTTCAACAACAATAATATAATAACAATATAATTATAATAACAATATAATTACAATAATGGCCAACATTTAGAAGGATACCTTATTCATGAAATAAAGGAATACTATCCCTCTTTACCACATCTCTAGTTTTAAAGGAGGAATTTGAAAAGAAAATTAAGAGAAATATCTTAGAAGTGAATTGTCAAATAAACAATGAGGTGATTTTTCCAAATGTCACGGCTGTTTTAAGATGCTTTTTTCACTAATGTGATCACATGTCTGTAGAATAAACGTGTCAAATAAAAGCTATAGAATCACTCATTCTTACAAGATCACTACTATGTGTAAGCACTACTGCTGCAACCATGATTTACACGTCTTTCACTCTCAGATAATATGCAGGAGCTGTCACTGTAGCTAGGAAAGACCTGCCAACTTGGTTCTATGCCAGAATGTACTCAACTTCTACTCTGTCTGTGCCCACACTGCCGCCTGGGCATCCAGAATAAAGAGCTTTGTGGCACTTAGCTTCTTCTAGCTGAAAATTTCTATAGGCTAAGCAGTGTGATAGTACCAGCGGATACATGGTATATGGATATCCTGCCATACCCAAAGCTCTGGGGATTATAAAAAGACACAAACTCCTATGGTATAGATCTTCTGGCTTCATACTAAAAATTGAAATTTTTAGATGAAAAATGGTAAAAGGCAATAATTTGAAACCAATCAGAGAATGAGTTTTTAAAACCTGTAGAGACCATTCAAAGACATCATACACAGAATAAAAACACCCCAATATAGTTGCTAAGGGTGGGTGGAAAAGTCTACTGAAATTCTTGAAATAATGTGTACCTATCTCTACAATGTATGTGTTTTCACATGAGTAAAGAAGAGTTAATTTGTAATACAATGAAAGATGAAGTTTTCCTCCTAGTCAGTGTGAATGACTTTGATTTTATCCATCTACCTAAAAATCATCTAAAATGTCACTATTTTAAGGTGCATTCAGAGAAATCTTATATAGTTAATTCTTATTTCATTCCAATTAAAAGATGAGGGATTAATCTTACCACAAAATGATTACCTTGGTGTCTGCTTATAAATATATGTTATATAATTCTATTTATTTCCTTGGTTAGAAAAGAATCCTGGGGTTCCTGAAGGAGATAGTAACACACTTGTTCCATCATTTCAAAAATTACTGTCACTTCAACGACATAGAAGTCAGTATGATTTTTTACTTAAAATCATCACTTATATGATAGTTGTATTTAATTAGGTTAGTAAATACAACACATGTAAAACATGACATGACTTTGGGAGATCTTACTTGAATAAAGCATTTTTGGTTTGGTATAATTGGTAGAGGAAATATACTACTGGGTTCATCTGAGGTGTTTTATTGAGATAACTTGAATGTAGATTCCATTTTAAAATTTTCCTCCCTTTCTACATAATGTTAAAAACACATAAATAAGATATAGTTATCTTTAAATGAAGTTAGTATGTTATGGTGTGGGACAAACAGTCCTGGGATCTTATTGGTTTTCATCAATGTTTATATCCTATGACATGCTCATCACAAGTTGATGGTTCAGTAGTTAAGAACACTTTCTCCTCTTGCAGAGGACACAGGTTCAGTTCCCAGCATCCACATGGTGGTTAACAACCACCTATAACTCCACTTTCAGGGGATCCAATGTCCTTTTTGGACCTCCACTGGCACTGGTATACATCATGCTTATATACATGCATGTACAACACTCATACGTACAAAATAAAGAATAGATAAAAAATTAAAAATGAATACCCTAATATTTATTTCCCCCAAACAGTAAAAGAAAATCTGATGATGAAAGCTGTAAGACATCATGCCGGAACGTAACACTCTCCTAGTGCAACTCTGCAAGTGCAATGTCTATTCCCCTTTGCGGCTACCTTTTGATGAGTTACTTACATCATTCACACTGCCATTGATTACTTCCCTTTCAGTGAGTCTTTCCTGTCCTACTTTCTCTTCAGTCACTTGACTGGAGCCCCAGTGACTCCTGTTTTCCTAGTGAACATGTTGCATGCAGATTGGACTCTGCTCACTGCTCCTGATGTATGCACTGACTGAAACAGGATGAAGGTCTATCTGAAAATAACCTCATTCCCTTGTCAAGCTCCAGTGTTTGGGTGGGCAAGGAAGGACCTGATGGGAGTACAGTTAAACATGAGGAAAACATGGTGGCTCCTAAAAGTTACCTGCAGAAGGCATAAATAGAGAGAGATAGACTGTACAAAGCCAAGTGCAAGAGATTAGAGAGAATTTGGGTTTTGCTTTGCTATAGATTATAGATTCTGTGTGCTGATGAATCAAATTTCATTAACATCAATATCATTTTCATGCAGCATAATATTTAGTATTTATAGAAGAACCTTTAATGACCTGAATCATCCTGTTATACTCTTCTTGACATTGACACTTTGGGTATAAAGATGTGACAGAGGCTAAATGGAGCCCGTGTTACCCCAGACAATCTGATAAGGAGTGACGTGGACAGAGAGTGAGAGGCGCCTAAGCATTACAAACACTGGGAATTAGATGTTAGAATAAACAAGCCTAGTGCTAAAGTTGCTGAAGTACAATGCTTGAAAGTCTTTGCAGCAGGTGTCACACACACTCACATGCACACACACACACACACACACACACACACACACAAATCATCCCAGGTATGCTTTTAGAAAAAATGTACAAATTATCCTTTACTGTAATTGTTGAACCTGCCTGACTTCTTCCCTACCCTCCCATTTTAAGATTTGTTTTCTATTTTCCCCCTTCTCTTCCCTCCCATTCTCTTCCTTCATTCTCTGAGTTGTCCTTATTATTACTATTATTTGTTTCAAGTGTCTGGTATTATTCCAGGAAACAGCTTCAATATCAAAAAGGAAAACCAGCTCATACAAAGATTTAAAAGAATTTAACATATCTTTGAATGATTTTCTTTTCTTAATTTAATTTAATATTATACTCTTTTTATTTATTTATTTATTTTGAGGCAGGTCTCCCCACAGCTGCAGCTGGCCTGAAACTTGCTATGTAGACCAAGCTGGGCTTGCTCTCACAGAGACTGCCTGCCTCAACCTCCTGAATGCTATGATTAAAGACATCTGCCACCATGTCCATCAGATTTTACTTTTAAAATGATGACCTCAAGGAAATAGAGTTTTTCAGGCAGCTGAGAACTTACTCATATGAACTTACAGCAATGGTGACAGCATGCACAGGCCATTACAAACTGAAATCAGATAAAAACTCAGCATAGAACTGGGGGAATGGTAAGAAGACCCAGGCTTAGCTTAGGACCTGTTGGAAACTGACCACTTCTATGTGAGAGAATATCAGTCTTCTTTAAGGGGCTGATACCAGATAGATTGACCAGGCTCCAGTGAATGGACTCACACTGAGGGTCATTTGGGAACAGAAACTTTACTTGATAGGCCTTAACATATATGTCAAAATGCATGAGCTCCAAAAGGGGGGGCAGGGAATGCAGATAAGGGGGGGCCTAAATACGATCAAGTGGTGTTATGTGAAATGTACAAAATTTCAATAATTTTTTTTAAATCTATAAGTTTGTGGTCTTGTATTTCTACAAGTCAGAAATCTAAGTGTGTTATCCTAAGCAACATATTCATATCATCCTCTCCAAGCTTGTGCAACACTGTGGAAGAGGGAACAGAAAGGATGTAAGAGAATGGAGAGGAATGCTAGGAAACATTGTCTTCTTGACATGATATCACCATTATACTTGTGAACTCACATCAGCTGTGATTACCTTCACAAGACTTGCACAAGAACGAGCCTGTCAACATTCCATCATGGAAAGACGAGGAGCTCACGAACCTCCAAATCTAACTGAGGAGCTATAGGCAAGTAGTGACTGCTGAGAAACTGGGAGGCATTTTTTTTCCAGTGGTGTAGCCACTGGTATGTCCTTCATGCTCTAGTCAATAATCCTATATCTCTATATGCATACTCATGTAAGAAACTAACTAAACTCAGTGAGTCATTAAAATAAAAAGACATGAAAGTAGGAGGGGTCTTCTGGGAAGAATTAATCCATGGAGACTGGGAGAGAGCTAAGAGAAGCTCATGAGGAATGAATAGGATCAAAACACATCTGCATGTACGAAGTTGTCAAAGCACAAAAACTGATGTTTCCCTCAGGTCTCATTGAGCTAAAATAGAGTTTTTGACAAGGGTGTGCTATTTTCTGGAGACTTCATATAGAATCTGTTCTGCTGCTTTTTTGCAGGTACCAGAGGACACTTACCTTTCTGCATCTTTTTGTCTTCATAGCTTTTCCCTTCAGCAATGACTAGCAAGTTCCTCACTCTTAAAGTGCATGTGATTAGTGTCCTTCACCGAGCATTAATATCCTGTCCCTTTAACCATGTAAGGTAACATATACCCAGGTTCTGGGACTAGGGTAAGAACTACCTTTTAGGCTGTCAGTCTTGCTACCACAGCCACATAATGCTTCATCCTTTGTTCGAAGTATACTAGGCATAAAATGTAATCAAATAAGTTTCCTATGCATGGAGCTTTCATTACCTGAAGGAGACTAAGAGGCCTTGCTTTTGGTATTTGAGAGCAAACAATTGTCCAAACAATTCTCACCATTTAGGCAATTTCCATCAATGAGGCAAGCTTTATTAAACAGTGTGAATAAAGACTACGGTCTGGAGGTAGGAGCATTTGGGTTCCAATTTGGGGATTATTTACCTGAGAGAAATTTGGAATATAATCACTCTTGCTTGAGGCCCAATTTTTTAACTGCATGGTAGAGGAGAAATTACACTGTTATATAGCACGGGCCTGCTGTTAGAAATTGAATGACACAACATAACTGTGAAGAGAAATACAGTGCTCCAAATTATCTTCACAATATAAGACTTTTCTTCATGTAAAATTTGGAAATACAATTCAAAGGCCAAACAACAAGTTTGTTCCATGTTCTTGGATGTAAGGAATATTTCCCTGACTTTAATTTTTCTTTCATCAAATTTCCTGAAGCTATATGAGTATCTGAAGTTAAAAATATATCCACAAAGGAAGGCATCAGATGAAGATAGTTTAAACGGTTGCATTAAGTTATAGGCAAAAAACTTGAGATATAGTAGCAGTTTTTGAAAAACTTGGCCGCTGTAGGTTGGGCTTCAGACCATGACATACATTACAGAACAAGTGCTGAAACAGTGTCCCATGACAAGAAAGTATTGTGGGAGAAGAGGGTTAAAGCAATAGAAGCAGTGTGAAGGAAAGCTATGGGTGAAAGTCCTCCAAGGCTCTTGGCTCTTCAGTAACAATGTGATCATGGAGCAACGTCCACATACCTGTGTGTGCTGAAGTTTCCACGATACAATATGTGGCTGATGGTGTATAGAATGCTCTTGATGAAATTTAGGAAATGCCATGTTTTTAATGATTCAGAGCCATAGAGTAACTTTTCTCCTTTCTTTAGGAACTATGAAGTGTGGTGACTCTCCATTGGTATTCGGTCCCCCGACGAGTGAGGACAGCATGGTGGGGACACTTAGAACCTCTTTCTCACACTACAGATTTTCTTTTGTGGATTAATTTTAAGTCAAGGTATGATCAGTAAGCTTGGTAGCATGTTCTCCCAAATATTGTCATAGAAAAAATTTCTTTCCTGCTTCTTCATGAAATCAGCGTTAATTAGCATCATAGTTGTAAGGATTACCTCATTAGCTCTTAAGAAGCACATACATATGAGGTGCTGCCTATGCTCAGAAGACACAAAGCTCAATAAAAAATTGAAATGCTTCAATAAATTCGCAGTACAGAAATACCTAGTCCAGGAAAAGATAGATTGTTGACATCTACCGTAGTTATTTTAATAAGTATGGTCAAGAAACCTAGCATCATCTCTTTTTAATATTATCACAGAGAAACATTTTAATAACAATATTTCATAGTAGCATGTTGTTTCTAGAATGACAATGACTAAATTTTAAATCACTTTCATTCACATGTTTGTCACTATATATCATCACTATGAAAATCAGACTTGAGTGGAAAAAGAAAAAAACACGTGGATAGCAAATCATACGCAGAAATCAAATTGGTTTAGCACATAAAAATATTCCATTTTCAAATGCCTGGCAATATAAATGAAATAGACTGAGTAGTGCTATTTTAGGGGTTATCTCTCGCTCAGCATTCATGATGAGCTCTCTTGAAACCAGAGGGAACATTACTTTTCATTCAAGTGTTCCTGGAACTTCTTACAGGGATGACTTTTAGAGATGTCTTAAGAAACAAATACTATAGAAATCTATGTTCAGATTATTGTCATGATTAGATAAATCTTATATCTTGAGGGGTTTAGATTAAAGTCTTGATTTTTAAAAATGTATTAAAGCAACCACTGACTAACAGTAAATTTATTCTGGGAAGAATATAACTGCTTGAGTATTTAAATAAGTGTGTTACATACTAAGTGATATATTTAACAAATGACCCCTCCCACGCCGAATTTCCAGTCTCACACAGATATTTGGCATCACTGAATTGATTGATAAATGAATTTGCATATGCTAAGCACTTGATTGTTCTGTATCAGGAGTTATGAAATTCAATATGGTAAATCTCTTATAGACTATAATCCTTGTCACATAGGAGCTTTTTATCAAACTTGGTGAATAAATAATGGAAAACATATTTAATAAAATCTTTTATGGTGAAGGTCAAAATATAAGAGCCTTAGTGTGTAAGGATTGGACAGCTCATTGAGATCAACAGTGTCCCTGAAGTCTGTGCTTGATCTGAATCTAAAAAGAAGAGGTGTGATTAAGAAGGTGGGTGTGGGATTCTAGCTCTGAGAGAGGAAGACGGGGCTTCAGTGTGGTAGCAGGAACACGGGGGAACAGTGCCCCCTCCTTTACAGAGACAGCCACTGGATAACAGCCAGTAAAATCATATTGGCACTATGATAATTACTAAACATCTAACAATAATCCACTGTGCAGTGGAGCTGACAGCACATTGGTTATTATAACTGTTAAATTCAAGCTCTTTTGAAGAAACAGACTTGGATGAGAATGCCAACTCTGCCTCTTAAGCGCACTTATAGCAAATGATTTAATCTGTTTGAACTTCAGCTTCATCTGTATGTGAACTCAAACTATTTACTCCCAGAGTTGTTTAGAAGATTGACTTAGACTTGCCTTTGCTAAATTTACTTCCTTCATTTATTCTTGAACCAACCTAAAACAAAACAATTGTTCTCTTTCTCCCTCCCTCTCTCTCTCTCTGCCCTCTGTGTGTGTGTGTGTGTGTGTGTGTGTGTGTGTGGCTATGAGTATACAGGTGTTGCTGACAGATTTTGAATGTGGAAGGATGTCTTTATTTTGCCTGTCCTTCTTTCATAATCGTTCATTCTTAGTATGGACTTATGTATCCGTACAGTAAACTGTGTCTTACCTGTAACACTAGGCTTAGTGCTTTCACATGTTTTGATATTTTAAAATATTCATTTGATAGGAGCAGGACTGTTTAGAATATATAATCACTACATAAGAAAACAGCTTACAATTAGAATAATTATTTAGGACATATGAAGATGATTTAAAGAGGTTAAATATTCAGATTGAAAAAGATACTAATCTGCTGTGTTGGGGGAAAAATAATCATCTAGCTTAGTTCTTCTGGAAACTTGTGTTATAAAGGACATAATTTGTTCAAAACAACATTTTGCATCTAGAGAAAGAATTTTGCTTGTACTGCCTATAACAAACCAAATGAGACTTCTAAAAGCAAGAGCATAATACTTTGGTAAATCACAATTAGGCACAATTTAGAAAATTAAGAATTTGAAAATTAAAAGCCATGAATATTCAAAAAGAGGATTTCATACAGTTATATTAAAAAGAAGACTGTTAACATCATTTTGTAGAGAGAAATGCTCTACTTGTCAAAAATGGAAATATGTACATAGTGACTTCATGCCATTACCACATTAGGAGAGCAGTGCTGAGGACCAGCATCCCCAGATCATTCATCACAAAAGCCTTGGAAGGCAAATATGGAAAACTCGTACTAATTTTGGTCTTTAAGTGAACAAATGTGTGTGTTTCAAGGGAGATTTGCATGTACAGTCCAGCTGTGAGTTAGTGGCTGTGATTCTGGATATGATGCAATGATCCAGGACATTGGAGGGCAGTTTTCACTAAGTTGATTAAGTCCTCTCAGTTAAAAAGCAGTGTTACCACTATCGCAAGTTCTGTCCTCCAGTGCATCCCAGCTTTGTCCTGGACTCATAGCTGTACAGCTAGAGACTGTGATTCGTTGCTTCCCTGTAGCTGTGTGTAACCTTGTGGCTACTTAAGACAATGAGAAATAACCAGATATTATTGCCCCCGTTCTTTGGTGCTTTCTTTTCCTCAATTTAATAGAAAATAGGCATGACTCTCCCCTGGTTTTATACAAACAGACCAGGGTAATACTATATAGTTGGGAGACAGAAAGAACCGTGACTTTTGGCTTTTTTTTAACAGACCAATATATTGAGTAGGAAATAAACTTATTCTGTACTTTGGTCTATATTACTAAGTCTTAAAAATCTATGTATGGGGCTGGAGAGATGGCTGGGTGGTTATGAGCAGTGGCTGTTCTTGCAGAAGACTCCTGTTTGAATCCCAGCACCCACACGGCAGCTAACAGTCGATAACTCAAGTTCTAGGGGATCTGACGTTTTCTTTTGTCCTCTGTGTACACTACACAACACGGGTGTACTTACATATATGCAGGCATAACATTCATACACATGAAATAAATAAAAGTAAATAAAAAATTAAATCTGCCTACTTAGTTTTTACCATAATTAATATAGTTATTCAATATTTTATTTGTGATTATTTATGAGAAAGCCAAGGCAATTAATAATCAAATACCTAATGATAACTTGCTAAATTCAATATTTCTAAAAGTATATAATTAATTATGAAAATAACTAATACTGCTTTGTAATTTGTGCTTATAAAACAAACATTTGGTATTTATTAAGCTACATTTTGTTGATAATAAAATTATAGGTCACTAATGTTTTCACACCTTTTTCTTAAGCTAATTGAGATATATTGTAGTGTAGAGATAACACAAGAAAAAATGAATTGAAAATGGGCAATGAAGTTTCTGATTTTTGGTTGGTATAGACTGAGGTAAGGTCTAGTGAGTCATGGTACCCTACCACTCCTCTGAGTAGAGGAGGACTTGTGCAAGGACACTAGATGAGGGAAACGATGGGATGTCAGGTCATGATTACATTCCTGTCTCAGCAGACTGTAGTAAGGCTCTCCGGCTGGCTTTGAAGAAGCAAGACCCTCTGTCACAAGCTTTCTATGGGGAGGAGCATGTGGATGGGACCTTTAGTAATGCCTTCCCAGACTTGATTGTGAACCCCAAGTGACAGCAAGTGAAACTGAGGCTCTGTTCATGCAGGTTTAATAAAATGAATCCTTACAACAACCAGGAGGGATGTGAACAGTAACTCTTCCCTAGTCAAGCTTTCAAATGAGAACACATTCAGTCATCTTTATCACCTTGACAGCTGCCTTCTGAAAGACTGAGTTGAACTAAGCCTGATTCCTGAACCACAGAGACTTAAGACAGTAAATGTGTGGATCTTGAAGTTGCCAGGATTATAGTAACATTTTACATAGCCATAGAAAACCAATACAGTGATAACAATGCATTCATTTTATGAGCACAGAAGAATAAAAAATCAAACAAAACAAAAATCCTGGCACCAATCCAAAATACTGCCTGAAAAATTCAATTTTAGATCTTGATAGCTAAAATTATTGCTCATTCTCTTACTTTCCCAAAGGTTCAGGATAAAAGCAGTAGAGTCATTCACTAAAATAACTGAATTACACAACAGCAATAATAACTAACAGTTCCTCTCATATTACATCTCCATTTGGACAGCTTCTTTTAATAGATGAAACATCTTCTAATTTATTCTTTTAAAAAATAGTCATGTGTACAACAAAATTGTTTTGGCCCGTTTTTGCTTGCTCTTTTAAATTAGCTATTGCCCTTTGATGTTACTAATTGTAATAATGATAGAGAAAGAAATAAACATTTGTGGCTTGAGAAAACTCAGCAATTTTTAGAAGTTTCCTGTGGATTTTGTTTTGTTTTGTTTTTGGACACAGAAGAGGCATTTATCTTATGAAAATGTGGAAATAAAATAATTGGATACAATTAAACTTTGAAAGTATCCCACTAAATTAAGAATCCGTAGCTTAGAGGGTTAGAAACTTATTAATTTAGTAACATTAAGAAAAATTGTATCCCATGCTAAATATCAAACTCAGTATTCTCTAAGGGCCTATCCAATAATAGCAAAATGTTGTTTGGGTCAAATGCAAATATACATGAGTATAAATTTTTTAATATGAAAGCTATTAAGTTACATGGTGGATTCTATTCCTCAGTTCTCAGACTTGATCTCTGTTGCCAGAAATTCTGATTTGATGGATCTCCATGGTCTCAGAAATGAGAGCAGAGAAAAATGAAATGCCTATTCATGTGAAGTTTTGTCAAGTCTCTCTGCAGCTTCTGAAAGACTTTCCAATCTGATATCCATTGGTTTACTTAATCTCAGCTCAGTAGGTCTGTTGTGAAAACCAAATGTTTCTGATACTTTAACCACAAGAACCTCTTACTTGTTACCATTGTTTAAATGAAATTTTAACTGTTTCAGTTTTCAAACAATATAAATTATGTTCTTGTAGTAGACTGTCTCTTCCACTAATTGCTGAAAGTTATCCCCTAGAAAGTAGAAGTAAGAATGGAAGGAAAAATTAAGTGTTTGCATCTGAGTGATCTTTGTGCGTGCCTGGATGAGTGTTGATGGATTGGCCACTGGATATAGGGGAAATAAAAGTTACATGTGCTTTAAGATATGCAGATTTGAAGCGGGGGCCACAGTTTTGAGGAGATAATGATGGATTGATTGAGAACATGATTTTAGAACACATTTATTTCTCGCCAACACCCACGTTGCTGCTAAGACTCCACATTTTGAAATGAGAAAACAGATGCACTAGGAATTGGAGTTAATGGAGCCCTAGGGCATATCTTAGAGTGTGACTGTATGTTGTCCTTCCTTCTTGAAATATATATCTAGACTCATATTTCTGGCTTAGAAGGACTTGGGGGCAAAGATGAGACTGTATAGTCTTGTTCTTGCTCAGCTCCAACGTCATCTTAAAATACTTCTTTCCTGAACAGCTTTCAAACAGGCCAGCCATATCCCCATTAAGACCTTTGAATGTGCTGTTGCTCAGAAAACCTGCGCTACAAAGCACATCACAGAGTTGACTTCTTACCTTGTTCTAGATAGTTCTCCATGATGGCAGAGACTCTGCCTTCTTCGTTCATTGGCATTTTCTTAAAGCTTGGATCATTGCAGGCATATAAAAGGTGATCCTCAAATCCTGACTGAATATTTAGTTACCAAAATCTAAGACACAATCATTTACCAAGATTCACTAAGAGATGGACTTAGCTCCTTGCCATTTTACCTGTTTTAGGATTGTCCTAGAGTCTGTGTCTACTTTGTCGGAAGGCTGGAAGACAGGCACAGCTGGAAACAGTTGAGGTCTGTAGAGGCAGGAGAAACTAGGGGAAGGGCAATTTGCATCATTTTTGATGTTGCACTCTCACCTGTATTCCTGGCTTGCAGTTCTATAAATCCCTTCAAAGTGTTCTGTCCCACACCATAATAGCAACTGTTGCTAAAATTCCTCCTGGAAGGGGCTAAGTTTAGTCCCTTCCTCCACAGATCCCACAACAAATGTGATACAAATTCCCCAACTCACAGGCAAATTCTAGCTGATTTACTTGGGCTTACTAAAAGAGAAGTGGGTAGGGGTTACTTACAGAGCACAGGTGCCCTTCTTCCCCTCCATAAGTTACACCAGTAAATCCACCTCCAGGCTTGGCTCTTGTGACTTCTCAGTGGTTGGATCCAAAATGGCAAAGAAGGGAAGAAGAAAAGAGCCCACATCATGGAGCCCTCAGTTTAAATGCCTTTACCCCCTCCCCATCTTACATCCAAGGACAATGGACTGTTTGGGAGGGGCATAGGACTTTCCCAGCCCTGAGTCCAGCTCTCTCTTCCCCTCTCCTCTCCCTCCTCCCCCTTCCTTCCTCCTCCCTTCTCCAGATAAATACCACCTGGCCTGGGAGGGAGGTGTTAGTCCACAGTTCATCCAGCTTGTGCCTGGGAGAGTTAATTCCCTCTATAGCAACTAAAGTTGGCTATACATACCTATTCAATGACATTTTTAAATGAATGAATGGCTTGATAGTGGAATTACAAAGACATCACTGAGAACTTAAAATAAGAATGTCTATAATGACTTCTGTAAAATGACTTTTAAAATTTAGATTTATAATAAAAGGAAGTATTGTTATGCCATTTCTGAAATTAGAAAATCTTAGTATTACTCTGAAACATAAGCCAACATGATTTTTCAGTTTGATAGATGGGATGACCTAGCACAGGACTCTGAAGATTAAGAGCGTTAACAGAAGCTATACATTTAAAATCACTGGTGCATGGTAAGATCTCAGTTTCAAGCAGCCATTGTCATTAGCAATACCCCAAGTTGCAGGAGACATGGCAATATACTGTTCTTTGTCTATCTCTCTTTTCTCTCTCTCTCTCTCTGCTCTCGTTCTTTTTCTATTGTCTTCTCAAATAGAAAGCAAATCTTTTATGGCGTAACCCACGTAATATATTTCTACAAGCAAGGAAGAGACACAATATAAATAAATATATTAGGTAAATGAAGTAATTATGCCATTTTAAGGCACTTCCTCTCTGCATTTTTTAAAAAAGAAAATTCTCCTTTTGGAAGTTGCTGTTACAATTACCAGCAGTGAGAATAAAGATGGGAGGAAAAGTAATTTTAGGTGGAGGAGTGTGGGCCTCAAGGTATGACACAGACTAACTATACTTGTATCGTAAAGCTTTTTAATGTTTCTTGAGCTCAACTGCCTCTTGTATAAAATGAATTGCACTAAGGACTGAGAAAGAATCATTCAAAATTTATACCTAACTTACACATTGTGTTGTCAAGCACACTGGCCCTCACAGTAGTTGTATTCGTTACTTTCCTCACCGCTGATAAATACCTGACAAAAAGAAATTTAATGGAGGAAGAGCTTATTCAGGTTTACTGTTTGGGGGCCTTCTTCCATCGTGGCAGGGAAGGCATGGCAGTGAGGAAAGACTTCAGCAAGAGCTGCTGTTGAGACTGAGTCCACAGTCAGGAGGCGGAAAAGCGAGGTGCATGCCGGCTTTTTCCTTTTTATGCAGTTCAGGAATGATGCAGCCCAAAGTTAGGGTGGGTCCCCCTACCTCCTTTGACCTAATCGAGAGAAGTAGTCACAGACATGCCCAGAGATTTGTCTCCAATGTGGTCCTAGAACCTGCCACTTTGATAATCAATATAAGCCATCACACATCACAGTAATTATAATCTTTCAAGAATCTATGGTTGTGTCTTATAGGAAGTATAAATATTTAGCAACCTAAACATATGGAATTAAGAATATCCACAATAAGACAGGATAAGTAAGTACTTCTTCATTTACGTTCTGGTTTGGGATCATTCTGAAAACTTCTCTTGTATCATTATAAAGAATACCCACAAACTTGTTAGGAGTTTGTGGGAGACTGTCCCTGATCACGCTGAGTCACACCTGAGTGAGCAACTGTCTTTGTGCAGGGTATCCCTGGCCTGTAAAAACATAACTGAATTACTGGCAGCAACTTCTGAATTTAGGTCTCAGGCGTCCCATCTCCATTAGCAGTGGAGTCACAGACTGGTCTCTAGGTCATCTGTGGAGTAATTCCTTTATGCATAAAATGGACACAATGATCTAAGTACTCTTGAAGGTTTATAGTGAGATGAGAATGGGTTAATGTATGGGTAGTGAATTGTAAACCGTCAAGTACTGCACAATTACGAGGTGATACATGAGTCATAAATCAACGATTTATTGATTAGTGCTGCACTGAGTGACTAATATCACTATTACCTAAGACATGTAGCAAGTTCTATTTGGATAGTATTTTCACAATTACCAGAACCTGAATCAAAATAACTTTTAAAATGATTACTTTAGGAAAATAATCTCAATGATACCTTATATTCATGTATCTTAAATCTTATCTTTATATTTTAATTTATTTTTTGTTATTCATAGTCTTTGGAATTTCTGCTTGTGTCATAGTAACACTAAGGGAAAGTTAGTGGCTTATGGTTTAGTTCTTCTCATAATCTTCTCATACACTTAAAAAATTATAAAAACCCATGAATATATTTATTGGGGAAATATGCCAAAATTTAAAGTCTGCATAGTTTCTGTCTGGAAATGCTGCCTTGCCATCTTTCAGTATTTTAATGGTAGTGTCTTAGAAAATCTACCTTAAGAAAAAAAGAACAGAAAATTCCTGGTACATTTAGAATATTTACATACAAATAAATCATCCTTCTTTTCTTTGAACTTCTAACAATGCCATCACACTCCTAGACTACAGTGACCACTATCCTATCCTTCATTATAGCTTAAATGCTCACAATTTTGTTTTGTAGTTATGAAATTTCTAGGGAATGAAAAACATCTTTGCTTACCTATTGTTAAGTTCATGGAGACAGCTCTAGAACAAATGACAGATTAAAAAGAGAACTTAATAGTTGCATGTAAGTTTTACATGAGACTGGAGGCTTCAGATATATGAAGACCAAAAGACACAAGGAAACCTATGTATTTCTTATGGTATGTCAGATGGAAAAGTGTGATCTAAAGGTACCTACCTGTGAGGGAACATAACAGGACCTAACAGATGAGACTCTTCTCTGTTGTCCTCTTGTGCTCTTTGTGTCACTGCATTTTCCAGTTGTATGGAGAACGCTTCTGGCATGGTGGTCTCACAGCCAGCCTCGGGAGAGAATGACAGGACTAGGCAGGCATAGCCTTCCAGCTTCTATTGTTTTCTCAAAGTCCCAAGTGCCTCACTGGGAGAAGCAAGTCCTGAATCTCAGTAAAGCCCTTCTTACTCATTAATAAGCAATGACTTCCTGAAATCACCCTGCTCCTGTTCTCTCCTTAGCCAGCTTCCGTGGGGGAAGTGGCTGTGGAGGATTGAAGGCGGGGAGTTTCACTGAGTTAACATCTTGGCTCCTCCTTTTATTAGTTTATGGTTGGGGAAATTTAAACAACTTTTCTAACCCTTGTTTCCTCTTTGAAAAAAATGAAGATAATGACCTAATTCCTCTTACAGGTGTTAAATGCCTGGTTAGAATCAGTTCATTTCTCCTATTTCTCCTCTGAATTTCCTTTATGCTGGAGAAAATACTAGCAAGAAATTTTGTAAGTTTTTCTTGTTGTTGTTCTTTTGCTTTTCTTTAAAAGAATCATCTTCATGTCCCATTTTGGCTTAAAATCCTTTAGTATCTCTGCAAATTTAGGTATTTGAGTATCAGAAATATACCTTCAGGATCTTCCTCTTGCATATCTCCTAACATATCCTGCCATCCATCACACTCTCCCAAGTGATCTACTTACTCCTCTTAAAAAATTTCTCTGTCTCTCTCTCTTATATGATCTGACCTTCAGAAATACCCCTTTTACCTAAACCAATCTTTTCTGACCCCCAAGTGCCTGCTCATGGTCAAGCCTCAGGTGAGGTATCACTTTTCCTAATCCTCTCCCCTCTGGCAGTCATTGTATGCAACACACACAGACACACATGGACACACACACACACACACACACACACACAGACACACACACACCACATGACACTTTAAGGTGTTTTCATAATACCCATAACAAGATTATAGCCCTTTGATCTTACTAATTATTTGCATCTACAATGACTATGTGCCAGACGTAACACCACACACATCACACACCTTATCACATCTTATACTCTCAACAAATCTATAAGCTACTTTTGTTATTCTTGCTTTACAAAGGCAGAGAAAAATAGAGAGGCAAAAGCATATAGTTCTTTATTGTAACATTGTATATAATAGCAAAAGATGAGACAACCCAGACATCCTACAAGAGGACTGTTAAAAAAAATATGGCACATATACAAGGAAATAATCATATGGATTAATCTCCAAGCATGTTTCAAAATTTCAAAAGCAAGATATACAAAATTTGTTAAAAAGTGTAAATAAAAACTGAAAACACAAACACAAATGGCTGCCTGCATGGTAGGGAAAGGAGCAATGTGAAAGGAGACAGGAACACAAAGATCTCTTTGAATATACCTGCTGTATAGTTGCAATTTTGAAGCTACATAAGTAATAAGCATGTCCTAAACTCAACATATATATATATATATATATATATATATATATATATATATATATATGTCCCTACTGATTAAAAGGGTAATCTGTACATGTACAGAAGGTAGTTCAGTCCTGTCTGCTCCCACATTATCCTCTTGTGTTCCTACTTCCCTCTCTTGCTCGTCCCAATTCTCTTCCTAAATAGCTCCCTCCACCTCTATTTTCAAGTGCCTTTATGTGTTATCTAGACACATAAGATGGAGAAAAGATAAGATGTGGAGCAGAGAGAAAGCGTGATATCAGCCTGTCCGAGTGCATCTTATCTGGTTTAACATAAAGGCCTCCATTCCATCCATTTTCCTAAAAATGACATAATTCCACTCATCTGCATGCCTGAATAATACTTCATTGTGAGTACATGCAGTGTTGCCTTTGTGCTTTCATTAGTTGATGGATACCGGGGCTGATTCCGTCATTTGACTTTTGTGAATACTGCCACAACACACACAGGCAAGCACATATCTCTGATGTTATGCTGATTTGGGTTTTTCTGGCTAACTACATGGTATGGTACTTCTACTTCTGATTTGTTGAGGAAATGCCATACTGATTTCCATCCATAGTGATTACATAATTTATATTATCATAAACAGTTTTAAGCTTCCTTCCCCTTACCATCTTGCCAGCAATTGTTGCTCTTACTTTCTTCACGACAGCCAATCAGATTGACATATAATCTCAATATAATTCCGATTTGTATTTCTCTAGATAGCTAAAGATGTTCAACATGTATTTGATTGGTATCATCTTTGAGAATTATCTGTTCAATTCATTTCCCTATTCAATGACTGAATTGTTTGCTCTTTGCATGTTTGTTTGCTTGTGTTTGTGTTCTTTACACATTTTGTGTGTAAGTGAACTGGCAGATGAGTGGCTGGCAAAGCTTCTCTTCTATCCTGTAGGTTGTCTTTTCACACTGCTATTTCTTTTGCTGTGAGAAGCTTTTGAATTCCATGAAGTCTTATTAGTCTTCTTCCTGCTATTTCTGTACTTTCTGAATCCTGTTAAAAAAATCTACCTATCTGTGCTATATCTTGAGGTGTTTTTCCTGTGGTTTTTTTCCTAGTAAATTCAAGGTATGAGATTTTACATTAAGCATTTTGATTCATTTGGAATTGACTTTGTACACATTGAGAGATAGGGATCTAATTTAATTCCTCTACCTAAGGATGTCTAACTTTTCCAGAACATTTGTTGAAGAGACTGCCTTCTCCAACATTTTTCCAGAATCAAATGGTTGTAGATTCATGGGTTTGTTTCCGAGTCTCCTATTTTATTTCATTATTCAGTTATCTGCTTTGTGCCAGTATCATAATGTTTTTGGCACTATGGCTTCTGTGGTGTAATTTGAAATCAAGGATGGCCGTATGACTAGTATTGCACTTAGGCTAATAAGACACACTGAAAACATGACAAATTTTGTGCCTTTGCATGAATTTTAGGGTCTTCTTTTATAGTTCTATGAAAAATTGAAATTGTGAAATTGAAATTCTGATAAAGGTTTTGCATTTATACCATTTTTAGTAATATGATCATTTTGACAATATTAGTTATGCTGATCCCTGAGTTCTCTGCAAGAGCAGTCAGTGCCCTTAACCACTGAGCCATCTCTCCAGTCCCTCTATTTTTCATTTCTTTAGGGTTCTAATCAGGTTTTTATTATTGAATTTCCATATGCTTAGATATTTTTGTACTTTCTCTTGCTATTGACTTCTAGTTTTAGTCTGCTGTAATGTAATAAAATACAAAAAAAATCTTTTCTTTTGGGGATTTATTAGAATTTTCTTTATGTCCTAAAATGCGACTTATTTTGATAAAAATTCTACAAGCAATTTAGAAGAACGTATATTAGCTTGTTGGTAGATGGAATGACCTGTTGATATCCAATAAGTCCAATTGACCTATTGTGTGGTTTAACATTGAGTTTTCTGTGTTGATGTTCTTATTGTTGTTTTGAGAAAGGGTCTCCCTGTAGCTCTAGATGACCTGGAACTCGCTATGTAGACTAGGCTGACCTCGATCTCACAGAGATCCACCTGCCTCTGCCTCCACATGCTGGGATTAAAAGCATGAACCACCATGCTCAGCTATATATTATTTTTTTCTTCGGTCATCTGTTGATGAAAATGAAGTACTAAAATCACTCCCAACTAATTCATGGAGACTTATAGATTTTTTTTGTCCAATAGTGTTTTTTAATTCTATCAATCAGTGCTTAATACATATATATTTGCAACTTATATCTTTATTTTTTAATTTATGTGAGCATTTTACCTCCATGTATGAATGTGCATCATATGCATGCAGTGTCCATGAAGTCTCAAGGAGGGTATCAAATTGCTTAGAGCTTGAGTAGTTAACCACCATGAGGGTGCTGGGAACAAAAACTGGGTCTTCTGCAAGAGCAGCCAGTGCTTTTAACTGCTGACCACCTCTCCAGCTGCTGTTACATCTTTTTGATGGATGGGTGCCATGATTGATATGCAGTGGTCTTCCTTATACTTTCCAATTTGGCTTGAAGTTTTTTCAGAGATGAACATAACTGCCCCTGCTTGCTTCTGGATTCCATCCGTGCAGAGTTCCATTTCCCTTCTCTCACTTTTAGTTTGTATATCTTTCCCAGTGGGATGAGCTTTTTTCGAAGAGCAAGGAGTTGTTTCTGGTCTACATTTTGTCCATTCAGCCAGTCTATATTTTCTATTGGAACGTGAAGATCATTTGCAATTAGAGTTATTATTGAAAAGTATGTACTCATTTCCACTTTCTTCACAGTACGGGTTTACAGACATGCTCCAGTCGATGGGCCCAAACCCACACTTATATAGGAAGCACAAATTGGACTTGGTGGGTCATAGGATCCAAAAGGAACATAAGATTGGGAGGTGTTGGTAAGGGACAGATCCGGGAGGACTTAGGAGGCAAATGTAGAGTGAATACAAACAAAATACATTTAAATGCATGAATGAGACTCTCAAGGAATTAATAAAATATATTTTAAATTAATGTTGATTCCTTTCCAATTCTCACTTGTCTAGCATTCATACTAGTGAGACTTATGTGTTCTAAGGCTCTTCTGATTAAGTATCTCTTTATTCCTTTTGTGTATAGTATACTTTTATATATTCTCTGCAAAGCTAGCTAAGTGGATATGGATTTGTTTGGTTTATCATAACAGGCTTTTCTGTTCCCTTTTATCTTACATCTTGCTGGACATAGTACTCTTAGTTGATAGTTCCTTTGTTTCAAGGCTTCAAATGCACTCATCCGTGCTTTCCTGTCCTGTAGGGTTTCTGCTGACAGATGTGTCAGTATTCAGATAGGTGTGAATTCGTAAGTAACTCAGCGTGTCTCTTTTGCAGATTCAAGTATCATTTCTGTGTTCTGTACTCTTCGGATTTTAACTATATAAGATGTTGGAAAAGGAAGACAGGAGAAACCCAAATGAAAGTCCTGATAATTTTGGAACCTGACTAATAGCTATATTGAGGTTCGTTTGGCAATTCCATATTTTGTGTATATCTGAAGTTGTTTATTTAAAAAATAACTGTGCTTTAATTTTTATGTTTAGAAATGTAAACGCTTATGTATCCATGGATTATAATTTTCAGAATATTTTCCTATTGATTTGTGAGCCTCTGCACTGAAATAATGTTTTTATTATTTGATATATGATGCTAGGTAGATTAATAAGGATCCAGTGGAGGAACCCACACTGGAGGACATTTGGGAGCACAAATTGACTCAATGGACCTTCACATAGATGGCAAGTGCATGAAATCTGGCAGCAGGGGTGGGCTATAAGGAGGATTCAGATAGAGGAGGCAGTCTAAATATGGTCAAAATATACTGTATAAGATTCACAAGTTTAAAAATTAATATTTTATTTATTATTTATTGCTGTATGTGTATGAGTGCACTGCCTTTGTGTATGTAAATCAACCTTTGTCGTGCAATGCCCATGCGGTCAGAGAAAGGTGTCCCATTCCCCTGGAACAAGCTACGGACAGTTGTTAGCCACCATGTAGGTACTGGGAATTGAACCCACATCCTCTGCAAGAGCAGCCAGTGCTCTTAACTGCTGAGCTATCCCTTTAGCTCATCAATAAAAAATTTTTAATATTATTTTAATATTAGTCAACAAATCACCTTAGTATATGTAGCTCTAAATAATGAGAGCTGTGGTGATAATTGTTAAGTAAGCTAGGACAAAGGGTATAATCAGAATATGTTCTAAAAGCCAGGCATGGTGATGCTCATCTGTCATTCCAGCATTCAGGGGAGCTGTAAAAGGAGAATTCAAGGTCTCCCACCTCAAAAAGAAAATGGAAGGAAGGGAGAGGGGAAGGAAGGTGACAGGATGAGAGGAAAGATGGGTGGAGGGAGGGAAGAAGGGCAGAGTGGGCCTTAGAATTCACTGTCAGAGTTATTCCTGTATTTATCTAGCATCGGCTTGATATTTATTTGTTCTAACAAAGTGCTTCATCATTACATTATTATGGATTTCAATGCAGGAGAAAACTGACAATTCTTTTTCTACATGATAGTCTTAAAAATTTGTGGCTAACAAAATTATTCAATTACATCTGACCTTTTACCAGCTGAGGCACTCATCTGTGCTGACAGTCTAGATCTCTGAAATGATTGCAGGTGAGGTGGCTGTGATAGGTCACTTCACTGACCTTGGCTTTTAAGAATTTTGATAAAGAAACAAAATGCACTTTTTTGATATGTCTCGACAATCTGGGTAGTGAGTATTCTCTCAGACCTCCAGTAAGAGCTAGAACTAAACCATAAGCCACTAACTTTCCCTTAGTGTTACTATGACACAAGCAGAAATTCCAAAGACTATGAATAACAAAAAATAAATTAAAATATAAAGATAAGATATAAAATATAAGATAAGATATATATGGTCTTCATATATCTGAAGCCTCCAGTCTCATGTAAAACTTACATGCAACTATTAAGTTCTCTTTTTAATCTGTCATTTGTTCTAGAGCTGTCCCCATGAACTTAACAATAGGTAAGCAAAGATGTTTTTCATTCCCTAGAAATTTCATAACTACAAAACAAAATTGTGAGCATTTAAGCTATAATGAAGGATAGGATAGTGGTCACTGTAGTCTAGGAGTGTGATGGCATTGTTAGAAGGTCAAAGAAAAGAAGGATGATTTATTTGTATGTAAATATTCTAAATGTACCAGGAATTTTCTGTTCTTTTTTTCTTAAGGTAGATTTTCTAAGACACTACCATTAAAATACTGAAAGATGGCAAGGCAACATTTCCAGACAGAAACTATGCAGACTTTAAATTTTGGCATATTTCCCCAATAAATATATTCATGGGTTTTTATAATTTTTTAAGTGTATGAGAAGATAAAAGTGGTTTGAAATGTCCACAATCTTTTTATAATCTAACAGGGGGAGAGGAATATGCCTCACATTGTACATAAGCTAGTGATGACCCATCATTAACAAGGCCCAAGTTCCAGTTGTGATTTCTAGGATAAATCTGTGGAGACAGAGAAAACTCCATTTACTACCAGACAACTACTGGGAGCGAAGCTATAGAAATAAATTTTCCTAGTATCATATTTAGTTTTAGATGATCACTTTAAATCACTCTTGATAAATGAATCCCTTTTGACAGCTTCAGGCTCAGTCAAATAATCAATATGCCCAGTTTAGTTGGAATTGTATCTGAAAGTCAAGCATTTTTAAAAACTCACCACTATTTCAATAAAATTACAACTGATGAGTCTGTCACTTATGTTTGAAATGAAAACCTTAACTTGCTCTGATTTGCAAGCACTCTCTGAGACATCGCCGTGTGTTTCATGAAAGGAACATCGTGTTGCAGTGGAATGACAGCAAGTCTGTCTGCCTTCTGCCCTGCCAGGAACAGGCTGTTTTTGAGATGTACCAAAAATCACTCAATTTCTTATTTAAATTATCTGTGAAGTCTCCTATGTTCATTAAACTATTTCGATTTAATGTCATTTCATTTAATGCTTTGCTATTGTAGACTGTGGTGGAGATGTCTTCCTTGCATGTCTGTATAAAGCCTTCTTGGTTGGCAGAAAGAAATTAAATGTGTTTATTCTTCAGATCATAGTTTATTGCTGTTAATTTTTGACTGAGTGCAGCCAAGTTATAAAGAGAGAGGGAGAGAGAGATAGAAAATACTTATCTATTTCAAAAATAAATTCATTAGATGAAGTTTATTCATCTAGTTATTTACTATTTGTTAAGTATCAGGTCCTGTATTGGTGTCAAGGAACACAGTAGAGCACATCTACATAAGTGTTTTTCCTTTATGGATCTCCTCATCACTAATGGGATAAGTAAATAGACACATCAAGCTGCTGCAGTGGAGCTATTCTGCCCTTGTTCCTTCACTCAAAGATGAAAACGCATCTGAGAACTGCCAAGTAACTCCATTTTGTCAAGCTAGGAAAAGGCATATCACACAGAAGAAGACAAAGTACATCATTTCTGCTACTGCGAGCATCAGGTACTGCTCAGCTGCAGCTGTGAACGCAGTTGGATTGAGGAAAAGGTAGAATAAGTAAGAAGTGAGTGAGGGAATGAGAGGGAAGGAGGGGAAGGGAGGGGAACTAATTCCCAGAAAAGATGACCCAGGAGCTTTCAGAGCACTCCCGGAGGGCTTGCCATTTGAATCAATAAAGTGGGAAGCTGCTCTTGACTTCTATCAAGTGACTACAAATGGGACAGTCACCATCTAGTGAGAAAGAGGAATTGATTTCAATTAAAGTCTTAATAAGGAAGGGTGAGTCGTTATGTACCCAGTCACTGGCTGAGACAGAGATCTAGCACACTGGCTGGGAAAACAGAAGGGCTTCCAAAAGAAGTGTGTGGGCTAAATTGTCACCTCCCCACAGCTAGGAGAGGGAACTTATGGTCAGTAGAATTGGTAGTACAAGCCTTAGAGAGGTACAGGCACAGATCTGCATCTCTGTCCCCTGACAGTCGTCTACAGCCTCTTTACTGAATGGGAGAGATGTGCAGAACCCTCCTGTCCAGGTGGAATCAATGGTGCATCATGATGGCATTTGTTCCCTAAGCATACATCCTTTCCCCAGAGAGACTCTTGCTTGCTTTGATGCAGACTAGTATGGCTGAGGGGGCTGGAGTTGGGAGGGAAGGGGCAAGGTGGATACGCCCAGCTCTGTTTCCAACCTTGTATGCCAGAAATACTCTGAGCTGAAGAAAGCTTTAACTTGAAGGATAATCAAAATTGAATGTGTCTCATTGATCTGGCTATTATCAATTCAGAAGGGAAACATTGCTACTGACTAAATGGCATGGGAAAAGCGGCGGGACCTGCCTGCAGTTTCACCTGAGAAGAAAACTCAAAAAATCTACATGGAACGCTTAGAGGCAACATCTTGGAAAGGAAAAAGAATAAATCTTGGCCATTTAAAAACACATTTATTGTAACAGGAAAGTGAGACTTTAGGCCCAGACACAGCAAAGCACTTCATTAACAAACTAAATATATCTATACACAGTCTTGAACTTCATAATATCATATCAGTCAGGGTCTGACCACATAGGCAAGGATGGTCTCAAAAGAGTTCAGTGGACAGACCTAATGAATTCTTACCTTCTGCTGATAGTAGAGCCAGGAATGCAGAGGGGCAATACCTTTCTCATCTGTTGCTACAGAAAAGCATGGAACACAAATTATGCATAATAATTGATCATCATAGCAAACAATTATATCACTGGCTTATTATCATTTTATAAATT
The DNA here is from genome assembly GCA_035773235.1 of Eospalax fontanierii. NCBI lineage: Eukaryota > Metazoa > Chordata > Mammalia > Rodentia > Spalacidae > Eospalax > Eospalax fontanierii. The sequence continues at coordinate 106,801,770 of CM069524.1, forward strand.
TTATAGGATATTCTCTCTGCAAAAAATATTTTTATAAAATACTATATCCTTTTGAAAATGAATCATACAGAATTTTTTAAAAATTTTACGTGTATGTGTATGTATGTGTATGTGCACATGTATGTGGATGCATAAAGCAGCTAGAGAGACCACTAGATCCCCTGGCACTAGAGTTACAGGCAGTTGTGAGCAGTCCAATGTGGGTGCCCAGAACTGAACCCAAGCCCTCAGGAAGAATAGCAAGTTCTCTTAACCATGGCACCATCTCTTCAGGCTTGAAACATTTTATTTAAAACAATTCTTTTGTATATGCATAATTTTATCATTTATCAAGGATGAAAGGAAATTTCATAATAATGAGATGGATGTTCATGTTATATTTACATGCCCAACTATATATATATATAATATATATATATATATATATATATATATATTTAAACCTTTGATAGGGGGTGGAGAGATAACTCACTGGTAAAGAGCATTGGCTGCTCATGCAAAGGGTATGGGTTCAGTTCCCAGTACCTACATGAGAGCTAACAACTAACTTCACTCCGGTTCCAGGGATCCAATGCCCTCTTTTGACCTCTATGGGCATAGCACACATGTGGTGCACTTACGTACATACAAACAAGACACCCATATGCATAAATAAATAAGTCTTTGACAGCTTCATGTATATATACAATTTATTTTACTCATTTTTGTACACCTTCAGTAGTATATCATATGTTGGTACAAGACTTATTTATCTAATGTTTATGGTGTTTCTTGATTGTTCTAAATATTCTAGGCTTGTGAGAATACATTTTTGATGGTGTAAAATCATTAGCTAGTCTAATAGCACATTTTCCAAAATGCAACCATATCACTAATAATGTAGGACTATATATTCTATTGGTTGTGTCTCTCTAAAGAACCCGAATATACATGTGTACTATTGTGTAAAACCTTGACAATAAAACAAATTGGCTATAGTTTGAAACATAAAAGATAAATGATAAATTAGCACAGTAATTAAATAATATAATTAGAAATAAGCATACACTGTTATAGACTTCCATTACTGGCAGTCAGCAATCTAGAGAGTCAGACTGATTCTGAAGGCAAGTACAGAACAGACTATCTTATGAGCAGTAATCCAGAGACATCAAATTATTCTTAGTCTACATTTTTGTTCTAGTCAGGCCTTCAACAGATTGGATGAGACCCACCCACACTCGGAAGGGCAATATGCTTCATTCAGTCTACAGATTTAAATGTTAATTTTTTTCTAGGAACATCCTCACAGATACATCCAGCATATATTTGACCAGATATCTGAATACCCTTTGGACCAGTAAAGATCAATTTAATAAATGTGCTATCATGCTAATATATCAAGAACAACTATTATATGATTCAATGTTTCATTGCTTGTCTATCCTCAAGTCTTATGTTTATATTATTAAATATTTAAGATATACATTAGCAAAAAATTGTTGCAAGTATTTGCTAATGTAAATAACATTATAATGGACATTTGAATAAATAACCTTCAGTTACATATTATCTATCATAATCATCTGTAGGAATATGTCTGCTATGCAGATACACTGTAGAGCTGCTGTCTTCCTGCTCATCTTTGTCTCACTTCAGCACCTCCCTCCAGTCCAAGTAAATATAAATTTGTTGGAAGTATGTAACCTAATACATCCTTCACTCAATTCCCCTTGCCCCAGAGTTGAAACTAGATCAAGCTGGCTGATTAGAATAACCTACCTTATGGTACAGGGATGGTCCAGAGATGGGCCAGGTACATGAACTCCATGAGACTGTTGCTGGACCTGTCAGGAGAGACAGATTCAACAATGAGAAGGTTGAGGATGAAATTTAGCATTGTGTGGTTATCTCCCAGGCTTTGTGGATAGATTGTCTGCACAGAATGAGGTCATCACATGGAAGCAGAAAAGTTGAAAGACACAGAAAGAGATGCCCCGTAACTTTATTAATTCCTCACGTAATATTCACCTGTTATAAACTTATTCCTGGAATTCACACTTGTGTTAATAGGTTTACTTGCTATGCATAAATTACTTTGAATCATAGATCTCTCATTTTCAGACTGTAAGAAATTAAATTACTGACACATAGGTGAAGAATGCTGACTGAATAATATTATCAAGTTATGTTTTAAAAATTACATTCATTCATACCTTCTATAGCAATTCATTGGAAAATATAGAACTAAAATGAAAAACAGGAATAATAATAGCATTAGCAATAAATATTTAACTGGCTAGTGCAGGTTTCAGTAGTTAGCCTGGGTTTATTTTTGCCTGAGATAACTGTACATATATTTACTTTACACTCCTAACTATGCACATTGTTTACCAAGGGAATATTGAAATAGACATTAGAGAATGGACACAGTCTTAAATCCACGTAATAAATCATATGTCCTGTGAGTTATTTTGTATGTCTTTGCTTTTTATCCTCTTAGGTTTTTAACATAAAAGTAACCTCTTTAGGGTTGCAGAGATAGCTCAGTAGTTAAGAATGCTGGCTGCTCTTTTAGAAGACCCAGGTTTGATTCCCAGCACCCACATGGTGGCAAACAACCATCCATAACTCCAGTTC